>CM028129.1:513533571-514882142 GCA_016271365.2 Neoceratodus forsteri | reverse complement strand
TGAACATACTTACGAACATATGAACATACGAATCTGCCAGCAGAACACACCAATCGATCATTGTAAGTTTGCCTGAGTGTGCAGCTAGCACCCTAGAATTCAGCTGCCCCAGCCTCCTCCTCCTCCTCCTCAGTTCCTCCCCCACTTGTCCCAGCCCCTGCCCCCCAACTCCTCCTCTTGCTTTATCCCACTCCTCCTTAAAGCTATTGACTGCCCTACATGTTACCATCCCCTCTGGCAGCGCATTCCAACTAGACACCACCCTCTCAGAGAAGTAGTGCCTCCTCATTTCCCTCTTGAAATGTTCCCCTTCCAACCTTGGTCTGTGCCCCCTCGTCTCTCTTCCACTCCTCAGTTTAAACACCCCCTCGGTGCTAGGTTTGTTACTCTTAGGTAGATAAATGCTCAATCATATCCCCTATCCCTCCTCTCCTCCAGTGTGTACATGTTCAGCCCTTCAGCCTAACTTCATATTTCTTTCCTTCCATCCCCTTTAACATTTTGTTGCCCTCCTTGCACCCTCCAGTAACTTCATCTCTCCTCAGTATGGCCTCCAGTATGCAGTACTCTTGGTGTGGTGTGACCAATGATCTGTAGAGAGGTAGAATCACATCCCTGTGTCTGGATGAGAACCCCTTTTACAATGCATCCCAGCATCCTGTTTGCCTTCACTGCTGCTTTCCTGCACTGGGCCGAGTTGTTCATACTCCCAGTTACCAACACCCCTAGGTCCTTCTCCTCCTCTGTGATCCCCAACCAATAGTTCCTCTTCTGGTTCTTAGCCCAGAAGTGCATCACCTTACACTTCTTTGCACCAAATCCTAGCTGCCCCTCCACCAACCATGTCTATAGTTTGATTAGGTCCCCCTGAAGTTTTTCCCATCCGTCCTCTTTGTCCACCACCTCCCCCAAATTGGAATAATGTGCAAACAGACTAACCCTGCTCCCCACTCCATGTACTATATCGGAGATAAAGAGCCCAAATAGCACCAGACTCAGCACTTACCCCTGCGGCACCCCACTTGTCACTGCTCTTGGTGCGGAGAGCTACCCCACCTCCAACACCCCCTCTGCACTCTCCCCTGTAACCAGTTCTCTATCCATTTAGTCATCCCACCTTCCACCCTTACCCCTCCTTCTCCTCACTCTTCTCCTCCGTGGCCTGTGTCCCTCCTCCCTGTAGTCCGCACCCTTTCCCCTCCTTATTCTTACCGGGTGGTGGTGCCTTCTGTCTTACACTCAGACCACTCTGCCCGCCCTCTCCGAGGGTTATTGTGCCTCCTCCTTTACCTAGATCTGGGGAGGGTTAGCTCATTAGGCTCACCTGTCTGGACCTTTCTACCAACCTCAGTCTTTTGGCCACCTCTCACTAGTTTAAATCCACCTTAGTAGAGCTATACCCCTCTAATCTTGCCTTTAATACTCCCTTCCCCTTCCTGCTCAAGTGTACCCTGTCTTCTGCGTACAAGTCACTATTCCCCCCAGACCCTACCCCAGTTAGTCACTAACCCATAATTTTTGGTGTGGCACCAATCCCTCAGCCACTCATTGAACTCCTCAAGCCTACCCTTCCTTCCCATGCTTGCACATGGTACCGGCAGTACCTCCGAGAATGCCACCGACTCCCCCACCCTCTCACACTGCCTGCCCAACTACTAAAACCTCCTCTTCACTACTTCCACAGTCTCCCCGGCCAAGTCGTTTGGACCCACACGCAACACTAAATGAGGTTTCTTCCTCCCCCTCGCTGCACACTTGAGCAGTGCCTGCCCTGCCACTCCTGCAGTCAACCTAGGGATAGCTTCAACCCAAATTCGGCTGGGCCTTTCTCCCCCCACCCAATCTCACCCCTTTCAGTATAGAATCCCCCAGGATGAGTACCCCCATCCCTTACCCTCTTTCCCTTCTAATGCCCCTTCCACCACCCAGTATTCATTCTTCCTGTTCCTTACCCCCAGCTGCTCCCTCTGTGACTCCTGTATCCATGCCTACTTCCACCTGACCCTTTTCTCCTTATTCCTCCATCCCCTCATGAACCCTTCCTAGCCTGACACTTCCTACTGGGCTTCGATGTCCACCTCCTCCTCCTGCTGATTTCAAACCCTTTCCTTTCCCCCTGTTGTTGATTTAGAGCCCCATTCCCTTCTACCCATGATGTCCCTCCCATCCTTCCCCATCCGTAGCCTTCTTTCCTCCAGTCACCACCCCTCCTTCCTTACTAGCCCCCATCTACCCTTTTGTCCTCGCTATCTCTTCCCCTACCTGTTGCTATCCCTCTCATGCCCCGCTTGTCCTCCCCCCTTCAGTATGTTCCTGCTCCCCCTCTTTCTCCCATAGCAGAGGTTTGAATTTATTCCTGGTCGATACCCCTCCTACATCTCTTCCCCCTATCGGTTCCCCCCTCCTACTTGTTCCGCTCCGTGCCACCCCAGGTCCCACCCCTGGTCCCTCCCTACCTGCAGCAATCTACTCTCTCCCCTGGTACTCCTCGTGGTCTCTTCCTCCTCCATCAGGAGGCCCCCCTCGCCTTGGGCACCCGCTCCCTTCTCCTCTCTTTTCTGTTAGTGCCACTGATACTGGGGTTGGTTTCACTCCCTGGTTGTTCTTCCTCCGTTTCCCTTTGCCATCCCCTATCCCCCCTCCAGCCAGGATGCCTACCATACTCATCTGCCCTGCCACTTAGACTCCTCCCTAACCTCCACAGTTCCTCCCTCAAACTAGCCAGTCATCTACAGACCATGCACCGCCCCCATCCTCCAAGCCCAGTCCAGGATCATGGTGGACCCACACCCTGTACACCCCGCAACCCTTCCAAAGATGCCCACCCTATTGACATGTGGCACCTGCCACATTTTGGCCCCCATCTTATGTTATGGGCTCTTACTCCCAGATTCTGTACCCTACTACAACTGTTAGGCCCCTATTTACTCAAATTCCTGTCCCCCCCACACTAGTCCCCCTACTACCCCCTTGATGACCGGGTTAATTCAGTCTCAAATCTCATCCATTAGATACTGTATTACTGCAGCAATCCTAAAGCCTCCTTGTCCATTTTCACCCATCAGCTACCATACTTTTTGTTCTCAGCTCTCATATAGTTTCACTAAGCCGTTAGAAATCTTATTGCACTCCAAGTATTACTCAGCTCAGTTAGAGAAATAAACAGAACAAATAAATATGTATTATTACAGAAATCATAACAGTATAGCTCAGTACTTAGCTCAGATAGAGAAATAAACAGAACTAAATCTGTATTATTACAGCAATCCTAAAAGTATCCAATCATTCCTTTGTCTCCACTCCAGAGACCCTACTGTAATATAGGACCACAGAGGACACTGGGCGGGAAGCTGGGCAACTCTAAAGTCCCGGCAGAGCTCCATTGAGCTTGCTCACTCCCACTCTCTCACCCACTCTTTCTATTTCTCCCGGCACTGCAGGTTGCCCTTTTGTACTGGACTTCTGCTTGCATTGGCACCTTTCTCTGTCCAGAAAGAAATGCGCAGCAGTCCCGACAGAGCTCCGCTGAGCTTGCTCACTCCCCCTTTCTCACTTGCTCATTCTGTTTCTCCCAGTACTGCAGGCTGCCCATTTGTAGCAGTAGTAGTAATAGTAATATATTTTATTCAAAATATGCCATGAAATGGATAAAATACCATTGAGCAAACTCATTTTCGAGGTGGCCCATATAAACATTCATACAGTTTCCTTTCTCACTTTCATCATACATAAATAATATATACAAAAGAAATTATAAAATACAAGTAAGTACATTACATGTAAAAAAAAACTAACATAAATTTGTACTGGGGTCCTGCCTGTGTTGGCACCTTTTTCTGCTCACAAAGAAACCTGCAGCAGTCCCGACAGAGCTCTGTTGAGCTTGCTCACTCCCCCTCTCTCACTCACTCATTCTGTTTCTCCCGGCGCTGCAGGTTGCCCTTTGTACTGGGCCCCTGCCTGCATTGATGCCTTTTTCTGCCCACAAAGAAATCTGCAGCAGTCCCAATAGAGCTCTGTTGAGCTTGCTCACTCCCCCTCTCTCACTCGCTCATTCTGTTTCTTCCGGGGCTGCAGGCTGCCCTTTTGTACTGGGCTCCTGCCTGAGTTGACACCTTTTTCTGCCCACAAAGAAATCTGCAGCAGTCCCGACAGAGCTCAGTTGAGCTCGCTCGCTCCCCCTCTCTCGCTCACTCGATCTTAATCTGTCCCAAACACTGGTTTCCCAAAGTGACCATGCTATTCTTCAATGGAAGTGCGAAAACACATTTCAGTCAGGATGTGAAAAATGACAGCTGTACTGTTTAGCAGGAGGTGTGAAAAAATGCCAGTGTTGAAAATCTGGCGTTAAAATATTACAAATTTGCAAAGTTACAAGGGTGCATGGAAACTGCGAAATGCACACTTGTAACACAGTCATTTTGAGGACTTTTGTCACCAGATTTTCGACATAGGCATTTTCGGACCTCTGCTCATGAACAGTGTCACTGTCATTTTCTCAATCTATCCCGAAAACTGATTTCCCACAACGACCACGCTATTCGGCACCGGAAGTGTGCAAACACATTTTGGCCAGAATGTGTAAAATGACAGCTGTACTGTTCAAATGTAGGTGTGGAAAAATAGCAATGTTGAAAATCTGGAGTGAAAATATTACAAATTCATGAAGTTACAAGCGTGCATGCAAACTGCACAACGCACGCATATAAAACAGTCATTTTTTGGATTTTTTCCACAAAATTTGCAACATCAGCTTTTTGAGAGCCCACCTCATGAACAGTGGCACTGTCAGTTCATTAATTGGTCCCAAAAGATGATTCCTCACAGTGACTGTGAAATTACCTTTCGGGACTGAATAACGCCATGACAGTGGCTGAATTTATGAGGAGGGGTCCCAATAACCCCATGTTGAAAATGTGGTGCCAAAATTCCCCAAAATGCCCGAGATATGCACCAAAGTTGAAAAAACCCTAGTTATGGCATTATACAGCTTACCAGCATTTCTTCAGTTCGCGGTCAGCTTTGCAGAGAGCAGATGTGTTCCCGGTCCACCGAAGATCGTCACGCTGGGCTCCGGAGGTAAGTATGGGGTGAGGGGGGTGTAGGGAGGCAGGGTGCACAGAGGTGGGAGGCGGGTTGGGGAGGGCAGGGCACTGAATGCAACAAAGGACTGTTTTCTGTTTTACAGGGTTTTAAAATGAAAGAAAAAACAAAATGAAAAGCATCGTGGGACAGTTTTTGGTTTTACAGGGACATTTGCATGCTGGGGTGGGCTCCTAGCATGCCACCTGAGTGTTTTTTGGGTGGGCTGTAGCCGACGGGGGATTGGGCACCCCCCTCGGCACACAACAAATCGGGGGGGGACATTATGCTGATGGGAAGTGGGCTCCCCTGTTGGCAAATTGAATGGAGGGGACTGAAGCTGACGGGGATTGGGCCCCCCATCAGCAAAGAAAGACTGTTGATAAGGGGCGCATGAAGCTGAGGGGGATTGGGCACCCCCTTGGAAAACAACAAATGGGGGAGGGGTTACAATATGCAAATGGGGAGTGGGCATCCCCGGCAGCAAATGAACTTGGTCGGGGGCATGTGGATGGCAAGGTACTGCCTTGCAATGATGGGGAGCTGCCTCATTGCAATGGAATGGCTGACGCTGCAATGACGAGGCGGCCTCTGATTGCAGCGGCAAAAATCTTTCAAGGTGGTGGCATGCTGGCTGAACTAGTGTCAGCAGCAGCATGCCACCACATTGGGGAAAGCTGGCCAAGCCTCAAAAGGCACTGGGGGCATTGGCCAAAACAGTGCCGCACCTCCACAACCTGCTTCTGTAGCAAGCTGCCGCAACATGTTTCTTGCGCATGCACGCAAGCAAACATAAAAAGGAAGCATTAACTCCACTCCAGCCACCTATACAACCTGAGTTAAATGTAGAAAATTATAGGCCACTCAGTCAACAGTAACTTAACAGGGCAGGTAAGGAGTTTGTACTAACATCTGTATATGTTTCTGTACTTCTTTTTGGTTTTACTTGTACAATAAGGCAAGCTAACTTCCTAATAGATTAGAAGTGGTCACTCTAGGTAGGTTGCTCAACCTATGAAACCATCCTACCTGGAGTGGCCATGCACTCTTGCAGGGGAGGCTCAAGTGAGCCTGATAATTCAGTTATTAATTCAATCATGGTTGATGTGTTGCTGTGTTTGTGTGACAATGAGATTTGCCTCTTGTAAACATCAAATGTATTAAATGTAAATCCTGTCTATGTGATAAACTTAAAGGTAATTCACCTTATTCCTTACATACAGATGTAAGGTACAGTGTGTTCAGTAAAATTTTAGTCTTTTGATAGTTTCCTTAACTTAGAGGCGGCAGCTCTCTGGCTGTCAGAGGAAATAATGATCTACTTGTATATTTAAAGGGAAACGTCTAACTCCTGATGGGCCCCGCCTACATGTAAAGCACACCCTGATTAACAGTTTAATAAATATGCACTCGTTTGTTGCTGTGCCAATTTTATTTAATTCTATCTGGTTGATCCTGTGCCCTCCCCATAGGTATTTTAGAACTCCTTGCCCTCCCTGGCACACCCAGAAGCACCCACAGCTGCCCTCATGATGTGTCCTGTGGGGAGCAGCCAGGGCTCATCCCTAGGCTAACGGCATAAGAGAAAGTGCAAACTGCTTTGGTTTGGACCCTAAGTGTTTCCGTGATATAACAAGATCATGTACTGGCTGATGGGCACCCTGCCAGTTGGTACCTGGTCTTGCCATATCACGGACACATGTAGACTCCAAACCAGAGCTGTTTGAAGATACGACAATATAGTAATCTGTATTGCTGTATCTTCAAACGGCTCTGGTGTGGAGTCTACATATGTCCGTGATATAACAAGACTGGGTACCGACTGGCAGGGTGTCTGTCAGCCAGTACGGGGTCTTGTTGTATCATGGAAACACTTGGGCTCCAAACTGGAGCTGTTTGCACTTTCTCTTATGCCGTTAGCCTATGGACGAGCCCCGACAGCCTCCCTGCAGGACACATCATCATGGTCGGCAGCAGGTGCTAGTGGGTGCACCAGGGAGAGCTAGGAGTTCTAAAATGCCAGTGGGGAAGGCGCAGGATCAACCAGATAGAATTAAAAAAATATAACTGGCACAGTATAACAAAAAAGCACATATTTATTAAACTGTTAATCGGGCCTTGCTTTGCACGTAGGTGGGTCACGTCAGGAGGTGGACATTTCCCTTTAGCCAGGCTGTCACTGCAGCTGGTTATGGGGCCCAATATGTGTTTTCTAGCAAGTATAAGAACTAACACTGAGCAGAGTCTGGCCTGAGGTCTCAATTACACTGTTGTGCAGAATCTCAATCTGGCGAGCTGAGCAGTGCACAGAGCAGGAGCCCCCCCTCACCCGCCACTACCTTACTGCCTTGTGACTGCTGCTGGAGCAGTAACTCTGGGATTCTGCTGCTGCCTCTCCCCATGTTGATGTCAATTAAAACTTATAAGTTAAAGTAGTTCCATTTTGTTTTTCGTTTTGGGAAGGGGTGGTGGTCCAGAAATGGAAACCAAAGTGTTGAAATTGAGAGAATGGTATGGGCCACATGGTGAAGGGGGGGGGGACTTGTTTCAGTCCTGGTGGTGGCGTGGGGTGGACTGCAAGCTCGCATGCATCAGTTGGTCTAATATCTGGTGACCATAACCCACAGAGGTCTGCATTCACAAAAAAAGTCTGCACTTCGGTACACTGAGTACAGCAAGAAATATATCTAGATTTTCCTAATTTGAAATGGTCCCAGTCCTTGTACACCCATGGAACACTTGCAAAACAAGCATTGTTCCGGGGATGAAGTGTTAATCTCTGCCATTACAGTTGCTAATAAGAATTCCAGGTGCACATTACAATTCCAGCGCAGAACATCATATTATCACCTGGGGATGTGGGGGGTGGAGTGCCCCCATAGAAATAGTTATTGCAGTCATAATGTGGAAAGAAAGTGTACATCACCCGGGAGGTGGGGTGGGGCATGGATTGTATGTCTCCACATAGAGTAATCATTATTTCTGTTGGGGGGGGGCAGAGCACCCCCCCCACAGACAGAAATAAAATAAAGTGATTATTTTATGAGGAAGTGCTCTGGGGGTGCTAATGAGCGCTATTTATTTATTTACATCACGAGCACTATAACTATTTCTGTGGTGCGCTCTGACCCTCCCACCCCCTAGGTGCTGATAAGATGTTGTGAGTAATGCTGAGACTGCTTTTTGGAGCAGTGTATGATATTTGCTCAGATTTCTGCTGCTGTCATTTTTGTAATTGCTGCTTTGCCTTTCTCCTCTAGTAATGAACTATTACTTGTACAATTTTTGCTGCTATAGGGTTTTATTGCTTAACATTTAATGTTATTGCTGTTAGGATTGAAGCCAGGTTACAACATTAGCACATCACTGCATCGTAGCTGTAAGAGTGACTCATAATCCAAGAAAAAGCACAGCAACAGGCCAGGGATATATACACAATTTTCAAAGTAGAAATGTTGCCATTTTGTGTTTCTTCTTCCATCCCCCATTGTGCACTCTGATTTTTAGATAGTGACCCTGCTTGGCAAATCTCCATTAAAAACATCAGAGAAAATAAATACAATAGCACATATACTGATGTTTACCTGAGTAAGCAAAGTCAGCGTGAGCATCCATACCTCTCAACTGCCCCTGATTTTGTCTCAACATTTTACTCTGTCCCTCCTAAAATCTGTATTCGTAAAACAGTGGGAACTGTAAGCACAAAGTAATGCAAACATTAAAGGCAGACTTGTTCTTCCATAGAAAATGCATTTTACCCTAGGCCCCTTATTCTACTGGCTTCCTGATTGGATATGACCAATTATGAAGGTGTGTCCCTGATTGTGTTCCTTTGTCCCTGATTTTTTTTTAAGCTTTGTCTCTGACTAATGAATCAGGAGGTTAAGAGGCAGGTATGGTCCAGATGCTCCACGTGAAAGTAGAAAGGCTGCCAGCCATTGTATTGTATTTCTCCTCCCTTATCCCCTTCCCACTGCTGTGCACTGATACTGTTGAATTTGTAAAAATAACCAATACTCTGGGAAATTTGCCAAGCAAAGTTTCCCACCAGCATGCATGGCCCCTCTGTCTGGATGCTCAGCTAGGTGAAAGTGGAGATGCTTGCAGCTGTTGTATTTCTCCTCCCTTGTTCTTCCCCACGCTGAGCACTCTGGTTTTTAATTTTTTTACAATAATCTGCTAGTTTGGGAGATTTTCCAAGCTTTCCTACCAGCAGGGTCCCTCTATCTAGGTGCTCAGGTGACGGTAGAATTCTTTTTCACTTTCACCTGAGCACGTAGATGGCGGGACCTTGCTGGTAGGAAAGGTTGGAAAATCTCCAAAACTAGCCGATAACTGTAACAAATGAAACAAGCACTTGTCAATGCCGAATGTTGTCTCGCTGGCATTGTCATTAGTAGTGCAGGAGTTAGAGAGACACATACTAGAAGTAGCATTGAAGTATAGAACCAACATCAACCCCACCCCACCCTGCAGAGAGTGACAGGCACTGGGGTGTGCGTTTGGGTCGCTGGCCATAACACTCATGCTATTTCACCTCACCCTACCCTTAGAGTCTGACAAGCGTTGCGTTGTGCCTTGGGGTCATCTGGCCTTATGCTCACCCCATTTCATAAGGATGTATGTTGAGATGGTGCAGCATAGGAGAATGGGTTGAACTTTGGGGCTGAAGAGTACAAGGCACACCTTGATGCCTGTCAGTGGTTGCAGGGTGGAGGTGGAGGACCAATGGTATGAGTAGTACAGCAGACAATCCAAAGACACACCCCTGGTGCCTGTTAGTCTGTACAGGGTGAGATGTAATAGTTAGAAACCCTAACTCCCTGGGCGTGTGTTGGTATTTGCAGTCCAAATTTTAAAACATGGCCTTTTTGTGACCCCAACTCATGAAAGCATTTAGGACCTCTGTTCATGAACAGTGCCCCCGTGATTTTGTTAATCTGTCTCGAACGTTGATTTCCCACAGTGACCACGCCATTCTGCACCACATGAAAATGTTAGCTGCACCACTGATAAGGAGGTGTGAAGAGATGGCAATGTGGGAAATTTGGAGTGAAAATATTAAACATTCTCAAAGTTACGAGAGTGTGTGAAAACTGCACATCGCATGCTCGTAACACAGTCACATTTAGTGGAATTATTTCACCACATTTTTTAACATAGCCATTTTGGGATCTCTGTTCATGAAGAGTGGCACTATGATTATCTTAATCTACCTGAACGTTGATTTCCCACAACAACCGTGTGATTGTGTGCCAGATGTGCGAAACTACATTTCGGGCAGGACGTGACAAATGACAGCTGAACTACTCATTAGAAGGTGTTCAAAAATAACAATATTAAAAATCAGGAGTGAAAATATTGCAAATTCTCGAATTTATGACTGTGCATGGCCACTGCGCAATGCACGCTTGTAACATAATCCATTTTATGGAATTTTTTCACCAAATTTTCAACATTGGCATTTTGGGACCTCTTCTCATGAACAGTGTCACTGTGATTTTCTTACTCTGTTCTGAACATTGTATTTTACAGCGACTGCGCCACTGCATGCCGGATGTGCGAAAATATAATTCAGGTAGGATGTGGGAAATGAAAGCTGTACTGTTCATAAGGAGGTGTGAAAAAAAGGTAATGGTGAAAATCTGGAGTGCAAACATTAAACATTTTCGAAGTTAAGAGCATGTGTGGAAACTGCACAATGCACGCTTGTAAAACAGTCATTTTATGGACATTTGTCACCTAATTTTAAACATAGGCATTTTAGGACCTCTGCTCATGATAGAGTCACTGTGATTTTCCTAATCTGTCCCAAACACTGATTTTCTAGAGCTACCACGCTATTCTGCAACGGAAGTACGAAAACACATTTTGGCTAGGATGTGAAAAATGACAAGGGTGCATGAACACTGCACAACGCACCCTCATAGCACAGCCATTTAATGGACTTTCATCACCAAATTGTCAACATAGGCATTTTAGGACCTCTGCTCATGAACAGTATGACTGTGATTTTCTTACTCTGTACCGAACACTGATTTCCCACAGCAACCACACTATTCTGCGCCGGAAGTACGAAAACACATTTCGGCCAAGTTGTGAAAAATGACGGCTGTACTGTTCATAAGGAGGTGTGGAAAAATGGCAATGTTGAAAATCTGGAGTGAAAATATTACAGAGTTGAGAAGTTATGATCGTGCGTGGAAACTGCACAATGCACGCTCATAAAACAGTCATTTAATGGACTTTCAGCACCAGATTTTCAACATAGGCATTTTAGGACCTCTGCTCATGAACAGTGTCACTGTGATTTTCTTACTCTGTCCCGAACACTGATTTTCCACAGCCACCACGCTATTCTGTGCCAGAATTGTGAAAACACATTTCGGCCAGGATATAAAAAATGACAGCTGTACTGTACATAAGGAGGTGTAGAAAAATGCCAGTGTTGAAAATCTGGAGTGAAAATATTACAGATTCACGATAACGAAGCTGCATGGAACCGCGCAACGACGTTCATAAAACAGTCATTTTTGATTTTTTTCACCAAATTTGCAAAATAGGCTTTTGAGAGGCCACCTCATGAACAGTGGCACTATCATTTCATTAATTGGTCCCAAAGGATGATTTCACGCAGTGACAACAAAATCACCTTTCGGGACTGAATTCATGAGGAGGGGTCCCAATAATCCCAAGTTGAAAATTTGCTGGCCAAATTCCCAAAAATGCCTGAGATAAGCATCAAAGTTGGAAAAATGCTATTTATGCCATTATACAGCTTACCGGCATTTCTTTGGTTCGCGGTCAGCTTTGAAGAGTGCAGACGTGTTCCCGGTCCACCGAAGATCATCGCGGCAGGCTCGAAAGGAAAGTATGGGGTGAGGGGGGCTGTGAGCATGCAGTGGGTGGGAGCTGGTTGGGGAAGGGGGCTGCAGACTGTGAGGGATTGTATTCTACTTTACAGGGAAAAGAAAAAACATTGCAGGAAAGTTTTTGTTTTTACAGGTACATTTGACACGCTGAGGTTGGCTCCCAGCGTGTCACATGCATGTTTTTTTGTGGGGGGATTGAAGCTGACGGGGATTGGGCACCCCGTCAGCAAATAAAAAAGAGTGTTTGGGGGGGGATGATGCTGACTAGCATTGGGCTCCCCAATCGGCAAATGAACTGGGGATGGGGAGTGTCACCTGCAGGTTTCTTTTGGGGTGGGGCTGTAGCCGACAGGGATTGGGCACCCTGTCTGCAAATAAAGAGTGTTGGGGGGGATGATGCCGACTGGGATTGGGCTGTCCTGTAGGCAGATGAATTGGGAAGGGGGTGTTGTAGCCAACGGGGATTGGGCACCCAGTCAGCAAATAAAGAGTGTTGATGAGGTTAATGCCGACAGGGGGATTGGGCACCCCCTAAGTCAGCTTTGCTGGGGACTGTGCGAGACGGATGGCACAGCCACCGCCATGTCGCACTGAAACTTACACCAGGAAAAGCACACCCTGCAATGAGGTGGAGCTCCCTCATTTCAGTGGCTAAAACCTTTCAAGGTGGTGGACATGCTTTTGCACTGCTGTCATAGACAGCGTGCAATCTAATTCGTGCCACGGAGCCCAGCCCCAAGAAGCAGTGGTGCCACAGGCCACAACAGGACTGCACCTCCAAAACCTGCTATTCCAAAGTTACCACAAAATGTTTCTTGTGCAAGCGCAAGACAATATAAAAACCAAAGTGTTCATCATGGGGAAGAACAAGGGAGGAGAAATACAACGGCTGCCAGCATCTCCATTTTCACCTGAGCATCTAGACAGAGGGGCCATGCTGGTGGCAAACTTTGCTTGGCAAATCTCCCAAAGTGATCAGTTTATTTAAAAAAAAAATATATATATATATATATTTACACAAGTGCACAGCGGGGGGGCATGGGAGGGGAAATACAATATAATGACTGCCAACATTTTTCATATGATCATCTAGACAGAAAATATTTCCTTTTTTTATGTAGGGTGTTGTTTCCTTTAATGGAGCCCTGGAGGGCAACTACAGCCCTCCTGATGGATAGACTCTCTCTCTCTCTCTCGTCCCTCCAGTCCCCAAAAATTCCCCCATGGCTTGCCCCCCACCCTGCAATGGATCCAAAGAGGAGGTTCACTTTAACAAAATCAAATATTTAGACACTGTCCAGCTTGTATTTCCAATTAATGCAGTTTTTCCTCCTCCCCATTATTTATTACTGAGGTCATCTGTATGAAAACAGGATCTTTGCTCCTGAAGAGTTAATCTGTTCCTGCTTATTTCTCCCTACCTCAAGTCATGGAGCACTTGCTGCTTGTGATATTAGTTACTCCCATAGCAACATACTGTCACAACAGAGGATTATGACTTAAAAGTAGGGAGTAAGCTATAGAGGCAGATGGACTCTTAAGGGATAAAGATTGTATAGTAATGCAAATTTACCTAGTAATAATGGGGAGGAGAAATAAACAAAATATAGATGGAATGCAGGCAGAATTGTTCCTAGTTTTCTTTGAGGCATCAGCAGCTCTTTAAAGAGCAGATGCATACTTCAGAACATGCACCCCCACCCTAGATGTAATACTGACCAGCATTCACCCTTTCTTTCAGCCTTGTATAAAAAGTTATATCACTCATAATTTTTACCCCACTACAAATGGAGCAGCTTCCCAATATTGTCACCAACCCCCCCTTTACAGGTGCACACAGACCCATTTTATGATGTCATAAAATGGAAGCTTGCTTATTCGTGTTCCAGTGACTTTAAGGGGGGTAATATTTCAGAAGGTTTTACTACTACCGGTATTTAAAGTTATGATTTCAAACAAAGTGACTACTTGACTGACTGGGTCCCTGTTAGTCAAGCGGGCTCTTTGTTTGGAATCATTACTTTAGATAGTACAGTACTAAAACCTTCAGAAATATTGCCACCCCCCTTAAGTCAGTCAATGGAGCGTGCATAAGAAAGCCTCCTCTTTATGACATCACAAAATGAGTCTCCATGTGCCTGCATTGGGAGTGTGGTGATGGTATCAGGAAGCGGCTCCATTTGTAGTGGGTTAAAAATTACGAGTGATATAACTTTTCATACAAAGCTGAAAGAAATGGGCTGCTGGATACTTGCCATCTCTGCAGCAGGTGAGGTATCGCATTTCGGGGGGGGGGGGGTCAATGTTCCGAAATATGCAACTGCTCTTTTAGCAAATAAGACATGCCCAGGGGTTAGATTTAAGTCTGTTAATCATCTCCTAGGGGTGTAATGTGGCACAAGGCACAGCAGAGTACCATATTACCCCTTCTGGGTGATTACCAGTCTAACTACTGGGAGGGCCTTACTTTTTCAGATCTTTCTGTAGGTTCCCAACTGTTTTCTTGCTGTTCACCCTACCATTTAGCTTAGTGTCATCAGTGGACATGTTTTTGCACTGCTGTCATAGAGTGGTCAGTTAAGGCATCAGCAAGAGTACCAGTGGCAGAGATATGTTCGATCCAGTTTACCAGCACCCAGTCCAATAGTGTGCCTAGGGGTGATGAAGACAGACTTCTAGTTGGCACTGTTACAATCTGTTGCAGGTTGTAGCTATGAGTCAGAGATTGAAGAGAACTGAGAGCTGCCCCAAGCCAGTTTAAGTTTAGGTCCCCTAAGATGACAACCTCATTATGATTAAATTCTGAGACGTATTTTCCAACAGGTACTCTAGACCCACAATCCCTCCCGCTGGGGGGTTATATGCACAGATAACATGCAGTTCCTTGGCTCCCAATGCAAGGGTAGCATGCAAGTATTCACTTACCGATTGAGCATCTGGGATAGCGAGAAGAGAGACAGTCAGATTATTTTTGTAGTACAGTGCAACTCCACCACCATGTTTGTTTGATTTCCTATCCCTTCAAATAATAGAGTAATTTAGCAGGGAGTAGATGAAGTCAGTAACCGATGGTTTCAGCCAGATCTCAGTGAGACAGAGGATATCAGGATTGTACAGTTTGACCCATGACTCCAGTTCCACAACGTTGACACATCAAACTTCTTATATTCAAGTGTGCAATTAACAGCCCATGTTTGGACATACTATGTATGTCATCTGCTGAGAAGTAAGCATCTAGTGGCCCAGGATTTGTCTCTATATCCCCAGATAGCAGAATGGCAATGATGACAAGGAACCACAGTCCCATGTTTAGAAAAGGATGGGATAATGCAGACTTGTTCCATAGTTTCCTAAACATATAGAGAGAATGGTAGGGACAATCCTTTTGGTAGAGAAGAAGATTAGTTTGCAGTATCCTTGCATTATAAACAATAAGGTTGGAAAAAGTAAAATCGTAGTGCTTGGTCCTAGATTTATTTGCACCATCCTCATTCCATAAGGACAGTGTATTTCAGTCAAGGCAAAGTAGGACAAGAAAAGTTATGAGGGCAACCCCCAGACAGCTGCTGGGCATGGTGTGACTATTGGTACAACACTGGTTCAGCTCATGACAGAGGTCACCCAGGGTCACAGCTAGGCAGGGATTGAAAAGAGGCTTTTTACCCAATCAGAGAATGTTATCAGATTTGTTTGGCATGACCCACCCGCTACAAAACCATGTTGTTTGTCATCTTGAAGGCCATTCTTACTCAAGTATTCCACTAGGTCTTGTTTAATCAGGGCCTCCATTTGTTTTCCTAACACTGATGTGAGGCTAACCAGTCTATAGTTACCGGCTTCCTCCCTGCCTCCGACCTTATGTAGAGGCACTACGTCAGCTCTCTTCCAGTCCCTTGACATGACTCCTGACTAAAGCAAATGGTTAAACAGATGCCCCAAGGGGTTTGCTAACTCACATACCAACTCTTTTAATATCCTTGGATGTATTCCATCTGGTCCAGGAGTAGAGATGTGTGAAATTGGAAAATTTAGTTCTGCAAAACATTTCACAAAATTCGTGCATTTTAAGAAATATTTTGTGCGTGCGAAATGCCAAAATTTGCCCTCAAAACGCAAAATTTTGCAATGAAGTGCAAAATTTTGCCCACAAAACATGAAATTTTACCAGTGAAACTGTGAAATTTAGGCAAAATTTGGCAAAATTCAGGTGAAATTTGGTGATGTTTGGAATTTTGCACCTGGCAAAAAATTTCGCGTAATGGCAGAATTTCTCAAAAAGTTTACTGTGGCAAAATTGTCAATTTCACTGGCAAAATTTAGTTTTGCAACATCTCTATCCAGGAGCTTTGTCTTGTTTTATATGCTCAAGCACCTCCCTAACCCTGCCTTTGATAATAATTGGCATTTCCATTTCTGGGACACCCCTGCCATGTACTGTAATGCCACTGTCAGACATTGGGACATAGTGTTCCTTGGTGAACACCGAACAGAAATATTTGTTCAGAATGGTGGGCTTCTGTCTGTCTTCTTCCATGATCCTGTCCCCATCTTTAAGTCTAACTATCCCTCCTCCTTTCTTTCTTTTCTCTTGTCAATACCTGATGATTTGTTTGTTCCCCTCCTTGATTCCTTTTGCTTTCTGAAGTTCCGCCACCACCTTTGCTGGCTTCACTGCTGACTTAGCCTACTTATTCTTCTGTACATATTCTTCTCATAGGTTGTTTTCCTGCTTCCTTTTGAAGTTCAGGAAGGCCTCTCTCAGCCCTAATTGATGTTTTAACTTGACTAATGAACCATATGGGGCATTGTGTCTATTCCTTTTTGTCACACTCTCTACACATATCTTTGAGGCCTCTAAGATGGTTTCTTTAATTGATCCCAAAATTTCTTCTACTTCTAGTTCCTCATGTATTTTAGTTAGTTTTTCTCTGGCTATATACCTCATTTTGTCAAAATTAGCCCCTCTGAAATTTAGGACTTCTGTCCTGGACTGAGAGTTGACATCCGTCAGGGATAATTCAAACCAGACAGAGTTGTGGTCACTGTTAGCCAGTGGCTCCCCAACCCTGACTGCCCCGACTGTTTCCGAATTGGAGAGAACCACATCCAAGATGGTGTCCTACCTAGTTGGATCAGTGAATAACTGCATGAGAAAGCAATCCTGGAAGGCTTCTGCCGCAGATTAATTCTTAGCTGATCTAGCCACTGGGATGCCCCAGTTTACATCAGGCATATTTAGGTTCCCTGTCACCACTAGTTCCCCTTTCAGTAATACTCCTCTAATTTCCTCCAAAGGCTCCCTGTCCTTGTCCTTCACTTGATTCGGAGGCCTATATACCAGCCTGATGTGGATCCCCTTCCCTGAGGTTGAACTATACTGTACCCACAGGGATTCCACTCCTTCTTTAATGCTGACATTGCATGCTGTGGCCTCTATTCCCTCCTTAACATAAAGCGCTACTCCCCCCTTTGGCACCCCTCTTAAAGAGCGCATAACCCGGAGCCAAGAGATCCCAATCATTGTTTTATGGTGCCCAGGTTTCTGTGACAGCTACCAGGTCAATACAGGACTCTGTCATTTGAGCTTGAAGGTCATTTATCTTGTTACCTAGGCTTATGGCATTATAAGATACACCCCAGTCCAAGAACCAGGAGTTGAAGTGTTTCTTCTACCTGCTGGTCTGCTCCTGTGTTTCCTGCTTTCTTGGTCACCTTTCTGGTTGGTGACAGCCATTTTCTTCTTACTGTGATTGAGTTTGTGATGAAAGCTAGTAAATCCTCCCCCTCACCTAGTTTAAACACCTGAGGTGGACATCAAACTTCTGTCCCAACATACTCGTTCCTTGCTTAAGTGAAGATCTTCGAACTTGAAAAGTTTTCTCTCCCAGAAGCACCCCCAGCTACCCATGACATGGTAACCTTTTTCTTTACACCAGTCATGTAACCAAATGTTGAATTCCTTGCTTTCCTTCCCTTTGATCTTGTTCATGCAATCACCTTTTCCCCCCACTGGCAGGACCTCAGAGAATGACAGGGAGGATGACCGTACAGCCAATCGCTCCCCCAGCTTTTTGAAGTGTTGTTTGGCCTTGTCCAACATTTGGTTTGCTAGGTCATTGGTGCCAAGATGGAGGGTACATTGATTCCCTCTTCTGCTTGGTCTATGATCCTCCTAGTTCATTCAGTGTCTCTCTTGGCCAAGGTGCTGGGGAGGCATTGGAAATTCATTTTGTAGAATTATTCAAGTGGGACTCGGCTCCTTTAATCATAGCATCCTCCACTGCAAGTGTTTGCTTCCAATTATTTTGTTTCTGCTTCCCCTTGCGTCTCTCAGTTGCCTTTGCACAGTTCTGCCTTATCTTCTTAGGAGGTTCAGTGTTTGGTTCAGTATTTGCTTACTCCATGTGTACTGTAACTTGTCCAGGGCTGCAAAGCAATTTGCGGTCGAGATTTCCCTTGGTTGAAATGGTTTCACCTACTCCATCCTTGTTTGCTTGCTTCCCTCTCGTCCCACCACTCCCCACCCCCTGGGCTAGTGAGCCTCTGGGGGAGGGGATGAGGGGGTGCACCCCAGTAAAGTTGATGATGCAGCCTGGCAATTTCCCTTTTCGATGCCTCCAGCTGAGCCCTGAGCTTATTTAGATTCCTACACAAAGGACAAATGCCCAATCCTCCAGAGAAGTTCCCAGAAGACAAGTGCCCCACAACTTCGACAGCTTAGCATGTTTTTTGACTCTAATGCTGCAGTAGGTGGTAATAGTCCTCCTACTGAAAAAAAAAAACACGTTTTGTTTAATAAATAAAATCTACATGACAGCCTCTTCTATAATGTCTTTTTTACTGGTGGTTCCTTTCTAGATGCTTAGGTGAGGCTGCTCCCTTTTCCATGGGCTCCTCGCTACTACTGCTTACACCCACCACTGATCTGAGGTGTAGGGCTTGACGTGTTGTCACTCAATCTTGTGTTCTCACCCTTCTAGTCTCTCTTTGCAGGAAGTTCCTGTTGTTAGACTGGGAGCCCCTCTATGGCAAGTTCCCACTGTCACTCAGGTTTTCAGTGCCTATGTATTTAGGACAGGATCTGGGTGGGAGGGTGGATGTGGTGGGTAGGCAAATACACTGACTAAGTGAGCTTACAGACAACAGGAATGAACATGTAAGTTTCAGGGTATCAGGGCTACACTGGCTGTGTGTTCTGTATGCCCTGTTTGTCTTGCTGTATCGTTGTCCACTGAAAGCTGCTTGTTACTTCAGTTGGGTGCCTCTGGAGCCACTTGCCTTATGGTAACTAGGCAAGAGCTGGAATTCATGGCAGAATTGCTAAGAAAGGTGCTGCCATGGACTATCAGTGCCTCTCCCCCCAACCTCTGACATGCTGCACCATACCTGTCCTGTGGAAGCAAGAACTGTCAAGGCCATGTCTGTAGTTGCTGAAGGAGGTGCCATAGAAGTGGGTGCTCCAACGCCCTTCTTTCCAGAATCTAAGAATGTTGCCACAATAACACTTCCAGGATCCCACTGACCTGGAACTGGAACACAACACAAATCTCTAATCCCTTGCATGCAATACAACATGCCACACTGACACCACCATGCTAGCCAGTGAGATTTCTTTATAAATCATGTGTATGCAGATGTGATCTTGCATGTTTAGGACAGCTTATTAATGTTTTATGTGTTATTTTGATGAAAATAGCTATTATCAGGGTGCTGTGGAGCCTTACTAAGATGGCCACCACTCCTTATAACTCTGTTTCTACAGGGGAATTAAATACTACCATTTTTAATTTTAAGCATCAGTTACCACTTTGAACTGAAAATGTATTCATAGTGTGAGGTACAGACAAAAGGATAGGGAAGCCTCAATGAAATGCAGTAGCAGCTTGAAGCACTAAAGAAGCTCCTAGTACTGGAGCTAAAACTCAACCACACAAGGCCAACCTTGTATCAGGTGCACAATGAGAAGAAACCCTACAATCGGAGATTAAACTGTAAGTATGGATCTAGACGGTCTCAGCAATAAATGCAAAAATAGACACTCTTATCAGCCAGTTGGTAACTGTTGAAACATCAGGGTCACCACTGCAGATGGAGTCAGTACACAAGACAGAAAGATAAATCAGCACTACATGCCACCATAGCCATGGTGAAGGAAACACAGTGTCACAGGTCATGGCTCGAAATCCTGGAAACCAAGTAAGTAGCTCTAATATCAGGATTCTGGGCATACTGGAGATCATGGAAGGAACCTCCTAGGCCTATTTTTAGCCAACTGGCTAAGTGATTCACTTGAATTAGAAGAAAATGCCCTGCATATTGACTTCCAGAAGTAACCCGCCACCCCATGGTCATTACCTGGTGGAGGGTACCCCAAGAGCCATCCATTTAGTGATGGTTGGTTTTGAGGAAAGGAACAGCTTACTGGCTTCAGCCTGACAACAGAAACCTGTGCTATTTTAGGAGAAAACAATAGTTTTCCCAATATCAGCTATACCACTTGATAATGTCAGAAGGCATTTGAGGCAGTAAGAGTCACTCTCCTGGAGGCTGGCGTGCAAAATATCTAGAAGAAAAACACAGCACAGTTTCTGAAATATCAAGAAGGCATAATTTTATTAGATTACTAAGATGATGGGCCCTACCATCATGTAAAATAGAATCCCCTAGATACCATCATACCATTGTGTTCGACAAACAGTTCCGAATCTAGGAAACGAAAGTGTGAAATGCAGGTTCAACTAATTGCTGTGCAAAATAAAATTGTTTCCCCAGTGAGATTCCATGTAATCCATCAGGAAAAATCATACATGTACTCTGACCCAGCAGAGGCAGCAAATCTATGAAGAGGTTTAAAACAAATGAGAACGCCAATGCCACTATAGATGTTTTTAAGGCCCGCTTGAAGACACCACTATTTTCACAAGCATTTGATGTTTAGAGTATGATTTATTTTATAGTCTGTGATTTACTATTTTATTTTGCTTGAATGTTTGTGTATAATGCTTTTAAATTTTGTACGGTGCCCAGAGCCTCCGGGATTGTGCATCTTTTAAATAAACTTGCCTTGCCTTGCCTTGCCGTGCCTGAAGGGACAACATCAATCGAAGAGGATGAGGCAGAGTGAGCCTGTGAACTGTAATCAAATAGTATCTTATACAACAATAGACCTCCCACAACCCTTTGTCTGTTTTGGGAAAAAGTCTTATTTCTTTTATTGTGGACTGTTCTGGATGAGGTAAACCCTCAGTGCAGGTATGAAGATTGGTTGATCAACTATATTCAAAAGGTGGCGAGAGGATTGGTTCAGTAATGGCTACCAAGCAGATCTGTGACATTCCCCTCACCCAACCATGTGGCGAGATGGGGAATTTAAGTAAATGCACCTCAATGTAAGTTCTTTACCACATTATTATATTTTAGGGTTTGCAAGCCAGGTTAACCAAAAAGACACTAAAAAATGTTTAATGTGTCAAGAGACACAACACCTCAGTACCATTAAGTGATTGCAGCATGCTAAACTTCTTGGTAATTTTCAATACAGCAAGGTGTGTAAAACACTGTCAATCCCTAGTGAGTTTAATCATTGTGAAAATTGCCTTTAGATGGCTTCATGGCACTGAGTGATGGGGTTCACATTGGCATGCTAGTGACCTGGGTTCATGCCCCAAGCCCAGGCACCAGGAGTGGAGACTGTCAGGGAGGGAGTGAAGAGCACCCATTGGACACTTCCCTCCCAGGGATGGGATGACCTGTGACTCCTGGTGGTGGATTGGAGACATACATGGTGATGTGTTGCCTTGACACTCCACTGTACATCTCCATCACAGGGCATCCCCGATAGGACAGACTGGGAGGTGGGTGGGTGGAAAAATGAGAAAAAGAATGCTGCCTATGCCACCTGGATGACAGCGGCTCACTTCTCCATCGCCGTGAAGCCTCGTATAGCCCAAGCTGCACCCTCACCTCCCCCAATGAGGATGGAAGAGTGTGCCTTCGGGTGCTTGACAGTCTCCCCTTCCAGTCATGACCATGGGAGGGGCACCCCCCAAGAAGGGATACATCGGGTTGGTCGGGGGAAGGCGTGATGAGAGGTAGCGGATGGTGTGCTGGAGGGAGCAACAGAGCAGTGGTACATAGGCTTAGTAGCCTGAAGGAGAGGCCAGCTAGGTCGGTGTGGGAGGTAAAAAGCATAATACAAAAAAAATTGCTTTAAGTCTCAGCCACAGAGTTTTATAATAGAACATAAATGCATTATACAGACAATGGAAGAGCTGAGCAAGACACTTAAACTACATCACACAGTTCTAAAATGGTACTTAACATGTGTGTGAATCCGAAACACCCACTAGAACAATTAATAGCCTGTAGAGATTTAACAGTTACAGAATTTAAAACAGAATTTAACAAGCATTTGTCAAGGCTGAACATTTGATGCTTTGGAAGATGCCTGCTCCTGCACCTTGTTTATGTCCTTGAGGTACTTGAACATTTTGTGCTCTGTGCCAGACTACCTATCTTGTTAATCAGCCTTCTGTGTTGGTTTGTCTCGAAGGTTTTCCTGAAATCAAGGTAGGTGACATCCACTGCCCCTCCCTAATTTACTTCCTTACTGAGGCATTAGGGTTTCCAATCCTAATACCTACCTCCACCCCCACCCTTCAGAGACTGACAGGCATTGTAGGTGTGTCTTTGGGTCGTTGGCCATAACACTCACAATATTTCACCTCACCCCACCCTGAAAACACCAACAGTCATCACGGTATGCCTTGGGATCTTTGGCCATTACGCTCACACTATTCCATAAGGAAATAAGTTGAGATGGATGCAGCATAGGAGAATGGGGAGAACATTAGGGCCAAAGGCCCAGATATTCAAAAGGGTTGCACCATGCGCAATAGGATTGCTCCAGCTCAAGTCTGAAAATGCGCCATTCTGCAATATTCAGCAAGAGGCAGATGCACCCCCAAATCATGCTGAGCAATAGTGTAATGATAATGAATGTATGCGCAACAGAAGGGGGAGGAACCATGCATAAATGGCGCAGTGCAATATTTAACAACATGCGCCATGCGCAATAGAGGAGCAAGTGGAAGTTGCACGATAGCAGAAATGAGCCAAAATAAAAAGGAACAAGGGAGAGGTGCAAGAATGCTACAGGGAAGGCACATGAGGCTGAACTCTAGCCACACAAACCAGGCAGGAGAGACACACAGGCAGGCCAGGGAAAGGGCACCCTGAACACACAGACACAGGGAAGGTGTGGGGAGCCACAGCCAGTGCAGAAGGGGGAAGTGCCACACAGCACAGAGGCCACCACAGGAAGGTGTTCCCGGTGCAGGGGAAGTAGCAGCCAAGACAGCGGAAACACAGAAACAGCTGCCGGGGGGTGAACACAAGCCAGGGACATGGCCAGTACCACCATCCAGATGGAGGCAGTAATGAGAGTGAGAAGGCAGGCAGCAGAGGCGCAGCCGTGGAAGGGCCCGTCAGTGGTATGCCCCCAACAGGTGGTACTGAGCCCACACCAGCTTCGAGCTGTACAGCGATACTGAGATCGTGGGCTGGTACCGCCTGAATCGGGCAATTCTGAGGCAGCTCTGTGAGCTGTGCATTGATGTGATACAGGTACCCACATGATGGAGCCATGCTCTGTCAGTGGAGACTAAAGTGACAGCTTGCATGTGCTTGCTCACCATGGGTACCTTCCAGAGACCAACAGGGGGACACCACCGGCATAATCCAGTCGGCCGCGTCACGCCAACTGGCACAGTCTTTTTGGACCTCAGCAAAGCTTTTGATACTGTTGATCACAAACTATTAGTCAATTGCCTTGCAAAGTTGGGTGCCACATACCATACCACCCAGTGGTTCTCTAGCTACCTAACTGGAAGATTCCAAAAAGTAAAGGAGGAAGGCTTTTTTTCTGCTGCCTTGCCAGTTGCAAGAGGAGTCCCCCAAGGATCCATCTTAGGCCCTATCTTGTTTTCTTTGTACATTAATGACTTAGATGCTAACATATCTACGTCCAATCTGCACTTTTTTGCAGATGATACTGTGTTGTATACTTTTGGCTCATCATTATCTGAAGTCAAGGGAGTGCTTTAAGCAGATTTCGCACAACTTGAGCATAATCTAATAAAGGTAAAGCTTCTACTCAATGCTAAGAAGACTAAAGCGATGATATTCTCCCGCAGTGCTGTCATAGGCCCCCCCGATACCCTTGCCCAAGACTTCATTGTCACCACGCTAAACAAGCCTCTGGAAGTTGTAACCAAATTTAAATATCTGGGTATCTGGATCGACAATAAATTATCTTTCAATGACCACGTCGAAGATGTCTCTAGAAGGTTAAAAGCAAGGTTAGGTTTCTTCTACAGAAATAGGCCCCTTTTCCCCCTTGAAACTCAAAACAAGCTTGTACAGGCCACTTTTCTCCCCCTACTCGACTATGGTGATGTAATTGAGGCAGTATAGCGCAGTGGTCTAAGGCTCTGAGCTGCAAATCTGGTGACATCTAGCAGACCAGACCTGGGTTTGAATCCCACAGCTTCCACTTGCATACTGTGTGACCCTGAGCAAGTCACTTAACCTCCTTGTGCTCCCAGGTCGCTCCTGTAAAAAAGCTTTCAGCTTAGTGTGCTATACCTGGTTAAAAAAAAAACAACTAAATAAATCTATTCCTTCACCACTCTTGCAAATCTAAGTAAACTGGACATCCTTTATCACCGTGCGTTACGGTTCATTACCAACTCCCCTTACCGTTAGCACCACTGTGACTTATATGCAGCTGTTGGTTGGACATTCCTTACTATTAGACGCCTGCTTCATGCTGGGCTATGGACTCTTAAACTGCTTCTGCAGAAATTGCCAAGCTATCTCTCTTCCCTTATTAGTATCTCACATAGTGCATACTTGTTAAGAAAATCTGACTTTATTATGCTTGACATACCAATGACGCGGACCTCCTTTGGTAAACGTGCTATTGCACATGCCCTTCCCTCCATTTGGAACCAATTACAAACCATACTGAAACTAACTAGCACAGTTTCAATAAATTTCTACAAATCGCTAAGTTCAGCCAAAATAAAAGACACCTGTAACTGTCATTAAGTCTCTTCCTTCCCCATGTGTGCCATATTTATCCACTGGTAAGGTATAATTGCTTTGTCATATTCAAAGAAAATGTTGATTGTAGGGATATATTGTCCCCCTAAGATAAAAGCCCAGGTTGTTAATTGTTTACAGGATTGGTTGTTTAATTACAAAGCTAGCCATGCAATAGTGATGGCAGGTGATTTTAACTTTAATTGGCAAAATATAAATGAATCACATCCTTTGATTGATTTGCAGAATAATTTGGGTTTAACTCAGTTAATTAAAGAACCTACAAGAATTAATATGGTATCAGTCTTTAATTCTTCAATTTTGGATTTGATTTTCACTAATGTTGTTGATAATATTATCGATAGTGGGGTTCTACCAGATGTAATATCAGACCATCAATTTGTATTTTGCAATAAGGCTTATTCTACAAAATCAGTAGAGAAAAGGAAAGTCAGCTGGTGTAGTTTTAGGGACTTTGATTATATTGAATTCATGTTAGATCTGGGTTCTGTTGATTGGGAGCGCATGTATTTAATTCCTTTGGTGGATGACCTATGGAATTATTTTTTGGGAGAGTTTATGAAAATTTGTAATAAACATGCCCCAATTAAAACCAAAATTATGAAGCAAAACTCTAAGTTATGGTACTCAAAAGAGCTTAGAAAGTTAAAATTATTAAGGGATAAGGCATGGTTTTTGACTAAAAAAAAGGGGAGTAAACAGGATTGGGATATATTTAAAATGTTAAGGAATAAATATGTTAAAGAAGTCTGGAGGAAAAAACAACGTCATTATACCCATTGTTTGGATAAAAATATTTCAAAAAATCCTAAAGATTTTTGGAAAACAATAAATACTTTAGTTAAGGGTCATGGTTTTGATGATATAAAAGTATTAAATGTGGATGGACAAGTGACACCAATATCACAGAGTGTGTTGGATCGATTGAATGCAAATTTGATGGTAGCCCCAGGTTCATTTAGACCTTATTGCTCTTCTGGAGTTATTAATCAAGCCCACTCAGAGGTCAAAGGACTTGATAATTTATTGGTATTTGAAGAAATAACAGTTGAATTAGTGAAAAATGAATTATTAAAGTTAAATACTGCCAAGGCTAGTGGCTTGGATAATGTTTCACCTAAATTATTACAATATGCGGCTCCAATTATTGCTTATCCCTTAACGTATTTATTTAATACATCTTTAAATACAGGTGAATATCCATTGGCTTGGAAACAGTCTAAGGTTGTACCTATTTTCAAGGGAGGAAGTAGAATAGATATGGATAATTATAGACCCATTTCTCTTTTGTCTCACATATCTAAAGTATTTGAAAGATTAGTGGTAGTACAATTGAAGAAACATTTGGATTCCACTAGGTTAATGAATAACATGCAGTCTGGTTTTCGGAAATCATATAGTACAACCTCAGCACTTGCTAAAGTGGTGGGGGATGTGCAGGTAGCCCTGGACAGGAGGACACTAGTGGGGGCCATTTTTGTGGACTTGTCTAAGGCTTTTGATTCTTTGGACCACGGTGTCCTCCTGTCCAGGGCTGCATCTATGGGGGTGGTGGGTTTAAGTGGAAAATGGTTGGAATCATATTTGCTGAATAGGAGCCAAAAGGTGTCATTGGGGGGTCAGGATTCAGGTTTTTTGCCTGTTGGGTCGGGGGTCCCCAGGGCTCCATCCTAGGGCCTTTGTTGTTCAATATGTATATAAATGGACTGTCTTTTTCAGATTCAGAAATAAAGTATCATCTTTATGCTGATGATACCATTATTTACACCTCACATGAATCCATTAAGGTGATTCAAAAAAGGCTCCAGTTAGCCTTTGACAATCTGCAAACTTTCTTAAAAGATAGCAGGTTGACTCTGAATGTGAAGAAGACACAGTCCATGTTGACACATCGGAAAAGTGAACGGTTGGGAGACATGGCCCTGGGATTGGTTGCCCTTGGGGGGGCCCCTGATCCAGCAGTCAAATATGTATAAATATTTGGGTCTTTGAATTGATAGCTCTTTGTGTTGGAATATACATATTGAGAAATTAGTAAAGAATTTAAACAAAAGAATAGGGGCTCTTTATAGGGTTTGATCATTAATGAGGAAGGAGGTAAGGGAAAAAGTGGTAAATACGATGGTTATCCCCATGATTGATTATGGGGATATATTTTATTCTTGTGGGAGAAAGCAGGATTTAAGGAAGTTGGAAGTAAGTTATAATAATCTGGCCAGATTTATATTGGGGGTTCCTAGATTAACACATAGTTGTGTGCTTTATGACCAATTGAAATGGTTGACACTTTATGAACGTAGTAATGAACAAGTGCTAGCCTTTATTTATAAAGGATTGCAGGGGAAATATCCACAGTATGTGGTAGAACATTTGATATATAGGGATAAACTGGCTTCTTTGAGAAATTGTAAAGCACCTAGTCTGGAATTGCCTAATTGTAATTTAGAGATAGGACGACAATCCTTGTATTATAGAGGAGCCATGAGTTGGAATGAAATTCCTAAATCTTTGTTTATGTCTGATGTGAAAAATCATTGGTCTCTGATTCAACATTGGTATCGTACCAGCTCTCGACAAAAAAGGCAATGTTGTGATTTATAAAGAATCTTTATGTTCTAGGGGGTTATTATTTATTATTTATATTGTGTAATTTAAGATGTATGTATGTATTTGTGTACTGTATGGAAAAATTAGTATTGTCTGTGCTGTAACATTTTCCTTTTTATTGTATATTAATATTGGGACCTCGTTGAAAATGAGCTATGCTCAATCGAGATTATTCTTTATTCATTTTTATTATGAATAAAAACATTTTACTACTACTACTACTTCTACTACTACTACTACTACTACTACCTGTTATGTGACCCTTCTCCCACTCTGGTATATAGTTGTAAATAGTTTTACTTTACATTTTTTGAATATATACATTTTGTTATAACAACTGTGGTGGTCTCTGATTTGCAGCGGGCTACAGGTGCTCAGCTGCAGTGGTGTGCATGGTGTCAGGGGTGGTGCACGCATGGGTGTGGGTGTGTGTGTGTGTGTGTATGTGTGTGTGTGTGCAGAGGTGAACCACCTATGGTGTGGGCAGGGGGATCAGTCACTGTCTGTGGTTTGTGTTTTGTACTCTGTGCACTGGATGCCTGTGTGCAGTGGTCCACGGGGCCTGCACTGTGTGCATGGCGCCCCTGTCAGACCATCCATGGTCTGTGCAGCTGACACCCTTGCATGTCTGTGATATGCACGGTCTGCTGGCATGTCAGTAGTGGCTGTCCATGCTGGATAACAACTGTACCCGGCACAATGCCAGGTTGACTGCAATCACCAGTATGGTGCATGTCTGCCTCCGGTGGCACTGTGGCCTCCACTGTTGTTGTCTACCATCCATGCTGTCGCTTGTGTCTGTTGCAGGGGATGTGCTCCAGTGTCTGTTGGTTGTGCACTGGCAGCATGCTGGTGGCATACAGCTTCATGGTGCCTGCGCAGGGTGGCTGGCATAGCTGTGTAATGTAGGAGTGCTGGCTGTGTGTACATGTCAGCCATGGCCACACGCCAATGGCTTGGTTGACCTGCTACTGTGTCCCTGTGTTGCTGTGCCCTTGGGTATGGGTGGGTGTTTGTCCATATACTGTGTTGCATCCTGTGTGGTGCATGCCTCCATGCTACACTGTGCATGTCTGTGCTGGCTGTTGTGGCCAGTGCTGGGACAGGATGTGTCCATGGGAAGGTGTGCAGGGTGCTGTACCACTGGAGGTGGGGTCTGGGGCATGCCCTGTTGCATGTGGGGTACCTCGTGTGCTGATGCATGGTCGGTCTCTCAGCTGTACCTCGGGGGGGCATGCAGGGTGGCACTGTGTATGCATCTGTTGCATCATTGTCTGCTGCCGCCCACTGCAGGGTGGCCATGGTGGGGCTGCCTTGCATGGCTCCATGGTGCACAGGGTTGCATTGTCACAGTGGGGGTGGTGGCATGCATGGGGTGTCCTGCACTGTTGGTGCTACTCTTGGGCAGGGTGTATGGGGATCATGGTGCAGGGTGTGCTCTGCATTGGTGGGATGGTGTGGTACGGGGTGGTCGGCCATCCTTGTGTGCCGGTCACAGCTTGCCAGGGGGTGTGCTGGGGCACCATGGCCCGGCTGTGGGTTGGTTGCTGGTATCCATGGGCTGGTGGTTATTCCAGCTCTTCCCCGGTTGTGCAGTGCATGGGGTGTGGGGGACGATGTCTGTTCTGCTGTGTGTTCCTCTGCCCATCTGTGGCATGGGTGGTGGGCCCCTGCATCCCTGGTTGTGCTGTTGCATTGCTGCCCTGTTGCTGGAGGCATCCCTGGTTGCGCTATGGTGCATCTGGATTGCTCAGCTGAACATCCTTTGTTGCACTATGGTGCATCAGATATGCTCAGCTTCACCTCCCTAGTTGCTCTATGGCACAGGTGGTATGATATTCAGTCTTCAGCTGTAGGCGCATCTTGGCCTGCGCAGTTTTTGAATATCGTGCTTCTTGCACATGGGCGCAGTGGACTTGTGCTTGCTCCTGCTGTTGCGCACTTTTTGGGCACAGTTTGAATATCTGGGCCAAAGACCCCAAGGCACGCCTCGATGCCTGCCACTGGCTGCAGGGTGGGGGTGTGGGTGGAATGTCATGAGCATTATGTCTGACGACCCCAAGTCACACCCCCGATGCCTCTCAGTCTCGACAGGGTGGGGCTATATGGTTTGAAACCCTAATGCCCAGGTGTTTGTCAGTATTTTCACTCCACATTTTCAACATGGACTTTTTGTGACCCCACATCATGAACAGTGGCACTATCATTTTGCTACTCAATCCCAAAAGGTGATTTTGCACAGCGACCACGCCATTCCATGCCACTGGTGCAAAAACACATTTTGGGCAGGATGTGAAAAAATGACAGCTGTACTGTTCATTAGGAGGTGTGAAAAAATGGCAATGTTGAAAATGTGGAGTGAAAATATGAAAAATTGGTGAAGTTACAAGCATGTGAATAAACTGCACACACCTGTAATGCAATCACTTCTTTGGATTTTTTTCACCAAATTTTCAACATGGGCATTTTTGGACCTCTCATCATGAACAGTGGTACTGTGATTTTGTTAATCTGTTCTGAAAGATGATTTCCCACAGTGACTGCACCAGTCTGCACCACAGGTGTGAAAACATGTTTCGGGCAGGATATGAAAAATGACAGCTGTACTGTTCATAAGGAGGTGTGAAAAAAATGGCAATGTTGAAAATCTGGAGTAAAAATATTAAAAACTGGTGAAGTTATGAGCATGCATAGAAACTGCACAATGTACGTCCGTAATACAGTCATTTTTTTGAATTTATTCACCAAATTTGCAACATGGCCTTTTTGGGACCTTCCCTTATGAACAGTGGCACTGTCATTTTGTTACTCCATCATGAAAGGTGATTCCACACACCGACCATGAAATCATCTTTCAGAAAAATGAAATGACAGTGCCAGTGTTCATGAGGTGAGGTCCCAAGAACCCCATGTTGAAAATGTGGGGCCAAAATTCCTAAAAATGACTGAGATAGCAACCTAAGTTGAACGCCCCCCACTGGCTCCCATTATACGGCTTACTGTATCTTAAAATCTTCAGTTTGCCGGTTGCCTTTGAAGAGTGCAGACATGTCTCATTCTGCAGAAGATTGCTGCTCCCAACCTCCAGAAGTAAATATGGAGTGGTAAGGGTGCGGAGAAGTAGGAGCTCAGTGGGAGGGTGGGGATGGATGAGGAGAACTGGGGAGGTGATGGTGGACCATTTTCTTTTATACAGGGAAAAAAAAGACTTCTAGGGACCATTGTCTTTATTTTACAGGTAAAAAAAAATATACATTTAGGCACACTGGGGTGGGCTCCCAGTGTGCTACAATGTGGGGGGCATGACGACATTGGGATTGGCACCCCAATGTCTGCAAATATTACTGATGGGTATTTGGGGGAGGACTCACATCCAAAACAGGGAGTGGGCATCCCAGTGTTGGAAAAAATTAAAGAATTACTTTAGCACACTGGGGTGGGCTTCCAGTGTGCCACATCAATGGAGTGAGGGAGGATACATGCCGACATGGGGATTGTGCACCCCAATGTGAGCTTCCTGTGGAGTGTGTGGTGGGTGGCAGGAGCCACCACCTGCTCATTTCTTTATTGAAATGTTTCAACAGGAAAGGCACACTGAGCAAACAAGTTGCTCATGGAGCAAGGCCCAGGGACAGAGTGCTCGGCAGCAGAACCAGGCTGTGAGGGAGGGGAAAGGTGCCGCTGCAATGATGAAACTGTTCATGATTGCAACAACAGGTTTCTTTTAACTCCTTGACTCTCTTTGAAGCTGCTGTCATCGGCAGCTTCCCCATTCATTGGTGGCCTCTGGGCGTGCCCAGTAAAGCGACCGTTGCATTGGGTGGCAGTGACACACCTCTCATTTCCTGTTATTGTCCCAAAGTATTTGGTGCACAAGTGCATCAAATGCAAAGATGAGCTTTTACAGGGGAAAATGATATACAGGTTCAGTGCACTTCTCCTTTAAATAAAACAAGAAGATCTGGGGAATGTTATTTTTCTAGGCTTTAGGCAAAAACAGGTTTGTTCACTGTGCAGTGCACCTTGATTCGCAATCTCATTGTAAGGAAGTCATAACCTGAGAAGCAAGCACCCACTGGATTTTGACTTTACCTTGGGGCTATTATACTCTGTTTTGTTCAGCGGCCTTGCTGCTTCTAACATATGTGATTACAACAATTATTAAAACAACCAGAAGATAAGTCATATCTGGCTCAGAAAAAGCTAATGTATTTATATTCTAATGAGGGTGCATGCAACATTGCAGGAAGAAAACATGGGGGGAAAAACTCTTTATCTTTATGTAGAAAAATAGCAAAAGAAGACTGTTTTATTTCATTGTGGTAACTCATATTTGTACCCAGTTAATGGGAAGCTAAGGTTGATGAAAACAAGCTGTTGGATGTGCTCAGTGTCTAGCTTTGAGCAATGTTGCTCAACAACATCATTAACTGTGCTAAACAATTTCTCTGCACACTCATAGGGGTGCAACCTCTGTATCTCAAAGCTGGTTGTGCAAAGTGAGGGGATGCAGTCATCCTCTGTGCCCAGTATCCTACTGGATTAACATAAAATGACTCAAGATGCTCTGCAAAATAGTAGTTCAAAGATATTTTCTACAGAAAAGGGTTGTGTCTGTGTCCTCTTCTGTTGCTCTTGACATAAGGGCATGCTGAACAGTGCCCACTCACTCCCATCAGTGCTTCTGTCAGTATCAGGTATTTCTTCCCTATCTCCATCAGTGGATCCAGACCTGCCAAATTGCATTAACTCTCTCTATCATGGTCTTCCTCACAAGTTTGTTTCTGCACCAGTCCTTGCATGCAACCAGTCAGCTCATCACACAACTCTTGGTGAAAGTGAGTAACTCTGTGGCCATCTTCAACCATGTGAAGGGTATTACATTTGAACCATGGATGCTCATAATTGCAGAAATGTGTCTGTGTCCATCCAGCACATTCTTAAACCTTGCATTCAGTTCAGCTCGCAAGTGCTCAACGAGCACAGATGCCCCATCTGGAATCTCCCTGTGTTCCACTTTGTATCTTTCCATGGAAGTTTTCAGGATAAGCACTGCTAGTATCTTGTGGCTCAGAGTGACAGTGGACTCACAAAGATCATGAGTGCTCCTCTCAAATGGTTCAAGTACTCTTACCATGGCATCAATCAGTGACCACTCATGGTAGCCTAGGATTCCCCCAATGTTGCACTCCATTGAAGTATCCACTTAAGTTCTAGCAGTTCAAACAGCATCAGGTGTGATGAATTCCATCTGGTACTCGCATCTTGTATGAAGCAATGTTGAGACAGACCACAGTGTTGTTGCACTTCTCTTAGTTAGTTAGTTGCATTTACAGAGTGATGAACACAGATGGAGTGTGCTGTGGGGGCAGTCTTGCTATCCTCAGAATTGTGGCATAGCACAGATGTGACCACTAGATTCAAGGTGTGGGCAAAGCAATGAATGCTGATAAAATTCCCATTACTGACTGCTTTCACTATATTTTCCCCATTATCTGCACTGAAAAAAACAACATGTACAGTAGATGGGTACTAACTGTTCATGACAGCAGCATATCTTAAATGAATTCTGGAATGTTTGGTGACATGTGATCTTTCTTCATTAGCCCCAAATTTAGAACTACAGACCTGGAGTTACTGCCAGATTGTGGAGGGATGAAAGAGGAGCCAGTGACACTGGGAGAGAAGGAGGAATTGGCAACAGGAGACAGGCTTTTGCACACACCAGCATGTGGTCAAGAAGAGACATGCATGTTTGGAGTTTGTTCTGCTCCAGATGCCTGAGGTGCAGTGGAAATCTCTCTCCATGGCCTCTGAGAGTAGTGTGGCAATTGCTGTTCTCATATCCTCATGTATCTTTGGCACCACAGCCCATGAAAATGTGGAATCTGATGGGAGCTGGTACACTGGCTGCAGAAGTCTCTGAAAGCCAAAGTTTTCCACAAGTGAAAATGGGCTACAGATCCAATGTCACTGTTTCACATATAGATCCTATAGCTCATAATATGAGCTATAGGATCTGCTGAGCTGTTGGATGGAACAACTGGTACTTAATTCAGGCCTGGAATGCTTCCACTATTGGCATTGATGGGGGATGGAGGAATTTTCAACGCTTGTCAGACATTGTGGAAATAGCAGGGAACTGGTGCCTGGCAGGAGTGCTTGTGGAATGCGGACTCTTAGGTGTTGAGGGAGAATTAATGGTAGCAGGGGCATTTTTTTTCTGAGAGAGAGCAGTCTATGGGATTACCACCAGCACTACTACCTGCATTGTCATCACAGGATGATTCTAATGTAACTGCAAGTACAGACCATGGGTGGGATATTCAGACTGTGCCAGGCGGGGCACAAGCCTGGGCACAGCACAACTGGGATGAGCCAGTGCATGGTCCAGGTGATATTCAATGGTGCTGCACCATGACTCAGCACTGTTGACTATGGCACTGAGGGCACATGCACTGTGCACGGCGCAGTGGCACTGCACCAGGGCAAGTGACAGCAGGGGAGCAGGAGGCTGTGGCAGTGCAAGTGTGGTTGGGCTAGGTTCAGCAACAGTGATATTCAGCCGTGGGCATGAAAATGAAGCCATAATGCATGCAAGGTGCAAATGGGGCCATTTGCATGAAGTGTGCCAATCCCCGGCAACTTGCGCCTGGAGCCCTGCCAGGCTGCAGCTGTCAGAGACTGACACCCTGCCGCCCCTTGGCAGTTGCCGCTCCCATTCGCCCAATCATGGGTATGCATTGATATTATCCCTGGTGGTCCAGTGGACTGCTATCCCTTGCCAGATCATGGGCATGTGTTGAAAGAATCCCTGGTGGTCCAGTGGACTGTTATCCCCTGCCTGATCATGGGCATATGCACATATGATCTCTGGTGGTCAGCTGACCGATCCCTTCTTACGCTTCGCTGGCATATGTCAAACACCCATGGTGGTCCAGTGGTACCCCTCCCCACCCACCCACTGGTCCCCTGCCACCTGCTCCCCCAGTTAGTGGCAGGCAGAATCTCGCATCTGCAAGCCACCTGGCCACTCACCAACTGACAGCATACAGTAGGACTGATGCCTGTTGTCACGCTGGGTCAATGGGCATGCAGACCATACAGTACTACACATTCCTGAATTGTGAGTGAGCATTCATTCACAATTCAGGAAATGTAAAGTACAATATGGTCTGCACCCAGTGGCCTGCAGTGGACCAATAGGCATACATCCCTACTGTAAGCTGTCAGTCAGTGGGTGGTCAGACATCTTATGGGCAGGGAGCTGCCACCCGCCGCTGACTGGGGAGGGCAGGTGTGGGAATGCAGCGGTGGGTGGTGGGAAGGATACCACTGACCACCAGGAGTTCCTTTACTGATGTTCGCGATCAGGTGAAGGGGTGGGGAACACAACACTCCCACGGCAGGGGCTTGGGGTCATTGTTTTGGGAGGTTGGGTGGCCACCCACGGCAGTCGGCTGCTGTGTCGTGTCCAACAATATGGCAACCCACCTGTAGGTGTCCTGACTTGTTCCTGTTTATGCAGGCTGTATTTGCACCCCATGAAGCTGGCTAGAAGCCGAGGTTGTGCTTGCATATCAAGCCTTACATCCGGGCTGAATATCGGGATGTGCCTCATATGCATGGGAACACCCCCTGCACTTGCGCTGCATACATTACAGGTGCACCCAAGCGCATCGGGGGTTGCGCAGTGCAACCCGCCCATTTGAATATCATGCTGGGGCACATTGGTGGGTTGCGTATGGCACAACACCTTTGAATATCCCACCCCATGTGTTTACCTCTACATATTTCTATACATGTCAAAAGGAATAGATACTTCTTTCAACAACAGGCTTTGTCTTTTATATGTTTGCATGCTTGAGGTCCAGCTGTATGATCTTACAAATTTTAAAACAATAAGCAGCTTCTTTTTTCTTATTTCCAAGTCAGATCTGGATATCAAGACAATGCCACCTGCTAAATTATAGCAATAGATCACAGGTTATCAAAATCGTTAAAGTAAATGTATTTTGGTGGTAGAGTTTGAGGTGCAGGAGCTTAAAGGGCACAGAGGTAGTAAGTAAGTAAGTAGGGAGAGGAGAAAAAAAAATAAAGAGGAAAGAGTAAGGATTCCAAACAACAGTGAAGGGGACAGAAATAAGACATGATGGGAGTGGTGCAGTGCAGTGGCTGTGGATCAGCAGTCTTCCGGGAGACATTTTGGAGGATGCGGTGTTGTCCCACCTGCAAGCACCTCTCTGGACTGAGGGAGGAGGAGGTTGCTCATCTCCAGGCTGAGCTGGCCAGGTTTTGTGGGACCTCCTCTTCCATTCAGGGACCATCAGAGCCACTGCCGTTGCCTCAGAGGCTGCCAAGAAAGAGGAGCAGCTGGACCACAGTGGGCTCAGGGAGAGTGAGGGTGGTAGAACAGAGGTGCATTCCTCCAGTTGTACCTCTCTACAATTACTATGGTGTTCTGGTAAAGAGTGGTTCCTCTATGGAGGCACCTGCAGTGGAGACCAAGGAGGATGCTGGGAACCTCCACAAAGGAGACTCACAGGAGGGAAGCATGGGACCCCACAGGGGAAGGAAACAACTCCTGGCGGGGGACTCTATTGTTAGGAAGGTAGAACTGGAGGAGGAAGGGGAGAGGGAGGTAAGGTGCCTGCCTGGTGCCATGGCTTGGAGGGACAGGGAGTGAATCCTCAGGATCACCGGAGCAGCTGCACAGGGGAGGGAGCTGGATGTCATTGTCCACCTAGAGACAAATGACCTGGCTAAGAAAGGGATCAGAGCAGTGCAGGAAGAGTTTGTGGAGTTGGGGAAGGGCCTTAGACAAGTAGCACACATGGTAACCTTCTCGGAGGTGCTGCCTGTCTATGGTGTAGATGAGGCTAGGGTGCTCCACACCATGGGATTCAATCAGTGGTTGAAAAACTGGTGTAGAGCGCAGGGATTTGGCTTCATTGGGGACTGGGTGTCCACCTGGAGTGATGCAGGCCTATATTGGCATGATAGGTTGCATCTGTCCAGGAGGGGAACCAGGATCCTAGGTGATAGGTTTAAATGCTTCATTGGCAAACATTTAAACTAGCCAACAGGGGAGGCACTGGAAAGGAGCAGGAAAATCCTAGCCCCCCCAAAAAAAGTCAGGGTAGTAAGTGAGGTAAACACCAAGATAGAGCTGTCGATAAGAAGGGCAGGGGTAAATGGAGAAAGGGACAAAGGCAATAAGGACAGGGATGGAGCAAAAAGGGGTAAGGCCATCAGAAAATGGAGGGTAATGACTACCAATGCCCATAGTCTGGGTAACAAGCTCCCTGAACTGGTAGCCTTGATGGAAGAGGGATGCCTGGATATCATAGCAATCACAGAAACATGGTACACAGAGAACCATGACTGGGATGTTAGCATACCAGGGTACATAACCTACAGGAGAGACAGGGAGGGCAGAAGAGGGGAAGGAGTAGCTCTCTATGTAAGGGAAGAGATAAAAGCAACTGAACAAAAGAGTAAACAGGGAGGAGGGGAGGCACTGTGGGTCACCTTAGAGATTGGAAATGGCACTACAGTCTGCATAGGGGTTGTATATAGACCGCCACGTCAGGGGGAGGTAATGGACGAGGATATGATAGAAGGCATTCTTAGGATGGCAGAGAAAGGGGAGATACTGCTGATGAGAGACCTGAATATGCCAGATGTTAACTGGAGCACATTTACTGCAGCCACATCCAAGAGCAGGGCCATTCTAGATGCCCTACAGGTGGCATGCCTCAGACAGCTAGTTTCGGAACCCACTCATGAGGGAGCAATTTTAGACCTCATACTCTCAAATGGGAACAGTGAGAGGATCTCAGATTTAGAAGTGGGTTGCCATCTGGGAACAAGTGACCATCAAACAGTGTGGTTCATGTTAAACTCAGTTACACGGTCACGTGACAGCTTAATGGCGTAGAGACGTGTCTCCTTCGAGCTCCGACCCCAGTCCAACTTTAAAGATAATTTTTTGGGGTAATCCGGCTGGTAATAAGACACTGTGAGGGTTAACAAGGTGGTGGAGACATGGATGAGTACATTTTGGAATCCGGTAGTAAATCGCAGAGGTCAGGTGCGAAAAATAATAATAAGTAGCCGGTAACGCTCCCGAGTAGCGCGGTGGGGTCTATCTCGCCTTCGGCCACCAAGATGTCTGCTGTCGGGAGGAAACTCAGAGATCAGCTGATAGAGGTCCTCAACCCACAGTTAACTAGGGTAGAGGAGAAGATCGATCGTAGATTGGCGAGTATTGATGCCTAGATCACCCAGCAGCAGGAGAGAATGGAGGAAGCAGAGGGCTGTATCTCGGCTGCTGAAGACCTCGTGGCCCTGCTCCCTCAGCGTATTGAGGCATTGGAAAAGGAGGTGGCTGAGCTGCAGGAGGCCCTCGACTACCAAGAAAATTACCATAGGAGATCTAATCTTCATCTAAGGGGCCTTCCAGAGGGAAGAGAAGGTGCCAATATATTGGATTTCTGTGTGAGTACTCTGCCTGCTATCATGGGTTTAAAGCCTAAAGGGGGAAGGTAAACTTGAACGGGCCCATTGAGCAGTGTTGCCGCACCCACCACCAGGCCAGCCACCACGATAGACTATTTTTCGCTTCCATAATATTCAGGATCATCAAGAAGTTTGGAACAAGTTTTGGGGAATGCAGGAGCTGCAGTATGAAGGGTGTAAGCTACATTTGGCCCAGGATCACTTGCCTAGGATCGGAAGGAAGAGAAGAACTTTTAATGAAGTGATCACGGAGTGCCAACGGCTGAAGCTGGAGTGGTTTATGGTATTTCCAGCCATGTTGAGGATCAAACATGAAGGCACTTCCTACAGTTTCTGGGAGGCAGACAAAGTGGCTGGATTTGTGGCTGAACTTAAAAAGAAGCTGGGCTGAGAGAGAAGAGCTGCCCAAGGATGTAGGAGTATGTGGAGGCTATTTAACCAGAACTGTCTCTCTTTGATGCATGTTTGGGCCAGGGTAATGACCTGCTGGTGACTGCTCCAATGACCTGCATAGTGGGGACTCCATGAGGCGGTTAATGATGTCTTGGCACAGAGATCTACTGGGCCCTTGGCTCTCTCTTTCTCCTTTTTTTGGATGGCACGAGTTCTGATGTGGATGGACTGAGAACTGAGACTTTTCTGAGTCGGAGTAGGCCCTGGGAAGATGATGTGGAGAAAGGAAGGAAGGAGTCGCAGCTGGAATATCTACAGAAAAATAGTGCCATGAGTAGTGGCTTACGAGAGGCACGGGCATTGGATCTGACTAACGGGGCCTCTCGTTGAGCTGCACTAAGGGGGGGCTTCATCAGTATGCTTTTCTGTTTAATATGTTCTCGCTATTGAGCTGGCACTGGTCTAGATAATGCAGAAAAAGAGAGATTGCTGAGAGGGAGGTCTGTGGCATTTATGCAGGGGTCATTGGGGCAATGAGCCTATGGGGAAGAAAGACTAAATGGGCTGAACAGTAATTAAGATGGTGGTTGAAGCTATACCCAGGGAAGGACATCACTGAAGATTCAGGCACTGCAGGGATAAGTTATATGGGTAGGGGATTTTGTCTGGTAGTGCCTGATGGAATACTACATATGCCTATAAACCCCACAAGACTTGGGTTTAAAAGAAACGATGGCCAGGAGGAAATAAAGTGTTGGACTGGAGGGAGGGGGAGGGGAGATTGGATTTAGTTCCAAGCCCACAAGGTATAGCGATTCTTCATTTGGGGGTAGCATACTAATTCGATTTTGAGAGTGTTGTGTGCTGTGGGGGGGGGGAATCAGGGAAAAACAGCTGTAAATAAGTTATGTAGTTGTTGATGGATTGCCTGTTATAGTTATTTTTTTAATTACCAAGGTATTAATATATGAGGTCTGATGGAGGGAAGGGATGGGAGACCGGAGGGGATTGGAGAAGGTTGGAGGAAGATGGAAGGATGCTGCTCAGGGGAAGAATAGAATGTTTTGATGAGTAGAGAAAGAGTGAATATCATATCCAGGAATATCAGGGGGATCTCCACTCCCACCAAAAGGATGGCTGTTCTGACGGCACTACGTAGAGCTGGAGAACAGGTAGCTTTAGTTCAGGAAACACACCTGACGCAGTCAGAACACCAAAATCTGGTTCAGGGCTGGGTAGGGGCCTGTTATGCTGCCTCCTTTACATCCCATAAAAGGGGAGTTGCTGTTCTGGTACACAAAGGGTTGACATTTAAGGTAACTAGGGTGATTAGGGATGGAAGGGAAGGGAGATATATTTTTGTGGAGGGGACGCTATATGAGGAGCCCATAACATTTGGGAGTGTGCATGCTCCAGCTGTGTTTGACCCCAGCGTTCTACCAGAAAGTTTTAGATTTATTGATCCAGGAGCAGTTTCAAGGATTAGTGACAGGGGGGGATTTTAGTTGTACTCCAGATAGGAATCTCGACCACTCAGAAGGTGGGGGGGGGGCACTGCATGCGTAAATGGCGTGAGGGACTGAACGAGCTGGATATCCTAGATGCTTGGAAGGCTGCGAATCCTCAGGGAAAATAATTCACTTTTTACTCCCCCCGCACAAAACATGGTCGCGGATAGACCATATATATATTACTGGGGACTGGTACTCCAGATTGGCAGTCATTAGACATGACCCCATATATGTGTCTGATCACGCACTGGTTATCTCTTCCCTAGAGTTGGCTTCCCAACAGGTGAGAACCAATAAGTGGCATTTCCCATCCTACCTCCTTAGCTCTCAGGACTTTAGGGAGTATCTGATGGCACAATGGGAACTGTATACCTCTACGAATATGGCATCTGCCCCGTCTATCCAGGTGTTCTGGGATGCTGGGAAGCCATTTATAAGAGGATCTGTCATTGGGTATGTTAACAGGTATAAAAAAAGCAAGCTTCAGAAGCAGGAAGAATTACGAAACCAGGTTGGAGAGTTGGAGCGCCAGATGGTGGGGGGGAGAGGAGGTTTCAGGGCAGTTGGCAGCCAGCAGAGAAGCCCTGAATAAATCATTAATGGATGAAGTACGTAAACAACTGTTTCTTTGGAAGCATAAATTCTATGAGTGGGGCAATAAGCCGGGGCCCCTGCTGGTTAACTTGATTAAAGGGAGAAGAGGTTGTAAAAGGATCAATGAGGTTAAGGATGGGAAGGGAGTGCTGCACAAGGATACCCATGGTATCTTGTGTAGTTTTGCCTGTTTTTATCAAGAGTTGTATAGGTCAGAAGGTGGGGATATGAAAGACAAGATGAAGCAGTTCTTGGAAGGTATAGCAGTGCCTAAGACATCTGAAACCTGGAGGAATCGGATGGACAAGGAGATTTTAAGGGAAGAGATTTCTAGGGCCATAGCCTGCTTGAAGTTGGGTAAAGCATGTGGGCTGGATGGTCTACCCCCTGAATTTTTTAAGGTGATGGGGAAGGAGGTTGTGGAACACCTCTGGGCTCTTTTTAGAGAAATCAGGAAGGGGAGGCCGCTACCTTGCTCTATGGGTGAGGCGACCATTTGTGTTATCCTGAAGCCGGGGAGGGACTCGAAGGACTGTGCCGCCTACAGGCTCATATCTCTCCTTAATGCCAATGCAAAAATTTATGCTAAGATATTGGCCTCTAGATTAGATGAGCTTCTCCTGAACCTGATACATGTAGACCAGACAGGATTCATCCAAGGAAGACACTCGTACCATAATGTAAGAAAGGTCCTGAATGTGATACAGAATGCCTCGAGAACACCAGGGCCCACAACGATTATCTCTTTAGATGCCAAGAAGGCCTTTGATCGCATCGAGTGGATTACCTTTTTGAGGTACTGAAGGATATGGGTTTGAAGGGGAATTTAGAGGAATGGTGCAGGCCCTGTATGCCTCTCCTCGGGCCTTGATTTTGGTGAATGGGAGTCTGTCAGAATGGGTCTCCCTTCATAGGGGAACGAGGCAGGGGTGCCCACTGTCACCCCTCCTTTTTGCTTTGGCAATCAAACCCCTTGCTACTGCAATCAGACAAAGCCCTGAGGTTAGGGGAGTAGAGGGGAGGAAGGGCGGCAGCATAAGCTGTCTCTGTACGCAGATGATATGATCCTCTACCTGAGATATCCAGGTAATTCTGTGCTGGTCTTATTGAGGATTGTAGCCGATTTCACAGAGTTCTCTGGATACAGGATCAATATAGACAAATCAGAAGTGCTTTTGGTAGGGAACTCTGGGAAACAGGTGGGGGAAGGAGAGTGGAGTCTGTGGGTGGTGTCTTCCTCTTTTAAGTATTTGGGAGTAGTGATAGAAAAGTGGCTGGAGGACCTGTACAGTCTGAATTACACCCCCATGATTAAGGGACTGTTGGAGGAGCTGAGAAGGTGGCGTGCCTTACCCCTCTCCTGGTTAGGGCTCATCAACTTAATTAAAATGAATATCCTACCCCGAGTTCTGTATTTGTTGCAGATGCTCCTGGTGGGTCTTAACAACAGGGACACGAAGACCCTGGAAAGAGGATTTGGTGAGTTTCTGTGGAGGGGGAAGCAGACAAGGATGTCTCTGAAGAGGTTGAAGGTGACCACCGAGGGAGGGGGTTTAAATTTCCCAGACCTGAAGCATTATTTTATGGCTGCACAGGTCAGAATTATTAAGGACTAGCTTAGTGAGGTGGATATGGCCAGTTGGCTGGACTTAGAAGAGAGAGGGGTGGGAGGTCAGCTGATCGCCTATTTATCAGATCAAGGTAAAAGGGGGTATGCGTCCTTGGGGCATCCTAATCCCTTGGTCCTTCTGGTACTAGATAGCTGGGCCAGAATAAAAGCTGTTTTGGGCTGCAGGGAACAGGAGACGTTATTGCTGCCTATTGTGAGGAACCCTTTTTTAGGCCCAGTATAGAGGATGGGGGCTTCCAGGTGTGGGAGAGGAGGGAGGCGCATTGCTTAGGAGATTTGTGTAGGAGGGGCACCATGCTGTCCTTTCAGGAGATACAGGAAAGGCTAAGGATACCGGCCACTCACCTCTACAAATTCTTTCAGGTCAGGAATCTGATCAAGAAGGTAGACAGGCAACGAGAAGGTATCTTGGGGCTGGAACAGTTGGAGGGCTAATGGGGGCCAAGAAGGGATCCTTCTGGGGTTTTAGGGAAGGCGGAATGCTTCCTGCGGCAGAGTGTCAAGGATTTATCGGATAAGACAAGACAGCTGTGGGAAAGAGACACGGGCCTGGCCATATCCCGGGATAACTGGGGATTAATACTGGGGTCACATGTAGGGCTCCTGGCTTGCAATAAATATAAAGAAAGTGCATACAAATTTGTGCACAGACCCTACTGTCCCTGGTGGTGAATCACAAGTTGTGCCCAGAGGAATCGGAGATGTGTGGAAGGTGCAAGATACACAGGAGTACCAATTTCCACTGTTTCTGGGACTGTCCCTCTCTGAAGGGATACTGGAGAGCTGTAGGGTGGCAGCTGAGTACTATGCAAGGCAAGGAGGTTCCATCTTCTCCCCTTAGTCTACTGTTTGGCATGGAAGAGGGGGATGGAGAAAACTGGATGCCATATCAGAGATGGCTTAGAATATTATTGGTATAAGCTAGGCAGGTGATCCTTAATACCTGTGTGTCAGGAGATCCCCCTACTGTGGCACAGTGGCGCCTTTTATCTATTTGGGCATTGGCCCTGGAACAGAGACCGTATCAATTACAGGATAGGATAGATAAATTTATGAATCAATGGATGCATTTTATGGGAACACTCTTGGCAGATGAGCTTATGATGTTGAATGCTGGATAGGATAAGAAGTAGTTGTAGGGGGGAGGTTTGAGGGATAGGCCCCATCTATAAATGGCTTTGGTGAGGGGAATGATTAAATTATGTGGACAGTGTGAAAAGACCTTGGTATATTTGTATATAGGTTAAGTTATCTGTATAGACTAGAATATCTTTCTTCCTATTTTGTTTTTTTTTTCCCTTTTTACCCCTTCTACACTGTTTTGGTATGTGTTCTTAGGTTTTCTTCCTTTTTATGTGTTTTCTCTTTTTTTAAATGAGATGGAAGCTAGAGATAGGCCATAGATTTAATTGCCTTAATGGATTGTATTGATGTATGATCTATGCTGCCCTTACTTTGTGATTGTATCTTGTCCTTTAGGCTGGAAAATGTAATAAAAAGAGTTCAACAAAAAACTCAGTTACAGAGTCAAGCCATACAAAAGTGAGGGTACTGGGCTTCAGGAGGGCTGACTTTGGCAAGATGGGAGAGTGCCTTAGAAAAGCACTAGCAAACAGGCTAGAAGGAGGGGTGGAGCAACAATGGGAAACATCAAAACTGCCATCACAGAGGCAGCAAGCCTTTGTGTGAAGCAAATAAACAAATCAAAATGAAAGAAAAAGCCACTATGATTCTCAAAAGAGGTGGTGGGGAAAGTCAGGAAGAAAAAGATAGCAATCAGGAAGTATAAGGAAACACAGAAGGAGCAGCACAGAGAGCTGTACCAGTTAAGGCAGAAGGAAGCAGGGAGGGAAGTCAGAATAGCAAAAGCCCAAACTGAGGAAAAGATAGCCAACTCGGTTAAGAAGGGGGATAAAACCTTTTATAGGTACATCAGGGAGCATAGAAAGACAAAGGGAGGGAAAGTGAGGCTGAATAGAATGGACAGTGGATGGGCAGAGAGGGACAGTGTAAAAGCAGGGATACTGAACGAATATTTCTGCTCAGTATTTACGAAAGAGGAGGGGGAGGTGCCTAATCCAATTAACAGACGCACTCTTGATAGGGGGGTCGATCCCAGTCCTTTCACGGAAGAAAGGGTTCTGAAAGAACTCCTAAAACTGAAAGTGAACAAAGCAATGGGGCCTGATGGAATTCACCCCAGAATTCTAAAAGAATTAAGGGGAGAACTAGTGAAACCACTGACTACCCTTTTTAACAAATCATGGGAGGATGGTGTGGTACCTGAGGACTGGAGGAAGGCGGATGTGATTCCCCTTCACAAAAATGGGACCAAGACAGAGGCAGGAAACTACAGACCTGTCAGTTTGACCTCTGTGGTAAAGAAAATGATGAAATCACTTCTGAAGGAAAGAACTGTTGAGTACCTAGAGGCCAGTGGGGCACAAGACCCAAGACAGCATGGGTTCACAGAGGGAAGGTCATGTCAGACGAATCTAATTGATTTCTTTGACTGGGTGACCAAAGTAGTAGACCAGGGAGGGGCTGTGGACATGGCCTACCTATACTTTAGCAAGGCATTTAACACAGTCCCAGACAAAAGATTAATAGTCAAATTAACCAGCCTGGATGTGGGTCCAAGGGAGGTAGCCTGGGTAAAATATTGGCTGGAGAACAGGACACAGAAGGTAATTGCAAATGGAGTCCACTCTGAAGAAAGAGGTGTTACTAGTGGGGTACCGCAGGGTTCAGTACTGGGTCCAGTCCTTCTTAATGTCTTTATAAGTGACATTGCAGAGGGACTGGAAGGAAAGGTATGCCTCTTTGCAGATGACACAAAGATCTGCAACAGGGTTGATACACAAGGAGGCGTGGAAAGGATGAGAAGGGACTTGGCAAGGTTGGAGGAATGGTCAGAAGTATGGCAGCTTGGATTCAATGCAAAAAAGTGCAAAATAATGCACCTGGGAAACAAAAACCCAGGGGAAAATTACACAATGGGATGGGGGAGGTAGCAACAACAACAAAAATGGAAAGGGATCTGTGGGTAATCACATCAAACAACCTTAAGGTTAGCAAGCAATGTGAGAAGGCAGTAGGGAGGGCTGGGGGGATACTGGGATGTATAGGGAGAGGCATCTCCAGCAGAAAACAGAAAGTTGTTATCCCTCTGTACAGACAGTTGGTGAGACCCCATATGGAGTACTGTGTCCAGTTCTGGAGACCCCATCTCCACAAGGACATAGACAGGATAGAGGTAGTCCAGAGGAGGGCAACTAAAATGGTGCAGGGTCTGCAAGAGAAGCCATATGAGGAGAGAATAAAGGAGCTTAATATGTATACCCTTGAGGAAAGGAGGGAGAGTGGGGACATGATAGAAACTTTTAAGTACCTCAGTGGAATCAACAAAGTCCAAGAGGGTAGCATCTTTCAGAAAAAGCGACGTGCAAGAACAAGGGGACACAATCAAAAGATGGGGGGGCAGTTCAGGGGCAATGTGAGGAAGTATTTCTTCACAGAGAGGGTGGTGGACGCATGGAACAGCCTTCCTGAGGAGGTTGTGGGGTCTACAACTGTGGGAGAATTTAAGAATGCATGGGACAGACATAAGGCAATTCTTGTGGGGGGTAGGAAGAAATAAGCTGTTGGTTAACTAGGATCTGCAGCTTGTCCTGTAGGTAGGGAAATGGGCAGACTAGGTGGGCCAAGCAGTCCTTATCTGCCATCAAATTATATGTTTCTATGTTTCTATGAGTTTTTTTTTCTATAAGAACCTGAAAATAGGGTTGTAGTTTGCAGTCTTCCATTGAAATACACTGCCAGCCTTGCCAGTAAAACTTTTCTGATGTCATAATACAAGAATTCCATTGGATTCTTTGTTTTAGTAGTAGCTGGCAAAATACAAATAAATAATGAACATGTACAGTAATTACAGAAACAAATAGAAGCAAACAAAATAATTACAGAGGCATCTAAAGGACCCAAGCCTTCATTCTTTAGGATATACAGTACTAAGCACTTCCTCTTTAAAAACCTGAGAATGAGTTACATTTAGATTTAGTTTTAAGGAGGCAGTTGTTAAATTTGCCAGAGATGTCCCTGCTGATAGTCGTACTGCATAATGTACACACTGCCTGTCTGTTATCTTCTTTTAGTAACAGGAAATACAGCCATACCAGGTGCTTGCTTCTCTTGACACCACTCATTCAGCTAGTGTGCAGTCCCACCACCACTCTTTTGGCCCCCACTAGCCTTTCTTGTTTGAACCTGCATCTGCGGGGTTTTTCTGGCACCACTGGTGCCCTTGCACCTGCCCTATTTGGCTGTTTGGGCTGGGATAGAGCCTGCTGACAAAGTGCTGAATGGTAGCTTGCTGAGGTTTTTGGGTGTGGGCACCATATCCTTCTTTCTCCTGCTAGTACAACCTCGAAAAGTTGAGTTTTTTTTTGCCGCCCAATATTCTTGCCTTATGGTTATCAAGGTACTCCCAGTACTTTATCTCGTCATCAAAGCTGCTTAGGTTAGCCTCCTTAGATGATGTATCAGTGGGAAATTCATCTCCTGGTGGAAAGTACTCAGACCCATATGAGTTCTCCTACCCCTCCTTATCTGCATTACCAGGTTCTATAGTACTGGAAATGGGCCAAGAAACAACAGTTGTCACAGTAGCGGTGGATACAGTACAGAATACAGTGGGTAAGTACAGAAAAATCTGTGAAACCAACTGATGCCACAGTGGTAGCAGGGGCTAGTGTCACCATAGCAGTACTGGTGGTAACCACTGTAACAGTGGCATGTGTGGTCTGAGTCACAGTGGCAGGAGTGGTCAGAGTTATAGTGGGAGGAGTAGTTTGGGTCATAGTAGCAAGTAGCAGGAGCGGTCTGGGTCACAGTAGGCTTTATGTATATGGCGCCCAATCTCAGGGGCTCTGTGCACCTTACAGAAGTCAAAAACAGGCAGGATAAACAACATATAGATCAAATCTGTAAAGGGTGGCAGGAATGGCCTCAGTCACAACAGCAGGAGTGTTCTCACAGTGGCAGAAGTAGCAGGCAGGGCTACTGTTGCAGCAGAAGCTAGGAGGCTAGTAGTCACAGTGGGGGGATGGTGGATCAGAGCAGTGGTGGTTATAAGGATGAGGGGATGGTGGTAGTGATGGCTGTGGCAAGGGATGAAGAGGACCCAGTCACATTCACACTGGTAGTATCAGAGGCAGTTAATGACAATGTCCTCCTGCAGCACTACTAGTAGTTAGAATGGAACTTTTTTCCCTAGTGTCAGATGATGCGTACTGGTGCTGGAGATAGCAGGATTTGATGGGGTAAAATATAATTTTGTGTGGCAAATGCACCCTGTGCATCCCTCTGCAGTACACTCACCTCACCTGCTGCTTCTTGCTGCTCTACATCTGCTGCAGCTTTGCTGGGACTGACGGAACAACTACATTTTCTGATAAATCCTTTGTCAGTCATAATTGTATTCCTTGCAGCAAGATGTCTGATATTAAATTTAAATTATATTACATTATTTATTATGAAATATAGCAGTCACTCACTGCAGCAATGCCAGTAAGCTGACAACATAGTTTCACTCACTAGTCAAGCCTGACTAGGAAGTAAATTCCTGGAAGAAAAAACGTTTCATGTTTTAAATTCCTTCTTTGTGCTGAGGTGGTGACAGTACTGATATGGACTGTGAACTCACGGCCGATAGCCTTAAGAAGGTGCCAGTCTTTTTCTTCATTCTCACAAGAAAAAACATTTTATATTTTAAATGTCTTCTTTGGCATGAAGGCACACACTTAGAATAGTGTCTCTTCTGCGTGCGCATTTCACACACACAGAACCAAACTGCCCTGAAACGGTGGGAGTCAGCCAACTAGACCCACCCTACCAGCTATTACTATATACAGCAGTGTATTCACAGTTGAGCAAGTGGCTGTGGAGGGATGCAAGCCCAGATTCCACAGAGGAAGATGTCTGATTATATATATTTATATCATTATGTTACTGTGAAATATAGTCACTGACTGAGATGAGGCAGCTAACAAGTCTCCCGTACTAATGGTCAAACATGACTTAATTATTTTTTTTATTTCTTGTTTAGCACAAAGTCACAAACATAGAACAATGTCTTTCTTGAGTGTGCACAGCACACATACAGAACTAAAAGGCAGCTTGCTGCCCAGAAGCATTGGAAGTCAGCCCACTAGTCTCACCTTTCTTGTGCAACAAATAACCGGAGTCGTCTTTTTCTGATGATTTCTTTTTATTTTCATTAGCTTCACCCCTACGTTTTGCTCCTATGAGCTTGATCACGGGGCTTCATTACCATCTATTTCAAAAATAAATACATAATTTATTATATTATAATTTCCATATTTCTAATAAATTAAACGCTATACATTTGAAGTATCTACCTGAAAAACACATTTCTATGTGCTGGTTCAAAAACTTCAGTGTTTAAATTTCTTCCAGCCTCTTTCTAAAATAAATACATAAAATGCAATGTTATAACTTATTTAATTAGGATTTGCAACGCTTTATAACAGCAGTCTAAGTCCAAATGTAACCAAAGTTAATACTTAAGCTTCCCCATAACAGGCATACCTCGAGAAATGATCAAAACATATGGCTTTGCACTTTCTATGTCTTTGAAAATTCTAAACAAGAAGCAAGTTTTATGTGAGCCATTAAACTATAAATACCAAGTCATATTTCTAATGTAATTAAAAGGTTTTAAACTACCACAATGAGTAACATGGCTCACCTTCTTAATGTGATGTTTTCAGACATTCCATAGCCTTTACACATTCAGCAAAAACAAGTAGAGGAATTACTTTAAAACAAAGCCGTAATGGTGCCTGCTCGCTAAGACGCCGTGGTGTTATGATCCTTCTCTCAGCTGCTATGCCTCTTGAGCAGCCTGAATTTCCTGCGGGAGTGACGTATCACTTCCCGAAACTCTCGTGATGTGCGAGAGCGTTGCCAAGCAACTAAACACACATCCTCTTAATATTGAGGATGCGCGTGGTAAAGTCAGGCTGCTCTTAAATGGACACAACTGCTACTAATAGCGTGAGCATATTCAAAGGAAAACACTTTATATAGAAGAAAGCGGACACTCAGATAATGCAACGAGGGTGTCTTAATATTCAAACAATCTTAAAATAATAATATTTATATATTGTTAAATGATGTTTTGCTCCATGATGCAGAAAACTTATTAAACAAAGCAGATAATGAGATGGAGTCCAAGTTACATTTGATCCATTTTAAAATCATATAAATGAACTTTAAATGTGCACAAATATACACATTGACTACTATGTCATTCATTTAGAAGTAACAAGCTCCTTCATTAAATCAGACTAATTTTATAAATCTTATAGTTCACTCCAATGTTATGTCCCAACAATCAACCCAATACTCAGCCCCTATAAACTTTAATCTATTATAATGAACTGACTATATGATGCATGGTAATTACAAATACACCAATTATGGACATAAAAAAGCAAGTCCCTATGTTAAAGTTCTCTATTAATCTAATTCAGGTATTTTTTACAAACATCAATCAATCAATCAATCAATCAATCAATCAATCAATCAAACAAACATGCTTGCCAATTACAATCCACATTCATTCCTATGCTTGGATCTAAGGTTTTTAAATTAAAAATCCATTTCATTTCAGCCTTGTCTAGCAATTGTGTATAATTGCCACCTCTATATGGTAGTTTTATTACCTCGAGACCCCAAAACCTAAGAGATGCTCCCGTGTGTTCAGCCTCATTAAAATGTAAAGCTACTGGGATTTTTCATTTTGTTTTCTGATGTCACTTTTATGTTCTAGTATTGAACTTTAAGGCCTTTTAGTCTGTCCACATATAATTTGTCACATAAACACTGTAACACATAAAATAACGCCTCTGTATTACAGTCAATATGATCTCTGATAGGAAACTCTTCACCAAAGTGTGGATGTTTAAAAAGGCCTTTTACTAGTGTTATTACAGACTGAACATCTACATATTTAGTCATCCCTGGTTGTAGGGGTCCAAGTAGTAACTAATTTATTAGTGTCCTTATGTAGAAATTGCTAGTGTAGTAATTTGTCTTTTAAATTTCTAACTTTTTTGGACACAATAATCGGTCTTGGTTGTAAAGATTTAATTCTGGAGTTATCCATAGATACCAGATGCCAATGTTTATTTATGATCTTTCTTATTTCTGTCATTTTGTGATTGTATTTGGTGGCAAATATTAATCTTCCCTGTTGCTGCTTTTGTTTTTTACTGAAAAGATGTTGTCGAGTTACTGTATCTATTTTGTTACTTGCCTGTGTAAGAACTTTTTTTGAGTATCCCCTATTGTAAAATCTGCTCACCATATCTTCTTTTTGAATGAGATAATCTTGTGTCTCGACAATTACGTTTCACTCTAACTAATTGCGCATAAGGAATACTTTTCTTTAACTTGGGCTTATGATAGCTTTTATTGTGTGACAACGTGTTACTATCTGTACTTTTTCTAAATAATGAAGTACTTATTTTTGAATCTATAATCTTAATCAACAGATCCAGAAATGGTATTGCTGATTTATTATAATTTAATGTGAACTTGAGGTTAACATCAAATTGATTAAGCATATCATTGAAAGATAATAATTCCTGTTCCGTTCCAGTCCATAAACAAAATATGTCATCTATAAATCTTTTCCAGAACTTAATTTGATTTTTATGGACATTTTTATCACTATTTAAAACAAACTCTTCTTCAAAAATAATCATATAGGCATTCGCATAACTGGGTGCCATCGTACTACCCATTGCTGTGCCTTTGTCTTGTTGATAAAAATCCCTTCAAATTCAAAATAATTGTTCTGTAGAACAAATAATGCTAATTCCTGCAGCATGTTTGTCCTTGGTAATGAACCCACTGGTCTTTTATTTAATACTTTTCCCATGTGTAAAACTCCCTCTCGATGTGGTATTGATGTGTACAAATCTATTACATCCCGTGTAACAAGAAAAATATGTTGCAATTCAATCTCATTTGTTATTATTTCTAATTGATTCATCAAATCAGTCGAATCTTGAATGTATGATATGCTTAATCAATTTGATAACCTCAAGTTCACATTAAATTATAATAAATCAGCAATACCATTTTTGGATCTGTTGATTAAAGTTATAGATTCAAAAATCAGTACTTCATTATTTAGAAAAAGCACAGATAGGAACACGTTGTTACACAATAAAAGCTATCATGAGCCCAAGTTAAAGAAAAGTATTCCTTATGCGCAATTAGTTAGAGTGAAACGTAATTGTCAAGAGACACAAGATTATCTCATTCAAAAAGAAGATATGGTGAGCAGATTTTACAATAGGGGATACTCAAAAAAGGTTCTTACACAGGCAAGTAACAAAATAGATACAGTAACTCGACAACATCTTTTCAGTAAAAAACAAGAGCAGCAACAGGAAAGATTAGTATTTGCCACCAAATACAATCACAAAATGACAGAAATAAGAAAGATCATAAATAAACATTGGCATCTGGTATCTATGGATAACTCCAGAATTAAATCTTTACAACCAAGACCGATTATTGTGTCCAAAAAAGTTAGAAATTTAAAAGACAAATTAGTACACTCGCAATTTCTACGTAAGGACACTAATAAAATTCAGTTACTACTTGGACCCCTACAACCAGGGATGACTAAATGCGGTAGATGTTCAGTCTGTAATAACACTAATAAAAAGGCCTTTTTTAAACATCCACACTTTGGTGAAGAGTTTCCTATCAGAGATCATATTGACTGTAATACAGAGGGCGTTATTTATGTGTTACAGTGTTTATGTGACAAATTATATGTGGGACAGACTAAAAGGGCTCTTAAAGTTCGAATACTAGAACATAAAAGTGACATCAGAAACAAAAATGAAAAATCCCCAGTAGCTTTACATTTTATGAGGCTGGACGCACGGGAGCATCTCTTAGGTTTGGGGTCTCGAGGTAATAAAACTACCATATAGAGGTGGCAATTATACACAATTGCTAGACAAGGCTGAAATGAAATGGATTTTTAATTTAAAAACCTTAGATCCAAGCACAGGAATGAATGTGGATTGTAATTGGCAAGCATGTTTGTAAAAAATACCTGAATTAGATTAATAGAGAACTTTAACATAGGGACTTGCTTTTTTATGTCCATAATTGGTGTACTTGTAATTACCATGCATCATATAGTCAGTTTGTTATAATAGATTAAAGTTTATAGGGGCTGAGTATTGGGTTGATTGTTGGGACATAACATTGGAGTGAACTAAAAGATTTATAAAATTAGTCTAATTTAATGAAGGAGCTTGTTACTTCTAAATGAATGACATAGTAGTCAATGTATATTTATGCACATTTAAAGTTCATTTATATGATTTTAAAATGGATCAAATGTAACTTGGACTCCATCTCATTATCTGTTTTGTTTAATAAGTTTTCTGCATCATGGAACAAAATGTCATTTAACAATATATAAATATTATTATTTTAAGATTGTTTGACTATTAAGACACCCTCGTTGCGTTATCTGAGTGTCCACTTTCTTCTATATAAAGTGTTTTCCTTTGAATATGCTCATGCTATTAGTAGCAGTTGTGTCCGTTTAAGAGCAGCCTGACTTTACCGTACGCATCCTCAATATTAAGAGGATGTGTGTTTAGTTGCTTAGCAAAGCTCGCATCGCGAGAGTTTGGGAATAATACCCCTGCTGAAATTCAGGCTGCTCAAGAGACATAGCATGAGAGAAGGACTACAATGCCACGGCGCCTTAGCGAGTGGCAGGTGTCATTACGGGCTTTGTTTTAAAAGTAATTTCACTGGTTTTTGCTGAATGTAAAGGCTATGGAATGTCTGAAAACATCACATTAAGAAGGTGAGCCATGCTACTCATTGTGGTAGTTTAAAACCTTTTAATTACATTAGAAATATGACTTGGTATTTATAGTTTAATGGCTCACATAAAACTTGCTTCTTGTTTAGAATTTTCAAAGACATAGAAAGTGCAAAGCCATACGTTTTGATCATTTCTCGAGGTATGCCTGTTATGGGGAAGCTTAAGTATTAACTTTGATTACATTTGGACTTAGACTGCTGTTATAAAGCGTTGCAAATCCTAATTAAATAAGTTATAACATTGTATTTTATGTATTTATTTTAGAAAGAGGCTGGAAGAAATTTAAACACTGAAGTTTTTGAACCAGCACATAGAAATGTGTTTTTCAGGTAAATACTTCAAATGAATAGCGTTTAATTTATTAGAAATATGGAAATTATAATATAATAAATTATGTATTTATTTTTGAAATATATGGTAATGAAGCCCAGTGATCAAGCTCATAGGAGCGAAACGTAGGGGTGAAGCTAATGAAAATAAAAAGAATCATCAGAAAAAGACGACGCCAGTTATTATTTGTTGCACAAGATTTGGGAGCACCATCACAGGAGTCAAAGCAATATCACCATTTCCCAGATATTGTTGTTTCACTAGTCTCACCTTACCAGTTAACAGCTGTATATCAGAGTGCACTTGCAGTTGCACGAGTTGTCATGGGGGGACTCAAGCCCAGATACCTCACAGGAAAATGTCTGATATTAAATTAAAATTATATTATTTTGAAACACAGACACTCACTGGGACAATGCCATTGAGCTGACAAGTCTCCCTCATTAATAGTCAAACCTGGCTAAATTTAATTTTTAAACTTTTTCTTTGGCACTAAGTCACAAACAAACTGAGTGCATTAGAGTGCACGGTACACTCTACTGCAGACGACCACAGGATAAAATGGCAGCTGCCCGGAAGCAGTAGTGGCGGGAGTCAGCCAACCCTGTCCTTCAAAAAAATAAAAAAATAAAGAAGAAAAGCTGTGCACTTCACTGCATTTCATTTCATTTAAACTACTGTTATCTAAATTCTTAGTTTGCTTCTCCTTTGTTTCAGACTAGTCCAAGTAAGTTATATGAAATAAACTTACATTTCTATTCACTAAACAACCCCCCTTCAAAATCTTCCTTACATCCTTCAGCTGACAAAAGCTGTTAAAACATGCCAGCTTTAAATCGGATTTGGTTTTAGTACACACAGTTTGGTGTCTGCTCATTGGGCCCCGTCTGTCTCTCTCAGCAAACAGCCCCAGTTTAGTTTCACTTTGCTCTCACTCCAGCAGTTCTCCTGAATAAACATGGGACAATTTTAACATTGTTTTACTAGCCCAAGACCTGGTGCAAATTCACCAGGGTTAGTGCAGCTAACTTTCTACTTGTCCATTTTGACTAGTGCAGGTTTTTCAGGGCCACTAAGAAAGTTAAAAAAACGCCCCTACTCTAATTGGTGCTAGTCCTCATGCTAATCTCTCTCAATGTTCCAGATGGTCTGGTGTGATTAATAGCTCATTAAGAGCTTCAATTACTGTCTGCTTAAGAGGGGATCCCACAAAAGACTCAATGTGAATCATTATCACACCACTGTTAGGACTCATAACTTGTGTCAAGGCTGTGATCAAAGGTAGAGTACTGTTACAGCAAGCTGCTAGATTCCAGTTTTCTGCATGCGTTTTGTCTGTCAATTTGTCTCACAATATTAAGACCAGTGCCCCTCATTCCCCTACATTTTGAGTTTCTGTATCCAAAATTTCATGACACAGCATGTTAAAATCAATACTGTTAAAAATAAAAATGTCATAAAAGTTTAATATTTCCCAAGCCTTTTAGGTTGCATTAATTAATTAATTAATTAATTAATTAATTAATTAACTAATGTATTTATTTATTTATCTTTTGTTCACTGGGTAAACATATGAGCTATTGGCCCTTTTTCACATGTGACCTGAGACCATTTCAATGAATAATCAAGAATATAAAAGAATGTTACAAAGATTACTTGCACAACATATGAATAGCAGACATTAAACATTATATAAAGACAAACAAAACAATTACATTGGATTATGAGAAACAATGACATTGCACTTGACTAAAAAGATGTTGTTTTAACTTTCTTTTAAAAAGATCATGACTTATCCCTGATGCAAGTTTAGTAGAGAGATCATTCCAATATTTAGAAGCTTGAGTAGAAAAATCTTGGTCCCCAATTTTTATTTTAGTCCTATGTATAAGTAACTTTGGGGTCACATTTGTTCTTAAATCTCTAGTAATGTCCCTTGACTGTAATAATGAGTAGAGAGGAGAAATATATTTTTGTCTCAATACTTTGTCAGTTGTACAACACAAAGGGTGGGATATTCAAAGAGGCTGCACATGGCACAACAGTGTTGCACCATGCGCAACCCACTGATGTGCCCTGGCATGATATTCAAAGGAGATGCTGCGCTGTGCAAATCCTGATGCACTGGGTCATACCAATGATGTATACGGTGCAAGATATTCAGCCCGGGATGTGCAGCACATATGCTGGCACAAACCCACCTTGCACTGCACAGGGGTTGCAAAGATCCACCCATAAAAAGTAGGAATAAGTCAAGGGACACCCACAGGCCAGCCACCGTATTGCTGGGCACAACACGGCAGCTGTCAGCTGTGGGTGGCCACCCAACCTCCAGTGACACATTACGGGCATTGTGCCCCCATGTCCAAATGTGGGTGTAATAAATCTATATCCCTGGTGGTCCAGTGGACCCTATCCCCTCACCCGATCATGGGCATAAATGTGAGTAAATACCCTGGTGGTCCAGTGGACCTGATCCTGAGCCTGATCACAGGCTGTAGTTCAAATCATATTCCCTAGTTGTCCAGTGGACACAATCCCCTGCCCAATCGCGGGCAAATAAAGAATTTAATTCCCTGGTGGTCCAGTGGACCTGCTCCCCTGCACGATCATGGGCAAATAAATAATTTAATTGCCTGGTGGTCCAGTGGACCTGCTCCCCTGCCTGATCATGGGTCAATAAAGATTTTAATTCCCTGTAGGTCCAGTGGACCCTATATCCTGCCCTATTGTGGGCAACTAAAGAAATGTAATCCCTGGTGGTCCAGGGGTACCCCCCTCCCCACCTGCCCACTTCATAAACTTGGCGACTAGCAGTGTTTTTTTTTGTTTGCCACATTAAACAAAATTTGTGAACACAAGCTACAGCAAGGTTTTCCCAGCTCTAGGGAGTGAAGCTATTTTGTAGCTACTGTACATTTGGTCAGGGTCACTACAATGCAACTGTATAATTAAGCAATAAGGTATGACAGGGTGTGGGTTAATGGGGATTTACCCATGCCTTGTGTAGTGTGTCATGAGGCACAGCCAAGTGACTTAATCTCACGAGAAATGAATAATACCCCAATTTCCCACATCCTAGAGTGCCTTATTGCAATTATACAATGAAACTATTTGTAAAATCGATTTCAAATGTGTTTAATTATGTGTTTTTTTTAATATATAAATGTCCTTCCTCAACCATGGAATATTGCATGATTTATCAACAGGTAAAGACCTCAACTGACCAATCAGGTTATGGGATTTTTTTATGTCAGTTATATAATCCCACCTGTATGGGCACTACTGAAAGATTGGAATAGTATTAAAAAAAACTTCAGACAAGACTAGAGGCTTTGGTAAAACTGTAACGCCGTATAGTGGCACAAATTACATAGGTTACATAGGTAGTTTCAAGCTGTAGTAGACTTTCATCCATAGTGCTTGCCTGTTATATCCTTAAGTCATTTTCGTTTTATTTGTACAATAGTTGTCCAATCTTATTTTGAAGGTTTCCATATTTTCACTTGTCACCACCTCTACTGGTAGCCTATTCCATAAATGCACCACCTTCTGGCTGAACCACTGCTTTCTTTTAAGATAATTCCACTTCCCCACACTAAGTTTATGTGAATGACCTCTTGATGTATGTACACTGTTTTTTATTGTTAACCCAATTTCGTCCCTTAAGGTGACATCATGCATGGCAATGGCGTCCTTTTGAACTTTTGTGGTAATGGCAGATTTCCTGAGTCCAGACTAAGCTTTATGGCTTGGGATTGTTTTCAGCTTCTTTTTAGAGCTGGTCTGCATTGTAGACCAGACTAGTTCCTACTGTGATCAAAATCAAGAAGTTGTTTTGAATTCTGCCACTAGAATACATTGGGGACCAGGACCAAGCGGTGGCTTCCTATTAGAAACATAGAAACATATACACTGTTGGAAGAAAAAGACCATTTTGGTCTACCCATAATGCTGTGTTTTACCTTGCTGTACCCTGCTGTAACCTATTGTCTAGAGGGTTTTTGTCCTTACCTTACTCCCCTACTCACTGTCTTACTACTACCCCCACATAACTATTTACCTTCTACAGTGTTCCAGCCATGCTTGAGGTTTTTGCTTACACCTCCTTAGCTGGAAGGCTGTTCTATGCCTCAGCCACTCTCTGTAAAATAAAATGTGACCTTCTGAAGCTCCCCCCACCTGCCTCCATTCATGCCCCCTTGTTATTGACTTCTATTCCTGTTGAATAGTTCCTCCCAGTTTACTTTGTTTGCTCTTTGGGGAACTTGAAGCTCTATATTATGTTGTCCCTCTCCCTTCTGGCATCCAGCAAGTAAATATTTATTGGAAACCAAAAGCATTTGGCTGCACAATCCAGATGAAGTAGTCTCCCAAACCTTGGAGCAGTTTAATACTTTATTCAAGTAAAACAATAAACCGGAGTAGCACCCCCCACTCACAAAGGCACATTTATTGCCCTAAGCTGATCCTGATAGGATCTACCCTATTGGCCTTAATTCATTGTGGTTACCCTACACAGCACTGTCTCCAACCTGTCTCTGTCTTTCCTCAGATGAGGACTCCAGAGCTGAGCACAGTATTCCAGATGGGGTCTCACCAGTGAGCTATTGAAAATGGTATTACCTTTTCTTCCTGCTCTAGAAACCTCCTCCAATACACCCCAACATGCTGATTACTTTGCTGTTGGCCTTGTTGAATTGTTTAGTTTGTTTTAGGGAGTCACTTCTGATAACTCCCATGTCCTTTTTCTCTGAAGTAGTGACCAGCCTAACCTCTCCAATCCAATATTCTGTCCTGGAAGTTTTGTTCCCTATGTACAACACCTTGCACTTTTTGGCATTGAATTTCAACTGCCAAAACTTAGACCATCTCTCTAGCCTTTGTAGGTCCCTCTGCTACTTCCTCATCTCCTTCTTCACTATTTATCCTCAATCAATCAATCAATCAAATCTTTATTTATATAGCACCTTTCAAAAACCAAGGTGCTGCACAGTTAAAATACAATGTACAGCATGAAAAGTTAGTCTAAAATAATAAATATATCAATAAATTAAATTTCATCTGGGAAGGTTGCATTGAACAAATATGTTTTAGATCAATTTTGAATCTATCGATGGTCAGGCATTCTCTTAACCGGCAAGGTAGAAAATTCCACAGGGTAGGTGCCACAATGGAAAAAGCACGGGCACCAGATGTTTTTAAATGAACCCTGGGAATCTCTAGCAATCCTTTGTCAGTGGATTGGAGAGGATGGAGGGGCAGTGGGAGTCAGGAGATCTTGCAGGTATCTGGGTCCCTGTTCGTGTAGGGCTTTAAAGGTTAGCAAGCCAACCTTAAAGGTGAGCTTTGTGTCATCTGCAACGGGACATATCTTGCTCTATATTCCTTTCCTGATGCCATTAATAAACATATTAAAAAAGGACTGGTCCCAGAACTGACCCCTTAGGCTGGTACTGCTGTCTCTTGCACTTTGTCAACACTATATTGCTTGTTTGCATGAGTGTGCATGACAGCCGCATGAGGGAGCATTGAACCTCTCAAGAATGCATGTGGTGAGCATCTTAAGAATATGCACAGCAAAGCTTTCTTCTGTAGTTTGGCTTTAGAGAGCTTGCATACAGCTCACTTTAAGTTGTCCCCACTCATGAAAATACCCCTCTCTATATATTGATGTCTGTCCACTGCCTTGTCCACTCCTAGCTGCTGACACAAACAGGCACACTTCATTTACTGCTGCTTGCCCAGCTGCCAGCTTGTCTGATCTCTGCTCAAGAAAAAAAAAAAAGCCTTCCCGGTTCTGGTGTCTAGTCACTGCCTTGCCCACACCAAGTTATTGACAGTGTCTTGCTGCCAAGTATGATCCTACATTTATTTTAAGAAGAATGAGTTCAGGAAGAGGACTCTGAGGGCAAATGAAACAGTAAGACTTTGTTTTATTATCAGTGACTTTCAGAAGGTGGCTTATTGGCGAATGTTATTCAGGCACCACAGTAAATGACTTTCAATGTGTGTCACACATTTTACTTTTATTTTTCTGGCACACTTGTTAAAGAAGTGCGGTAGGTATGCAATGTTTTGTTTAACTTTTTTGTTTGTAGGTACCCAGAATGTGTAGCTACTGTGTGGGTCATACAGGAGGGTGGCGTAATATTTCTCTATTTACTTGTATGAATTAATATGGCATCTGCTGCTTGGTGGTGGGGTCTGCTTTTCCCCATTTGCTGCCCTACCCCTTGGATATGAGACCTACACAGTTTGCTCATGCAGAATGTGCCTGATTTGGGACTGCAAAGTCATAATGTGTTCATTGTTAAAGGGTTTAGGATAACTTTTGTAACCTATGTACATGTTTCTTAGAAACATAGAATCTGATGGCAGATAAGGACCACTTAGCCCACCTTGTCTGACCATTTCTCTACCTAATGGATAAGATGTAGATCCTAGTTAACCAACAGCCTACTTCCTTTTACCACCACTAGAAGTGCCTTATGTCAGTCTCATGCATTCTTGAATTCCCCACTGTTTTTGACCCCACAACCTCCTCAGGAATTCTGTTCCATGCATCCACTACCCTCTCCATGAAAAAATACTTCCTCACATTGCCTCAGAGCCGTCCCCCCTCTATCTTCAAATTGTGCCCCCTTGTTTTTGCACATCTCTTTTTCTGAAAGATGCTACCCTCCTGGACTTTGTTGATTCCCTTGAGGTACTTGAAAGTTTCTATTATGTCCCCCCTCTCCCTCCTTTCCTCGAGGGTATACATATTAAGGTCCTTTAGTCTCTCTTCTCATATGGCTTCTGGTGCAGAACCTGTACCATTTTAGTTACCCTCCTCTGGACAGTCTCCATCCTGTCTATGTCCTTGTGGAGATGGGGTCTCCAGAACTGCATGCAGTACTCCAGATGGGGTCTCACCAACTGTCTGTACAGAGGGATAACAACTTCCTGTTTTCTACTGGTAATGCCTCTCCCTGTGCATTCCAGTATTCCGCCAGCCCATCTTACTATCTTCTCACATTTCTTGCCCACCTTTAGGTCATCTCATATGACTACTCCCAGGTCCCTTTCCATTTTTGTTGTTGTTAGTATCTCACCTCCCCCATTGTGTACTCTTCCCCTGGGTTATTGTTTCCCAGGTGCATTACTTTGCACTTCTTTGCATTGACTCTAAGCTGCCATGCATTTGACCATTCCTCCAACCTTGCCAAGACCCTTCTCATCCTTTCCACCCCACCTTGTGTATCAACCCTGTTGTAGATCTTTGTGTCGTCTGCAAAGAGACATACTTTTCCTTCCAGTCCCTCCACGATGTCACTTATAAAGACATTAAAGAGGACCCATACCAGTACTGAACCTGTGGTACCCCAGTAGTAACCCCCCTTTCTTCAGAGTGGACTCGGTTTACTATTACCCTCTTCATCCTGTTGTCCAGCCAAATTTTAACCCAGGCTACCACCTTTGGACTCACTCCCAGGCTGGCTAACTTGTTTATTAATCTTTTGTGTGGGACTGTGTCAAATTCTGTTGAGTGATCAAGTTTTTTAGATGGGTTTGCTTGTGGGATTGTGGGTGTGATGGGTGGATGGCATTTGGGACCTTGAATTCTGAGTGACAATTCCCTATTTCACGGCTTAAATAGAAGACTCAAGCTGTCTGCGTTTTCTCCTTATTTGTTCTCTAAAGTTACCAGTACCACTGAAGAGGCAAGCATTTCTTTTTGACCATTTTGTTGTACAGTTCTCATGTCTTTCCCCTTTCCTATTGTACAAAATTACAGAATATATAACATACGAGTACCAACTGTTCATACTGCCAAAGATGTAACCAGAAATTGCATCCTGTTTTTTTGCTCTGTATGAGATATGTTATTATTTACATATTTGAAAATAAGAAATATAAAGTAAGAAAAAAGAAATCTCCATTCCCAAGAAAAAACTTCTCTGTGCTGGCACCTGTCCATTACCTTAGATGCTCCTAGTAAAAGACAACACATTCATCCTTCCTCCTCTGCCTCGATGCCCACCAATCAACTCACTCAGTCCCCACTGCCAAGAAAAATAAGCTTCACTGTGCCATGTCCAGCCACCACCTCACCTGCTTCCAGCTGCCAACAGTGTACTGCTGCCAAGGATGATCCTGCATTCAAATTGTCAACAGGAATGCATGATTGCTGATGTCTGCTCTACATGAGCAACCACTGAAAGAGATTGTCAGTCCCAGCTGTACAAAGATCATAGCAAAGAGTTCATGTGCAGCGGAAATGGTAACACCAGAAGCCTGAACCCTCTCCCCACCTCTCACCCTTCTGGCGATGTACTAGTCCAACAGGAAAGGCAGTTTGTAAAGTTACTCTTCGTGGCACATTTTAGTAAATGGATTGAGCTTCGACTAATTAATTGCTGTACATATAGGGATTTGCCTCTGTTTTATTCTGTGTTTTTTTTTTTAACAGTAGGGCAAGTTAGTGCTCCTGGTTTCAGTGCCAGGTAGGGCTTTCACTGAATTAAAGACACAAAGGACCACATGCTCACTAGCAGTTCAATGATTGCAGTTGTGAACAAGCAGCATAACAGAAGTAACACAGACCTGTGCACACCAATGGCATAAACAAGACCAAAGTGGCACAGGTACTGCAAGAAAAAAATGCAGAGTTTATTGCGGTGCGTTGAAACTCTGAAGAGAATGCAACACTAACCCCAGTGCTTTGAGTCTTTGGTGTGACTCTTTGCCTAGAGACCCCTCTTTTTCTTTCCTCTGCATTGCAATAAACTCTGCATTTTGTATTGCTGTACCTGTGCCACTCTGGTTTTGTTTCCACCATTAATGTGCACCTCATTCTGTAGGTTAGACAAGTGGAGGGATGTAGGCATATATTATTAGCTTAGGATAGTTTGATTTAGTGCAAGTATTTTATATTGGGTGTCAGTCCTTCTAATTCAGTCATTTCTGCTGATCGATTGCTTGACAGATATGTTATCTATTATTTCACCGTAATCTGCAATATATTTCTAGTCAGGTTTGGTGGCTTTCTACAACCACCATTCATATATTTTCTGTTACCTTTGAGCTGAAGCCGGTTGGATTTTTTTGTTGCGGTATCAATATTGCATTGCTGATCCACATTAACCTGCACACAACAGCTGAACTGAAGATGCTGGACTACAGCTCACATTGCTTTGTCCCTAGTGAAAGTTATTTATGCCTAGAAAACAGCAAGGGATTATCCAGTTCTAGTTAGGAGCTGCTGTTTCTACTCCCTAACAAACTAATCACTGCTATGCTATCACTTGATGTACCCTGAAACTATCTGAATTGCTGCTAAGATTGTCTGGAATGACTGTATGCTAAGAATATACTATGACTACTTGCATATCAAAGTATTTTGAGCTGTTGGCCTGAGCACTTTAGAAGTGTTGAATGAACTGAAAATGTTGAACCCACCACTCACTCTTCTTAATTTAGTGAATCAAACCTATAAAAACCAGGCAAAGAATTCTGAATTTCACTAAATTCTATTGCTCAATTTAAATTGCTAGAATTGCTGCATTCTTACATTTATCTTAAAAAGAATGGCCAGTCAGACATACAGAACTAATGGTATACAGATTATTTCCAGATGCATCCTGGGTTCTTTTATAAGCTATGTTTAAAAAAACACCATGCACAGTGAATTGCTTTTATGATTTGCTGCACTTACCCTTGTATTATCCACAAGTATTAAATACTAATTACCTACTTAAAGGAAAAGTCGTTACTCCAGTTTAACTCTGGGGTACACATAGACATTGTATAGAAGACAAAGGCCACCCCTTCTCCCTGTTAACTGTGTCCCCTAACCGCCTTGTGAGAGCACTCCCTGATGTCACTGTCCACCTATCTAGGCCCCCTGTGCCCCACTGCTTGCCCTCTGATTGGGTCAATTATTATCTGGTCCCATAGCACCCATCTCTCTATGTCCCCATTCCCCCACTACCTGTCCCTGTCTTTTCCTTGATCACCTCACTACCACCCCATCTGTATCACCTGTCACCCCACCACCATCCCTGTTCTGCCCAGTCACCTTCATACCATCTGCATCTGTTTGCATATTAGCCCCATTGCCTGATTCTGTTTGCTTTCACCCAGACTGCCTATCTGCCCCCCCCCCCACACTCATACCACCACTGCACAGGTAAATATGATGGGAAACAGATAATTAATAACCAGTGACTGAAATAAGTAGCAAAATGCAGATATGACTGACACATAGATGGACGTGTAGTAAAACAGTGAGATAAGTACAATATGTATCTGTTTTGTATCAGCCTCTTGCTATTATTTGTTCCTGTCACCCTGTCTTTAAATTACGAAATTAGAAAAATAAGTATAAAATAAAAAAGAAAACTAGCATAATGTACAGTTTGTGTATTGTTGGTATGAAATGGAAACCAGAAGGTCACAGTTTAAACCCCACATGTTTGGGGCATAGCAACATTGATGTTCCCATGAAATGAACGGTGCACCCCTTCAGGTTGACACCCCGACGGGCAAAACACAAAAAAAGATCATTACAGTGACAGTTGTTGTAATGGTCCTTTTCCATGTTATGCTTTCCCCCAGTGTTCTGCCCCCTCCCCGGACCAACTCGGACCTGGAGTTGGTAATCCTAAAGTCCAGGGGGTGCAGGAGGCAGAGCCCCCTGCATGGGAGATGTGGGGGGCGCAGCCCCACACAGAAAACACTTGCAGATCAGGTGGCACAATACCTGCGTAGGTATTGTGTCATCGCTGTGTGGGAGGTTGTCATTTTCACTGTCAATCTCCCTTGGTGCTTTCTTTAATGAATCATTGGGGTAGAAGGCCTTTGGCTGCTACTAATACCTCCTGGCCCTCTGGGGTTAGAGAAAGTGACAGAAACCCAACCACTGGCCATGCCCAGATGTTTGAACAAAAGGGAGAAGGGCTTTCTTGTAACACATGGGATTAGCCACGCACACAAAGACAGAAGTAACATGATTTTATATAGAGGAAAGCAGTGATGCATAAAACATGAAGACTATGGAAGTCAGTAATGAGAAAACAGCAACTGGGGACATTCAGCATGAGGAGACAGAGAAAAAAATTAGCATAAAACACACACAGAGATGAAGGGAAACAAAGATTTGATAACAACAGTAGCTACGCGGCCCCATGCTTTTTACTGTACTAAACATGTGCAGAACTCCATCACACACAAGGGCCCTAAGTTTTACGACAAACTGCCCCTGAACTTCAGGCCTGTAGTTCAATTGGCTCATTCACCTCCTACCTCAAAGACCAGCTCCTCCAATCCACCACCTGTGTCTGCCCCTGTAGGTAACCCCTCTGAATGTCCACCTACCCTTGAATTACCTTAGAGTTTATATGTATCTATACATTGGCTCTATTGTTGGTGCTCTTTATTTTTTTTTTCTTATCTTGATGATTCTGTCATTTATACTGTTTCTATTGTAAATAGCATAACATTTTTCAAATACTGTTTTTACCTTTTTCTCTGTATCATCAAATGTTTGTACCACTGGACATTTGTGAAAAAGGGCATTTTTGCTCATATACTTTCCAGTATAAAAATAAAATTGAATTGAATTTAATGTTGACTGAAATAACATAGACAAATACAGATATGGACTGTTTGATACATAGATAAAAATAAGGAATATTTGTCTACTTGTAAAGAGCGTAAACCACAAGCGGGCATATCTTTAAGGCTACTCCTGCAGAATGTGTGCTACCCAGAAACTCCTTATCTGGGTGCTGCTGTATAGCGATACATGTCTCAGAGCACAAAAAAAGAAAGAAACACAACACACTCCAGAGGTTATTTTAAATTATCAGTTGTAGCAAAATCACCATTTGCAAGGATTGCAAATCTGCAAGTGGTTAAAACGATGCTCCTAGCACTCTGAGGCACCCTGCCTTTTCTTAAGGGAACTTTACAGTAGTCCAGTGACATCCTGCCCATCATGGCTGAGTTGACTGAGCTGGCTGTCATACATTCATATTCTATCAGATTAATTTTATTTAAAAAGGGGAGAGTCACACAATGCTCTGCTGCAGCTGAAAGACTTTCTCGGCTGCTCAGGCTCCTTTTCTGGTTTTGGTTCAATTTTTCAGTTTTAACCTGCAATCCAGTGTTCTCTTCTAGCTTGGGCATCTGTACTCATTTGGTGGATTTCAGTAATGCTGGGATTTCCACTTGCTATGGAGGCAGAGATGAAAGCAGCCCCCATGTACCATACTTCTCCGGATACACTGGACCGGGACAAAGGTTTGAAATGATCAATGGCTCCAGCTACCACAGCTACCCGCATAACTCCTTCCTCAATGGCACTAATGGAGGAGCAGTTTCTCCAGGAGCTCACTCCTATGAAAGGGGCTATACAGCTTCTGGTTGATGACATCCAAGTAATCAGAGTTGTCACGGAATCCCTGAATTGGAGAGCTGGTGATGTGGAGACCCACGTCAGCTCTATGGAAGACTGGCACCACAAGACAGACCCAGAGCTGGTCTCTTTGCACCCAAAAAGTATCATGCCTAGTGTCTAGGTTGGAGGAGCTAGAAGGGAGAAGTCACCACAATAATGTGGTGGTAGTGGGTTTACTGGAAAAGGTGGAGGGTCTCAATCAGTTACGTTTGCTCAAATATTATGTGAAAAATTTGTAGGACCTTCCCCTAATGGCTGCTGCTATGTCATCAAGAGAGCACATAGAGTCCTCCACTCAATGCCCAATGATGGCCTAAGCCCCAGGCAGCTCATTATTTTAATTCCTAAACTATTTAGATAAGCAGCACTTATTAGCCCAAGTGTGGAAGTTACAGGAGGTGGCCTGGGAGGAGAACAGACTTCGAGTCACACGGGATCTTCCACCCTTAGTCCATGCCAGAAAGGCGGCATACCATCTTGCAGTTTCCAAATTGCTGGCAACTCACATTAAGTTTTGGATGCTTTATCCCGTGAGGCTGCAGATTACCTACAATGGAGAGAAGAGTTTCCTAAGCTTTTTCCTGATTTATTCAAAATCTAGTCACCAACCTTCATGTTAATGTGTTACACATAGATGCTTCTCCTGGTGGTCTATTTGTGATTGGATGATTTGTTTTCTTTGACTGCCTGTGCTATGGACAAATTAACTGCTGGGAGTACTGCTTTTGTTCTGTGTCAGTAAAGACTTGACTGTGTTTTTTTTCCCAGCGTGGTATCAGAGCTTCTCTGTTTATGAGGAAAGATTTGTTGAGCATTTTCTTCATTCAATTTGCCTTGCTGTATACTTACCTGGAGACTTATCAGTACCTGCGAATTTACCCGACCTACAGTCTTTTGAACTAACAGTAACTATTCATCTGAGTTTGGTCCTGTTTGTTTCACTGCCCTTTCTTCAAGTCTTTCTCAGCATTGTTTATCACTTTGGGACTGTTTACTGTTAATTATAACAATTAGAGCACTTTGAGTATTATATTCTCTTTGGACTCGAGGCCTAGGGTAATTAAGTGATTGAGCTCTGTGATTTTCTGCTTCCATGTTCTATGTTTATGGTTCCTCTAGTTTTAGTTACTGCTTTTTCTGCACTGCATTTATTGTACTACAATTATGTTTGTTTCCCAAATTTGGTATTTGGCTATTTGAGAGTTGGGGGGGGGGGGCATGTAGGTTCAACAACTGTTATATAATCCTATGGTCTTGCCACTTCAGACCTGTTGTGGGTCCCCTCATCCTTATTTATCAGGGGGCTCATTTATCAGGGGACTGCATTTATTATTGAGGGATGCGGGTTGGAGCATTCTTTTCACATGCAGTCATTGAAATGTCATGGGCCGTGACATTTTGGAGTGGCAGTCATTTGAACTGGGGGTGGTCTGGGTTAAGGGGTTTTCTTCTTACAATGCCTTACTATGTTTATAGGTTATTATATTGGGGGTGGGGGGTGTTTGGGGCCTGTGTGGTCTTTGTCTTTTGTTGGTTGCATTTGTCTGGGGTGGGGGGATCATGGATCGATGTGGGGGTACACAAGGGAATAGGGAGCTTTATTATTATATTCTATTATTATATTTAGGGCCATTTAAATGGTTTCTACTGATACGGTTTTTGATAGTTAATGGCTACTAGGATTAAATATACTACTTGGAATATGAAGGGAGCCCAACCCAAGACCAAGAGATATCAGATTCTTAGACATTTGAATCATTTAGAGTGTAAGGTAATTTTCTTTTACAAGAAATCCACCTTTTGGTTTCTGAATCTATCTTTTTTCGTGAAGCTAGCATAGATCAGGAATATGTAGTGTGTAATTTTACCAGACAACGAGGGGTGGCAATTTTGATTGGAAAGTGTATTCATTTTTTATTGTCTCAAATTATAGACGTCACAAAAGGCCATTACATTTTTTATTTCTGGTCAACTCAATCATATGTCTATTCTTCTGAGGAGTGTATATGGCCCTAATGCTGATACACTGTCATTTTTTGTTAATTTAATGAATATACTTACTCCCTTTGCTTCCTTTCCTATTTCGATTGGAGGTGACTGGAAGCTTCTTCGGGCCTGTCTCCTGGTTGAGGTGCTCTACGTGTCTTAGTTGATACCCTGGGACTTTGTGATCCTTGGCATATTTTTAATCTGACTGTCAAAGATTACAATTATTATTCTCTTGTTCACCAATCCTTTTCCAGAATTGACTATTTTCTGGTAAGTTGCAGCATTCTCAGGGGAACTCACTGTGTGGGAATTGCCCCCAGGGTACTGTAGGAGCATTCCTCAGTTTGGTCGTACCATTCTCCACACAAAGGACACGAAAAGGATACTATTCAGAAAGTTAATAACCAACTATTTAAGGATGACTCTGTTATTAATTGGATTAAAAATGATATAACTCTCTACATTACAACCAATTTAGGCTTAGTGGATTGTGTTGACCAGGAAAGGGCATTCTTTAATTGTTTTATCAGAGGCAAACTCTTCCATATTGCAGCACATAGAAAAAAGTTAAGGAAGGCCCGTGCTTCTTGCCTTTGTTTGATATTAGATCCTTAGAAAATAAGATAACTCCTTCTACCCCAGAGGCAGTTAAACTGGAATTAGTATCTCTTAGAGACAAATACAAAGATTTACTCCAGGAGCAGGTGGAGTATGCCATTCTTAAAACACGTTACACTTATTTTGATTAAGGTGAAAAGGTGAGTTGGTTAATGGCATTGCCTCTTTAAAAAGTTGGAAGCTTCATGTCTAATTCCTTTTATTATTTCTAAATCAGACAATTGTGTCAAAATTACTCTCAGAGACATTATTAATGAATTTGGAGCCTTTTATTCTAAACTTTATGGTCTTATTCCTAACACTCCTTCAAATTTTGAAATTAAATCTTACCTAACAGGTCTGAATCTTTCCAAGCTCTCTAAAGACCAATCAAACGATCTAGCTAAACGCCCAACCTGTTTGGAAATTTTTGACCCCATTAAATCTCTTGTATCAGACAAATATCCCAGTCCAGATGGCTTCTCTGTGAATTTTTATAAAGTCTTTGCAGATGTTCTAGTTCCCTTTTTGTTTAGATTCTACACTTGTACTTTTGACCATGGCATTTTGGATTTTTCTCCACTGGAAGCCTTTATTGTTTTCTCACCCTAGCCTGGGAAATCTCTAGATAGAGTTGGCAATTATAGACTGATTTCATTAATGAACTATGATGTTAAAATACTAGCCAAAATCCTTGCCAATAGAATTAACCAGGTTTGGGCCGCCTTAATTTCTAAAGAACAGGTAGGTTTTATGTCCACTAGGCTCTTCTAGGACCATTTGCAAAAGTTTGCTTATATTTTCTCTGTGTCTGGGAGATCCCTCGGTGCCTTCTGCGTTGGTGTCTCTAGACACGGAGAAAACTTTTGACAGAGTTAAATGGTCTTTTCTTTTTCTTACATTAAACAAATTTGGGTTTTCAGATGCTTTCATAGTTTGGTTAAAGGTTTTATATTCAGTACCCAATGCAAGAATTTATGGTAATGGGGTATTATCTACTTCAGTTAAACTGCACTGTAGTACCAGGCAAGGTTGCCACCTAGCTCCCCATTAATAATAGGCCACTTGTCTTGTCAGCGTATTTGGATGATATTCTTTTTGCATATTACTTATCTATCAAAATCTCTACCGGTCAGCCTGGAAACTATACAGCAAGGCAGACAGGCTAATTACAAATTAAATGTTTATAAATGCATTGTAATGCCTTTAAATATGGCAGTTTTCAAGGCAGATGTTCTTAAATGGGATTGTCCTGGTCCCCTAACCAAATTAAGTACCTAAGTTCAGACATTACTAGAATCCTAACCAACTTAAAATATTAAATCTTGATGTGCTTCTAACAAAAATGAAACAGGATTTAGATAGGTGGAAGCTGCTCCATTTAACTCTCTGGGGTAGAATAAATGTTATCAAAATGAATATTCTTTCCTGACTTTTATATCCCCTAAGTATGTTAAATCTTTACTTACCTATGTTGTGGTTTAAGAAAGTTCACACCTTGCTTTCTAATTTCATTTGGTTAGATAAATGCCCCTGTAGAGCTTAAAATAAACTGGCTATGCCTAAACAGATGAGTGGGCTTAAGTTACCTCATTTTGCAACCTATATCTTTGCCAGTCATACTAGTAAATACCTAAAGTGGTTTACTCCTAATACTGAAAACCCCACTTCTAAATATGTACCTATATGGTTAGATTTAGAACTTGATATGATGGTGAAATTTGGAAATTTTCCTTCTGAAATGCCTTTTGCCAGTATTAAAACACTCCCTAAAGTGATTTGTAATTCTGTAATTGGACTTTCAGTCAAGGTTCATGCTCAGTTAGGCAAAGTACTCCATTTTTGTTTCGATCAGGATATTTCTCAGCCAATATTTGGGAATTCTAATTTTAAGATAAATCATAAATGTATTCCCAAGGACTGGCTTCCCCAAATACCAATTGACTGGGCTGATTGCTTTTTACATAATGGCTATTTTAGGTCTCTTCAAGATATACGTTGTGTATTTCCAGTGGACACCCAATTTTCTCATAAGTTATTCCAAGTTAAGTGTCTGCTAATGGTACATTTTGACCCGGGTCCTCTACATATAGATTATCAATACTTTCTAACTTTGGTGGCAATTAAGAGTCTAAATTGGACACAGACTGGTCTGCTTTCCGAACTGCAAGGAATTTTTGCACGAAAACTATCAGAGCTGCAAAGTCTAGTTACTTCTGCTCTGAGCATAACGCATCCACTAACTCTGCTACTAAGTTTTGGAAAACTTTAAGGGAGGTAGAAGGCCATAACAGTGCTGGCACACTTCCCCACAAAATTATGACTGGTGGTACCCACACTACAGATAAAAATGAGATCCATGACCTCCTTAACAATCACTTTTCCACAGCAGGGATGCTTTTCTTACCTCCCCAGCAAATGCCATCAGGGCACAGTTCCTGAGCCAGTCATCTGATTGCCATGATCTGGAATCTATTGACCCTTACCACTCTTTCTCCTTCTGTCCGGTCACTATCAAACAGGTTGCGGATCTCCTTCTTCAACTTGATACCAAGAAAAGTGCAGGCACGGATATGATTGAACCTTTCTTCCTAAAGTTGGCCTACTATATTTTGGCTCCCCCATTACCCGCCTTTTCAATTTGTCTCTCAATCAAGGCTCCCTCCCCAAGGTCTGGAAGATGGCCCATGTCATCCCTCTGTTCAAATCAGGGGACCCCTGCAACCTAAATAATTACCGCCTAATCTCCTTGTTCCTGGCCTTGTCAAAACTATTGGAGAAGGCAGTAAATAAACAGCTCAGATCTCATCTGGAAAGTTTTAATTTACTAAACCCAATTCAATCTGGATTATGTTCCATGCATAGTACCTCCACTGCCCTTGCTAAGGTTATAAATGACTGGCAGTCTGCACTTGATAACAAACAATACATATGTGCCTTGTTTCTGGACCTTAGCAAGGCTTTCGACAGGGTGGACCACAACTTACTCCTGGTGACCCTGAAGAAAGTTGGGGTGGACAACCTGGCCCTAAGATGGTTCACAAGCTATCTTGTGGACAGAAAGCAGTAGGTCAAGGCTGAAGGAGACCTATGGCCAAAAAGAATACTCCTTAGAGGTGTCCCCCAAGGATCCATACTTGGTCCACTTCTCTTTGCCATTTATATTAATCATATTGACACTGGCCTAAAGTCATCTAGTATCCAACTCTTCACTGATGATACAGTGCTATACATTGACAGATCAACTCCAGATCAAGCCATTTTGGACCTCCAGAATGATTTCGACATCCTCCCAAAATATCTACTCAACTTGAAACTCCTGCTCAATGCCAAAAAAACTAAGGCCATGATTTTCTCTCCACTGACCCCTCAGCTCAAAAGAAAAAAAAACCCAGATAAGGTTCTTCACATAAGCACCCTTTTGGAAGAAGCCCTGGAATTTATGAAACAATTCAAATACCCTGGGGTCTGGACTGACTACAAATTGTCCTTCATTAGTCCCATTGAAGAACACACTAAGAAACTGCATCAGAGGCTTGGAATTTTCTTCAGGATCAAGCACTCTCTAACCCAGAAGGCTAGAAAACTCCTAGTCCAAGCTACCTTCTTGCCTCTCCTAGACTATACGGACTTCCTATATGGCCATAGCACTAGCACAGCTCTCTCCAAGCTTGATACCCTATACCACAGAGCCCTTAGGTTCATTTTGGATGCCACTTATGACATGCACCGCTGCATCCTCTATTCTTCCATAGGTTTCAGCTCCCTTAGCTTCAGGAGGCAAAAGAATGCTATTCTATGGACATATAAGGCAATTACTCATAAATTACCACAATACCTCACAAGCTGCCTAACTCCCTGCATCCCTAGTGCCTATTCTCTCAGAATTCTTACCATCTTATCTCTGCCTATCCCTAAATTTAAAACGTGCTTTGGTAGAGCCTCAATAAGCTTCACTCTTCCTACACTCTGGAATAAGATCCAGAAACCTTGAGGCTCTCTTCCCTTGTCACGTTCTCCCTCTTCAAATCCTTGTTTCCTGAGGACTTTCTCTGAGATCTGTCATTGCTTTAAGTCAAGGTCTTAACATCATGATTTGTTACTGCTTTAAATTCTGGACTTAAACCTCAACCATTGCCTGAGGCGTCATTTGAGTCCTCTCTTCTGTCATTGTCCAAATCAAGGTCCCAACATCACGATCTGTCTGTGTTTCAAATATTGGACTTAAACCCCAACCATTGCCTGTGGCATCTGTTGTGTTCTCCCTTCAAACAGTCCTTCCTCCCTAGGCCATCATGTCCAACCCTCTCCTATCTCATCTTACCTTCCCTCCCCACTCCCTATACCCCCCCCTTCCCGCCCCACTTGCCAGGCCATGCCTAGATTACTTATCAAAGGACTCTTACAACTCAATCTTGCTCACACTTTGATGCTAGAGGAACTGCCACTCCTGCTCACTTTGACTCCTTGAATGATGTTTACTGTATAAACTTTAGCTCATTACCTTACGTCGATATATCTGTATTCATGCAATTATATTTAAATGGCACTGCCTCCTGTTGAACCTACTGCTATGTTCTGGTGCAAGTATCATGTCACATGTGATGGTTATACGTTATTATGTGGTTATTATTACTATGTAATTGTTATGTATGTTCACTCAACCTGTCATGTCTTAACCCTGTTGGCAATTGTTTTGCCCCAGGTCCATCTTGTAAATGAGCATGTGTCAATGATGTTCCGCCTGGCAAAATAAAGATTTTGGTTGATTGATAAGGCATCCCAACCCTATGCTTTGGCTCAATTATATACTTTATTTTTAATGAAGATGTTTCCCACTTTAACTGGAGTATTGGGATTCAGTTTTTCCTTCTAGAAGCTTTAATTGGGATAAGGTCTGGAGTGATATGCACACTTATATTACCATTGACAGGCTTCGTATCACTCAATTCAATATTCTCCACAACTTATACTATACTCCCCAGAGTTTGTTTAAAATAGGAGTCACTCAGTCAAGTTAGCACATAAGATGTAATAATTCTGTGGGTTCTTTATTACACATTTTTTGGGGAACGTTCAAAAATTCGATCTTTATGGCATGCCATACAATCCAAAGCAGATCCTCTTCTGGGTCTTGACCATCTTCTTACTCCTGAAATATGTATAGTAGGTGATTACAAAAAGACACCAGATAAAATTTATAGATATTATATAGCAATAATTTCTATTTCTGTTAAGCTGACTGTTTTGAGACACTGGAAAGATCATAACATATATCTTATCATGAATGGCTAAATGAGCTTTTTGCAAATTTACAAATCAAAAATTGATAGCCAGTGTCCACAACAAGTTTCATATTTATAATGAGAAATGGAGTAGGCGTTATACACTTTTTTCTACTTACTGGTCTTGGTGAGAACTCCCTTTTTATTTTATTTTTTTTGAAATTATAGTTCTTTTTTATTTTATATAAAAGTAATGTACCTGAGAAAACAGTACAGGGATTACACATTATGACCAATGACATAAACTGTATAGCAGCTGTAGAGTGACAAAATACAGCATTTTACAGAAATCCCTAAATCTGGAAAAGCAATGAGAAATACCCCCCTACCCCCCCTCACCCAAATCCCCAGGCCTTCATCCCCCCACCCCCAGGATGTGCCTTCTATAAGGAAAAGAAAGACAAAGAAAAGAAAGGAGAAGAAAAGAAGAAAGGAGCTGATTCTGATACATATGAAATACATAATGGTATATCAGCTGCTAAGGTAGCTAGAGGTGTACCCAACAAGACATTAATTCAAATAAAGAGCATATAATTTGCCCCATTTCCACTCAAATGAAACCAGATGATTCCAAGAATTTGCTATTAACTTTTCAGTCCAAAACAGAGAGAAAGTTCACTGATCCATTCTGCATACGAGATCACCAATTGGTCCATCCAATGCCTAAGGACCAATCTTTTGACAACCATCGAGATTAAGGCCATGTGGAATCTACGCTCCATCACTTGTATGTTGGAAAGCTTCCCTAGGATACAAACTTCTGTAGTGAATAAATCATCCAGGCCCAAAAGAGGGTCTAAGTTAGATTGGATGGACTGCCATAAGGGAGACACCTTCTCACAATACCAGAAAACGTGTACCAGGTTCCCTTCCACCGTGCCACACCTTGTGCATAGGGTTGAGGATAGTCTGTTTAATTTAACCAGTTTAACTGGGGTATAATACATGTTGTTCAATATATGGTACTGAGTGAGTCTATGTCTGTCTTGAGAGAGGTACTGATATGTATCTACCCAAATTTGTTCCCAATCTAGAAGGATATCTGGCAGAAGAGAAGACCAGCATTTGGAACCAATCAGGTAGTCCAGGAATTTAGTGTCCAATAGGAAAGAATAAAGCTTAGAAGTGCTATGGGCCTTAGTTGCTTGTTCCTGTATCTGGTTTAGGAAGGATTTAATTTGAGACGGTGTAGGATTGGAACCAAAGCTGGAAGCCACTAGATGTCGTAACTGGAAAACTTTAAAAAATGTGCTTTTGAGGAATATTATACTTGGTCATAACCTCCTCGGAAGACAAAAGAGAGTTATTCAGGAATAAATCATTGACACAGCAATCTCTCAGCTGAGGAAGCCAGTCTACAGAAAGTGGGAGACCCCTGATCTTAATATTTAAATTAAGGGTAAGAGGTTGGGAGGTGTCTTTCCTGGGAGAGAGATTGAAAAAGTGCCAGCATTGATTCAACACCTTGAAGATGGAGCCCTCCCTTCACTTTGGGTAAATTAAGTTTTAAGAAGGCTTTCCTGGGCTGTTTACCCTGCCAAATAAACTTGGAAATGGACCTGTGGAAGTGATGAAAATAGGACATCGGTAGGAAAATGTTCATTAGGCTAAGTGGGTAGAAAACCCAAGGCAACACATTCATCTTAACAATATTAATACGACCCCACAGTGATAAAGGGGAGGGCAGACCATCTCTGAAGGTCTTGTTGAATTTTAATCAATAGATTGTCTAGGTTAAGCTTCCTGAAAAGTTCAGGGTCTTTAGTAAGGAAAATGCCTAAATATTTGAGAGAGGAGGGGGCCCATTTCATACCAAACTGGGAAAAGTTGACCTGAAGCGTGTTGATGTTCAGTGGAAATATGATTGATTTAGCTAGATTCAACTTGTAATTAGCCACCTGGCCAAATTGAGCTATAATGTGTGATATATGTGTTAGGGACACTTCGGGGTTAGACAAGTGTAAGAGAATATCATCAGCATAGGCCGAGAGAACCAGAGACTGCTGTTGAATGAAACATCCCGTGACCAGTGGAAAATTTTTGATTCTAAGAAGGGGAGGCTCCAGATAGAGATTAAACAAAAAAGGTGACGGGGGGGCAGCCCTGCCGGGTGCCTGTAAATAGTGAGAATCGAGAAGAAAAAATCCCGTTACAATAAATTCTGGCCATAGGGGATTGGTAGACCGATTTAATCCATTGAATAAAGACCTCTGGGATGCCCATTCTCTTTAATATAATCCAGAGAAATTCTCAATGGACTCTGTCAAAGGCTTTCTCTGCATCTAATGATATCAGAGCCATAGGGATTTAAGAGTCCTGGGCGGCTTGAAAAATATGTGAGAGAGTATGCAAGTGGTCTATAGAGGACGTGCCCTGCACAAAACCTACTTGTTTGGGACTCAACAAGTTAAGCCAGACTCTTTTGAGTCTAAGGGATAGGATTTTCATTAGGATTTTAATGTCGTAATTGAGAAGTGAAATTGGGCGGAAACTAGCAGGGTCGGTCGGGGATTTATCTGGTTTCAGTATCAGAACAATAGTGGCTTCCAGCAAGGAGGGGTCCAGAGTGGTGGCGTTAAACATGTATTCAAATAGTTTCATGAGGAGAGGGGCCAGTTCCTTCCCAAAAGTTTTATAAAAATTGGAGGGGAAGCCATCAGGTCCCAGAGCTTTGTCCAGAGCTATTTCCTTGATCACCTCCTCCACTTCCTTTACCGTGATAGGAGTAATCAGAGCTTCTCCTAGGTGAGTTTGGAGGGTAGGGAGGGGGAGGCCCTCCAAACTGAGTCCACAAGGAATGAGAGAGGTGTAAATTACCACTGCCGTAAAGTTCCTTATAAATGACTCAAAATTCATGAAATATCCCTAGGAGAAGTTTTAAGGGAACCATCGGAAGATAATAATGAGGGAATCCATCTCGATCCCTCAATTTCCCTCAACCGTAAAGCTAGCATTTTACCCAATTTCTCCCCTTGATTGAGATAGAGGGCCTTTGTTTTCAGGAGAGCATACTCTGCCTTGTCTCTTATCCAATCTGAATAGTCATTTCTGAGTTTCATTAGGGTTTCTAGATCAGCTTGGGAAGAGGAGGAGGATAACTTATTTTCTGCCAACCTAATCTGATTCGACAATAACATGATCTTGGCCTCCCTCTGTTTTTTCCTCCTAGATGCGAGTTTAATAAATTCGCCCCTAAGGAAGCATTTAAGGGAGCACCAAAGCAGATCCTCCCTCTTGATTGAACCTGTATTGGTCTCAACAAATGAGGTGATTAGGGATCTGATATGGGAGACAATGCCCTTATCTTTTAAAAGCTGGGTGTTTAGTTTCCAGGCAGTATCTCTTTGCACCTGCGGGTTTGGGGAGACCAAAATCCAAGCCACGGTGGTCTGACACCACTATGGGCTCACCAGACTGGAGTACTCCCGAGAGAAGGTTATTGCTGACTAGTATTAGGTAAATTCTGGACCAGGTCTTATGTACTTGGGAGTAATAAGAAAAGAGTTGTCTTGTGGGGTTAAGTAAACGCCAAGGGTCACACAGGCCCAGTAAGTCCATAAAATTCCTCAAGGCTAGCCGGGAAGAGGAGAGTGGTTTCAGGGGTCTATAAGATTTATCCAAATCTTGTGAGGGAGCTATATTCCAGTCTCCCCCAATTATTAGCATTGAGGGTAAGAGTCCACTCAACTTTTCATCCAAAGTCATAAGAAAGTCTGGGCCCCCTACTGGGTCGTAGATCGCCCCAAGTGTTATCTTCACATTGTAGAACGAACCTTTCACAATAATGAATCTACCTTCATGGTCCGGTAAAAGCTCTTCTGCCAGAAAGGGATTATGCTTCTTAACCAGAATGGCTACCCCGCCACTAGAGGACGACCCCCCCAGGCAAAAACCTGAGCGTAACCTTGACGGCGAAGATCTTTGACTTCTGATGAGAGCAAATGGGTTTCTTGCATCAAGAGAATATCAACATTCAGTAAAGCACAGTTTTTGAAAACCTGGTACCTTTTAGTTAGGTCTCTGACACCTCTTACATTCCACGTTGCAATTTTAAGCGCTGTAACAGTCATTATCTAATATATAGTGCAGCAATGGACTATGAAAATATGAAAAAGCAAACCACCCTAGAAGGCACATCCTGCCCTCCCCCTCCCCAAAACCCACCATCGACCAAGTCCCAACCCTCCACCCTCCCTCCCCTCGAGACCAGTAAAGAAGAACTGAAGCAGTATAAATTTCAGACATAATGTTACAGCCTTTACCAAGTCCTGAACTAAGAAAGAAAGACCCCTCCCCTCCCTACTCCCCTCCACATCCCTGAAACTATATACAACTATTCCCTTGACTACATCTTGAGAAGAACTGAAAGTAATAGTGCTTAGGTCGGGGAACAAAGCCCCAAAAGCCACCGCTAGATGGGTGTACTGGGAGGTAAACATAAACCGGTAACCTGAGGAAGTGTCGGCTAATAAGTAGAGAGTAATTCCCTCATAAGGACTGAGAACTTCCTGGCTGAAAAAAACCCCATCTGGGCTGCTCTCCGCCCCCTTTGGTGCGTTTAGCAGTCCCACCAGGGCCGACCCTCCCACGGAGCCCCCCCCAAGACAGATAAATCAGGTTAAGCCTACAAAAATACTGGGAAAGATGAGAACCTGTTCAAAATCTTGGGGTTACATGGAGAAAGCCCCATTAACCTGGGTTAAATACAAGCAGAGCTCACTAGAGAGTCAGAGCCCACCAGGGTCTCCTAGATTCCGGTCTTCACTATGGGAAAATAGCCCCAAACAAATTGCTGACTGGCTAGTTCATCACCTACCTCCAACCCCCCAACTGCCATCTGAACTCCTTAAACCCTCAAGAGAAATAACCAAATTACATTACCCGCATAGGTTCCGAACTAAATAGGGTAGGGGATAATAACCCTGGTACCCTAATGGTAATACTAAGAATCAGAGTCAGCCCCCCCAGCCCAGGGGGCCAACTGCAGGCTTCGCCGCCATCAAAACCGTTAGCGGTACAAATTATGTTCTCAAATATAGAAGTGTGTTAAGGCACAAGCAGGGTCGGAGTGACGTCTTGCTAACCCCCCTCCAAAGTGCTCACCCTAACAACAACAATCCTCGTTGCCTAATATCGGGTCAGTTCATCCCTTTACTCAAAAAACCTCTCCAACCCACCAACTACACCTGATGAATTCCCCAAGATATCCTAATGAGCGCTTCTGTCCAATTTTCTGTGAAATTAAGCAAGCCTAATTATCTGGGCCGGGAAAGGACAAGAGGAACCAGGGGAGCAATATTTACTAGGGGGACCAAAAGGTCCCACTGGACTCACATTGTGTGGAAACCACCTCTGCACCCCAGGTTTCAACCCCCCCAGTGAGCTGGCCCCATGAACCACCGCACAACCGAGCCCCCTCAACCTCCCAACAGACCGCTCCAAAACTGCCACCCCCCCACCACCAGAGAATCCAGATGAGAAAAAGAAGAAAAACCAGAAACAAAAGGTTAGAGTCCAAAAATGCAGCATGTAGCAAAAGGTAGCTTCTTGGCATTGTCTCAGTGATTCGGCCTGATTTAAACAGGTTAGGTAACTTGATTGAGAGATCTGCACCAGAAAGTCCAGACGAGGGAGAAATGAGGAATCAAAAACCAAAAAAGAAAGTCCAAAAATGCAGCATGTAGTAAGAGGTAACTTCTTAGCTCTGCCTCAGCGATTCAGCCTGGTTTAAACAGATCAGGTAATTTGATTGAGAGATCTGATGCCACTTTGTCTGGGGATTCATAGGAGAGCCAGGAACCATCAATGGCAAGTTGAAGCTTGGCAGGGTAGATCATTTTGTAGCGAATGCCTGCTGCAATCAGCTTGCTAACTGTAGAATGAAACGCTGAGCGCTTTTGCCTCGTCTCGTAGGGAAGATCCTGGGTAGTATGCAGCTTGGAACCCCTCCATAGAATTGCCTGTAATTCTCTTGCCTTTGATAGAACATGTTGTTTTTCCAAGAAGCTTAGGAATTTAATAATGATAGGTCTTGGCAGGGCTCCTACAACAGGTTTCGGTCTAAGAGAGCGATGAGCACATTCAATATGATATTGTGGATTAAGAGGGGAAGGCCCAACAACTTTGTTTAGAAACTTCTGGAGAAAGAGATTAATATCAGGGCCCTCCTCAGACTCGGGGAGGCCCAGGATCACCAAGTTGTTTCTTCGGCTCCTTCCTTCTAAGTCCTCCATTTTGAGTTGCAGTTTACTGATCTGTTGTCTAAAATGAATGATTTCTGAGTCTATCTTTTCCCTCCAGGTTTCCAAGGAGGAAGTTCTGGCTTCTGAATCTCCCATTCTGGTGGTTAGGGCACTAAGATCTCCCCTTAGTGATTTCAGCTCAGCAGAAATATCATCTAATGTTTCCTTGAAAGGAATTAACTCTTGCAAGAAACGGTCCTCGGTAAGAGGAGTTGAAGAAGTATTGGAAGGGGGTGGTTTAAGTGCAGGCCCTGAATTTTGGTTTTTAGATTTTTTTGAAGATTTCTCCAGCATAGAAGGTGGGATGTGCTTCATACCAGCAGACCTCATCTCCGCTTCCATCTCAATCTGCTTCCAAGTGCATTAATATGCACAACGCACGGTACTGCCAAGTACCAAAGAGTATTATAGATACACTAGATGTAGAATATAACTTTAGATATCGAATTTGTAGGCTGAAAATAGTTAGAAGACGGGCGGGTAATGGGAGTTCCGCGAAAAAGCTGCCTCTAGCTGCACTGCATCATGTGAGCCCCCCTTTTTATTTTTTATCTTTTATCGCTAATTGCTACAAAAATGTAAATTCATATGTTCATAAATATCATTTATAAGATACAGTATATGAATTTTTAATGAGGTCATTGGGTATACTGGGCCCCTATTTTGTGTATTCCATTCCCTTGTGTGGGGCGGGGGTGATGGTTAGGTTAAGTCGGGGTTTAATTAGTATGTGTTATATTTATTTTTTAGCTTGGAATTGTAGCTTTTATAAGATATGGCTATTGTTTTCTTGTTTCTTGTTTCTTAGTATGGAAATTAATAAAGAATAAATAAAAATACAAAAATAAAAAGAGGAAGGGGAGGCCAGTCCAGTGGTGCTGAGGGCTGAGGCACTGTTGTGCACTTTACTTTGTGCCACACCCATGACCCAAGTTTGGGGAACAAGCTCAAATTGTTGGGGGTCGGCAGGGGAGGCCCAGGAGTGGATGTAGCAGGTGCAAGGCAGCTCTCCTCTCCCAGATTGGAATGGCTTGCTGAGTTGGCTATTGCTTGTCACCAAGTGGAGGCCTGGTGGCAGTGCCAATGCATGAGTGAAAAATGTCAGTCTCACAGGGTGGAGGGAGAGCTGAAGGCTCCAAGGTACATGTAGGCCTCCATGTGCATCCACAACTCATGTCCCCTTGGCTCGCACAGGGGAGAAATGGAAAATGGGACTGAAGGGTTAGCTGGAGTGCCACGCACCTCTTCAGACCCACCCCACCACCTGGACTCATCAGCACCTTCTGAATGTGTGCACTGAGGGGGGGAGGAAGGCTCTCCCCCTCCAGCCCCACCAAGGGGGCAATCCATGGAGGAACTGTGCAGAGGTAACTCAAAGTGGGGTGGTGGCAGGTCTGAGGGAGGTGGGGATGGAGTGGCCAGCAACCAAAGGGATAAAAAGCTATGCAGAATAAAAAAAGAGGAAAAGTGAAACTGTGCAACCTGAAGGATGACATTCAAAAATGGCAACAGATTATGTTTTGTAAATCCTGACAAGTGGTCAAATGAAAAATTACCAAGAATTTTGACTTGTGAAAATTGAGTGAATGATAGTAAAGCAGTTAAGAAAGGTTGCTCTACTCTAGGAGTTGTTGCACAATCTCATATAATGGTTACCTAAAGTTTTTAACGGACATGCTACTTTGCATTGCGTAAGAATAAAACAAGACACATTTATTACATTCTTATGCTGTGAGTTGTGCTTTCTGGTAAGTGCTCAATTAAATTTTATTAAAATTGAGTGAATCAGGCCAGCCACCAGCATAGCAGTAGCATGCCTGCTTGTGACACTGATGACCCAGCTTTGAGAATGAGCCCAGTGCATTGGAGGGTTTGTGGGGGGGCTTGAGTGTCCATCGGACATCGGACAGCTTGCCTCCTCCGGGTGAGAAGGTGCAGGGCTCTAGCAACAGTGTACCTTCTGGAGGCAACCTGGGAGTACTGAGTATGGAGCCTCAGCGAGTGCTGGGATTGTTGGGACATGACAGATGTCGACACATCTTGCACAAGAGTGTGATTGATGTTCCAGGATGTCATTGCATGCCTGCTGCCATCAAGGGAAACCATGTAAAGTGGATAACCCCACTGGCTGGGCAGGTGACCATGCTCCCCTCCACCATGCTCACAACTGGATCCTGCCCTCAAGGACCCCACCATCACTCTCTGGACTTCACCTCCACCTGCTGCAGATTTGGGTACTTGTACAGGACTGCGGAGGAGCTGAAGGCGTCCCCACCTCAGGGGGGCAAACCAAGGTATTACTCAAGCAGGTGAGTCATGGATGAACCAGGAAGACTGGGGATACAGGCCAGGGAGAATCTCGGTGGGGTGGGATAAGGCATTGGGAGATGGCCAAAGCAGGTCCTGGCCAGCAGCATAGGAGAAAAAATGGAGTTAAAAAGAATTGAGTAAATGATGTTTACCAAAGTACATTCTGAAGTGATTACCTGCTCTTAAAGGGATTCATGTCACACAACCTTTTAGAGTGTGTGTTTGTAATTTCTGGAATGTACTCAGGTAATCACCTGCCTGCCTGATTATGTGACAGTGCAATGTAGATGCTGCAGCAAAGCTTTCATCCATCACTTATTTGTCTTCAGTTGCATTACCTCTCTTGGTGGAGTATTGCTGCAGGGTCACTTATTTGACAGTGTTGATAATTGGTGATAATAGCCAGAAACATGTGATAAAACACTAGAATTCTTTCTCTACTACTACAGGCAAAAATATTTGTGACCATAGTTTTGACTTCCTTTCACTAACTTGGTGGGGGGCACAACTCCATTTGGTTTTAAGCAGAATACAAATGTGAATACCAGCTGTAACAAATAAATTATTTTGCACAAGCACAAAAATCAGATTTGAAATCAAAAGGCACCTCCCTTTATCCTATGGGACTATATTCTCATCTATTAACTGTTTGGCAGAAACATATTTATTGATGTGGCAAACTTCATTGTTCACAAAGGTTGCGCAAGGGGTCAGCAGATCTGACCCTTCATAGAAAACATTTGTACAGTATGGCAAAGTACTCTTTAACTGTAAAGTTTCACTTCACCTTCAAGGCCCACTGCCAAATGCAGTGGACACATTTCAATGAATATATAGTACCTTCTAAAAATGTTTAAAAAGCTGTTAAAACTACTATCCTCCCCCAACTCTAATGGCATGTATTTCCCCACTCCTCTTCACATGGTCAAAGTAATGATAAATACAATACCCTTCCCCAAACCCATTTAGCCCCCCATCTCCCCCATTTTCCTCCCACAGACCACAAAATACACACAATAAACACCCTGACATTGCCCCAATCCACTTAGTATTCCACAGCTCCTGCTTCCTCCCTTCTTGTGGTCTTTATAATAATGAAATACACCCCTTTCCCAACTTACTAACCATCCCAATACCTCCTTTCCTCCTTGAGTATGCTGGAGTACACAAAAATGGATAAATGGAGTTGGAGACGGTGACTGGCACAGCCCTCTTCTCACCACCTTCTCTCTGGCCCAACATCTTTGGCATGCTTTTCCTTTCTGCTGGGAGCTATACAAACAGAACTACCTAGGAATATGTATCTCTAGGCATTCAAAGGATATCTATGCAGACAGTTACATACCCTTCACCACACAGTTGGCGCATGATCTTTGCAGGTGGAATACTCACCCTCTCAGTCTTTCCCCATGCTAAGTTGAGGTCATCCATATGGTGACATCACCAAGGGCCTTGCACCTGTTCCAGAATATCCCTCTCTCTCTCTTACTCTCTCTACATTTAGGCAATGGAAATGGGAGCCCTCCCGATTCATATGGAGGGTGAGGTCCAGAGACGCCACGTAAAAATGAAGACTGTATTTCTATAAGAGGCATATGCCACAGTGACGTCCCAACCAAAGGTATGTCCTCCTTAATCCCTGGTTCAAGAGCAGAATTAGGGCTTTACATTCTTTTAAGAAAAAACTACTTTCTCCCTCTCTTTTGCCCCATTGCTTTTAGAACATTATTGACCTGTCTTGACAGATCCAGCATTTCATAACTGGGAGCATTATTCCCTACAATGTATAGACTAACTAATGACTGCAGTCACCCTGAAATCCTTTTCAGAACTTCTGACAGCATTCAGCTCCATCAGGAGGGTTTTTGCTGATATTAACAACTTAGGCATTTCATTATGTCCCTGCTGATGAGCACCCATGCACTGGACTTTTGCCCACCCAGTATCCAATTTTTTATCACCTTCTTTCAGGGAAGGGCAACAGCCCAAATGATCTCCCACCGTTATAGATCATTAATAGACTCACATGGAGATTAACTCCCTAGATATAATCATGAAGTGGGAATCAGAACTGAATGCACCACTACAAGAACACTCCTAACACAAACCCTGCCAATTAACCTCTAGTGTGAAAAGCTCTCACCAATACAGGGAGTACTCCTGGAAGCACTTAATCAGGTTTTTATAAACTCCTGTAATCACTGCAAATAACTCATGACACATGACTCTTCTTGTTGGAGACATTGCAGTGAGCCTCAGGCTCATCTTACCAACATAATGTGGGCCTGCCCTGCTCTACTCCTTTTCTTTCAGCATCTAGCAGAGGAACTGAAGGAACTCTTTGCTATCCCAGTTTTTCTGGCCATGGCGGTGTTCCTTCTATTCCAATACCCAAGGAGATCATGATACCCTAACTCCCGATACCTTATAGGTATCCTGATAACATCTGTCACAACAGCCATCACCAGACTCTGGCTCACCCCAAAACTCCCTTATATCATCTTATAGTGAGGTACCATTAATCAAATCTGTCGAATGGAAAAAAATAACACACTCCCTAAATGAAGGGGATGAACTAGACTCATCTAGGTGGACCAGCTGGACTTTGTATGTCATGAGCAAGGACGTACATTTGTTTGTATGAAAGCACCCCCCACATTGTCCTATCCAAGTTACACCCGGGATCTCAGACAGGTCACTGTACCTCCTCCAAGGCTGTTCCTCCCTTCTATATACCCTCTACTGCCCCCATAATTAACAACAGTAGACTGACTTCTGACCCCATGGGATTCCCTTCCTCCTGCCTCATGCCCTCAGACTATGGGTTAAAAAGGGCTTAAGAATTAAGACAGCACTTGTATAGACAAACAAGCATTTGTCAATGCCAAATGTTTGCTTGTGGCATGGCATTGGTAGTGTAGGAGTTAGAGAGCTGCATAATAGGAATGGCAGTGATGTATTGAACTGAAGCCAACCCCACCACCACCCTGCAGAGAGTGACAGGCATTGGGTTATGCCTTTGAGTTGTCAGGCTTAATGGCCACACCATTTCACCACACCCTACTCTGCAGACACTGAGAAGTGTCAAGGTGTGCCTTGGGGTCTTTGGCCCTTAAGCTCACCCCATTCCATCAGGAAATAAGGTGAGATGGGTACAGTATAGGAGAATGGGGTGAACTTTGGGGCCAAAGAGTCCAAGGCACACCTCCATGCCTCTCACTGGCTGCAGGGTGTGGATAGGGGTAGAATGGTATGAGCATTACAGGTGACAATCCCAAGTCACACCCCTGATGCCTGTCAGTCTCTACAGGGTGGGGTGATATGGTTGCAAACACTATCGCCTCAGGCATTTGTTGGTATTTTCACTCCAGATTTTCAACATGGCTTTTTTGTGACCCCCATGTTATGAACAGTGGCAATATCAGTTTGTTAGCTGAAAGTTGATTTTGCAGAGCGACTACGGCATTTAGCACCACAGGTGCGAAAACACATTTCGAACAGGATGTGAAAAATGACAGCTGTACTGTTCATGGGGAGGTGTAACAAATGGCAATGTTGAAAATCTGCAGTGAAAATAGTAAAAAAACTGGTGAAGTCACGAGCATGCATAGAAAGTGCACAACGCACACCCATAATGTAATTGGGAATTTTTTTACTGTAGATTGTCAACACAGGCATTTTGGGACCACCGCTCATGAACAGTGTCACTGTGATTCTCTTAATCTGTCCCGAACAATGATTTCCCACAGTGACCATGCATTTCTGTGCTGAAAGTGTGAAAACACATTTCCACAATGTTGTGAAAAATGGCAGCTGTACTGTTCATAAGGAAGTGTGGAAAAATGCCAGTGATGAAAATCTGGACTGAAAATATTACAATTTCATGAACTTACGAGGGTGCATGGAAGCTGTGCAATGCTCGCTCGTAACAGTCATTTTATGGACTTCTGTCACCAAATTGCCAACATAGCTGTTTTAAGACCTCTGCTGGTGAACTGTGTCACTGTAATTCTCTTAATCTGTCCCAAACATTGATTTCACACACCGACTGCGCCATTGTGCGCTACATGCGCAGAAACCCATTTTAGGCAAGATGTGAAAAATGACCGCTGTACTGCTCATAAGGTGGTGTGATAAAATGGCAATGTTGAAAATCTGGAGTGCAAATATTAAAAATTCACGAACTTACGAGCGTGCGTAGGAACTGCACAACGCACACTCGTAAAACACTCATTTTTAGGAATTTTGTCACCAAATTTTCAACATAGCCATTTTAAGACCTCTGATCATGAACAGTATCACTGTAATTTTCTTAATCTGTCCCAAACATTGAATTCACACACCAACTGCGTCATTGCGACTACATGTATCGGAAACACATTTTGGGCGAGATGTGAAAAATGACAGCTGTACTGCTCATAAGGAGGTGTGGTAAAATGGCAACATTGAAAATCTGGAGTGCAAATATTAAAAATTCATGAACTTACAAGCGTGCGTAGGAACTGCGCAACGCATGCTCGTAAAACAGTTTTTAGGAATTTTTTCACCAAACTTGCAACATAGCCTTTTTGAGAGCCCACCTTATGAACAGTGGCACTGTCATTTTGTTAATCAGTCCTGAAAGGTGATTTTGTGCAGTGACCACGAAATCGCCCTTCGGGCCCGATTAATGCCATGACAGTTTGAGAATTCATGAGGAGGAGTCCCAAAAACCCCATGTTGAAAATTTGGTGCCAAAATTCCCAAAAATGCCTGAGATATGCATCAAAGTTGAAAAAACCCTATTTATTGCATTACACAGCTTACTGGCATTTCCTCAGTTCGCGGTCGGCTTTGAAGAGTGCAGACATGTTCCAGGTCTACCGAAGATCATCGCGCCGGACTCCGGAGGTAAGTATGGGGTGAGGTGGGCATGTGGGGAGGCAGTGTGCACAGAGGGTAGGTGCGGGTGGGCAGAGAGAAGGCTGAGGGAACTTTTTTTGTTTACAGGTTTGTTTTTTTTCCTGGAAGCCGACACGGGACATTTGCCATGCTGGCTTGGGATTCCAGCATGGCAGCTGGAAGGCTGTTGGGGGGGCCATGGTGATGACAGGGGACTGGGCACCCCCGTCAGCCATAATAATTTTTACCACGCTGAGGTGAGCTCCCAGCATGGCAGCTGGAAGGCTGTTGGGGGGGCTGTGGAGCCGACGGGGGATTGGGCACTCCTGTCAGCCATAAGAATTTTTGCCACGCTGGGGTGGGCTCCCAGCATGGCATCTGGAAGGCTGTTGGGATGCGGCTGGAGAGTGCTTCAGTTACCTGATCGTGCTCACTGAAGCGGATCTCTCCCTTTCAACTGTATGACACAGCATTTTCAACTGCTGTCATAGACAGCTGTAGCATTCATTGGTGAACCAATTCCCTCACTGCAAACACAGTGAGGGAAATGGAACACAGGGTGCCACACCTCCAGAAACTCGGATGATGGCACTATGTTTCTTGCACATCCGTGCAAGCAAACATAATAAATATACTGTACATCTGAGCTCTGAAGCTGACAGCCCCTATCCACATGCTGTACCTTGTGAGGTGGGGGGGGAGCTAGCTGTATTGATGAAAGTACTGCTATTGGACAGACTGTTATCATCCATGTTTAATGATGACCAAACAATGTAAATGTATCAAACTGCAAGTTTTTATTAACAACTGTATACATAGACTGTTTTAATAAAAATATATTTACAAAGCAAGAAAAAAACAAGTAGGATAGAAAGTTAAGGTGGAGGAAACAATGTGTGTGTGTGTGTGTGTGTGTGTGTCTATCTATCTATATACAGTATATATATATATTATAGTGACACAGTAGTGTTACTATAGTTAGGGTTGAGTACCATCTTTAAGGTTAAAGTCTGAAATTTTGCAGGTTAATAACTTTGCCATCATACAATGGATTTGCATGAAATTTGGCAGGCATAGAGCAGGACCATAGATCTCTTGATCTACCAAGTTTTTTAATGGTCAGATATACGGTTGTGGAGCATATAGCACCATAGAATGTGGTAATTATGTTCTTTTGTGCATTCTTTGCTCATGCCTACAGGTCGCACGGTTTGTGCGACCAGTCCAAAACCTTCAGGAAACATGCAGCCAGGGTCTTCAATGTGCCTTTTGAAGATTTCATGAAAACATATTAAACGGTTCAAAAGTTATTCAAAAAACAAGTTTCCCATTCTAGTCAATGGGAAAAGTTAAACTATTCAACAGTGTCGCAAATGCAGGTTTTAGTGTTGCAAATAATCCCTGTAGTGTTGCAGATCTGCCATTTTGTTTTCAGTTACTGGTCACAGACATGATTGGCGTTTAAATTTGGGACCCTCTAGGGACACAATTCTTTTTGTGTTCACCTAGTTGAGCCCTGAGGATGCTAGCCATGTCTTTTTTGGGGGGTTAAACACCCCAGAAATATGTTTTTAAAATTTTTGTAAACTGTAGTGTCACAAAGCACTTGCAACAGCTTCGTGATTTTTTTTTGTGACAGTGTCCCAAATCACAACACTACTTTGTGAAACTATGGCCAAAATAACAGGAATTCTTTGCCATCCTGCTGCAAAAGAATGGTTTTGTCTTTTGGGCTGAAATTTGGAGGGAAGAAAGCCAACATCCCACAGATGTACCTTTTTTTCTGGTTTGGTGACAAAATATTACAGGGCTGCAAAGTTAAGGCACTCCAAAGTTCACTATTTTTCCCCTAGACTAACATTACGGCATCCGCCACGCTTTTCGGGGCCTGTATCTCGAAAATGCTTTGAGATGCAAACTTTTCATAGGAAAAATGCTTAGTGCCCCACTAGGGGGCTAAGTACAAAACTAGCCAGGAAAGTCATAAATCATACAAAATTTTCATTTTTTTCTACGTCATATGGTTCCTGAGATATAAGCAATTTAGTATTCCAAGTGTTCATTTTCTGCTCCGAGGGCCATTATTATGCATACATTCTTTGTATTCACTGTGCTTCTGAATGCACTTTTTGGGGGAAAAAGTGGGTGTGTTTGCATTACTATTACAGTTAGCATTTCTGCTTGTGTTTCCGTGACCGTTTGCGTTAGCATTTCCGTTTATGTCGCCGTGTGTGTTACCTTTTGCATTACTGTTACTATTTGCATTTCCTTTACTGGTTTTGTTTGTGTTTGTGTTTCCTTTTGCGTTTGTTTCCTTTGGCATCATTGTTGCTGTTACCGTAAGAGTTTGCGTTTCCATTGTAATAATTTTTATTATTTTCCAAAAACATACAAAAACTGAACATACAATCATAATACAGTATACAGTCACATATTTAGTAGGTACATATAACCACCCTATGCCTCATTTATAGGTGCAAGGTACCATACAGTAATCAGGGGGAAGGCAAAGGGATATAACACGAGAATATGGTACATAGACATATCATTTCTCCTTATTACATACAGATACTATTCTTTCTAGTGACATGAACACTCTAATTATGCAGAGACATACCATGGAATTCAGGGGGGTAGACCACAGCACCCCCGTAGGCTCTAAGTAACAATCATATAAAGGGTACTCACCGAGACCTAGTGTCTGATCAGAGCGTCCTCATTGCCGGACATACACACCTCGACAATAACTTTGTAAAATTGCCGCCAGGCTTATCCCTCTTCATGGCATCCAGAGAAAGTTAAGTGAGAAAGTACATATGCTCAGCAAGAGACCAGACTGATCCTGGAATGGAAACAAGAATATCCCAAGCTTAAATCTGTACTCATTGAATTAAGCATTCTGCATGGCAACATGTGTTCAATCAGAACAAGTAAAGTCTCCGGTCCTATCAAGAGAAACCTAGGCCTTTCCACTTACTAATAGGGCCGTGGGTAGAGAACCCAATTGTCATATTACCTATTAAACCAGCAGAGGAGACTGATGGTAGTCACCCTATTCCCAATGGTGGGTGGACTTTCCCCAAATATTTAAGATATGGATCCCAGCAGGCTGCAAATGAGGAAAGTTTGGACTTCTGTAAATAAGATATCTTGTCCAGTTTGGCAAGAGTAGACAGGGACCCCATTATTTCTGCAACAGTGGGAACCAAAGGGGTTCTCCATTGGAATAGAATGACTCTGTTTGTTTGTAGTGCCAGAAGTGCCAGCCACCTATATCATAGCGGTGTCAGTTTGGGCATATCAGCTCAGATCCCCAAGATACAAAAGAGAGGGCTGAGGGGAATGGCCTGTTGAAGAACCCTAGAAGCAAGTTCTTGTACCTCTTGCCACAGGGGATGGATCTTTGGGCAGGTCCACAACACGTGCACTAGGTCCCCTCCTGGCTGTTGGCATCTCCAGCAATTGTCCTGATCTATTACTTTAGCTTTATGTAGAATAACTGGGGTCCTGTACCAAGAATGAACAATTTTATTTTGGATTAGTCTGGATTTGGCATCTGTGAACCAGGAATGTACATCTACCCAGGCTTTATCCCAGGCTTCGGAGGATATATGGGTCTGCAACATCTTCTCCCATCTTTGCCTTGCTACGTCAGATTGAGATGGAAGAGTATCTCGGAGAGTAGCATATATCTGACCAGCAAGGCCCTTAGTGCAGCTGATCCACTTAGCCAGTGGCGAAACTTTGGGACGGCCCACGGTACGGGGTAAAAGATGCCGAATTGCATCCCTAAGTTGGAGATATCTCCAGAAGTCTAGCAGTGGGATACCCCATTGTTGTCTTAAAGATTGAAATGTCTGCATGGCCTTGAGGTTAGGGGTCAACAAATCACCCACCTTAGTGATACCCAGTATCATCCAGTGTCTCCATAGAATTTCGGCTCCACCTATGGTAATGTCTGGGTTTTGCCAGATAGGCATGTGGGAGAGTGGAAGGGGGTCCAGATTGATTTTGTGGTGAGAACTAACCCAATTTTCCCTGGCTGCAGACACTGTGGGGGAAGTGAGTTCTGTACTTGTCTTACTGGTCCCAGACTTTTTAGGGCTGCCCCTCTGAACCAGAAGGGATGATGGGTGACACAACCCCATTACATCTGTCTCTAGTTGTACCCACTGTGGTGAGAGAGGGGAAGGAGGCCGGGCCCAATTAACCATTTGTGCCAAAAGAAAGGCCCGATGATATCCCTCTGGCCATGGGAGGTTCCACCCTCCTACCTTCCAATGTGACCTTAGTTTAGATCGACTGAACCTGGGTTTGGATCCTTCCCATAGAAAATACCTGATTAGTTTATCAATACCCTGAAACCACTGTGCAGGTAAGGGGATCTGCAGGTGCATCAGGAGATAGAATAGCTTGGGTGCAGAGATCAGAGTCACCGCCGCCACTTTCCCTGCTAGAGTGAGTTTAAGAAGCCTCCATCTATCGAAGTCTGTCTTAATGGAGGAAAGAAGGGGTTGTACATTAGCCTGCCAAATAGTTTCTAAAAACGGGGTCAAAAAAATACCCAGATACATGATCCCTTCTGGTGCCCAAATTAGATCATCTGTGGCTATCCCCTGCTGGACGCAGTGATCGTTAAGGGGGAGTACCTCTGTCTTGTTCCAGTTCAGCTGTAAGCCAGAGTATTTGGAGCATTCTTCTAGCAGAGCAAGGAGCGGGGGGGGGATAGCAGTGTATGCGTCCTCCAAAAGGAGGAGGAGATCATCAGCGTACATAAAACTTATATAGAATGTATTCCCCACTGTTAACTCTTTGATCTCTGGGTGGTTACGAATGGCCGCAACCATAGGTTCCACCGCCAGCACAAAAAGGAGGGGAGAGAGCGGGCACCCTTGCCTTGTACCTCTGCCCAAAGGAAAGGGATCAGAAAGCACTGAGTTTGTGTTGTCTCTGGCTGAGGGTCCTTCATATATAGCTTTTATCCTGGCAAGAACTATTTCCACTATCTTGAAGTGGGAAAGAGTCATATACAAATAGTCCCACTCCATGGAATCAAATGCCGTTTCGAAGTCAACCATAATAATGGCCGCGGGAGTATGAAGAGACTTGGCGAAGGGGATCAGATTCAGCAGAGTTCTTAAGTGATCTGAGCTATGTCTTCCAGGTATAAAACCCACTTGTGAGGGATGTACAAGATTAGTCAACAGAGCACTAAGTCTGTGGGCTAAAATTTTAGCGTAAAGCTTACTGTCCAAATTTATAAGTGAAATAGGGCGGTAGTTTTCCGGATTGGTAGGGTCCTTGCCTTTTTTGGGAATTACAACTACAGTTGCCTCCCGCATGGTGGGCAGTAAAACTCCCTTAATTTCTATCTCCTGAAACACTTGAGTTAGAAGGGGAGAAATAGTGGAGGCCAGAATCTGGTAGAATTCTGCAGTGTACCCATCACTTCCCAGGGATTTGCCTTTTTTCAAGTTTTGGATGGCTGTGGTCAGTTCCTCCTTTGAAATGGGGAGATCTAGAAGTTGCGTTTGCTGACTCTGCAGCTTAGGCAGGCCTAGGGTATCTAAAAAGCCCTGGGTGTCCATATTAGGGCCAGTGTGGGTGGAACAATATAGCCTTTTATAAAATGAAGACATAATCACATTAATAACCTCAGGAGAAGTACACAGTGACCCTAATTCATTTTTCAAACCTGGGATATATCTGCTAGCCTGTTGTTTTCGTAGTTGATATGCAAGTACTTTACCCCCTTTGTCCCCCCCTTACCAAAAGGTATGTTTAAGATGAAGGATAGCGGACTCAACTTTCCTATTCAGCAGCTGATTAATTTCAAACCGAATAGCGAGAATGGTTTTACCTATAGCGGAATGAATGATAGGGGAGGGCATGGCCTTAAAAACACTTTCGGCTTCAGCCAACCTCTGTTCAAGAAAGAGCAGCTGCATTTCCCTTTGCCTGCACTTAGTGGCCCCGAACCCCATAATGTTACCTCGCATCGTAGCTTTGAAGGCTTCCCACGTTATACTAGCAGAGGTATCATTTACAGGGTTTTCAGCTAAAAAAAGAGAAGCCTCCTTAATAACCCAGTGGGTAAAACCGGGGTCCTTAACCAGAAGCGGGTCCAATCTCCATTGTTTAGTCGGGGGAGCCACAGGGTCCCAATGTACGAGAAGCTGGACAAGGGCATGGTCGGAGATGCAGCAGGGAAAAATTGAGACATCAAGAGTTTTAGTAGTCAGGGTAGATGAACCAAGCCAAAAATACAGCCTACTGTATGAGGCATTTGAAGCCGAATGAAATGTATAGTCTCTTGTTCTGGGGTGGAATAGTCTCCAGAGATCTGTAAGCCCCTGATCAGACATAATTTGCTGGAGAGCCTTCCTACTTCTAAGATGCGCCTCCTTCCCCCCGTCATTCCTATCTAGGACAGGCATCAGGGTAAGATTAAAGTCCCCACCAATAAGTAACGGGCAGTCTGGGGGGTTAAATTCAAGTAATACCTCTGCTAAATTATGAAAGAACCGAGGGGCATCTTCATTGGGGGCATATACATTACAGAGAGTGAGTGGACCAGTGGGTGTATTATAAGTGGCCATTACCCATCTGCCTTCATAGTCTGACCGTGTTTGGTCTAGCGTCCAGGCAAGAGATTTATTTACCAAGATAAGAACCCCGTGTTTCCTGGACTGGGCATTAGATTGAACCAGCTGGCCAACCCAATCTTTCTTCAGGCGGATATGATCCTCCCTGGAGAGTTTTGTCTCCTGCAGAAAGGCCACTTGAGAACGCTTATACTTCAGGTGACCCAAGACTTTCTTTCATTTTATTGGGGAGTTTAGCCCCCTGACATTCCACGTATGCATCACAATATCAGACATTTTAGTTGAGTGCCCCAATATATAACGAGTGTAGAAAAGAACCTAAAAAAAAGGAGCTAGGTGCTTCAGTATGCTTGGTATTTAAGAAGCACTGCCCCAGTCTTAACCGGGCCCCCCAGTACCAAGCAAGGGTTAGCTAACAGGACTGTAGAGACTATATACTGCCTCTATATCTAACTATCAAACTAACTTATCTACAGAATATTAAAGGAAGAACGGTAGGACTAAACCGGCTAGAGCCCTAGCCAATGGTATGTCCTGTCACCCTTGGGGGTGTGGAACAAGTACTTCCCACAAAAGGGGGGAAACTACTCTACTACTATGAAATATATAGCAGATTATCTGAAACTGAGATAGGAGCAGGAGGAGCAACAAGTCAACTCTATTAGAGCTATATCCAGGTCTACCTGCCACCCCTTCTAGTGAGGGGGGGTGAGTGGGTGCTGTCAGTGGAATCTCGGACCAGCATACATCTCTAATGCCGATAAAGAAATCAAAGTCTCCGCTTATGTAATTAGGGCTAGACGCCTTGGAATTACTAGCCAACTGCCGGAAACCAGCGGCTAAATGAAATCCAAGACAGTACGAACTAGAGATGCAGGTGACTCGCTCCTAATTCTTAACTCGTTATTATGTTGATGTCATCCAGATGGCGCTATAGAAAAATCCCCAGAGGATAAATCATTAGTGGTCCCTAAAAACATTCAACCCTTATATTAGAGGTTTAACAGCATTAGTAATAAAATTGTTACAGCAGAGAGCAGTTAAGCTGACACATTTTACAGCCCAATTCATTGCAAAGAAAAGAAAAACTCATTTCCGGATACGAATACCAAGTGTGCCAGAAACATAGGACGTTACAGAAGGATTGATATAAAGTCTCCAGTATTATTTGGGACCCTAGTAAAGCATACAGCCCATTCAGGATCCAGAAAAAGCGTTTTACTGCCCCACTGCCTATCCCTCAGGACAAGGTACTGGAAGGGATAAGATATGAACCCAAAACAAAACTTTGGGATCTGTGTTATGAGGGGCAAAGGGCCAAATAAGAGAATGATGGGGGGGTGGAGGTGGGTACCACTAACTCCCTTATTAGCTGAGCAGCCCCAGCAGGATTATCCAGTGCTCCCGGTCTTCCAGTTTGTAGTCCCTGGCACCGCATCTATATATACTCCTGACATGTATCCATACCAGCTATCCCATTCAGTAAACAGCTTCTGGCCACCAAACCAAACAACTAAACAAGTGAGCCTGTGTAACACAGGCTAAATTAACCTTAGCAAGGGGACCTCAGTCCCAAAATGGGTTGAAGTTAACTCTCCTATATAGACCAAGAGAAGCTGTATCTTATTTCCCACCCAGACAATGAGAACTTGCAATAACAGCACTTTCAGATACTTATCTGACTATTCAACAGATTAAACTATTGAGAATTCCCAATGTTCATGAAGGGTTCAGTTGTATTGCCTCCACGGGTTCACGGCCCGAGCTTCAGTCTGGGGGTGAGCCTGGGGCCTGGAGGTTGGGTGGGGGATTCACTAAAGTTCTCTCAACACTTTGAGTGCTTTCAGTGTGTAGTTCTTCTGAGAGACTGCATCCCGGGTGTTCACTCCCATTGTCCATTTCTTCACCTGCCTCTGCATCAGAAAGATCGCTCAGGATCGAAAATCGATTGTGTGCAAAATAGGGGCTAACATATTCTATCTGTACTTCAGTCTCTGGCACGAGAGGGGCAGGGGCATGTGTATTGAGATTGCTCTTCCTCTCTTGTGGATGGCCCCATTTAGCATGCGGTGAGGATGGAGGTCTCTTCCGAACTTTTGAGTTTCTAGGTTCTAATACCCCCTGAGGGGCAGGATGAGGGAAGGTAACAGGAGAGACAGCTTTTGATAGTGGAGGTTGCGAGTTGCTTACAGCCTGACTAGAGGATGGTGTGCTCGAGCCGTTCGGGCAAGTACTAGCGATGAAGACCATAGCAGCCTCTGGGGATGAAAATTGCTGGGCAGCTCCATTAATCGAGATTTGCAGCATTGCAGGGTATCTCAAAGTAAATGGGATCCTCATCGAATGTAACTTCCGCCGGACTTCAGTAAAAGCTTTGCGCCGGGCTGCTAGCTCTTTAGAGTAATCTTGAAATATCATAATCTTGTGGTCCTTCCACTGTAGTTGCCCTAACTCTCTCGCCCTTGCTTGTATCGCTTCTTTTTCGGCAAAGTTCAGGATTTGAGTTATGATAGGGCGAGGCCTCTCCCCCTGTGCAGGCCTGGGTGGTGCGCCCGCTCCATAGTAATCTTGGTGCCCTGGGGGAGTTTCAAGATCTCTGGCAACGCTTGCTGTAGAGAGGGTAAAACCCTCCCTCCCTTCCTCACATCCCTCCGGAAAGCCCAGAAGGCGCAAATTGTTGTGACAACTTCTATTCTCCAGGTCGTCCACTTTATCTTGTAGGAGGTGTATCTGAGCCGCCTGCTCTATCATAAGGGCTGAATAATTCTGAAGTGTATCCTCCTGCGTAGTTGCCTTTTGCTCAACCGCGTCGACTCTCAAATTGATCTGCTGAATTGAAAAGGCTGAGTTGTTAGCTGCCAGAGTGAGGGTGTCAATACTAGTCATAATTGAGGTGAACATCTCTCTAATAGAGGGCTCATCTCATTCCTTTGATGAATGTGCCATCATGCGTATCACGCAGACTAAGCGGCAGGTTCGATCAGTCGTAACTAGCCCAGCTGCTGTCAGTTTTCTTTCAAAGTCGCCTGGGTGTTGAAGCAAGATATCGGCACATTAGTCTATCAGTTTCTGTCTTGAAAGTCCTCCCCAGAAAAGGTAAATTTCGGGTTCTAGGCTCTATGCGAGTGGAGCTGCAAGGTTAGGTCACCATCTTGGTTGAGCGTTAACCACTTCCCCCCAAGTTTGCATTTCCAATTGCATTACCGTGACCGTGTGTGTAACAATTTGCATTTGCTTGCATGCTTGCATTCCCACTTCCATTTCTGTTACTGTTCCCTTTGGTGTCCTCCTTGCTGTTACCATAACCATTTGCATTTCCACTTGCGTTACCGTTACTGAAGGGCCCCGTGCTCGCACCAACACATTTCATTCACTATTTATACTGCACATTCTCAAAAACAAGGGAGATTCATGGCAAAAAAAACCCTCCATTTAATGCATCAGTAAGGGTTGTTCCACAGTGACGCAATCAAGGAAATTTGATGTTATGGTTACCACCCCTTTCACCCCACACCACCCTCACCAACAAGTATTGGGTGTGTTTTGGGGTCATCGGTCCTAACACTCACCCAATTCTCTATACTGCACCACCTCAGCTTATTTACACATGGGATGGGGTGAGAGCTAGATCAATGACCCCAACGCCCAATGTGATGCCTGTTGGGGGTGGGGTGGGCATGGGGTCTGAAGTGGGAACTAATCAATTTCCTTTAGCCCTCGCTAATGGAACAACCTAACTGATGCATTAAATGATTTTTATTATGAATATATATATATATATATATATATATGTGTGTGTGTGTGTGGTGTTTTAAGGGGGGATGGGGAGTTGTCCATGCAGTGGGATTGGTGCTGCATAGGCTAACAGTTCACAGTGCATTGACTCAAGCATTTGGTGTATCCAGCAATTTAATACATGTTTTCATTTTCTCAGCCTCTCTGGATAGCAGCAGCCCCTTAACTAGCAGCATGGTGTAACCCAGTTCTGGGCTAGCAAGTCTCTTTTGACAAAAAAAAAAATCTATTTGAACTTGAGTCATCGTGTGTGTTTTCAGTCTCAGCAACATTTACCATATACTGCAGTTTAAGATAATTTCTTTGTTTCTGTCACTCTGAAAACAGCAGCCCCTTAGCTAGAGGCACACTGTACACATGCTGGGTTAGCAAGCCCCTTTTGCCAAAGAACTTCAACTTGAACTCAACTCATCTTGTGTGTTTTCAAACTCAGAAGCATTTAGTATATCCTGCAGTTTAACAAATTGTCTTTGTCTCAGCCACCCTTCAAGGCCACGGTCCCTTGGCTAGTGGCATACTGTAAGCCTGATGGGCTAGTGTGCATCTTTTGACAAAAAAAAAATTCACCTGGAAATGTTACAGCGTTGTGTGCTTCAAAACTCAGCAGCATTTAATGTATCATGTAGTTTAAACACATTTTCTGGTTTTAAACATAAAGTCTATTCAAGTCTACCAAATATAATACATAATAAATCCAAACTAGATGAAACTCACTTAGAAATAGGGAAACTAAAAATCTACCAGTTTTGAAAGGACTTTTTAGGAATTTAGGAATTTCTGATTCTGAGTCTGAGTCTGATTTTATCTGGTTCTGAATAGGACTCAACATCAGAATCTGAATCGGATTTGGGATACCAAATCCTTAAGTCCTATGGGAAAATATGGTTTTGCCTCAAATTTCTGAATTAAGATTTTTGGACAGCATTTTTGAAAATTCAAATGCCAAAAAACAGGTCAGAATCTGATAAATCCAATTCTGTGACTTGGAATCTGAGCAGCCCTTCATTAAATCATATGACATAGTACAAGTTAGCAAACCCATTTTGTGCGCTAAATAAAAGGAAATATCACTGTGAAATACATAAGCAATAATTCCCTACAGGGTGGGTGGTATTGGGATATACCAGACAACTCAGGGGTGTAACGAGGCTTGCCACCAGTGGTGGAGGGCCTTACAGCCCCTGGAAGGTCTATTATAACCCAGTGAAGCTTCAAGAGAAAAGGTAAGCATTCAGGAAGTACAAGGAATCACAGAAGGAGCAGGACAGAGAACGGTAACAGTTAAAGCAAAAGGAAGCTGGGAAGGCAGTCAGAACAGCAAAGGCCCAAACCGAGGAAAAGATAGCCAACTCAGTTAAGAAGGGGGATAAAACCTTTTATAGGTACATCAGGGAGTGAAGGAAGACCAAGGGAGGGATAGTGAGGCTTAATAAAGGGGAGGGGGTGGGCAGAGGGTGACTGTGAAAAGGCAGAGATACTAAGCAAATATTTTTGCTCAGTATTTACAAATGAAGAGGGGGAGGTTACCTAAAACAAACAATGGAAACACTCTGGATACAGAAGTTGATACCAGCCCATTTACAAAGGAAAGGGTTCTGAAAGAACTCTTAAAACTGAAGGTGGACAAAGCACTGGGGCCTGATGGGATTCATCCCAGAATTCTAAAAGAACTAAGGGTAGAACTAGTGACTCCACTGACTACCCTCTTTAACAAATCATGGGAGGATGGGGTACCCGAGGACTGGAGAAGGCAGATGTGATTCCCCTTCACAAAAGTGGAGCAAGGCAGAAGCAGAAACTACAGACCTGTTAGTTTAACCTCAGTGATAGGAAAATGATGGAATCACTTCTGAAGGAAAGAATTGTTGAGTATCTAGAGGCCAGTGGGGCACAATACCCAAGGCAGCATGGATTCACAGCGGAAGGTCATGCCAGATGGAATCTGATAGATTTCTTTGACTGGGTGACCAAAGTAGTAGATCAGGAGGGGCTGTGGACATGGCCTACCTAGACTTTAGCAAGGCATTTGACACAGTCCCACACAAAAGACTAATATACAAGTTAGCCAGCCTGGGAGTGGGTCCCAAGATGACAGCCTGGGTAAAGAATTGGCTGGAGAATAGGACACAGAGAGGATAGTAAATGGAGTCCACTCTGAAGAAAGGGGTTACTAAGTGGGTACCACAGGGTTCAGGTTAGGACAGTCCTCTTCAATGTCTTTATAAGCGACATTGCAGAGGGACTGGAAGAAAAAAGTAATGTCTCTTTGCAGATGACACAAAGATCTGCAACAGAGTTGATGCACAAGGGGTGGAAAAGGATGAGAAGGGACTTGGCAAGGTTAGAGGAATGGTTAAATGTATGGTGGCTTAGATTCAATGCTAAGAAGTGCAAGGTAATGCACCTGGGAAACAAAAACCCAGAGGAAGAGTACACAATGGGGGTGAGATACTAACAACAACACAAATGGAAAGGGACCTGAGGGTAGTCATATCAGATGACCTAAAGGTGGGCAAACAATGTGAAAGGGCAGCAAGGAGAGCTGGGGGGATACTGGGATGCATAGGGAGAGGCATCACCAGTAGAAAACAGGAAGTTATTATCCCTCTGTGCAGACAGCTGGTGAGACCCCATCTGGAGTACTGCATGCAGTTCTGGAGACCCAATCTCCACAAAGACATAGACAGGATGGAAGCTGCCCAGAGGAGGGCACTAAAATGGTGCAGGGTCTGCACCGGAAGACATATGAAGAGAGACTTAAGGAGCTTAATATGTATAGCCTCGAGGAAAGGAGGGAGGGGGGACATGATAGAAACTTTCAAGTACCTCAAGGGAATCAACAAAGTCCAAGAGCGTAGCATCTTTCAAACAAAGAGGTGTGCAAGAACAAGGGGGCACAATTTGAAGATGGGGGTGTCTCAGAGGTAATTTAAGGAAGTATTTTTTCACAGAGAGGGTTGTGGAAGCATGGAACAGCCTTCCGGAGGAGGTTGTGGAGTCAAAAACAGTGGTGGAATTCAAGCATGCATGGGACAGTCATAAGGCAATTCTAGGGGGTGGGGGTAGGAAGAAGTAGGCTGCTGGGTAACTAGGATCTGCAGCTTATCCATTAGGTAGGGAAATGGGCAGACTGGGTGGGCCAAGTGGTCCTTATCTGACGTCAAATTCTATGTTTCTATGTTAATATCATCCACTCTGGAGGGTATTATTGCACTTAGAAAATGGGCTTATGTAACATTCATGAAAGGAAAAAAATGGCCTGTTTAAAATAACACATTTTTGAAAATCATTAAATACATTACATTTTGGATAAAGTAGTCCCTTCACTGGCCATCAGCGCTGCTGTTGGATGGCACCTGTTCTGTTTACAAGACAAAGCCATCCTTCTTTAAGCTTGCCTTTTTTTAGCTATCTGAGGTCAGGGATGGCTGGCAGCTTGGTTGCTTGAGTGCAGTCACTTAACTAAAATCATGGCAGTTCCAACTCTAACAGCAGTTGTTGCAAGCGTTGTCTCAGTACTGCAAGAGAGCAACCTTTCTGAGTCAAACTGCATCAGTGATCAGTAATTAGTGGTCAGCGGGGGAGCATTGCTGCGGAAGAAGTTGCAAAGCAGCAACATTTACACTCACAAAGAACTGATTTGCTGTTTGAAATACCTGGTGAGTGTCACATTTGTGATTCATGAATGGGAGAAGGCAGAGCCAGGGAAGAGAATGGAGAGTCAAAGGAGAAATGCTTTATGTGGTTGTTTTCATTTGCCAGCATTCAGTTGGCATAATGATACAGGCTGGTGAAGTGACCATTTCCACTGGGACTTTTTATTTGGTGAGCATTGTTAAGAAATAAATGTATACTCAGAGACAGTTCTGGGTCAATCAAGATTCGGGATTGAGCCCATTTTCTAAAGTGCAATTACATGCAATTGCATGCATAGTTTTTAACCAGATGATTGAGCACCTGTTAAAGTAAGGGATTCTGATGCTAGCACAACATGGGTTTCAACATGAATGCAGCATGGTGATGGCCTTGATGGGGTTCACACATGCAGTACATGAGGCCCTGGATAAGAGTCACTTTACAGCGGCTGTTTTTGTAGACCTCACCAAGGTCTTGGACTGCTTGAATCATAACTACCCTTCATAAAGTGGACATATCCATGGATGCTGTTGACTGGTGCCTGAACTACATTTATAGATAAACACAAACTCAAAAAACTAGAGGTCTACCATGCTCCCATCCCCTATTTCACTGGGCGTTTCCCAGGGTTTTATTATGGGCCCCATTTTATTTAATTCATTTTGAACACATTACCATCCATTTATAAAACTAATGATGTTCATTTATGCTGATGATGCAGTGACCCTCACGAGTGGTTCTAATCTCCCCACTATCTGGGATCACTTGTCATCAGACTTTACTGACTTACAAAGATGGTTCCTTTCAAACAAGTTAGTCTTGAAAACATACACAGACACACATATATCAGTGGTATTCTATAATCTATGGAAGAGGTTGCCTGGTGAACCAGTTCTTTTTCTTTGAACCTTAGAGGGTTGAAACCAAACAGCTGAAGGATTTTAAGTTTCTTGGTCTCACCCTGGATAGTTCCCTCTCCTTTGAGCAGCACATAAATTCTATGGTAAAAGTTCATTCTTGCTCCACACCGGGCACTTGGGGTAAATCCCAAGTGCATCATGGGGGTGCACTCCTGAGGTGTTGTCTTTCAGATGAGATGTTAAACCAAGGTCCTGTCTGTCTGTTCTGATGGTTGTTCAGGTGGATGTTAAAGAGCCCATGGTACTTCTCGAAAAGAGTAGGAGAATGTTTTATTTCAGATCACATCAAAATATATATACATATTTATATCAGGTTCAACACACATTATATACAAGATCAAATAAAAAGGAGAAAAAGGAAAAAGGAGGAGAAAAAAAAAAAACAATGACAGAACCCAAAAGAAAGGGAAGGGAATTACCCTAACCACTAAACTTTGTTTCACATAATAATTCCGCTATACTGTCCTGTGTTCCTATATGTTTCCTGATATTAATACTCTGTACAACTCAAAACTAAAAAACAAATCACCATAATGATGCAAGGTAGCAAAAAAAACATATTTATACTTAATGAGCATAAAAAGTCCTTTCCTCCATTTCAATACTTTCCAGAAAGATGCAAGATTTTATCTTTTATATAGACATTACCAATAGCTTGCTCTACCAAGATTCTATAAGTGTCATATGTCATCATTTTTTGGTATAAGATCCATTGACACTTTGCCTGCCAAAGGTAAAATTTCAGACAACAAAAGAAGATCATTAAAATGCCTGCATCATATTTAGTTAATTAGTGAGGGCAATGCCCTAGTATTAAGTTTTTGTATGTCAAGATAACCATCTCAAATCCCATTTTTGTGCAAGATACATCCATAAAGGTTTTGCATATGAGCAAGAAAATAGGAAATGGCCCATGGATTCTTCCACTGCTATACATGCACTGTAAGGACAGTTCCTTTCTTCCTGGGCTTTGTGTTTCAAATTACCTCTGATATTTAGTCTCCCATAAGCAGAGCGCCAGAGTATTTCACACATGTTAACGTTGATCCTGTTGTTATTCAGCTGATCAAGAACTTTTTGCCTTAATGTTGGAGGGCAGTTTTTAAATTCATGTTCTGTTGGATAAATCCTAGACATAATATGGTTATACAGTTGGGACCCTGTATATTGCCTAATTTTACTTTTTGTTAGCCCTCATTTGTGTATTTTTTCTAAAACGGGTCTCATGAAACCAATAACTTGAATTCGAGGGGAGATTTTTTTTTTGGGGGGAATCCATGATTCACAGCTGCAGATATTTAGAAAAATTATTGTGGAACCAGAGGTACTGTAAACTGTCTGCTTGGCATATGCCTATCTTAATTGTTTGGGAAATGAAAATGGAGTACATAAAAACCACGGGATCAATCCTCCCAAGTCCACCTTTGGCCTTAGACAAATATGTATAGCACCTTTTTATAGGGTTAAGTCTACTGCCCCATACCATCTGAAACAAGATAAGGGTTTTTCATCGGCTTAAACATAAACATTTATTTATTTATTTATTTTAAAAATATCAGATTTACAAACCTTTAAGTCAGAGACTTATTTACAAAGGCACCTCATTGAAACTAATACAAAGACAGCACAGTTAACAAGTCCAAAAGCAATGACTCGGACAGCAGACAGATATAACAATCATTCACTGGAGATACATGGGTAGCAGTAGATAAACAGATTACATAGTTTAGGCACACAGGCAGCACATCAAGACTAAAGCAGTTCAAACAATATACAATAGCTAAAGCAAATAGACATCAGGAATCAAAGAGAAGCCCAGAGTGTTCACATGAAGGCTGTTGCATACACTAACTGAATCAAAGTATAGTACATTGAGAAAGGGTATATTTAAGCAATAAGGCATGACAGGGTGTGTGTTATCATGTAATAATGTCACTCCTGGGGTGGGTTGAAGCACGAGGCGAAGCTGAGTATTTATTTATTTGCACGTATTTATTTGTTCCACTGGATCAGCAATATTTGCACAAGCTGTGCCCAGTGCAGATTTTACAGCACTAGTCCTGGTCTGGTAATCTGGGTTTTACCCATACCACACTGCATATGGCTTAGTGATATACTGTACAGATGGCTGCAGAGTCTAACCCCTTGAAGGTTGAAGTTTCAGAAAACCATTATGCTATAAATATAAAGACTCACTCCCTCCCTCACCCCCAGTCACAATTAATCCTCTACCAAAGTCATGCTTAAATACTGGTCCCTCTACATCCATGCCACCAAGCTTTTAATGCCAATATGCTTCTTCTGCTGCTGTGAGTTAAACTGTTTATTTAAAAACATTTTGTTGAGAAATTTTTGTTTTAGTATATCCATGGTCAGGAAAAAAATATTTGTAAAAGAAACCAAAATCCCCATTTATCAGTTCATTGAATCACAATGCAACATGTTATGAATTTTTCAGATTCTATGTGTAACCTACAGTAAGTCAAACAGAAATTAGACACAAATACCTACATATCTGCAAGTGAAGCAAATGTGGTTATTATCATTCAGTTGTAAACACCTATAGTCATAGCCAGGATTCACATTGCTAGACTCTGGGTAAGTATGACACGTTTATTAAATACTGGTACCTTATCCAGCTGTGTTCTGCTTGGGGTGTCTGTGTGTGTGTGTGTGTGTATGTGTTTAAACATGTAACTTTCTATAGTATATTGTATAGCACTGTGAATCCTGGCTGTAGTGTTTTTATTCTCTGCTGTGGCTAAGCAAGACACTGTAACAAGACACTGGCCTGCTGTATGGGCTATCAGACATCAAACCAAAGGGTACGCTGTGAAGACTAACTTGGAGAAGATGCAATAAAACAAACTTGAATGACAGTCCCCAGACATCATAAAACACCCAGGGAAAATTAGAAAAACTCCTCTAACAGCCTAGGCAGAAACAAAACACTGGATTGAAGTGAGAACTCAAAACTGGTAGTAATACAGATATTCCTGATTTTAACATGCAGTTTTCCTTTAAGAAGATTCAGTAGAATATAAACAGTAGGCCAGAACTGCCTGCCTGAGAATGAAGTTGGTATATTATTTGGAAAAAGGGCACACTAGGTCTCTTGCTATGCAATGTCCTGTAAAGTAACACACTGACTGCTCTTAGGATGGTAGTGTCAAATGCTGTGTGGTGCCATGGGGAACTTGTTATGCAGAAAGTTCCAAAGTGTTTAACCCATTCTACTTCTAATAGCTTTCTATGGTGTTTGTACTATCCATTTGTGCAAGTCAACTCCACTTCTCAAACTTAAAAAGAAAAATACACTTCATCACAGACTGTGTTTACCAAGTATTGTGCCCATGATTAAAATAATTTTAACCCCATCCCCCAAAAAATCTGCCCTCATATGAACATGCATGATTTATCTGTAAAGACAATTAAAAAATGTACTTCTAAATGCATTAGTAACACCCATGCTTTCCAGATTTTGAAACTACTGAAAAACAAACTCTATATATATATATATATATATATATATATATATATAGATATATATATATGTGTGTATATATATATATATATATATATAGACAGAATATGGTAAACAAATATTGTTAATCCCAAAAGCTGAACTTTGGTTTCAGTATATAAATGTTTAAGAAATATCTGAAAGCTGTCTATTTTCCTTAGTTTTTAGACACTTCTTAGTCTCTCCTTTTGAGACACCAGGTGACGCTGATAATCATTTGTTCCAAGGGTTTTTAAATTAGTTTGAAGGCATTTTAAGTATCTTCTGTCAGACTTGTTCTGTTCCTTGGTCCACATCCCAAACATGTGAGTCTTGTTTCAGGATGATAGATCCATCTCATGCCCCTCCCACATGAATAAAAAAAAAAGGTTGGATGGACCTTCTGGAGCTTCTTGGGTGGAGGTGGGTTGGACCTTACTTCCCCCCAAAAAACAATGCTGCCTCACACTACTCAGGTTCCAGTTCTTGTACCACCCATTTAAGAAAGAAAATAGTACCCTGAAACCATTAACTAACATGAAAGCATATTTATTTGAGGGCAGAAAACATTTCTTGGAGGAGGGTAAGGTGGAGGAGACTATTTACACCTTCAGTCAGTTCCACGGACAGAAAACATGACATCATTCCTTCTGTACATGCAATACTCCTGTAGGTTCTGCCCACAGTTGCAAAAAAGCAGGCATAGAGTCTTGTTTCCAGGTTGGGAGGGGGGAACACCATAGCTATACTGTATATAAGAGACAGGGAATTATAAATTGTTTAACTAAGTGCACTCTCTTAATCTTTGAGAGCTTCTAACTTTTCCAACACTGTACCTTGTTTTCAACTCCTGTCGAGGCTATATCCCAATTCTCCCCAGGAAGGTTTTAGGGGCCAAATAAAATACCAAATATCTTTATAGGGTCCCTAAAAATTGATATTCCATTTAGAGTTACTCCATTCTGGCCTGGTGTGCCTATAAACAACCCTCTACTCTTGTATATATTTAGCTTAGAGTTTGCAACCCTTGAATATTCATTCAGTTCTTGGAGTAAGAAGGGTATTTGGGAATAATGTGACATAAATATACAGATATCATCTGCATAAGCTTGTACTGTAGCCATAACTTGCCCTGAGGTCCCTACCAGTCCTTGCCAGCTGGGGGAGCCATGAAGTTTCCTCAGGAGAAGGTCTAGGAAGAAAATATAGAGTAAGGGGCTTAGAGGGCACCCCTGTCTGACTCTTGTTTGTTTTAGAATATATTTACCAACTTGCTCTTTAATCACAGGTTGTACTGTTGCTGAAGCATACAGTAATTTTATCCAGTTTATAAATTCCTTGGGTATTCCGTAAAGCTCTAATGTTAGAAACAAAAAGGGGTGGTATACTCTATCAAAGGCATTGCACTGGTCTAAAGAGAGTAGGCATCCTTGGTTTCCCTTATCCGAAAATAATTCAATGACGTCCCTAATTAACATGATTTAATGCTGTATTTTCCTGTCTGGCAGGCCACAAAATTGTACTGCATGTATTAGATGTTGAGCTACTCTCCGTAGCCTAATATTTAGCAATTGAGACAGTATTTTAAAATCTGAACTTATGATGGTTATTGGTCTCCAGTTGGAGAGCTCCCGTCTGTCTCCTGATTTAAACAGAAAAATCAAGAGTACTGTAGTAAAAAAAGAAGACATTTTAGAATGGGCCAAAAAATGGATATGTACTACTTCTAGGCATAAGGCTATTTTTCCTTTGAGAATGTTTTATAAAATTCATGTGGCAGTCCATCAGGACCAGGTGAGGATCCTAACTTAAAAGGAAACTCCTGACAAGTGATTTGCTTTGTTTCTGTGTCCCTTACCTTCCCTCACTGTGATTTGTGGTTCTCCAGTTGTTTTCTGTCTGGTGCACCATTTTGTATTTTCTCCGAAAGTCGTGTGAAGGCAAAGTACTGCCCGCGCCATGCTGCGTGGCTATGGAAACTCCTAACATGCTGCGTATGCTAATTGCAGCATCCCATTGCTGATTCACATGCATGTCTTAGCAGTGAGTGTGCCATTTCCATGGGAACAGTGTCAGAGGTCAAAGCATGGTCTGAGCATGTACGCGCGAACCCAGTGGTGACACCGTGCTTTGACTTGAAGGACACTGTGCAAGGTGTTGTAATTAGTTCTGTGGTTTGGCAGAGTGTTTTAATAAATGTTGTTGTAATTGAAAAGATTATTGTTGCATCTCTTTCTTTATGTTGCAGCCTAACGAAGAATCAAGTTTCTGGTAGTAAGAACAGTGCAGAGTTACTGGGGTTTGCGTGCATTAGCCTTGTATGTGTGACACTAAGTAAGTCACTTAACCTCTGTATGCTCCTGGTATGAACTTGGAAATTAGTTTCTGCTCTGTGTCCGCCTTTCCTGGCCCAAACATTGTAAAAGTAAAATATAAACCAAACCAAAAAAAAATATCACAGGATTAAATCGCAGCAGTTATAGCTGACTGTGTGACCCTGAGCCAGTCACTTGACTTTCCAGCACTCCACTCTCTCTCAACTGAGGAGTTGTGTAGAAGAACCTCATGGAAAACAAGATGCTGCTATCCTGTTGGGCAAGCCTGAGTAAATGAAAACAAAACATTCAGAATGTCAGTATCACATGGTTTCTTCCTTCTCTGCAGGGATGTCTGCATTGTACTCAGAAAGAGGAAGAATGCCTTCTGCCTGTAGGAGATGTGGTGGACAGAACTGACCCAATGGACCTGACCACACTCACTCTGGCAATTGAAGGCTTGTTATAAGTGTCATGGAAATCAGGATGCAGTGCAGAAACTGAGGAGTTTCTTATCAGGCTTTCAAAGTTACAAAGACAAGTTTTGTTTTTCCTTTCAGTTGAGTACAGAAGGATGGCCTTCTAAAAGTGACACCTCTCTGAAGGATTGTTTCTGAAGAGAGCAGCAATGCTTTTATAGGCTTTCATTAAACTCTGTCCCCTGTTACTACAGTGAAAAAAAATTCCTTTGCTTGATTCCTGGGACAGTGATGTGCAGACTTTAGACGCTGTATTGTACGCAAGTCTTAGATTTTTCTACTGCGATTACTTTGATATTGGGGGAAATTGTTTAACCAGGAAAGGCACACTAAGCCGAAGCTTGTTTCCAGGTGCAGCCTGGGAGCACAAGGAAGTTAAGTGACTCGCTCAGGGTCACACAGCATGAAAGTGGGATCCTTTCAGCTCAGTATATTGGAGCTACCTGAGCTGAAAGAGCTGACACTGTTATTTCAATGTGGTTTAGAATGGAGGCACAGTTAGAAGTGTTAAGTATGATGGGTGGGTGCACAGTTCAAGGTGACAAGGGGAAGGGGAGGCACAGATGAAAGTGGTGAGGGTTATTGGGATGCACAGCTGGAAGTGATGTGGGTGAGGGTGAGGTACAGGTGGAAGTGGTGAGGGTGATGGGGACGCACAGTTGGAAGTGATGCAGGTGAGGGTGAGGTACAGCTGGAAGGGGTGAGTGTGATGGGGATGCACAGCTGGAAGTGGTGAGGGTGATGGCACAGCACACAGCTGGAAGTGGTAAGGGTGATGAGGAGGCACAGCTGAAAGTGATGTGGGTGAGGGTGAGGTACAGGTGGAAGTGGTGAGGGTGATGGGGTCGCACAGTTGGAAGTGATGCAGATGAAGGTGTGGTACAGCTGGAAGGGGTGAGTGTGATGGGGAAGCACAGTTGGAAGTGGTGAAGGTGATGAGGAGGCAAAGATAAAAGTGGTGAGGGTGATGGGGATCACAGAATTGGAAGTGGTGAGAGTGATGGGAAGCACACAGCTAAAAGTGGTTAGGGTGATGGGTAGGCACAGCTGAAAGTGGTGAGGATGAGGATGTGCACAGCTGGAAGTGGTGACAGTGATGGTGGACCACACAGCTGGAAGTGGTAGGGGTGATGAGGAGGCAGGGAGGCACAGTTGGAAGTGGTGAGTGTGATGGGGAGGCAGAGTTGGAAGTGGTGAAGGTGATGAGGAGACATAGCTGAAAGTGGTGAGGGTGAAGTGGATCGCACAATTGGAAGCAGTGAGGGTGATGGGAAGCACACAGCTAAAAGTGGATAGGGTGATGGGGAGGCACAGCTGAAAGTGGTGAGGGTAACTGGGATGCACAGCTGGAAGTAATGTGGGTGAGGGTGAGGTACAGCTGGAAGGGGTGAGTGTGATGGGGATGCACAGCTGGATGTGGTGAGGGTGATGGCACAGCACACAGCTGGAGGTGGTGAGGGTAATGGGGAAGCACAGTTGGAAGTGGTGAAGGTGATGATAAGGCACAGCTGAAAGTGGTGAGGGTGACGGGGATCGCGCAGTTGGAAGTGGTGAGTATGATGGGGATTGCACAACTGGAAGTGGTGAGGGTGATGGGGAGGCACAGCTGAAAGTGGTGAGGGTGATGGGAAGCACACACCTAAAACTGGTTAGGGTGACGGGTAGGCACAGCTCAAAGTGGTGAGGGTGATGTGGGTGCACAGCTGGAAGTGGTGAGAGTGATGGTGGAGCACACAGCTGGAAATGGAAGGAGTGATGGGAAGGCACAACTGAAAGTGGTGAGTGTGATGGGGAGGCAGAGTTGGAAGTGGTGAGTGTGATGGGGAGGCACAGCTGAAAGTGGTGAGTGTGATGGGGAGGCACAGTTGGAAGTGGTGAGTTTAATGAGGAGGCACAGCTGAAAGTGGCGAGGGTGATGGGGATCACACAATTGGAAGCAGTGAGGGTGATGGGAAGCACACAGCTAAAAGTTGTTAGGGTGATGAGGAGGCACCGCTGAAAGTGGTGAGGGTAATGGGGTGCAAAGCTGGAAGTGGTGAGTGTGATGGGGAGGCAGAGTTGGAAGTGGTGAGGGTGATGAGGATGCACAGCTGAAAGTGGTGAGGGTGATTGGGATGCACAGCTGGAAGTGGTACATAGAAACATAGAAACATAGAATTTGACAGCAGATAAGGACTTCTTGACCCACCCAGTCTGCCCATTTCCCTACCTAATGGATAAGCTGCAGATCCTAGTTAACCAGCAGCCTACTTTTTCCTACCCACACCCCCTAGAATTGCCTTATGACTGTCCCATGCATGCTTGAATTCCACTACTGTTTTTGACTCCACAACCTCCTCCAGAAGGCCGTTCCATGCATCCACAACCCCTCTGTGAAACAATACTTCTTACATTACCTCTGAGCCACCCCCATCTTTAAATTGTGCCCCTTGTTCTTGCACACCTCTTTTTTGAAAGATGCTACCCTCTTGGACTTTGTTGGGTCCCTTGAGTGCCTAAAGTTTCTATCATGTCCCCCCTCTTCCTCCTTTCCTCGAGGCTATACATATTAAGCTTCTTAAGTCTCTCTTCATATGTCTTCCGGTGCAGACCCTGCACCATTTTAGTTGCCCTCCTCTGGACAGCTTCCATCCTGTGCATGTCTTTGTGGAGATTGGGTCTCCAGAACTGCACACAGTACTCCAGATGAGTTCTCACCAGCTGTCTGCACAGAGAGATAACAAAGTGAGGGTGATGGCACAGCACACAGCTGGAAGTGGTGAGGGTGATGAGGCAGCACAGCTGAAAGTGGTGAGGGTAATGGGGAAGCACAGTTGGAAGTGATGAGTGTGATGGGGAGGCAGAGTTGGAAGTGGTGAGGGTGATGAGGAGGCACAGCTGAAAGTGGCGAGGGTGATGGGGATCACAGAATTGGAAGTGGTGAGGGTGCTGGAAAGCACACAGCTAAAAGTGGTTAGGGTGACAGGGAGGCACAGCTGAAAGTGGTGATGGTGATTGGGATGCAGAGCCGGAAGTGATGTGGGTGAGGGTGAGGTACAGCTGGAAATGGTGAGGGTGATGAGGAGGCACACCTGAAAGTGGTGAGGGTGATGGGGATCACAGAATTGGAAGTGGTGAGAGTGATGGGAAGCACACAGCTAAAAGTGGTTAGGGTGATGGGGAGGCACAGCTGAAAGTGGTGAGGATGATAGGGGTGCACAGCTGGAAGTGTTGAGTATGATGGTGAGGCAGAGTTGAAAGTGGTGAGTGTGATGGGAGGCACAGTTGGAAGTGAAAGGAAGTAAATTACAGTAAAGTAAAATACAAAGCAAGATAAAATCATAATGATTCAACGGCATTGTAAATTACAAAGCTAAAGTTCAATAATAAGGTACACTAAGTATATACAGGTATGAATATGATTGTAATGTACACCATTCACAATCTGAGGGAAAAGGAAAAGGGAACAAAATGTGCAATTTGGCAAGAAAGTCTGGGATTTTGCAGCAAAATATATAAATGTGTGACTTATATGGCACATTGGGGATTGTGGCATAGACAACTCTCCCACAGTATGTGGATAGATGCAGTCTGCCTTTTTAAATAGCTCATGGTGGTTTAGCTATGCATACTGCACAACCCTGTTGTCGAGGTTGGGCATATCGAGATCACCGATGTCCACAAGCACAATTTCGACTGTCAGGTATCAGTTTGTTTTATATGTGGGGGATGCACTGAGTAGGACTTAACTCGAAGTGGGGTGTTGACTCGGTAAAAGTGAGTGGCAGTTGCCACAGTGACTTGGACCACTTGAAGACATGATTGAGGCCAAAACCCACCAGGGTACACCACGTGCATGAGGGATATGGTGGATGGAAGGGAAGGGGGGTAGATTTTATCATTAGGGGTGGAATACGGATAAGCAAGGTTGATGAAGCAGGGGATCAGGTGGAGGCTACTGGGCAAACTGTAGGATATGGGGGTGGGTGGCAGATGGTCCGGTGGATAGGAAAGTGGCAGAAGGTGAGGGTGGGTTTTGAGGTGTCATCTTACGAGAGTCATTGCTGTGGTCCCAACGGGGTCTTTACAGGGCCCACTCCTGTGTAACTCCTGTATGTCACACGTCAGAAGCAGTATCAGGAGTGGCATGAGCATCTTTGCTGATGACTCAAAGCTGTGTGCAGTGATGGAAGGGGAGGAGGGGAAGATGGCTGTCCGTGAGTACCTGAAGACTCTGTGGAGGTGGTCAACAGCATGGATGCTAAATTGTAATGGTCGGAGATGCAGTGTTCTCCACTTGGGTTCCAAAAACCAGGGTCATGTATACACCTGGTGGGGGGAGGCACTGCAGGTTTGTATGTGGGAGATGGACCTCAGGGTGGTGGTGGATGCCAACATGAATAACTCGGAGCAGTGTAGAAGGGAATGCACAATTGTGTAGTGGTGCTTCAGGTTAGGTAAAAGACTATATACCAGGCAGCAGTGTACTTAGTCCCATACACCTGTAACAGTTGTATCTACATACATTAATAAGTGTGCTTCTGATTTACACCGCTGTTTCCATTTTACTTTCAGCAAGTATTTACTTTTCTGCGATGGGCACTTCAAATCATCACACCTCTGAGGACAGCAAAAGTGCAACAGACAGTGATACAGAGCAGCTTGTGATAGATGTTTTTCTGAGTGCAAGTAATTCTGGAGGTGAACCTCGGCCCTATATGTTTGAGCCAAGGATTGCCCATACTGTATCTTTGTCAAGTGATGCATCACAGTCTACAGCTTCCACTGATGCCAATGATTTTGTAATACCCACTCGCCTGGATAACTTGGAGTGCTATACCTGCAATAAATGTTCCATACTGCTGACTGAGAGAGTGTCTGTGCTGTGCTGAAGTGTCTCATCATTTAGGTGAAAAACGAAATGGTCTTCAGTGCATCACCCAGCATCCCAATTTTAATACTGGTTTCTTGGATCCATTTGTTTCTTGCCTTGCCCTTATCACCATTTGTGGCTGCTACAGACACCCTCATCCTCCAGACCCTGCCCCCAACCGGTACAGTAACACTATTAATGTTATGAAGTAAACAAATATTGTATTTTTTCAATGTTCCTAATCTCCATTTTTCACAGCAAATGGTGTATGTCTAGATGCTGCACAGTTTTGTGCATGACCTGAGACATGTTGTCAGTAGCGTCCCTCCACCTGCCTTACTGAAATACTGAAAAGCAACTGGGTTTTGTGCTATAAGGCTGTAAATGCATAACTTGGTGATCTGGAAAGAGTGTAATGGGGCCATGATGACACCTTGGGGCAGTCTGTGACATGGACAAGGTAGTGTGGCATGCTAAAATGAGGGTCAGTGGAGTTGAGGTGGGAAAAGGAATGAGGGACAGGTGGGGAAACAGAAGTCTCAAGGAAAGAAGGCTCGTGCAGTGTAGTAAATGTAGAGGGTCTGGACACCGCATGGAGGACTGGTGGTTGCACAGTGTGTATAAGGATGGTGAGGCTACCAAATGCAGCACTATGGATACTTACTGGGGGAAGTGTCAAAGATGATGAATGGCCATATTTTTGTGTGTGGGGGATGTCATGTGGAAAGCACAAAAGACATCCAGCAAAGACAAAACACTGCTATGAAAACAGGTTCAGGTGGTGATCAGGACAAGGTGGCAATGTGGGTGGGGGGGGGACACAGACATGGGACAGAAACATGGAAGGATATAAGGAGAAGTAGTACAGGTATTTGCTAGTGCAGTAAGCTGAGATTGTGGCTGACCTGTAACAGAGGAGTCCAAGGAGGAGAAGGAGGAATGTGAAGTGCAGTCCATGGGTACAAAGATCAAAATGGTGGGTGAAGGGGATGCAGAAGTAGGTGAATTGGGCCAGCAATGGTTGAGTTTAGTTGAGAACACAGGGTGGTGAACACAGACAATAGGGGCAAGCATTGTGCAGGAGGAAGAAGGAGAGGAGAAGTGGGAAGAGGGGTAGTGGGACGGGACGAGGGTAGCTGTGCTTGTCTTTGTGGACTCGCTACTACTATGGTACAGGTTGTGCAGCAAAGGGTACAGTCCTAGTATAATTTTTGTGGAAGCCATGCCAGGAATGCAGGTGGAAAGGAGGTGGCAATCCATACTAAGGTATGCAAGCAGGGAAAGGGTAAGGACTCACCTAATAATACATCTGGTGAGGAATGACCTGGGTCATAGAACATTATGGGAGGCTAAGAGGGAGGTTTGAGGAACTGGGACCTCTGTGTGATGTACCAGGCATATCTGTCACATTCCTGTTCACAGGGCAAGTAAGGCAAGAAAAGGTGCTTGGCCGAAGCACATCCTAGCAGAGGAGTTATCCTCTGCCTGGGATTGTGTGAGTGGTGCAATACCACGTACAGCACTATACATGGTATTGCACCATTCACTCTTGCCCACGGCACTATCCCGGGTTATCCATAATGTCGAGCGCTATTAAGCGTGTGACATTACGACCCCGTAGGGAGACCGGGTTGGGTGGGTAGGCACAATGGTTGGAGGGTAGTAACACTAAATGCCTGGAGTGTGGTGAATAAGGGGGTGGAACTACAAACATATGAACATCTCTCCAGGGATGGGGCACTGGAACAAGCCAGAGAATGGTCTCTACCACTATGTCAGGTTTCTTCTGTGTCCTTCTCTGGGGTGAGAACACACACCCTCTACCTCTGGGTAGCTCTATTTCAGAGCTAGGCTCTGAGGGGCTGCCACCTACAGCACACCTCCTTCACTCTCAACCCTCCTCTGCAGACTGCCCAAGACTGACTAAAAAGTCCCAACATTCTAAGCTAACACCTTGCTGCAGCATTCCAATGTGGCTTATGCTACTGCAAGTATTTTATATGATGTCATCCCTCCAGCTCAACTGAGATGAGGACAGAGTAAGACAGTGTGAAACCCATTTAACTGGTGTCTCACAAGCTGCCTTTCCCTGCCTGTCACTAGCTCTAAGTGGGATTCTTGTAACCCCGTGTAAAAGGGGGTTACACCCACCCTCAGCCAGGAAAATGACTGTCCGCAGTCATTACCTACCTGGCCCAGGCCATCTTACCCTATGTGTTGACTACGGGGAAGTAACACTGCCTTCTCCCCTACCATATGCCAGTACAGGCAGACAACACTAAAGAACCAGAGGCCTTCGGCTGATGCATCAGCCTCTACTCTGTGATGTTGCTATAGATACCTAGTGGCCCTGGTAGAATCGTCCAGAGCATAGCCCTAATAGATCAGTACTGCGGCCCCTTCGGCCGGTCAGGACCACAGCCTGTCTATTCCCCCTAGCTCTCCAGGGAAAACCTATCTGACTCTAACCCAAATGATCCAAAAACAAACAAACAGGGGAACCTCCCCCCAAACCTGGACACCTACAACCAAACACAAGGGAGCTAATGCTACACTCTATGCATTACTCCCACAGTCCCCCACAACCATACCTGTGGATGGAAAAGTTACACACAGTAAACAATGACACTGTACTTTAATCACTACTGCATTAAAGTACTATGAGAAACTCCACTGAGTCCCTCTTCCTGTTCTTGTCGTCTTCAGGAACACCTGCAAGAAAAAGAAAGACAAAACACCTCTAATCTGCAAAGTACTATCTAACCCCTACCATCAAAACACCGGAGAATCCCAAAAATATATTTTTAGAAAAGTAATAAAACAGTAGAAACAGTGAAAAACAGTAGAAAAACGACAACATTATTTACAATACGCATTATGGGGATCAGGCCCGGCGTCAGCACCTGTGACACCAGGGCAATTGCCAAGGGCCCTAACACCAGAGGGGGACCTGGCCATCCAGCGCCTGACCAGTATTTAATTTTTCTGATCTGGCTGGCTGCCACATGCCACTGCACTGCTATGCTGCTCAGCTCAGGCTCTGCACCTCCTCCGTCTGCAGCCTGTGGTAGTGCATACTGTGCAACCGTGGCACAGATTATTAGTTATTTTATTTAAATTAATGTTAGCAAATGATGAGCCGATGCCAAACTTGGGTCTGGCACCACCTGAAAGTAAATTTAAATCCCCCCTGGGCCCTGAATGAATGCTACTAGGCTAGCTAGCCCTTAGCTTGACCGGCAGGGTCCCAATTAAACTAGGGAGTGTTTTGTGGCCATGGGGACAGGGTGTGGGTGCAGGTGACCAATGGCAGTAGTCAGAGTGTTGTGGAGGGGTTGGCCTGAGGAGGAGCTAAGCCGCCCTGCCGTAACCGTTATCTCTGACTATAGTTGAGTGAAGGCATTTAGGCGGGGTCAGGTGGCCACTGCATGGTGGTGGAGTGCACACTAGTCTGGGCCTGAGCGACATTATGACTCATGAGAGTGAGGAGATGAGTCTGGTAGACAACAACATCACAACCCATTGTCTGTGGGGGAGCCGGGCTGGGGGAGACAGAGCTGCGAAATGGGCAAGGGTTGGGTTGCGGTCGCAGGTCACTGTGCTTGGTAGGCGGGCAGCACCAAACAACAAGGATCTAGGCCGGCATCCACGGGACTGTTGGATCAGAGCAGCGGAGTCAGACTTGAGCATCTAGATGGAGGAGTTGTGGCAGGCAGCAGCAGCAGGTCAGTCAACTCATCAACATTTTACTCAGAAAATTCATATCACCGATTAAATTCTAGTCTTGTGGTAATTTTTTTTTATTGTAGGAAAGCAAGGGATGGGTTCATGGTTCAACCATGCATGGTTCAAATCACAAAAAATAAAGATCCTATTCTAATCCAATGATTTCTAACTAACACCTAGAGAGAGACAAGTGTAACAAAAATGTGCAATGGCAGCAGGAGTCTGTGTTGGGTTGGGACTTGTAAGCTCTCTGTGCTGGCCTGGAAAGCCACTCTGGCTGTTTGAGGTGGGTGGGGGCAGTAATAAATGTCATTGTTGCCACCACTGCCGATGCCTGGCTTGAGGTTGGGGGGGGGGAGCTTTCTGCATCTCTCTGCCAAACGCTGGGGATGGGCCTGCATCTGGTTTTGTAGTTTTTTGCTTTTGTTTTTTTACAAGGATAGATGGATGGGCACGGGTCTGACACTGAGGGGGTCCCACTGGAGGTGCATGGCCCAGGGCCTACAAAAACCTGGAGCTGGCCCTGAAGGGGATGGAAGGCCCTAAAAGTCCCATCTAGTGACAACAGTGCCCAAAGGCAAGTCCAATAAAGAGTCTCTCCTGGGGCCGGAGCCCAGTGAAGCACAATTCTAGCAGGCTGGAATCCCAAAGGGGAGAGTCTTTGAGGACAGTTCAAACATCTGGAGTCTGCTAGTGTAGGGTGTGTACTACAATGTCATTAGAAGAGAAAAGTCTGGACTTTCCAGTCCCATGTAGAATGAAAACAATACGGCACCTGGTTCCCGCTGAAGACTCTCCCTGGCAGTTTTCTTTGGATACAGCTGGGAGGACATCTTCTGGAAAATGGCAGGATGGCACATCTGGAAACTGCTGGGATGATGTCTTCTAGGAGATGAAACCTTTATTTATTTATTTATTTATTACATTTTGGTGACCGGGTAGGCCCACGGGGCCCTGAAGGTCCCTTTTTCAGGGGCGACCCGGGATAACAATACTAGTTAGATACAGAAAGAGCAAAAAAAGAGAACTTTTGTATACATAATTTATTACAACATGAGGAAGTTACAGGAATCAGTGGATACAGGCATGGTTATCATCATGAAACAATTTGAGTAGATAATTCATTGCATGTAGTTTGAACAGGAACAGGAAAGGAAAAAAACAGCTGGTCTGAAGTCATTTGAAATCCCAGGTGATGAATCAGGATACAGTTGGGCTGGTGTCCTCTCTGGATATGAAGTCATCCAGTCGATGGAATCTGGAAAGCCAGTACACTGCAAGGCTGACATATGTGGGGCACCTGGTTCCTGGAACGCCAGACTGGCGGAACAACATACGGATGGCAACGGCTGGATGGCAGCACTGGCTACTACTGCTCTGCTCTCCATTTGGTAGGCATGGGCACATTCGCAGGAAGGTATTTACATTGCAGAAAATAGCACAATGGGTCAGGTGCCAGAATTATTACCATTGTCTGGGCGGTCATAATTCGCACTTTGAAAGGTTTCATTGAATTCTCTATCCAAGATTCAAACAGTGTCTATAAACAGTGTCCTGCCCACTTTCCACTATCTGAACATTACTTGCAACACTCTGTCTCTGACATATCTGCTTGCACCAGGATGCACACGTTTTGTGGCCTCTTCCACTATCCGGGATTTCCTGTTTCTTTCAATCTCCTCCCAGACCCTCCGAGGAAAGGTAGGAAAGGATATTCCATGGATCTCATTCACCTTCCTACAAACCAGTCTTTTCTCTTTACTAGATTTGATCAAATTGAGACCTCTGGCCTGGCTTGGGGGTGGCCAGTCCTGGTTCTGCCAGCTACACATACTCAGTGCAATGTAAAATGGATCTTTGACTCCTGCTTGTGGGGACCGGGCTGTGGAGTCACTACTCTCTCCTACTTCCTGCTCCTCTGAGGCAAGAGCTTGAGGCTGTGGATCTGCACCTTCTTCATAAGGCCACATGGGTTCCCTCTCATCTTCTTCCTCTTTAAGAATATGTGCCCAGGAGTGAGCAGTCATCCTCACTCCTGAGACTGTCCACTCTTCATTGGGCATGGAGGTCGACACCTCCCATTCAAGGGTCTCCCTCATCTCATCTTCTCCTATGAGACTTGGGCTAGGCCCCTCTCCCCAAGGATCTGCTGATGCTCCTTCCTCAGTGTCTCTCTGTGACCCTGACTCAGAGACATCAGTACTTTCCTCTGCCTGTAGATCTGCACCCTCCTGCTTTATGCCACACTCTGCTGGGCTTCCCCCATCAAGCTCCACCTGGTGATGTGTGCTACCAACTGCAGATTCTTGAAATTTTGTCCATGTGGGAGCCAAGTGAATCTTGGGGGCTTTAGTTAAGCCATATTTCTCTAGGCACCCAGAACAGTGAGGAACCATGAATACGACCCTTCCAGCCTTTAAGCACATTACACACGCTCTAACTGGATATCCAGGAATCGCCACAGGAGGAGGCAAACATCCCCTGTAATAACATCTCTCAATGTCTCTCAACTTGTTAACTTCTACTATCATAGCCTGGGCATGATCCAGGTAAAGGGCTGGTCCCGAAACCATGACTGCAGAGAAAAACAAACAAACGCTCACTGTTATTTCAAGTCCCACTTTGTTGGAAAGATTTTTACAAAATGGACCCTGCTGCTGTGTTTATTTTACTACCCCACCATGTAATGGCGGCGACAGCACTCCTGGTGAATCAATGTTCTGTTTGTGACTCAAGCCACTGCGCATCCAATTTACCCACTCTACTGACAAAGTTCACTCAAACTGCATAAACTGCACTGGTTGCTTCCTCATCACATTTATATAATTTCTGCTGGACTTTTCATTTGCTTTAAATCACTGGTCTAGCTTAAAGTTCCCTAAAGCCATAGTATTTCATTGCACAGGACTGCCTGTAAATTTGTTGCATCTGTCACACAACTCACAGTCTCTCACTTGGCTTTGAAAATTATACTGTTGCTGAACCTATAATTATGCTCACAGTTTAATGCTCAGAATTCTTGTTTTAGCTGATTAACATGACACAGTCCTTCTCTGCAAAACAATCACACTGTTACACACAGGTTCAACTGGCTTTAAATTAAAATCACAGTTTTGAGCTGTTTCTCAGGATGGTACTCACTTAATCAGTAGATTGTTATTGCGATGGAAAATCCGGCCTACAGCCGGTTTTGAAGGCCTCTGGATGGAAGCAGGCTGGCAGTCCTGCCGATTGTCCCTCCGACCACCACACTTTCTTTCCAGACGATCGATAGCGGGTTGAGCCTGATTTAAAAAAAAAAGAAAAGTCTGATTTTACTGGTTTTACAATGTTTTCAGTCACCGCGACGCTCCTCCTGGCAAGCCAGTTCGCACACTCCTCTCTTTCCCTTTCGAACACTGTGCAGTCGCTCTAGCGCTGGCTTGGGGGTGGGACTGATTGCAGTCTTACCAATCACTCAATGCCATGCAAATGAGCCTCTTTCTTCTTGAGCTCTTCTCCTCCACAGCAATCATCGAGCAGACAAAATTTAAACTGCAAACCACACTTTTTTACAACTGTGACTCCTCGGGGGAGCTCCATTTCAGCCATTTTTCATGCCATTTCACTCAGCGACTCTCTTAGTCCATACCACAAGCACTTCCAACTTCTAGGGCACAAATCTATCTTTGTTTCCTACAGTTTTCCACACTTTTTCCTGTCACACAACACTTTAAAAACTGGCAAACGTTGTAATTATGATGCAGGATAAGGGCATACACTCTCTGACTTTACTGCTCCTTGGTAAACAGTTGGCACAATGACAGCAGCACACAGCAGCACATTTAACTGGCAATGCTTCTGATTTTTGGGCTACCTACTTCCAGACAGTCAAAATACTAGCCACCACCAGAGCAACCTTTCTTGCTTTTCTCCCTAAATTGCAAACTAAATCCCAGCGGTAGCCTCCAATTTGTAACCAGGGGTCAGGTTTATGTTATTTTTTGTTTTTATGTGTAGTGCCTCCATTTTTGTAACCCACTACCTGGCTGCCTGGGTTCAGGCTGAAAACTGTTGCTCGGCATTTTGGCTAGATTTGAAACCTCTGCACAGGGGCACCCAAGTAATCTGGACACAGGAAGCAATAACTGAAATGTCCAAACCAGGAGTGGAATTCTAGAGTGTGGCTTTTATTCACAACAACAACAGAATAAGAAAGCATAGATGGACCCCCATGGGGCTACACTTCCTGGTAATGCAGATTAACGGAGACTAGAACACATCTTCTTCACATCACTGTAACCCTCAGGTTCTGAACACACTGGGCTCTCAGCCCGAACTGGTACTCTTCTCTTGGATTCCCTGGCCTGGTACCTCAGCCAGCACTGGGACATTTCTCCATATGGCATGGATATTTATTGGTGGCTCCCTCTCCCATCCAGGAGTACTTCCTAGCTCCAAAGGGAAACATCATCCTCAATCCCACATCTGGTTACTTTCTGTGAACACTGGCCAAGTGGCCAAAAGAAAGCTATAGGTACCCAAAGTTAACCCATGGAGGTAAATCTGGTTACTCTTGATGGGGGAGTCTCCCACCTCTCACTCCCAAATCCATACCTGGCCATTCATTTGGAATCAACACCTTTCCTTGTGAACCTCTTTGGTTGTAGAATGCTATCTCAAAATGTATATCACATTTAAAACTCTACACTTCATGAACTGGTGCCCTGACTTGTAATGTTCTTCAAGTGGCTATGTCCATCCCTGTAGACTCCACTGTTTAGATGCATTTTAAGTCATGCACAAATGTCAAGTACTGTACTTGGCTGCCCTTCCCTGACCCCACAGTAGCAGATACTTTACACACTGTCTCAGTGAAAACATGGGCTCTAAAGCAGAGCAGACTCACCAGCTGGTTTGCAGATTACCCAGGGCTTCTGGCAAAGAAAAAGCACATCTTGGTACCTCAGTACTCGCTCTACAAATCATCAGGCAGCTTTTCCTCCTTCAGCAGGGCCAAGGGATTGCCTCTGAAATTGCTGATCTCTTCCCCCCATCCCTCCAGGGATGGGGCACTGGAACAAGCTGGGAAGCGGTCTCTACCACTATGTCAGGTTTCTTCTGTGTCCTTCTCTAGGGTGAGAACACACACCCTCTACCTCTGGGTAGCTCTATTTCAGAGCTAGGCTCTAAGGGGCTGCCACCTGCAGCACACCTCCTTCACTCTCAACCTTCCTCTGCAGATTGCCCAAGACTGACTAAAAATCCCAACGTTCTAAGCTAACCCCTTGCTGCAGCATTCCAATGTGGCTTATGCTGCTGCAAAAATTCTATATGATATCATCCCTTCAGCTCAGCTGAGACTGAGGACAGAGTGAGACAGTGTGAAACCCATTTAACTGGTGTCTCACAAGCTGCCTTTCCCTGCCTGCCACTAGATCTAAATGGTATTCTTGTAACCCCAGGTGCCGGGGGGGGGGTCCATATCTATCTCTCTATCTATCTATCTATCTATCTATCTATCTATCTATCTATCTATCTATCTATCTATCTATCTATCTATCCATCTATCTCAACAACAACCTGGGTAAAGCATTTTTTCTCATTTTATGACTCTAGGATGAAAATGGTTTGTCAAGATTTCTTGATATATTGTCTAGTTAATCCTGTTTTTAATTTTGAAATAAATTCCACAATTTCTTCCTTAGAATATAATAAAGCCTCAGGCCCTGACCTGATTCTGGCAGAGGCATATTTGCAGGCTCCTCTAGTATGGGCAGATTTATTTCTGTTATTTTTTTAATAAATGTTTAAAGGAGGGTTGTTTTCCTTACTCTTGGTTCGGTGCTGAAATAGCTCCAATTTTTAAAAAAGGTGAATAGTCTGACCCCAAAATGTAATGGCATCTTAGCTTATTAGACATATCATTGAAAATATTTTCAAGGATCCTTCCTTTTTGCTTGTGAGAGCAAATGAATCTGGTGGTGGTGGTGGTGATGTGTGTGTGTCGGGGGGAGCTTTCTCCATTACAGTCTGGTTTTAAAGAACATTGTTCCACTCTTGACAGTTGCTTTATTTTTAGACATTTATAGGAGAAATATCTGTTGACTCATAAGCAAAAATTATATGTTGTCTTTTTTGATTATATTTCTTGAAGTAAATTATGGCAGCTTATGCAGACAATGGGCACTAATCATGCCTTGATTTCTGTTATTGCTGAGCTGTACAATCATACCTGGGCTCAGGTGAGATTAGGTCCTCCTGGTAATGTCTCTAAAGATTTTCCAACTAATAAAGGGGTACATCAGGGTTGTTTACTTGCTCCTACTCTTTTTAACATTTATATGAACAGTTATCATGGAGGATCTTTCTCGGGTCATCTCAGACTCACTGAAAATTTGGTCTATAGAAATTCCTGCATAAGCACATGATGGTGATCTGGTTCTTTTTTCCTTGTCTCAATCAGGTCTTCACAAAAAGTTGGACTGTCTTGCCAGGATGTCTTATAAACTTTCCCTGTCTGTAAATGCAAATACTGAATAAGTCATCTGGTTATTTTTTGAGGGATGGGGGAAGATCTAGTCCAAGATGGAGAGTGAGATATTTAACTATTAGCACTGTAGAGAATTATGTTTATCTTGATCTATGTCTTTCTTTTAATGGATCTTGGTATTCTCATATTGTTAAACTTCAGGAAAAATAAAGCACTTTCAGGTTTAAAAAAGTTTAATTACAATTATGGTGCCAATAGTATTGAACTCCTGAGACAGGTTATTTCTTCTAAATTAAATCTTAAGGCCTTGTATGGAGTGGAAATTTGGGATCCATACAAGGTTTCAGAATTGGAAAAGTTTGCAATCCAGTTATTTAACCCATCTCTTTGTCTGAATAAGTCCATTCCCATGGCCTATATCAGAACAGAACTTAGTTTGGATAGATATAAAACTCTGACTGACTCATTGGTCCTAGGATATTAGATAAAATGTACTAGAGCTACCACTGACAGTCTCGTTCATATAAGTCTGGACACGTGGGGTGTAGATTAGCTCCTTGGTTATCACAGGTCCACTCATTACTAAAGGAATATGAACTCTTATATCTTCTTGATTATTTCAAGAGGAGTATTACCGTTAGTCTCAAATATAAAAGTTATATGAAGAATAAAATAAGGAAGGTTAATCAACAATGGGACTTAATATTTCAAAATCTATATTCTCTCCTTGATATGCAAGAAATGAGGCATGGTTCAGCTATAGATTCTATGTAAATGATATTCCAGGCCTAAACAAAAAGTGCTTTAATGTGCTATAAGTTTGACATATTCCCTAGTAATGTATTTTATGCCAGATTTGCCCATATTCCAAAAGCTTTTGGTACCCCCTGCCTTTGTGCAGTTGGAGGTACAAAGAACTTTTATCATGTTCTTTTTCAATGTACTTGATATAATAAACTGAGGTCACATAGATAAATGGCATATTTCTCAGTTTAAATTGTATTTCTGATGACCCCTTATTTTTTTTTCAGAGAATGATGCATTTATTATTAATCAATTGGCAATTGTTTTTATATTGTTAAAAGAATTGGGAAGAGTAAATATTTCTCATATCAGGGAAAAGCTGTTCTGGATTATTTACTTTATTATTTTTTTCTTCCTTTTTTGAGTTTTTATGATTACACATATTCTGAAAGTCATTTTTCATAGACCTGAGTAATGGCTTGGCCTGAGTCTTCTGGGACCCCTTCTTATGTTTTAAAATTCCATTATTTGGATTACAAGCAGTCTATGCATTAGCTAATGCCCAGTCTTCATGGGTCATCATTTATAGTTAAATGTATTGATTTCCTACAATATTGTTTGCATTTTATGTCCCAGTTGGCTCTTTTTCTACAAGGAAAAGCCAATATTGGTATTGTGCTGTATATATGCACTTAAAACAGTGCTGTGTGTTGGGGTATAGATGCTTCAAAACATCAACCCACCCACCGTCCTTAATGATGGCCTGACCTTACTTCCATTCTTGGATTTCTGTTGGGGGGGATTGGTAGTATCTTTCTTAATGACTATCATATTGTAATCTCCCCCCATTAATAGAATATCTTTGAGGTGCTGTAGTACCTTGCTCAGCAGGGCTTGAAGTATAGGAAAGTCAGTACCATGGGGCACATATATGTTCATCAAAGTAATTTCTCTGTCTAAATAGGTGTCTACTGCAATTGCCAGTCTACCATGTGGGTCAGTGTATGTATCCGTACAGTGGAAAGGTGTTTACCTGGGGATTGGTATAGCTGTAGCCTATCTTTTCCTCATCCTATCATTTCAGAGAATCCTAGTTTAAGGTACTTTTGGTGCTCTTCAGGAGAGACATGTCTCCTATAGAAGAACAAATTTTTGATTGGGCTTTTTGTAGAGAGTACCTTAGTGTGCTTTACAGGGTTATTTAACCCACTGACATTCTGGGACTAGACTGTAGTTTGCTGAATATGCATTAACCTAAACTGATAGTTGTTAAATGTGTAGCATAAGGGGTTCCATCTGTACTGTTGTCTGGCCCCTGGGTTCCAGCTGTGGTGTAGACCTAGACATAGAGAAAGTGAACTTAAACCTCTTGGGTAAAATCTATAAACATTCCCTGTATATTGTTTACATATTGTGCATACAGGATACTGAAGAAATAGACTGTCCAGTGAAATGGGAGACAAATAGCATCATGAAAAGTGTAACAAACTCACAAAGAGAATTTATATCAGTAAGATGACAAACATAGAATAGTGTGGTGGCACTCAACCAGAGTTTCCACCACAAATGCAGAATTAAAATACTTCCAAGGTAGAAGAGCATGGTACAGAGCTCTCTGTGAATCCAGGGAGCTCGTGGAGATTAGCCACCCCAGTGGGAGGAAAGGCATTCACCAGTAGTGCAACAGACCTCCCCAGTGCATGCAACAAAGGATGTCTGGTACAAGTATAATGTGTTTAGGGAGTTGGGGAAGGATGTGATGCAGCAGATAGGGCTAGCAAGTTAGTAACCTTAGTAGTGTAACAAAAGGTTAAAGCCACTGATGCCTTGTCACCCAGTCCCCAGTCTCATGCACAGTCTTAGAGTGTGAGAACGGCAAACCAAAGGTGAGTAGTTCGAACATCCTATGACTATGAAATCACTCTTACTACTGTAAGAGTAGTCTCTGCAGGTGTATTAACATATTTTTATACTTATTTTTATAATCATAACATGTAAGACATGTCCACATATTGAATGGTATTCAGTCCATAGCATGGGAGAAAGCAAATAAAGCGAATACATTTTAGTCCATAGCATGGGAGGAAGCAAACAAAGTGGATGCATTTCCATCGATTCATCATTACAAATCTTAAACAGCTAGAACATATTTTATTACAGAACTAACCTGTTAAATTTTAATGAAAAAAAAAAAAGATAAACATAACTCCCATAAACTGAATCTGGAGATACTATATGCCATAAATTCTACTTAATTGTACATTATACAATGGCAAGAAAGAATCTTGGACTGTGATTGGTCAGTTTGGAGCTGGACCCATGGCGTTATCCCAGCACGATGCCACAGGTCTAGTCTCAGCACTGTAAACCAATGCAGATGAGCCTATGGCAGATGAGCTTTATCTCGTCTTAAGAAACAAAAATATTTTTCCACACTAATAAAAACATTCCTTAAAATTATTTTTTTATTTTATATATAACAAAAAGCCATTGTATAATAGGAATAATGCACTCCAGGGTGTTTGTCGTTTGGGATAACGCCACGCCTGGGGCATTGGACGGACTCGGCCTGCGGCCTCGTGCCCAACCACCCCAGGCGTGGCGTTATCCCAGCACGACACACACCCTGTTGTGCATTATTCCTTTATTTTGTCTTAGTTTCTCATCTTAGACATCTGAGGCCAAATACTAGTAGGCATTATGGGAGTGGGCAGGACTATAGTGCGGTGGGTGGGTAATTGGCTGGGTGGCAGAACACAGAGGGTGGTGGTAAATGGTTGTCACTCCACAGAGGGAAGAGTGACCAGTGGAGTACCACAGGGATCAGTGCTGGGACCAGTCTTATTCAACATCTTCATCAGTGACATTGCACAAGAGCTAGAAAGCAGAATTTCCCTGTTCACTGACAACACGAAGCTTTGTAACAGAGCGGACATGCCAGAGTGTGTAGACAGAATGAGGAGGGACCTGCAGAAGCTTGAATAATGGTCAAGGGTTTGGCAGTTGAAATCCAACACAAAGAAGTGCAATATAAGCATATGGGACACGCAAACCCTGGAACAATAAATCAGTTGGGGGGGTGAGCATATAGCATGCACCAAGCAAGAAAGAGACCTTGTAACAGAGCGGACATGCCAGAGTGTGTAGACAGAATGAGGAGGGACCTGCAGAAGCTTGAATAATGGTCAAGGGTTTGGCAGTTGAAATCCAACACAAAGAAGTGCAATATAAGCATATGGGACACGCAAACCCTGGAACAATAAATCAGTTGGGGGGGGTGAGCATATAGCATGCACCAAGCAAGAAAGAGACCTTGGAGTTATCATCTCTGATGACCTCAAGGTAGGGAAACAGTGGAACAAGGCAGCAGATAAAGTAAAGCAAATAGGATGTTGGGATGCATAGTCAGTGGCATCACCAGCAGGAAAAGGGAGTTCATAATTCCACTATACAAGACACCAGTGAGGCCCCACCTGGAATAGAGTGTACATTTCTGGGGACCTCACCTACATAAGGACATAGACAGAGTAGAGAAGGTTCAAAGGAGGGCAGCAAAGATGGTACAGGGATTGCATCACAAGTCCTATAAGGACAGGCTGAAGGACTTGAATATGTACTCCATGGAGGAGAGGAGGGAGAGAGGGGATATGATAGAGACATACAAGTACCTTACAGGGAGGAACAGGGTGCAGGTATACACTATTTTCCAGCAAAAACAATGTTCCAGGACTAGAGGGCATGGGATGAAGTTGGAGGGAGGATAGTTCAGAGGAAATGTGAGGAAGAATTTCTTCACAGAAAGGGTGGTGGACAAGTGGAACACCCTGCCAGAGGAAATGATGGTGGCTGAAATAATCATGGGATTTAAAAATGCATTGGATAGACATTAGGGAATTCTGGAGGTCAGGGGTAAGGGGCAACAGACATCTAGAAAAACAAAAAGGGAACTTACAAGCTCAAATGGGCATACTTAGTGGACCACAGGCCCTTATCTGCTGACAGTGTCTCTGTATCTATGTATTACAAAAACAGAAGTAAAAATAGCTTCATTCTTGTTAGTTTTCCTAGTAAAATACTCTATTGACATTCAAAACATATCAGCAACTTTTCAATGCAACCAAATCAAAACATTCCCTTCTTCAATTTCTTGTGCTGCAGCTCAGAATTCTTCATCTGAGTTGGAGAGGGACTCCTCTTCTCTAGAAAAGTCATGTTCATATTGGGCTCACAAAAATATTACCAGCTTGTCAATTTAAAAAAAGTTGTACATTTTACTCTTAAGAAAACCCCACACTTTGGCAGGTGCCATAACTGGAATGCCGCCCGCCCCCAAGCTCTAATACTTTTGTTAGTACGTTAGAAATTTCCTTTGCCTTTGTGGCATCTGGGAGGAAGGATCAGGACAGATATAAAATCTATGTCTTTTGTATATTTGTGTACTTTTAACTCAAGACAGTTAGATGATCAGGTCCTGATTAGAACTGAAAGTGAAAGCTGGTCTGTGGGCACAGTGGTAGCACTACTGCTGGTGACTCCAGTGACCTGGGTTTGAGAATGAGCCTGGGTCATTAGGTGCCAGCCAGATGGAAGGAGGACAAAACGCCCCAGGGGATGCTTTCTTCCTTCAGGGAGGGAGGATTTTCACACCACTCTGACACTGCCATCTATGGATATACAGGTGGCAGTGCAAGGACAGCGGTGTAGGGAGGTGGAAGACACTGTTAGATTGGGATGTAGGGTGTTTGGATTGAAGGCATTACTTGCCACAATAAATCTGCACTGCTTTGCTTTACTTTTTGAGTTTTGCTATCTTCATGAGTGCTTTTGTTTTGGAACCTTTTGACTGAGGCTAGCAGGCCCTATACAGCACCACTGAGCTTCTCCTGTGCACACCTCAAAACCCTCCTTTCAATTAGGTGCTTAAGCCAGCCTGGATATTAGTCTTTTATGCCAGAATTCTTGGGAGAGGGGGGATAAGGGAGAAATTCCAGGTAAATTGGTTCCATGTGATAAGGGTGAATCAAAAACAATGAACAACAGATGGTTGAAGTAAAAATGCTGAACTCAAATACCGCACCAGCCATTAACAGCGAGATTAAAAATAGTGACTCCGGCCTAAAAAACCCAAAACAACAGGAACCAATGAAAATGGGCAATCACGAGGAAGCTTGTAAGCCTGTCCAAACCTCAGTAAGAATGGCAACTCAAACACATTACCTGCTGCATGACTCGATATGACACCTCACGATATGCGAGGGGCTTCACCCCCTGCAAGCCCTGAGATCACACATTACTCTGAGCACTACAGCACTCTTTGACCCAGCAGACTTCCCTTTGCATCGCTGTTCCTACTTTGCCCTTGCTCGCACATTGCTGTTGTCACTGCTTCGCTATTATAACACTGTCGCTCATGTTGCAGGTGCTCAAATTGAGTCACTGTTGTTGATTCATTCAACTTGAATCACCCATATTATGGACTACTGGCTAAATCCCCCAATGCCATGCTCTATGATGGTCCTCAGCCAAGAGATCCAGATAGGCAGGCATATCCACCACCAGCGCTGGTAGTGGGAGCAAAAACCATGTTAAAATCTGTCATACTGAAGGAGAGGCTAGTGGACTTTCTGGAGGTTAATAATCTCCGGATAAAAGGCAACATGGGTTTGTGGGAGATCCTGTCAGACCAACCTGATAGACTTCTTTGACTTGGTCGCAGGGACTGTGGACAAGGGACAGGCGGTTGATGTCCTGTATCTGAACTTCAGCAAGGCCTTCAATTTTATGTCACATAGGAGACTGCTCAATAAGCTGCAGGACCTGAGAGTTGGGAAGAAGCTGGGGTGGATTAAGAGTTGGCTACAAGACAGAAATCAGAGGGTGGTAGTGGGGAGGGATCTCTTGAAGCCTAGGCCTGTAGCCAGTGGGGTCCCACAGGGATCAGTGCTTGGTCCAGTGTTGTTTAATATCTTTATTGGTGATATAGGGGATGGGATCAAAGGTGAAATCTGCCTATTCCCATATGACACTAAGCTCTGTGGGACAGTGGAAACAGTGGGGGGGGGGGACAGGAGCTCAGGGAAGACCTGACTAGGCTCAAAAGGTGGTCGGGTATCTGGCAGCTGGGGTTCAACACCAAGATGAGCAAGGTCATGCAACTGGGATCTAAGAACCCAGAGGCCAGTTACTGGTTGGAAGAGGTACAAGTGTCCAGTTTTGAGGAAGAAGAGGGCCTTGGAGTAGTCATCACAAGGGACCTGGGGCCCTTTGTGCATTGCTGTAAAGCAGCATCCAAAGCCAATGGAATGTTGGATGCATTGCCAGAGGAGTCACCTCCAAGAAAGGGGAAGTCATCCTGCCATTGTACAGGTCATTGGTGAGAAAACACTTGGAGTACTGTGTGCAGTTCTAGTGCCCATATCTGAAAAAGGACATCAAATTACTTTAGGGAGTACAGTGTATGGCAACTAAGATGATTCAGGTCCTGCAGAACAAACCCTATGAGGAGAGGCCACAGAGGCTCAATATGTATTCCCTGGAGGACAGAAGAGAGAGGGGAGACATGAGTGAAACCTTCAAGTGCCTTAAAGGTATCCACAAGATTAGTATGGATGGCATATTCAATCTCGGGGGGTGGGTCCACCAGGGGGCACAGTTTAAAATTAGTGGGGGGAAGATTCAAAAGGGACATGAGAAGGCAGTTTTTCACAGAAAGAGTGGTGTCCAAGTGGAATGAACTGCTGGAGGGGGCAGAATCATGAAAAACAGTGGACAGCTATAAAAGGTGTTGGGACAGAGTGAAAGGGAGAGACATAACAGATGGGAAGAAGGGAACTGGAGATGAGAGGGGGAGGGAGGAAGACTCTATGTGGAAAAGGGAGGGGGAGCAGCTCCAGTAAATTTGTCTGAGAGCCTCACATTCAAGAAGACTAGATAGACCACAACGGCCTGTTTCTGCTGGCATTTTTGTATGTTCATATGTATGTATGTAAAAAAGAGAATCAAAAGCAAAGCTGATTAATATAGTACTTTTCACATTTGGATCAGATTCTGGTATTTCCCCTGAGGTGACATATATATCTTCCTGAAGGTCAGGTTCTCTGGAGGCAGTTCAAAATGTCAAGACATATCTTTATTAGATCCCTGACAGTATCAAAAGTTGAATCCAAATGATTTGGGAGGCTAGCTGCTCCGAGGTTTTTATACCATATTTGATTTTCCAGGTTCTCAGTTTTACTGTGAAACTTCTAAGCTTCTTTCACAACAGCAGCATTAGTGGCCTCTAGTGCTGTAATTTTATTGGCCATAGGTGTTATTTTTTCAGCATTCTTAATAATCTGTTTAGAGTTATTTTCAGAGTTTTCTTTACTTCATTTAACTTCTTTTGAAAAAAGTCAATTTTTGCACTAACGGCATTGCTTCCTTTCCTGGCTTTCAAGTATATCTAGCACTCGGTTGACTGATCTCCTCAGAGACTCGAAGTAATAGCCTTGAGTCTGAGAGTTAAGAGAGTACCTGGAATATGATGTGTTTCAATTTTTGTAGCCCCAGAAGTTGAACTGTGAGAAGATGCCATTGTTTCAGCTTCAGAATCCCTTGTTACTACTCAGTTTTCAGTTTGGTGGCTGCTCATTTGAATTTCCAACATTTGTGCTGAACTAGTAAATATCTCACCTTTTCTTTCTGCCTGTGGGCTTGAATGACAGGAGGAGGAACTGATAACTGAGTCCCCACCGCTACCACCAACACTTTTGAAGCTGGCTCCTTTGAAGATCCAGGAGAGGAGGCTGCTGTAGAAGTGGCAAAGCTGAAATGCTCTCTGCTACAAGGGCTCAGTCCAAGCCATAGGAATTTCTTTTCTAATGGTCAAACGTAAGGCAAGGCAAACTGTTAATTCGAAGAGGATGTTGCTCTGCCTTTTCCTTTTTCCAGCATCAGGCTGAAGAAGCAATATTGCCATGGTCAAGCAGCGGCATAGTAAGGGAGCTCTCAGATAGTGTTTGCATTTATTTCTGATTATAAGCTCAATTTCATTTTGAAAACCTGCTGTCGGAAAGAACGAAAAAGCAGGGTGTTAACATATTATTGATTAAGGTCAATATATAATATATTAAACATTTTAAAAACTTCTCCCAGAACTCACCCATTTCCAGGTCAGCTGCGCTTCAGACACTGTTCACGGAATAGGAGTTGTTCACGCATAGGGACAAGGAGTACTCCGATTGGTTAAGAGTGGTTTAATGAATTTAAAAACATTGCAATGTCAACTGTTTACCTCCCATTCCTATTTGCCATTTCTTGTCATGTGGTGTCATACTCTGTCATCATTGCAGGGATTTTGATGTCATAAGTAAGTGTAATATGAAGCCAGGAAAAAAACACCTCATTTATTGTTCTGTCTTCAGGCATCATTCAGGGACCCTGGTTTTCCATTTTTACCGGTAACAATCACGGAATCCTGCTTGGTTTGCGGATTTTGAATTCTTGTACCGGTGCCTCACGGAAATTGCATGTCACTGCACAGAATCTCTAAGATTTCAGCATCTTTTTAAAAAAAAAATATTTTCTTTCTCTATGTCCCATTCTCACAACATCAGTCTCTACTTTTCAGAGATCCCTAGGCTTTGTATCCTATAGCTTCACCCCCAGGACCTCCTGTGGACCTGCCCCTATCCTGCCTGGATTGTACCCCCCCAGGTGGGAAGGGACCCCAGGTCACCCCTCCACACTCCCTTAGTGTGTGTTTGGGCAGCTCAGTGGGTCCTTCATGGAGCCTGGTTATGAAGTCTGGGGCACCCGGATCCTTTCTGCCAGTGGCCGATGTGGGGTGATTGTTCCTGGTTTTCTGGTCTCTGTCCCTGAGGGCACCGGCACTAGAGGAGATCCAAGGAGGTAAGTCACATAGAGACATGCCACTGCTCCAGATCCTGGCTAGCGTCCTCCCCTCCTGATCACTCTGCAGCACCATTGCACCACCACCCGTGGCCACACAGGTGGTGGTAAAGCAGCAGGACCTGCAGCCCACCCTCCCTGGAGGAGGAGAGCAGTCCCCCAGGTGCTCGATCCTACTCCCCTGGCCAGACCTCCAGCAACCCGAGTTAGCTTCTGACCCTGGGTCACTGGCATTGCAAGCAATACTGCTACCACAGCACCAGTGGGCCGACCCAGATTTCAGCATCTTAAAATGAGTGTTGCTGTGCTTTGCATTCTTTCTGTTTTGCTGCATATAGAGTCAGTAAGGAAATCACCCACACTGCTTTATTGTAATCAGCCATTCAGTTTAACCACCCATGCCTAGTGGTTAGAGCAACAAACTGTGATTGAACTGGGTAGATCCAGCAGACTTGGGTTTGATTCCCTCAACCTCCACTTGCATACTGTGTGAAAAGTCACTTAACCTCCCCAGTGCTTCTAGGTCACTCCTGAAAACAGACAGTTCTGCCTAGTGGGCCTTACCTGCTTTACAAAGAATATAAAACAAAAATACCAATATATGTTTACTACATCATAGAATAGTAGTCTGGGTACCACGTAATTTACCTGAGTTTTACTTGGGCTGCAATGATTTTGTATTGGTAAAGATAAATGTTCAGATACATTTTATGTGTTTTATAAGCTTGTTTTTAGATTTTAGTCAGGTTTTTATTGTATTCTTTGCATATAAGCATCTAGGTTGTAGATTGCTAAATGCAGGATCACTGTTACCAACTAGCTTATTCAAGTTTATAATCAGTAGGGCTATCCAAAATCCTCAGTTGTTTGAATGAAAAGTAGTCTGAATGAAAGTATGTTCACAAAGAAGAAACGGCCTTACTACTTATTAAAAGACTTCACAGTTAGCACCCCATTTAGGTGAATTTGATCATTTGTACATTTTCTCCCACCTGCTGTTTCAGTCTTTATGACAACAAAAAGTTTTCTGATAGACTGCTTCAACAAAAAGCAAATGTTAAGTATTTAAGTGTACTTATGTTTGGTCAGTGGATTTTTAAAGCACAGTCAATGACATACAGAAGGTAAGACCCCAGGGGTTGTATGATGCTGGTGGGCAGAGTAGTGCTCAATTCACATCGAACAAAAACATGAAAACTGGGAGACATCCTTTTCATGGACACCAAGTAAAAAAAAGGGCATCCACATGTCTGGGATATGCATGAATCCATTTGAAGGTCCTCCACTAATCACTTGTGGATTTTTTGGTGAAGACACTTTATTTCAAAGAAGCAAATTCAAGCAGTTTTTTTTTTTGCTCCTCCTACTCCCTGGCCATCCACTCCTTCAGGCCTGCCAAGGCCCCCTACCACCACTGCTGCGTCCAGACCACCATCCACTGCCCCTTACTGCTGTGCTACCAGGTAACCCAAAGTAACCCTTCACTGAGTGGGCCCCCACCTGTGTGGGTGGCTGCTAGGGGAGGAGAATTGCCCCAAAGAGCTTCCTATGTATCCTGGGCATCTCAGGGTCAGAACGGACAAATGTCTGGGGCTTCCAGCTTATGGAGAAACCAACAGCCATCCTTCCGTTAGTCAGCAGATGCTTTCCTATTTTCTTGGGAGCGTGACAGACCACATCATGTCAAGGCACAAGCCGGCGTCCATCATGCTCCCTCCTGCAGTGAGGGCTGACATGTTGTTGTGCCTCTGGCCTCCACCAGGGGCCAGCAAATGCTGAGCCATGAACCCACCCTCCCTCCCAGGAGAAGGTGAGTGGTCGTTGGACACTCAAGCCTTCACTCACCAGCTGGCCCTCCAACACCCAAGTCTGTTCCCTAAACCTGGTCAGCAGTGTCACAGGAAGAAATCCAACTCAGGCAGTTAAATTATAGAAAGGAAAAAACAAAGGTAGTCCGCCTTAGCTGTGATGGTTCAGATTAATTCACAGCTGAGTTCTAACAAGCAAAGAGACTAAGTAATTTGTAACTTGTGCATGTGGGGTGTGGGTGTTGAGAAAGGGGATCATAGTGCTGTCACTACTGCCATCACCCCTGAGGGATGTGGACTGCATTGTTGCTACTGCCATCACACCAAAGGGTTGGGGGCTGTAGTGCTTCTGCCATCACCACTGGTGGATGGGGAATGTAGTACTGCTGTCATCACACCTAAGGGATGGGGGCCACAGTGCTGCTACTTCTGTCACACCTGAGGGAGGGAGATCATAGTACTGTTTCTACTGCCATCACACCAGAGGGATGGGGGCCGTAGTGCTGTTGGTGCTGCCATCGCACCTGAGGGATGGGGCCGTAGTGCTGCATCCATTACACCTTAGGGACGGGGGCTGTAGTGTTGCTGCTGCCATCACATCTTGTACCTAAAATAACTTTAAATTGGTACAAGGATGGAAGGATGTGTAATAGTGGAGGTCAACATTGCTAAAATGCATGTTAGCAGAGTTAAAAATTGTTAAAGTACACAAAAACAAGCACCGGTAAAACCGGATTTTGGCTTAGCAGACAATACCGTTTTTTACAATGTGCAAAATGGAATATGCCCTTTCTCAATCCCGGTAAACCAGTGTCCCTGAATGATTAAGTAAGCATCTGTGTACTGTAAACCACCCAGCTCTACACAGTTTCAATATAGCATAACCTCCCCACCCCCACCTGGCAGCACCCTCCAACCACTACCTTCTTTTCCCACCCTTGGCAAGAAAGAATCCTTCCTCCTCTCACTTGCAATACCTAGTTCCCACCTTCTAAAGGATGGGGGAAGGGAAGCTTTTTAGGATAAAACTTTTAAATGAAAATAAAAAAGAGAAACTTTGCACTGTGAATTGCTGGTGAAGAGCCCTCCTTGCCAGAGCTATGCATAGCTTGAAGTCTGGCAGTTTTCCAACAATGTACCGATGACTATCACTGAGCTGACTGACTTTAAGTGTTGCCTCCATGTTTTCTCTTGCAGCAGTCTCTGGTGTTGGGTCCTTCTGCACCCTCTGCCACCCAACACTGGCTCCTAGTTAGAGATGTGCAGAGTTGGGAAACTGCTTTGCAAAATTCTTTGTAAAGTTTCCTGACTTTGCACTATGCTTTGTGATGCTTTGTATAGTGCTTTGCTTGTCAAAGTGCTTATATCGTCCAGTAAAGACTGCGTGCAATACACATTGTTCTATGGGTGGGGAAGTTGGTACTTTTCCAGGTGAAGACTATGACGTGGCACTTCACTGGCAAACTGCCACTATATATAGTCTTTTTTTTAAAGGAATTTCTAAAGTCTTTTAACCCCTCATGCATGTGGCAATATTTCTTACCCTTCTTACCCACCCTGACCATCCATGAATATACCCTTATCCCTCTCTCACCATTATGAATGGAACTGGGAGCATGCTCATATAGTAATCACCTGATAGACTCTGAATAGAACTGGTCACACGGTCCTATAAGTAATCAGCAGACTGGGTTCAGTACAAGCTAATCAGATGAGTACTATAGAGTGCACTGCCGGATCCATGCAGTAGATAGCAGTGTCTAAGGTGGAAGGAGGGCTATGGCAGAAGTCTGTCATTGGACTGATTCTTTTTGTTTGTGGGTGAGTGTAGCGAGCATGGTGAGGGTGTTAGATGGCAGTGGGGGAGCAGGCACTGTACACTTTCCTGGCTGGATCTGGTGGGGGGAGAGAAAGGTGTATTTTACAGGTAGTGGGTGGTGAGAGCAAGTTGAGATTGATAGGGAAGGGCATATAACTTTGTTTAAAGATCAGCTGTCTACTGTAATAAAAAGCATAAAAACACTATGGCCTGGATATTCAGACTGCTCTGGGCAGGGGCGCAAGCCTGGGAGCAGCGCAACTGGCTTGCGCTAGGGCAGGGACCAGGTGATATTCACTGGTGCTGCGCCATGGCTCAGCACCATTGAATATGGCACTGAGGGTGCACACACTACACACAGTGCAGTGGCACTGCGCCAGTGCAAGTGGCAGAAGGGAGCAGGGGGCTGCGCCAGCATAAGTGCAGTTGTGCTGGGTGCATCAGCCATGATATTCAGCACTGGGCATGCAAATGAGGCCATGGTATTATGGCCCCATTTGCATGCGGTGCACCGATTCACGGTGACTTGCACCTGGCACCCTGCCAGGCTGCAGCCATTGGGACGGACACCCTACTGACTCTTGGCAGTCTCTGCTCCTGTTCGCCCGATCACGGGCATAGGAAAGTTAAAAGGTCCCTGGTGGACCTGTGGATCCCCCCTTCTCCAAATCATGAGCATATGCAGTAATAAGGTCCCTGGTGGATTTGTGGATCCCCCCTTCACCTGATTGTGGGCATATGCAGTAATAAGATCCCTGGTGGACCTGTGGATCCCCCCTTCTCCCAATCATGAGCATATGCAGTAATAAGGTCCCTGGTGGACCAGTGGAGTCCCCCCTTTGTCCAATCGTGGGCATATATTCAGCCCGGGATGTGTGGCGCATATGCTGGCACAACCACACCTTGCGCCACTCGCGGGGGGTGCAAAGATGTGCCTGGCAAAACCAGGAACAAGTCCTGGCCAACCACAGGCAAGCTGCCATATTACAGGGTGCAACACAGCAGCTGCCAGCCATGGGTGGCCACCCGCCCACCCAGCACACTGCCGACATGCCCCCTGACCTGGGAGCATTGTGCCCCCCTGCCCCATCACCCGAACGTGGGCATAAGAATCAATAAGGTCCCTGGTGGACCTGTGAATCCCTCCGTTCACCTGAACATGGGTATACATTCAATGAATGTCCCTGGTGGTCCAGTGGAAACCTCCCCATCACCCAATCGCGGGCAGACATAGCAAATGATACCCTGGTGATCCAGTGGTACCCCCTCCCCACCCGCCCACTGAGGGCCCCGCCACCCAGCACTCCCCCATAATGTACTACACAGGCCCGATATGTGAATGAACGTGTTCATTTACATATCAAGCCTGTGTAGTGCAGTATGGTCTGCACACCCATTGGTCCATGCAGTCGACCAATAGGCACACAGACAGTACTGTACACTGTCATTCGGCGGGTGGCTGGGCGGCATATGGACAGGGAGCTGCTGCCCGCCAATGACAGGGGGTGCTGGGTGGCAGGCACCTCAGTGGGTGGGTGGGGAGGGGGTACCACTGGACCACCTGGGTATCTTCTGCTATGTCCGCCCACGATCAGGCGATGGGGGGGTTTCACTGGACCACCAGAGACAATCATTGAATGTATACCCATGATCAGGTGAAGGGAGGGATTCACAGGTCCACCAGGGACCTTATTGATTCTTATGCCCACGTTCGGGCGATGGGGCAGGGGGGCACAATGCTCCCAGGTCAGGGGGCATGTTGGCAGTGTGCTGGGTGGGCGGGTGGCCACCCATGGCTGGCAGCTGCTGTGTTGTGCCCTGCAATATGGCAGCTCACCTGTGGGTGGCCAGGACTTGTTCCTGGTTTTGCCAGGCACATCTTTGCGCCCCCCTGAGCAGCGCAAGGTGTGGTTGTGCCAGCATATGTGCCACACATCCTGGGCTTAATATCGGGATGTGCCACATATGCATGGGCACACCCCCCCACACTTGCACCGCATACATTACTGATGTGCCCCAGCGCATCGGGGGTTGTGCATCGCAACTTACCCCTCTGAATATCGCACCTGGGCGCATTGGTGGGTTGCTCATGGTGGATCCCTGTTGCGCCATGCACAACCCTTTTGAATATACAGGCCTATATTTACAACACTTATTTATTTGAATTTTGTTAACCAGGTAAGAACACTGAGACAGTAAAAGTCCCTTTTTCAGGATTGACCCAGGGTCATATGTTACATAGCTGTACAACAAGTATTACAGAGCAGTACATTACATTTCATAGCCGAACAACAAGTATCACAGAGCAGTACAGTGTACAGACAGTAACTGCAAGGCATCTATGAAGCATCATCACCTACTTGTGTTATAACTTTATTGTTTTCTAGTTAGTTTTTTTTTCCTTTCTCCTGCTATTTGTCTACTAAATATTCTAGGTGTAATGTGTCATTTATTTTACTGAGTCTTTCAAAATATATTGACTATCCCCTAATAACTACCCAATTGCGGTTTTATGGCATCACAGTCTGTTGCCATGGTGAGCACCATGATGTCATAAAGGTGTTGTAAGGTTAACAGGGTAGGGGCAAATAGTTTATATAGACATGTTAGGTAGACTACCAAGAAGAGCTGTAAACCTTGTAAAGGAACATTGAAAATGAAAAAAAAAAAACGTATTCGGCTAGCAAATTGTAATAGCTGAAACATCTTATTTACGAAAGTACATGCTGAAATACAGAGCTGCTCTTTAAGTTCCTTACCTGAGACTGAGGGGTGGAGTGTTGTAGGGTGCTAATAGGGTGGAGGGATGGGCTGCATTCATGGATGGTCAGGGTGGGAGCAGAGGGTGAAAAATATTGTCTCCTGGGTGGGGGTTAAAAGGCTTTAAAAGGTTTTTTTTTTTTAAGAAACCTTGTTGCACAAAGTTGGGGGAAGACAGGAATACTTCACGTCAGCTAAATATAATACAGTGTTCCTGACTTTGTACCAACTTTACCAGCAAAGTTTTAAATTGCTGCATCTTTTGCTCACCCATACAGATTGTATATATGCCTTTGTTATATATGATCTCTAAGGGGATGTCCTTGGGCAGGCAGGCAGTGGAGGCATGGTCAAAAGTAATGCATCAGGCAGGCGAGGTAGTGCGCAACAGTAGTGCTCACTGTTCTGTGACCCAGGTTCAGGAACCGACTCCAGTTGTTGGGTAGTGTAGCATAAGCGCTTACTACTCTGATGAACTCAATTCAAGAACAGACTAGATTTGTTGGGGGCCAGCCAGTTAGGGAGTGATGATGTGTGTTTTACAGTATAGCTCTCCCCCCCTCCCGGGAAGGGTTAACATCCTCTGCTGTAAGCCTACCACCCAGCAGAGGCTAGATGGCCATGCAACAGAGGCTTATTTGGGGATGGGCCACCACCAGCCACTTGTAGCATGCTGTGCAGTATTGTGCATGTGTGCATATCATTACATGCCTGCACGCTTAAAGGGTGAGGGAAATAGTGAAAAAAAGCCTTAACCTACAGGATGACAACCAGCTCATTGCAGGCTTCACACCACTGACTGGGCGTCCACCTTCTGCCTTGATCCAGACCATATCAGGAAAGTGTCCCTCCCTGGGACCCTCCATGGGGTGCAAGCCATGGGGGAACATGGAGGTTGGGGTAAGTACCAATAGGTGGTGGGTGATGGTACTGAGGGAGCAGGCCAGAGGGAAAGCAGATGGTAGAAGGTGAATAAAGAGCTGAATAATAAAAAAAAAGTAATGCACACTTCAGTAGGTAAGTTTCTGGCTTCCTTCCGGTAGACAGACTCTTGAGTGCCGGCAAGAAGTCTGCTGGCTCATACCAAGCAGTCTTAAAATGGCCTTCCCTAGTGAATTGTAATAGCTGAGTAAATCATGCTTATGAAAGTACTTTCTGAAGTGGATGCATGTGCTAGAAGAGATTCCCATCACATGACCTGTTTGGGTACGTGTTTGTCATTTCTGATAAAGTTCCAACTGACAGTCAGCTGACTGCATGGTTCATGTGATTTCAGTACAATAACGATGCCTCAGCAGACCTTTCAGTTGTTTTTCACTTGGTATTTTGACAGTTGACAAAATCAGTACCCCTATTGGTTGAGTACAGGTGTGTGACTGCAGAGGAAGAATCCACCTGACAGCACAGATAATTAGTGATTAACTGCCAAGGCATTCTTTCTTCAGCTATTAATAGGCAAGAATCTTTACAGATCTGTGGCACTATGTTAGTTAGGGTCAAGTTCAGGTCACAGTTTTAATACCTCCTATTACACTAACCAAACATCTTTTACTGTAAAGTAAGCATTGGAGACCACTAAGGTCTATTCTTCTGGTTTTGTGAAAACTAACCAATATCTTAGAATATGTAAAGTTCTAGGGATCAATGGATGCTTAACACCAAGGGAGCGGTTAAGGTAAATAAAAATAAGTTTGCTACAGCAGACGTAGTTGTCAGGTTCATGGTCTTCTGCCTTAAATTTTGTCCATTTTTATGTTCTGCTGTCTGGAAAAAAATTATTTTTTTTCACCTTTATCAGTAGCTTGATGAGTTGGATACAGTAGTATATAGCACTTGTTAACCTACTTCTTATTAATTTTTTTTAAACTCAGCTTTGTGCAAGAAAATGCATGTTAGACACACAGAGTACAAATTAAAACTTACAGTGGGAAACCCTACAGTCTGAAATGTGCTTTCTTCAGCTTTAAAAAGCAATTGAACAATGGTATACTAATGCAGAGCCAGATTAACAATACCAGTCATCCAGCGCTGTACAGTTCAAGCAAGGAAACCAGAGTGAATAAGCGTTTGCCCACTTTGCCCCTAAGTTTTGGAACTCTACCTTATCACCTCGGGGTCTCTAGGTCCCACAACATCTTTAAAAGATACTTATTTTCCCTGGGTTATTTTCCCACCTAAAATCCTTAGACAACTGTTCCTGCTCATGACCTTTTTTCCTAGTCCTGTTTCCTTCTGTTGTATTACACATCTTTCTCTCTATCCATATCAATCATCTACTCTTGTACTAAATTGGAACTATCAGCGCTTACTACCTGTTATCTTCCTTACATATTGTATCCTAATCGTTTTGTCATGGCCTGTTGTGCTATAGCCTATTATACTCCTTCATGTCTTCCTTGTTGTATGTTTCCTCAGTTATTACTGTTCACAGTCAGCTAGTCCTGAACTACTACTATCTTAAACCTGAAACTCATTTCATATTATTGTTCCTAGTTTGTGGTTTGAGACTTAGGCACTTGATCACTATTCTGTCCTAATTTCTGTAATCACTGATCAGTGAAATTATTGTAGCTGCCTGTAATGTACTGTACCATAGTCTTACTTTCTGTAATCCTGATCATTGTAATGTTGTTGTTGCCTGCAATGTACTCTTCTGGGTTGTGCCTGAAAATAGGCAGTTTTTTGTCTAGTGCACTTATGCGGTTATCAAAAGCAAATAAATAAACCTTTCTAATATAACATGTTACCTGTCTAGCTATGGAAACAGTTAGTTGACTGAAAGTTGGAGTCTAGGCCATCTTGATCCACATTTGGGGAAGAGGTAATGGGTCATGAATGCTGAGGGACACCAGACCTCTATCTCCCCTTTCAAGAGGCCTCTGCCCCTGAAACCGGGAAGTTGTTTCATGGCACTCTCTCAAAGGTCCTGCCACCCTGACATAATTAATCATCAGAACCCCCAATGTTGTCTGTCATGGAGGACTTCTGGTTGGAGTGCAACCATGATGGTCATGTTATGCTGGAGCTCTGATTCTCAGGTCACCAACTGTGATCCTAACGAAAATCCAAACTACTGCTCGGAACATTTCAACACTGGAGTTTGACAGATTTTGTTTCACTAAAATGAAATATACTTTTTTTTTTCAGAATTATGTTTTTAATTTTTTCCCTCCACACTCATCAAGTGAAGTTGTGCCATTGACGGGATGGCCTCCGCTTCCTCAGGACCTGCACTTACCACCGGCCTGACCACAATCACCAAAATGTTGCCTAAACCTCTTGAGGAAGTCATTGGGATAAAGACAGCTGTGGACTCTCTCCAGCAAAGAATGGACCAGGTACAAATTCAGGTGTTCAATAGTGGTGGGCGAAGTGGGCTCAATCCGCTCTGCAAAGCATTTCACGGAGCAAAGGTGGATTTGCGGAGTGCTCCGCAACGCGAAGTGGAGTACTTCGCATTATAATGAGGAATGCGAAGTCCATTACAAATGCTGACTTTGCGTTACTCTGCCTTCCCTGACCACTACTCTTCCAATTTTAAGGTGACGTGCATTGGTGGCAGTCCACTTCACCTCACTTCACCTTGTTTTTTAGCTCTGAAGGTGGATTTTGCAGTGATTCATAGGAGTTCAGGTCACATGGGCTCTATATTGATCTGCACAGCCTCAGTTTGGGGTAGTATGAGCAGGAAGGAGTAGGAGACAGTGTGCTCTGATAGCTGTCTGTAGGAATCTTGTAAAAGGTGTTCAAAAAGCATTTTCGCTTTTTTTTTGGGATCCAACTTTAGTTCATCGATAGTAGGAAACCCTCCTGTGCTCATATCATCGAGCGTTTTTGTTTGTGTGTGGATTTTGAATGTTAATTTCCAACACTGAGTGTGTGTGGTGAAAGACAGTGAAAGTGTGCTGTGGGGAAAGGGCGTATCTGTAGTGTAGGTAGATTTAAGTTGGAGAACTAGTGATTTCTTTGTTTTTGGTTATATTTTTTTATATAACTGACTGTGTCATCGTACACATAGTAATATTGTCAGTAATAGTACAAATTTTCTTGCTGTTTGTTGTGTGTATGTGGTGCAGTGTTTTATAAGGTCAGGTTGTTTAAATTAGAAATTTACATTACGTGGCAGTACACTGAACTTTTGCATTTATACGTCATTCCTCATTCAGCTTTGTACACAGTTCTGTGTTGTGTGTGCAGTGTTGCATGCATAAAATATAATACACCTTTTATTGTGACACAGACTAGTGTAAGTGCAACTAAATGCAACAGTGTGAACCTGCTATCCATTGCAGCTGCCTGATTTTGTACTGCGATTGTGTTCTCTGTTCTTAGTTTTGCTGCTTGTATTGTAGTGCCATAAAAATCAGCACTGTCTGTATTCAGTGCTCCCTCCCTGCCACGTTCAAAAGGTATTTTTTACCAGACTGGATTGTTTTTATGATCCAATCAGCATCACTGGTTACTGAAGTTGTTTTCATTCCACCGCAGTCTCAGAGTAGTCTCTTATCTGTTGCTGAAGCCACAGTTGCTTATTTTGCTTCACATCCAGCCAGCGTCCCTCCAGTCAGAAAGTGAACATATCAAAATCTAAATTTGGTAATAATATTTGTGGTTGATCCCCCAAAATGCCTGCAAAGAGACATGCAAGCAAAGCTGTTTCAATGTTGGCAGTAAGATGGTCTGTGGGTGTGGTAGTAGTACGCGGATGCAGAAGTGCATTGCTGATGAGAGGAAAGGTATTTCTCCTGCAAGGTTTTTTACAGCCCAATCAGTAGCTTCACTCATAGTTGGAGGAGATGATGTTTTCCCAGCCAGTGGTGTTAGTGTTACTGGTGTTAGTGGTGGTGGAGGTAGTATTAGCATTGTTGCATCAAGTTCTAATTCTGACCAGTGTACCATATCCAAACATATTGAGTGCGAAGCAGTGCAAGTGAGTGGCAGGGTAGATGATGTCATACTTCCCAGTAACATCCCAGTAACTGAACCTGAGGATTCTGATGATCATGTCAATGATAGCATACAATGTGATATTCTGTCCACCGTGGCACTTAACGTCACACATTTTCCATGCAGTGATTCACAGTGTGGTGAAAAAATATCAGGTGATGATGGTGTAGATGCTGACGATGAATGTGATGATGATGTTGCTGTTGTTGCAACATGCAGTCCACATGCTAGCATCCAAGCAGAAGATGTGGATGTGTGTGAGAGTGACGTTAATGAACATGATGATGATGTAATTGACCCCAGTTGGGAACCGGAGAAAAAGAAATTAAAAGTGGCTGTGTCTGAGTCTGTTTGCAGGAATCCCCCCAGTAAAAACTTGTGATCTACTGGTTTTAGTTGATGATGATGATGATGATGATGACCCAGTAATCAATATGATAGGTAGTCGTGGTGTTCATTTGCTGTCACTACTGCCATCACCCTGAGGGATGTGGACTGCATTGTTGCTACTGCCATCACACCAAAGGGTTGGGGGCTGTAGTGCTTCTGCCATCACCACTGGTGGATGGGGAATGTAGTACTGCTGTCATCACACCTAAGGGATGGGGGCCACAGTGCTGCTACTTCTGTCACACCTGAGGGAGGGAGATCATAGTACTGTTTCTACTGCACATCACACCAGAGGGATGGGGGCCGATAGTGCTATTGGTGCTGCCATCGCACCTGAGGGATGGGGCCTTAGTGCTGCATCCATCACACCTTAGGGACAGAGGCTGTAGTGTTGCTGCTGCCATCACATCTTGTACCTAAAATAACTTTTAAATTGGTACAAGGATGGAAGGATGTGTAATAGTGGAGGTCAACATTGCTAAAATGCATGTTAGCAGAGTTAAAAATTGTTAAAGTACACAAAAACAAGCACAGGTAAAACGGATTTTGAGCTTAGCAGACAATACCGTTTTTACAATGTGCAAAATGAATATGCCTTTCTCAATCCTGGTAAACCAGTGTCCTGAATGATTAAGTAAGCATCTGTGCACTGTAAACCACCCAACTCTACACAGTTTCAATATAGCATAACCTCCCCACCCCACCTGGCAGCACCCTCCAACCTACCTTCTTTTCCCACCCTTGGCAAGAAGAATCCTTCCTCCTCTACTTGCAATACCTAGTTCCCACCTTCTAAAGGATGGGGGAAGGGAAGCTTTAGGATAAAACTTTTAAATAAAAATAAAAAGAAAACTTTGCACTGTGAATTGCTGGTGAAGAGCCCTCCTTGCCAGAGCTATGCAATAGTTGGAGGAGATGATGTTTTCCCAGCCAGTGGTGTTAGTGTTACTGGTGTTAGTGGTGGTGGAGGTAGTATTAGCATTGTTGCATCAAGTTCTAATTCTGACCAGTGTACCATATCCAAACATATTGAGTGTGAAGCAGTGCAAGTGAGTGGCAGGGTAGATGATGTCATACTTCCCAGTAACATCCCAGTAACTGAACCTGAGGATTCTGATGATCATGTCAATGATAGCATACAATGTGATATTCTGTCCACCGTGGCACTTAACGTCACACATTTTCCATGCAGTGATTCACAGTGTGGTGAAAAAATATCAGGTGATGATGGTGTAGATGCTGACGATGAATGTGATGATGATGTTGCTGTTGTTGCAACATGCAGTCCACATGCTAGCATCCAAGCAGAAGATGTGGATGTGTGTGAGAGTGACGTTAATGAACATGATGATGATGTAATTGACCCCAGTTGGGAACCGGAGAAAAAGAAATTAAAAGTGGCTGTGTCTGAGTCTGTTTGCAGGAATCCCCCCAGTAAAAACTTGTGATCTACTGGTTTTAGTTGATGATGATGATGATGATGATGACCCAGTAATCAATATGATAGGTAGTCGTGGTGTTCATTTGCTGTCACTACTGCCATCACCCCTGAGGGATGTGGACTGCATTGTTGCTACTGCCATCACACCAAAGGGTTGGGGGCTGTAGTGCTTCTGCCATCACCACTGGTGGATGGGGAATGTAGTACTGCTGTCATCACACCTAAGGGATGGGGGCCACAGTGCTGCTACTTCTGTCACACCTGAGGGAGGGAGATCATAGTACTGTTTCTACTGCCATCACACCAGAGGGATGGGGGCCGTAGTGCTGTTGGTGCTGCCATCGCACCTGAGGGATGGGGCCTTAGTGCTGCATCCATCACACCTTAGGGACGGGGGCTGTAGTGTTGCTGCTGCCATCACATCTTGTACCTAAAATAACTTTAAATTGGTACAAGGATGGAAGGATGTGTAATAGTGGAGGTCAACATTGCTAAAATGCATGTTAGCAGAGTTAAAATTGTTAAAGTACACAAAAAAAGCACCGTAAACCGATTTGGCTTAGCAGACAATACCGTTTTTCAATGTGCAAAATGGAATATGCCTTTCTCAATCCCTGGTAAACCAGTGTCCCTGAATGATTAAGTAAGCATCTGTGTACTGTAAACCACCCAGCTCTACACAGTTTCAATATAGCATAACCTCCCACCCCACCTGGCAGCACCCTCCAACCACTACCTTCTTTTCCACCCTTGGCAGAAGAATCCTTCCTCCTCTCACTTGCAATACCTAGTTCCCACCTTCTAAAGGATGGGGGAAGGGAAGCTTTTTAGGATAAAACTTTTAAATGAAAATAAAAAAGAGAAACTTTGCACTGTGAATTGCTGGTGAAGAGCCCTCCTTGCCAGAGCTATGCATAGCTTGAAGTCTGGCAGTTTTCCAACAATGTACCGATGACTATCACTGAGCTGACTGACTTTAAGTGTTGCCTCCATGTTTTCTCTTGCAGCAGTCTCTGGTGTTGGGTCCTTCTCACCCTCTGCCACCCAACACTGGCTCCTAGTTAGAGATGTGCAGAGTTGGGAAACTGCTTTGCAAAATTCTTTTGTAAAGTTTCCTGACTTTGCACTATGCTTTGTGATGCTTTGTATAGTGCTTGCTTGTCAAAGTGCTTATATCGTCAGTAAAGACTGCAGTGCAATACACATTGTTCTATGGGTGGGAAGTTGGTACTTTTCCAGGTGAAGACTATGACTGGCACTTCACTGGCAAACTGCCACTATATATAGTCTTTTTTAAAGGAATTTCTAAAGTCTTTTAACCCCTCATGCATGTGGCAATATTTCTTACCCTTCTTACCCACCCTGACCATCCATGAATATACCCTTATCCCTCTCTCACCATTATGAATGGAACTGGGAGCATGCTCATAGTAATCACCTGATAGACTCTGAATAGAACTGGTCACACGGTCCTATAAGTAATCAGCAGACTGGGTTCAGTACAAGCTAATCAGATGAGTACTATAGAGTGCACTGCCGGATCCATGCAGTAGATAGCAGTGTCTAAGGTGGAAGGAGGGCTATGGCAGAAGTCTGTCATTGGACTGATTCTTTTTGTTTGTGGGTGAGTGTAGCGAGCATGGTGAGGGTGTTAGATGGCAGTGGGGGAGCAGGCACTGTACACTTTCCTGGCTGGATCTGGTGGGGGAGAAGGTGTATTTTACAGGTAGTGGGTGGTGAGAGCAAGTTGAGATTGATAGGGAAGGGCATATAACTTTGTTTAAAGATCAGCTGTCTACTGTAATAAAAGCATAAAACACTATGGCCTGGATATTCAGACTGCTCTGGGCAGGCGCAAGCCTGGGAGCAGCGCAACTGGCTGCGCTTAGGGCAGGGACCAGGATATTCACTGGTGCTCGCCATGGCTCAGCACCATTGAATATGGCACTGAGGGTGCACACACTACACACAGTGCAGTGGCACTGCGCCAGTGCAAGTGGCAGAAGGGAGCAGGGGGCTGCGCCAGCATAAGTGCAGTTGTGCTGGGTGCATCAGCCATGATATTCAGCACTGGGCATGCAAATGAGGCCATGGTATTATGGCCCCATTTGCATGCGGTGCACCGATTCCCGGTGACTTGCACCTGGCACCCTGCCAGGCTGCAGCCATTGGGGACGGACACCCTACTGACTCTTGGCAGTCTCTGCTCCTGTTCGCCCGATCACGGGCATAGGAAAGTTAAAAGGTCCCTGGTGGACCTGTGGATCCCCCCTTCTCCAAATCATGAGCATATGCAGTAATAAGGTCCCTGGTGGATTTGTGGATCCCCCCTTCACCTGATTGTGGGCATATGCAGTAATAAGATCCCTGGTGGACCTGTGGATCCCCCCTTCTCCCAATCATGAGCATATGCAGTAATAAGGTCCCTGGTGGACCAGTGGAGTCCCCCCTTTGTCCAATCGTGGGCATATATTCAGCCGGGATGTGTGGCGCATGCAGCACAGCAACACCTTGCGCCCACTCGCGGGGTGCAAAGATTGCCTGGCAAAACCAGGAACAAGTCCTGGCCAACCACAGGCAAGCTGCCATATTACAGGGTGCAACACAGCAGCTGCCAGCCATGGGTACCACCCATACCAGCACACTGCCGACATGCCCCTGACCTGGGGCATTGTGCCCCCTGCCCCATCACCCGAGCGTGGGCATAAGAATCAATAAGGTCCCTGGTGGACCTGTGAATCCCTCGTTCACCTGATCATGGGTATACATTCAATGAATGCCCTGGTGGTCAGTGGAAACCTCCCCATCACCCAATCGCGGGCAGACAGTAGCAAATGATACCCTGGTGATCCAGTGGTACCCCCTCCCCACCCGCCACTGGGGTCCCGCCACCCAGCACTCCCCATAATGTACTACACAGGCCCGATATGTGAATGAGCGTGTTCATTTACATATCAAGCCTGTGTAGTGCAACTATAGTCTACACCATTGGTCCATGCAGTCGACCAATAGGCACACAGAACAGTACTGTACACTGTCATTGGCGGGTGGCTGGGCGCATATGGACGAGGGCTGCTGCCCGCCAATGACAGGGGGTGCTGGGTGGCAGGCACCTCAGTGGGTGGGTGGGGAGGGTACCACTGGACCACCTGGGTATCTTCTGCTATGTCCGCCCACGATCAGGCGATGGGGTTTCACTGGACCACCAGAGACAATCATTGAATGTATACCCTTGATCAGGTGAGGAGAGATTCACAGGTCCACCAGGGACCTTATTGATTCTTATGCCCACGTTCAGACGATGGGGCAAGGGGGCACAATGCTCCCAGGTCAGGGGGCATGTTGGCAGTGTGCTGGGTGGGCGGGTGGCCACCCATGGCTGGCAGCTGCTGTGTTGTGCCCTGCAATATGGCAGCTCACCTGTGGGTGGCCAGGACTTGTTCCTGGTTTTGCCAGGCACATCTTTGCGCCCCCCTGAGCAGCGCAAGGTGTGGTTGTGCCAGCATATGTGCCACACATCCTGGGCTTAATATCGGGATGTGCCACATATGCATGGGCACACCCCCCCACACTTGCACCGCATACATTACTGATGTGCCCCAGCGCATCGGGGGTTGTGCATCGCAACTTACCCCTCTGAATATCGCACCTGGGCGCATTGGTGGGTTGCTCATGGTGGATCCCTGTTGCCATGCACAACCCTTGAATATCAGAGCCTATATTTACAACACTTATTTATTTGAATTTTGTTAACCAGGTAGAACACTGAGACAGTAAAGTCCCTTTTCAGGATTGACCCAGGGTCATATGTTACATAGCTGTCAACAAGTATTACAGAGCAGTACATTACATTTCATAGCCGAACAACAAGTATCACAGAGCAGTACAGTGTACAGACAGTAACTGCAAGGCATCTATGAAGCATCATCACCTACTTGTGTTATAACTGTTGTTTTTCTAGTTAGTTTTTTCTTTCTCCTGCTATTTGTCTACTAAATATTCTAGGTGTAATGTGTCATTTATTTTACTGAGTCTTTCAAATATATTGACTATCCCTAATAACTACCAATTACGGTTTTATGGCATCACAGTCTGTTGCCATGGTGAGCACCATGATGTCATAAAGGTGTTGTAAGGTTAACAGGGTAGGGGCAAATAGTTTATATAGACATGTTAGGTAGACTACCAAGAAGAGCTGTAAACCTTGTAAAGGAACATTGAAAATGAAAAAAAAAAAACGCATTCGGCTGTAAATTGTAATAGCTGAAACATCTTATTCGAAAGTACATGCTGAAATGCAGAGCTGCTCTTTAAGTTCCTTACCTGAGACTGAGGGTGGAGTGTTGTAGGGTGCTAATAGGGTGGAGGGATGGGCTGCATTCATGGATGGTCAGGGGTGGAGCAGAGTGAAAATATTGTCTCCTGCGTGGGGAATTAAAGGCTTTAAAAGTTTTTTTTAAGAAACGCTTGTTGCACAAAGTTGGGGAAGACAGAATACTTCCGTCAGCTAAATATAATACAGTGTTCCTGACTTTGTACCAACTTTACCAGCAAAGTTTAAATTGCTGCATCTTTGCTCACCATACAGATTGTATATATGCCTTTGTATATATATGATCTCTAAGGAGTGTCCTTGGGCAGGCAAGGCAGTGGAGCATGGTCAGTAATGCATCAGGCAGGCGAGGCGAGTGCGCAACAGTAGTGCTCACTGTTCTGTGACCCAGGTTCAGGAACCGACTCCAGTTGTTGGGTAGTGTAGCATAAGCGCTTACTACTCTGATGAACTCAATTCAGAACAGACTAGATTTGTTGAGGCCAGCCAGTTAGGGAGTGATGATGTGTGTTTTACAGTATAGCTCTCCCCCTCCGGGGAGGTTAACATCCTCTGCTGTAAGCCTACCACCCAAGAGGCTAGATGGCCATGCAACAGAGGCTTATTGGGGATGGGCCACCACCAGCCACAACTAGCATGCTGTACCAGTATTGTGCATGTGGCCATATCATTACATGCCTACACGCTTAAAGGGGTGAGGAAATAGTGAAAAAAAGCCTTAACCTACAGGATGACAACCAGCTCATTGCAGGAACTACACCACTGACTAGGCGTCCACCTTCTGCCTTGATCCAGACCATATCAGGGAAAGTGTCCTCCCTGGGACCCTCCATGGGGTGCAAGCCATGGGGAACATGGAGGTTGGGGAAAAATACCAATGGGTGGTGGGTGATGGTACTGACGGGAGCAGGCCAGAGGGAAAGCAGATGGTAGAAGGTGAATAAAGAGCTGAATAATAAAAAATAATACACACTTCAGTAGGTAAGTTCTGGCTTCCTTCGGTGAACAGACTCTTAGTCTGACAAAAGTCACTGGCTCATACCAAGCAGTCTTAAATGGCTTCCCTAGTAATTGAATAGCTGAATAATCATGCTTATGAAAGTACTTTCTGAAGTGGATGCATGACTAGAAAGAGATTCACATCCACGACCTGTTTGGGTACGTGTTTGTCATTTCTGATACAGTTCAACCGACAGTCAGCTGACTGCATGGTTCATGATTTCAATTACAATACGATGCCTCAGCAGACCTTTCAGTTGTTTTCACGGTATTTTGACAGTTGACAAAATCAGTACCTATGGTTGATACAGGTGTGTGACTGCAGAGGAAGAATCACCTGACAGCACAGATAATTAATGATTAACCCGAGGCATTCTTTCTTCAGCTATTAATAGGCAAGAATCTTTAGGATCACACTATGTTAGTTAAGGTCAAGTTCGGTCCAGTTTTAACCTCCTATTACTAACAACGCTTTTACTGTAAGTAGCATTGGAACCACTAGGTCTATTCTTCTGGTTTCATGAAAATAACAATATCTTAGAATATGTAAGTTGAATAAATGGATGCTTAACACAAGGGGCAGTTAAGGTAAATAAAAAAAGGTTGCTACAACAGACATGGTTATCAGGTTAAGGGCTTCTTTAAATTTGTCCATTTTATGTTCTGCTGTGGAAAAAATTATTTTTCACCTTTATCAATAACTGATGAGTTGGATACAGTAGTATATAGCACTTGTTAACCTACTTCTAGTAAATTTTTAAACTCAGCTGTGCAGAAAATGCATATTGAACACACAGGTACAAATGAAACTTACAGTAGGAAACCCTACAGTCACAAATGTGCTTTCTTCAGCTTTAAAAAGCAATTGAACAATAGTATACTAATGCAGAGCCAGATTAACAATACCAGTCATCCAGCGCTGTACAGTTCAACAAAACCAAGTGAATAGCGTTTGCCACACACTAAGTTTGGAACTCTACCTTATCACCACGGGGTCTCTAGTCACCAGCATCTTAAAGATACTTATTTTCTAGGTTATTTCCACTAAAACCATAGACATGACCCTGATCAGCCTTTTTCCTAGTCCTGTTCCTTCTGTTGTATTACACATCTTTTCTCTCTATCCATATCAATCATCTACTCTTGTACTAAATTGGACTCTAGCAGAGCTTACTACCTGTTATCTTCCTTACATATTGTATCCTAATCGTTTTGTCATGAGCCTGTTGTTGCTATAGCCTATTATACTCCTTCATGTCTTCCTTGTTGTATGTTTCCTCAGTTATTACTGTTCTGATCAGCTAGTCCTGAACTACTACTATCTTAAACCTGAAACTCATTTCATATTATTGTTCTAGTTTATGGTTTGAGACTTGGGCATGATCACTATTCTCCCTAATTTTCTGTAATCACTGATCGAGTGAAATTATTATAGCTGCCTGTATTATACTGTGCCATAGTCTTACTTTCATAATCCTGATCATTGTAATGTTGTTGCCTGCAATGTACTCCTTCTGGGTTGTGCCTGAAAATAAGCAGTTTTGTCTAGTGCACTTATGCGGTTATCAAAGCAAATAAATAAACCTTTCTAATATAACATGTTACCTGTCTAGCTATGGAAACAGTTAGTTGACTGAAAGTTGGAGTCTTAGGCCATCTTGATCCACATTTGGGGAAGAGGTAATGGGTCATGAATGCTGAGGGACACAGACCTCTATCTCCCTAACAAGACCTCTGCCCTGAAACCGGAAGTTGTTTCATGGCACTCTCTCAAGGTCCTGCCACCCTGACATAATTAATCATCAGAACCCCAATGTTGTCTGTCATGAGGACTTCTGGTTGGAGTGCAACCATGATGGTCATGTTATGCTGGAGCTCTGATTCTCAGGTCACCAACTGTGATCCTAACGAAAATCCAAACTACTGCCGGAACATTTCCAACACTGGGTTTGACAGATTTTGTTTCACTAAAATGAAATATACTTTTTTTTTTCAGAATTATGTTTTTAATTTTTTCCCTCCACACTCATCAAGTGAAGTTGTGCCATTGACGGGATGGCCTCCGCTTCCTCAGGACCTGCACTTACCACCGGCCTGACCACAATCACCAAAATGTTGCCTAAACCTCTTGAGGAAGTCATTGGGATAAAGACAGCTGTGGACTCTCTCCAGCAAAGAATGGACCAGGTACAAATTCAGGTGTTCAATAGTGGTGGGCGAAGTGGGCTCAATCCGCTCTGCAAAGCATTTCGCGGAGCAAAGGTGGATTTGCGGAGTGCTCCGCAACGCGAAGTGGAGTACTTCGCATTATAATGAGGAATGCGAAGTCCATTACAAATGCTGACTTTGCGTTACTCTGCCTTCCCTGACCACTACTCTTCCAATTTTAAGGTGACGTGCATTGGTGGCAGTCCACTTCACCTCACTTCACTTCACCTTGTTTTTTAGCTCTGAAGGTGGATTTTGCAGTGATTCATAGGAGTTCAGGTCACATGGGCTCTATATTGATCTGCACAGCCTCAGTTTGGGGTAGTATGAGCAGGAAGGAGTAGGAGACAGTGTGCTCTGATAGCTGTCTGTAGGAATCTTGTAAAAGGTGTTCAAAAAGCATTTTTGCTTTTTTTTTGGGATCCAACTTTAGTTCATCGATAGTAGGAAACCCTCCTGTGCCCATATCATCGAGCGTTTTTGTTTGTGTGTGGATTTTGAATGTTAATTTCCAACACTGAGTGTGTGTGGTGAAAGACAGTGAAAGTGTGCTGTGGGGAAAGGGCGTATCTGTAGTGTAGGTAGATTTAAGTTGGAGAACTAGTGATTTCTTTGTTTTTTGGTTATATTTTTGTTATATAACTGACTGTGTCAACGTACACATAGTAATATTGTCAGTAATAGTACAAATTTTCTTGCTGTTTGTTGTGTGTATGTGGTGCAGTGTTTTATAAGGTCAGGTTGTTTAAATTAGAAATTTACATTACGTGGCAGTACACTGAACTTTTGCATTTGCGTCGCATTCCTCATTCAGCACTGTACACAAACTGTTCTGTGTTGTGTGTGCAGTGTTGCATGCATAAAATATAATACACCTTTGATTGTGACACAGACTAGTGTAAGTGCAACTAAGTGCAACAGTGTGAACCTGCTATCCATTGCAGCTGCCTGATTTTGTACTGCGATTGTGTTCTCTGTTCTTAGTTTTGCTGCTTGTATTGTAGTGCCGTAAAAATCAGCACTGTCTGTATTCAGTGCTCCCTCCCTGCCACGTTCAAAAGGTATTTTTTACCAGACTGGATTGTTTTTATGATCCAATCAGCATCACTGGTTACTGAAGTTGTTTTCATTCCACCACAGTCTCAGAGTAGTCTCTTATCTGTTGCTGAAGCCACAGTTGCTTATTTTGCTTCACATCCAGCCAGCGTCCCTCCAGTCAGAAAGTGAACATATCAAAATCTAAATTTGGTAATAATATTTGTGGTTGATCCCCCAAAATGCCTGCAAAGAGACATGCAATCAAAGCTGTTTCAATGTTGGCAGTAAAGATGGTCTTTTGATGTGGTCCATATGGTAGTGTCTGTGATGCAGAAGTGCATTGCTGATGAGAGGAGAAGGTATTTCTCCTGCAAGGTTTTACAGCCCAATCAGTAGCTTCACTCATAGTTGGAGGAGATGATGTTTTTCCAGCCAGTGGTGTTAGTGTTACTGGTGTTAGTGGTGGTGGGTGAGTATTAGCATTGTTGCATCAAGTTCTAATTCTGACCAGTGTACCATATCCAAACATATTGAGTGCGACGGTGCAAGTGAGTGGCAGGGGTAGATGATGTCATACTTCCCAGTAACATCCAGTAACTGAACCTGAGGATTCTGATGATCATGTCAATGATAGCATACAATGTGATATTCTGTCACGTGGCATAACGTCACACATTTTCCATGCAGTGATTCACAGTGTGGTGAAAAAATATCAGGTGATGATGGTGTAGATGCTGGCGATGATGTGATGATGATGTTGCTGTTGTTGCAACATGCAGTCCATGCTAGCATCCAAGCAGAAGATGTGGATGTGTGTGAGGTGACGTTAATGAACATGATGATGATGTAATTGACCCCAGTTGGGAACCGGAGAAAAAGAAATTAAAAGTGGCTGTGTCTGAGTCTGTTTGCAGGAATCCCCCCAGTAAAAACTTGTGATCTACTGGTTTTAGTTGATGATGATGATGATGATGATGACCCAGTAATCAATGTGATAGGTAGTCGTGGTGTTCATTTGCAGTCCAGGTATGCAGTGCCCGAATCATCACCTGCCCCCCCCACTTCACTGCTTAAAATAACAGACTTAAATAAGCCACATCATCATGGACATGTTAAAAGCAGAGCATCACACTCCCTTGTTTGGGATTTTTTTGTTCAAGATGCAAATGATGATTCAATTGCAATCTACCAGGTTTGCCATGTGCGTGAGTCGGTAAAGGGGAACCATCTTGGGACAGGAGGACTGGCACAGCATCTTAAGAATAGGTACTTGTCTGTGGAACCAGCTGAAGCTGGCGGCTAATACCACGGTGGGTTTTACCTGTGTCACCGGCAACCATAGCCAGCATGTTATCCCTTTCCATGACTGTTAAGACCAGTAGGAAATTAAACATGTGCAGTAGTACGGCAATAAGAGCAGAGGATTACTACAGACATGATGAGGTGGAGGACCATAATGACTTTGAAATGTTACCCAGTGCTGGTGAGAGTAGCAGTTTTTGTGGTGGTGGTGAATGCAATATTTCTAGTGCAAGTGGTACATCAACCCCGGTTGGCAAATCTGGCAAAATAACAGCATTTCTGGGTTTGTCATCATCACTTGTGCAACCGTCTTCATCACATGCCCACACTCCACCCCCTGCCAATGTCATTCATCACAGAGCACAAGCATTTGTGACCAACAACACACCACGTGTAAAATGTTTAAGTCAGCCCATGTTACAGAGTGTTTTTGCACGTAAGCTGAAGTACCCCTCCAATCATACAGTGTCACGTGAACTTAATGCTGCTGTAGTGGAAATGCTGGCAATTGATCTTTTGCCCTTCTCCTTTGTGGAGAATTCTGGGTTCCAGCGGTTTGCTGCACATGCCTGTCCAAAATGGAAAGTCCCATCCAGGACATACTTTTCTACCCGTGCTGTTCCAGAGTTGTTCCGCACTGTGTCCGACTCAGTAAGACATGCCCTTCAACATTCCTCCTCTCCATTCATCCATTTAAGTGTGGATATGTGGACAAATGGCAAAACAGCGGGGACTTCACACCTGTGTATAACTGCACACTGGGCATAGGTGCCAGGGGTTGTTTGTGATGTTGGTAGTGTGAATAATCAGTGCAGTAAGGTGGATTGTCACGGTAGCAATCTTCCTGGAATTCACCAGCATGCAACGATTGCTATGCACAGTATGACCTATTCACACACTGGTGAGAACATGTTGGACATGGTACTGACTGAAACTGACAGATGGCTAAGCCCTCTGTCCCTGAGAGCTGGGTTCATAGCAAGTGACAATGGGTCAAATGTGGTGAGATGCATCACGAATGGTGGTTTTTTTTCATGTTCCATGCATGGCCCACTGTTTAAATCTTGTGGTTCAGGAGTTTCTGCAGCACCCTGACATAAAGGAAATGCTGACCGTTGCATGACGTATCAGCTCTCACTTTTCAAGATCTGGAAAGGCCCGTGACCAACTGCGGCAGTTGCAGATACAAAACAGCCTGCCTCAGCACCGCTTGAAGCTGGAAGTTGTCACCCATTGGAACTCCATGTTATACATGGCAGAGAGGTTGTATGAACAATACAAAGCCACTTCAGAATATCTTGTTATGCACACTAGGCGTGACAGTTCCGGGGCCTCCATGTCTATGACAACTGAACACTGTCTCCTAATGGACTCTGTAATAACAATTTTGCAGCCTTTTGAACATGCAACACAGGCAGTGAGTGGCAAGTCTGCCTCCATTAGCCAATCAATTTCACTGATGCAGGTGCTGAGGCAGACATTGGTGAATGTACAGCATAGCCTTGATGTTGCTGGAGACAGTGGTAGCAGTATGTTGCTGCAACACATGCTGACAGTATTCGACCATAATTGTCACCTTGTGAGCATTCAGCGTAGTGACAATTTTGCCATAGCAACATTGCTAGACCCATGATACAAATGTGGAATTTCATCAGTACTGGAGGGAGGGCCTGAACAGATAAAAAATATCAGTGGTCAACTGGTGCGCTTGGTTCATGGGGCACAGAAGTCACATGCCAAGGTTAGCAAACCTCAGCAGCATAATCCGGCTGAAGGTGTACCTAGAGGACCATCAAGGATATCATTCAAGTGGACTGTAGTTCCAGGTGGTCTGTCATCCAAAGTGGGTGGTGTCAACCCACTTTGCGAGACTTTGTCCCAAGTGGGTATTTGTGAAATTAATGATTCGGGAGAACAGGATGATGTATCAACAATTGGACTTAGTGCAGTACAGAGAATGGTTGGGTCATATTTGCCTGAAAACAGGCATCTGACAATAAGTGAAGATCCTCTTTTGTACTGGAGTAGAAAGGTCAGTGAATGGCCAGAGCTGACTGCAGTGGCACTGAAGTACCTCACATGCCCACTCTCCAGTGTAAGTGTTGAGAGGGTATTCAGCTCAGCAGGTGCAATAGTCAGGGATCATCAGACAAATCTGTCTCCTGAAAATGTTAGTTTGCTAAAATTTATTAAAATAAATGAGATGCACATATCAGCACAGACTGCAGCCTCGGTATTCGTACCCCAGCCTAGTCATGGTGGTCTTGCTGATGTGGAAATGGAGCATCCTGGTGGCACTGGCAGTTGCTGCCTGAAACAGCCCACCACTGACGTAGATGATGACACAATGGAGAAAGAATTTCCCAGTGGTCATACTTCAGCCATTGATGACTGTGAGGGCAGTTTTCTTTATGAGGATGATGATGTGGTTAATGTTGGCAGGTTTTAACTGCAGTATTTAAAAGTCTGTGTGCCCCCCCAGACCACCACCACCAGGACTGATGTTATCCAAGTCTGCCACCATGAGTCTGTCTGCCCCCCACGTACCACCACCACTACCAGGACTGATGTTATCCAAGTCTGCCACCATGAGTCTATCTGCCTCCCCATGGACAACCACTCCACCACCACCAGCTTCTTAATATTTAAACCATAAAGTAAGTATGTGCATTCATGTTTGTTATGCTGTCTCACTTCCTTTAGCTGTATGTTTTGTTTTCTGTAGCTTTTCAGAGCCACAATGGCAAAACACATACAGTACACTTCTTCTTTTACATGGAAACAAAAACAGGTTCATCGCTAATACTCGGGAATGATGCTGTAGCTGTACCGTATGGAGAGGAACCGATGTAATATCCATGTGAAATCCAAATTTCAGGTAAGTATGAAGATTTTATTTCATCCATTTCATTGTTTTGTAAAGACTGCAGCAAATATTGCACACAACAGGTTGTGTTAGTTGACAAGATGTGTCTCTGAAATGTAAGTTGACTTTAGGGATTGAGATTTGAGAACCAGAGAGGGACACATAACAATGAAGTTGTAACTTGTAAGAAGTCATTCATTTCTTTTTTTAGGAAACTTCGAGATGCTTTGTTGTTCTGTTAAAGTGGCCTTATCCAAAAAAAGTTCTTCAACATCAGGCACACCCCTCCCGAGCTTGGGCACACATGCAACACGTAGAAGTCATTTCATTAGATGTCCATGACCATCGTTAATAACAGGACTCCAGAAGGATGCTGATGAAATCTGTGAAGAAGTAAAAAAATAAGAAACCATTACAGAGAAACCTGCAAATATGATTCCCCCTCCCCTCCAAAAAATACTTACCTTCATGTGCTTGAGAGTTATCCCGTTCTAATTTCAGTGCAAAGAAATTCTCATTGAGCACTGGGATGTGCACACCAACAGCTTCTGTGTGACCTGTGATGTGATGCAGAACAATACCATGAGTACATGTCCATGTCAACCCCCCTCCTCACCTACAAAATACACAACCATATATCTATATATATATATATATCTACTCACCAAGGCTACTACAGTATTAGTGTACAGCCAAAGGGCACCCTTCAATCCAATTGAGATGATCACATTTCATTTGCTGGAATCATCTCTCAGAACAAATTGGACCAGCAACATGAAGCTCACAGTCATCATTTTATACTAGGGTATGTACTGAAACAGTCTCATTTCACTTCATTACCATTTGCCAATTTTTTGCACACAAGGAGGGTGCATGCTGGGCCTGCAGAAAAAATCTGGGGACTCTGTGCCACTTTTGTGTGTTCTGTGATTGTTGCTGTGAGCTCATGATATCATACTGACATTTTTGCAATTAAAGCAGCATTGCAAGAATGTCCTCACAGTTCTGAACTGTACTTTTTTATGCTACTTTACATTGCCACAGCCACCACTACTTACCTCTGAGTTGTGAGTGACTTGAATGATATGATTCTCCTCACAATTTATGTCTGCTTCACTTACTTTTACTTTTTTTTCATGTATGAAAAAAAAAATGAGCATGTCTTTCAGTATTGTTCAGACCAGCTTTGTATTTAGCTGCTTTTCAATAACTATTGTTCTGTGGTGTCATAAAACACTGACTGATGCATAACTGTTAATTAACAACAGAAGTGATATATGACAACTACTTGATGTGATGGAGAAAAGCAGAGGAAATGACAAAGACCCAGTCAGCGCCGATTTAAAAGGAATGCTCCTTTCATTATTTCACACATGAAAACAGGTAGTACAGCAGACTCAACTACTGCAAATTATTGTATCATTCCAGTCAGTCAGGATGTAAATAATGAAAGTTGTAACATAGCATTAAAAAAATATAGGTCAGAGTTATCAACAGATTATTGCGTTGCTGCTTTACAGACAGTCACCCCATCACATAGTTATGGTGATGCACATAAACTAATATGTGGGGATTATTATTACCACTGGAATATTTCTTGCTCCACAGAGCGCAATATATTTCTGTGAAAACCACCCATGATTTCATTACAGTGAGTCACAAGATGGCAGAATTACCAATCAGAAAAGCCACCCACATTGTGCCACACTTTCTCAGTAATGTTAAGATGTGATGCCAGGGGGAGCGCAGGTGTATGCTCCACTATAGTGAATGTCCGTCAGCTATCCCAAACAATGTTTCCTTATGTTATAAGGTTCACTTTGTGGTGAAATGTGGGATGTTTCCACTAACAAAGCTCTTCTTACTGGAAACGTGGCCACACATTTCACCACAAACTGACCATTATAACACAAAGAAACATTCGGAAACCTGCAGGACAAACAGATATTCACTGCAAGGCGCACGCACACGCACTCTCCCTGCCACCACGTCCTAACGTTGCTGAGAAGGGAGGCAGAATGTGGGCAGATTTTCAGAACAGGAATGCCTCCATCATGTGACTCACTGTAATGAATTTACGCCTGGTTTTCACAAAAATGTATTGTACTATGTGGTGCAAGAAAGATTCCCCTGTAAGCGAAAATGTGTATGATTAAACAATAACACACAAAAAACACACAAAAAAAGTACAACACAGTAGTGGGATGGGGTCAGGGGTGGGGGTGGGGGATCAAAAACAATACCCTCACTTACTATGGCAGTGGGATGCCGTGGTGGTCCAGCAGCAGGTGCAGCACTGAAAGTATTTGCTACTGCTGTGCTTCCACTCTGTTAACCTGCTGCTCCAAAGAACTGAAGCTCGCATTGTTTTCCTTGAGTACTGCTCACACCAGGCCGAGGTAAGACTGGCTTGCAGGGACTGTGGCGGGGTCCACTGCAGCGGGTAATCCAGGTGTGGGACTGGTGGTGGACGTGGCTGTGGTGGCAGTGGTGGTGGTGGAGCAGCTGATGTAGTAGCCCTCCTCCTCCTCCTGCTGCAGTGGTGACTGCTGCAAGCCACATCTCGCACCCCAGCAGCACCCTCGGCCACTGCCACAGAAGGGGCCAGCAGGTGGACACATGGCTCCTTCCATGGCAGCCTGCCACTCTGCCCTGTGGTGATTCATCATGTGGGTGCGCTGGCCACCGGTCCCCAAATATGTTCCAGGGGGCCCATGGTGAACCAGCACACTGCACACACGGCACTCCACCACTGTACTGTCTCCCCCCACACAATTAAAAAACTTCCACACTGGGGAGCTGCAGAGGGGACCAGACACAGTCCGCACATGTCGGGCATGAGTCCCACCACCACCTATAATTGCCGGGGCCACCTCCTGTGGCTGTGGAGGTGGTGGAGGGGGTACTGCTGGAGCCCCAACAGCTGCTGCTAGCGGTGGTGGTGGTAGTGGCAAAGAAGGTGGACGTGCAACAGCCACCGGTGGCACTGGTGCTTCTGCTGCTCCTGTTGCTTCCATGGGGGAAGCAACACTGGCCAGGAGTCTGGAGCGGTCCAACATCACACAACCGCCCCGTCCCCCATGGGTCTGCACTCCTTCCCTCCTAACGTGCCCATGGGCCAGCGACTCACCTTCTCCAATGTGACCCTCCATCCTCCGGAGTCCACAGGATGACACACACACTCAGACAGTGGGCACACACACACACACACACACACAGTCAGTCACACACACAATACAAAACAAAAACAAAACTTATACAAAAAAATTCACTAACCAAAAAAACACTAAGACAATACAAACACTAAATAAAATAGCTTTTAAAAAAGCTGTTTGTTGGTTCTGGCAGTAAAAAGAAACGAAAGCCAAGCAAACTCCTCTCCTCTCCTCTCCTCTCCTCTCCTCTCCTCTCCTCTCATAATTTTGCTTTCTCCCTCTACAAATGCAAAGGAGAAAGTGAAACAGCTTCTCTGACTCACTTTCTTCCTGCCTGGCTAAAGCATGTGACTTACAGTACTGCAAGCCATGTGATGTGCCTATTTTCTTCTCACTTTGCCTTACTTCACATTAAGGCATAATGAGAACACGAAGTGGTAACAATAATGTGAAGTGAGCACTTTACTGGGTCCACTTTGCGTTGTGCTCTGCGGACACGGAGTGCCCACTTCACATTCACTTCGAGGGTGGATTAATTTGCTGCATCTCTAGTGTCCAGTGATAACCCCGAAGCAATTGGATACAAGCAGACTCCTGGGACACTAAACTTCACCTGCCCAAAATGAAATATCCCTACTATGGGACAAAAACAACTATCTTGAAGCTGTGGGCATAGAAATAACATTAGAATAATGGTCATCCCAGTATTCAGTGATATGGGAGACTCAAATTGAGCGACTCAATTTGAGCGCCTGTACCTAGAGTGAGTATGGAACGAGAGTGACTGTGGAAATGGCAGGTGCAGAAGGGCTAAAATGGTGACCGCAGGATACAGTACTGGTAGGAGGGACATCCCAGAAAGCAGGATATAGGAGGTAGTTCAGGGAGGCAGTGCTGAGCTGGCTGTGTGGGCTTGTGGAGGCAGTGTATGCCTCTGATGTAGAAGGATGTGGGTTTGATCCTGGGTTAGTGCACTAGTGTTTTTGGTTGATGTATGGTTTGGGAGATGTATTTTTTTGTTACATTGCATCTTTTGCACTGTTGTATTCCCACTCCTCCTCTGTCGTCGCTCCCCTGACATCTAGGTGGCCCCCGTTTTTGATCCCCTGATTAGCCTCCTTCTGAGCTCGCTCCTTACTCCAGCGTCAGGCTCTCTTCAGAGTTGATTATATTGTGAAGGGGGTGTAGGGGGCACAGCATCTATTTCCTAGATGCATTATATTGCTCTCTATATTGTCCCTATATGACCTTACCTTTGATAAGTTTCTAACCTCGCCAACATTGGATAGTAATCATTTATATGTTTATAGTACTATCAACTTATCCCAATGCTGTGACTCTCTTACTGTGTCATGGAACCTACATTCCCCTGGTGACTGGGGGTTGCCATTTTGTTCCCCTAGCTTGCTACCCCCTTTTCTAAAAGAACTCATGGTAGAACTAGTGACACCGCTGACTACTCTCGGAGGAGGGCAGATGTGATTCCTCTTCACAAAAGTGGGAGCAGGACAGAGGCAGAAAACTACAGACCAGTTAGTTTGACCTCAGTGGTAGGGAAAATGATGGAATCACTTCTGAAGGAAAGAATTGTTGAGTACCTAGAGGCCAGTGAGGCACAGGACCCAAGGCAACATGGATTCACGATGGGAAGGTCATGCCAGACAAATTTAATAGATTTCTTTGACTGGGTGACCAAAGTAGTAGACCGGGCAGGGGCTGTGGACATGGCTTACCTAGATTTTAGCGAGGCATTTGATACAGTCCCACACAAAAGATTAATACACAAGTTAGCCAGCCTTGGAGTGGGTCCCAAGGTGATAGCCTGGATAAAAAATTGGCTAGACAACAGGACGCAAAGGGTAGTAGTAAATGGAGTCCACAGTGAAGAAAGAGGGTTACTAGCGGGGTACCGCAGGGTTCAGTACTGGGATCGGTCCTTTTTAATGTCTTTATAAGTAACATTGCAGAGGAACTGGAAGGAAAAGTATGTCTATTTGCAGATGACACAAAGATCTGCAACAGGGTTGATACATCAGATGGAGTGGAAAGGATGAGAAGGGACTTGGCAAGATTGGAGGAATGGCCAAATGTATGGCAGCTCAGATTCAATGCAAAGAAGTGCAAGGTAATGCACCTGAGAAACAAAAACCCAGGAGAAGAGTACACAATGGGGGGGGGGATGAGATACTGACAACAGTAAAAATGGAAAGGGACCTGGGGGTAATTATATCAGATGACCTAAAGGTGGTCAAGCAATGTGAGAAGGCAGTAAGGAAGGCTGGGGGAATACTGGGATGCATAGGGAGAGGCATCAATAGTAGAAAACAGGAAGTTGTTATCCCTCTGTACAGACAGTTGGTGAGACCCCATCTGGAGTACTTTGTGCTGTTCTGGAGACCCCATCTCTGCAAAGACATAGACAGAGTGGAGGCTGTCCAGAGGAGGGCATCAAATGGTGCAGGGTCTGCACCAGAAGACATACGAAGAAAGACTAAAGGAGCTTAATATGTATACCCTTGAGGAAAGGAGGGAGAAAGGGGACATGATAGAAACTTTCAAGTACCTCAAGGGAATCAACAAAGTCCTAGAGGGTGGCATCTTTCAGAAAAAGAGATGTGCAAGAACAAGTGGGCACAATTTGAAGATAGAGGGGGGGACGGCTCAGAGGTAATGTGAGGAAGTATTTTTTCACAGAGAGGGTTCTGAATGTGTGGAACAGCCTCTCTGAGGAGGTCATGGAGTCAAGAACAGTGAGGGAATTCAAGAATGCATGGGACAGACATAAGGCAGTCCTAGTGGGGGGTAGGAGGAAGTAAGCTATTGGTTAACTAGGATCTGCAGCTTATCTGTTAGGTAGGAAAATGGGCAGACTAGGTGGGCCAAGTGGTCCTTATCTGCTGTCAAATTCTATGTTTGGCACTCCTCGCTGGGATCTTCAACTTACAAGCCAACTGTAAAGCGCCCTCAGCTCAGAGGAAGCTTCACAAACTCAACAACGAGCAGTTAAAGGAATATATGTGTAGACTGTCCTTACTGTTGCTGCTGCTTTCTGGCAATATTGACCCCAACCCTGGCCGTCCACAACTTATGGCATGCCCACAGTCATCTACTGGGTTACTTATAATTGCCTCTCTTAATATATGCAGCCTCCTCCCCACAATGGACGTACAGAATTCATGGATCTTACAACATAACCTGGCATCCTCTCAGTTGTGGAAACATGGCTTTCTCCAAAAGTAGAGGATGCTTCAATTTCCATCCTAGGCTACACAATCTTTAGACAGGATTGTCTCTCCAAGTGTGAGGGTGATTGTGCGATCTACCCGGAAACAACCTTCTAGGTCTCATACTAACTCTCCCCAAAACTGATGACCTTATGCAAGTCCTTACCATAAAAGTGCTTCTAGGTACACACAATAAAACCCTTACTGTGTTTTTAATCTATATTCCTCCCAGACAGACGTCCTCCTGCTTTGATTCACTCCTAGAGTGTTTGGCTCTCTGAGACTTAATTCGGAAATTATCATGTTAGGAGATTTCAATATCAATTGGTTCTTTCCTGACACAAGCCCTTGCAAAGGTGCAGTTTCAGCAGTTCACCTGTCCCAGCTAGTCGAGTCCCCAGCTAGAACAAACTATAAAGCTGGAACTGGTACCTTACTGGACTGGGTGCTCTCTAACCACCCTGATCATATATCGGACACAACCGTACTCCCAGTGACCACTCCCCAGTCTTCTTTCATTCGGAAAATAAATTCTCTAAACCACCCGCTAGAACAATTACCACCAGGGTACTTATCCGTGGGCATCTTGAATCACTAAAAGCTGACCTGTGTAATCAGGACTGGTTATTGGTTTACATAACTAACAACATTGACATTGGCCTCGACCAATTCATTCTTTAGTTCAACGCTATGTGTGACAGGCACGCCCCCCCCCCCAATAAAAAGTGTAAAATTAAAGGCCGCTGTAATCCCTGGTTTTCTCCAGACCTCCTCAAGCTTCTGAAAGCCAGGGACCATCTATGGCACAGGTCTAGCTCCCTGTGTAACCAGGCTGACATCCAGAGGTACAAAGCAGCTAGAAACAACTGCACAAGGGCTATTTGTGCAGCTAAAAATCAATATTATAATGAAGTGCTCTCTTGGACCTGGAATGATGGCAGAAAATTTTGGACTAACCTTAAAGAGGTCACTGGGAGAGACCTCAGATCTGCCCCACCATGCTTAACATTGATGGTGTACCCTCACTTGACCCCAAACTTATTGCTAACACTTTTAATAATGCCTTCATGGACCTGAGTGGTGTCCTGCCACCTGGCTACTTCTCTCACCCCCTCACAAGTGACTACTCTGGGAAAGAGACTCTGCACCCTTCTCATCCTCCTTTCTACTTCAAAAACCCACTCAGCCCACAAAGCCAGGAATTACTTACTCAAGGTATTAGGGAAATCAAGACTGAGTGGTGACACCCTGGATCTTAAGTTTGTAGCCCTTATGCTGGATTACATTCTGTCACCTCTAACACATATTATTAACATGTCACTTAGATACTCTCAATTCCCTCAGAAATGGAAATCTGCCACTGTGACACCAGTTCATAAGTTTGGGGATCGCAAAATTACTGGGAACTACAGGTCTATCTCTATCCTGCCCCCACTCTCAAAAGCTCTTGAGCGTATAGTGGCTGACCAACTGGTTGAATACTTAGAAAAATATCAGCTACAATGCCCGCAACAACACAGGTTCAGAAATGATTATAGTACCACTACCACCCTTCTGGAGTTCATAGGCTTTATTCACCACTCCTTAGCTCAAGGACACCTGGTCAGTGCTGCTTTCATTGATTTAACCAAAGCTTTCGACACAGTGAATCATGTCCTCCTGGTCAAATAGCTTACCACCACTGGCCTAGCTCATGACGGAGTAGCCTGGTTTGAAAGTTACCTGCACAACCGTACACAGCAGGTGAAGATTGGTAACACCTACTTGGATAGCAGACCTGTCCTATCTGGAGTTCCTCAAGGGTTCATCTTGGGCTCTCTTTTATTTAGCATTTTCCTCAACAACCTTCCTTACTCCTGTCAGGGTCATATCCTTTTATATGCTGATGATGGTGTCCTGTTTACCAGTGATCTAGACCCTAAGGTTCTTGAATCTAGGCTACAGAGTAATTTCGTACTTGTGGAAAGATGGTTCCATAAGTACAAGTTAGTTATGAGCTACAACAAGACTAAAACTATGCTGTTTTCCAGCTCCCAAAATAGGCACAGAACTTAGCCTCTTTCTACAACCAATGAAGAGGGCTTTCCCCTGGAGCTAGTTCAGCTCTTTAAATATCTAAGGATTACTATTGACAGTACAATGACCTATGCCCATCACATTGACAACATTGTTAAGGCTGTTAACACTTGCATTGGGCTACTTTATAGGCATAAGCAATGTTTGACCCCAGAGGCTCTTAACCTGGCCCTTCAAAGCTCTCTTGTCTTGCTTATTGATTATGGCTTACCAATCTATGGATCAGCTACTGAAACAACTCTTCATCGTATCATTGTTGCACTCAACAAAGCATGCAGGCTCCTTACCGGCTCAGCCCGTCTGTCCCATACCTGCGACATGTACGCTCAGGCTAACTGGCTCCAATTCAAAGGTAGACTCATGTACCAAACATGTTTACTGTCCAAAAAAGCAAGCCTAGGCAAAATGCCCCAAGGAGTGCAAAAGCTTATTTCCCCCACTATCAAACATCATTGCACCAGAAGCTCTACTAGCCAGATTTTTAATATACCCTGCTGTTGTCTTCTCAGGGACAAAGGTCCTTTGCCTACCGTGCCCCCCTATGAATGAACTTGCTGCACCATGACATCACTTCAGCATCTACCTTGGGCTCCTTCAAGGTTAAACTTATGCAACAGCTAGTTGCTGATGCCAGTTGTGACTGCTTCCAATAACCTTCCTTCTTGTGACTAGCACTTATTCTAACCTTATGCTATCCTTTTTTTTATCATTTGACATTTTCTCCTCTGCAGCCACGGTCCTTCTCTACATCCAGCCACCGCTACAGTCCACTGCCAACCCCGGAGCTCACATGCCCAGCTAGCAGACGCAACTACACCTGCAAAAGGGGGCCCCCCTATAGCCCCCCACACCCGGTGAGGAACCAGTACTGGCACATGCCTCCAGGCATTGTTGGCCAGTGGAGCTGCAGCTATCAAGCTGCCATAGACCTGTGCTGCCATTTTCCCCTGTTCTTCTTTTCCCCATCGGGACCACGGATGTGCAATGACATCTGCGCACATACGTGTAGTCATCCGCCATGGTCCCCCCTCCATTACACCACTGCATGTGGTACTTCCAGACATCCCAAGGGGTCGCCGCAGCACAGTGTTGAATCCCCAGCCCACACTAGGACCAGGAGAGCTGTCTTCTGATGCTCAATCCCAGTCCTCCTCTACCGATCCTCGATGACCTGAGCCTGGGTCGCCGGCACAGCGTGAGGCGTGGCATCCAGCACCTCAACCCTCAGCACTACCGGGCCAGCTCACCTTATGCTATCCTGACCGTATGCATAACTGTTCTCAGCATGTAAATAACTGTTCTAAGTTGCTAATCATTCTCCTTCACATTTCCTCTTGATCCCTTCCACTCTTTCCCCTCACCCCTCTATGGCTTTCTCCCATCCCCCTCCCCCCTTTTATATCTCCTGAGCTCACTTGCTCACTTTAAAATGCTTTGTCCCATACCTTCTCACCTCTGATGAGGCCCCTGGGCTGATGTCATCCCTTACCTTGTTGATTATTAGATAATAAGCTGAGTCTGTTCTCATTTTCCTGTAAAGGGTCATTTTATAAGACTCCACCCTCTCTAATATGACCCTTTGAATTCCAGGTTTTAATCCTACCAGAGCATTATTCTCTCTGGTTCCTGCTTTTTCCACATGACCCCTTACCTTCTGCCTCTCTCCCCCCTCCTCACCCTTCCCCTCGCACCTCTATGCCTCTTCTCAAACCTCACTGCCAAATTTCCCTGTGCTATATCTAGACACCCCTTCCTCCTTCCCTCTGTCAGTGGTTCCTCAGCCTGCCTACTTCTTACTGTCCCCCTCCTACCCAATCTCACACTTAGGGTCCATTGCTTCTTAATCTCTTACTCTGTTACTTCATCTACTGTAGCTGCGTATTAAGTTGCCCTCTAGTAACATCTGTAATTTCTAAAGTGTGTTATGACTGTAAAACATTGCCAACCTTTGTATGTATGTTTCCCCCATCCTTCGACATGGAACCTTGGTAAATGAGCAGTTCCTGCTCAAAGGTACTTGTAATCCTAAGGTGGGATATTCAAAGCAGTTGCACAGTACACAACAGGGTCGCACCTGCGCAACTGCGAACATGCACCGGAGAGTGATATTCAGCAGCAGCAACTGCACAGCACAAGTGGCCATGCACCAGTGTGCAATGGGAATGTATGCATGTGCAAGTGCAGGGGGCATGACCATGAATATGCAGCACAGTGCGATATTCAACACTGGACAAATGGCACAAGCGTGGAGCAAATGGCATTTGTGCAGAGCACACTTGAGCCTATAAAAACAAGGAGCAAGTAGGTGAAGGACACATGCACCAGAGGGGAGTAGGAGAGAGGGGAAACAAAGAGGCCAGCCAGAAACACAGTAGGGGTGAAAGAGAGGCACAGAGGCAGTGAGGGTGTGAGACTGAGTGAGAGAGTGAGTGTGTGTGTGAGTGGGTGAGACAGGCAGGGAGGCAACAGTGTGTGTGTGTATGCCTGTGACACCAAGCACAGGAGGGGCAGCACAGGAACCCAGAGGGGTAGGAAGCAGAGGCCACAGCCTACAGGCCACCAGCTGGGGGTGGGACACTCTGGTGTGGGCCCAGCGGAGCTGTACACACAGCAGCACACAGCCGGGAAGGCCAGAGGAGTCAGCTGCCCAGGGTGGCCAGGACAACAGGGGCCGTGGCCAGTGCCATCTTCCAGATGGAAGCAGTAATGAGGGGTGTGGGGAGGCAGGAGGCAGGGCGGCAAGGCCATGGAAGGGCCCATCGGCGGTACGCCCGGAACAGGTGGTACCATGTCCGCACCACCTTCGAACAGTACACTGATACAGAGATTATGGGCTGGTATCACCTGAACCGGGTGATTCTGAGGCAGCCCTGTGAGCTGTGCAGTGAGGAGATGCAGGCACCCACTAGGCAGAGCCATGCCCTGATGGTGGAGACAAAAGTAACAGCTGTCGTGAGTCTGCTCACCATGGGCACCTTCCAGAGACCAACAGAGGACACCACCGGCATAACCCAGTCAACTGCATCATGGCTCCTTACACAATTCCTCAATGCAATGCTGCCACATGCTGCAGAATACATCCACTTCCCCAACACACAGGCAGAGGGTACAGCAAACATGCAGGAGTTCCACAGGGTAGCACATATGCCTAGCATGCTAGGGGCCATTGACTGCACCCATGTTGGCATCTGCATGTCACCTGGCCCAGAGGGAGTAGCCTACATCAACAGAAAGGGCTACCCCAGTGTCAACTGTCAGGTGTGCGATGCCAGGGGGAGCATAATATCTGTGCCACACACCCTGGAGGAGCACAAAATGCCTTCATCTGGCACAGCTCAGCACTGTGCCACAGGTTTGAGAGTGGGGACATCCCCATTGGCCACCAAGTAGGTGAGTTTGCTGAGACCATGGGCAGCCTGGCAAAACAGGGCAAGGGGTGGTGGCCACCAGGGTAGGGGCATTGCAGGGTTCGCCTGGGAAGAACGAGTGGTGCAGCAACATAGTCCACCAGGCTAACCATATCTCTCTCCACACAGGAGACAGTGGTTACCCACTCTGGCCCTGGCTGCTTACTCCATACCGGTGCCCGTCGACCCCTGCGGAGAAGCCATACAATGAGGCACACACCAGCACATGGAACATCATTGAGTGTGCATTTGGGCTGCTGAAGGCATGGTTCCATTGCCTGGACAGGTCTGGCGGAGCCCTACAGTACAGCCACTCAAAGGCCTGTGGCCTATTCCTGGCCTGCTGTATACTGCACAACATGGCCACTGACCATGGGATAGCTGTTGAGGTCAAAGAGGGGAACAGCAGTGGGGATGACACGGCTGCCGGGGCATGTGGTGGTGGGCAGCCCTCCCAGGTGAAGGGAACCCTGGCTGAACAGGATGGGCCGGCAGCACCGGGACATGATTGCAAAGGAGCTCTACGGAGCACGCAGGTAGGTGAACATGCCCTAATGCATGGAACGGTTACTGTGGCACAGTGCACAGGCATGTGTGGATGAGCCCTGTGGCATGAACAGCTGGGCAGGGGGCATCTCCAGGTGTGAGTCGGGACCCCATGGCAACACGCAGCACAGCACAGCATACCCCACCCACTCACCCACCCATACACCCCAGCACACACACACATGCACACTGGTGCCCGCAGGTACACACCCGGGCACTGGCACCAGGCATGTATCAGATGCTGAGCACCGATGCACAGGAGCATCTGGTGCTGTGTTGGCATCATCGTGCACACACCACAATGGCCAGCAGCCAGGTGGGTGCGCACATGGCCAGTGTGTGGTGCAATCCACGGATGCCACGACTGTGACATGCACATGCACACACCACACCTATGAGGACACAGGGTGGTGGCAGCAGACTGTGGACAGGGAGGAGGGTACATCAGGACTGCTGCGTGGTCGCATGGCTGCCACAGACACTTGTAAGGCCCTGCCGAGGACACCCAGCAGACCCTGGCTGCACGACAGCCACAGGGGGTGTCTGCGACAGTTCCCCAGGGGTGGTACTGTGGGAATGCGACCGTGTCCTCGCAGGGGTCTGCAGGCTCCCGAACAGGCCCGCTCCAGGTGTGCCCAGAATGCCCACAGCAGATCCCGGCATCGACACTGAGGGGTCGCTCATCGCCATGACCAAGAGGTGGACAATGCAGTCCGCGGTGTCTGCAGCGGCCAGCCACGCACCATGGCGGCCAGTGGGGCTAGGCTGACTGTGACTGCGGTTGTAAGCTGGGAGCTGTGCAATGCTCCTGTCACACTTCTCTGCAGCCTGGCATATCTCAGCGTGGAGTACATGCACCCCTGCCAGGAGCAGCACCTGTTGCTCCACGGAGTCCCACAGCAAATGGGTGTGCTCGGGCAAGGGGTTGGTGTACACCCCCTGCTCAGGTGGGTGCTGCACAGTGGGGTCCCCTTGGGGCTGCTTATTCACTGGTGCACCATCGGCAGGCACTGCACCCGGCCCCCCCAACGTCCCCAGCCATCTGTTCATGCCGCCCATCCAGCCACTGTGCGCCATGCAGCACCTGGGTAGCTGCACGACCACTGCCACCACCATACGCTGGTGCTGCAACACTGAATCCCATGGCGACACCGGGGGTAGTGGCAGGCGGGTGGACAACTGCCACCAGGGCACTGGTGGTGCTGCCAGGGAGGGTGATTGGCATGGGTGACTCCTCCTTGATGGCACCACTGCTGTCCAGGACAATGGTCACATTGTCATCATTGTTGGACCCTGCCCAAATCTGTGTCTCCGCACACTGTATGCCATGGCTGGCATCCTGCTGGAATCCAGCCAGAGCCTCATTCACCACCATGCCCAGGACATCCGGCCAGACAGCGATGATGTACTGCAGCTGATTGGGCCCCCAGATGCCGGTGGAGGTGGAAGGCCGGTCCTCCAGGGCTGGGCTTGCCCCCACAGCTGACACCACTGCCCATGCTGCTGCATGCTGCCACTCTGGTGCTGAAAGGGAATACAGTCGCATTAATGCCACTGTCACACAGGCCGTCCTCTCCCCAGCCACCGCCCCCCCCCCCAGAAACTGCTGTACCTACCATGCCGTGATGGGCTCCCATCAGTCTGGAAGCTGGCGTCAGGCACCCCCTCAACGGTGCTACACTGCATGGTGGTCGCTACCATCTCCTCCTGCGGCATCAGCTGTGGCACAATGGCCTGACCACCGCCCATGACCGCACATGTGGCCCGGATGGCTGCCACCTTTTCTTTGATCCTGCACCTGTTGGTTCCAACCTTTTTCTTGCACTCCTGCGCTGACCACTGATGGCTGCCCTGCTGATTCACAGCCTCTGCCACCTCCACTCAGGCTGCGTCCCTGGCCTGTGGTGTGCCGGTCACGCCACTCAACAGCAGCTCCCTGTTGAGGTACACCTCGAACAGGGCATCCGCCTCCACCTTAGTAAAGTTGGGCCTACGCTAGCGTGCAGGCCCATGCTCCTCACCATCCTCACGAATGGTCATTTTGCTACCTGTGGGCAATGATGTGTGGTCAGTGTCTGCTGCAGCCCACACCTCCTGCCCATTCCACTGTGCTGTCGGTCCCTTCAGTGGCGCAACTCACCTCAGAGGGTTGCAATACCAGTCCATGTCCTGTGCTGTCTCATGGCGCCTTTATAGCACATCACATGCAAATGAGCAGATGCGCAACTGAAATGAGATGCAAATGCCCTGATGTGCCGCGGATAGGCTGATGAGCTAATCTGCATATGCTGGCTGAATATCTCAATGTTGCACCTTGCACAATGGACTTGCATTGGCTCAAGTCATGGCGCAATGCTGTGACGTGCACAGTGCGACCATCGGTATGCATGTGTGCACAGCCAGTGCCTATGCCACCTGCGCAGCATATGCTCACTGTGCCATAGGTGATACAGTGCTCGGCCATGATAGGGCATGTGGTGCTCAGGCATAATGTGGCCTATGGCGCTTGTGCTCCATGGGGCTAATGGCACTTGGGCACCATGGGGTGAATGGTGCCTGGGTGCCATGGGGTGAATGGCATCCGGGCACCATGGGGTGAATGGCGCCCAGGTGCCATTAGCCCCATGGCATGCCCCTGTTCTGCACCTTGCATAGCAGTCCCACTAGTGCACTTGCGCACAGTGCACATGCTGACCCCTGACCCCAGCCCTTCCCTTTGCCCCTCAGGGACCTCTGCACCACATGCCAGTGTGACCAAGCACATATCATGCATCCCCGAGGATGCACGATTGCCGTAGGCAGCGCATCTCAGTGTGAGGCATGTATCCTGAGCACGTGGAGCTCATGTGCTACAGGGCCCCATTTTGTTTAGCAGAGTAGCACTACCACTATGACACGCTGCAACAGTGCATGGGCTCCCAATTGGAGCCAAATAGAGCTCGTGAACTTGGTGGCCCTGGTGGAGCCCCACACAGGCTGCTTGTTCGGCCAGGTGTCCCTTGCCAGGCCTCGGACTGAGGTCTTATGGGGGTGGCTGAAGAGTTGGAGCAGGCCACTGGTGTGCAGTGCACAGGTAAGCAGTGTTGCCACCACTATGGGGACATGGAGCAGAGGGATGCAGAGCAGCTATGAGCACTGCAGGCACGCGTCCGGAAGGGGGCCATGCCACAGCCAGGTAAGTGTGCAACGCTTGTGTCTGTGCCCATCCAGTGTTCCTTAGGGCTGGCAGGGTGGCATGCCATGCTGGGGGGGGTACTTGGGCCACATGCCCTGTGGCGGTGTGACCTGTGTGTGCTGTGCCACTGCAACACGGCTGGGCTGGGCTGAGGTGCACGCTGTGTGGGGGGGATATGGCATTGCCGGGTACTGATGTGTACATGTCTATGTTTCCATCCTAGGCACTGAAGACAGGAGGAGGGTGAGAGCAGCCGACGCTGCGGGTGAGCCATGGTGGGCCACCGCAGGAACCATTCCCGAGGTTGCAGGCCACAGTGATGGTGCTGCCAGTCTGGCATGTGGTGTGCAGCAGCGTGCAGGTAGGCAGAGTTCCATACTACAGTGTTGTGCAGGGTGGGCAGTGGGGTAGGGGTGGCCACAGCCTCCTGTGCGCTTAGCCGTTGCAGATGTTTACTGGCTGTGGTGTCTGTTGCACCATGCTGTGGACATCGCACATGTGTGTGGCTGTCGCAGGTGGGCTATGGGTGCATCTGGAAGCCAGCTATGCCGCTGCAGTCCTGCTGCTGTACCATGACACCTGCCTGCCAGGTTGGTGGCAGGTGGCCATGGGTGGTGTTGGTGTGCAGTGTTCTGCATGGCTGTGGTATGCTGGGTTGGTGGCACATGTGGGCACACGCACTGTAGGTGGCCAGGATGCCACCCCAGGGGCACGTGTCACCACTGTCTGCTGTGCACGGTGGGTGGGCCAAGGTGATCCGGACATGCACTGATCCCATGTTCCCTCATTTGTCTTAGGTGTCCAGCGTCAGGCACCCAACAGCCACCTCCTGAGGAGGATTCTGGTGGTTTCAACAGCTATGATGGAGATAGCATGGCTGCTGCAGAGGATGCTTCACCAATGACAGTGCCAAGCAGCAGCAGGGCGACGCTGCCTGTAGGGCCCATTGGCCCGTGACCCCTGTTCCATCGTTGTCCCGTCTTCCCTTGCCCTCCCCTGTCCCCTTGTCTAGCCTGATCCCTGTCCCCTTACCTCCCTTCCCTGGCTGAGGCTTTTTTGTATATAGGTTCCCTATTCGTTGTACCCTGTGCCCCTGTTTAATGTATATATGTTTGATTTAATTTGCTAACTTGCTATAATACAGCTATTTATGGTTACCCATCTGTGTCCGGGTCTGCTTTGTGGCTGTCATGTGGAGCCATGCTGCAGTGGTGTGCATGGTGGCTGTGTGGTGCACCTGAGGTGTCCAAGGGGCTGTGCATGGTGGTGTTCACCCATCGGTCAGTGGCTATGCCCTGGGGTGGCCATTGGATGGCTGTTCTGGTTGTGTGGCATGTGTGTTGTGTGCTGTTTGCCTGAGTTGCCAGCTGTGATCTGGGTGGCATGGCATGTGTCATCCTCCGAGGGGGTGGCCAGTGGTTGTCCACCCATAGCCATTGGTGCCACCCTACCTACATTCACCACTGTGGTGCATGTGGGCAGGGTCCAGCCACATTCCCATTCACCATGGGTGGTATTCCGTTGTGTGCTGGCTGTGCATCACTCCTGGCACCCTCATCACCCTAGAGGCAACACCTTCCACCCTAGTGGCTTGCTCCTTGCTGTGCCTTTGGCCAGTTCGTATGTGTCCTGACACATGCACTTTGGCCCCTTGTGCATCCCTGATTGCGCTATTGCAAATGTTGGGTTGCTCCCTGGTGCCCCCCTGGCTACACTCTGGTGCATCTGTGTGATATTCAGCTGTTTTGAGCTGGCGCATGCCACCTTGTGCAACCTTTGAATATCGCGCTCAGTGCACCTTGGTGCAATGGATTTGCGCTGCACAGGTCTTGCACCGGCCTCTGGCACATTTCTGAATATCTGGGCCCTAGAGTTTAATAAATAAAATAAAAAAAAAAAAAATCAAATATGCACCATGGCATACATTGTACAATGCCACATGTATTGGAACTTCTCTAGTTATACACTTTTGTAATGTCTTGCATAATTCCTTGTTTTGTTTGTTCTCTGTCTCATACTTTCCCAATATGTGTTGTTCGTCTGACATGGAACCTATGAAATGAGCTTATTCTCAAAGGTGTTATCCAAAATTTCAATAAATAAATAAATCTGTTGAAAATTTTGACCTATACTTTTTATGCTATTTTACATTTTGCCACTTTACTTACATCCTGACTTGTATGATACTATTCTTTCCAGTATTTGAGTCTGCTATAGTACTTTTTTTCATGTCTGAAATAACAAGCATTTGGCAATGGCGAATGTTTGTTTGCTGGTATTAGCATTGGAAATGCAGGCCTTAGACAGATGCAGAACAGGAATGGCAGTGAAGTATTGAAGTTCATACCAACCCCACCTCCGTCCTATAGAGATGGACAGGCATTGGGGTAAGTGTTTGGGTCGTCGCCCATGACGGCCATGCCATGTCACCTCACCCTATTCTGCAGACACTGACAAATGTTGAGTTGTGCCTTAGGGTGTTTGGCTTTACAGTCACCCCATTCCATAAGGACATATGCTGAAATAGGTGTAGCATATGCAGGGATCCAGATAAGGGGAGTACTGACCTGTTTTACTCACCTCATTTTAGGAAATACTCTTCAAAAAATGTTTAATGAATACCAGTACTCACCCAACATTTACAACTACACCACATCAAAGAATAGTGCTTCATAACATAACTGGTGATTCAAAATTATTTTTTTCTACACAAATTTACAGTACTTTTATGCATCCCAAGTGTGTTTTACTCACTATTTTTTTAAAACTGCTGAGTAAATTACTCCTACTTGCCAACATTACCTAAAACATTGTTGGCATTTGAGCAATTTGTATTTAGAAAAAGCAATTGTTTTTAAAACTGTACACCTCACTCCACTCTGTCCAGACATTTGTACACATCTGAATTTGGTTTTACTCATCTCACTTTCAAAATGAGGAGTGCAGTACTCATCCCAAAAAAAATCGTATCTGGAGCCCTGAGCATAGGAGAATGGGGTGAAGTCTGGGGCCGAAGAGTTCAAGGTACACCTCGATGCCTGTCAGTGGCTGGAAGTGGGGGTGGGATGGCATGAGCAGTACAACTGGCAATCCAAAGGCACACCCTGATGCCAGTCAGTCTGTACAGGGTAGGACATTATGGTTAGAAACCCTAACGCCTTGGGCGTTTGTTGGTATTAACACTACAAATTTTCAACATGACCTTTTTGTGACCTCACCTCATGTAAGCATGTTGGACCTCTTCTCATGAAGAGTGGCAGTGTGATTTTGTCAATGTGTCCCTAACATTGACTTCCAACAGCGACAGTGCCATTCTGCACCACATGTATGAAAACACAGATCGGGCAGGATGTGAAGAATGACAGCTGTACCTTCCATAGGGAGGGATGAAGAGACGGCAATGTTGAAAATCTGTAGTGGGAATATTAAAAATGCTTGCACATCTGAGCATACATGGAAACTGCACAACGCATGCATGTTACACAATCATTTTATGGACTTTTGTCACCGAATTTTCAACATAGGCATTTTAGGACCTATGCTCATGAACAGTGTCACTGTGATTTTCTTAATGTGTCCCAAACACTGATTTCCCATAGCAACCACACTATTCTGCGCCAGAAGTGCAAAAACACATTTTGGCTAGGATGTGAAAAATGACAGCTGTACTGTTCATAATTAGGTGCAGAAACATGGCAATGTTGCAAACCTGGAGTGAACATATTACAAATGTGTGAAGTTATGAGCGTGAGTGGAAACTGTGCAACACATGCTCGTAACACAGTCATTTTATGGACTTTCATCACCAAATTTTCAACATAGGCATTTTAGGACCTCTGCTAATGAACAGTGTCACAGTGATTTTCTTAATTTGCCCTGAGCACTGATTTCCCACAGCGACCATGATATTCTGAGCCGGAAATTCAAAAACACATTTTGGCCAGGATGTGAAAAATGACAGCTGTACTGTTCAGAAGAAGGGCCGGAAAAATGGCAATGTTGAAAATCTAGAGTGAACATATTACAAATGTGTGAAGTTATGAGTGTGCGTGGAAACTGCACAATGCACACTCAAAGCACAGTCATTTTATGGACTTTCATCACCAAATTTTCAACATAGGCTTTTAGGACCTCTGCTAATGAACAGTGTTACTGTGATTTTCGTAATGTGTCCCGAACATTGATTTCCCACAGCGACCGTGCTATTCTGAGGCAGACGTGCAAACACGCATTTCAGCCAGGATGCGAAAAATGACACCTGTACTGTTCATAAGGAGGTGCAGAAAAATGGCAATGTTGAAAATCTGGAGTGAAAATATTGCAAATTCACAAAGTTACAAGCATGAGTGGACACTGCGCAATGCACGCTCATAACACACTTATTTTATGGACTTTCATCACCAAATTTTCAACATAGACATTTTAGGACCTCTGCTCATGAACAGTGTCACTGTGATTTTCTTCATGCATCCCGAACACCAATTTCCCACAGCGACTGCGCTATTTTGCACTGGAAGTGTGAAAACACATTTTGGCCAAGATGTGAAAAATGACACCTGTACTGTTCACAAGGAGGTGCTGAAAAATGTCAATGTTGAAAATCTGGAGTGAAAATATTGCAAATTCATGAAGTTACGAGTGTGCGTAGCAACTGCGCAATGCATGCTCATAAAACAGTCATTTTTTTTATTTTTCCCACCAAATTGACCACATACACTTTTTGAGAGCCCACCTCATGAACACTGGACCTGTCGTTTCATTAATCGGTCCCAAAAGATGATTCCGCACAGTGACCCCGAAATCACCTTTTGAGACCGAATAACACCATGACAGTGGCTGAATTCATGAGGATGGACCCAAAAACCCCATGTTGAAAATTTGGTGCCAAAAATTCAAAAAAATGCCTGAGATATGCATCAAAGTTGAAAAAAACTTTTTACAGGGGCATTTGGCATGCTGGGTGGGCTCCCGGTGTGCCAACTGAGGTGTTTTTGGAGGCAGCTGTTGAAGAGGATTGGGCACCTGTTGGCACAAAGGGGGGCACAAGAGCCAAGAGAACTGGGCAGCCCTCGGCACAAATCTACTGTTTTTGGGGGCATAATGCCGATGGGAGTGGGCTCCCCGATCGGCACATGAATCAGGACCAGACTGAAGCTTTATCGGGATTGGAGCCCCTGTCAGCAAAAACACACTGTTGGTGGGGGGGCATATGCTGCTGAGGGGGATTGGGCACCCCCTCAGCAGTGGGGGCTGATTAATATTGTTTGTGAACACAGCAGCAAGCAACTGCCATGTTCACAAACAATATTGCAATAGCAATGTTTCTCCCAGCAATGATGGGTCACTCCCTCATTGCAGTGAATGGCTGATGATGCTGCAACAAGGAGCCGGCCCTGGATTGCTGCGGTGAAAATGTTAGAAGTTATTGACACTTCTGGAAGCCAGTGTCATCAGCACACTGTGCCTCCATTGGTGCACCACTGCCAAGCCCCCAAATGCAATGCCTCCATTTGCTGCTATACTGCTGCACCCCCAAAACCCACTTCTCTCCTTAGCTGCCACATAATGTTTCTTGCACATGTGTGCAAGCAAACATAATAAAAGGAGCACTCCTTTTAATATGGTGTGGACCAGGTCTTCGTTAGTATTTTCTGCTGTTTCTCTCCATCAGTTGTTATATATTACTTCTGTTGCAAAATTAACAATTTTGCAGCAGGCAGTGTTTCTGACCTCACAGAAAAATATTTATTCAGAAACAGCTGCAAATAGTGATGAAAACCTGGTCAGAGCCATATTAAAAGGCGTGCTCCTTTTTTTTTTTAGTCATGGAAAAAAGTAGTAAAGCAGACACAAATTGTGAAAAGAAGGGTATCATACAAGTCAGGAGGTAACTAGTGGCTGGCAATGTAAAATAGCGTAAAAAAGTATAGGTCAAAATTTTCACCACATTGTTGCACTGCTGATTTAATTTATAATTTAAGCATGTCATTATATGCTAACAATCACAACACACAAAATGCATCTGTCTTGTATCCAAAAAATTGCCAAGTGCGGAGGAAGTGAAATGGGAGCATTACACCACATGCAAAGTCCCCCAGAATTTATTGCGCAGTCACTCATGTGCACAGTGGTCACACAGAGTCAACAGAATTTTTCTGCATCCCTGAAATGCATCTGTCTTGTGTCCAGAACATTGCCAAGTCCTGAGGAAGTGAAATAAGAAAGTATTACACCACATGCAAAGTCCTCCAGAATTTATTGCGCAGTCACTCATGCGTGCAGTGGTCACACGGAGTCCACAGAATTTTTCTGTATCCCCAAAATGCATCTATCGTGTGTCCAGAAAATTGCCAAGTGTTGAGGAAGTGAAATGGAAGTGTTACACCACATGCAAAGTCCCCCAGAATTTATTGTGCAGTCACTCATGCGTGCAGTGGTCACACTGAGTCCCTATAATTTTTCTGCATCCCCAAAATGCATCTGTCTTGTGTCCAGAAAATTTACATAGTCTGTGATGATGATGTACTGTCTTGCCAAACCGTGTGAAGGAGGGATAACATGACATGAATCCATTCATTTTTTCATCAGAAATGGGTTGGCATTATAGCCTAGAGGTTAGAGTAATGAGCTGTGAACAAGCTTGGTACATCCAACAGACCAGACCTGGGTTTGATTCTCACAGCCTCCACTTGCATACTATGTTACTCTGAGCAAGTCACTTAACTGACCAGTGCTCCCAGGTCTCCTCTAAAAATAGGCACTTATGCCTAGTGGGCCTTACCTGGTACCAAAGACATAAATAAAAAATGATGACCATGAGAGAACTGTTGCTGGTCCAAAGTGTGCTGTGATTCCCACAAATGTGATATCATTATCTCAACCAGATGGACGGGTGCCCTTTGTGTGTACACTAATAGTAGCCTTGGTAAGTTTAAATATATATAGAAATAAATTTTTGTATTTTCTAGGTGGGCGGGTTGACATATATAGACATGTACTCATTGTATTGTTTTGTATCACATGTCACAGATACTGTTGGTGTGCACATTCTAGTTCTTGATGAGAAATTTTTGCATTGAAATTGGAAATGGAATACTCTCAAGCCAATGAAGGTAAGTATTTTTTTTTGGGGGGGGGCATATTTGCAGGTAGGTCTCATTAATGGTTTCTTATTTGGTTACTTCTTCACAGAATTCACCTGCATCCTTCTCGAGTCTGGTTGGTAATGATGGCCATTGACATCGATTGAAATGACTTCTGAGTGTTGCATGTCTGCCCCAGCACAGGAAGGGGCACCTGATGTTGAAGAATTTCTTTGGATTAGGCAACTATGACACAACAAAGCATCTGACAGTTTCCTAATAAAAGAAATAAAGGACTTATTACAACTTGACTGCAGCAGTAACACATTATGTTTAAGCCGTGGCTGTTCCATGGGTATCTGGATTATCACAGATAGCAAGTTGTCCCTCTGCAATCAGTAGATCACAACTTAATTTAGTACCAGGTTGTGTAACAAATACACTGTGTCACTGTCCCTGCATCTCAACTCAAGTTACATTTCAAAACCACATCTTGTCAAGTAACATAACCTGAGTCCAACTTTTTCAACACTGTCATGGCTACACAGCTGAAAATTTGGAATACAGTGCATGATATGTTGCAGAAATATTTTTTGTGACGTACACATGTCACCGAGTTTATGAATCCTCAGTCGGATTTGTTGCACTCTTATGAAAAAAAAGGAACAGAAGAAATAAAATATATACTTACCAGTATGGATTGGAAATGGATATGCCATAGGTTCCTGTGGACAGTACTGCTGCTGTACCATTGATAACCGACTTTCAGTGAAGGAGAGTCGTTTGTTGTTAACCTGTAAAAAAACAAAATAAGTTTACCATATGTGTTTGACCATTGCAGCTCAGAAAAGCAACAGAAAAAACACACAGCTAAAGGAAGTTGAGTAGCATAAACAACATTAGTACACATACTCACTTTATAGTTTTAATAGTAAGAAGCCTTGTGCCTGTGGCTGATGGATGTCGTCTCCAGTTTGACTCCCTCTGCCTTGGCACGGTCAATGTAATGGAAAAACATTGTCAGAATGACACTAGTGGTGGGTGCTGGTGGTCATAGCTGTGGCACATAATGACATTCCCTCTGATATCTTCCTGAATCTGGTGGTGGTGGCAGTGGCTTACAGCAGTCTTATGGTGGTGGTCATGGGGGCACGGAAAGTCATTCCCTCTGGTGGCAGTGGCTAACAGCAGTCTTATGGTGGTAGTCCGGGGAGGGTACAGAAAGTCATTCTATCAGGTGGCAGTGGCTAACAGTGGTCTTATGGTGGTGGTCAAGGGGAGGACACAAAATCATTCCCTCTGGTGGCAGTGGCTAACAGCTGTCTTATGGTGGTGTTCCGGGGGCACAGAAAGTCATTCCTTGTGGTGGCAGTGGCTAACATCCTTCTTATGGTGGTGGTCCAGGGGGCACAGAAAGTCATTCCTTGTGGTGGCAGTGGCTAACATCCTTCTTATGGTGGTGGTCCAGGGGGCACAGAAAGTTATTCCCTGTGGTGGCAGTGGCTAACAGCGGTCTTATGGTGGTGGTCTGGGGGGCACAAAAAGTCATTCCTTCTGGTGGCAGTGGCTAATAGCGGTCTTATGGTGATGGTCCAGGGGCCTGGATATATTGTGCTCTTTGTTACAAATGTGACGTGACATACGGAATTTGAGTCACTCTAAGTGGGACGATCATTTAACCTTATGAGAAAGAGAAATGTATCATACAACAAATGTGACAGCCTTTTAACAACTTAAATTAAAACCTGCCAACATTAACCTCATCATCATCCTCATAAAGAAAGCTGCCCTCACAGTCTTTCTCATTTGTGTCATCATCTATGTCAGTGGTAGGCCGTTTCATGCTGGCACTGCCAGTGCCACCAGGATGGTCCATTTCTACATCACCAAAACCATGACTAGGCCGGGGTACAAATATTGAGGTTGCAGTCTGAGATGGTATGTGCCTCTCATTCATTTTTATGAATGTTGGCAAAATGACATTTGCAGGAGAGAGTTTTGAATGACAATCCCGAACTATTGCACCTGCTGAGCTGAATACCCTCTCAACACTTACACTGGAGGGTGGGCATGTCAGGTACTTCAGTGCCACTGCAGCCAGCTCAGGCCATTCATTGACCTTTCCACGCCAGTATAAAAGAGGATCATCAGTTACTGACAGATGTCTGTTTTCAGACAAATATGATTCAACCATTCTCTGTGCTGCACTAAGTCCAGTGGTTGATGCATCATCCACCTCTCCAGAATCATTTATGTCACAAATCCCCACTTTGGACAAAGCCACCCAAAGTGGGTTGACGCCAGCCACTGAAGATGACAGACCACCTGGAGCTGCAGTCCCCTTCCCCTTACAGGATATGCTTGATACTCCTCCAGGTTCACCTTCAACCTGATTATGCTGCTAAGGTTTGCTGACCTTGGCATGTGACTTCTGTGCCCCATGAACTAAGAGCACCAGTTGCCCACTGACATTTTTTACCTATTCAGGCCCTCCCTCCAGTACTGAGGCAATTCCACATTTATATTGTGGGTCCAGCATTGTTGGTATTGCAAAGTTGTCACTATGCTGAATGCTCAAGATGTGACGATTCTGGTCGAATACTGTCAGCATGTGTTTCAGCAACATATTGCTAGCACTGTCTCTAGCAATATCAAGGCTATGCTGTACATTCACCAATGTCTACCTCTGCACCCGCAACAGTGGAATTGATTGGCTAATGGAGGTAGACTCGCCACTCACTGCCTGTGTGGCACGTTCAAAAGACTGCAAAATTGTTATTACAGAGTCCATGAGGCGCCACTGTTCAATTGTCATAGATGTGGAGGCCCCGGAACTGTCACGGCTAGTGTGCATGACAAGATATTCTGAGATGGCTTTGTATTGTTCATACAACCTCTCTGCCCTGTATAAAATGGAGTTCCACTGGGTGACAATTTCCAGCTTCAAGTGACGCTGAGGGAGGCTGTTTTAGATCTGCAACTGCCGAAGTTGGTCACGGACCATTGCAGATCGTGAAAAGTGAGAACAGATACAGGGTGCAACTGTTAGCATTTTCTTTAGAGCAGGGTGCTGGAGAAACTTCTGCACCTCAAGATTTAAACAGTGGGCCTTGCATGGAACATGAACAAAGCCACCGTTTGTGATGCATTTCACCCCATTTGACCCTTTGTCACTTGCTGTGAACCTAGCTCTCAGGGACAGGGGGTTCAGCCACTTGTCAATTTCCATCAGTACCAAGTTCAACATGTTTTCACCAGTGCGTGAACAGGTCACATTCTGCATAGCAATTGTTGCATGCTGTCAAATTCCTGGAAGATTGCTACCATGACACTCCACCTTACTGCACTGATTATTCACACTACCAACAGCACAAACAACACCCAGCACCTGCGCCCAATGTGCAGTTATACATAGATATGAACTCCTCACTGTTTTGCCACTTGTTCACATATCCATACTTAAATGGCTGAATGGAGAGGAGGAATGCTGAAGGGCATATCTTACAGAGTCTGACACAGTATGGTACAACTCGGGGACAAAACAGGTCGAAAAGTATGTCCTGGATGGGACTTTCCATTTTTGACAGGCACATGCAGCAAACTGCCGGAACCCAGAATTCTCCACAAAGGAGAATGGCAAAAGATCAATTGCCAGCATTTCAGCTACAGCAGCATTAAGTTCACGTGACACTGTATGATTGGGTGGGTACTTCAGTTTATGTACAGAAACACTCTGTAATGTGGGCTGACTTAAATGTTTTACATGGAGTGTGATGACAAATGGTTCTGCTCTGTGAATGGCAGGGGTGAAGTGTGGGCATGTGATGAAGACAGTTGCAGAGGTGATGATGAGAAACCCACAAATGCAGTTATTTTGCCAGATTTACCAACCGGAGTTGATGTACCACTTGCACTAGACATACTACATTCACCACCACCACCACCACAAAAACTGTTACTCTCACCAACACTGGACAACATTTCAAAATCATTATGCTCCTCCACCTCATCATGCCTGTAGTAATCCTCTGCTCTTATTTCATCACTACTGCACACATTTAATTTCTTACTTGATTTAACAGTCATGGAAGGTGGATAACATGCTCGTCATGGTTGATGACGAGGGTGAATGCCCCACTGTGGTACTAGTTGCCATCTTGTGCTGGGTCCACAGTGCCATGTGCCTGTTTTTAAGATGCATATGCTGTCCTCCTGTGCCCAGATGGCTCCCCTTTTTAACCACGATTCACACGTGCATGGCAAACCTGGCAGATTGCAATTGACTCATCATTTGCATCTTGCACAAAAAAATCCCAAACAAGGGATTGTGATGCTCTAGTTTTAACATGTCCCTGATGCTGTTTATTGGACTCAGTTTCTTTAGCCATGAAATGGGTGGGGAGGGGTGCTATGTGATTTTTCGGCATGTCACACTTGGACTGCAACTGACCACCATGACTATTATTATTACTGGGTCATCAGCGACATCATCATCATCAACTGAAACTGGTAAATCACAACTTTTTACAGGGGGAGGATTAATGCAAACAGACCGAGACACAGCCACCTTGACTTTCTTTTTCTCCGGTTCTGAACAGGGGTCACTGACATCATCATAATATTCATCAACATCATCCACATCCACATCTTCAGCTTGGATGCTGGCATGTGGACTTCATGTTCCAACCACAGCAACATCATCATCATCATCAGATTCATCATCATCAACACCACTATCACCTGATATTTTTTCACCACACTGTGAATCACTGCATGGCAAATGTGTGACCTGAACTGCGGTGGAAGAAATGTCACATTGTATGCTATCATTGACATGATGATCAGAATCCTCATATTCAGTTACTGGGATGTTACTGGGAAATATGACATCATCTACAATACCTCTCACTCACACTGCTTCACACGCCACTATATTTTTGGACACGGTAAACTGGTCAGAAGTGGAACTTGAGGCAGCAATACTCATACCACCAGCAGCAACTGCACTAACACCACCGGCTGGGACAACATCATCGACTCCAACTATGGGTGAAGCTACTGATGGGGCTGTAAAAAACATTGCATGAGAAATACCTTTCCTCACATCAGCAATGCACTTCTGCATCTACGTAGTACCACACCCACAGACAATCTTACCACTGGCAGCAGTGCCATGGTGAGAAACAGCTTTGCATGCATGTCTCTTAGTGGGCATTTTGTGGGATCAACAACAATATTCTAAACAAATTTAGATTTTGGAACGTTCACTCTGGGTGGGGGGACGCTGGATGTGAAGCCAAAAAAACAACTGTGGCTTCAGCAATAGATACAGATGCAAATTCACAACTGGAGGGGGAGCACTGACTGCAGATTTTTACAGCAGTACAAGCAGCAAAACAAAGAAAAGATACCACAATGGCAGTACAAAACCATGTAGCTGCAGTGGATAGCAGGTTCACACTGCTGCGCCTGCAATTACATTGTGGCACAATAAAAGGTGTATTATTTGATGTCACGCACTACACACACACTCACACAATTTGTCTACAAGTAATGCACTGCAAATTGAAAACTTCAGTAATATACCACATATTTTAAACAACCTGAAATTATGAACTGCTACACCAGAGCCACACAACACTCAATCAGCAAAAAAATTTCAACAATTACTGACAATATTACTGTGTGTACATTAACACAGTCAGTTATATAACAAAAATATAACAAAAAACAAAGAACTCCCAATTTCTCCAACTTAAATCTACCTACACCACAGATACGCCCCTCCCCCAAAGCACACTTTCACTGTGTCTTACTACACAGACTCAATGTTTTACATTAACATTCAAAATCCACACACAAACAATAAACGCTTGATGATATGAGCTAGGGTTGTCAGAACCCTCTGAAGTTCTGGGTTCTAGTTCTAGTCTAGAACTTTTGAAAAAGTTCTAGGGTTTTAATCTTTTTTAGAACTTTTTAGAACTCGAACCCTATTTTTTAATTGTGCTGCCAGTAAAGAAGATAGTAATGAAATACATGTAAAGGAAAAACTGTTTAATATAAGGGGGAGAGAAATGATCATATGTGACACTGATAGGAATACAACTAGGTTTATCTATGGTTTCTTCTGTTTGCTAAAGCCAGCAACTTAATATGTAACAGTCCCACCTCCCACCCACCCTTATGTTAAAGTTTTCTGCAGCAGCTGCATCATAGTTCCTTAGTGAAAGAAAGAGGCACATTAGCCATTTATGTACTCAGTTATATATACTCATCGTCATGAATCATTAGAAAAAATAACTGATATTACTTAATTTCAGCCATTTGCTGCTTTGTGTTTTAAATGAGTAAATCAAAAGTTGCTATGTTTAAAAGAAAGCTTTTAAAACAAAGTCAAGCCAAGGTACAGCCGCCGCAGCACATGGAACTGTTGCAAAACATATTATGTCATAACGTAATCAGTCAAGACATTTGAATAAAAAAGATATGCCAGTCATTGTTGCTGGCAAAAAATGCATGCAATTTTCTAAGATAATGCATACATATAACAACATTCTTGTTGGCAAATTGAAGTAATACATACAACTTTCTAAGGTTATGCATTTTTCCAGCTGATGTGTCAATAAAAACTGTATTTCAGTCACATAAATAAAAAAAGTGGTTTCCTCATCACATACTAACTTAAGGAACATTTAATGTAGCTACAGCAGTTGGCATGTGATGTTTAAGGGACAGTGTCTGTCAACCCCATTATGTATCAAATTATCACTACTTGTAAAGCAAAAACACTTTATGATAGGTCACATTCTGTGAAAACTGCTGATGCAGATTTTCTTTTATTTCTGATTGCTTTATTCTTTTTTTTAAGGGGACAGGACACTTGTGCTAGGTGGCAGCAGTTTGCAATGTATTTAATAAGAAAAAAAAATATATACATATTATATCTATAGTAGGTTCCACAGTAGGCAATCGGTGTAGCCCTCCCATACTATCGGTCTATCATCATCTTTTTCCTCACCATCCCCAGCTGATCACGAATCTGTAAATGAAAGGACTAAAACAACACCCACCTTTCACCCCAGCACCCATTCCACTTTTCTTCCACCACCCTCATCTATGCAGTAGCACCCATGCCGCCCTTACACCCATGTGTTAAAACCAACCCACAACCCTCACCCCCCTCAAGCATGTATTCCACCCTCCTCCCTCACCCAAATGTTTAAACTGCCCTCAAACTTAGTCATGAACTACCACTCATGTCACCCTTCTCTGTCCCTCACCCATGTTAAAACCCACTCCCCCAACCATCACCCATGTACTAATAACTATGCCATGTTTCTCCCTCCTGCATCCATGTTAAAACCAACCCCCAACCCTCACCCATGCACTAGCATCCATGCCATCTTTCTCCCTCTTGTATTAATGTTAAACCAACCTCCAGCCCTTTCCCACCCTCCAGCATCCATTCTACCCTCCTCCCCCTCTCAAATGCTAAAACTACCACATGCTTACTCAAGAAAAATGAAATGCTTGCCTCCAAATGAGCCATCCTTAACTGTTCCTTAATAAACTACACTTCTGTGAAAAACTGTCTTTTCAATTGCTTTCTTCTTATGGACAACATGCTGTATAGTCCTCTTCATGGAACCAGTAATTTGAGAGTTGTTGCTATTTTGCCATGGTCTGTGTACAACAGAATGTTAAACACAAGCTATTGTGATATGAGACCTATACTAACAGAATATGTGCTCAACCATGACATAGGTAAAACTCCAGATGACTCTGTTTCCCAGAAGAGACTTGTAATAGGATGCTGCCCACAGAAACATAACAATACAAAATACAGTTGTTCCCATAATTTTTTATTCAGTAAGATAAGTTACATATGGATCATTTTAGTTTATGGCTAACATTTCTGTAATGAAAAAATTAAAAAACAGCTACCAATTAGAACTCATTGTTTTGTCCTCTTTAAAATTGAAAAATAGACCACCCCCAGTCCCAGCCCATACTGATGCACCACAAAGTCACAGAAGGTAAATCCAAAAATATATGTTTGCACTTTAACTATAAAAAATATGATACAGAAATGATTGACATGACAGCGTCCCTTTTATGCCAAATTTGGGCCTGTTCCCACTGATGTTAAAATTGCCCTGTATATAAATCTTTTTGACTTTAAACCCTTGCTACAAAGCAGTTTGCCATGAAATGGTGAAAGTTTTGTGGGGTATATAGTCCAAGGTAATAGGTCAAGAAAGGAGAGAGACAACCAAAGTCATCACCGTCTATATAAGTTTCCTTTTTGGTGCAGAGAGACTCTGTCCCACACAGTATTTACCAGCCACCACCATCTGAGTTGTCGTCACCATCAACATCCACAACATCAGTCACTTCAAGATCAGCTTGTATACTCTTGTAGGGATAAGAAAATCTTGACTTATTAACTTTAATAAAAGTTAACGTGTGTACATTTTCTGGCAGCAACCTATTTCTGGTGTCTGTCACAATATTGCCAGCTGTACTAAACATGCGTTCTGAAGAGACACTTGTTGCAGGACAACCAAGATATTTACAGGCTTCATCATACAGCTCTGTCCAAATTGACTTTTTTGATCTCCAGTATTCAAAAGGTGATGCATCAATAGGAATAGGCAGTTCTTGCAGGTAACTGTCTACCATGATGGACAGAGACCGCTCAGAAGAGGAATCAACATAAGCTGGTATGGCAGCAATTTGGGAAAGGTTTTGCCAAAGATTTAGCTTGCTACTAAGGGTTGAAGAAGTGGCAGTTGTGGAACAACTACTGTTAATGTTTGGTGACTTTTCCAGTTCTGTATCCCTTTGTGAAGATGAACCTGCATGTTGTGGTGATGACAACCTGAGGGTACTGTGCATGTCTGTGTTTGACTCCTGTGAGTGCTGCAGCTCATCTAGCAACAGACATTTGTACTGCTCTATATCACCTGTTTTTGGAAGATGTATAGCCTTGAACCTGGGATCCAAGACAGTTGCAAGGATGTAGTGTTTTGATTTCGTCATTGCAACTAATTTGTTATTAGTTTTGAACCGCTCGCTCATTCTCTTTACGAGATTCCCATGATACAGGCAACATGTTGTCTGAGCTTCAGATCTGGCTTTTTCTATTTGTAGATTTAGAACACTAAGATGATGTGAAATCAGCATTATGAGTGGGATAACCTGACTCACAGATCTGCCTTCAGAAGACATGTCACTTGTGGCTGTCTCAAAAGGAGCTAAGATACAGCACACTGTCTCCATTAATTTCCACTGCAGCACAGACAGCATAATGCCATCTCCAATAATGTAGTAGTAGTAGTAGTAGTAGTAAAATTTTATTTATACAGAAAATTATGCCATTAGGGGTTCAAGATCCCTATTTACAAGGCATACCTGTGCAGTAGCAAAATAAATAAACACAGTAAACAAATACACAACTTACAAATACAATTCTCATACATTCAAATACATACATTCTTTCTTTGTTTTAAACAGCCAAACATCATATATGATGGCATTCAAACTTTACCTATTACATAAACATTTAAAATGCAGCTCATGTTTCACTGCAGTCTTATATTCTAAAAAAGACAGGTTTGGGTCCCGGGGAGCCTATTCCAACTTGTTGAGACTTTATACTGAAAAGTCATTGTGCTATATCTGTTTTTAATTTTTGGAATTAAAAAATCTCTTGCTGTAACTGCTGTAAATGTAACTGGAGCAATACTCATGTACAGCTTGCTTTTGCTCCAAGAGGCACTGCAGCATATAAAGCGTTGAGTTCCAATGAGTGGAAACATTTTGAATCAGCTTTTGCTGGGGCAGCTTGTGTTTTTTTTGCAGTTCGGACAATGTCCGTATAGCCTTGGTTGAATGTGAAAAGTGAGTCACAATTTTTTTGCAAACAGCATCCACTTGTGTTTCATTGCTGAGAAATCTTGTGACAATTAAATGTAAGCAATGTGCAAAGCAAGAAGCATGCATAAATCCTCCATCCTGTACTGCTTTCAAGATGTTGACTCCATTGTCACTTACTATGAAGCCACATTTTAGACCGTGAGAATAAGCCCATTCATCAAGGAGGTCATTTAGTTCCTGCAAAATGTTTGCAGCTGTATGACTTTGCCCAAACTTCCTTTACATGCAGCAGCGCCATTTTCTGGGATGTCTTTGTTTTTGAAGAACCTCAAGAAAAAAGTGACCCAATGAGCAGTAAGGGACATGTAATCTATGTTTTGAGTGCTGGTCCACATATCTGTTGTGACATGAATAACCCCACCCTCTGCAGTTTTAAGTGCAAGCACCACTGTCACTTTTAAAGCCTGATAAATGTTTGGTATTTCAACATAGAGAAAAGTACCTTCGATGAGGAACATTGTAATGAGGCTCTGCTAGTTTCAAGAGCTCCCTAAAATCGTCATGATCTACCAAAGAGTATGGGAGAAGGGCTCCAGCTAACAGTTCACCAATTCTGTGATTAAGATGAAGGGTCTTTGGATCATTTTTAGTAAAGGTATTCTTCCTTTCAAATGCCTGAGACAGTGTTAGCTGTTTACAACATGTCCCTGCTGGTTTATTATACACTGTGCTTCAATGGGCAGATGGACGCTGGGATGATTGACTAGGACTTATACATTCAGTGCCATCACTGGATGTGCAACTGGTACTAATGGTGCTGGCATTGGCGGTAACAGTGATCCTAGGGCTGGCAGTCATTCTGTCTGCATCAAGTTCAGACAATTCAGTATCTATTTCAAATTCCTTACCCTTCTCATGTGCAATTTGGAAGATGGAGGACATGGGTTTTGGATGATCAAGCAAAACTGAATGCTTTTTCAGATTCGTTTAAGAGCTGTAGTGTCAAGGCATGACACAACTTTACCACGGCTTACACTCTGTTTACACAGGGAACACATTGCTCTGCATGAATCAGTTTTACTGGCAGAGAAATAATTCCACACCTCAGATATGACAGATTTTGTTCAAGTGCTAGGAAGATAAGCTAAAGACTGTTAGCGTCTTTTCACCAGTCCTAACAGAACCCGGGACATGCTCCTTGGTGCTAGAGGAGTGGGCAGAAGACTGATGGATTTTCATTGCTGGCCGACACAGAAGTGGTGGATTTAGTGGATATGTCCTTTTCATTGCCAACAGTGCCGGATGTATTTGCAAGTGCATTACCTGATTCATTGTCAGCAGACTTGCTCATTTCACTTTTTTGAGGAAGTAATTATACGTCACAAGACACAACAGTGTCGAACTGAGACAAAGAGCTACTTGTCTGAGTCTGAGTCAGAGATTAACTCACTGTCACTTTCATTATTACTGCTAGTCACAGGGATTTTAACAGCATGAATGGCATACCTTATGGTGCCTCTCCATGTGACCCCAGCAGCTGCACAGGTTTTCTTAAAAGGTCCCCCTTTACCACACTTCACTGTTGCTCTTTTGTTGTTTGTTGAATTTTTATCATGTGAAACATTTTAGTTAGTTCTGCTAGCACCAGGATTACCACTACCACCAACACCTGCTCCAACACCAGCACCAGATGCTTCATCTATGTTGGTGTCAGCCATAACAGTACCAGTATACTGCAGTGAACACACCCACACCCACACAATTCCTGTGTAAGAAAGCAATGTGATTTGTGATCGCTGGCTACAACTCCAAAATTTTATTTTGGGTGTGTGACACTGTGATGCAGTGGACTGAAAGTAATTGAAGAATATGACGGTTTGCAACTAAAGGATCCCAGGTTCAAGGCTTACAGAATGATTAGGCTGCTGGGCATAGGCATACACATAGCAGTCAGGGGCACACAGCAGCAGGGTGATGGGCTGACCCCAAGAGACGGAGTTACACACATAAACCAAGGAAAGAGATTTTTCTGTTTCACCTCCCAACTGGAAAATATATTTTTAGGCTTCTGTCATGTATTTAAGGATAATGCCACCACACAACTGGCCACTGGGCTTGACATGGTAACACACACTGGGTAAGGTACAGTGCAGTCAAAGGGCACACAGCAGCAGGGTGATGGGCTGACCACAAGAGATGGAGTTACATACGCTAACTGAAGAAAGAGATTTTTCTGTCTCTCCTCCCAACAGGGAAATATATTTTAAGGCTTCTGTCATGTGTTTAAGGATAATGCCACCACACAACTGGCCACTGGGCTTCACACGGTAACACACACTGGGTAACATACAGTGCAGTCAAGGGGCACACAGCAGCAGGGTGATGGGCTGATCACAAGAGACGGAGTTACATTCACAACCCAAGGAAAGAGATTTTTCTGTCTCTCCTCCCAACAGGGAAATATATTTTTAGGCTTCTGTCATGTATTTAAGGATAATGCCACCACACAACTGACCACTGGGCTTCACACAGTAACACACACTGGGTAAGGTATGGTGCAGTCAAGGGGCACACAGCAGCAGGGTGATGGGCTGACCACAAGAGACAGAGTTATACACACAAACCGAAGAAAGAGATGCCACCACAAAACTGGCCACTGGGCTTCACATAGTAACACACACTGGGTAATAGCCAGGAAAGTGCAGTCAAATGGCACAGACAGCAGCAGGGTGACTTGCTGGCCACCTCACAGAAGATGCAATGGAGATCTTTTTAGGGAGAAAGTTTACTGAAGCCCCCCCCTCCCCCAGCACAGTCCTGGCTGAGAGAACCATGTCTTCCTTCCAGACAATTTTTGGGTGGGACTGGGACCAAATTATTTTTTCCTTTTTGTGGGCTTAGAACATCAAGTTTCACACAATCAGTAAAGTGTTTTAATTTAACCTCTTTTTTTCCCAAAATAAAACACCCTTCCCCCAGCAAGGGAGCTCTCCCAAGAGTGCCACGGCCCACGAGTCACAATTGTGATTTGCAAAGAAAATGTGTTTAATTCAGCAAGCAACTTGAGGTATGTGTGATTGAGCACTAGCACACAGGCAGTCTCCAGGCAGCAGTGTGCAAGTCAACTTATTCCGGACGATGAGTCCTCCCGATAGTACTGAGTCCCAACCATTTAGCTCCTTTCTCGGTTCCTGCCCTAGTTTCTTTCCTCAGTTCCCGATCCCGAGATTCCTGACTCCCCCCTTCTTCCCCCCCATCATTAACTTTTTTTTAAATTTTCAGGCACATACACACATACAGGACCAGGTTTAATAACAAAAACAGTCGCTCGTGTCATCACACGCACAACTGAATTGAAAGCACACAGACGCTGCGGCTCCTCCTTCTCCACTACAAGACTGAATGTCAATGGAGCCACAGCTGCGCAGATGACTTCAGCAGGATCCCTCGACTTGTGAGACTGACTCAAGTCACGCTACCACCACCACCTGACTGCATAGCAGATGGTCAGGTGGTACAGTTACAATAGCGTGACAAACCGACAACAGCTTCCCCCCCAACAATAACACTGATGGGAGGGGGAGTGAACTGAGCTGCATTATTCAGCTGGTGCCAAAATCGGGAACAACGGGAATGGGAGGGACACAAAGCAAAAGCACACAGAAGTGAGAAGATTCATGGATGATTCGAACCCTTTTGCGAACCCTGCAGTGTTTCGAGGAGGGTTTGAATCTTTCTCAAACTAGTTCTGACAACATTAACATGAGCACAGGAGGGTTTCCTACAATCAATGAACTAAAGTTTGAGCAAAAAAAAATACTCAAAAAATCTTTTTTAACAGCTTTTAGAAGGTTTGAATCACAGAGAGCTCTCAGAGCAGACGCTCCTACAGCTTCCTACACACACTACCCCGAACTGAGGCGGTGCAGAACAAGATAGAGCCCATGTGACCTGAAAGCCCATGAATCACTGCAAAATTCACTTTTGGAGCTTAAAAACAAGGTGAAGTGAGGCAAAGTACATTGTTTTCAATGCACTTCACCTTAAATTGGTGGAGTAGCGGTCTGGGAAGGCAGAGTAATACAAAGTCATTGTTTTCAACGGACTTTGCTTTACCCATCACAATGCAAATTATTCCACTTTGCGTTGCGGAGTACTTAGCAAATTCACCTTTACTGTGAGAATCACTTCGTGGAGCGAATTGAGCCAACTTCACCCACCACTAGTAGAGGTGTAATTCTCCCACACAACTGGCAACCATACTTCTCACAGCAACCTGGACCCTCAACTTTCTGCTCCTGAGAATACTTCTATGGACACATCCCTGTATATGTCATCCTGATCCACCAGTGAAGCCCCTCAGATTAATGGCAATAGATCGAGTAGGGAAGCCGACATGATGGGAGTGGTGCAGTGCAGTGGTTGTGGAGCAGCTGTCTTCAGGGAGGCATTCTGAAGGCTGCAATGCTGCCCTATCTGCCGGCACCTCTCTGGGCTGAAGGAAGAGGTTGCCTGTCTCTGAGCAGAGTAGGCCAAGCTGAAGGCAGCATCCATCCCCACCCAGAGACCACCAGGTCCACAACCTTTACCTCAAAGGATTCCCAGGAAGAGGAGTGATTGGCCTATGGTGGGCTCATGGAGGGTGAGGAAGAGGGGGTCAAAAGCATATCTCCCAACCGGTCCTGCTTAGCAATTCCTACACTGTTTTGGAGGAACAGGAAAGTCCCACTAAGGAACCCGAGGCTGGAACCAAAGAGGATGGGAGGGTCCTCCAGGATGGAGCCCCAGGGAAGGGAGGGAGGCAGGGGAACCCAGAGGAAGGGGAAGCTCCTCCTAGTGGGGGACTCTCTTGTCCAGGAAGTGGAGTTAGAGACACCTAGCAGGGGAGAAAGGGAGGTCAAGTGCCTCCCAGGAAATGCTGCATGGAGGGATGGAAAGTGGATCCATAGGATCTCCAGGGCAATAGTTAGGAGGGAGCAGCTGGATATCATTGTCCACCTGGGGACCAATGACCTGACCAGCAGAAGGGTGGAATTAGCCAGAGTCCAGGAGGATTTCAGGAAGCTGGGAGGAAACCTGAAACAGATAGCACACTCTGTGTCATTCTCGGAGGTGCTACCTGTCCAGGGCACAGAGGAAGCTGGGGCACTCCACGTCCATGCCCTCAACTCCTGGTTGAAGGATTGGTATGGAAGGGAGGGTTTTGGCTTCATAGTGGACTGGAGCCTGACCTGGGCAGATGCAAGTTTATATAAGGAGGATGGCCTGCATCTGTCCAAGAAGAGGACCTTGGTCCTGAGTGAGAAGTTTAAATACTTCAGCTGTGAGCATTTAAACTGGCCACGGGGTGAGAGCCAGGAGGATCAGGAGACTTAGGACCCCCCCCCCCGTGGGAACATGCAGGAACATAAGTTGACTACAGGAACAGCTAAAGCAGGCAGGAAGGGGCAGGCAGGCGGAGAATGTATAATGAGTGATACAGGAGGGGGCGAGAGCACATAGGAAAGGATACCAGGGTGGGGGGAAGATGTTGGAGAGGGAGAACAAGAGCAGAGAGAGGGTAGACTGTAAAACATGGAAGGTCATGGTAACGAATGCCCGTAGCCTAGGAAATAAGGTTTCAGGCATGGAGGCCTTGTTGGTAGATCCAGACCTTGACACAGCAGTAATGACAGGAACATGGTACTCTGTTAATCATGGCTGGGAAGTCAGTGTTCCAGGCTATCCGCTGTTCAGGAGGGACAGGGAGGGTAAAAAGGGTGGGGGTGTGGCCCTTGTTCCTACATTGGCTAAAGCAGTGAGCTGGGATAAGGACACTCCCCTCCACCAGTGATGAGTGTGTGTTCTCTGACAGCTGTAGTACACAGGAGGATTGCTGATAACCCACTTCACTCTTCCCTTCCCCCCATCATTCTGTTCATTCTATTGGCTGTTCCTTTCCATGCCCATGGATACGAAAGGAATGCTCTTGAACTGATGTACTGCATGATTATTCTGAAGAAACATGTTACATTTCATATTGAGAAACAGATTCAAGCCCCTGCCTCCAGGCCCAAGAGGAGCAGTAGGTGAACTCCACAGAGTAGTTTAGGAGATGGTAGGATGCCGTTTGGTGATCTCTGATCTTGTGCATGCACAATGTGCCCTATCAGTATCCACCTAGTTAAGATAGTTACATCTTCCCCCACTATACTGTTATCTCCCTGAACCTACAGATCAGGAGGAGGGGTGCAGAAATGTTACTTAACTTTGTAAGATTATTGTTGGTGTGTTTTTTATGTTCCAGTTACACCTCATTGTTTTAGACATTAAGGGTATATCTATGTATGTTAATTGTTATGTTGTACCTCAAATGCAGACTGACAACCAGTATGTCTTGATCCAGGCAAAAGGACCTAAAAACAGCCACTTGGTAAGTCACAGGAGGCCACACTGAACTGCCAGGGACTGCATGGACCCTAGGTAGGGGTATTGACAAACTGGTACCAGTCCCCTGAAAGGACTACAAGATCTATTGGTAAATTATCTACACTGCACCCACCCAGAGTTTCCCACAACCATGATTGCATTAAAACTGCTACCACTTCTTGTGATGTAAAGCTGATCTCCTGGAACACGCACATTCTCAACTCTCCCATTAAGAGAAAGCAGATTTTGTCTTACCTTAAGAAAATGCATTGCAATATACTGTAGCTTTCTTGCAAGAGAGACATCTGCTTCCAGGAGAAACCCTTAAATTACAAAAGGAGTGGATGGGACAGGTACTGGGTAGCTGAGACACAACTAAATCCAGAGGAGTGGCCATCTTTATTCATAAATGACAACCTGTACAAATTTTGGAGACCAAAACAAGCATGCAGATGGATAGTGACCAGGTTACTCTTAAACATGCACATTTTCTTGCTGGGGAATTTATATGCTGTCAACAAAGACACTGCCTCCTTTTTCCCTGAGGTAGCCCAAGTCCTATGTGACATACGCCAACCAGGAGATCAGCTCATTTTATATGGAGATTTCGAAGAGGTGTGGAATCCCATGATGGATAGATTTAGGCTGACATCCCTAGCCAGCACCCACTCTAAAAAAGCCCTAATCCACTCAGCCTCTGAGTTTGCATTGGTGAATCCCTGGAGGGTCTTCAATCCCCCAGGCATGGATATCACCTTCCACTCCACAAGGCATGACACAAGTAGCTGACTGGATTATTTCCTGATAGAGATATCTATTTATTTATTTATTTATTTAAACAGCAGTTTGGAAAACCTTTGAGCCATAGGCTCATTTACAAAGGTACCTTGTCACAGTAAGACAAACCAAAATACACAGTATAGCAGTACAACACATAAGTATAACAGTAAAATTAAGACATAGATACAAACAAGCTGGTACAGGTAGGATGGATGCAAACAATACCAGAGTTATGTCGTCCTTAGCAGCTTAGTAATAAGCTTTGTCATAAAGTATTGAGTCTGACTTTGACTAGTGGCAGTTACAGCATGTGGTGTTAATAAGGTGGTTACGTAAGGAAGTTTTGAAGCACGATATAGTTGGAGCCTTGAGATGGAGGGGGCAGTGTGTTGAACCAGGAGAGGGGCCCTAAAGCTGAAGGCTCTTGGCCGTGAGAGGTCCTAGCTCTAGGGATAACAAGAGAGTTTTCCAGAGGTCCAGGTATGAACTAGTGGGACAGAGCGCGTATGGTGGTGGTCAATCCTGGTGGGGAAAGCCCAAGGAGGGTCTTTTGTAAGGGTATAGGTAAGATATTTGAGGCGCCTCGTCGAGATCAAGTCACCAGCGCTTTTAGCATACAGTAGACAGGTGTGTGTCATCCTAGGTGCTCCAGTAATTAACCTGTAGGCCTTATTCAGAGTAGTGCGAATTTTATGGAGTGCGGTCAGATCAGCAGCACCATACACCGGCAGTCCATAGTCCACTAGGGACAGGATAGAGGAGGTGACTGCGAGTCGAAGAGCCTCTGGGGAGGCAGTGTTTATACCGGTGTAAGATGCCCAATCGGATATTAGTGGCAGTGGCTAGGCACGATGTGTCCATGGAAGGAGAGGGAGGTCAAAATGGATCCCTAGTATTTATAGGAGCAAACTTGTTCGAGTGGGAATGAGGACCCAGAGTGAATGAGGAGTTTGAAGTTGCAGGACTTGTTTTGGGGATGAGTGAAGAACATGGTTTTTGTTTTTTAAGATTTATCACCAATCTATGTTCCTTGAACCAGCCCTCGGCTTCAGTGAAGGACTTCTGCAGCGAGTCCTGGAGGGCAGTAGGGTTACGACTTGAGGCAAAGATGACTGCATCATCAGCGTACAATAGAATGTTCCCCAAGCAAGAGCGTGGAAGGGTGTTAAGGTAAAGGGAGAATAGTAAGGGGCCCAGAATGGAGCCCTGGGGAACCCCAGAAAAGATGGGACAGATGTCTGAGTAGGTCCCATTCATTTTTACACGCTGTGAGCGGTCAGACAGATAACTGGTGCACCAGGAGATAGGACCAGCAGCAAAACCAGAGAGACTAAGGGCATCAAGAAGGAGGGGGTGGGAGACAGTGTCGAAAGCTTTCGAGAGGTCAATGAAGACAGCACCAGCCAGAGAACCAGTGTCTAAGGAGGAGGAGAAAGTTGGAGAACTCTAGGAGGGCTGTGTTGGTACTGTGGCCCGCTCAGAAGCCATGCTGCTCAGGACAAAGGACATTGTAGGTGGAGAGGTAGTAGAGATTTGAGAGGCCACCACTTTTCCAAGGCCTTGAGAGAGGAGAGAATGGAGATCAGTCGATGGTTCCAGCCACAGTCCTATCACCACCTTTAAAGATAGGGGTGACAGTGGTGACTTTCCAGGCAGTTGGAACCTTCCCCAGGCAAAAGAGAGTGGTTGATGAGGCATGTGATCGGGGTAAGGACTGTGTCTAAGACCAGCCGTGGATACAGCGGATCCAGGGTGTCACTTCCTGTACTATTACTCTTGAGGGCAGTGATAAGGTGCGCCTAAGTTCTTGGGCAGAAACACGGCAGGAGGAGAAAATAAGGGTGAGAAAGATTTCACGGCAGGTGCTGGGGAGGAGGGTCAAAAATTTGTAGGGAGGATAGGGCTAAGGTCAGTGAATGAGGTGTTGAGGTGGTTGGCTATGAGGGCTGGGTCTGAGGAGATCACACCATTAATGTTGATCTGGGTGGATGGGAGGGAGTGTGCACTCCCATTTAACTGTTTAATGTTATCCCAGAAGGTTCTGGGATTCCCCCATGAGGCAGTGAGTGAGGACCGATAGTGCTCAGACTTGGCCTATACTCTATACTTAGTTCAGTCCATGACATGAACATAGGACCCTTTGTAATATCAGACCATGCCACTGTCTATCCCTCCTACCCCCAGATGGCACCTTAACACATTCTTTCTCCAAGTCTCTAAATTCAAACCCTGGCTCAAGCAAGAAATTCAGTTATATTTTGAGACCAAAGACACCCAGTATATCTCTAGGGCTATGCTTTGGGATGCCTTCAAGGCATACCTAAAAGAGAGGATAATCAGCTATTCAGCTCATGCAAAAAACAGAGACAGGCACAGCTACTTCAGCTGGAGAAGGATCTCAAAGAGAAAGAGACCCAGTGTAATAACTCAGATACACCCCTCCCAACTATGATGGGACATACTCAAGGCTAAATATCACATTAATACCATCACCTACACAGCAGCCCAAAATGCAGTCCAATGCACTGCTCATAAATAGTGGTAATGAGGGAATAAACCATGCAAGCCACTGGCTTACCGCACCAGGGTCCAACATGCAGCTAAACACATCCTATTTATCAGGACACACTCGGCTGCTCTGCTGAGCAACCGAGCAGAAATCAATGAGTTATTTAAAGACTTTTATACCAAGCTATACTCCACTCATCTAGGCACCTCCAGTCCCACAGCTGGTTCTTTTACTTCTAACCTCACTACTCCTAGTCAAGCTCAAGCTGACTCACTAGACAAACCATTCACCTTATGGGAAGATAGGGCTACTGTTAACTCCCTTCCTAAATAAAAAAACCCAAGCCCAGCTGGGACTGCAGTGGAGTTTTATCAGTACTACAAGGAATAGTTGTGTGGCAGACTGCTGGTAGTATTTGACACAGCAAAGGGATGGGTCAACTCCCTTCATCCTTGTCTGAGGCTTTGATGATAGTGCTACCCAAGCCAGGCAAGGGTAGCGAGTAATTGTCTAATGACTACCTGATATCTCTGTTCAATGCTGATGCAAAGAGTTTAGCAAAAATGATAGCTCTCAGACTACCACTGATCCCATGCTTAATAGACCACCACCATACCAGCTTTGTACACATGGGGATGGATAACCTTAGAGCCTTATTTAATGCCATATGGGTTGGTGGGCAACAGTCAAAGCTGGCTTACCTTCTAAACATTGATAGTGAGAAAACATGTGACTCTACTGAGTGGTCGTATCTATATCAAACTATAGCTCCTGTGGGTATAGTCCCTGATTCATACAGTGGGAATGATTCCAATATACCAAGGCATCAGATCGTATCCTCATTAATGGCTTGGCATCATTGCCCTTCACCCTAGCTGGAGGGACAAGGCAGAGATGCCCCCTGTCCCCCTCCTCTTCCTCCTCACTATGGAACCCCTGCTCCATAAACTTAAGCAAATGGAGTCTATTGAAGGTATCAACATAGGTAATGCTACACTGCAGACATTGGCCTATGCTGATGATCTTCTTGCCACCCTCTTAAACCCGGAGACCTCTCTTTCACAAGTGATGCACATCCTGCACTGATTCACTGCCCTTTCAGGATTAAGGGTTAACTGGTGGAAAAACAGAAGTTGTATCCTTAAATACATTATGTCATGAAGATATGGTTTGCAAATGGCAACTTAAGAGGTTTCCCAAACTGATCACATATATTGGCTTGCTCATCACGCAGGACCTGCAACAGATTTTAAACAAAAATGTTCTGAGCACTCAAAACCCATTCAAGGGACACCACACATAAATTTATATTTTCAGCATCTTTATTCAAATCCCAGGCTGAGATAAAGAGTCTTGCCTGACGCATTTCAGATTTTCAAATCTTTTATCAAAGGCAAAAAAACACTCTGTATCACACTCCTTAAATAACAGTTAGACACATCACATGATTTCATTATTTCATTATGTCTGTCATTTCATTGGGCTCCATATTATTTAAAAATTAACTAAAACTATCATTACACTTTCATTATTGAAAAGATACAAGAAAACCAGCAACTATTTAAATATCTGAACTATCTTATATACACTGTAACAATCATTTCAAGGTGCTAGATATACTTAAAGCGCTTCAATACTTTCAAAATAACATTTCTATTATTACGACATTTATAAAAATAAAAATCAGACCTCAAAAAATGGACTGTTATCACTACAAAGAAACAGACTACAAAAACACAGAACACACTACTACCATGTAAGGAAAGGCAGGATGTGGGAAGGGAAGGGGGGGAAGGAAAGAGTCAAACCTCAGTTGCTAGCATACAGACATAAACATCAAGCAGAGAAACAAATATGTTACATATATATTTCTTAAAGTTTTACTAACTTGAAAACAGATCTATATCCCTTTTTCAATTATCCCATTTGCTACTTTATGTATCTTATCTCATTTAGAGGTTTCCAAAGTGCTGGACTTATTCATGCATTTATAGCCAAAAGTGTATTTCTTTTTACTCCTACAAATTCTTATTTCTTTTTTCTCAAAGATGGTTTCACATCTAGCTGAGTATTTAAACCTGGCTACATATCTGCTTTCATCGTTAAAATCCAAAAGTTTTCTCTTTCCAAAATCAAGTTTCTGTAATCCCCTCACCTCAGTTTTCTATTTACTTTGTCAATTGCTACAAATGTAAACATATGCTCTTTGTCATCCTGTACCTGTGCACAGTGTGCTGCTGTTGCATAAGTTATGTCTTTCTTTTCTATTGCCTGACAGCGTTCTCCTCCTCGAACTTTAAAACTCTGTTCTGTTTTGCCTATGTAAAATCCTTTACACACACATTTCGCTAAATAGACAATACCCTCTGTGCTACATGTTATATACATTGGGCTGGATTTTCAAACTGCGCCCAAAATGTGCGCAATAGCAGGAGCAAGCACAAGTCCATTGCGCACATGCGCAATAGACGCGATATTCAAACATGGAGCAAGCCAAATAGCGCAACCAGCCAACGTCTGAATATCGCACAACCTGTGCCATAGTGCAACCAGGAATGGGAAGCTGAGCAGATACGATGCGCTATAGCGCAACAAGGGCAGCCCAGCTGAGCAGTCCAGAGGTGCCATAGCACAAGCAGGGAGCCCCCCAGCAGCACAGCAATGGAACTGCACAACCAGGGAGGTAGGCAGGAGCCCACCACCCATGCCACAGATGGGCACAGGAACACACTGCAGAACTGACAATGCACCCTCACACCCGAAGCACAGCACAACTGGGGGAGGGACAGAATATCCACCGGCCCATGGGGACAAACAAACGGAGCACATCTGGGCCATGTTGCCCCAGCACACACACCGGCAAGCTGAGACTGCCACACAAGGGGGGCGGACCACCTCATGGCACAGCAGCCCCCCATGCACAGCACACCCTGCACCGTGACCCCAAGACACCCCCCATGAGCAGTGACCATCACTGCAGGAATCCCCATGCATACCCCCCCACTGTCACACTGCAACCTCGTGTACCACGGAACCATACAAGCCAGAGCCACCATGAGCACCCAGCCATGGGTAGCAGCACACAGCAATGCAACAATGGCAGACACAGTGCCAACATGCACAAACACCCTGAGGCACAACTAAGAGACCAAACATGTGTTGCCACAAGAGGTACCTCACACGGGAAAGGGCATGCTCCTGACACCACTGCCATTGATACAGCACCCTGCAAAGTAGACAAGTGTCACAGTGTGACCCACCATGAGCTACAGCAGCCAGCACAGACACCCACAGTGCTGCGTGGAAGCACGCAGCACACCGGATGCAACACAGTGCATGGGGAAAACACACACCCATACCCTCGGGGACACCAACACAAGAATGCAGTAGTGTGGCAACCAAGCCCCCAATGTGGGCCCATGTAAACTGTGCACACACACAGCCTGCAGTCCACCATGGCACAGGGGTGACACCCACCTTATGCATGAACTGTGGCCCTGTACGCCACCAGCATATGCCTGGATCACAAGTCACAGACAGTGGTGCACAGCCCCTGCAACACACACAAGCCACAGCATGGAGGTGGGACAGCAACTGTGGAGGCCACAGTGTCACCTGAGGCAAACATGCACCTCACCGGTGACAGGAGGCAACCCAGCATTGTGACAGTCTCAGTGGATGACCTGCAGGGACAGCCCCCACTGACAAGGCAGCAGACCTCGCAGGCCACAGACATGCAAGGGTGTCAGCTGCACAGGCCAAGGACAGCATGACAGGGGCACAATGGACACAGAGCAGGCATCATGGAACACTGCACACAGCAATGCAATGCACAGAGAACAACACACACCACAGATACCGACTGAAAGCCACTCCCACACCAGAGACACCTCCCCCCCCACACACACACACATACCCATGACTGAACCTCCCCAGATGCCATGCACACCACTGCAACTGAGCACCTATAGCCAGCTGCAAATCAGAGACCACCACAGTATTCATATCAAAATATCTGTATTATAAAACCAACAACAACTAGAACAATAACATCAACATCTATTTACATATATACATATAAGGGGGTAGGTACAGGTACAAGGTGGGGATGGGTAAGAGGCAGGGGTAAACAACTGGGAGAGGGAAGGCAGAGTGTGAGGGTCAGTCAAAGGGGGGGTAAAGTCTGACTACTGGTCTCCAGCCTGCACCCCTGCTGCCTGGTGCCGGTCCCGGGGTCACCGTCTCCTCCTCACCCCATGCCGCTGGAGGTCCTGCAGAATTGCCAGGGATTCTGTGGCCACCTGTAACAGCTGCTGCATGGAACGCTCTATGTGTAGGAGTATCCGGACACCTAGGACAAGGGATCAGAGTCAATGGGTGTGACTGTCCATCCCCCTGCAGCCCACCCATCATGAATGGCATACCGCCATGTGCCCCGCTCCTGTGATGGTGTGCACCCATCCACAGTGACCATGTGCACAAGACATGCCCAACCAGGCAGCAACAGCCATGTGTACCACTGCACACACCCACCACCCATGTCCAGCACAGCACAACCAAGGCCGTACAGTAACGTGGCTATGTGGTGGGCAGACAGTGCCACAGCCATGTGCCCAGTGCACGCATGGACCACCATTGATGCACTCCCAGACATGCAGTGTCACTGGACAGTGCTGACTGTCACATGTCGCGTGCATGGCAGTGGTGTCCATGGATGGTGGCCATGCCCTGCTCCCCACCCTGTCACACAGCATGCAATAGCAATCATGTTGTCATGGCACTCACCCTCATCGGGCTGTTGCTGGTGTTGTGGTAGTTCACCGCCACAAACTGGTTCTGCAGCCACCACCCTCCACTGCTGATCCACGGCCCTCCTCGGCTCTGCCACGCCTGTGGGAAACAAAAGGTGAGAAACACATCAGTACAATCCCAAAGCATATGTGCCCTGCCCCAATGTGTGTGCCCACCCACCCAGCCAGACCCATCCATCACATACCCTGTAAACACTGCCACAGCCAACCCTAGACCATCCCTCCCCCATGTGCTGGACACAAAAGACTGTGTTACCCATATGGACCATACAGGTGCGTAGACGGATCACTCACCTGGATGAGGCACCACGTCCCTCCTGGCACGCGACCGCAGACATGCCAGTAGCTCTGGCTCCCTCCTCCTCAGATCCCCATAGTGGTGTCTGCACTGCTTGGAGGTCCTCCTGTGGCCAGTGGCCACCTCCAGGTCAGTGGCCACCTGTTGCCACACCTGAGTCCTGGCCCTGTCCAGAGGGACCTCACCATACAGTGGGCCATAGTGTGGCTCCACAATGGCCACAAGGTTGGCCAGCTCGAGGGCACTCCATTGGGGGGCTCTCCAGCGTGCCCTCTCCAGATCTGTAGTAGGCAATATGGTGCTCCAGAGCGCGGCAACCCCATGTGGAATTGCGGCGCAATACACCGCCGCCATTCCTTATCACGCTGTTGGCACAGAGCCACCATTCCCTATCGCGCTGTCACCGAACAGCGTGATAGAGCTGCAGACATGCCATGCGTACAGTGCCAAGGGGGCAAAGGTCGGGCACAGAGTCATGGGTCTCTGGCGCAAGGCCACTCACAGTGCCATCGGACGTCTATGCATGTAGCGCGATTGGTCGCCTGTGTGCCATTGCCACAGCAAACTATTGTGCAGTTGTGCCACAGTGCCATGTAGTGACCGTCACCGTAGCACCACTGGCACAATGGTGGCCGTGCCCTGAATTGCCTACTGTGCAAAGCACGTCATCAGCGCGGCAGATGCCTGCGTCAGCTACCTGGGCATGCACAGTGCGGTGTACCATGCAGTCACAGAACTGCGCCATTGGCTCAGCACATTCAACCGTATTGCGCAAAGCGCAACAGCACGATATTCAGCCATCATATGCAAATCATCCGATCAAGCCATTCAATGGTGCAGCAGTGCAATTTGTATCTCATTAAAGTTGCTCCACACCTAATTTGCATGGATTGCGCTATTAAAATGTGACACTGTTCTGCAGTGGCCATATTCAGTTACTGTAGTTGATAGGTGAGTTGCATGCTGTGTGCTGTACTGGACTGTGGTCTCAGGGAATTGCTGTGTACTGCAGAGTCACAGGTGACCACTCTCACCCATACAGGCTGAGACATGACCGAGTGAGGACTGGGTGAGGACAATGATGGTGGGCGGAAGAGGAGGCCTAACTTTACGAAGGCTGAGATGGAGGCACTCTTCGAGACCTACCTGGATGAGGAGCCACTGCTCAGTGGATGGCGGGGCACCCCTCAGGCCCGTGCTGCTGCATGGGAGGGGGTGGCACGTGCTGCCAACCTGCACGGCAGCCACCAGCACTCTGTGCAGGAGTGTGAAAAGAAGATGGCTACCGACAGGAGGAGGGTGAAGGAGAAGGTGGCTGCCATCAGGGCGGCACGTACTGCAACAGGCAGGGGCCAGTCGGAGGTGGTGCAGCTGACTCTGGCAGAGGACAGGCTTGCTGCAAGCATGCAGCGCAGTGCCATTGAGGGCATTCCTGGAGGTGGCTTCCAGACAGGTGGTAGCCCATCACTGCATGGTACGTCATGGTCTGTGTGGGGGGGGAGGTGGATCCCATGCACTAACATGTCTTTACTTTCTGTTACAGATCCTGTGCATCTGCAGGGGTCAGCGGTGGAGGGCCTGTCCACTGCGGACAGCCATCTGGAGTTGGGGGAGGGACCATCCACCTCCGCTGGTAGCCGGCGTGCATTGCAACAGTTTGCACGCCTGGCTGCCAACACTGAGAGGTCGCTGAGACAGGGTGGGGTGTGTCCTTCAGTTCTCAGCGTCTCGTATCCAAGCATGCCAGCACGCTGTGGCTGTGGCACAGACCGCACCATTGATGATGCAATGACCATTATGGCGTTGACATGTGTGTGTCACAGAATGGACACACAGCGGTACAGCACATGCCCATGGATCTGGCTGGTTCTGACGTGTGTGCCAGCACGTCAGCACAGTCCCAGGCTGCACCTGTCAGCACCGTTGGGGCAGCACCGGTGGCTGTTCAGGTCAGTGGCACTGTTGCAGCCACAGCGGCGGAACAACTGATCCCTTGGGCACAGCAGGCGGAGGGGCAGCCCAGGACTGGGGGTACAGGGTTCAGCGATGGCATATGTGCACCACCTGTGGACTTGCCCATACCTGGTCCTGGTGAGCAGTGCCCACCCTCAAGGGGTGCTGAACATCAGGCCCTTCCATACCCTGAGGGACAGGTTGCTGATGTGGCAGACGACCTCTTTGACGAGCACACCCGCCTGCTGCAGACATCAGTACAGCAGCAGATGTGGGTTGCAGCATTCATGGAGGCAATGTGTGTGGCTCTGGAGCGGGTTGAGGAGCGACACAGCAGGGACACCGAGAGGGTCCTGTCTCAGATTGACCATTTGTGGATGGATGTGACTGCAGCCATTGACAGGCTGACACAGGCAGTGGTCACTGTCGTGGCCACATTGGGCACACAGTCAGGTGCCCCTATGCCACTCACACCATGCAGTACTCTATCCATTCCCCATTCCCAGTGTCATGTGACACCCACCCTGTCGATGCCGGGTTCAGCTGTGAGCATCCTGAGCACTTCCGGTGCAGGTATGTTCGGTGTGCTGCAGACACCTGTGCGGGCATGGTCACGTTCATGCAGTAGAACCCCTGGTGGACCATCGGTGCCATCCCATGAGGCCCGTGCTCAGCCTGCCAGTGCTGCTGGGTTTTGGCGGGGCCACCCACACATCCGAGGTGGCTGTGGCACTGTGCCACAAGACCGAGCTGTCTCCCAGTAAGGGCCCTGTCTGGTGCTGCCCTGTGTGCAATGTGTGTTTTGGTGGGCAGTGCACTGGTGGGTGCCCAGCCCTACATACAGACACATGGACCACCTGTACACCCTCCCGACTGCTGTCCACAGGTGCGTGTGCATGATGATGCCTGCATTGCGCTGTACACCAAAGTGCGATGGTGCCCAGCATCTGACACACACACACATGGACAGTCAGTGGACATGGTGGCCTGTGGACATGTGTGTCTTTAGTGTCTGTGTTCTGGCTCTGTTTTGCACCTGACCCCTGTGCACCTTGTGCCTATTGTGTGTGTGTGTGTGTGTCCCTCCATGTGGCGTGTTACTGTTCACCCCTCCCTGGTTGTCTGTATGTGCCTCTGTGCCCTGCCACTTCCCTTGCCGTCATGCACCCCTGGTGTGTTTCCATGTGTATATGTGGGCTGTGCCCTAGCCACTGCTGGTTGCACACGGCCTCATGACTTACCTGTGTTGGCTGAAGTGCTCCTCTGTGATGGTGTCCCGGTGCAGCTGGGCCAGCCAGATCAGTCGGGGGTCCCATCATCCAAGGGGGGGCTGCCCATCCCCATCTTCACCGGCGTCACCATTGTCCCCATCGCTGTCCCCCTCTTCGACCTGTACAGCTATCCCACAGTCTTTGACCATGTTGTGCAGGATACAACAGGCCAGGAATATCACACAGGCCTTTGAGGGGCTATACTGTTGGGCACCGCCGGAGGTGTCTAGGCAACGGAAGCGCACCTTCAGCATCCCAAACACCCACTCAATGATGTTGCGTGTGGCAGCATGTGCCTCATTGAAGCGTTGCTGTGATGGGGGTCGTGTCACCGGTAGGTGTGAGCAGCTAGGACAGAGGGTATCCACTGTCACCTGTGTGGAGATAGTGGAGGTTAGTGTCTTGTTCAGGCTCAAATTGCCCCTAACCCTGTGTGCCACACCCATGGCACCTGTGGCTTACCTCCCTCGCCCACGATTTGTCAGTTCTACATGCATACTCACCCACTAGATGTTCTGTGGGGATGTCCCCACTCTTGAATTGATGGCACAGTGCCGACTGGTACCATATGAATGAATTGAGTGCTCCCCCAGGGTGTGTGGCAAAGACATTGATGATGTGCCCACTGGCATCACACACCACCTGGCCGTTGACACTGGCATAACCCTTCCAATTCATATAGGTGGCCCCATCGGGGCCAGGTGATGTGCGAATGGCCACACGGGTGCAGTCTATTGTCCCTAGCATGCCAGGCATATGGGCTACCCTGTGGAACTCCTGTATGTTTGCTGTGCGCTCCGCCATGGTGCTGGGGAAATGGATGTACTCTGCAGCATGTGGCAGCAGTGCGCTGAGGAATTGGGTGAGGATGCATGATGTGGCCAACTGTGTTATGCCTGTGGTGTCCCCTGTTGGTCTCTGGAAGGTACCCATGGTGAACAAGCACATGCAGGCTGTTACCTTTGTCTCCACTGACAGAGCATGACTCCGTCGTGTGGGTGCCTGCATCACATCACTGCACAGCTCACAGAGCCACATCAGTATTGCCCTGTTCAGGTGGTACCGGCCCACAATCTTGACATCTGAGTACAGCTCAAAGCTGGTGCAGGCTCGGTACTGCCTGTTGGGGGCGTACCGCCGACGGGCCCTTCCATGGCCACGTCCCCCTGCAGCATGCCTTCTCACTCCCCTCATTACAGCTTCCATGTGGAAGGTGGCACTGTCCATGTCCCTGGCTTGTGTTCCCCAGCTGTTGTTGCTCTGTTCCCCCCGCTGTCCTGACTGCTACCTCCACTGCACCGGGTACACCTACTGGCCTCTGCACTCTGTGGCCCCACACACCTTCCCTTGCCCCTATTTTGTCCTCTGGTCTCCCTGGCCTGCCCTCTTTGTCCCTCTTGCCTTGTCTCTCTCCCTGCCTCATGTGGCTTCCCTGTAGCGTTCTTGCACCTCTTCCTTACTCCTTTTTATTTTGGCTCATTTCCGCTATGGTGCAACTTCCACCTGATCCACTGTTGCGCATTGACAAGTATTTGAACATCGCCTCTTTTTATACATGGTTCCTCCCCTTCGGTTGTGCAGCATACCTTCATTAACATTAGCAGCTGTTGCTCAGCATGTTTTCGTGGCGAATTGTCTCCCGTCAATATCGCAGAATGGCGATTTTCTGACTTGCGCAGGCGCAACCCTATTGCGCATTGCGCAACCCTTTTGAATATCCAGCCCATTGTCTTATTTTGTATTGTTTCCGTACATTACAACTCATGAAATGTTTTATTTGCTCTACTTTTTCACAATAGAGGAAGGTAGAACAGACAATATGCAACCTGAAGCAAAGTCACTAACAGAAGCCTTCTGTAACTTAGAAAAACTGTCACATCACCTCAGAAGAATCTTTTGGAATTATACAAATCTGGATGCCTGTCTACAAATAAATCACATCCCCTGAGGTCTGAGATTGATAATAAATCCTGCATGTGTAATAGAAAATGAAGTTTTCATGTGGGAGTGGGAACAGATACTAACAGAGGCAAGTAACAAGCTAATGAGATTGATTATCAAATTTAGTAAGGAAAAGGAAAGCCAATTGAGAGAAGAATTGAAGTATTACAAAATGAAGTTTTAAAACATAAGGAGCATACAGAATTTGAAAATTTTAATAAACAATTGCAAGAATCAATATAGAAACTGGACTTAGAATTACAGACAACTAAAAAACAAAATTTGTGAAAGACAAGAGAGACTATGAGAGAGGCAGAGTATACAATTAGAAGAAATCAACACCAAGAGGTATTTTAAAAACAAATTGGAATGTTAGTTCTGAGTTCAGCACAGATCAGAGTGCTTTGGAAAATGAAGAAGAAAATCGGTCTGCCCATTTTCAGAGGGAAGCACATCAATTGGCCCCTCTGATAGGTGGTGGTATACATGTAGGACAGCAAAGAGGACAGAACCAAGTTACTTTCCAGCATGCAGGTGCCCCAGGCTACAACACCATGGATGGGAACAGAATCCAAGAGGAGGAAGAGAATGGGAAGGGGGAGAAGGAAATGGCTACAGGCACAGAGGGACTTACTAGATGCGTCAACACAAAGGGAGATATATGCAAAGGAGGAGTTTCAGGAGCCAGGGACAGAGGAGGTAAGACTTGATAATTTTAAAGCACAAGTAATAAACTTATTGAACCATATAATAAACACGGCAGAGGCAAGTCTATTGGAGAAAGGGTTGAGTTTTGCCTCAACAAGATCAATGAACATGGTAGAAACCCTGATAGACTTGAACCTGAGTTGCAGAAAATTGAATTTGGAAAGTTTTTTCTTCAAAGGAGAGTCACAACAGGACTCCAAGAGGACAATGATGGTAATTTCAGAAATCCCTTGACCTTCTATCTGCCCCCCAGCACAGTAGTGCAAGTTTTTAAAAACCTAGTTGAATAAGATTTAGAAACCTTTTGTGGTACTAGACAAGCAATGGGTTATAATAATTTAATGAAACATGAAAAAGCAGCCATCGTAACATTGCAAGGGGACAGAAAAATAATTATAAAACAGGCAGCCAAGGGGGAGCTGTAGTTCTACTTAACAGAGTAAACTATCAGAAGTTGAAAGACAATTGAGCAACAAAATGTTTTATAGAAAACTCGGTACTGACCTGACGTGGGATTTGAAATTCTGCATAGATGGAACAATAGATATGGCCTTAGAGAATACAGTAATTACAAAGTCAACAGCAGAATTTCTTAAAGTAGAAACACTAGTGACAGCAACATTTTACATACTACCTACATAAATACATAAGACTTTGACAAATCCACCCAGCAGAACGGTAATTAGTGGCCCTGGCTCCCTAACTGAACCTCTCTCACAGTTCTGTGATAAATATCTTAAGCCCTCGGTGGAGAAATTACCCTCCTTTGTCAAAGATACAAGAGAAGTACGGAACCCATTTGAGAATGTTGTATTAGAAGAAGAGAGTATATTAATAACTATGGACGTAGAAGCACTTTATACGAATGTATTAGAGGAAGAAGCTTTGGATGCTGCTGCACATTTTATGAATGGACTAGAACAGCCCAACAATTTGCCTATTGATCTTATTTTGAAACTCCTAGAACATGTTCTGAAATCAAATGTTTTAATTTTTAATGGTACAATGTACCTGCAGATAAAGGGCACAGTGATGGGGGCAACATGAGCATCCATTATCGCGAATTTATATGTGGGCAAGTAGGAGGAAGAATGGCTATGGAATTCTGAGAGAAATGTTTTTTGGAAAATATACAACTGTGGAAGAGATATATAGATGATATAGTAATAGTCTGGAAAGCAGATGAAGAAAGATTCAAACAATTTGTGAAATACCTACACACATCTAACTCCCCCATACGATCCACATATGTAATTAACAAAAGTGATATCTGTTATTTGGATTTAAGACTGTATAGAAATGAGAAGAAGCTAGAGAGTGAGACTTTTAGAAAATCAGTTGATGGCAATACAATTTTATGAGCCAACTGCTGCCACCCGAAGCATGTGGCAGCTAATATTCCAAAAGGAGAATTTTTAAGATACCACCAGAATTGTAGTTCAGAAATAAGTTTTGAACAAAATGCTAAGGAATTTAAAGACAGGTTACAGGAAAGAGGTTACAAGCTAGAGAACATTGAGACCGCCTATATGCAGGCAACATAAATAGAAAGAAGGAATTTATTAATACAAAAGAATGAATAAGAGAGGCAGAGAAAACATTTAATTTTGTAACTGAATTTTCAGCAGAATCTCATTTATTGGAAAAAATGCTAAGAGACCACTGGAAAATTTTAGCAGCAGATCCAGGATTGGTAGAATTGAATAAGAACAAGCCACGAATGTGTTATAAAAAAGCACCAACTTTAAAGGAATTGTTAGTCCAAAGTCATTATCAAATACAACAGCCCCAAACATGGTTACAACAACCAAATGGTTGTTTTAAATGCAGAAGATGTATTTATTGTGAAAAAGTAGAACAAATGAAAATTTCACAAGTTGTAACATACAGAAACAATACAAAATAAGACAGTATATAACATGTAGCACTGAGGATATTGTCTATTTAGCAAAATGTGTGTGTAAAGCATTTTTCATAGGCAAAACAGAACAGCGTTTTAAAGTTCGAGTAGGAGAACACTGTCAGGCAATAGAAAAGAAAGACACAACTTATGCAACAGCAGCACAAGTGTGCACAGGCACAGGATGACAAAGAGCATATGTTTACATTTGTAGCAATTGACAAAGTAAATAGAAAAGAGAGGGAAGGGGATTACAGAAACTTGATTTTGGAAAGATAAAACTTTTGGATTTCAACATTGAAAGCAGTTATGTAGCCAGGTTTAAATACTCAGCTAGATGTGGAACCGTATTTGAGAAAAAAAAAAGAATTTGTAGGAGTAAAAAGAAATAAACTTTTGGCTATAAATGCATGAATAAGCCCAGCACTTTGGAAACCTTTAAATGAGATAAGATATATAAAATAGCAAATGGAATAATAGAAAAGGAATATAGATCTTTTTTCAAGTTAGTAAAACTTAAAGAAATAGATATGTAACATATTTGTTTCTCTGCTTGATGTTTATGTCTGTTTGCTAGCAACTGGGGTTTGACTCTTTCCTCCCCCCTTCCCTCCCCACATCCTGCATTTCCTTACACGGTAGTAGTGTGTTCTGTGTTTTTGAAGTCTGTTTCTTTGTAGTGATAAGAGACTGTTTTTTGAGGTCTGATTTTTATTTTTATAAAAGTTGTAATAATAACAATGTTAATTTAAAAGTATTGAAGCACTTTAAATATATCTAGTACTTTGAAATGGTTGTTATGGTGTGTATAAGATAGTTTAGATATTTAAATAGTTGCTGGTTTTCTTGTATCTTTTCATTAATGAAAGTGTAATAATAGTTTTAGTTAATTTTTAAATAATATGTTGACCAATGAAATGACAGACATAATGAAATAATGAAATCAAGTGATGTGTCTAACTGTTATTTAAGAAGTGTGATACAGAGTGTTTTTTGCCTTTGATAAAAGATTTGAAAATCTGAAACGTGTCAGGTGAGACTCTTTATCTCAGCCTGGGATTAGAATAAAGATGCTGAAAATATAAATTTATGTGTGGTGTCCCTTCAATGGGTTTTGAGTGCTCAGAACATTTTTGTTTAAGTTCACGAAGTTTGTTCTTGGAAGCACCTTGCCTAGTGAACACTCCAGAACAAGAAAAAACCTGTGACAGATTGTAATCCTTAAACTGGACCACTTACTGAAGGAGCTGGAGGTGGACTTCCATCACTGCAAAAATCTCAAACTCACTTTTGGGTGTAAAATTGCAGCCTATAAAATGATAGTCTTTCCAAAGCACCTTTTTCATATAAACAATCTCCCAATCATCATCTACAAAGGAAAATTCCTTAGGCTAGAGAAACTCTTTCTCTACTGTCTCTGGAAGGGAGCCAGACCCCACTTCTCCCTTGTAAAATTGAGAGCCCCAAGAGTAAAAGGAGGCTGGAGCCTTCAATAGCTATGGGTTTATCATCTGGCTACAGGAGTAATGCAGGTACTCCCTGGTAACATCTGCCTCATGTGATTCCTTGTTTTGGCTGCACCTTGAGAAGGATAATCAGTCTGTTCCCCCTGGACTTCTATTGCCTGTAGCACAGCAGGACACTGAGTAGAGCAATGGTCACAGGAACACACTGCAGAACTAACAATGCACCCCCACACCCCAAGCACAGCATAACTGGGGAAGGGACGGAATATCCACCGGCCCATGGGGACAAGCAAACAAAGCACAGCCGGGCCATGTTGCCCCAGCACACCCACTGGCAAGCTGAGACTGCCACACACAGGGGGAGGACCACCCCAGTGTACAGCAGCCCCCCCTTGTGCACAGCATACCCTGCACTGTGACCCCAAGACACCCCTCATGAGCAGTGACCATCACTGCAGGAATCTCCATGCATCCCCCCGTCACACTGCAACCTCGTGTACCACAGAACCATACAAGCCAGACCCACCATGAGCACCCAGCAGTGGGTGGCAGCACACGGCAATACCGACTGAAAGCCACTCCCACACCAGAGACACCTCCCCATGCACACACACACACATACCCATGACTATACCAACCCAGCTGCCATGCACACCCCTGCAACTGAGCACCTATAGCCAGCTGCGAATCAGAGACCACCACAGTATTCATATCAAAATATATATTTCAAACATAACAAGAATAAGAAGAACAACAACTATAACTATTTACAAATATACAAAACAGGGTTGGGGGTATGGGGACAAGGTAGGGGTGGGTAAGGGGCAGGGGTGAACAACTGGGAGAGGGAAGGCAGGGTGTGAGGGATAGGTAATGGGGGGAGGTGATGGGCAGCTACTGCCTGCCAGCCTGCTCTCCTACCGCCTGGTGCTGGGTCCAGGGCCTCCTCCTGTGTCTCAGAACATGTTGCTGTAGGTCCTGCAGGATGGCGAGCGAGTCCATCGCCACCTGTATTAGCTGCTGCATCGAACGTTCAATGCGGTGCAGGATCCAGAAACCTAGGACAAGGGATCAGAGTCAATGGCTGTGACTGTCCATATCCCTGAAGCCCACCCATCATGCATGGCATACAGCCAAGTGGCCCCGCTCCTGTGATGGACTGCACCCACCCACAGTGACCGTGCACAAGATGTGCCCAACCAGGCAGCAACAGTCATGTGTACCATTGCACACACACACCGCCATGTCCAGCACAGAACAACCAAGGCTGTACAGTAACGTGGCTACACGGTGGGCAGGCAGTGCCACAGCCATGTGCGCAGTGCATGCATGGATCACCATTGACGCACTCCCAGACATGCAGTGCCACTGGACAGTGCTGACTGTCACATGTCATGTGCATGGCAGTGGTGTCCATAGATGGTGGCCATGCCCTGCCCCCCCACCCTGTCACACAGCATGCTATAGCATTCATGATGTCATGGCACTCACCCTCATCATGCTGCTGCTGCTGTCATGGTTCACCACCACCACCACGCTCAGCCACTGCTGGCACCACTCCCTGCACCTCAGCCCTGGCCCTCCTCTGCTCTGCCATGCCTGTGGTAAACAAAAGGTGAGAAACACATCAGTGCAATCCCAAAGCAGATTCCCCCTGCCCCAATGAGTGTGCCCACCCACCCAGCCAGACCCATACATCACATATCCTGTAAACACGGCCACAGCCAACCCTAGACCAACCCTCCCCAATGTGCTGGACACAATAGACAGTGTTACCCATATGGACCATACAGGTGCATAGACGGATCACTCACCTGGCTGAGGCACCATGCCCCTCCTGGCACGTGACCGCAGACGTGCCAGTAGTGCCTGCTCCCTCCTCTGCAGGTCCCCGAACTGGTGCCTGCACTGCTCCGCAGACCTCCGCTGGCCAGTGGCCTCCTCAAGCTCAGTGGCCACCTGCTGCCACACATGGGTCCTGGCCATGTTAAGGGGTTCATCCCCAAATAGTGGGCAATAGTGAGGCTCCACTATGGCCACCAAGTTAGCGAGCTCGAGTGAACTCCACTGGGGGGCTCTTCTGCCTGCCATCCCTGGATGTATAGTAGACAATATGGTGCTCAGCAGTGCGGCAACCCCATGGGAATTGTTGCGCAATACAACGCCGCTATTCCTTATCGCGCTGTTGGTACAGCGCCGCAAGTCCCTATCACGCTGTTACCGAACAGTGCGATAGAGCTGCAGACATGCCATACGTACAGTGCCAAGGGGGCAAAGGTCGGGCACAGGGTCATGGGTCTCTGGCACATGGCCACGCACAGCGCCATTGGACATCTATGCGTCCAGCGTGATTGGTCGCCTGTGTGCCATTGCCACAGTGGACTATTGCGCAGTTGTGCCACAGTGCCATGTAGTGACCGTCGCTGTAGCACCACTGGCACAATGGTGGCCATGCCCTGAATTGCCTACTGCGCACAGCACATCATCAGCATGGCAGACGCCTGTGTAAGCTACCTGGGCATGCGCAGTGCGCTGTACTACGCAGTCACAGAACTGCGCCATTGGCACAGCCGGTTCAACCGTATTGCGCAAAGCGCAACAGCGCGATATTCAGCCATCATATGCAAATCATCGGATTAGCCATTCAATGGTGCAGCAGCGTGATTTGCATCTCATTAAAGTTGTTCCAGTCCTAATTTGCATGGATTGCGCTATAAATATGCGACACTGTTCTGCAGTGGCCATATTCGGTTACTGCAGTTGATAGGTGAGTTGCATGCATTGTGATGTTCTGGACTATGGCCTCAGAGAATTGCTGTGCACTGCACAGTCACAGGTGACCACTCTCACCCATACAGGCTGTGAAATGACCGAACAAGGACTGGGTGAGGAGGATGATGGTGGGCGGAAGAGGAGGCCTAACTTTACGAAGGCTGAGATGGAGGCACTGTTCAAGGCCTACCTGGATGAGGAACCAGTTCTCAGTGGATGGCGGGGCACTCCTCAGGCCCGTGCTGCTGCATGGGAGGGGGTGGCACGTGCCATGAACCTGCACGGCAGCCACCAGTGCTCTGTGCAGGAGAGTAAAAAGAAGATGGGGACTGACAGGAGGAGGGTGAAGGAGAAGGTTGCAGCCATCAGGGTGGCACATGCTGCAACAGGCAGGGGCCAGCCGGAGGTGGTACAGCTGACTCCGGCAGAGGACATGCTCGCTGCAAGCATGCAGTGCAGTGCCATTGAGGGTGTTCCTGGAGGTGACTTCCAGACAGGTGGTAGCCCATCACTGCATGGTATGTCATGGTCGGGGGGGGAAGGTAGATCACATGCACTAACGTGTCCTTCCTTTCTGTTACAGATCCTGTGCATCTGCAGGGGTCAGCGGTGGAGGGCCTGTCCACTGTGGACAGCCATCCGGAGTTGGAGGAGGGACCATCCACCTCCGCAGGTTGCCAGTGTGCACTGCGCCAGTGTGCACGCCTGGCTACCATCACTGATGTCATTGAGACAGGTGTGGGAGGTGCCCTTCCTGTGTCTCAGCGGTCTGGCATGCCAGCATGCCAGCACACTGCAGCTGTGGCTGTGGCACAGACCTGCACCATTGATGATGCACCGACCACTATGGGCATTGACATGTGTGTGTCACAGAACGGACACACAGCAGGACAGTTCATGCCCATGGACCTAGCTGGTTCTGACATGTCTGCCAGCATGTCAGCACAGTCCCAGGCTGTGCCTGTCAGCACTGGTGGGACAGCACCAGTGGCTGTGCAGGTCACTGGCACTGTTGCGGCCACAGCAGTGGAACAACTGATCCCTTGGGCACAGCAGGTGGAGGGGCAGCAGCAGTCACCCACTGGGACTGGGACTGGGGGTACAGGGCTCAGCGGTGATGTAGGTGCACCGCCTGTGGACATGCCCATACCTGGTCCTGGTGAGCAGCGCCCACCCTCAAGGTGTGCTGTACATCAGGCCCTTCCATACCCTGAGGGACAGGTTGCCGATGTGGCAGATGACCTCTTTGACGAGCACACCCGCCTGCTGCAGGCATCAGTACAGCAGCAGATGCGGGTTGCAACGTCTGTGGAGGCACTGTGTGTGGCTCTGCAGTGGCACAGCAGGGACAATGAGAGGATCCTGTCCCGGATTGACCATTTGCGGGTGGATGTGACCGCTGCCGTCGACAGGCAGACACAGGCCTTGGTCGCTGTCATGGCCACATTGGGCACACAGCCAGGTGCCCCTGTGCCGCTCACACCATGCAGTACGCTATCCACTCCCCATTCCCAGCGTCGTGCGACACCCACCCTGTCGACACCGGGTTCAGCTGTGGGCATCCTGAGCACCCCTGGTGCAGGTATGTTCAGTATGCTGCAGACCCCTGTGCAGGCAAGGTCATGTTCACGCAGTGGAACCCCTGGTGGTCCATTGGTGCCACCCCATGAGGCCCATGCTCAGCCTGCCAGTGCTGCAGAGTCTCGGCAGGGCCGCCCACGCATCCGAGGTGGCCGTGGCACTGTGCTGCATGACTGAGCTGTCTCCCAGTGCGGGCCCTGTCTGGTGCTGCCCTGTGTGCAATGTGTGTTTCGGTGGGCAGTGCACCAGTGGGTGCCCTACCCTACCCGCAGTCAGACGGACCACCTGCACACCCTCCCGACTGCTGTCCACAGGTGCGTGTGCATGATGATGCCTGGTTTGCACTGTACACCAACGTGTGAAGGTGCCCAGCATCTGACGCATGTACATGGACAGTAAAAGTGGAGGTGGTGGCCTGTGGATGTGTGTGTTTTTAGTGTCTGTGTTCCTGCTCTGTTGTGCACCTGACCCCTGTGCACTTTGTGCCTGTTGTGTGTGTGTGTGTGTGTGTCTGTCCATGTGGCGTGTTACTGTTCACCCTTCCCTGGTTGTATGTGTGTGCTTCTGTGCCCTGCCACTTCCCTTGCCATCATGCACCCCTGGTGTGTTTCCCTGTGTGTATGTGGGTTGTGCCCTAGCCACTGTTGGTTGCACATGGCCCCATGACTTACCTGTGTTGGGTGAAGTGCTCCTCTCTGATGGTGTCCCGGTGCAGCTGGGCCAGCCTGATCAGTCAGGGGTCATGTCATCCAAGGGAGGGCTGTTCATCCCCATCATCACCGGCGTCACCGTCATCCCCATCGCTGTCCCCCTCTTTGACCTGTATGGCTATCCCACAGTCTTTGGCCATGTTGTGCAGGATACAACAGGCTAGGAATATCCCACAGGCCTTTGAGGGGCTATACTGTAGAGCACCGCCGGAGGTGTCTAGGCATCGGAAGCGTGTCTTCAGCATCCCAAACACCCACTCAATGATGTTGCATGTGGTGGCATGTGCCTCATTGAAGCGTTGCTGCGATGGGGTCGTGGGCCGGTAGGGTGTGAGCAGCCAGGGACAGAGTGGGTATCCACTGTACCTGTGTGGAGATAGTGGAGGTTAGTGTCTTGTTCAGGCTCATATTGCCCCTAACCCTGTGTGCCACACCCATGGCACCCGTGGCTTACCCACCCTTGCCCCTGATTTGCCAATCCTACATGCATACTCACTCACTAGATGTCCTGTGGGGATGTCCCCACTCTTGAATCGATGGCACAGTGCCGACTGGTACCATATGCATGAATCGCGTGCTCCACCAGGGTGCATGGCACAGACATTGATGATGCACCCACTGGCATCACACACCACCTGGCAGTTGACACTAGCATATCCCTTCCGATTCCAATAGGCAGCCCCATCAGGGCCAGGTGGCATGCGAATGGCCACATGGGTGCAGTCTATCGCCCCTAGCACACCAGGCATATGTGCTACCCTGTGGAACTCCTGTATGTTTGCTGTACGCTCTGCTGTGGTGCTGGGGAAATGGATGTACTCTGCAGCATGTGGCAGCAGTGCACTGAGGAATTGGGTGAGGATGCATGACGTGGCCGACCGTGTTATGCCTGTGGTGTCCTCTGTTGGTCTCTGGAAGGTACCCGTGGTGAGCAAGCACATGCAGGCTGTTACCTTTGTCTCCACTGACAGAGCGTGGCTCCGTCGTGAGGGTGCCTGCATCACATCACTGCACAGCTCACAGAGCCGCCTCAGTATTGCCCTGTTCAGGTGGTACTGGCCCACAATCTTGACATCTGAGTAGAGCTCAAAGCTGATGCGGGCTCAGTACTGCCTGTTGGGGACGTACCGCCAATGGGCCCTTCCACGGCCACGTCCCCCTGCAGCATGCCTTCTCACCCCCCTCATTACAGCTTCCATGTGGAAGCTGGCACTGTCCATGTCCCTGGCTTGTGTTCCCCCCCTGTCTGTTGTTGCTCTGTTCCCCCCCTGTTCTGACTGCTACCTCCACTGCACCGGGTACACCTACTGGCCTCTGCACTCTGTGGCCCACACACCTTCCCTTGCCCCTCTTCTGTCCTGTGCTCTCCCTGGCCTGCACTCTTTCTCCCTCTGGCCTTGTCTGTCTCCCTGCCTCATGTGGCTTCCCTGTAGCGTTCTTGCACCTCTTCCTTGAGCCTTTTTATTTTGGCTCCTTTCCGCTATGGCGCAACTTCCGCCTGATCCACTGTTGCGCATTGCGCAAGCCTTTGAATATCACATTGCGCAGTTTATGCATGGTTTCACCCCCTTCGGCTGCACATGCCTTAATTAGCATTGTGCTGTTGCTCAGCATGTTTTCAGTGGCGCGAACTGCCTCCCGCTGAATATCGAGAATGGCGCACTCCTGGACTTGCGCTTGACGGAACCCTATTGCGCATGGTGCGCAACCCTTTGAATATCCCACCCTATACTGTTTTTTAATGTGCTCATCTCCCTGAAATTATGCATGTTTGTATTGTTAAAAATTTAAATGAAAATGTTTTAACAAACAAAACAAAAAGATTCCCCGTGTCTATTGGTGCCAAGACCCCCCAGCACATCATGTTGCTCTTGCATCAGATACAATGTCTGTGATTCATTCCTTTTTATGCATTTCAGTTACTGTAACCACCCATGACTCTAAGTTGGCTACAAATTGCTGAGCCACAATATAGTTGTACCCTTGACAGCATACAGTGCAGAGAGCCCTGAACAATTGGGCCCATACCATATGCCTCAGCCCAGATACCGGCAAACTCAACACTAAATACATAAAAGTGAAGGAGATGGGTATTTCCCTGACCTTCAGAAGTTCCCTGTGTACTTCAACCCAATAAGAATGGATCACTGAACAGGCCCAACAAATATAATGGGATCTGAGTTGCCCACAGCCTCTTCAGCATACATTTATATGCCCCTGTCCAAAATGTTGTGCAATTGAAGGCATGTGGAAGATCTGTACTAGGTTCTTCATCCAGAACTCCTGCCAGCCAGAGGCTGATGTCATCTTCCATCCAGGATCCCACACCTTTAGCCAGTACGCATCAGAAATATTGACACCAGCCTCTTATTCCCACTATTATTTAAATTGTTGGAGCTCAGGAATGTCTTTGCATTTCAAAACCCAATAAGCCCTGGACACCATGCCCACCAACACCTGTCAGCATCACTGCCCAGTGTAAAAAAATCCTCCAGTGGAGTCATAGCCATGTCTACTGTTCCCATGTCACCAAGTGCCCAGATGTCACACAGTGCTGTACTTGGATGTAAATTTGTAGATTTTTCTTTCTTCTAAATTCATTGCTATATTAAGTGAGTCTTTTTGTGCACTGTTTTTGCATTGTTTATATTGTTGGATAGCCTTACAGCAAATCAAATGGTGAATTAAAGGAGTAGCAAGACTCTAACCAAAGATCAGCCAAAAGGTAAAAAACAAAGTCTAGCCAGAGCCAATAGGGCTGTGAAGAGTTACCAAATGACCAAAGTTACACATGTACATAGAAATTGTGCAACACCGGGGTGTAACTTGGCCATTTTTTGGAGGTGTTGTACAAAATTTTCAACATGGCCTTTTTGGGCCCCCCCCCTCATGAAGAGTGCCAGTGTCATTTTGTTCACTTGTCCCAAAAGGTGATTTTGTAGAGCTAACACAGTATTCTGTGCCACAGGTGTGAAAACACATTTTAGGCAGGTTATGGAAAATGACAACTACTGTTTTGAAGGAGGTGTGCAAAAATGGCAATGCTGCAAATGTGGAGTGAAAATATAAAAAACTGTCAACGCTAGGAGCATGCGTAGAAACTGCTCAATGCATGCTCATAACACATTCATTTTTTGAACTTATTTACCAAATTTTCAACATGGGCTTTTTGGGACCCCACCTGATGATCAGTGGCACTGTCATTTCATGAATCTTTTCCAAAAGGTGATTCCATGCAGCAACCATGAAATCTCCCTTTGGGACCTAGGAACAAAATGACAGTGACAGTTGTCATGAGGTGGGGTTCCAGGAGCCCCATGTTGAAAATTTTGGGCAAAAATTCCAAAAAAAATGGCTGATTTATCAGTATAAATTGAAACCCCATTGAAGGACATTATAGCACGCTTACCTTTTATTCTTCAATTTGTGGTTCAGCTTTGAAGAATGCAAACATGTCCCAGTCCAGAGGAGAAGAAGTCAGTGCTGACTTCTGGCGGTAAGTATGGGGTAAGGGGGGGTGTGGTGAGGTGGGTGCTCAGTGGGAGGGGTACTGGAGCGACAATGAGGGACCATTTTCTTTTTTACAGGAAAAAAACACATGACTGGAGCGACGATGAGGGACTTTCTTTTTTACAGAAAAAAAAAAGAAAACATTTGGGCACACTGGGGTCGGCTCCCAGTGCCACATGACTGAGGGGGTTGTATATTTTGCCAACACGGAGATTGGGCATCCCGATTTTGGTGGGGGGATGAGAAAAACAACAGTTAGGCACACTGGGGTGCTGCCTGAATGGAGAGGGGTGCACATAATGCTGACACGGGGATTGGGCACCCCGATGTTGGTGGGTAAAATGAAAAATCTTTGGGCACACTAGGATGGTCTCCCAGTGTGCCATATGAGTTACGTGAGGGCCACAGAATGCCATGGAGCTGACGGTGGTGACACAGCTGCACATGTGTGGCACTCATGCATGTGTACTTGTGGTTAATGGCAGTTTTTCATTCACAATATGATGGCATCAGTGGAACTACACATGCACGTGAGTTGTGCATGTGCAGTTCATGCACAAGAATGTGGAAGTAACAGCTGAAATAGTGTGGCTGTTATTCCATAGCGGCCGATGGTGGTGGAGGGTTTCAAGTTCCATTGGGCATTCAGAAGGATACTTCCAAATGTCCAATGAAAGGTTCCACAGTTGGCCATTTCTAGAGCTATGATCCGATCCCAATAGGGCTGAAGGCTCAACCCACTGCCCTAAAAAGGGAGAACAAAAAACCTGGACCAATAAATGTATGTATGTTTGAGGGGGGATATTATTGTGTCTATCTCAACCCCTTTAGCAACAAAACCGTCATATGCTGAGGTTGTAAAACAAACGGAAAGTATGGGAAAGGGGGGAGAAGCAGGATTCTCTCTTAATAGTACATCCTACACATTTTGAGTCCAGAAATTGTGAATTGATAAATAATAACAGTGCTAGAAAGGAGGAGGAAGTGATAAGGGAAAGGAAATGATCAATAAGAATTATAAATGGGAAGGGGCTAATTGCAGATTTTTTCCCTACTATTACTAATTCAGGAGTATCTAGTGATAATCAAATTAGCAAGGATCCCCAGGAACAGAGACCCAAAAATGAAAATAATACTTTAGTAATGGGTTCCCAGAAATCATCTGAACATCATGCAACTGAATTGGAACTGTTTAGCCCACTGGAACTATCACAGAATATCTGTGACTCCCTTGATAGATCTCCTAACTTAGAGAATGCTGAGGGCTAGGACAACATAAACAGTACCCAATTGCCCAATGAGATATTTGATCAGTTGGACAAAGAGGTAGAAGCAATCAAACTTGATTCATCATTTATTAAACATTATTCAGGGAAGATGTCTACATTCACCCTTAAAGCCTTAGCACATCCCCTCATGTCCAATATAGTACTGCTGGACTCTCTCAAAGAGATAATCAATAAGATTGAGGCTTTTCAAATTAGCGTCCAAACATAAATTGACGATTTGGACAAAACAATTGCGAATGTCTCTTTAAAATGTAGACCTATCTTTCTCACCCATAATAATTTCTGATACACCCCAATGAAAAAACAACCCAATAAAAAGGGTCCACAAAAGGCTAAAAAAGGAACAACAAGGGTTTTAAGAAAGCCCCCATCCCTCAGTAAACCTTAACCTGCACCCAATGAAATTCCCTAGGTTTATTTTAGATAAAAAGATAATATCCCCAAATAGCAATCCATCTAAGCAACCAATCCAGCCTTTTTTTTTAAGAAAATGGATACTACTTGTAATCATAATCAAGAAAGGCATGGAAATAACATATTCCAAGGGAATCCCTTTAATACTAATATGCCTACAAAAGACACTGCCCAAGTTTCTTCATTTCCACAGGACCACTTGGATACTTCCAAGTTCAAGAATATAGTTCATCCCATCAACTCTCTTAAGCCATGATCTGACATTTATTTGAAAGGTGATGAAACAGTTTTAAGGATTGATGGTCTAAATTTAAAAGAAAATGAAAATTATGAGTCACTAAAACACCTAATTATCCACCTATTCCAGGTAGAGCTAGGGGTAACAAAAGCAGATGTGAATATAGTGGCAGTCTACAGAGATACAACTTTTTTTCCTCCCCCAGTATATTGTGTGGTTACTAGTATGGGCTATGCAAAGCAAATCAGTTCCAAACAAAGAAAACTAAAGCTATTAGGCCTTCAAATACATCCTTCCATAATGTGGCACAAAGTAGCCAAACACTTTTTGGAACACTATTCCTTTTTCACATTGCCAAAATTTGAAACACTTGTCTTTGTTTTACAACAGCTAAGATGGCATTCTCCAGCAGTTGATCCAAACCATGTCTCTTCTGATAACATTCTTTCAGTATTTGGGGTGGATCGACAAGAAAAGGAAGAGCCTGATACATTAGCATCAATAGGAGCTATAATACTAGACTCTGCCTTGGATATTCCCATTACCAAAGATGATTTTTTAGTATTAAAAGAGTTCACAAAAAAGGGGGAGGGAAATCAAATTGATGTTCACCCAAGGTCTTGTGGCCTTGCCAGATTAATTCTGGGTAAAGCTTCTTATATGAATCATAACAACATTCTGGTGGTTGACCTTGCAAGTATGGAATCACAGAAAAAAAACTATTTCTTCCATCTGACTAAATGTTCAGTCCTCAAAGGTTTCACATAATGAGATTCAGGGTATTTCTGTTAAAGAATAAAATATGTTATCCTGGAATGTGGCATGGCTAAAACAAAAAAAAATATGGGATACTGAAGGGATGAATTTTAATACCTCATTTATAATAATTTTAATGCATTAAACTTGGGCATTAGACCCAATATTTATTAATGATTTTGAGGTGTTACATTCACAAGCTCTTAAATCATCCCATTACAGTAGAAATATGGGAAGAGTGGCAATCTATATTAAAATCTCCAAATTCTTGAGAGTAATCCAAATCCATAAAATCATGCCCAATTATATAATTGTTGTTGTAGAATGGAATTCAATCTTATTAATATTGGCTAACGTTTATAGATCACCAAGGGCTGGAAACTCCAAAGTCCTTCTAGATGAAATATCTTTGGAGATAGACATGATCACCTCTGCTTTTCCTAAGGCAAATCTAATTATTTGTGTAGATTTTAATGCTGATTTGCCAATTATGACACCTCTTCCCTTTTTCTCCTCATTTTTGGAAGGGAAAATTACTAACCTTAGAGAATCTAAGGAAAGGTAGCTAATGAGATTAGGAATTATCTGAAAAGCTTTATTACTAACAATTCATTGGTTATACTAAATGGGAGAACTAGGGGTGACAAGATGGGGAATTCAGACTTTTTGGGCCAAATGGCCAGAGCATCATTGATTATGTTCGATGTGGTCTGGAAACATACAGTACAACCTTGTTGATTACCTTTCTATTGAGATGTGGACAGAAACTGATCATGCTCCATTGATATTTAATTTAGAGGTTCCAAAATCTGATTTTCCAAATAATCCCCCAATTGACCCTTTAAAAGAGCCAAGTATCCAGGGAAAACAAGAATTAAGAATAAGTTTACCAAGTCTAGGAAAAAATAATGATATCTATCATTAGCAAACAATAAAAAAAATATCAAATACTATTATACAATCTTCTCCAGTTCAGATTGAAAATAATTGACATACATTTTTTCAATAATGAAATCCCACATTTATATTTCAGTTCCAACTAATAAAACATTACCAAACAGTCACAGTTGGTTTGATAATGCATGTAAACAGGAAAAAAAGAAACTAAAACCTATAGTGAAATTGGCGAAATTCCATTCTAGTAAAAACAATTTTAAAACATTATCTGGTGCTAGGAAAAACTATGAGTATTTTATTTTTAAATGAAGCAAATTATACATACAGAAAATCAGTGGAAAATAATGCTACAAATTAATGAGCAAAAAGACTCAAAAGCATGTTGGCATATGGTATCTAGAGGCTCTTTGCCTCCCAAACCATCACTTCAAACATTAATCTTGAAGGAAATTTGGATAGTTCATTATCAGCATTTATTTAATTATCAGTCTGATTGTACAATTCAATACATTGTTTGCTATTCTTTGATAAAATAATCCTATCCTTACAATTGAGTTGTCTGAAGAAGTTGAAGTTATTTTAAATTTGGTCGACAATAAGGCAACAGGGCCCGATTCCATTCCATCTGAAATTTATAAATTCACTATTGATTATTGATCTCCACTTCTCATGAAAACTTTAATACATGCCTTAAAAAGTATATACTAGCTTCTTGGAAACTAAACATAATCACTCCACTTCATAAAAAAGGTTCACCATTAGACCCAGCCAACTATCATCCTATTAGTCTGCTGGATACTGTTTCAAATATTTTTTCTAAAATACTTTTAAAAAGGCTAACATTTTGGATTAACCATGCCAATTTGATTTCACCTTATCAGACGGGATTCAGGTGCCATTTTCCACTATTGATAACATCTTCTATTTAGCACATATATATGAAAAATATATTCAGATAAAAAAAAAATGAAACTTTACTCTTTATTTATAGATTTCACTTCAGCATTTGACTCTATAAATCATGATATATATTATGGGACATTATACAATGGCAAGAAAGAATCCTGGCTTCTGATTGGTCAGTTGGCCATCACAGCATGGATGTTATCCTGGCATAACATCCCTGCTGATATTTAGCCACAGCATTTGCTTTGTTAGCATTTTCTCTTAAGAAACCAAAGTATTTTTACACACTAACAAAAACATTCTTTACAATTATTTTTTTTTTATTATAAAACAACAAGCCATTGTATAATAGGAATAATGCCCTCCAGGGTGGGTGTTATGCTGGGATTACATCCCTTCTCGGGTGTTGGACACCCTCAGCCAGCGGTCTCAGGCCCAACCACCCGAGGTGGGATGTTATCCCAGCATAACGCCCACCCAGTCAGGCATTATTGCTTTAATTTAAGACATAAGAGTATTGACAAATCTCTTCTACAAACTATATAGTTACTTTATTCCAATACATACACAAAAGTCAGATATGATATTTTGGGCAATACAACTGAGCCCTTCCCCTCTACCAGAGGGGTGAAACAAGGCTGTTTATTAGCCCCTGTGTTATTTAACCTTTATATCAATGATTCACTAGAATTTGGTGATAATCCTTTGTATGATTCACCCAAAATCAATGGCCTTCAATGCCATATATTGGCTTTTGAGGATGATTTAGTCCTATTTTCTAACAAAAAAAGCACTTCAAAGGAAAATTGATATCATTCACGAGAAGTGCAAGCATCTTCAACTTAAAATAAATGTAACTAAAATTAAATCTTTGGTATTTGGTTCTAAAAATACTAACATTTCTTTTTCTTCTTGATAGACAAAGAATCAAGACAGTTAATGAATATGTACAGTATATTTAGGGATTAAAGTAACAGCAAACACTAATTGGCTCCAACATTACAAATCACAAATAACAAAAGCAAAACATACTGCTAAAGCATTATTAAAATTTCATTTTAAATTTGGAGGATTATCTATAACTCAAGCTCTGCTGGCTGCAGATGTGAAAAGCAATCCTCTTTTGACATAAGGAGCAAAAGTGTTAGCATCTGGCCATATGGCTACAATAGAAACTCTAGTACTTTATTCCTACAAATAATTATTGATGGTACCATTATTAACTTCATCAGCAATGGTCAGGGCAGAAATGGGTAAAATAGCTATAAATACAACAAACCAATACATGTGCATATTTTACTGTTTAAAAATTATAAACAATAAACATAATATTCTCCCTTTGGTGTGTTTACAAAAGAAAATAAAATGGCTCCATTTTGGCCTAAAATCCAAATGGCTTTCATTACTGCAATTAACCCTCAAAAGCATCAATCTTACCCATTTATCAGCAGATCTTCAGAGAACTATTTTTTATCTTGTTACAATATAAAAATTACATAAAGAAAAAATTGTACATTTTAGCACAGAAAAAAGTTATGATGGCAATAAGGTCCTAGAAATGCACCAGATGGTTTAGGGCAAACAAAATTGACCATAGTATGGAAGAATATGTCCTTCTTCCATTAAATTCTTTCCAAAGAAAATCTATAACATGGGCAAGATTTGGCCTAATTAATTCCAAATATACTTACTTCAATAAAAAAAACTGATGTTAATAGACGAAGCATAGAACTTATGTGTCTTTGTAATTCGACAATGTCTGAACCGCCATCACATCTGACAACTCAACGTCAATTACAAATATTTGAATGATATTCTAAAATGATACAACAACTCCAATTATGATGTATTAGTTATTCTTTTACATCCCTTTATACTAACCAATGCAGCCCAAATTGCGATATTTTTCTCTTTAGTTGTTAAATGAAAAAAGATAATGCAAAGGAAATAAAAACTAAAACAAAAGAAAGCTGATGTAAGCCAATAGTTAAAGGCAAATAGGTTAAAGAAAACGTTGAAATAAATTATTTGGAAAACATGGATCCTTGTCACAATACTATATGATACTTCAAGTTATTATGGAATTTCTACCTTTCTCTTGGCATCTTTCATCTTTTACTTTTTATTGTATGTATTTATAAGTGCTGTATTTTAAGACAATGTGTAAAGCTCTTGAATATATGAAGTTATGATTTTTAATGATACAGAGAACTATGAATGAATGTATGTATGGATAATACCAATTTTATCTTTTGTAATAACCTTGATATTTTTATACCTTGGTTGATCAAATAAAAATCTCAATCTGAATCTAGAGGTATCTGAAAAAATTTTGTGGTGGCATACTAAACTTCCTTTGTAAATGAGCAAAGGGAGTGCATTGAGCCCCTTTGATGAAATCCTTATAATGGGTCAGGACAAGGTGGTTCCATCAGTGGAACCCCGGGTCAGTCCGAAGGAGATGAAAGTCTGGGTCACCAAAGATGACTAAGTGGGGGCTTATTGTATTGTATATTCCCATAAGTATCCACACCCTACTGTATGTAGTACCCGAAATGTGTGCTTCATCCACTGAGTGGTAATGCCAGACCACAGCCAAGGGGTCAGGCACATGTGTGGCAAGACACACAGGGGGACTGGGAGTGATGGTCCTGCCTCTATTTCCAACCAGCCTGTGTCTCATCTTTGCTTTGTCCATATATTAATGGTGTGAGTTGCACCGCTAAGTAGTATAACCACAGATCAGGCATCACCAAGCCCTCTTTTTCTCAGTGGAGTGTCAGCACACATCTGCTAAGCTGGTGTTGGCCTTTTGCCCAAACAAGGTAAGCAGCATTTTCTTGGATCCAGATAGGGAGTTCCTGAAAAAAGAAAAGAAATCTGAGGATGATGTTCATCTTTACAGCAGCTACATGACCACCAAAGCTGAGTGGGAGTAGATCACATTTAGCCACATCTGTTTTACCCTCCACCAGCAGTTTTTCACAGTTCAAGGTAAACAGAGATTGGAAGTTCACAGAGACATGGATACCTAAGTTCCACACTGTGTTGTTGGGTGCTCATTTAAAGAGGAAATGCTTGAGCTTGACTGCATACTACTTCTTCAAGTTAGCCTTATACTTGCAGAGTTCTCTGTACTCATCCATTTTGGATACTAGGGCTGGGATGAAGTCTCTGTAGTGGTCAAGCAGAATGGGTAGTCACCTGCATATAAGGGTATTTTATGCTCCTTATCCCCCCAACACCCTTAATACTGTCATTCTGTCACATAGCTACTGCCAGCAGTTCAATGCATAGGCCAAAAAGGAGAGAGGAAAAGGGACAGCCCTGCCTGGCTCACTGAGTCAACTAACACCTCTCTGACTGGACCCAATTAATCTTAACCACTGCTTGTTGTGATGTATATATGGCCTTCAAATATGTCAAGAAAGGATTCCTGGCCTGCATTTCCCCAGAGATCTTCATAGGAATCCCCAGTTCACCTTTGTCATCCATGAATACAGCCACTGAGAAGTCATGGAATCTATGTTAAAGGGTAATGATATTCAGGAACTGGCAGATGTTGTTGTGTATTAGACAGCCATTAATGATGTCAGTCTGGTCCAGGTGAGCCAGGGACCCCACACAACCCTTATGTCTATCTGCTTGGATCAAGGTGAATACCTTCATATCAACATTTAGCAGCAATATTGGGCTATATGAGCTGCAAAGTACTACATCATTCCTCAACTTGGGGAGTACTGAAATCTGAACATATTGCCAAGAGGGAGGTGTGCTCTAGTCCTGCTGGCCCACACACTGTGTGGTCAAAAGTAAAGGTGATATGAGATCTGAAAAGGATTTTAAAAATTCAGATACCAGTCCAGCTGAGTCCAGTGATTTGTCTGTGTTAAGATTAGCAATAATAGCTTGTTCCTCCTTTAGATGGATTGAGGCATTTAAGGCAATATTGGATTCCTCTGATAGATGCCTAAATCTGACCCACTGGAACAAGGTCTCCAGTCTCTCTTTGAACAAGGTTGTATCACCCTGGAAGTATATAGCCCTCTATAATACAAGGTAAAAGGCTGTGCAATTTCAGCGCGGCCTATGTCATAAGATTGTTGATATCCCTGTTTCCTCATCTGAAGAACCATTCTACTGGCCACCTTGTGGCACAGTTTCAATGCCAACAACTTCCCTATCTTTTTTCCTGATTCATAAAAGCAATGGCATGAGTATCTCAGGGCTCCCCCCACTTTTGCCTCCTACAGTCTGTTTAAAGCTGCCCAGCTTTCCTCAAACATCTGCTTAACCTCATGGTTCAATGATTTAGTGCTTCACTTCTATGTCAAAAAGCTTACTCTCCAGTTCTCGTTGTACTGGGATGTGCAGCTGTTTAAAGTTAGAAATGAAGCTGATAGTGCAGCCTGTTATGGCTGCTTCACGGCCATCCAACCATGCAGCCATAGTCAGCTCCCTTAGGATATGTGGCCTGATATTCTTCTATACAGGATTCAGCAAATGCCTGATAGTCTGGTTTGTTGAGAAGAGAAATATTCAACCTCCAACTGGGAGATTAAGGAGCAAGTCCTCTCCTAAGGTCTAATAGAAGCAGGGCATAATCTGAGTTTGTAACAGACTTAGTACCACATTGATCCAGTATAGGCACCCAGTTGGAGGATATCAAAAAATTATCAATATGGGAATATGCCTGATGGGGTGTGACCAGCATGTATAGTTCCACATTGTAGATAGAAGCTGTTGCCATATTTCCAACAAATCCATCTCCAGTGTGAGACATTTAATATGCTGTTCCACTTTGTTTGGGCACTCCCCACTACTCCAGACCAAATAAGGGCGTGATTAAGGATTCCAATGTAGTCCCTGCTGACCAAATACAAGAGTCCAGAAGCTGGTTCATGTACCAAAAGAGTCTTTTTAAGGAAGGCAGCTGTTTCCCCTTCTATATTAGAAGCATATAAGTTGACTAAGGTACAGAGCACCTCCCACCAGTTTCCCCTCATACAAACTTCCCCACTGGGGCCTGTATCACCTCTACAACTTCCAGGGGACAGAATTTATGGACCAAAATGCTGATTCCTCTTCTGTGGGGGTGTGATAAGTAGGAGGAAGAGTATTCTAAGCCCAGCCAACACCTCTTTAACTTTTCATTCTCCCCTGCAGTAAAACGTGTCTCCTGCAGAAATGTCACCATTGTGTTTAACTTTTTCAACTCCTGGAGAATTCTAGTTCTTTTAATTCAACTGTTAGGCCCCAGACATTTTATGTCCTCAGACTTCCATTCATGACAGTTTAACCAACAAAGCGCTTTCCATCCACCTACCCTCCCGCACCCCCACAGAAGTGCAGTAGTACAGGAACAGGAAGAAAAAACAAACAGCAGAACTATAGACAGAAACCAACCACCCATATAGGGAATAACTTTGACTGGTTGAAATGCTACCCTGTATGTTGGTTGCAATGCCACCAGGTAGGGTCAGCTCATAGGCTGATTTGGAACGTCTTTCATATCTTGCAAGTCACCAGTTGCCCACTTTAACCCTTCAAGTGGCTCTATTTTTCACGACCACCCGAAACATATTATGCAGTGTACAGAACAAGGAAAATTAATGGTCCGGATAGTAACTTAAGTGCCGATAAAGAACAGACGATCTCCCACCCCCCCCCAAAGGGATCTGGTGGGTAAGATGAACTACCAAGCAGCTTGTAAAGGTGCTCCCAGACACCACTCCTTGAACTATGGGATGTGGTGGAGACATATATCTCGCACCCTTCTCCAGGCACCTATGCTAACTTGAAATAGAATATAAGGTAATATTAAAAACGATTGTCACACACTTATTACAAAGATTCCAGATCACCATCACCTCCTCCCATTGGAGTGTAAGGCCAGAGAGACATTTTTTCTAGAAACCATTGCCCTGTGAACAGGCCCATTGAACTGTGAAGCTTATGGGGTAATGGGTAGTCAGCAAGCAGGTTTGGGGCCCAGCATCAGGGTTAAAGAAAGCACAGGAGGAATTTACTCATGATCCATGCCTCACACTCACCTAAGGCCCCAGTGGGACCGAACAGCCAGTGCCACCATTTTGGCTAGTGTTCAACAAATCTAGTCTATGCTTGAGGGGCTGCCCTAGATGAGGTGTCCCAGAAGCAGCTGTGGCTATCCTACCACCCTCCCCCAGGTCTATCCACCCTCACCCCTTGCTTTCTCCATACCACTCCATGATAACCATTTGCGTTCTTTAATGCTAGAGTGATATACAGTTGTATGCACTGGTACCTGGGACCCTGGAGGCTGTATAGGAAATATATGTATCAAGGTTGCCCTCTGCTGTGAGACAGACCCCTAAAAGCTCTCATGACCCACCTTCAAAGGCTGACAGCCCTGTGTCAGGGTTTTCTGGGTCCCTTCACTCCAACTCCTCTGCTCCGCAGGGTGCAGCTCATCTACTTTGTGGCCCACTGCAGATCTAACTGTGTAATAATCTGCTAGGAGATGGACGCAGCAAATGGCCCAAGAATATCTGGGCTTGGCAACCCAGTGTAGCTCTTCTGCACAGCATTCTTACTTTCCCCACCAACCAAAAGAATACACCAATGTCTCCCAACTCTTAGAGAAATCAGACCACTGAAGGATATGCTTACATTAACACAACAAAGTTCCAGCTGTGCACAGTTCTATCAGACCCAGGCTAAAACTGTGTGAGTCCCAGAGAACTAGACTCATACAAGCTGCTGTGCTGAGGCTGGACAGAAGCATAGCCCCTGAGTCTTTTTGCCCCTCCTCAACTTGGGTCTGAGGAAGTCGAAGGTGCCTCTCCAGAAGATTTCAGTTGCATGTCCTCCTGATTCTTGGTCTTGGCTGGTGTTCTCTGCTGCTTTTGGTGGTTTTTCTTGTGTACCTGGGAAATTGTCTGCCAAGTGTGCACATCTGGTAGGGCCTCAATGAGTGAAAAAAAGTTCCAAAGGAACACTCACCTGTTTTAGAAGGGGGTTGGCCTCTGTCAAGGTACGAAAGAAGACGGAGCTATCAGCTGCATGTATCTTGAACTGAGCTGGGACTGGGAGTTGCAGTTTGATGTTTTTTGAAACTCAATCTTTTTGGGTGGCCAGAAGTGTGTTACCCTTGAATTAAGTATGGAGTATAAAATCGTACTCAAAAAGGAGCTTTGTGTTTCTGAACGTGATTTCTTTTCTTGTTCCAGACCTGGAGTAATAACTTTGTTTATGCCCTGTAATCTTGCCCCCAAGTGGATCCCCAGAACCAAAATTAAGACACCACACACCAAACTCTGGGTACAAAGGTCTGCAGCTTTACTTAAACCTTCATAATGACATATTACAGATAAGTCGTCACAATAAAAATGTGTATAAATATTATATTGGCACTATTGTAAGGGTTAAGCAACAGATTCTATGTTAAACCCATAACTTTGCACCTTAACAGCTTTGGCAGCATTTGATGAAATTAGCTGGCATTTTGCATACATTGTTTAGTAAATAGGATCAAAACATGTGGAAAGTTTCATGATGGCAGCTTGTGTGGTTTCTTTTTTTTTTTTTACCTATTTTCTCTCCCCTGGGTCCCAGATCAGCAACCATCCCAGCCACCTGTCCTGCCCCATACCTCGGCATCAGGCTGCACCCATCTTTCCCCATGGCTTACCCCCACATGGCGGGGTGGTGAGGAGCCCCCCAAGCTCTACTCACCTCGAATAGGATCCAGTTCAGGGTGCGCCATTTGGGATCGAGGCCTGCTGCAGATGGCTGCCTCATCTAGCCAACCGGGAACCATTTTTTCCTTGTTTCTGCCCTCAAGAGTGGGGTGTGCAATGACGTCAGGGGAGGGAGCATGCACACATCTGCGTGCTTTCCTCCTGGCACTTGCCCCACTCAGTTCTTTTGCTTGCAGCATCTGTGCTCTGTCCCCCAGTTGCCGCCAGGGGTCAGAAGCACACCAACCACTTTGCTCCCCCTTCCCTGGAGAGGAAGAGCATTCCCTCGGATGCTTGATCCCTCTCCACCCCTGCCGACCCCTGGCAGCCCTTGTTCATTCCAGAACATGGGTCATCAGCATAATGCGAGGTAAGGTGACCAGCGCCTCAGCCCTCAGTGCCACAGGACCGGCTCGGCTTATGTGGATTCTGAGATCCACATATGTCATTTTTGTGCAGTTACCTAATTTTTTTCCTATATTTAACATGGGTTTTTTGATTTTCTCTAAACTACAACCTATTTTTCTGAAATTTTCAGGATAGAAAAATGCTGTGCCAAGGTAGTGTCTTTGGAAGGTTTTGCGAAAAAATTATTAAACAGTTCCAGAATTATAACGATTGAAAGGTTTTGTTTTTGTTTGTTTTTCTTGGCTGTTCTGAGCATGCTCAGAAGGATTTTTTGGGATAACATTCTGATACTCAAAAATGTACATGTCGCAGACCATTTTTGTTTTCCCACCACTTACTCCTTACAGCACAAAAAAATAAATTCCTGTCATGGTGATCACCATCTTGTTTCCCCGAACTAAAAAAACATGAAAAATACATTAAGAATATGTCATTTTAAAAACAAACACCTGAACCTAGCTGAATAGGACCCATTTAGCTAGATTCTGGTATTTGTTTTTTAAACAAATGCCCAGAAATACCTTTTCTGGGCACCCCAAAATCCAGGGTGCCCAACTTAGCGAGAGAAGCCATTCACCCGCATTCTCTGTATGAGAAGACCAGGACTTTCTTGAATGCTAAACTCGCAGCTGGAGTTGCACTACTGGCTTCAGTTTAAGCAGTGAGCCACCCATCCCCTGTTATCTCTGTCTGTCTGTATGTCATTCTTTCTAGCTATCGATCTATTCTCTCTCTGTCTATCTACTTGTTAGCCTTTGAATTGGCAAAGGGTAATTCTGCTAAGTTCTGGGGGATCATAAAGTCAGTGGAGGGAAATAAACCATCATCGATGCTACCAGACAAGATTAACCATAGGGTATGACATTAACCAATAAGTCAGAAATCTTGAATAGCTTCAATATCCACTTCTGTACTGCAGGCCTAGCCTCCAACACCTCCAAAGCTGCTACCCTAAAATCTAGTCTACCTCTACCAACAAACCCCCCCACTAACAGACAATATTTTCACTTTCACCCTATTCTAGTATAAACCAGTAGAAGACCTGTTATTGCACCTAGACTTAAAGATAGGTGCTGTTGCTGATGGATTAGGACCTTTTTCCCTCAAATCAGGGTTTCGTTACCTGCCTGCTCCCATCCTACACCTGTTCAATTTGTCTATTACCTCCTGTATTGTACCAGAGGCCTGGAAAATAGCACATGTACTTCCCTTATGCAAATCAGGAGACCCTATGGATTTGAACAACTATCCACCAATTCCTCTACTACCCTTACTCTCAAAACTTTCGGAAAAACTAGTGAATACCCAAGTAAGAGATTACCTTGATAGGTCAAATTTAGTGAATCCATCCCAGTCAGGCTTCAGGCCAGCTCACAGCACAACTACTGCTCTCGTTATGGTCTCAAACAATTGGCTCCTTACCATGGACAAAAACAGATCTCAGGGGCTGTATTTTTGGACCTTAGTTAAGCATTCAGCACTGTCCACCATGCTTTACTCCTAGACAGACTAAATTTATTTATTTTATTTATTGTATAATCGTATTTACAACCTTTGAGCCAGCGGCTCATTTACAAAGGTACCTCGTCACAGAGAGGACACACATGGTTAACATAATTTATAGAGTACAGTCAAGACAGAATAACAGATTATTATATGTTTACAGAATACAGACACACAGAATCAACATAGTTTTACATCAGCTACAATGGTCATAGAATAACTGGCCCAATGCTTAGCTGGTTCACTAGCTACCTGTCAGGAAGGTTGCAGCAGATAAAGGCAGAAGGGTCACTCTCCCCACTTCTCCCTCTCACAGGGGGGTACCACAAGGCTCGATTCTCGGACCTCTTCTGTTCATGATCTATATAAACGCCATCAGTGTGAATGTGAACAAAGCAAAAATCCACCTATTCTCAGACAACACTCTCCTCTATACCTCAAAATCCTTATCGAATGACATCTGTGCAGAACATCAGGCAGAATTTGACCTCCTTCAGCATAATCTGTTACAATCCAAACTCCTTCTGAACGCTAAAAAAACTAAGGTCATGTACTTCCACTCTATCTTACCTTTTTCCCAGAAGTCTCTCCTTATTGCCTCCCATCAAAACCCTCCTTGGTGACAATCCTGAGGTTGTCGACAAATTTAAGTACCTGGGATGTCTGCTGGACCACTACCTGTCTTTCTCTGCTCACATCGAATCACTCACGAAAAAGCTGAAGCAAAGACTCAGTTTCTTCTTTATGAACAAGTCCCTTTTCCCAGCTGAAGCCAGGCTGAGACTGGTACAGACCACGTTCATCCCTCTACTGGACTATGTGGATGTGATACATGTCTGATGTTCAGATACCTGCTTCACTCACTTAACACACTCTACCACGGAGCAATACATTTCATCACAAATGCCCACCCTTGCACTCATCATTGCGGCTTGTACACTTCCTTGGGCTGGGCTTTCCTGTCCATTAGATGACTTTTCCACTCACTCATATGACTTTACAAAGCCCTTCTGCTAAAACTTCCATCATATATATTGGGCCTTTTCCAGTGCTCTGTTTGCCTCTATCCGCTATGGAGTAGCTCCTATATCATAATGGGTGTCCCTAAATCTCTCACCAGCTTCGGTAAAATGGCCATCAGCCATGCTCTCCCTGATGCTTGGAACAAAGCACAATCTACCCTCAAATTGCAAAATCTGGTACCTAAGAATACATTGAAAATTTTGGTCACCAGCAAGTTACATGACTCCTGCACATGCCACTCCCCTTAAAGACACACCGTTGACCCAGACGTACTTCCTACTAATTCCACTCTACTCTAATTATATCTGTTGTAGTAAACTGTCTTTCATATTAGTTTGTCTCTACTCTGATTATGTCTTTGTAGTAAACTATCTTTCAGGGTAATGGTCCTTACCCTCCTCACCCCTTCTGTGCTCTCACCCATGCTTTCCATCCTTCCCACTCCTTCTGTACGTCACCCTTGTTAACCCCCTATTTCCCGCCCCACTTATATTCTTAACTTTTCTGTCCCACGCTCCATTCCTGTAAGACCTCCTATTGCTGAAATGCTTCCACTACCCTTAAGTAGGTGATTTATTTTGTAAATATCATGCACTTTGATCTCTGCACTTGTACCTGAACATATTGGGATTATACTGTATATTGTACAAATGTTGCAAAGTGTTTTGTCCTTTTTGTACCTTTTGCCCTGTTGCCCCATAACCACTGTAGTATATGCACATCTATGCCTTTGGCAGAGAACAGCAAGTGGAAGGAGTTGCTGTTAGAACTTTACTACTGTACTGGAACTTAAGAACTAGAACTCTACTACTGCGACCTTCAATTTAGGGTAAAAACAAAAAAAAACAAGAGTTAGTGTGTTTGTCTGGGTTGGGTGAAGGGAACTGTAATCTGTGCAGTTAGCTAGGTGAAGAAGGGAACTGTGAATTAGGGAGAGTGGCTTAGGCAGCAGGAAGCTAGGTGTTGGGATTTAAAACTGCCTTAGATAGCTTTTGGCAGATAACAGCAAGAGGAAGGAGGTGCTGTTAGAAACCTTACAGAAATATAGGTGTGCTGTACACATGAAGAATGCATGCCACATGCTTAATTGTTCAATGTTTACATGCGGTTTGCATACACAAAGTGAACCTATGTGAATCAGGTCTGAAAAGCAAATCAGGTTCACATGCTGCAAGCTTGACAAGTGTGCAGTAGGTAAGCTGGTGTGAACATCTTTTTAAAAATTACATCAGGTTCGCATGTTGCACGCTTGACATGAGTGCAGCAGTTAAGCTGGTGTGAACATCATTTAAACATCCCATCAGATTCACATGCTGCACGCTTGCCACGTGTGCAGCAGCTAAGCTGGTACAAATCTCATCTGAAACAAGCATTTGTTAATGCCAAATGTTGATTGCATTGCTCTGTTGAGCTCGCTCACTGCCCCTGTGTCATTCACTCATTCTGTTTCTCCCAGTGCTGCAGGCTGCTCTTTTGTACTGGGCCCTTGCCTGTGTTGGCACATTTTTCTGCCCACAAAGAAATCTGCAGCTGTCCTGACATTGTTCTGTTGAGGTGGGTCACTCCCCTGCTCTTACTCCCTCATGGCTGCCCTTTTGTACTGGGCTCCTGCCTCTGTTGGTGGCTTCTTCTGCCCACAAAGAAATCTGCAGCAGTCCTGACACAGGTACGTTGAGCTAGTTCACTCCGTCTCTCTCTCTCTCTCTCGTCCGTTCCATTTCTGTTGGTGCTGCAGGCTGGCCTTTTGTACTGGGCTCCTGCCTACGTTGCCGCCTTTTCCTGCCCACTAAGAAATCTGCAGCAGTCACAATAGACCTCCATTGTGCTTGCTAACTCCCCCTCTCTCACTCACTCATTCTGTTTCTCCAAGCTCTGCAGGCTGCCTTTTTGTACTGGGCTTCTGTCTGCGTTGGCACCTTTTTCTGCCCACAAAGAAATCTGCAGCTGTCCCGACAGAGCTCCGTTGAGGTCACTCTCTCCGCCTGTCTCACTTGCTCATTCTGTTTCTCCTGGTGCGGCAGACTGCTCTTTTGTACTGGGCTTCTGCTGCATTGGCACATTTTGCTCCCCACAAAGAAATCTGCAGCTGTCCTGACAGAGCTCCATTGAGGTGGGTCACTCCCTCTCTCTCTCACTCGCTCATTCTGTTTCTGGTGGCACTGCAGGCTGCCCTTTTGTACTGGGCTCCTGCCTCTGTTGGCAGCTTTTTCTGCCCACAAAGAAATCTGCAGCAGTCCTTACACCAGTCTGTTGAGGTAGCTCACTTCCTCTCTCTCACTTGCTCGTTCCGTTTCTGCCGGCACTGCAGGCTGACCTTTTGTACTGGGCTCCTGCCTGCATTGCCACCTTTTTCTACCCGCAAAGAAATCCACAGCAGTCACCACAGAGCTCCATTGAGCTTGCTCACTCTCCCTCTCTCACTCGCTCATTGTGTTTCTCCCAGCGCTGAAGGCTGCCCTTTTGTACTGGGCTTCTGCCTGTGTTGGCACCTTTTTCTGCCCACAAAGAAATCTACAGCTGTCCTGACAGAGATCTGGTGAGGTCGCTCACTCTGCCTGTCTCACTCGCTCATTCTGTTTCTCCTGGCTCTGCAGGCTGCCATTTTGTAGTGGTCTCCTGCCTCTGTTGGTGCCTTTTTCTGTCCACAAAGAAATCTGCAGCAGTCCCGACAGAGCTCCGTTGAGCTTGCTCACTCCCCCTCTCTCACTCGCTCATTCTATTTCTGTTGGCTCTGCAGGCTGCCCTTTTGTACTGGGCTCCTGCCTGCATTGCTTCCTTCTTCTGGCCACAAAGAAATCTGCAGCAGTCATGATAGAGATCTGTTGAGCTTGTTCACTCACTCCCCCTCTATCACTCGCGCATTCTGTTTCTTCTGCCGCTGCAAGCTGCCCTTTTGTACTGGGCCCCTGCATGCATTGCTGCCTTTTTCTGCCCACAAAGAAATCTGCAGCAGTCCCAGCAGAGCTCCGTTGAGCTCACTCATGCCCCCTCCCTCACTCACTCATTCTGTGCCTCCCGCTGCTGCAGGCTGCCCTTTTGTACTGGGTTTCTGCCTGCATTGGTGACTTTTTCTGCCCACAAAGACATCTGCAGCAGTCCTGACACAGCTCCATTGCGGTCGCTCACTCCCTCTCTCTTACTCACTCATTCCATTTCTGCCAGGGCTGCAGGCTGGCCTTTTGCACTGGGCTCCTGCCTCTATTGCCGCCTTTCCTGCCCACAAAGAAATCTGCAGCAGTCACAATAGACCTTAATTGAGCTCGCTCACTCCCCCTCTCACACTTGCTCATTCTGTTTCTCCCGGCGCTGCAGGCTGCACTTTTGTACTGGGCTCCTGCCTATGTAGACACCTTTTCCTGCCCACAAAGAAATCTGCAGCTGTCCCGACAGAGCTCCATTGAGGTTGCTCACTCCCCCTGTCTCAGTCACTCATTCTATTTCTCCTGATGCTGCAAGCTGCCCTTTTGTACTGGGCTTCTGCCTCTGTCGGCATCTTTTTCTGCCCACAAAGAAATCTGCAGCAGTCCCGACAGAGCTCCGTTGGCCTCACTCACTCCCCCTGTCTCACTCACTCATTCCGTTTCTGCTGGGGCTGCAGGCTGCCCTTTTGTACTGGGCCCCTGCATGTGTTGCTGCCCTTTTCTGCCCACAAAGAAATCTGCAGCAGTCATGATATAGCTCCATTGAGCTCGCTCACTCACTCCCCCATCTCACTCATTCATTCTGTTTCTCCCACTGCTGCTGGCTTCCCTTTTGTACTGGGCCCCTGCATGCATTGCTGCCTTTTTCTGCCCACAAAGAAATCCACATCAGTCCCAACAGAGCTCCGTTCAGCTCACTCATTCCCCCTACCTCACTCGCTCATTCTGTGTCTCCTGCTGCTGCAGACTGCCCTTTTGTACTGGGTTCCTGCCAGGCATTGGCATCTTTGTCTGCCCACAAAGACATCTGCAGTAGTCCTGACACAGCTCCGTTGAGCTCACTCACTCCCCCTCTTTCACTCATTCTGTTTCTCCTGGCACTGCAGGCTGCCCTTTTGCACTGGGTTCCTGCCTGCGTTGGCACCCTTTTCTGCCCACAAAGAAATCCGCAGCTGTCCTGACAGAGCTCCGTTGAGGTTGCTTACTCCCCTTGTCTCACTCGCTCATTCTATTTCTCCTGGCTCTGCAGGCTGCCCTTTTGTACTTTCTGCCTCTGTTGGCATCTTTTTCTGCCCACAAAGAAATCTGCAGCAGTTCCGACAGAGCTCCGTTGGCCTCACTGACTCTCCGTGTCTCACTCGCTCATTTTGTTTCTGCCGGCGCTGCAGGCTGCCCTTCTGTACTGGGCTCCTGCTTGCGTTGCTACCCTTTTCTGCCCACAAAGAAAGTCACAGCGGCCACGATAGAGCTCCATTGAGCTTGCTCACTTCCCCTTCTGTCACTCGCTCATTCTGTTTCTCCCACCGTTGCAGGCTGCCCTTTTGTACTCAGCCCCTGCATGCATTGCTGCCTTTTCCTGCCCATAAAGAAATTCGCAGCAGTCCCAACAGAGCTCCACTGAGCTCACTCACTCCCCCTCCCTCACTCACTCACTTGTTCTGTTTCTCCTGGCACTACAGGCTCCTGCTGTGTTTTCCCTTTTCCTGCCTACAAAGTAATCCGCAACAGTTCTGACAGAGCTCAGTTGAGCTCAGTCACTCCCCCCACCAGTTACTTGATACTAATCTGTCCCAAACACTGATTTCCAACAGCAACTGCAGTATTCTGCACCAGAAGTGCAGAAACACATTTTGGCTAAGATGTGCAAAATGCCAGCTGCACTGTTCATAAGGAGGTGCAAACAAATGCCAGTGTTGAATCTCTGGTATGAAAATATTACTAATTTGCAAACTTACAAGGGTGTGTAGAACCTACACAACACACACTCATAACACAGTCATTTTATGGAGTTTCATCACAAAATTTTCAACATAGGCATTTTAGGACCTCTGCTCATGAACAGTATCAGTGTGATTTTCTTGATATGTCCTGAACACTGATTTCCCACAGCAACCACGCTATTGTGCACCAGAAGAACAAAAACACATTTCGGCCAGGATGTGAAAAATGACAGCTGCACTGTTCATAAGGAGGTGTGGGAAAATGCAATGCTGAAAATCTGGAGTGAAAATATTGCAAAGTTGCAAAAGGATGAGCGTGCATGGAAACTGCACAATGCACATTCGTAACACACTCATTTTATGGACTTTCACCACCAAATTTTCAACATAGGCATTTTAGGGCCCCTGCTAATGAACAGTGTCACTGTCATTTTCATAATGTGTCCTGAACATGGATTTCACACAACAACCATGCTATTCTACGCTGGAACTGCGAAAACACATTTCAGCCTGGATGTGAAAAATGACAGCTGTACTGTTCATAAGGAGACACAGAACAATGGCAATGTTGAAAATCTGGAGTGAAAATATTATAAATTTGTGAAGCTATGAGCATGCGTGCAAACTGCGCAATGCACGCTTGTAACACAGTCATTTTATGGAGTATCAGCACCACATTTTCACCATTGACATTTTAGGACCTCTGCTCATGAACAGTGACACTGTCATTTCCTTAATCTGTCTGAACACTGATTTTCCACAGTGACCACACTATTCTGCACTGGAAGTCCAAAAACACATTTCGGCCAGGATGTGGAAAATGACAGCAGTACTGTTCACAAGGAGGTCTGAAAAAATGCCAATGTTGAAAATCTGGTATGAAAATATTGCAAGTCCACAAGTTACAAGCGTGCATAGCAACTCACGCAATGCCGCAGCTCGTAAAACAATTTTTTGGATTTTTCCTGGAATTTGCAGTATAGGCTTTTTTGAGAGCCCACCATGAACACTTGCACTGTCATTCTGTTAATTGATTCCAAAAGGGGATTCCATGCAGTAACTGCAAAATCACCTTTCGGGACCAAATAAAGCCATGACAGTGCCAGAATTCATGAGGAGGGGACCCAAAAACCCCTTGTTGAAAATTTGGTACAAAAATTCCAAAAAATGCCTGAGATATGCATCAAAGTTGAAAAACCCTATTTATTCCATTATTCAGCTTACTGGCATTTCCTCAGTTCACGGTCGGCTTAGAAGAGTGCAGACGTGTTCCTGGTCCACTGAAGATCATCACGCCAGACTCCAGAAGTAAGTATGGGGTGAGGGGTGTGTGTGGGGAGGCAGGGTGCGCAGTAGGTGGGTGTGGATTGTGGGAGGGGGACAGGGAGACTGCCGAGGGACTGTTTCCTTCTTTACCAGTTAAAAAAAAAAATGACATCGTTGGACCATTTTTTAATTTTATAGGGAAATGTGGCATGTAGGGGTGGGCTCCCAGCATGCCAATGGAGTCTTCTGTTTGGGGGGCAGCTGTAGCCAATGGGGGACTGGGCAACCCCATCGGCACACAAGAAAGGGGGGGTGTTACATTATGCCAATGGGGATTGGGCACCCCTGTTGGCACACAACAAAAGAGGGGGCTGACAATATGCTGACAGGGATTGGGCACCCCATCGGCAGACAACATAAGTGGGGGGAGTTACATAATGCTGATGGGGAGTGGGCTCCTCCATTGGCAACATAAACCTTATGGCACTGAAGCCGATGGGGATTGGGGCCCCATCGGCAAACAGACACAGTGAGGGGGCACATGCTGCCGAGGATTGGGCACCTCCTTGGTGAAGTATTGTTTGTGAACGGTGGCAAGCCACCACCATGTTCACAAACAATATCAGTGTTTCAAAGTTCCGCCCTGCAATGATGGGTCGCTCCCTCATTGCAGCGAATGGCTGACGCTGCAATGACGAGGCGGCCTCTGATTACAGTGGCTAAAATGTTAGAAAGTTGTGGCACTCTGGCTGAACTAGTGTCAACAGCAGTGTGCCACGGCATTGGGGTAAGTGGGCCAAGCCTTTACAGGATGTGGGGGCATTGGCCACAACAGTGCCATGCCTCTACAACCTGCTTCTGGAGAAAGCTGCCGCAATATGTTTCTTGCGCATGCACGCAATCAACATTAAAACTCATCAGTTTCTACTTCTTATACTACTGTTAGCAAGTAGTCATTAAAATACATTTTTATTTGAATTCTGATAAAAATTAGGTAAACTAATTAATTCTGATCCTTTTTCAAGTTGTTTAATGGCTTTTAATTTTTGTCATTTAAATCGCCATTAATTTGCAAAATATTGTTTGCTTGCTGCATTAAATGCCTAGGATATAGCCGGTCAACATCTCCCATTCCAGATGTATGAAACATAGAAACATAGAAAAATAGACTTTGACGGCAGTTAAGGACCGCTTGGCCCACCTAGTCTGGTGAAGAGGGGTATCTGTGTTGTGAAGCCTATCCTTTTGGTTTTGGACCATGCAAATCCCTGATGCATATTTAATGCACTCCTGTGTGTTTGTCAGAAGCAAAATATTTTTGTTGCCATTGGGTTGTGCATTTGAGAAAGAGTAATGTGCCCAGGGACATCTCAGGTTCCAGATGTCTCAGTGGTGCAGCTGGTTGGCACAATCAGAACGGTATTCTGGGCAGCCTGGGTTCAAGTCCAAGCTGAGGCACTTATTCTTTCTAACCCTTGTTTGTATGTGTTCCATAAAAAAATATTCACGCCACACTCCTGCGTGTTTGTTAGAAGTAAAATATTTGTGTTGCCATTGGGTTGTGCATTTGAGAAAGAGTAATGTGCCCAGGGACATCCCAGGTTCCAGTTTCTCAGTGGTCAGCTATTTGGTGCAATCGGAACAGTATTCCAGGTGGCCTGGGTTCAAGTCCCAGCTGAGGCACTTATTCTTTCTCACCCTTGTTTGTATGTGTTCCAAAAAAAAAATGCACACCAATCTCCTGTGTGTTTGTTATATTTAATGCTACAAATGTGTTTCTCCATGACTGTTTTATCTCACTTACTTTCCCTTTGTCATTCTGTATTGAGCATATACACTATGGCCATGCTCAGCACTCTTTGTGCTAAGTAGGGTCTTGGAAGCATAGAAACATAGAAGTTGATGGCAGATAAGGACCGCAAGGACCATCCAGTCTGCCCATTTTTTCTACCTTGTGAATGTGCCATATGCCTTTACTCTGTCAATGGCCTATCTATTCATACTCATCTGTATTGCTCCCTTATGTCTATCCCATGCCTGTCTGAAGCCCTGCACTGTGTTCCTATCCACCACTTTCTGAGGTAGGCCATTCCATGCATCCACCACCCTTTTTGTGAAAAAGAACTTCCTTACATTACCCCTTAATCGGCCTCCCTCTAATCTCATGCTGTGTCCTCTTGTCCTGCCTGTTTTCTTGTATTGAAACATATTAGATTCTTTCACCTTGTTAGTGCCCTTAAGATGTTTGAATGTTTCGATCATATCACCTCTTTTCTTCCTTTGCTTTAGGATATACATATTGAGCTCCATTAATCTGTCCTCATATGTTTTCTGATGCAGTCCATGCACCATTCTGGTAGACTTTCTCTGGACTGCCTCCATTTTCTTAATGTCCTTGTGCAGGTGCGGCCTCCAGTACTGCATGCAGTACTCCAGATGGGCCTAACCAGTGTCTTGTAAAGAGGGATTATTACCTCCCTTGTACGACTTGCGATACCTCTACTAATACACCCCAACATTCCTCTAGCCTTACCTACCGCTTTAGTGGTCTGCTTAGATGATTTCAGGTCATCTTTGATGATGATGCCCAAGTCTCTTTCTTCCCTTGTGATTGCCAGCAACTCCCTCACAACCGAAAGGTAGCTTCAGGGTTTCTCTTCCCTATGTGCATGATCTTGCACTTCTTTGCATTAAACCCCAGTTACATGTACCATACCTCACATTTTGTCACCGAAATGAGGGACATGGACACTCAAAATGAGGGACACTAACCCACATGATTATCAGTACATATCATGAAACACAGTGTAAACCATTGCATTAGCACCTGAGAATGAATTTTTACCATTAAGCAGGGGTGCCATTTAGGTAGGGCAGAGGGGGACATTCCTCCCCACCCTGTTTCTGTGCATAGGTTGTTCTAATATAGTGTGGCAATAATGGCTTTAAATTTGCATTTCATATTTTCCACAATAAGTGCCTACCTGGCCTGTGTGTGCTCACGCTGCAGGTAGTCTCCAGACTCGACTGTGTCTGTATTGTGTTGTCCACGCTCTCCACCTATTAGCAGTGACACAATCATATGTGATGTAGATGAGCTTCAGCCAAGAAAGAGTACATGAGCCTTGCAAGTGCAACACTGTCTTTCCTGCCACAGAGTAGACAGACTGCACACTATAGCTTGAAGGAGTCAGTGAGCACTAAACTTTCAATAGCAGTGTTGTGGCAGCATATTTTTGTTGTTCTACTCTTAGTGAGTCTCTGTCTCCCCTGGCGGTTAAAGGGGCACTGAGTGAGCTAGAAGCTAACTCAAAACTAGGCTACCAACTTACTCTGCTAGGCTTGTCTTGCAAACAAAACAGCACAGACTCCCACAGCAGCAAGCTAGGCTTAGCACCAGTGGTGACAATGGTGTGGATGTCCTTCATAGGCCTTGATCAGTGCAGTGCAGCAGCAGCCACAGCAGCAACCAAGCAAGAAGCAAGCAACTCAAGTTGGGTGGGTTCAGATGGTGAGGTCACCTTGGTCACGGATCATGTTGGGGACCTGTTATGGTTGGTTCTAGCATTCAGCTTTTGGCAAAGGAGAGAGGGGAAGTGAACTGAAAACTAGGCTGGTGGCACACTACGCCAGGCTGCAGGTTCTGGCCATATGGCTGGAAAAGTAAAAGTAAATAATTTTTTTTACAGGGGGGATTGGGAAAGGAGGAAGGACTGAAATATTAATGTGTTTTTCTCATTTCTTCACCTTTGGGAAGCTTCATGATCCATAGAGGATGGGTGTTGAATGGAATTGAGTCAGGAGAAAAACAGGGACAAAGTTCTTTTGGGGGGGGGCAGAACTTCTGCCAGGAAAAATAAATGGTTAGTAACTGGGTGGGTTTAAGCCCAAATCTTATGCACTGCTCTGGGGTATATACAGATGAATCTTATACATTTGAATGTTTCCTGATTTGCATATCATGTTTCAGTCAAACCAAATAAGTTGTACCTTTCAGAGATGTTACAGACATTCTAAAACTGTCCCTTGCATTCACATACAGTTGAGCAGTATGGTATGCACAGACTATTGGAGCCCCACTATAGTCAGGCTTATGACTCCCCCCCAGTGAAGCTGGCCTCCACATTCCTATGCTCAGGCAGATTATGACATAGGGCAAAGGAGACTGCAGGGGTGTGCACCATTGAAATGAATGGGGGTATTTCTTAATTATTATTTTATACATTATTTGATGGAGAGTTGGAGATTAATGAAGGCCACTGGTCGACTAACAAGGGCCTTGTTAGTAGAACAGTGGTCTTCATTATTTTCCAACTCACCATCATAACATATAAAATAGTAATAGAAAATAACTCCATTCATTTCAAGGGGGTACACTCCTGTGCTCTGACCAATGGACATCATCGAGAAAGACTCCTGCCTCTGGCTCCCTAGTACTCAAATAAGATACTTTTTACTTATATCTATACTTAGTGGGTTGACTGTAACAGCATGGCTGTACCTGCTACAGTGTGTGCATGGAGGGGGGACTAGCCATGTGGGTGTGTGTTGAGTTATTGCTACAATTGTGTTTGCACCTAAAAGTCTGTTTGCATGGAAGCATTAAAAACTATGGAGAGAAACTAGTAGGAGTACAGGCCAGACAGAAGTAATTAAGTGGTTTTGTGGGTATGTTTGTATACTGAGGTGGGAAAAACATGTGTTTCCATTGGTATGTGTGCTACAGTTCAACTGTGAAAATGAGATGAGGGAGAGAAGAAAACTGAAAGTATAACTGTGCATGCAGATGTATTCAGATAGAGTATGTATTGAAGTACAAGTGAGCCATATGTGTACAGACAGTATGGCTTAGTGGTTAAAGGCACTGAACTACAAGCCAGGAGACTTGGAGGCATGAAGACCTGGGTTTGAATCTCATCAACCCCCACTTGTGTATGGTGTGATCCTGAGCAAGTCACTTAACTTTTACATGTGCAGTTATCAGTGACCACTTGCTTTTTTGCACGCACGCCACATGCATGTAGTCTTTCCCAATTTAACATAAAAATCATGATTTCCACACTTGCTTGCTGCACACATACCATATGTATGCAATCGGTTACAATTTAACATTTAAATCATACCTGCAGCACACATATCACTTGGGTAGTTTTATGTATGCAGCATGAAAACATTTCATATAATTGTTTCTGGGAGGGAACTTTACTACTCTATTGGGACTTAAGAACTAGAACTCTACTACTGGGACCTTCAATTTAGGGTAAAAACAAAGAAACACATCCCCCCAAAAAATCAAGTTAGTATGTTTGTCTGAGTTGTGTGAAAGGAACTGCTATCTGTGCAGTTAGCTAGACGAAGAAGAGAATTGTAAATTGGGGGAGTGGCTTAGGCAGCAGGAAGCCAGATGTTTGGATTTAAAACTGCCCTAGATAGCTTTTGGCATAGAACAGCAAGAGGAAGGAGGTGCTATTAGAACTTCACTGCTCTACTGGGACTTAAGAACTAGAACTCTACTACTGGGACCTTCAATTTAGGGTAAAAACAAACAAAAAAGCAAGAGTTAGTGTGTTTGATTTGGGTGAAGGGAACTGTTATCTGTGCAGTTAGCTAGGTGAAGAAGGGAACTGTGAATTAGGGGGAGTGGCTTAGGCAGCCGAAACCCAGGTGTTTGGATTTGAAACTGCCCTAGATAGCTTTTGGCAGAGAACAGCAAGAGGGAGGAGGTTCTGTTAGAACTTTACTACTCTACTGGGACTATATAGCCCTACCTCCCTCCTCTCCACCCCCTACCCTTTGCCAGTTCCACTTTTATAGGCACAGGATTTGACTTGACAACAGGAACTTCTGGTTTGGGAGCAGGAAGAGAGTGATCACATAGTCACAAAAGACTCACCACCCTAGAAGGAAAAGAGTAGCTCCCATCCCCCCTCCAGCTGTTGGAGGTCTGACTCTGAATAAGTAAGAAGGAGACAAGGAACTGCAACTAGGAAATCCATGAGGTAGTCGAACTGGATTGTGATAGAGACTAAACCAGCTGGCAAGATACAAATCATGAGGGGAAAGGAGACCAAAGGGGTCAAGTACAATGGTCCATGGAAGTGCAGGATGGAGACTGGTGAGGAAGCATGTAAGTCATGGAGCAGAGGGGTCCTGTGTCTGAAGAGAAGTGGTAATCAGGTAGGAGAGAGAAAATGCATAAGGATGGACCTGCAGGTGCAGATACAGGCTCCTAACCAAGGTAGTTGAGGTAAGGCAACCTGGACATAACACTCTAGATACTGGATGGGGGTGAAGGCACATTCAGTACATGGCTCAGGTCTGGGAGAGAGCAGCAAGCATTGGTCTGGTGGAGAGTAAATGAGGCTGAAACAGTTGATTGGAGAAACAAGTTTACAGGCCTGGTAATCAAGGAGAGATAATTAGTATCTGATACCACGTGGCAGAGGTATGAGGATGGAGGCAAATGAATTAATGAGGTCCTGTTTCAGAAAGGAAGTGACAACTGGGCATGAGACAGAGGTTGTATGAACTAGCAGATCCATAAACAGGCTACCACACCCCATAGTTGGTGAGATGATGTACAGATGATGTTATCAGGCAGAGCTGAGAGGTGGAGGCATTGGAAGTATAAAGGTCCTGTTCCCAAAGGGAAGCAGTGACCCATATCAGGTAGAGGATGCAGAAAGTGGAAACAGTTGATGCAACCTCAGACAACTGATCTCGGAAGTCAGTGCAAGAAGACCTAAGGTGAGGCCATAGGCAAGGCAAAATGGAGAATGCATTAAGGCAAGGTCCAGTTCCAGGAGGGTAGTGGCATCTGGTAACTGGTCAAGACTGGGTAAGGTTGAAGCAGTGGAATGTAAACTCAGGCATCCATCCATGAGGGTCAAGGTGAGATAATCTTGACTTGATGCAGCTAGGAGATCTGGGAAGAGGAGAGTACATTGTTGAAGATGTTCTGCTCCCAAAGTGAAGCAGCAACAGATATGGGTAGAGAAGGCATTGTATGACATGGTAGACTGCAGACATGGCTTCCATCCCCAGTAATTGGGGCAAGCTAACCTGCACTTGATGCTGCCAAGAAGAGTTAGGGATGAAGGATGTCAGGTTAGTAGTAGTAGGAGGAAGTAATTGTAACTGAATCCCATTCCCGGTAGACAGCGGAAGCCTACCTTCGCTCAGCACCTCAGAAGATGCTAGCTAGGGACGGAGCCTGGAGTACTGCTTGTATGGGCTGGCAGAAAGTGCAGAATGCTGCTGTACAAAGAAAGTATAGGAAGAAATTGCAGTGCAGGCAGGCAGGCATGAATGAACATTACAAAGGTATGTTAGGGTATACTTAGGAAGGATGGAATGGTGGGCACACAAACATGAGTGATAAGTAGAAAGGAGGGTCTGGCTTTGGAAGCAATACAATGGAATGCAGAGGAGGACCCCACAGTAAATGAATGCACACACCAGGGAGGAATACTGATGTGAGGGTAGATGATTGAGAGTAGGGGCTATGTAGGAAGTTGGGGACAAAATGAGAACATTGGAGGAGTGTTGGAGGTCAGGGAGGTGATTTAATAAATATGCAGGAATTGGAGGGAGTGCAGTAAGCTGGCAAAGGTGAGATAGATTGTAGTAGGGTGATGAAGCGTGCTGTTCCATATGCCATGCTGGTAGATCCGAATGCCGGTGAGAGCTTGTGCTGCAAAACCTGATGGCATAGTTGTTAGGGTTAGATGTATAGTGAGGTAATGGTGAACTGGGCATAAGATTATCTACAGGCAGGTAGTAACAGAGGGTAAGGCAGCTGCTGGAGTTGTGTAGCATCTGAGTTGTAGGCTAGTACAGCTGATGGGTGTTGGACCACAATATTAATGCAATAAAGCCAGAGACCTACAAACATGAAGAGTAGGACAATGTCCACGTCAACCAACAAAGGTAGCTAAATGCAGTTCCATGAGTATCCCTCCCTCCCCGCACACACATATATGAACAAGCCAGCAGGGTAACAAGTAAGACACTCGAGGTTGAGCACAAATAGTATAGAGACAATTATTTGTACCAATAAGTATCAGCTGACCTTTGAGTATACAGCGTTGCTGCCTGTAGAGTAAGAAATAAGCTTCAGAAGTGGGCATGAGCTGCTATGGGTCAGTGCTGAGAACAAATAGCAATGCAAGTCACCCAACTTCCCAGTGCTCCAAGCCTCAGCCAGTGTGCCTCTCCTGGCCAAGCAATCATCCCCTTTTTTGCCTACGTACTGAGCAAATGAGATAGGGCATGCAGTAGCAATGTGGATGCAGTAGGAAGAACCAGGAAGGTGTTGTCCTAGCGACATTGTTGGTTCTGTGCAAGTCGGTCGATCCTGCAGAGTTGAGAAATCAAGGAGGAGGAGAAGGGGCACCTGTGGGGGATGGGCAGGAAACAGGCACGCATCCTGAAGGGACTGAGGAAAGAACAGGGAATTGAGGGGAAGGAATGGGGATGCTCGTAAGTGCTGGTCATAAAAGCCCAAAAAGAAAATGGGAAGGGGAGAACCCTGCACAGACAGGACAGGAGGGGAGCGAAGGATGGGAGCGGTAAGGTGGCAGGAGCCACCGAAAAGGAGACCAAACAGCAATGGGAAAAGCAGGTAGACATTAACACAGGGAAACAATGATGAGAGAGAGAGGGGGACTCACAAGCAAGGGAAAACACAAACAGACAGCAGCAGCAGCAGTAGCAGACACACAAAGGATGCGCAGCCACATGAGCCACACAGTGGCCACAGGGAACAAAAAACACTCCCTAAGCAAGGGAGGTGTGTTATTGATAGGTTTAAGTAGAGGTTGTGGGAGGAGATATTCCCCACAATGAACCTCAGGCTTAAGCCCTCCCATGATTAAAAATATTTGTGAAAGGCGTTGATATGTTGGTGTGAATTAAAGCATGCTGGTAATGATGCTTGGAATGATGGAATCAGAATTGTGTTCCCCGGATTGTGGTCATTTTTTGATATTCAGAGTTTTGATATTTAGGGCAAAACCCCCAAATTCTGAAAAAACCTTGTTGGATGCAGAATCAGAATCCACTTCTGCATTCTAAAATCTCCTTCACCCAGTACAGTGTTTTCTTATGTTTAAGCCACTGCATAGCTTGACTCAGCTGTAGAGTTGTCAGGAGGCTCAGGTGGTATTGGGCTGTCCGGTAGGGCAGTCCAATTAATGACAAAATGCTGCTGCCATAAAGGCAGCCCTGGCACCTACTAATTTGGCCACAAGCCATTCAGGACCCCATGATAGTCATACTAGGATTCATATCAGGAGGAGTAGATGTACAGAAGGCTAACAGTCAATTTATGTACATCTCCTGCCATAGCAGGTGTCAGTCTCCTTCACCCACATTCAGTAGAAATCTATCAAGTTTAGATTTAAAAGAGTCATAGGAGTCAGTTTCCACGATATCCCTTGGTAGGGTATTCCACATAGGAATAACATGTTGGGTAAAGAAGTTTCTTCTTAACTGAGTATTTGGGTAGGTAAGTCTTAGTTGATCATTGTGGCTTCTTAATGAAAAGTCCCTTTGGATTCAAATAAAACCCAATTCAGCAAATAGTATAGGGTCCCTTATGATTTTAAACATTAAAAGAAGGTCACCTCTGTTTCTCGTCAACTCCAGGGAATAGAGATTTAAAGAATGCAATCTAGAGCCATAGCCAACCCTGTGAAGCCCAGGGACAATTTTTGTAATTATCCTCTGAACTCCCTCTAGTTTCTTCACATCCTTATGTAAGAAAGGACTCCACAAAGGGGAACAATAGTCCAAAATAGGTCTCACATAGGCCGTATACAAAGGAATTAAACAATCCCTATTTCTAGATGCAACAGAGCGTCTAATGCTGCCAATTAATCTATTAGCCTTCTTGGTTAATTCTGTGCACTGAATACTGAATTTAAAATCATTTGAGCTCAAAACCCCCAGATCCTTTTCTTTATCCACAGATTGGTAAGTAACAACTTACAAGTTAAAGTGTAGTTGTGACAGGGTTTTTATTTGATAAGTGCACAACTACACTCTTATCTAAATTATACATCATACCATTTCTATCTGCTCAGGACTCCATTGACAAAAGGTCACAGCAAAGGTCAAAGTGTCCATCTTTTTTTACTTATGTCCATTGCAATTTTAGCGTCATCAGCAAATTTAATTGTGTATCCCTTTATATCCCTATCGAGATCGGAGACAAAGATAGAGAAAAGTGATGGGCCCAACACTGACCACTGTGGAACCCCACTAGTCACTCTACCCCCAACAGAAGTAAAACCTCTGATTCTGACAACTTGTTCTGTGTTCGTCAACTATGCATTCACCCACTTAGTTATAAAACTATTTATTCCTAGGTTTCCAATTTTTTTAATAAGGGTTGCATGAAGAACCTTATCAGAGGCTTTACAGAGGTCAAAAAATATTATATCAACAGATTTTTTGTCCTCCAATAGTTTATTAACTCTTTCATAAAAGCCGAGATTTGTGTACAGGCAAGATCTTTGAGGCTTAAAGCCATGTTGTGTATCGTCAACAAAGCCTTTTAATTTTAAATCCGAAGTAAGCTTATCCTTAATAATGGACTCCATAATTTTTCCCAGAATGCAAGTCAAGCTAATTGGTCTACAATTTGTCATAGTACTATGGTCTCCCTTTTTATAAATAGGGGCCACTAATGCTTGTTTCCAGTCATCCAGAACCTCCCCAATGACCAAAGATTTATTGTAAAGAATATATAATGGTTCAACCAGCCACCATCTAATAGCCCTTGGAATCCATGGGTGGAGTAAGTCTGGCCTAGGGTAAGTATTTACTTTCATATAATTTAATTTATCGAGAATTTCTTCCCTGGTTATATGTACATCCTCAGAGGGGATACTATCAAGATCTGGTGTACAATTTTTATCCCTATGTGCATAAACTGAACAAAAATATTCATTAAATTCATTGACTATGTCAGTTGAATTACTAATGATAGCATTTGAGACTTTAATTGGTCCAACTCTGTTAGAATTAGTTTTCTTATTGTTTACATAGGAAAAAATGATGTCCCTCCATCCTTTATGTATGCAAATCTGTGTTCAATATTAGTTTTTCAGTGTTTATATTATTTTTACAGGCTATTAAGGCCTCCTTATATTTGTATTTGTTATAATCATTATTATCTTGTTTCAGAGCCTTATAAGCTCTTTTTTGCTAGTATTAATTTTCGTACTTTATATGTATACCATATAGGCAATTTCCCTTTCTTATTATACAGTGTACTATTTGGGATATATTTGTCACTCAGCTCATGTATCTTATTTTTAAGCTGTTCCATAAACTATTAACAGAGGTGAAATTATCACTCCAAATATAGTTTTGTAGTTCTTCATTAATAGCTCCAAAGTTAGCTTTACCAAAGTCCTTTACTATTGTAATACCAGTCTGTTTAATATATTCATTGTTAATAGTGAATGTAATGATATTATGATCACTGTTAAACAAAGGATCACAAATATCCAGATTAATAATGTTTTCAGAAATGTTGGTAAGGACCAGAATCAATATATTTTTGCCCCTTGTAGGTTTATCAACTACTTGTTGTAAGCCATTAGTAATACAGAGCTCCAATAATTCATGTTCCTGGAAAGTAGACACAGTATAGTCAGTCCAGTTGATCCCAGGAGCATTGAAGTCTCCAAGTAACAAAGTGTCCTTGCAATTTAATTTATTTGAAATGTAATTTAATAGGGAAGAATGTTCAGACTGGATGATATCTGGGGGCCTATAACACATTCCTAACAAAAGATTCTTATTATTTTTAGTTTCTATTTCAACCCATAAAGTTTCACTGGTCGCATTTAAGGTATAATTTAATTGTCTAAAAGTCCACAGAAGCACACTCTTATTCCATTCCTTGAGGTAGTAGTAGCTTAGGTAGTATGAAGTTCATTATAAGGTAACAAAACCATAACCCCTGGTCCAGAGAGAGAAGACTAAAGTAAGAGTTAGACTTGGTAGACCCCTACAACATCTGTCCCACCCATCTGATCCTGCAGCTGTCTGGTGGAGGTCGTGATTCTGCAGGCAATATTTTAAATAAAATAAATTATTTAGTTTGGTAGCAGGTGCTTGTGCTGCAGAGGAGACTCTTATACAGTTTCTCCCACCGCATGGTACCCAAAAATCCCTTGGTTCTTTTCCCCCAAGGGGCTGGAGATGGCCAACCTGCAAAAAATCCATGGGGTTAGCCACTACCAGATGCCTTAACTAGGCCACCACCATTACTCACTAAAGCACCTTAACTAGGTCCTACACATAAAACTGCCTCAAATTAAAAAAAAAATTAATTAAATGTTATTTTCCCTTATACTTCTGTTACACACATATACACAAATTAAAGATGAAGTACTACATACAGTTTTAATTTTTGGTGTTTCTTTGCTGACCATTAAAAATACCCCTCCTATTCTTTCATGCTTACCAGGGAAGTCTGTACTGCTTAACTTTCTGTAGGTAAAATGGAAGCCCTGGCTCCCTATATTGCCTTCTGTTGTGCAAGTGTGAAGAAGATCATTTTTCCAGTAGAACTAAGCAGAGATTTCAATTCCTTAGTAAACATTCCATCGATTGAAGGTATAGGCAAACATTAGAAGGATTAGGAAACAGGTAAAGGTGGTAGGGACTAGATGATTTACTGGCTAAATAAAAAACAATATATATTTCACTAGGCATAATATCTGAAACTGTGATGACATGCCAATGTTGGAATGTGCTGACTTTTTAGTGGGTGTATAAATGTTTTAAAAAAATAATTAAATGTTTAAACTGATTTTATTTTGGTACAATTTTTCACTCCCTAAAATTTGGAACTATTTTTAATCACAATCTTTGGCAAAATGGGAGAGTGCCTCAGAAAGGCACTAGCAGATGGGCAAGAAGGAGGGACAAAGGAACAATGAGGAAAAATCAAAACTGCCATCACAGAGGCAACAAGCCTTTGCATGAAGCAAATAAACTAAACAAAACAAAACAAAGGAATAAAACACTATGGTTCTCAAAAAAGGCATCGGGGAAGGTTAGGGAGAAACAGATAGCATTCAGGAAGTATCAGGAAACACAGAAGGAGCAGGACAGAGAACTGTATTAGTTAAAGCAGAAGAAAGCAGGGAAGGCAGTCAGAATAGTAAAGGCCCAAACTGAGGAAAAGGTTGGAGGAACTAGTGACACCACTGACTAGCCTTTTTAACAAATCATGGGAGGATGTGGTACCTGAGGACTGGAGGAGGGTGGATGTGATTTTCCTTCACAAAGGTGGGAGCAAGGCAGAGGCAGGAAACTACAGACCTGTTAGTTTGATCTCAGTGGTAGGGAAAATGATGGAATCACATCTGAAAGAAAGAACTGTTGAATGCATAGAGGCCAGCAGGGCACAGGACCCAAGGCAGCATGGATACACAGTGGGAAGGTCATGCCAGATGAATCTAATATATTTCTTTTACTGGGTGACCAAAGTAGTAGACCAGGGAGGGGCAGTGGACATGGCCTACCTAGACTTTAGGAAGGCATTTAACACAGTCCCACACAAAAGATTAATAATTAATAAAGAAGTGCAAAGTAATGCACCTGGGAAACAAAAACCCAGGGGAAGAGTAAACAATGGGGGGGGGTACTAACAACAACAAAAATGGAAAGGGACCTGGGGTAGTCATATCAGATGACCTATAGGTAGGCAGGCAATGTGAGAAGGCAGTAAGGAGGGCTGGGGGATACTGGGATGCACAGGGAGAGACATCACCAGTAGAAAACAGAAAGTTGTTATCTGTCTGTACAGACAGTTGGTGAGACCTCATCTGGAGTACTGTGTGCAGTTCTGGAGACCCAGTCTCCTCAAGGACATAGACAGGATGGAGGCAGTCCCAGAGGAGGGCAACTAAAATGGTACAGAGTCTGCACCAGAAGCCATACAAAGAAAGAGTAAAGGAGCTTAATATGTATACCCTGGAGGAAAGGAAGGAAAGGGGGGACATGACAGAAACTTTCAAGTACCTCAAGGAAATCAACAAAGTCCAAGAGGGTAGCACCTTTCAGAAAAAGAGATGTGCAAGAATAAGGGGACACAATTTGAAGATAGATGGGGGATGGCTTAGGGGCAACGTGAGGGAATATTTTTTCACAGAGATGGTGTTGGACACATGGAACAGCCTTCCTGAGGTGGTTGTGGGGCCAAAAACAGTGGGGGAATTCAAGAATACATGGGACAGATGGCTTAGGAGGAAGCAGGCTGTTGGTTAACTAGGATCTGCAGCTTATCCAATAGGTAGGGAAATGGGCAGACTAGGCGGGCCAAGCGGTCCTTATCTGCCATCAAAATCTATGTTTCTATGTAATATGATACTTCAGGATATGGCAAGATAATGGAGTTTGCCTCTAAAGGGCAGATCAGATTGTCCAGGTGGCCACCCAAGTGAAGGCTATGGGAGACAAAAGGAAAGGAAAGGGGGAGGGGAGAAAATAACTCATAGAAAGGGGAGGAGCTTGGATGGTGACTCAGAGGAAAGGAGGAGACAGGGGGAAGGGGAAAGGGGGGATGAAGTCATGAGGGGGTGGAGCAAAGAAGGGGACGGGAAGAACAAGCCAACAGGGGAGACAGACAGGAAAAGGAGGGGCTATACTAATCTCTTAAGGGGCTTCAGAGGGAGAAAGAGTCCTCTTTTTAGCTTGTTACTCTCCAGTGTTAAAAGTGTGGAGAGCAGCACATCAGATCAGCACTAGAAGAAAGCTAGCATTTTTTCATTACAAGAGACAGGATGTAAAATGTAGCGATGAGAGCTGAGGGCAACTGAGGTCCAGAGAGCTTGACTGGAGCCACGTGGCAGGTGGGCATTGGTTTTAAGATGCCAGAATGAGAGAGTTCTGTTTTTGGAAAGCGGGGGTCTAGGAGCGTTTATTTAAAGCAAACAAGGGTTTTTTTGTCTTGAGAGAAGAGGCTGGGGGGGGGGGCATATGTTAAAAATAAATGATAAAGAAATAATCAGTAGAGCTTGAGTCCGACCAGAAAGGCAAGGCAACGTGGCCTAGTCAGCCACGGATGCAACCCCACTATGAGTACAGTGTGGAGCAGGGGGAAGAAACTGCATGCACATAGGTCCAAGGCAGAGTGAAGGTAGAGTGTGGGGCAAAGCTTGACACAGGGAAGAGGATGGCGGACAAACGACCACAAGGGAAGAATGGTCAGGGGGTAATTTTTAGTCAGACATTGTGGAGAGGGAATGTTTTCCAAGAGGAAGTTAACTCTGAGCAGCATGGTGACACAGCCTGGGTGGCGGTGGATACAACCCCACCACAATTAGAGCATGGAGCATTGTGAAGGAAACTGCACATGCAGGTAGACCCATGGGTAAGCCAGCAGAGAAAACACAGGAGGGCAATATAGAGCTTGGGCAAAGATGGCTGTGGGGGGAAGGGGATGTGATAAAATGACTGCAAGTAAGGGAATTTCAGCAGGAGGCTGAAGGTAACAGAAAAAAAGGGAAAAAGGAGTTTATGAATTTGGGCAAAGAAAGGGACACGCGTAGCAGTCGACCATGTGGCAACAGCAACACGTCTATGAGTACAGTGGGTGACTCCGTGTGGTCAGGTAAACCCAGCATGGAGCGAACAGGAGAAACGCAGGTAGGCCCAGCGTGGGGCGATCAGAAGAAATGAAGGGCTCTAAATAGACAGGGTTGCCAGATGATGGAAAAGGAGGTTTAAAGGGTACTGCATTATGGGGCGAGTGCACCCCGCTCTGTTTGGGATGGCTTTGTTATGCAGCAGTTTTCCCTGTGAGGCCATGAGGGTGTGGCAGACACAACAGAGCAGAGGGCATTGGGCGGGGGGGGCCATCTAGGAGATTGCTGGTGGTGTAGCAGCAAGACAGCCCCATGGAAAAAGTCAGACCCTAGCACTGGGGTAAGCCAAAAGGGGACAGGCCAGAATGCAGCCTGAGGGTTTGTGTAGGCCATGGGGGGGGACAGGTTACAACAGAACAAGGCCCAGAAAAGGGCATGAGTGGTGCAGAGGACAACTCAAGAAGGAAATGGGGCATGAAAAACAGGAGCTCGGCATTACAGGAGAGGGAGGAGGTTCCAGGGGAGGAATCGAGGGTGAAGGACAGGTGTGCAGGGAATGGCTAGGCCAAAGATCATGCAGCCACTATTTTGAGCACTTTTGGGGGTCACAGGGAGGCCCAGAAAGAAATTTAGGAGTAATTTAGGAACATGGCAGGAGGACAATTGGGTCCTTGGCAAACAGAGGAAGGGGTCAGTACCTATGGAGAGGGGGACAAGATGGGCAGATTGGGGGTTGCAATAAGTGACAAAGAGAGAAAGGAACTGTTTTTGGTATGAAGAAGAAGGGAAAAGGGCATGGTTTATGGAACAATGGAAAAGTGGGGGCTCTCAGGCACCATATGGAAGAAGGCCTGTTGAACCAGGAATATTAATACGTGCATTTTCTTTTACAGCAGTTTCTTTTAACATTAGGAGCAGGCCCAAGAGCAGCAGACAATGGCACCAAAGAAGACCAAGCCAACCAAGGAGGAAGCTTACAAGGCCATCATCGAATTGCCAGAGAGGGCCAATAAAGTATGGGAGTTGGTAGAGGGAAAGGGGAAGAGCAGCAGCAGGGGATGCAGGCCAGACTGGTCGCCTAGCCCAAAAAGGCCTCCGCCCAGACCGGCAAGCCCAGACAGACTAAGCCAGAGACCCCAACCCCTATACCAGCTGTCTCACCAGTCCCAGCTCCCATACCAATCACCCCGTTGCTGCCTGAGATGCCTGGACTGGTACCGGCAAAACCCATTGGGAGGACAGACCCCAGGGGCAGGATGCCAATGGCCAAGATCAACAATAGGTAATGTGAGCAGCAGCATAAAGGAATATGTAGAGCAAATGATTATGGCTATGGGATAAGATGGGATAGGACAGCTGGAAAAAGCATTGGAGAAATCAAAACAGGAAAAGGAGAAGGGGCAGGAGCAGTGACCACACCAGAAGTGGAACCACTGCCAGGGGATCTAGAGACATAGGTTCACCAGGGATGAGAATAAGTGAACATGTCCCCATAGCGACAAAAGAAAAGATATGGAAGAGAGAATACGTGGACGTTTTCACACTGGTTAGTAGAGTAGCAATGATGAAGTGTGACGAGAGGGAGAGCATCAGAAAAGCAGAGATGGTGGCAGCAGTAGTCCTGCTGGGGAAGAAAGAGGAAGACAAATTCAAGAAAGGCAAGACATGGGACAGTTGGTCCATTGGCTTTGCCACATATGCAGCAATAGTGTTAGAGAAAAAGCCTGAGTTGGGAATTCCCTTGATATATCCCTTGATAACCTATCAGCTAATACTAAGGAGGGCAAAAGCAAAAGGAAGGGTTGGGTGGATATATTATTATGAGTTTTTCAGACAAAGGATGGTCACCTACAGGGACGTTAGGTGGGACACCAAACAGCTGGACCTGTGGACAGATTATGTTATGGATCAGTCCACACCAGATGGAAAAGGGGCAAGGAAAGCCACATTGGTGCAAAAATGCTGCTGGGGATACAATCTTGTTTTTGCTCCTGGCTGCAATGTAGGTTCCGCCATGCATGTTCCAAATATGGGAAGACCCACCCAGCCTCGAGATGCAGGACAAACTGGGTGTCCGGGGGGCAACCCAACAGGACACAGGGCAACAACAGCCAGTCCTTTCAGGGGGACCAAGGAGCTTTCAGGAGACAGACAGGAGCCAGGGGTTTCAGGAGGAGGGGAGGGGAGGTTTTGGGAGGAAAGGAAGCAGATATTAAGACAAAGCCTAGTAGACTTGGGAGGAGGGTCAGATATTTAACATGGCAAAGACACCAATCAGTATCAGGAATTGGGAAGTGGTGTTACAAGGGCACACTGATCAAATAGCAGCACAGAAACTACTGAAGGGGTTTAAGGAGGGTTTCAGTCTACATTGTCAAGGCCCTAGGGAATACTAGGAAAGCAAAAACTCAGGTTCAGGGAAGGGAAAAGAGGAGACTGGGAGGAAACTGGAAAAAGAAAAGGAGGCAGGGAGGATAGAGGGTCCATTCCAGGCACCCCCATTTGACAATCTGAGAGTATTGCCACAAGGTCTAGTGCCTAAGAAACAGCAAGGGGAATTTAGGGTGATAAACCACCTATCGTTCCCAGAGGAGGAGTCAGTAAATGATTACATAGAGGAAAGACACTCCAGAGTGACGTATGCCACCTTGGAGGAAGCAGTGGAAATCATTAGGGCAACACCACAGGCATGGCTAGCAAAGACCGACATAGAGGCTGCATTCAGGCTCCTGCCGGTCTGCCCGCTAGACTGGGATCTGTTAGGTTTTAATCTAAAAGGGGACTATTACTTCGACAAAGCCATGCCCATGGGTTGCTCCATGGCCTGTGCTTCTTTTGAACTGTTTAGCATGTGCCTGCAGGGTATATTTCAAAGATGGTCAGGACATAGGACAGTGATACACTACCTAGATGATTTCCTGCTGATTGGGAGTGGGAAAGAAGAGACTGAGGCAATGCTCAGGAGTTTTCAGGCACTGTGTAAACACTTGGGGGTCCCATTGGTGCCAGACAAGACTGAGCGGTCCAGCAGAATCATAGAATTCCTGGGCATAGAAATAGATGCACAAAAGGAGGTGTTTAGGTTACCAGAAAACAAGGTAAATAGGTTGAGGGAGCTCCTAAGGGAGCATAGAGAAGGAAGAAGGAAACAATTGAAACAGGTCCAACAACTGATAGAGCATCTCAATTATGCATGCTGGGCCATTGGCCCAGGGACAGCCTTCACCAGGTAAATGACACATGCCACCCGGGCAGCAACAAAGGCACACCATTGGGTGGACGTCACCAGGGATACAAGGGAGGACTTGAGAATATGGGAAATATTTTTAGAAACGTTCAATGGCATATCCTTTTGGCAAGATGACCTGGAGCTTTTTACAGATGCCATGGGGGAACTCGGGATGTGGGGCTACTGTAAAGGAAAATGGTTTTCCAAAGCATGGCTGTGGAGCTAGATAGAATTGGAGTTGACCAAGGACATCACCCTGCTAGAAATCATGCCAATATGGGCATGCACATTAGTATGTGGACCTGAGCTGCATAACCAAAAAGTGACTTTCTGATGTGACAACAGAGCAGTAGTGGATGTCCTCAACAACAGGAAGACATCGACCGGATCAGTGTTGTGGGTATTGAAGCAGCTGGTACTGCAGGGTTTGAAGCTTAGCATGACGTTCAGAGCTAGGCACATAGAGGGGATCCAAAACACTATAGCTGACAGCCTCTCCAATCTACAGCTGGACAGGTTCCAGGCCTAAGCACCAAAGGCAGAGGTGCAACAGACACCAGTACCAGAGGATATATGGGAAGTTGGCTGGAAGGAGCTGAAGTCCTGTTTCACAATTCCTGGTCCACTAGGATGCTCACAGCCTATGAAGGGGCTTCAGGAACATTGCAGAGTTTCAGGGAACAACAATGCATGGAGGTAAGTGGGCAAGTCAGGGACGATCAAGTGGGTAAATACATAGTACACCAATGGAAAATGGGAATGGTGCAGGCTACTGTGGGAGTACACCTGGCAGCCATTAGCTTAGTTTGTAACCTGAGGCAATGGAAGGACCCACTGAAGACCATGTTAGTAAGATGTATGGTTCAAGGATGGGCCAGGTTGAGGACAAAAGCAAGAGATGAAAGGAGGCCAGTGTCACAAAGCCTGATGGACATATTGGGGCAGACATTGGCAGACATATTCAGGACAGAATTTGAAAAGTTATTATTCCAAGCTGTATTCACAACCATGTATCATGGCACCCTAAGGGTGAGTGAGACAGTAGGGCATGATGGGGGGAATGGGAGGAGGGCTAGAACAGGATGATCTTACATGGCAGGGGATGCAATTAGCATATGAATCAAGAAATCAAAGACAGATCAAGAGGGTGAGAGGGCCTAGATAATGCTCAAAAGAAGCAGTAAGCCAGTTAGCTGCCCGGTCAGGGCACTCTGGGCTTACGCCGCAGTGTGTCCTGCACAAACAGGGCAATTCTTTATTCACGAGGTTGGGAAAAGAGCCACAGGCTATCAAGTAACAGCGGTGCTTAAAAAATGCATGAAATTCCTGGGGGAAAACCCAAGAACTTTCCCTCACATTCATTTTGAATTGGGCAGGCATCGCAGTGAGCAGCAGTGGGAGAGTCAGTTGAACAAGTACAGAGGGCCGGAAGTTGGTGGTTCGATTGCTATAAATGATACGTAAGGCCACTAAGCAAATGACTAACCATATCTCCCCATTTTCTATTCACAGGTGAAGAGCGGGTTTGGAGGGGGCAATTGAGAAAAGACATAAAGGGCAAAGGGAGGATAGCCATAGACACAGTAGAGAGCATCAACAACAGGAATATCCCGTTAATCACACATGCTTTAATCTCTCAGCAGGTAAGCGGCAGAAGCTGGCGGTATGGATATGTGGACACTCCTACATTTATTAGGCAGAAAGGAGACTGTCCAGAAAGGAAGGGGGCAGACAACCATACCAAGGCTCCAGATAATGCCGGGAGACATGGCAGGGCATCAGGGGCATGAAGTGGGCCCAGCTGCTCCTGACATTAAGAGACCTAAGAGAGAGACGGGTGTTGCCAGACATGATTATTATACAATTTAGGAGGCAATGACATTGTGTACAGACCATGGCTGGACATTTTTCTACAAATCAAATATGACATTGACATAATAAAGAAATGGTGGCCAGAAGTAACCCTGATGTGGTCAGACATGGTACCCCACAGGGTATGGAGTCATGCACGTAGCCACCTCCCAATGGATAGGGTAAGGAGAAAAATGAACAGAAGGTTAGGTACATGGTTCATAGCACACAAGGACAGGGTCATTAGGAGGGACATAGAAGAATGGGAGGATGAATTTTACAGGCCAGATGGGGTACACTTGTCAGACTTTGGGGTCAACCTATTTAACTTGGAGACCATGGGGGGCATTGATAAACGGAGAAAGAGCTTGGCTTAGCTGGAATCGGTCCCCGGAGAGAATGGAAGGCCATCATCCAATGCGGACAGCCTAGTGGCAAAAAGGTGTAAAAGCTGCCAAGAGGGGAGGGAGGAGAGCACACACACAGGTAGAGAACAAAGAAAAGAGGAGAAGAGATGCGGTAATGGGTGTCACACCATTACCTCCCAAGAAGAAGAAGAGACCCCCAGGTTCTACATCTGTGGGGGTGAGAAGATGAAGAAAGAGGAATACATAAGAAAGAAAATCAATGTTTGGAACTTTTGGTATAAATGAAATGGACATAAGCATAAAAATGATGTATAAAAATTGGGAAGATTATTGGAAAGTTTGGGACCAATGGTCTTCAAGTTGTAAATATGATATAAGAAAAGTGATGATACTGTATATGGGACTGTATAAAAGAATAAACTAATTGCTGATCTGAGCACCCATCACTACTGTGTAAGCCTCTCCTTGGGAAAATCCAGGACAATGGCATGGTTTAGGTGTTCAAGTCAACCAGCAATGACTCCTGTCTCACAACACACCCAAGGTCTGTCATTATCCTATCACAACGCCCACCCTTGTCATGTCTTATTGCTTAAATAAATACTGAAGATATGGTAGTGCAATGAATTTTCAAACAGAATTTACAGTTTATACATTAGTGTTCAGTCTCATTAGACAAGTTCTGTTAGCACATACTAGCACAAAGAAAATGTAGGTGGTCGCTTCTCTTTTTTCATTAAAGATATTCATGTAAAGTTTTCCATTTTCAGGTACAGAACGAGCAGTGGCTACACTGAATTTATTAGAGGTGGCTGTTAGATACATGTGGAAGGCAAGGGAATAGATCAATGGCCCTCATATGTTAACCAAGGACCAGCAGAGATGTAGGTAAACAGTAAAGACACTATTATATTGCAAATATACATACCTAATCAGTGGAGATATTACAAACATCTATAAGTTCAACAGGGGTCCCACAGGGAGACCTAGACAGAGAGAGAGAGAGATGCAAAACCACAGAAACAGATTAAGAGAGAGTGGGGAGGACAGAGTGGGGGGAGGGGATAAGAGGTAATGGTTGTCTGAGGCCTCAAAATTACATTTCTATAGTATATTTTATTCACATATTTGGTTGTAGCTATATGAATTCATGGGAGACACCGAGGCCCGGATATTCAAACTGCACCAAAAAAGTGTGCAACAGCAGGAGCAAGTGCAAGTCCATTGTGCCCATGTGCAAGAAGCGCAATATTCAAAAACTGTGCAGGCCAAGATGCACCTATGGCAGACGACTGAATATCGCACCACCTGCACCATAGTGCAACCAGGCATGTGAAGCTGAGCATATCTGATGCACCATAGCCCAATAAGGGATGCTCAGCAGAGCAGTCCAGATGCACCATAGCACAACCAGGGATGCCCTCTGCAGCAGGGCAGCAATGCAACAGCACAGCCAGGGATGCAGGGGCCCACCACCCATGCCACAGATGGGCAGAGGAGCACACAGCAGAACAGACATCATCCCCCACACCCCATGCACTGCATAACCGGGGGAGAGTTGGAAAAACCACCGGCCCATGGATACCAGCAACCAACCCACAGCCAGGCCATGGTGCCCCAGCAAACCCCCTGGCAAGCTGTGACCAGCACACAAGGAGGGCCGACCACCCTGTGCCACACCATCCCACCAATGCAGAGCACAACCTGCACCACAATCACCATACACCCTTCCCAGGAGTAGCGCCCAACAGTGCAGGACACCCTATGTATGCCACCACCCCCACTGTGACAATGCAACCCTGTGCACCACAGAGCCATGCAAGGCATCCCCACCGTGTGCACCCTGCTGCGGGCGGCAGCAGACAGCAATGCAATAACAGCATACACAGTGCCACCCTGCACATCCCCCCTGAGGTACAGCTGACAGACCGACCATGCATTGGCACACGAGGTACCCGACATGCAACAGGGCATGCCCCAGACCCCACCACCAGTGGTACAGCACCCTGCACACCCTCCCAAGGACACATCCCATCCCAGCACTGGCCACAACAGCCAGCACAGACACGCACAGTGTAGCATGGAATCATGCACCACACAGGATGCAACACAGTGCATGGACAAACACCCACCCATACCTAAGGGGACACCAACACAGGGACACAGTAGCGGGTCAACCAAGCCACTGACATGTGGCCACGGCTGACGTGTACACATGGCCAGCACCCCTACATTGCACAGGTGTGCCAGCCACCCTGCACAGGCACCATGAAGCTGTATGCCACCAGCAAGCCACTGGAGCACAGGTGACAGACACTGGAGCACATCCCCTGCAACAGACACAAGTGACAGCATGGAGGGAGGGGGACAACAACAGCGGAGGCCACAGTGCCACCGGAGGCAGACATGCACCATACTGGTGATGGAAGGCAACCTGGCATTGTGCCAGGTACAGTTGTTATCCAGCATGGACAGCCACCACTGACACGCCAGCAGACCGTGCTTATCACAGACATGCAAGGGTGTCAGCTGCACAGGCCATGGATGGTCTGACAGGGGTGCCATGCACACAGTGCAAGCCCCATGGACCACTGCACACAGGCATCCAGTGCACAGAGTACAACACACAGACCACAGACAGTGACTGATCCCCCTGCCCACACCATAGGTGGTTCACCTCTACACACACACACACACACACACACACACACACACACACACACACCATGCGTGCACCACCCCTGACGTCATGCACACCAGTGCAGCTGAGCAGCTGTAGCCTGCTGCAAATCAGAGACCACCACAGTTGTCATAACAAAATGCATATATTTAAAAGAAGTAACAAAAAACTATTTACAAGGAGGGGAAGGGCCACATAACATGTGGGGGTGGGTAAGGGGCAGGGGTGAACATATGGGAGAGGGAAGAAGGGGTGTGAGGGTGGGTCAAGGGGAGAAGGTGTTAGTAGGGGCATGGAGTCTTCAACGTGTGCCCCGGTCCTCCTCCACATGGCGCCTACGTCTTCCCCTCCTCCTCCTCACCCCATGGTGGTCGATTCTCTGCAAGAGCTCCAGGGTTGCCCTTGCCACCTGGAGCAGCTCCGGCACACCTCTCTCCAGCACCTAGAGTCACTGTCCACCTAGAATGAGAGAGCAGAGTCAATAAGTGTGACTGTCCAGCCCCCTGCAGTCCACCCACTGTGCATGGCATACAGCCATGTGCCATGCCCCTGTGATGGTGTGCAACCACCCACAGTGACTGTGTCCACAAGACCTGCCTACCCAGGCAGCCACAGCCATGTGGACCACTGCACACACCCACCGCCCATGTCCTGCACAGCACCACCATGGCCATACAGTGACTTGGCTATGCGGTGTGAAGGCAGTGCCACAGCCATTTGCCCAGTGCATGCATGGACCAACATTATCGCACTCCCAGACATGCAGTGCCACTGGACAGTGCTGACTGTAACAAGTTGCGTGCATGGCAGTGGTGTCAATGGATGGTGGCCATGCTCCGCTGCCCACCCAGTTATACAGCATGCAATAGTAATCATGGATGTAAGGCACTCACCATCAACAGGCTGGTCCATGCGCCGCTGAACACCTTCAGCCCTCCTGCCCTGCTGCTCCTCCAGGCAGCGCCTCCACTCCCTTGCCGGTCTGCGTTCTTCGGGCACTAAGGTGCAAACATGGAGAGAGGAACATCAATACAATCCGGTAGCAAAGTCCCCCCACCCCCATGTGTGTGCAATCCCACACAGCCATACCCATCCACCCCACAACCCGATACCACCCCCACGGCCAACACTGGATGGCCCCCCCCATGTGCCGGACACATGCAACCGTGATACCCGTATGGACGATAATAGTGTATGGATGTGGCACCTACCTGGCCATGGCACTGTGCCCTTCCTGGCATGTGCCTGCAGGTGGGCAAGCAGGTCCAGGTCCCTGCGCCTGAGGTCCCCGTAGCAGTGGCGACACTGCTCCACCGTGCACCCCATACCAGTGGCCTCCTCGAGGGCGTCGGCCACCTCCTACCACACTGCACTCTTGGCTCTGTCAAGGGGTGCATCTTCATTCAAAGCCCCAGCATGGGGCTCTACAATTGCCACTAGGTTGGCAAGCTCCACCTGGCTCCATATGACAGCTCTTCTCCACGCCATCTCATCAATGTGGTGGATTCAAAATGGCACTCGGCAGCGTGGTCCTGCCACGTGCAGATGCTGCACAGTACAGTGCTGCCATTCCCTATCATGCTGTCACCGAACAGCACCATAGTGGTGCACCCATGCCTGACGCAATTGCGCCTAGGGAGAAAAGGTCGGGCACAGGGTCAAGGGTCTCTGGCGCAAGGACAGCCACAATGTTATTGGAATCCAATGCATGTAGCGCAATTGGGTGCCTGTGTGCCACCTCCTGTAGTAGCCTATGGCACTGTTGCCCCAGTGCGCCTACGGTGCCCCAGTGCCACAGTGCCATGTATGTGAACAGCGCAGTAGCACCACTGGCACAATGGTGGGCATGCCCAGCATTGCCTCCTGCGCAGGCGCCTGCGTCATCAACCCGGGCATGCGCAGTTAGGTGTGTACTGCACATGTCACAGAACTGCACCCTTGGCTCAGCACGTTCAACACAATTGCACAAAGTGCAACAGCGTTATATTCAGCCGGCATATGCATATCAGCTAATCAGCCATTCAATGGTGCAGTCACTGCATTTGCATCCATTTAAAAATGCACCTCTCCTCATTTGCATGCGTTACGCTATAAAAATGCAACATTGGGCTGTGCTGGCCATAGTCAGTTACTGCAGTCTATTGCGGTGAGTTGCATGCTGTTTGGGAGTGTGGACTGTGGTGTTTGGGACATGCATGGGACTGCACAGTCACAGGTAACACCTGTCATTCTCACAGGAGGAATCATGACCGATTGTGAGGTGGAGGAAGAGGAACAGAGACATGGGAGGAAGAGGAGGCCGAATTTCACCAAGGCAGAAACAGATGCCCTGTTTGAGGTCTACCTCGACCAGGAGCCGCTGCTCAGTGGACGCCAGAGAACACCACAGGCCCATGCTGCTGCATGGGAAGAGGCGGCGTGTGCTGTCAACCTGCATGGCAGCCACCAGCGCTCCGTGCAGGAGTGCAAAAAGAAGATGGGGACGGACAGGCGGAGAATTAAGGAGAAGGTGGCTGCCATCAGGGCAGCACAGTCTGCAACCGCTGGGGGACAGCCGAAGGTGCAATGCCTGACCCCACAAGAAGAGCAAGTTGCTGACAGCATGTAGTCTTGTGCCATCGAGGGTGTTCTGGGTGGTGGATTCCAGATGGGTGGTAGCCCATCACTGCATGGAAGGTCCTGGTCTGTCAATGGGGGGGACAGGGTAGGTCACATACATTAATGCTACTGTTTTTCCCTTGCATCTCCTGAGTGTCTACATGGGTCAGCGGTGGTGGGCTTCTCCATTGAGGGCAGTAGCATGGAGATGGAGGAGGACCCATCTACCTCCACAGGCATACGGGGGTCAGGGCGACAGTGGGCCCACCTGGACATCTGGACTGATGTTGGTGGAGCAGGTGCGGAGGAGGCCCTGCCCATGACCCAGCATGCCAGTGTCCTTGGATGCCAGCATGCTGAGACTCGGACTGGTGCCGGATCCATCACCGATGATGAAGGAGCGAATGTCATGGGCAGTGAGACGTGTGGGCCATGGGATGGCCACACAGCAGGTGACATCACGGGCATGGCTGTGGGTTGTGCCGCCATGGAGGCCTGCATGACATCACAGTCCCAGCCTGTGCCTGTTTGCACCAGTGGGGCAGCACTGGTGTGTGTCCAGGACAGTGGGGCTGTTGCAGCCACTACGGCGGCACCATTGAGCCCTGGAGAGTGGCAGACAGAGGGGCAGTATCAGCAGTTGGCCAATGGCCATGGGGGTACAGTGGCAGGGGGCAGCATCAGTGCACCACCTGTGGACATGCCCAGGCCTGGCCCTGGTGTGCAGCACCCACCCTCAAGGGGTGATGACCATCAGGACCGTGAACACCATGGGGGACAGCATGCCGATCAGGCAGATGACCTCTTAGATGAGCACACCAGCATACTCCAAGCATCAGTCAATCAGCAGATGTGGCTTGTGATGGCGGTGGATGCACTCAGTGTGGCTCTGCTCCAGACAGAGGAGTGGTGCAACAGAGACACCGCTCTGCTCCTGGCAGGGATGGACCAGTTGCGGGAGGATGTGACCGCTGTCATTGACAGGCAGACACAGGCAATCACAGCTGTCATGGCCACAATGGGCACATAGTTATTTGCCCATGCGTCGCAGACACTGTGCAGTGCAATGTCCACCCCCCCGTTCCCGTCGTCGTCGTGTGACACCCTCCTTGTTGACACCGTGTTCAGCTGTGGGCATCCTGATCATGCCTGGCGCAGGCATGTTCAGTGTGCAGCAGACCCCTGCGCGAGCACGGTTGCGTTCATGCAGTGGAACTCCTGGGGAACCGTCAGTACCACCCCATGAGGCCATTGGTCAACCTGTCACTACTGGCGGGTCTCGGTGGGGCTGCCCATGCATCTGTGGCAGCCGTGGCACTGTGGCACATGACTGACCTGTCTTCCAGCATGGTTACTGTCTGATGCTGCCCTGTGTGCATTGTGTTGTTCAGCATGCAATAGACGGGTGGGGTACCCAGCCCTGCAGGCACACACACGTTCCATCTGCACACCCTCCCAGCTGCTGTCCACTGTGGCGTGTGAATGATGATGCCTGCGTTGCCCTGTATGCCGCTGTGCAATGGTGCCCAGCGTCTGACACATGCACAATGACAGGCACTGGGCGTGGTGGTCTGTAGATGTGTGTGTGTAGCTAGGGGTGGTGGTCTGGGTCGGCGTGCCTCCTACCCTTTGTGCATGTCTTGTGAGGTGCGTGTGTATGTATGACCGCGTGCCATGTTAGACCTTGCCCATCCCTGGCGGTGTGTGCGGTTCCATGCTCGGCCACTTCACTTGACAGCATGCACCCATGGTGTTTGTCCATGCATGTTTGTGGGTTGTGTCTTTGCCACTGGTGGTTGCACATGGTCCCATGACTTACCTGGGTTGGCTGAAGTGCTCCTCTGTGATGATGTCCTGGTGCAGCTGTGCCTGCCGGATCAGTCGGGGGTCCCATCGCCCAAGGGGGGGGCTGCCCATCACCATCTTCACCAGCGTCTTCATCGTCCCCATCGCTGTCACTCTCTTCGACCTGTACGGCTATCCCACAGTCATTGGCCATGTTGTGCAGGATGCAACAAGCCAGGAATAGCCTGCAGGCCTTTGACGGGTTGTACTGTAGGGCACCGCCAGACATGTCCAGGCAATGGAAACATGTCTTCAGCATCCTGAACACCTGCTCAATGACATTGCATGTGGTGGCATGTGCCTCATTGTAGTGTTGCTGCGATGGGGTCACGGGCCACTGGTATGGTGTGAGCAGCCAGGGACGGAGTGGGTATCCACTGTTGCCTGTGTGTAGAGGGTGGAGGTTAGTTTGGTGATCAGCGTCGCCCTGCCTTGGGCCATCTAGGCCACTACTCATGTCACCTCTGACTATGCCCTTCCCAAGCTCTATGTTTTTCCATGTGGTTTGCATACTCACCCAGTAAGTAGCGAGCGGGGATGTCTCCACTCTCGAATCTGTCCCCCAGGGTGCGTGGCACAGACATTGATTATGTGTCCCCTGGCATCGCACACCACCTGGCAGTTGATCCTTGCATAGCCCTTCCGCTTGATATACTGCATGCGGCACCTTCGGGGCCTGGTGGTGTGTGGATGGTCACATGGGTGCAGTCTATTGCCCCTAGCATGCCAGGCATACATGCTACCCTGTGGAACTCCTGTATGTTTGCTGTGTGCTCCGCCGGTGTGCTGGGGAAATGTATGTACTCCGCAGCACATGGCAGCAGTGCGCTGAGGAATTAGGTGAGGTGGTGTGACGTGGCCGACTGGGTTATGCCTGTGGTGTCCTCTGTTGGTCTCTGGAAGGTACCCATGGTGAGCAGGCACATGCAACTGTCACTTTTGTCTCCACTGACAGAGCATGGCTCTGTCATGTGGGTGCCTGCATCACATCACTGCACAGCTCACAGAGCCACCTCTGAATTGCCTGGTTCAGGTGGTACCAGCCCACGATCTTGGTATCGGTGTCCAGCTCGAAGCTGGTGTGGACTCGGTACTGACTGTTGGGGGCATATCACCAATGGGCCCTTCCACGGCCATGCCCCTCTGCTGTCAGCCTTCTCACTCCCTCATAACTGCCTCCATCTGGATGGTGGCACTGGCCATGTCCCTGGCTTGTGTTCGCCCCCCGGCTGTTTCTGTGTTCCCCCCGCTGTCCTGGCTGCTACTTCCCGTGAACCGGGAACACCTTCCTCTGGTAGCCTCAGTGCTGTGTGGCACTTCCCCCTTCTGCACTGCACTGTGGCTGTGGCTCCACACACCTTCCCTGTGCCTGTGAGTTCCAGGTGCCCTTTCTCTGTCCTGCCCTGTGTGTGTGTGTGTGTGTGTGTGTTGCCTGTGTGGCTGGCTATGATTCAGCAACATGTGCCTTCCCTGTAGCGTTCTTGTACCTCTCTCTTATTCATTTTTATTTTGGCTCATTTCCGCTATTGCGCAACTTCCTATTGCTCCCCTATTGCGCATGGCGCATGTTGTTGATTATTGCACTGCACCATTTATGCATAGTTCCTCCCCATCAGTTGCTCATGCATTCATTATCATTGCGCTCTTGCACAGTGTGATTTGAGGGGGTGCATCTGCCTCCAGCTGAATATCACAGAATGGTGCATTTTCGGACTTGCACTGGTGCAACTCTATTGCGCATGGCGCAACCCTTTTGAATATCTGGGCCCATGGTTATATGCAAAGATTAGTAGGGGCTATCACAGTGTTTACTAAGGCTACTTGCCCCTCTGGGGTGTTTGTATTATGCTTCTTCACAAACACAAGTAGACAATGGATCTTTAACAGTTTACATTCATGAATTCAGCAATAAGGCACGACAAGGTGTGTGTTATCATGTAATAACGTTATTTCTGGGTTGGGTTGAAGCACGAGGTGAAGCCCAGTGCTTCTACCACCCCAGGAGTGATGTTATTACACACTAACACACACCTTGGAGTGCCTTATTGCATTTATACAATTACTTGTTATAGAAAATCAAAATTAAAGTTGAAAAAGACTTTTAGTAGACATTTAGTAAAGCAGTATGTTTTTGTTTCTGAAAAGAAAAGCAACAAAAGCAAAAGCTAAAGCTAATCAATGACAGTGATGTTATTGTGTAATAACATCACTGTCTCAGGCACACACTGATCAATCAGAGTCCAGGATTATTTCTTGCCATTGTATAATGTACATTAACATATATCCATATTTGGTATGCAGTAATATAATATAGAATATCATAATATTGTAGGCTTAGGCAAAAGTAATGATATAACTCAATTCAGTTCCCCTGTGATTTGCAGTGCACTAGCACACAGGTGTTAAATATCAGGAAATGTCAGAGTAGGGCAGAGGGAGTCCCCTTTGTGGCAGAAAGAAAAAAGACCTTCAAATGTCACCGCCAGTTCTGTTCTTCCACTAGGGGTGTTGCCGGGAGGGTTATGGTGGACCCATTTGATTAGGCTGAAAAACTTAGTGAAACTTTAGACCTCATTAGCCTGCAGGCAGTTCATATACTGTACAGAGTCCAAATAAGGTTGCAGAGGTAGGTGCAATTTGTAGAAGCATAGGATAGTTTTTCATATCTAGCTGTGCACTTCAGGAGAGTTTGCCATTCCCAGGGAGACAAGCTCTGAGGGCTCCTACAGTGCCATAGTATCACTCGCTTTGCAGCAAGCAGGGTTTCTGCGAGCCACAGTTGCTCAGCTGTCTTCCATGGTGGTGTTTCAAGGAAGATCTCTAGGATAACCATATTGGAGGTAAAGGGGATGGGTCAAGCCAGAGCTTGCTTACAGTCCTGCAGCATGTGATGCCAATCGTCTTGAAGAGAGGTACATTTTCAAAGTATATGGGTGAGGTGTGCCTTGTCCCTCTGCCACCACCAGCACTGGCTATGGGGTTGTATCCCTCAACTATGGAGAGCTGCAGGTGTATGGTAGATACAGTGAAGGATCTTGAAGTGTATCAGTTTCCCCTGGAGCTCCTGAGAGGGCCAGAAGGCTGTTTGCCACACTCCCTCCCAGTCTGCGTCAAGGAGGGGTGTCCCTAGCTCAGTTTCTCAGGTCTGTTGGTGGTGCAGATGGGTTGGCAACATCTCCTAAGACATCCAGTGATGTTGGAAGCTCTCCAGGCCCCTCAGTGTGGGGAGAATTTGAAGCTTGTTCTCTAAGGGGCCCATGTGATATGGGCCTGTCCCTCCTAGAAATCACTGTTTAAGAATGCTGTGAAGTTGCAGGTACTGCCATCTGCAGTCATTGCAAGGTGGTAGTGGGCACAAAGCTCAGTGAAGGGGAGTATGATTCCTAGGTGTGATCACTGAGGTTCCTTGGCACCAGTATATGAGCATCTCTCCAGGCTGGCCATGTCAGCAGAATCCCACCAGTCTTAAGTCTGGGGTTATCCCACAATGGTCTAGAGAGGGACTATGTTCCAGCCCAGTTTGTTGGCCATGTGCACCCAGGTCATTAGTGTCAGCCGTGTCGTGGGGGTGGGTGGGTATGGGCTAGAAATGGAAAGTTCAGGAAAACAAGCCCACTGGCTGTGGGATTTTCATGCATTAGAGTTCCAGGGCTACCCATGGGAGCTGAGAACAAGGGCTCTTGTCTGGTTTTTGTCTTGAGCCCTTCTAATGTAATGGAGCCATATTTGCTTTTTTCCAGTCCCTAGGCATAGTTCCAATATTTATTGATTCTTCAAACAGAATTCTTAATGGTTGTAACAAAAATTCTATCATAATGTGTAACCTACACCCTGAAAATTATCTGGTCTGGGAGACTAATTTTTCTTTAATTTGTTTATCTTGTTTTCTTTATCACTCTTGGAACTGTCATGCCAATTTATTCATTTGTTATTAGATTTCAAGATAAGATAATAACAATAATAATGATGTAACTTATACCAGAGGTACAGACCAACCATATCTGCACAAAGCAATTACCCTATTTCCGCTTTGCAGGTCACATAGTAATAAATATATTTATGGCATGTTGATGGAAAAGGCATTACATCCACAAAGAGTTGGCATGCCACCCTTTGTGTATTGCTTGGCTTGGGGGTGATCACTCTGGAGGCTTCAATGCATCCTGGAATCAGCAGCAGCAACAGACATCCTATAAAGGCCATTCTGAAAAAACAAAAACTCAAGATTTTGGTAGTCACCAGATTTCTTTAGCTGCATCAAATAAATGTATTTATGCTTCAGTTTCTGCCCATCCTGCTCTTGTATAAAGTACACAGTTGGAGTGACCCTGTCCACAACAGGGTAAGGACCATTTCAGGCAGCTGCTGGAAATAGCTCTTTTTCAGGCAGGACTTTGATCAGTACTGTATCTCCTACCTCCAGCTGTTGGTTGATGGCTCTATCATCATAGTAGGCTAACCTTTTTATTGTACTCACCCATAAATTCTGCATATTTTTTGTACACTTGTTTTAATTTCTACAGCAAGTTTGCACAAAGTTTTCAGTTTTGGCCCCCTGATCCATTTTGGTAGCCTGTGATAAGGGCATTTTCCTTCGGGCTATCCGCGATAAGGCAATGCCAGAAGGGCGACTGTGTGAAGGGCGACAGGGACAGACAGCCAACATGTTGTTGGATGAATGTATGGGAGCACAACCAACAGGACAGCAATGGGGATCCAGACACACACCTGTAGGGTGACTTGGGCATAACAGTGACTCCGTCCATGGCGACACCATGTACGGCGACTCCTTTGAGGGTGAAGGAGGAAAAAGGCGAGAAGGACAACAGGATGCCCAGGAATAGGAGGCCACTACAGCAGTGGTTGTACAAGAAGTTGGCCAGTGGGTTGCATGGAGTACTGCCAGTCCCCCCCCCACAGCTGGAACCCCCCCCAAACTGCTCTCAGAGCGTCACAGCCCAGGGCACATACCCCACACCACTAGGCAGGCCTCAGCAGCTGCAGCGCCCAAACCACCGACATAGCGCATGCCAACCAGTACCGCCGCTGACACAACAACCTCTCAGTCAGCCACAAGATTGAGACCCACCGCCGGATATGCACCCCACAAAGTATGCAACCACTTATTGCACCACCTCTTGTTGTTCTCCTCTGCTGGAATTGCACCACCACTGCTGCAACCACTGGTAGTCTATGCACTGGCCACGTACAATGCCATGAATGCCACTGACAGGTGGACCACCAGCACAACTACCACTATGCTACAGCGGGACATGCCCGCAGACACATACCTTTTATGCACACTGCCTGGGGGTGGGCAGGGAACACATGCCCACACAGGTGTGTGGGCACATGATCCCCCCATGCAAGCTGCACAGTGCTGATAGGACAGCCTTCCAAACAATCATGAGCTACCAACATGGTGGAAACACGGATGCTAGTGAGCCAAAATGGGAAGCCCTTCCTGTCCCACAGCAGCTATCTCTACTGCTGGGACAAAGAGATTAAAAACAAAATGTACTGGTGATGCATACAGGACCACTGCTCCAGCTGTCCTGCACGTGTGCACACAATAACAGGTGACATGGTGTTCACCGGGTGAGGCCACAACCATGTCCCTGATGTGAGAGAAGAGGGGGACCATGAGATCCTCACATGGGTGAGGGAGCGGGTGAGGACCATGGCTGAGGGCACTGGCCACATCATCACCCAGTGTACTGCTGGTGTCCCCCCCAATGTGCCTTGCAGGCTGCCACCAGTGCCGCATATGTGGTACACTGTGCAACAGGTGTACCAGGCATCATGGGTTGACCATGCCACACCCGCGGCACTAAAAGAACCGATCGTCCCACCTGAATACGCCATCATGGGTGCCAGGAACATCTTCCTGCAGCATGATAGTGGCCCCTCAGAGGACTGCATCTTGCTGTTTGCAACACAGTGGACACTATAGTACTTGGCCGCCTGTGACCAGTGGTTCATGGATGGCACATTCTGCTGTGCACCACCACTGTTTGGTCAGCTATACACAAGGCCCCTAGAATTCTGCGGCCGCATAATTTTGTGCAGAACTTGCAATCTACCGCAGAACTTCTGTGGTGCCGCAGAATTCACTCTTCTTGTTGATTTTTTATTAATATTTCTGTTTTTCCATAGAATCTGGTTCTCTTCCCCTCTTTTTATATCCTAAACCCCTGATATGCTCAGAATGTGATGCTATCATTGCTATAATATCATACATTAGCTAATGAAATGGCTGCATTCTGCAACAGAAATGAACAGTCACTTATCTACCGCAGCTCCCACTGCCAGAGACAGTAGCACAGCACATCAGGCATGGTGATATTTGCTCAACCTGCACTACAGCCTAATACAATTTTCAGTCTTACATTATTGTACTAGGGCCAACTTAAACAAATCCGTGTCAATAGCACAGACCTGTTAAGTCCATACCTCACTTTGTACAAACTTATTTGTGTCTTTAAGGTATAGAGATGCCATCTGAAATAAATAACTGGTAAAATGAATTTAATTGTCATTTATAAGAAAAATAAAGTAATTATGCCCGGAAGAGTGGAATATAATAATGAGTAGACCTGTTGAAAGACTAAACCTGTTAAATAAATAATTGCACTGTGCGCATTTTTGCCAGGGTTATTGATTACATATTGTCATTGGTTGATAGAATCACCTAAAAGTTATGGATAAATGTTGTGTGCAAGGACAGCTGTTGGGCCAGAGGGTAGCATGCTGTGTTTCTGTGCTGGCAACTCAGGTTCAGAAATTAGCTCTGGGAGCTGGCTGGGCAGCACAAGGATTGGTGGAACACATCATTGCTCAGAGCCTGGGAAGGTATGGTGCAGTGTTCTGTCACATGGTGGACACATTGTGCTGGTCTGGAGAGCTCTACATCACAATCGGTTCACATGCATGTCATGGCCTGATGGTGTTACACACTGTGTCAGGGAAAGTAGGTTGACATCAATAATGAGTTTTGCATTAACTCATCTATTCCATTTCTAATGGGACCTGTATGAATGAGGATATAGATATATATATACACACATACAGTACATACACACACACAAACATACACGTACAGTATCTCTGTCTCTCTCACCAAACACACACACACATTTGTATGTATGTTACAGATTGCATATAAATATATAAGTGATACACAGTGGGAACCTCATGAGTGGTGTAGAAAGCACACACAAATACATAAGTGATAGACAGTGGAAACCTCATTAGTGGGATAGATAGCATGCATACAGAAATACCTTATTTATCACATAAGATCCCCTCTGCATATGCCATTTATTTAACAGGCTAGGACCTTAAGGGCGAGACATTTGTTTTGCTTTTTAGGCATAAAATAATTTTTATAATTCTGTTATTTTTTTGAACTAGTGTTACTGTGCTTTCCACCATCCTGATTTCTATAAAAACTGCCATGAAAGTGAAGTCAGGATGACAAGCTGTTACTGTGATGTGGTAGTTTGTTAGTGCCGCAGAACTTCTGCAGAAATTACAAACCACCGCCGGAGAAGTTCTGCGGCAAATAGTAGTCTTGCCACAGAACTTGGCCCCACTGTGCCGTAGAAAAGTAGGGGTCCTGGCTATACGCAGTGCATGGCATGCATTAGGGTGCTGTGCTGTCCGTGGTGTATGCCCTCATGCCTGGCCATATGGAGAGGGCATACTCACAGGCTTCGGTGTCATCAGCCGGCTGGTGTAGGTGGGGGTGTCCAAAGATGATTCTTATGGACTTTGAGTGGGCAGCATGGCGAGCGGTCATGGTGACATTTGTGGGCACTGTCATCAAAGGCTGCTTTGTCCACTACTGCCAGGTCATCTGGTGGAAGCTGCAGCAGCTCCCCAGGCTGCAGACCCACTATGCCACAGACACAGAGTTCGCACTCCAGATCCGCATGCTGCTCGCCCTGTCATATGTGCCTGAGAATGTGGTGGAGGCTGTGTATGGGGAGCTGCTGGACACTCCTTTCTATGCCTCCCAGGATGACCTCCTGTGCCTACTCCTGGACTACATGGAGGCAATGTGGTTTGGCCATCCAGTGGGCAGGGGGGCTTGCTGTAGGCCCCTGTTCCCCATGTCCACCTGGAACATGTACCAGGTGACACTGGACAGCCATGCTAGAACCAACAATACAATGGAGGGCTGGCATAGGGGTTTCTCCATGAGGGTGGATGCCAGCCACCCCACTGTGTGGTGTTTTCTAGACTGTCTGCTGCAATAGGAGTGCCTCATGGGTGTCCAGATGGAGCTGCTGTTATCTGGCGCAGGGTGGCCATGTCCTAGGCAGTGGTACTAGGACCTCACATGGCGGCTTGAGCCCCTAGTCACAGGGTACAGGGGCAAGGACACACCCAACTACCTGTATGGTCTCACCTACAATCTCCACCTGCAGGTCTAGGTGGGTGTGGTGCTTGCCGTGCTGCTGACAGTGCCCCCTGGGTCTCTGGTAACAGCATCCCCTGACATCCGTTGTCTGCACTTGTGTCCATCCATACTGTCCAGCTGTCCCTTTGCACCCCTGTCTAACCCCCCCCCGGTGTTGTCACTGTCCGCAGTTGCTCACTGCACACATCGCCCCCCCGATGCAGTCTTCTATCTGCATAAGCAGTGGTGGCAGTATTTTTTTTTATTGGCCCTTTCGCCATTTCGACATTTGTGGCTGCTGCTGTGCACTGCACCAGTTGTCCTCCTTGTGCTGTTGCCCTGCTCTCACTCGTTGTCCGGCACAGGCACTCTTTCTGCATTCCCCCACCTGCAGGTGCTTGCCACCAGTAGCTCTAATGCTTTTGCCCATATCACATAGATCATCTATTTCAGGTGATATGGAAGCAAACCTGCTCAAGTAGCTGCATTTGTCTGCCTGTTATGATTTCATATGGTGATATACCTGTGATTTTGTTTGACCTTGCTCTCAATATCGCCAAAATTAAGTGTAACTGCTCATCCCAGTCTTTACCAGATTATTTTACAATTTTTCTCAGACTATTTTTCAGTGTTCTGTTAGTTCTTTCATCCTGTCCTTAGGATTGTGGGTGATATTGGATGGGAAATGTTTGATCAATGTCCACAGCTGGCATTGCTTGTTGCATTGCTTTACCTGTAAAATGACTTCCCTGGTTAGAATCAATTAATATGGGCATTCCCCACCTAGAGAAAACTTGTTCCTCCAGTACTTTAACTGTGGCCTGTGCTGTCATGGTGCACATTGGGATAGCCTCTACCCATTTAGAAAATTGATCAATAATAACAGTATGCCCCCTACAGATCCCAAGCAGGCCCTCAATGTAGTCAATTTTAATTTGTTTCCATGGACCCTTGATATGAGGCAAGGCCAGCCAGCCTTGCTTGACTTTACCTGTGGGATTTTGAAAAGCACATTGAATACAGTTTACACAATATTGTTTTATTATACCTGTTTCCCACAAGGCAGCAAGAACAACAGCATAGTGCAAAGGCTTACCATCAGATGTAACAAAGCTCCAATTTTCAACACTGGTAAATAAGCTGTAAGGGCTAAACAAACCCAATGGGAGTCAGTGCACACTACTCTGAGTGTCACATATGTTGAACTCTGCAGGGCACAAGTAAATGCTGCCAGCTCTGCAAATTGTGCTGACTGAATTTTGCAAGTGTATACCAGTGGAGGGCTGGCATTCGTAAGATCAAATACTGCAAAGGCAGTTTTGGGCTTACCTTCCACATACATGGATAAACCATCCATATACACAGTAAGGGATGAGGGTGCCAAGCCCTGCTCATTAAGGCTGGTCAGTGAGCCTTCCAAAAAGGGAGAAGGGGGATGCTGCACCGAGGTAGGGTATGGGCATTCATGGGGCAGCCCATCAAGCAGCAAGTCATTGGCTAGTATTGAGTCCTCCTTTACATCGCAGACTTCTGTGTCCATGCTCTGCAGCAGGAAAATCCATCTGGCTAATCTGGTACTGGACACCACCCAATCCTTGATGTGAGAGGACAACAAGAATTTGAGTGGTGTATCTGCTGAAAACAAAACAATTTTACTTCCTCCCACAATATATCTGAATGCTTTAACTGCCCAAAATACAGTCATCAGATATTTTTCACACAGGAAGAATCTCCACTCTACTGCAGTCATAACTCTGGAAATGTATGCAGTTGGTCTTTCTTTATCATGACAAGATTGTGTAAGTACAGCAGACAATAAAACAATTCTAACCGCAGTATGTAAAAGAAACTGTTTCTTGTAATCAGGGGTGGTTAGTACCGGAGCCTTAGCCATGGCTTCTTTAATGCAACAACTGCTTGGGTGTGTTCCTCCATCCACTGCCAAACAGTGCCTTTCTTTATCAGCTTGTACAGCGACACTACAATTTCTGCATAGTCAGGGGATAAAATCCCATCAAAATCCTGTCATGCCTAAAAGTGAGAGGAGTGACCCCTCACTAGTGGGGATGGGCAATGACAGAATAGTCTGTACTCTAACTTGGTCAGGTAACTTTCCTTTCTGACTTAAGGTCACACCTATAAATTTCACAGAAGCTTGGCACAGAGGAATTTTAGCTGGGTTTACCTTTGAACCAACTTGTAAAAGTTTCTGCAACAGTAACAATAGTAAATGCAAATGTTACTCTCTCTCAGTTGTGTGCAACAATCTGTCATCCACATATTGTACAGTATTTTGCTTAAAAGACAAATCTGACAAAGCCTGTTTCATATGTGCATGAAAAATAGCTGGGCTGTTGTGAAACCTCTGAGGTAAGCATGTGAAAGTGTGTTGTATACCATGAAAGGTAAATGCAAACAGATACTGGCTCTTGGGGTGTAAAGGCAATGACCAAAAAAAATTGAAATGTCTATTACTGAGAACCACTTAGACTGAGAGACAACTTTTGTCATCATTTCTGGGTCAGAAGTGACTACGGGAGCCATAGGTTTAGCACATTTATTTAACACTCTGTGATTTATGGTCAGTCTCCACATGCCATCCAGCTTTTTTATTGGCCATATGGGAGAGTTAGCAACAGAGCAGTTTCTCACTACACTTTGCTCCTGTAAGCTGGATATTACTTTGGCCACTGGTTCTATGGCTTCCCTTGGAAAGGGATACTGCCACAGAGGCAGAGACTCCTTTCCTTCAACGACTACCTTTGTTTGCAGATGGCCACAATCATGTTTATGGTTGGCAAAATATCAGATACCTGTTTGCACATTGCTTGGACATCTATGGGTAGATGTAACTTCTCCCACAATACATGCTGTATCCCCTTCAATGTCCACACCAAGTGGCACAGCGGCACCATCGGCACAACACTGGCCCTATTGGTCACTGCTTTCAAGGCTTGTAAGTTAGCTAGATCAATGATGATTCCATTTGAACCATCAAATCACTTCCCACAAGAGTTCCTGGTCTTTCTATATAAACAAATTCAATCGGACCTTGACAAGTTCCAATTGTAACTTTAATAGGCTTGGTCAATTGTGCAGTGAATTTTGCACCATGTATCCCTTGAATAATCACATTTTGACTCAAATGCTCTGCCCTAAACCATGTACCTATTCATGATATTGAAGTCCCCATATCTAAAGTAAGTGTTGTATGTTGAACAACCTCGATATTAGCTATAATCTGGGGGCACCCCACCTGTCTAATGTAGGTGGGGCTAGGGCTTGGTGTTCCTAGTAACCTTGTAAGTTTGCTGGCCCTGTGCAGTTGATTGTTTTTCTCTCTCAACTACTGTACTTCTGCCTGCAATTCTTCGGTAGTGGGACTTGAACCTCCCTTGGCTTCACCCAACTCCTGGTCCCTTTCTTGCCAATCCTGTTGTCCTGCCAGTTATCACCTCTATTTTGCCAAATTTCCTTTACCACCTCCTTAGTAGCTCCTATTTTCTCTCCAATTTCATTTCCTGTTCCCTCTACTTCAACCTTTACATAGAAACATAGAAACATAGAATTTGACGGCAGATAAGGACCGCTTGGCCCACCCAGTCTGACCATTTCCCTACCTACTGGATAAGCTGCAGATCCTAGTTAACCAGCAGCCTACTTCTTCCTACCCCCACCCCCTAGAATGGCCTTATGACTGTCCCATGCATGCTTGAATTCCACCGCTGATTTTGACTCCACAACCTCCTCCGGAAGGCCGTTCCATGCATCCACAACCCTCTCTGTGAAAAAATACTTCCTTAAATTACCTCTGAGCTGCCCCCATCTTCAAATTTTGCCCTCTTGTTCTTGCACACCTCTTTTTTTGAAAGATGCTACCCTCTTGGACTTTGTTGATTCCCTTGAGGCACTTGAACGTTTCTATCATGTCCCCCCTCTCCGCCTTTCCTCGAGGCTATACATATTAACCTCCTTTCGTCTCTCTTCATATGTCTTCCGGTGTAGACCCTGCACCATTTTAGTTGCCCTCCTCTGGACAGCTTCCATCCTGTCTATGTCTTTGTGGAGATTGGGTCTCCAGAACTGCACACAGTACTCCAGATGGGGTCTCACCAACTGTCTGTACAGAGGGATAATAACTTCCTGTTTTCTACTGGTGATGCCTCTCCCTACGCATCCCAGTATCCCCCCAGCCCTCCTTGCTGCCCTCTCACATTGCTTGACCACCTTTAGGTCATCTGATATGACTACCCCCAGGTCCCTTTCCATTTTTGTTGTTGTTAGTATCTCACCCCCCATTGTGTACTCTTCCCCTGGGTTTTTGTTTCCCAGGTGCATTACCTTGCACTTCTTAGCATTGAATCTAAGCTGCCATACATTTGACCATTCCTCTAACCTTGCCTAATCCCTTCTCATCCTTTTCACCCCACCCTGTGCATCAACTCTGTTGCAGATCTTTATGTCATCTGCAAAGAGACATACTTTTCCTTCCAGTCCCTCTGCAATGTCACTTATAAAGACATTGAAGAGGACCAGTCCTAATACAGAACCCTGCGGTACCCAACTAGTAACCTCCCTTTCTTCTGAGTGGACTCCATTTCCTATTACTCTCTGTGTCCTATTCTCCAGCCAATTCTTTACCAAGGCTGTCATCTTGGGACCCACTCCCAGGCTGGCTAACTTGTATATTAATCTTTTGTATGGGACTGTGTCAAATGCCTTGCTAAAGTCTAGGTAGACCATGTCCACAGCCCCTCCCTGATCTACTACTTTGGTCACCCAGTCAAAGAAATCTATCAGATTCATCTGGCATGACCTTTCTGCTGTGAATCAATGCTGCCTAGGGTCCTGTGCCCCTCAGGCCTCTAGATACTTGACAATTCTTTCCCTCAGAAGTGATTCCATCATTTTCCCTATCACTGAGGTTAAACTAACAGGTCTGTAGTTTCCTGCTTCTGCCTTGCTCCCACTTTTGTGAAGGGGAATCACATCTGCCCTCCTCCAGTGCTCGGGTACCTCCCCATCCTCCCATGATTTGTTAAAAAGGGTAGTCAGTGGTGTCACTAGTTCTACCCTTAGTTCTTTTAGAATTCTGGGATGAATCCCATCAGGCCCCATTGCTTGTCCACCTTCAGTTTTAAGAGTTCTTTCAGAACCCTTTCTTCTGTAAATGGGCTGGTATCAACTTCTGTATCCAGAGTGTCTCTACTGTTTGTTTTAGGTACCTCCCCTCTTCATTTGTAAATACTGAGCAAAAATATTTGTTTAGTATCTCTGCCTTTTCACAGTCTCCCTCTGCCCACCCTCCCTCCCCTTTATTAAGCTCACTATCCCTCCCTTGGTCTTCCTTTGCTCCCTGATGTACCTATAAAGGTTTTATCCCCTTCTTAACTGAGTTGGCTATCTTTTCCTCGGTTTGGGCCTTTGCTGTTCTGACTGCCTTCCCAGCCTCCTTTTGCTTTAACTGATACAGTTCTCTGTCCTGCTCCTTCTACGATTCCTTGTACTTCCTGAATGCTTTCTTTTTCTCTTGAACCTTCACTGCCACTTCCTGTGAGAACCATAGTGGTTTCTTACATCGTTTTGTTTTGTTTATTTGCTTCACACAAAGGCTTGTTACCTCTGTGATGGCAGTTTTTATTATTCCCCATTGTTCTTCCACCCCTCCTTCCTGCCCATTTGCTAGTGCATTCCTTAGGCACTCACCATTTTGGCAAAGTCAGCCCTCCTAAAGTCCAGTACTTTTGCCTTTGTATGGCTTGACTCTATTGCTGTGTTTATTGTGAACCATACTGTTCGATGGTCGCTAGTTCCCAGATGGCTACCCACTTCTGCATCTGTGATCCTCTCTCATAGAAACATATAATTTGATGGCAGATAAGGACTGCTTGGCCCACCTAGTCTGTCCATTTTCCTACCTAACAGATAAGCTGCAGATCCTAGTTAACCAACAGCTTACTTCCTCTTACCTGCCCCTAGGACTGCCTTATGCCTGTCCCATGCATTCTTGAAGTCCCCCACTGTTCTTAACTCCACGACCTCCTCAGGAAGGCTGTTCCATGCATCCACAACCCTCTCAGTGAAAAAATATTTCCTCACATTACCCCTGAGCCATCATCCCTCTATCTTCAAATTGTGCCCCCTTGTTTTTACACATCTCTTTTTCTGGAAGATGCTACCCTCTTGGACTTTGTTAATTCCCTTGAGGCACTTGAAAGTTTCTATCATGTCCCCTCTCTCCCTTCTTTCCTCAAGAGTATACATATTAAGCTCCTTTAGTCTTTCTTCATATGTCTTCTGGTGCAGACCCTGCACCATTTTGGTTGCCGTCCTCTGGACAGCCTTGACTCTGTCTATATCTTTGCGGAGATGGGTCTCCAGAACTGCACACAGTACTCCAGATGGGGTCTCACCAACTGTCTGTACAGAGGGATAACAACTTCCTGTTTTCTACTATTGATGCCTCTTCCTATGCAACCCAGTATTCCCCCAGCCTTCCTTACTGCCTTCTCACATTGCTTGCCCACCTTTAGGTCATCTGATATAATTACCCCCAGGTCCCTTTCTATTTTTACTGTTGTCAGTATCTCACCCCCCATTGTGTACACTTCCCCTGGGTATTTTGTTTCCCATGTGCATTACCTTGCACTTCTTTGCATTGAATCTGAGCTGCCATACATTTGACCATTCCTTCCTTTGACCACGACCTTCCCATCATGAAGGCAGTATAGCGCGGTGGTCTAAGGCTCTGAGCTGCAAATCTGGTCACATCCAGCAGACCAGACCTGGGTTTGAATCCCACAGCTTCCACTTGCATACTGTGTGACCCTGAGCATGTCACTTAACCTCCTTGTGCTCCCAGGTCGCTCCTGTAAAAAAGCTTTCAGCTTAGTGTGCTATACCTGGTTAAATAAATAAATAAAATTCCTCCAACCTTGCCAAGTCCCTTCTCATTCTTTCCACTCCATCTTGTGTATCAACCCTGTTGCAGATCTTTGTGTCATCTGCAAAGAGACATACTTTTCCTTCCAGTTCCTCTGCAATGTCACTTATAAAGACATTAAAAAGGACGGGTCCCAGTACTGAACCCTGCGGTACCCCGCTAGTAACCCTCCTTTCTTCACTGTGTACTCCATTTACTACTACCCTTTGCATCCTGTTGTCTAGCCAATTTTTTATCCAGGCTACCACCTTCGGACCCATTCCAATGCTGGCTATCTTGTGTATTAATCTTTTGTGTGGAACTGTATCAAATGCCTTGCTAAAATCTAGGTAGGCCATGTCCACTGCCCCTCCATGATCTACTACTTTGGTCACCCAGTCAAAGAAATCTATTAGATTCGTCTGACACAACCTTCCCATCATGAATCCATGCTGCCTTGGGTCCTGTGCCCCACTGACCTCTAGGTACTCAACAATTCTTTACTTCAGAAGCAATTCCATCATTTTCCCTATCACTGAGGTCAAACTAACTGGTCTGTAGTTTCCTGCCTCTGTCCTGCTCCCACTTTTGTGAAGAGGAATCACATCTGCCCTCCTCCAGTCCTCGGGTACCACCCCATCCTCCCATGATTTGTTAAAGAGAGTAGTCAGCGATGTCACTAGTTCTACCCTTAGTTCTTTTAGAATTCTTGGGTGAATCTCATCAGGCCCCATTGCTTTGTCCACCTTCAATTTTATTAGTTCTTTCAGAACCCTTTCTTCTGTAAATGGACTGGTATCGACCCCTGCCTTCAGAGTGTTTCTCTTGTTTGGTTTAGGCTATTCCCTCTCCTCTTCCTTTGTGAATACTGAGCAGAAATATTCGTTCAGTATCCCTGCTTTTTCACTGTCACCCTCTACCCACATTCCCTCCCCTTTATTAAGCTTCAGTATCCCTCCTTTGGTCTTTCTTCACTCCCTAATGTACCTATAAAAGGTTTTATCCCCCTTCTTAGCAGAATTGGCTATCCTTTCCTCGGTTTGGGCCTTTGCTATTCTGACTGCCTTCCCAGCCTCTTTCTGTTTTAACTGATAAAGTTCTCTGTCCTGCTCTTTCTGTGTTTCCTTATATTTCCTGAATGCTGTCCTTTTCTCCTTAACCTTCTCTGCCACCTCTTTTGTGAACCATAGTGGTTTTTTCCTTCCTTGTGTTTTATTGATTTTGTTTACACAAAGGCTTCTTGCCTCTGTGATGGCTGTTTTGATCACTCTCCATTGTTCCTCCACCCCTCCTTCTTGCCTGTTTGCTTGTGCTTTTCTGAGGCACTCTCTCATTTTCCCAAAGTCAGCCCTCCTAAAGTCTAGTACTCTTGCTTTTGTATGGCTTGATTGTATGGCTGTGTTTATCGTGAACCACACTGTTTTGTGGTCACTTGTTCCCAGATGGCTACCCACTTCTAAATCTGAGATTCTTTCTCCATCCCCATTAGAAAGTACCAGGTCTAAGATTGCTCCCTCGAGAGGGTTCTGATACTAGCTGTCTGAGACATGCCCCTGAGGAGCATCAAGAATGACCCTGCTCTTGGATGTGCCTGCAGCAAAGGTGCTCCAGTTAACATCTGGCATATTCAGGTCCCCCATCAACAATATCTCCCCTTTTTCTGCCATTCTAAGAAAGCCTTCTATCATTTCCTTGTCCATTCCTTCCCCCTGAGATGGGGGTCTGTATACAACCCCCATGCGGATTGTGATGCCATTTCCTGTCTCCAGGGTGACCCAAGTGCCTCATCTGCTCCCTGTTAACTCTTTAGTTCTGTTGCTTTGATCCCTTCCTTTACATAGAGAGCTACTCTTTCTCCTCTTTTACCCTCCCTGTCCCTCCTGTAGATTGTGTATCCTGGTATGTTGACATCCCAGTCATGGTTCTCTGTGTACCATGTTACTGTGACTGCCACAATATCCAGGCAACCCTCTTCCATCAAGGCCACTAGTTCAGGGAGCTTGTTACACAGACTACGGGCATTGGTACTCATCACCCTCCACTTTTTGATAGTCTTACCCCTTTTAGCCCCATTTCTGTCCTTACTGCCTTTGCCTTTTTTTACATTTAAATCTGTTCTGCTCCCTAATAACTTCTGTACCTTGGTGTTTACCTCACTAAAGAACCATGTCTAAGATTGCTCCCTCTCGAGTGGGCTCCAATACTAGTTGTCTAAGGCATGCCCCCTGTAGGGCATCTAGAATAACCCCACTCTTCGAAGTGGCTGCTGCAACTGCACTCCAGTTAACATCTGGCATATTCAGATCACCCATCAGCAATATCTCCCCTTTTTCTGCCATTCTAAGTATACTTTCTATCATTTCCTTGTCCATTTCCTCCCCTGAGAAGGGGTCTGTATATTAACCCCTAGCGGATTGTGGTGCCATTGCCTGTCTCCAAATTTACCTGCAGTGCTTCTTCTCCTCCCTGTTTACCCTTTTGTTCTGTTGCTTTTATTCCTTCCCTTATGTAAAGAGCTACTCCTCCTCCTCCTCTTTTACCCTCCCTGTCCCTCCTGTAGATAGTGTATCCTGGTATGTTTATATCCCAGTCATGGTTTTGTGTGTACCATGTTTCTGTGACTGCCACGATATCCAGATGTTCCTCCTCCATCAAGGCCACTAATTCAGGAAGCTTGTTACCCAGACTATGGGAATCGGTACTCATTGCTCTCTATTTTTTGATGGCTTTACCTTCTGTTGCAGCATCCCCCACTGATCTTTCTACCTCGGTCTTTTTCTCATTTAGTACCCTGTTTTGTAGGGAGAGGCTGGGATTTTCCTGCTGCTTATCAGTGCCTCCCCCTTTGACTAGTTTAAAAGCTTGCCAATGAAGCATTTAAACTGTTTGCTCAAAAGACTTGTTCCCTTCCTGGACAGATGCAGACCATCCTGCCAGTATAGGCTGGTGTCCTCCAGGTGGAACCCCAGTCCCAATAAGCCAAATCACTGTGCTCACACACCATTTTTCAACCATTCATTAAACTGCATGGTGCTAATTACCCTTGCCTCCCCATGCCATTGACAGGCAGCACCTCTGAGAAGGATACTGTGTGTGCTATTTGTCTTAGGCCCCTCCCCAACTCTACAATGTCCTCCTGCACTGCTCTAATCTCATGATGAGCCAAGTCATTTGTCCCTAGGTGGATAATTATGTCCAGCTCAGACTCCCTTGCAGCTGTTCTCGTGATCCTGAGGATGTGCTTCCTGTCCCTCCAAGCCATGGCACCAGGCAGGCAGGCACCTTACTTCAGTTTTACCAGCTCCCCCCAGTTCTATCTACCTTGGGCTCTGTCCTGCTCACTGGTGTTGTTAGGGGTGTTTCCCCACCATCCACCTCCTTCTACTTGAAAAGTCTTATTCTCACTAACTGGCTTCAGCTTACCTTAATCATCAATGTTATCTTGCACTCTATACACAGGACTAGCCTTGGTCACTACATCCTCAATGTTAGTATCTTGGGTTATTACCATCCCAACCATCTCTTCAGTATGAGGTAACAACCCATCCAAGAATAAATGCCTATATTGTTCACCTTCCCTCTGATCATTCATAGTTAACACATCATATGTGCACCATGACCTAGCATCATATTCTTTGGGTGTTTCCCACTGGGTTTGGTGGAGTTTCCCCAAAATTTCCATGCAGGACTGAGTCCCCAACAGGGCTTCCAGTACATGCCTGAACATTGTCTCTCATCTTAAATTCTCATCAGAGTTTTTGACTTCTGCTGGTAGTCGAGACCACCAGAGATCTGGAACTGCACATGAATCTGCCACAGTAATGTTATATATATGATACAACCATTTTGTCTTCCCGTTAACATCAGTCCCATTAGGTGGTAGTCCAAACTCAGTTACATACATTTTTAATATCTTGGGTGACATGGGCATACACTGTTGTTGTGTAAGGTGCAAAGGACCATTTTCCATGTGTTATAGACAGCCACCATCGGTTCTAGCAGCAACTTCTCTAGATCATGATATAAGGGTGGTGGACCCTCAGGTAATGGTGGTGCACTGGGAGTACCCATCTTATATTCCATTATTTCCCTTACTGCCCCTTTGCTTGACATATTTGTTCATTTAAACTGTCTATCTCTTCTTCGACTTGTTCTAGCCACTGCTGCAACTCCTCAATCTGTGTACTATACTCTTTTTACTTGGGTGGATAAAACGATTTTAGCACTCCTTAAATCTTGATTTTGTTTTTGTAACTGTTGTATTTTCTCCTCTAACACTTCCCTAAGATATTATTTTATCCTCCTTTTTACTCCTACACTCCATTTTAAGACCAGAGACTTGTTCTTGCAATGCCAGCACTGCACAGTACAAGCCTTGAACTGTTGCTGGTTTTTACGGCTGCAGTGGGTGAAGCCTGCAGATTTTTCACATGTACAAAAGGGCTAATGCCATGTCTTCTTTCCGTGGAACTGGCTGAAGGTGTAAATAGTCTCCTCCACCTTATCCTCCTCCAAGAAATACTTTCTGCTCTCAAATAAATGCGCTTTCACGTTGGTCAGTGGTTGCAGGGCACTATTTTCTTTCTTAAATGGGAGGAACAAGAACTGGAAACTGAGTAATGGGAGGCAGCATTATTTTTGGAGGGTTAAAATCCACCCTCCCACCTCCATCTGAGAAGCTCCTAAAGAGCCATCCCCACATTTTTTTGGTTCATGTGAGAGGGGCATGAGGTGGATCTATCATGTTGGAACAACTGACTATCAGACCTGCCTGGGGCATCAGAGCTTAAGGTTCAGAAGGAAAGAAAAAGTAATTAAGGAGTGTCTGAAACTGCATCCTTATACAGCACTTGTGAAACTGAATCCTGAAATTACAGTACTTGAGGAAAGCAAGCACTTGCAACACAAGAATGACAATTAAGGTATAAGCCCACAAAGGAGTAAAGTACATCACCCAAAGAAGACTATCCCATATTGGATACTACAGTGTCTGTTTCTTAAAAGCTTTTTATACCCCCCCCCACACACACACACACAGCTGAAGTACCCACCCAAATAGCTAGGGAAAGCTCTACATTTTTATTTCTCTGGGACCTGAAGTTTAGCAGTGATGTGTGAAGAGAATAAAGTCTTGTGCTTTGTGCATTTGAATAGGTTTAGTGCTTTGAAGTTAAAATATTACAAATATATATACATAGTGTCATGGGCACCTGAAAAGGAAGGAGATACTACTGAAATAAATGTTATACTGATGATTTATTTATGTGTAAGATTTTAAGTGTTGTTCTGCCTAGGTCACAGACACGTAAGCTATAAAAGGTACATTTAAGGATGGATGTATTAGTCAAAGCTTGTAGTAGCAAAATAAAGCAAGAAAAATAATATATTGCATGTTTTTTTCTTTCAATTGTTTAACCAGGAGTGACACACTAAGCTGAAAGCTTGTTTACAGGGGCAACCTGGGAGCACATGGAATTTAAGTGACTTGCTCAGGGTCACCCACTATGCAAGTAGGGGCTATGGGATTCAAACCCAGATCTCCAGATTTGCAGCTCAGAGCCTTAAACCACTGTGCTATACTGCCTCCCTAGTTATGGCAGTCATCTGTTTTATGGTTCATGATGTTGGTGTAGTAAGCAGCAGTACATTGCATAGCAGGTATAAAATGTCAATAAGTAGGTCATGCAATAGATGTGCTGAGCAACTACTGAAGCAAGAAATGTATTTAAGATAGTAAAATATTCCTGTTAGAAAACTGATAAATGTGTGACATTTGCATCTTAATTTCAAGGAAGTCCTTATCAGGAGTCAATGTACAATATAAAGTAGTTATAGTTTTCAAGTTTTCTGGGTAATTGTTTTGTACTACCACTGTTACTAAATTTAAATTATTCTATGAAGAAAATGAAGTTTATGTAACTGTCTGTAAATGTTTGAAAAACATTTACTTGTCCTTATAATGTAATGCATTAAATGCTGTTGATAGATTAAGAAGTCACATAACAACACCTAGAGCAATAGGGTTTCTGACCATAACACCCTGCTCTGTAGAAACTGACAGGTATCAGGGGTGTGACTGGGGATTGTCAACAATCATGCTCATGCCATTCCACCGCCATCCCCACCCCGCAGCCAGTGACAGGTATCGAGGTGTGCCTTTGACTCTTCAGCCCCAAAGTTCACTCCATTTTCTTATACAGTACTGTACCCATTTCAACATATTTCCTTATGGAATGGGGTAAGTGTAAAGCCTGAACACCCCAATGCACAGCTCAACACTTGTCTATGTCTGCAGGGTAGGGAGAGGTGAAATGACATGAGCATTATGGGCAATGACCCAAAGGCACACCTCAATGCCTGTTCATGTATTAAAAACATTTACTTGTGCTTATAATGTAATGCATTAAATGCTGTTGCTAGATTAAAAAGTCACATAACAACACCCAGGGCATTAGGGTTTCTGACCATAGCACCCTGCCCTGTAGGGACTGACAGGTATCAGGGGTGTGACTTGGGATTGTCAATAGTAATGCTCATGTCATTCCACCCCCATCCCCACCCTGCAGCCAGTGACAGGTATTGAGGTGTCCCTTTGACTCTTCAGCCCCAAAGTTCACTCCATTTTCTTATACAGTACTGTACCCATTTCAGCATATTTCCTTATGGAATGGGGTGAATGTAAAGCTTGAACACCCCAAGGCACACCTCAGCACTTGTCTGTGTCTGCAGGGTAGGGTGAGGTGAAAGGGTGTAAGTGTTATGGGCAATGACCCAAAGGCACACCCCAGTGCCTGTCCATCTCTGAATGGTGGGGTGGGGGGGTTGGCATCACTTCAATACTTCACTGCCATACTGCCATTCCTATTCTGCCTGTGTGTGTGTGTGTGTGTCTCTCTCCTATATATATATATATATATATATGTCTATGTAATTATCTATCTTTCTATCAATTGCATGTATCGCTATTTTTACCTATTTCTAAAACAAACCTGCATATCACATTTGCCTGCACTCTGAGCACATACTTATGAAACTGTGCATATTTGTACTCCACTTCTGCATAGACCTCATACTTTCTTAATATTCCCATTATCACAAGCATAACTACTTTACCCTTATCAAAAGTGACCCCCTCTGAAAGTTACTGTCACATTTTCTCTGCTAGCAGTCCATCATTACATCTGACTTCCTGACATCAACACATTGCTTAAATATAACTTACATCATCTCATGGACAAAACCCCTGTTTCTCTAAAAAAAAAAAAAACTGTAAATTATCCCAAGGCTGAACATATGCCAGCCATTACTTTTCCATGTACTACCACCTTCTGTACCATGATAGGGATTTGCATATGTTTCCCATGATGCTTTGCACTAAAGGGGTATGTGTCATTGTGTTTTCTTTAAAATGTGGCTGTCTGGCCAGTATCATCTGGGATAACACATACCTCAGTAGCATTTGCTCTGGGGTTCTTTTGTAAACCTATATTGCTTCATATTCCTTCCATTAAAATGTACACCTCCACATATTTTTCTAATGATTTGTATGCCTTCTTCAGAACAGAAACTAAAACAAGCCGGCCTGCGGTGCAAAGTTGATTTCCGCTTGCGGCGCGAGCCGGGTTCAAGGCGGACCCAGGTGGTCGGAGGCGGCCGGGGGGAGAAGGATTAAGCACCCACAGAGCAGCTCTCCTTCTCCGGGGGGAGGGTCCCGACAGCATCCGGAGTGGTGAGGACTCCTAGCGGAGGCTGGGAGACCTCACGCTACCGGCCTGGGTGAGGGAGGGGCGAGGTAGGCGGGGTGGACGCTGGCGTCATTGCACGTCCCCGCCTCCTCGAGGAAGGGGAAATACAGGGGGATAAAAATCCCTTGCCTAGCGTCTAAATGATGCTCTGCCCAGGATTGCCCTGATTGGCCACCGGAGCCGTTCCCCCTAACCAGTCATAGTTCCGCGGCTGATAAGAGGAAGTCGGTATCATGGCCCCACTCTCTGGGGGTAAGCCAGAGATGACCGGGGGGATTCGGCGATGTCCAGTGGTCGGGGCTCCAGGGTTCGTGACTGGAGCAGAATGTGGAAGTAAGGTGGGGGCATAAAGAAGCAAATAAAAAAAAAAAAAAAAACTAAAACAAATCTTACTACTTACAAATCATTGTGTTGTTTCTCCATACCTCCTTAATAATTTCACACAACTTCACTGACTTCATTATGCAGCCGAGGTGGATCTGAACAGAATTTGTTGTTTATGTCCCTGGACTTTCCTATTATTTAAATGTTCTTTTCTAATGTTTCCTTTACATAATGCTATAACTTTCCTTGCCCCATGACATCAGGTGTACAGCATTCTGCGGCCATGAGTCTTGATATAATCTTCTACATATTCTCTAACAGTTTTATTTGTGCTCCCCATTTACAGCCTATGGACAAAGCCTCCCTCAGTGCCCTGCTCTCAGGTTGCAACCCTAAGTATACAGAGATCTGATGCACTTAAATCTGTGTCTGCTTGTTCATCCCAGTGCGGGTGCCAACTGTTAGATTTCAAGATAAGATAATAATAATGATATAACTTATGCCAGAGGTACAGATGAGCTGCAGGCACAAATATTCACCATAACATTTCTCTTTTCTGAGACCACTATAATGTAAGTGCACAGATTTGTAGTATAGCATGTCTAACCACATAAGCTGATACAGTCATTAGAAGAAAGTCTATACTTAAGACTGTGCTACCCTGGTGACATCATTATGCCAGGGTCTGAATAGCAAATGTCCTTCAAAATCCCCTGCTTCTATAGAGTAGTTGGTTTACAACAAAGTTGGAGGGTGTATGGCTTCAGCAGGATGTTTCTCATGAGAACATGTACTGTCTCAGCAATATATTATCCACCTTATCTTATACATAACAGGACATTTGCAAACAGAGATGGTCTTATAAAGTTCTGATATCTTGCTCACAAAAAGGCATCATTTCTCACAACCTCGCAGCTGTGCTGCATAGAACATCTTTTTTCAGAAACATGATATTTTGCTTATCTTCAAGGCCAGTACTAAACAATGCTGAATAGTCTGTCAAGCTAAAAAGTTAATTAAATACTTGATACTCCACCAGCAGCCAAGGCCACATTTTCATATATTTTTCAGAGTTTCGATATTCTAGCTAAGGCTATTAAGCCTTCTATATTCCAACAGTTGTTGGGAGAAAAAAAAACTATGAAAGTGATTGTTCAGTGTTTCAGCCATGTCCCTATTATTGTTTATTAAAATATTATTTTCGTCCATTATGGGGCTTACATTACTTTAAGTTTTTTCAGTGAGTTAATGTAAGTATAGACAGATTTACTGTTATCTTTCCTAGTCCTTATAGCAAGGTTTTGCTCCATAGTTTATTTACTTTCTTATTTCCTTTTTGCACTTTTTTTAAATGACTTTAAATTTTTCCCAAGTTGTTTGATTTTTTGTTGGAAGATATGCCCTATATAGCTTATTTTTTAACTAAGTAATTTCTTAATCTTTTTATTGGCCCATTTAGGTCTTAATTTGTTCTTCTGATGTTTTGCCTTATAAGGTACATATTTATCACTTAATTCTAAGACAAAAGATTTTTTAACCTCCCATATATCTTCAGGGGATTTATTAGCCAATGTGTTATACCAGTTTATTTTACAGAGTTTTTCCTTTTTTTTTTATATCAGCCTTCTCATGAAGATATATTTTAGTTTTTCCATTATTTGCTGTATACTCTCTTCACTTATTTAAAGGGGGGCCCTGTTATGGTTGTTATTACTCAGTGGTGGACCTGTTTTGCATTTATTCACATTGATATGATTAGAACTGAACACTATTTTTATTTATTTTATTTATTAAAAAGATCAGAAACAAACTTTGAGCACAAATTGCTTGTTTGCAAAGGTTCCACATCAGATAACAGCAAATACACTAGGCATTACAGAGTACAATAAATTCAGTTTAACATCCATGGTAATCAGCTCAGGGGAACCTTGTTGCCTGTCCATTAGTGGTTGCATACAATAGGTAGCTAAGATCAGTGGGTACATTCGAATTCAAATAAATAGTCTATATACAGCATGATGACCTATCAGTGAGTCTCAAGCTGGGTCAAAACAGTGGCAAGCTGAGTTCAATGCCAGATTTTCTCTGAGGGCCCATTTGAATTGTGAGAATTTGGGTAGACTGGTTATTCTGGTAGGTAGTTCATTTATCCACACAGCTACCCCGTTTGCTAAGGAGCACTGACTGATGAGCTCATTTTTCACCACTGGATTTCTATGGACTGCTAGGCCATGCTCCGTGTGGTGTAAGTGTTGTGGATGGGTCTCAAGAGGGAGCAAATGGTGGGTGGTGCGAGGCCTAGTAGTGCTTTCTTTGCCAATAAGAGTGTCTGCTAACGGAATCTTGCTGTGAAGGAGAGCCAGTTGGTAAGGGCATATAGGTTGCAGGAGTGAGTATATTTATGTGAGCCAGTTACAAAACAGCATGCTTTATTGAGCAGCATCCTAACTCTGTCCAAAACCATGTCAGTGGCTGACCCATAGATTGGATGACCATAGTCTATGAAAGAGAGTACTGAACTGGATGTTGCCTGGCATCTTGCTTCCTCAGTGAGATTTAGCCTTTGTCTAAAGAGGGCTCCCAGTTTTATATTTCCAGCATGAATGACATTGTCGAAGTACTCTTTAAAAGATAGGGTGTCATTGAGGATGACTCCCAGGTATCAAAAGGTTTTTACTTGCTCCAGTAGGGCACCCAGTGCATTGTGTAAGCTGAGTGGAACTGATCCATATTTAGTGAGAGTCCCTATGAAGAGCATAGTTTTAGTTTCGTTTAGTTAAGTGCAACTTTATTATGCTTAAACCAGGATTCTAGGGCCTTAAATCAAACTCAAACTAGATCTAACATATTTGCTTCACGAGTAGGCTTATGTAATGTTGTTTTAATTCAAAACACTGGAAAGCTGCCCGTAGGTTTTATCCATACTGCTGAGTGTAGAATTAGTTGCCCAATTAATGTTTCCCAGATTACAGTCACCCATTATAACTAATTCACCTAATTCTCCTGCAGCATCTATTTCTAATAATAGTTTATTGAAAGTACCAGTTGAGGAGTCAGTCGGCCAGTAGCATACATCTATTATTAATGGATTTTGTTTGTTGTTATAGATTTTTACCTGTAGGAATTCAGTGGTGGTTTGGTTGTTCCTGATTTTTGAGGAGACCTCAACAGCATTTATATATGTTATTAACATAATGTGCCACTCCCCCTTCTTTTCTATTACATCTGTTTAATCTATAGAGGTCATATCCTTCTAAATTAATACCCCACTTAGTCTTATCAGTCTACCAAGTTTCAACAGCAGCAACAATGTCAATATTTTGATTAGTAATTATAGCCTGTAGTTCATCTAGTTTATTGTTCATACTTCTTGCATTAATAAGTAAACAATTAAAAATGATTACTGGAAGATCCAGAGCCTTGATTTTTTAGAAAAGTATTGGCCAGAGAATGTTGGGATTTGATAATGTTTCCCCCATGTAGCTCAGTTTAAATTAAAACCATCAAACCATTGTTTCAGGTTTGTGTCCAGTGTTTTATTCCCCAACTTATTTAAGTGTAGTCTGTCTCTAGAGTAGAATTAATTTGTACATTTATTTGTACATTTAAAGCTTACCTGTTTATTTATAAACAGAAACCTTTTGTCCTCAAACCCTCCTAATAACATTAGTTAAGCCTAAAAAAAAGACATACTCCATTTTGGTCTTGGAGGTGCTCTTTGATATGTGCTTTCAGACTAGTCTTCTTGCTCTGAAGCTCAGGTATTCCACGGAAGCCTTGTTTCACGAGGAGTGCCCCCTGGAATAACTGGCTTCCAGGTGGGCTAGATCAGCCTATTTTTCTTGCTTAATTTAAGATCAGCGGGCTATAATGTGGTCTCTAAGGACTGCCTTCATGGTATCCCATAAGAGTGCTCTAGAGATACTTAATTGGTCATTCTCAATCAGAAACTGCGATATTTCTGACTCTAGTAATATTATAAATTGTACAGCGTTCTGAGTCCCTGGAAATGGGTGCATTATAAATAAAATATCTATCTATCTATCTATCTATCTATCTATCTATCTATCTATCTATCTCTCTATCTATCTCTCTCTCTCTCTCTCTCTATAAAAGTCAGGTCTTTAAGTTGGGAAACATTAAGCTTCCACTTGTTCCTTGGTAGGGGCTCATGACCCCATGCCAGGACACAGGGACATGGCTGGAAATGAGAATGTTGCCAATTTCAGCATTCCACATCCCTGGGAGGAAATGCTTTGCCATGCAGAGCATGTCTGTGTGGTTGCATGAGTGGTGTGCCACTGAGTAAAATGAGACATTTCGCATTGTTGGGTGTGTCACCCTCCATACTTCTGTCAGACTCAAGGAGTGGAATTCAGCAATCAGAATTGAGGCTGCTCTGTTAGGAAGAAGAAGAAGAAGAAGAAGAATCAGCATTTATATAGCGCTTTTCATACATCCCAAAGCGCTTTACAAGCAATGCTAGACTGGTAGTGAAGTGACTGAATGTGCAGTGGCAGCCATATCACACATCATCACCCACACACAGCCTGGATAATTGCATGAACCGGTTTATGGGAAGGGGAATGTTGGCCAGGACACTGGGAATGTTCCCTACTCTTTGCGAAGAGTGCCCTGGGTTCTTTTACTTTCACCTGGACACCCACCAGGACAACACCAGGATGGGCAGAAGGGACCTCGGTTTACCGTCTCATCTGAAGGATGGCACACCCCAGCAGTACAGCACCCCCCCAATACTGCACTCGAATGCCAGTGATTTTTAGGTGCAAGTCCAATCCCGCTGTGGGATGAGAACCCACGACCTTCAGGTCCAGAGGCGGATGTGCTACCAACTGAGCCACACTGACATGCTGAGGAGACTCAGCCCTGCCTGCACTATGGTCCAGGCTGGGGTTTGGTATCACATTGAAATCCTCCCCTAATAACGGAGTGCCAACAAGGGTATGTAGCTAGGCCCCAAAGGGTCCAGAGTGAATGGGGCATAAATACTGCCCAGGACCACTGGGCTACCTTGAGTTGAGGTCAAATGACTACTTATGCTAGCCTTTACCATTTTTTATTGCTTTTTGGATGGTGTGTAATTAATGGTTGTGAGTTTCCATTTCCCTCTGTTTTCTTAAGCTAGTCACCATTTTCCTTATTATTATGTTTCTGTTTCTTATTTGTTTCCCCCCCATGGTCTTAATGTTTGCCTTTATTATATTATTTAGTTTCTTTTGTCTTTTAATATGTTCCTTTTCTGCCTCCAACATCTCCATTCTCTGCATAATTTCTGCACTTTGAGTTAACACTTATCCCATATGCAGTGTTACAAAATCATGTATCAGAATATAATGACAATTTCCAGGCAGCAATAGCAAGAACTCTGGATATAATGGTAATATTTGAAAACAAAGTAAACAAATAAAGTGCGGTAAGTCTCTATAAAGTGCAATGCACTAAGATTGAAAAGTTCCTCTTAAGTGCTGAGATCTTTTGATTTTTCTAAAATGCAGTGATGTTGTAGGCTAATCCAGAAAACGTGCAGTAGCTTCCCTTTGTTTCTGCTGTGTTCAGTTCCAATTTGCATAAAATATAGTATATCTGTGAAATTATGCAAACATTATTATCTTTCCAAGATTGTCACAGTAGCTTTTAGAATTTGGGTGAATGTGATGCTTTCTCTTTGTATAACTGTTTTCCCTCTCCAGATTGAAAGCTGGAATTGTCCTGGTCAGATGTCCAAAAGTAAGTCTGAAGGATACTTACCCTAGTAAAGAAGAGATCTTTAACATCCCATACCTCAGAACATTTAACAGCACTGAGCAGAAAATTCCATTTAGGGGCTGGTATATAGCTAAACTATGCCAGGTGGAAAAGGAGTGCAAAACAAGCATACACAATTATTGGGCCCAAAAAGATCTTCTGAAAATTCTCAAGTGGTGATAAACTGACATCAAGTCAAAAAAAGAAACACATTTTATCCAACAAACAGTCAGTAACCTTTACCTCATTAAAAAATGACATTTGTTCCCACTCTTTGCAACTAGTACTCTGTCCAGCAACTTTGGTTGCACTGATATGTCAAACATAATGGAAACCTAATAAAGTGAGCAACATGATGCAAAAATGGTGCACTATGAAATGCTGATAAAGTGAAAAAGTTTAAATCTAATTTCAGTGCCCAAAGTATAGTTCGAGCAGAAAAGGGATTAATTTTGCTGCACTTATTTTATTTCAGGGAAGTTAGAATCCAAAGCAGCAAAAAGAGAAGCCATGTTCTGTCTTAGCTGACATGCCACCTACTCACAGAATGCAACACTACAAGGTAAAGATCTCTAACAGCTGTATTCATAGTGCATCTTAGTACCTGGACAGAGGGGTCACATGATCAAATGGCATGATTCAAAACATTTAACCTTATCGGTCCTGAAAAAGAATAAAATGAATAAATATGTAATAAAATATATGTTTATCCATATCAATTTAAAAGGATCAGTGTAGGCAGAATCAAAAGCTCGACCCAAAATGTGACTTTATAAAACCTAAGCTGATTTAGTGACATACAGTATCTGTATTTTAAATTCTTCACCTGTCTTTAATAAAGCCTTCAAACAGAGCAAAACTTTTGTTTAAAGTTATTCATGAATATTATCCAGACACTGCCCTAGTCCTTCAGTTTTCTCTATTTGTCACACAGCACCAAGTCTTTTCACTCCCGGAGTACATCAGCTAAACACAGAACCAAATGTTCTCATGCTCTAACTTTTTCTGCTGCTTATTTGACCTGTGTCCTCCTCTTCTTCATATCTTTAGTTTCTCCAAATCTCCACTTTCTCCTCCTACTCCTCCTCCTCCTTTTTTCCTTGGCCCTACTGTGACTCTTATCACAATCTGATTCAGTTCACAATCCAAACTCCACTTTTCAAGCAGGATATCTCAAGATGGCCAGAAGCTACTGCAGTTCACTGGAGCTCTTTGTCCAGTAGTGGAGGTGGGGTTCCACTTGGTTCCTCCTCAATTCTTTCTAGAAAAGGCTAGTAAGAAACAAAGCACACTGGAAGCAACATGGGCTACTTATATTTTAAAATATATATTTGCCTCCTCTCCCAGGCAATGATGGCATACCATTAGTAAATAGTCAGGCACTAAAATCTCCACTGAGCAGCTCCTTCACAGTCAATATAGCACACATCTACCATCATCTTCCTGCCTGGGTTCAGAAGAACCCCATCTGAAGGAGAGGAAAACAAAGGACTGGATTTTCAAAGGGGTTGGGGACTAAATCCTGACCCACAGCCCTGGCTGCAGGATGAAACCTTTGCACCTGCAGAATTTCATATTTTCAGCCAGCACAGCTGCAGGAGATGTTACACCTGGTCCTAACAGGCGTAGCTTTTATCTGCAGCTGCACTGAAAAATCGTCTGCAAGTGGCCATAAATTATGGAGCTGGTTGCAAACCTGCTCCACTGTTGAGACTACTGTAGCTGTGGTAAAAACTGCAGTTCCACAAGTGGCAACCCACTTGCCCTGAATTTTTCCCCACAGCTGTGGGACTTTCACAGGCTTTGAAAATCTGTCCCAACGTATTTAATTGTGTACACAACAGCATATTCAGCATATCCTTCTATGGGGTAAGGTTTAGGCAAGATCCTGCAGGTGCACACCCATGGCAATGATGCGTACCCACATCAGTTGATGTTTCAGTGTAATGACTTCATCAGATCTCTTGCGTTTTCTTTGTACTAGTACGTGCTGATAGAACTTGTCCCATAGTACTGAACACTGCTGCATTTTTCCCATTATCAAGCACCATAGTTAGGCTTGTTCATGTAAAAGAATTTATATGAGCTGAACAACCAACTCCAATCTGAGTTTTTGCATTAGTTGCACAGACCCAGTGTGCAAAGAATATGGTTTTCCAGATCAAAGACAAGAATTAAAAGGGTAATTCTGGAAGCCTGTTATGATCCCAGGAGACACTAACACACAATGGTGTGGGTTATTTAAGCAAAAACCATGGCAGGGTGTGGTTTATGCTGGGATTCACCCATAGCTGTCATGGTTTGGCCACAAGGCCACAGGCTGAGTGGTCAAGCCAGGTCAGACACGGGAAAATCCCAGCATAATCCACACCCTGGAGTGGTTTATTGTGATTATACAATGTCCCCCCGTGTTTTTTGTAACAACAAATAAGAGAAAACAAAGTTTTGTTAGCAGTTAATGATTTTTTTTCACATTTATTCTTACTCCACAAAATATAGTTCCTTGTTGCTAGGCAGAACATTGAGGCAACTGAGAGATTTGGTGACAGGAGCGTTACTTAATTCATTTCTTATGCTTGCTTGCACACATGCGCAAGAAACATGTTGTGACAGCTTGCTGCAGAAGCAGGTTGTGGAGGTGCAGTCATGTTGTGGCCAATGCCACCACTGCTTTTGAGGGCTTGTCTCGGTGGCACCAATAAATGAGTACACTATGACAGCAGCATGCCACCAACTTGAAACAATTTCACTGCTGCAATGAGGGAGCACCTCCTCATTGCAGGGCATGCCTTGCCTGGAGTTACATTTCAATAAAAATGGTGGGGGCTGTTGCCATCCACCTCTCACAGTCCCACGAAAGCCAATATCAATCAATCCCCCTATCAGCATGCACCCTTCCCAGTTCATTTGCCAACAGGGAAGCCCAATCCCCATTGGCATAATGTTCCCCCATAAGTTGTCTGCCTAAGGGGGTGCCCAATCCCCCTTTGGCATCATGCCCCCATCACAGACCCTTTTTCTTTGCCAGTGTGATGCCCAATCTCCATTGATGCCAGTCTCCCCTCCCCAAAAATACAAGTGGAATGCTGGGAGCCCACCTCAGTGTGTCAAATGTACTTGTAAAACAAGAAAACCTTCCTGCAAAGTTTTTGTGTTTGTTTTTAAGCCTGTAAACAAGAAAACAGTCCCTTGTTGTTAGCGGTGCCCCCTCCCTCAACCCACATTCACCCTCTACGCACCCACCTCCCAACCCCCACTCACCCCATACTTACCTCCAGAGTCCAGTGCAATGATCTTCGGTGGAGCGGGAACATGTCTGCAGTCTTCAAAGCCGACCGCAAAATGAAGAAATGCCTGTAAGCTGTATAATGGCATAAATGGGGAAGGGGGGTTCAATTTAGGTGGATATCAGAGCCATTTTTGTGACTTTTAGTACCAAATTATCAACATGGATTTCTTGGGACCCCACCTCATGAACTCAGTCACTGTCATGTCGTTATTTGGTCCCGAAAGGTGATTTCACGGTCACTGCACGGAATCACAATCTGGGATTGATTAATGAAATGACAGTGTCACTGTTCATGAGGTTGGCTCCCAAAAAGCCTATGATGCAAATTTGGTGAAACAATTCCCAAAAATGACTGTGTTATGAGCGTGCATTGCGCAGTTCCCACAAATGCTCGTAACTTCAAGAAATTTTTATATTTTCACTCCAGATTTTCAACAGTGCCATTTTTCCACACCTCCTTATGAATAGTACAGATGTCATTTTTCACATCTGGTCTGAAATGTGTTTTTGCACATGTGGCGCACAATGGCATAGTCGCTGTGCAAAATCAATGTTTGGAATAGATTAAGAAAATCACAGTGGCAGTGTTCATAAAGAGATGTTCCAAAAAGCCCATGTTACAAATTTGGTGAAACAAATCCCCAAAATGACTGCATCACCAGCGTGTGTTACGCAGTTTCTACGCACGCTCGTAACTTTGCCAATTTTTTATATTTTCACTCCATATTTTCAACATTGTAATTTTTGCACACTGCGTGATAAACAGTATAGCTGTCATTTTTCACATCCTGCCTGAAATATGTTTTTGCACCTGTGGCACACAATGGGCACAGTCACTGTGCTAAATCAACATTTGGGACAGATTAAGTAAATCACAGTGCCACTGTTCATGAGCAGAGGTCCCAAAATGCCTATGTTGAAAATCTGGTGTAAAAAATCTCCCAAATAATTGCATTACAGGTGTGCATTGTTCAGTTTCTACGCACGCTCATGACTTCACCAATTTTATATTTTCACTCCAGATTTTCAACATTATCATTTTGTTACACCTCCTCATGAACAGTACAGCTGTCATTTTTCACATCCTGTCCAAAATGTGTTTTCATGCCCATGGTTCCAAATGGCACAGTCGCTGTGGAAAATCACCTTTCAGCTAATGAACTGATAGTGTCACTGTTCATGCGGTGGGGTCACAAAAAGCCCATGTTGAAAACTTGGAGTGAAAGTACCAAGAAATGCCCAGGGCATTAGGGTTTCCAACCATAATGCCCTACCCTATAGGGACTGACAGGTGTCAGGGGTGTGACTTGGGATCATTGACAGTAATGCTCATGCCATTCCACCCCCACCCCCACCCTGCAGCCAGTGACAGGCATTGAGGTGTGCCTTACACTCTTCAGCCCCAAAGTTCACTCTATTCTCCTATACTGCACCCATTTCAGCATATTTCCTTATGGAATGGGGTGAGTTTAAAGCCGGAACACCCCAAGGCACACCGCAACACTTGCCAGTGTCTGCAGAGTAGGGTGAGCTGAAATGGCATGAGCGTTATGAGTGATGACCCAAATGCACACCCCGATACCTGTCCATCTCTGCAGAGTGGGGGTGAAGTTGGCGTCACTTCAGTACTTCACTGCCATTCCTATTCTGCATCTGTCTAACTCCTGCACTTTCAATGCTAATGTCAGCAAGAAAATATGTGGCATTGACAAATGCTTGTATATAAGTGAGCTAGGTGAGAGACTGAGAGATAATGTAATGTATGTGACAAAGAGAAGCAGTGGATGAGCAGCGTATAAAGGGGGGAGAGAGCAAGACAGAGACAGAGACAAAGACAGGTAGCTTGACTGTCAGCACCTTTTAGAACTGTTAGCAATGCCACTGAATCAGAAGCTGACCTTTTTTTTTTTTTAGTTATTATGCTTATTCTTTAAGGCAGCATGAAGTACCAGCATGGGTTGTTTATCTTAGAGTGGGTTGTTTACCTCACAGTTGGATCTTAAGGAAGTGAAGGTGAGTGCTTGCTGACAGCCAAAAAGGACATGGGGAGACAGCTGTGGGTTTAGTTTAGTATCATGTTATAGGGTGAGTAGTGGTATCACCAGCAGTTTCGGCTGTAGGTGACAAGGTGAAAGAATGACACAGACACAGAGAGAAGGCAGACGGTGGTCGATTTTGTTGTGCAAGTAAATGAGGGTCTCATACTGTACTTCAAAATATTGGTCCATGTTTAAATGTTGCGCTTGTGGAGCTGGTGACTGAAATGGAGACAGTGAGTGTCGGAGGTTCAGGGAAACAGAGGTGACATGGAGCAAGTGTGCAACGTAGACAGTTGAGATGATAATATAAAGTTTTTTGAATGATTGTGCTAGGACTGAGCAACCGGAAGAGTGACTTTTATTTTTTACAGAAACAGGAGTGACGGAAAAAAGGGATAGGCAGTGTGACAACAGTGTGTTTTTTAAATCCATGTGATTTGAAATATGACATAAATGGAGGAGGAGACTGTCAGCTGTGAGAGAGAGAGAGAGCGAGTGTGCAGCAACAAGGAGTGAGCAATCCTTCTACTGAAAGTGTTTATTTTTTATAGAGGGCTCACTAGGAGAGTTTACTTATTTTGTTTTTCTCATTTCTGATGGTTTCACTATGTCAAGGATAGAAGACGAAAGGGTAGCACTTCCAGTGGGAATTTTGCAACCCTTCAGAAGTGACAGTTGTCAGTTTTTGTCTTTGGGGGTTGGACTAATTTGTTTTATGATTCCAGATGTGGCTAACTGGCACCTTTTGTGTGGGTTATCATAGGATTTACCATGGTAGAAAAGTGCCCATTAGCCAATCAAAATCATGGATCCTCTGACCACATTGTATAATTTATATTTTAGAACTGTACTGTGCATTGTGGGATGCAGTGATGCATGATGGGGAGTTGCCATTAGATATTTTGTTTCTTTTTAAAGTTAAAAAAGGGCCAAAACTCCATACAGTGTTTCATATTAGCAGTAAAGTAACTCCAAATGTGAGATTGCTTATCAGTAATCACACCCCCTGGTGAACAGTACTCACCTTTGATGATAACTCCACCCCATCCTTGTACCTTACTTCCAAAATAATCCATGACTGTGATTTGTTGTGAGTCACAAAGCAAAGCTGAGTGCTTTCAGCCACATGTGGTGTAGTTTATTACAACAATACCCATAACCATGGAGTGCTATTGCATCTAAAAAATGGCCAATTTTATTTAGAAACAAAACTAGAAAACCTTTTTCTGAACAATTTATTACATCTAAATAGATGGAAAAAACATTCCATTAAATGTTGTTACCCACAGAAATGGATATCCATGAATTGTGAGGTTTTCATATTGAAAAGAAAGTTCCGTTAAACTTTAAATCTGTGTGAGGGAAAAAATTTGCTATTTTTCACAGGTGTGGCCTGTGTGGGACATTAGCACAGAGGTAATACATGATGTTCCATTTGTTACCATGTTTACACATTAAAGCCTGAGACAGGGGCTTATTGCTTTCTTTATCAGCCTGAGTACTATACATTGTTATGTATAGCATGACCTATACATGTAACACTGCCCCCCATTTCAGGCCTTCCCTACCAAATTGTCCCTTGGTGAGGAGGGGCAGTAACCTCAGGGCCACTAGCAGATTCAACTATTTAGCAAAGTAGCACCCATTTCCCCTTAGGGTAGAAAACAGCAGTTTTTGTAGCATAATCTGAGCTTTAAAGGGGAACATTTCACATTCTTTGAAGGAGGTGCTACCACTTGCAAAACTGCTACCCCCTTAAAAAAATTCTAGATCTGGCCCTGCAAAGGGATGAATACTGTGTCTAGAGGCATTGGGATGTCATGTCTCGCAGGAGCCATCCCCTATGCGTTGCACAACCCAGGCTTAATACTGTTCCCATACCACCAACTGAGATGCTGTCTATAAAGTCTCTGAACACCTTGGTGGGAACTGCCTTGACCATGCTACTTGTGCTCCTTTGTGGGATACTGCTTACCTCTCTGCTCTGCTGCCTCTGTGCTGCATGGATGGGGGCTCCTGGCTCCACAACGGCAGAATGCTGCAACTGTGGCAACCCCTTCCTTTCTTTTTCCCTCAATTTCTTGTTGATTTTCTTCTTCCCCGTGGCCTTGCGAACAAACAAAGCCACCTTTGTTGGTCAAAATCTAAATTTCACTTTGCATCATAATGTATGCTTTTACTGTCACCATATGGCATCTTGCGATAGGCCTCATTTTTTAAACCATAAAATCCATAATGAGCTGTTGTGATTGTATTTAAAGACTGTACCCTTTAGGAAATCACTCAGACACAGGGCATGACACTTTAACCATACCTTCTCTTGCAAAACTCCAACAATTTATTTACAGAAACAGTGCACACAGCTTGAGGTAGTGATGGTGAGCTTTCAGCCAGACCCCTGAACACAGTTCCCATGATGGGCCCAGTTTCAGTCAACATTCCATATCAGTTATCCAGTTTAGCATGATATGACATCAGTCTCATCTAGCAATAATCACTATTACTGTACAATGTCTCAGATCAGCTGATTGTGGGTTCAGTTCTTATTAACAGCTGAATTACTCTCAACATATTTAAAGTTCAGTACTACAGTTCACTCTAGCAAATTACTTACTGTTCTCCCATTTCTCGAATGCTTAAAGAGTGACACTTAGGAATCTAGACAGTTACATTTTGGTGCCCTTCACAGCAGTGAGTGGGGTAAGGGGGCATCAGGGTGTACCTGGACCTTTCTGGCACAGTCAGCAACATGCTGCCTTTAGTGGAGGGCAAATGAAGGATGTACCATTCAGAGTGCACACACACACACACACACACACACACACACACACACACACACATATATGCACACACACCTGCCCCAAGTCCAATGCCTTCATGGGGGTTGGAGTCAGTGCCTAACATTGTCACAGCAACAGTGGCTTACTAACTGTTCAAGTCCATTCCTCACACCTGGGATTCAGAACTTCAGCACCAACTGCCCTGGTCTTCCACCATCCACACAGGCCCCTTGCTGTAGGCCATAGCCCCACATCAGTAAGTAATTTCTTCTGCCTTGTCTTCGGCAATTTACAGAAACATGGGAGAATTAATGCAGAAGCTATCAGGAGAACTTGTTTGAGGATTAGTTTCCAAAAATCCCAATCTCTCCCCAATATCAGACCCCAGCTCGAGCCCAAGCCTCTGGAGACCTCCATCGGAGGAAACCAGTGCCACCCAAACCCAGAACCCTGACAGTATTCCTGAGTCTGCAGGCCCCCTGTAGCCAGTTGCAGCTGAAGAAGGGCACATGTAGGTGCTAAAGATGAACATTGCACACAGGCACCATGAACATGGGAACCTCGGTAACTGATTTAGGTGGGCCCCTATTTATATACCCCTAGTTGGTAGGGAATATTACCCAGAAACCCTCTCAACCAGTGGGCAATTGCAGATGCAAGCCCTGGCACCTATAGTTACAGTCACTAAGCCTGAAACTCATTGCAACAACAGGATGCACATCTTTAAACATGTAAGAACACATTTCAGAACCTAGATATTCAAAGTTAGGATTAACCCTTTAAATGCATTTTAAACACATAAGCACTTTACTTTAAGCTTTTACAGACCAAATATCATAACCCCAATGTAACATTTCTGTAAAACATAACATTGTTTACACACCATTTGGGTCCTGGTAACGTCTGTTATGACAGCCAGGTTACATATACTTGAATAGTCTGCAACAGTTCTGTTAAGTTTTATCACATACATCATGCATTTATCATGCCTGCTTGACAGCATTTTGCTAATTTGTTTTGTATCCTTGACTACCTGGTATCGCCTACTGCCTCCCCCCCCCTATAGTGAATATCACATGTCTGGGCATCTAATTGTACTGTATTACTGGGCCTTTGGCATCTCTGAGAAAACTTGAAAACATACTATTTGCAAACAGCCCTGCTTATAGTTCACATGTTTCTTTTACCCTCCCTCTTTTCTCTATTACTAGGTACAGCTGCTTGAAAAAAGGATCCTTTTCTCTGACTTCATCTGTTCTTGCTACCTGCCTTCACATGATGCCACAGTCCATTGGTTATGAATCACAACTGGTTCATACTAGAATTCATACTAGGAGTTATAGATGTACAGAAGGCCGTAGCCCATATAATTACATCTCCAGAATACTTGAAATATTTATGCCTGATTTAGTAGATATTTATCAAGTTTTATTTTATATGTGTCAGGGTTATTTGTTTCTAAAATAAACTTAGGTAGGGCATTCCAGAAGGGAAATTCCCTGAGTGTAAAAAAAAAAAGTCTGATGTCTGTCCTTGGATATGTTAATGATAGCTGATATTTATGACTTCTTAGGTTACATTCCCTAATGTTAAAGACTAAGCTAAGTTGTGCCATGAGCTTGGCATCTTTAGAAATTTTAAGCATCAATAGAAGATCACCCCATGTTCTTCTTTGCTCCAATAAGCAAACCTCTCAACTGTCCCTGATTTTCAGGGATGTCCCTGGTTTTGCCTCAAAAATTTACTCTGTCCCTCCTAAAAATTGTGTTTTCATGACCAGACAGTGGGAGTTGTAAGCACAAAATAATGTCAAACATTAAAGTTACAGACGTGTTCTCCCTTATAAAATACATTTTACATTAAGCCCCTTATTCTACCAGCTTCCTGAATTGATATCTCCAATTTTGAAGATATGTCCCTGATCTTGGTCCTTTGTCCCTGAATTTTTTAAGCCTTGTCCCTGATTTATGAGGCAGAAGGTTGAGAGGTATGGCAATGAGTATAGACCTAATTCCCTTAATCTTCCCTCGTAACTTTTGTTTAGCTTTCTATCTATTGTTTTAGTAATTCTGTGCTGAACCCCCTACAATGCATTGGTGTCTCTTCTAAGGTAGGAACTCCAGAGAGGAGAACAATAATCCAGGTGAGGACGTAAATATGCTCTGTATAGTGGTAGAATGCATTCTCTGTTCCTGGAAAAAAAGGATCTTTTGATGCATCCTATAAACCTATTTGCTTGATTTCTGAGATGGCTGCAGTGGGTACTAAAAGTGAGATCGGGTTTAATGATAACTCCCATGTCTTTTTCTTCTGTTATTGGTATCAAGGGAATACCATTTAAGTAGAACTGTTTTTTGTATTTGTATCTCCCAAGTGCATAATCAGGCATTTGTTTATATTGTAACTCATGTCATTTATTTTTGCCCGTTTCTCTAAACTCTTTAGGTCTTCTACTAAATTAGCTATTTATATCTTTCTGAACCAATCTTTGCTGCAATTTTACTATCATCTGCAAATTTAATGGCTATATTATTCTATTTTTTTTTTGTATGTGGTACTTTATCAAAAGCCTTACACAGGTCCAAATAAACCAAGTCCATTGGTACCTTTTCTTGAAGAAATCTACTGATATTTTAATAGAAAACTAGATTATTGGTGAGACATGATATTTTGTTCTTGAAGCCATGCGGATTGGGATCTACTAGTTTTTTTTTTATTAATTCACCCCTTAATTCTTGTTTTTAAAATTGCTTCAAAGATTTTACTCAATATGCTGGTCAGGCTAATAGGTCTATAATGTGTTGATTCGCTCATTTCCCTTTTTGAATATTGGTGTTATCAATGCAGTTTTCCAGTCATTTGGTATTTTTCCTGATGATAATGATAGGTTGAAAATGTTATGGTTGCCATGGAAATTATTATTATTGTGTTTTCTGAGACCCTCCTACTCCTGGGTCTATTGTGTGGAGCAGAAGTGGACCTTTATGTAGGCAAATGTTTGGCTTAGAGTCTGGTGCAAGAGGAAGGGTTTTTCATTTTCTGGCTAACTGGAGGACCTCCTGGGTCAAAGGGCATCTGTAATCTCAGCATGGGCTACACTGGTGTCAGGAGTGAGTGGAAGTATGAATGGCTAGTCCAGTGTGGGGAATTTAAACTAGAGTATAAGAGGGAGGGGGTTGGTGCAAGGATTCCCCAATGACAGGAGACAGACACAGAGGGAGGGAGGTAGGGTAACAGAACAGGGGAGCAACAGGGAGAAGACCCACAAAAGGGGAAAGAGGAAGCATAGGGGGGCAAATATTCTAACTTGCATGCAGGCCAATGTAAGCAGCACACCTAGCAAAATGGTGAGTTCTAGGGTCTGATGCACATTGCAGGCAGACCAGGATTTACTGGTAAATGTAGATACAGTACCTGGTGGGGAGGAAGAAAATGACTGAGACACCAAGATGGAGGGCTACAGACTATTCCACAGGGATAGGCCTGACAAGTAAAGGGGGTAGGATGGATTTCTTCATTCAGGGGGTGGTCACTGTGGAGGACAAGGAAGACATGGGGGGGGCAATGCCACAAACTCCATCTGGCACATGTTAGGGGAAAAGGGAGGCAAGAGTCAACATGAAGTGTGCTGCAGGCTCCCAACCAGTTTAGAAGAGTATGATGCCCAGCTGATTGAGGAAATTATAAGAGCACTCCAAGAGGCACAAAAAACAGGGTGCGCACCAGTAATTAACTAATCTTAATCTCCTTACTTAAGGCTTAACCAAACACCTTAATATGTCCTCAGAGACATTTCATGACCACTCCCCAGTACTTCATCAGGCTCACTGATATTTCTATATAATTCTAGCCATCACTGAGTACAATGGAGCCCACTAGGATGAAATGCAGTGTTACATAGTTACATAGATACATAGATACATAGACAATGTCGGCAGATAAGGGCCTATGGCCCACCCAGTCTGCCCATTTGAGCTTGTAAGTTCACTTTATGTTTTCCTAGAAGTGTGTTGCCCCTTACCCCTGACCTCCAGAATTCCTTTATTTCTATCCCATGCATTCTTAAATCCTGTGATTGTTTCAGTCCCCACCACTTTGTCTGGCAGGGTGTTCCACTTGTCTACCACCCGTTCTGTGAAGAAATTCTTCCTTACATTTCCTCTGAATCGTCCTCCCTCCAACTTCATCCCATGCCCTATAGTCCTGGAACATATTTTTCACTTAAAAATATTGTATTCCTGCACCCTGTTCCTCCCTGTAAGATACTTGTATGTCTCTATGATTTCCAACTTGCAGTGTTGCAGTTTTATACATGAGAAAATGGGTTAACTTCCATTGAAACTGCCTTGTTTCCTGTAGTAACTGTGCTCCAGAATTGTGCAGAACTGGGTTTCATATTGGTGGATTTCACTGTGTGTGTATATATATATATATATATATATATATATATATATGATTGATAGACAAATGTATGTAGTATCTGTGAAATACCTTAGATTCACAATAGACCTTGCTATGTCAGAGGGATGCTGTCCCTACTCTTGTATCCAGTCGGCCATACATCGCTCACTTGGTGGGTAGCCTCAGAGCCCTCCAGTAGTCTCCTACTGATTTAGAATCATACAGTACTGTCTGTGGGCCTGATGAAGTTGTAAGTGGCCATGGTACGCTTCAAGGGAAGGAGAAATGCAGTGGCATGGCCAGAACTCCAAACCCCTGCTTCCATTAAAGTAGCTGTACTGATGTTGTTTATACAAAGCAAACAATACAAAACAGAATTTACAGTTTAAAGTTATACTCAGGTACTATTAAATATGGGTATTTTGTGAATATGAATATCATTTCTGAAAAATATTATTAATATAGTATGAGCAGCTTCACATCAGAGATAATTTCATATCCCCTTTAAACCTCATCCCTGTTTCGGCCTCAGACCACTCTCTAGTCAGTCTATTCCTATCACCCACCACCTGCTCCGTGAAGAACTGCCTCACAGCCCTCCTTAATCCCCCCAACTAGTCTACACCTTTTGTCCACTGCCAGCGTGCCCTTGTTCCTCATGAATGAGTTCTTACAATCCACCATGTTGAGTCATCACAAAAACTTCTATGTCTCAGTCATATCCCCTTTCTCTCCTGGCTTCAAGTGTATATGTGTGATGGTCTACCAGCCTTTCCATATACAGCCACCCCTGTTGCTCCTGGGTATCATTGTGGCCCTCCTATGTATGATCTCCATGTGATCCCTGTCTTCCATGAGGTGTGGACTCCAGAACTGCATGCAGCACTCCAGGTGTGACCTGTACAGGGCCAGTATCACCTTCTTTGTCCTACTATCAGATCCCCTTCTATACATCCCAGCATCCCATTTGCCTTCCCACATACTTTGTTACACTGTGCAGTAAATTTGAAGATGTCACTAATGATGACCCACCCCTCACCTTCTCTCTCTCTCTCTCCTCAGCTGTCTGTTATGCTCTTACTTCTTCCATCCAGTAGTCTGTTTTGGGGTTTCTCTTTTAACAGTGTGCATCACTTTGCACTTTTTTTTGCACTGAAGTTTAGTTGCCATTATCTGGACCACTTCTCCAGTTTTTACAGGTTTCTTTTCATTTCTCTAACTACCTCATCATCATTCTGTCCAAAGCAGATCTTAGTGTCCTCAGTAAAGGGGCATCATTCTATAGTGCAGATGAAGATATTAAAGAGCACTGCTCCCAAAACTGATCTTTGCATTACCCCATTCATGACTCTGCTGTGCTCTGAGTGCACCCTATTGATAGCCCCCTCTGTGTCCTGCCCCACCAGCCAGTTCCCTTTCCACATGGTCAATTTGTCCTCTACCTCCATGCCACCCAGTTATATTATTAGCCTTCTGTGTATAACAGAATTGAGAGCCTTGTTAAAGATGAGGTACAACACACCGACTGCTTGAGCCCTGTCAACTGCCTTTGTGACCCAATCAAAGCAGTCAATCAATTTAGTTTGGCAAGATCTCCATATTACAAATGCATACTACTTCCTGTCCATCAACCCATTTGCTTCTAAAAATTCCATTATCTATTTCTCCATGATGGTTTCAAACAGCTTGCCTGCAAACCAAATTAAACGGACCAGTCTGTAATTTCTCGGGTTATCCCTCTTTCCTCTCTTAGAAGTTGCACAGTAGCCACCCTCCAGTCTGCTGGAACCACCTCTGTCTCCCAGGGATCAATTAAACAGATATGTAAACTGTGCCCCTTTCCCCATGAGCACCCCCTCCCCCCAAAATGTGGATTTCTTTACCAGTAAAAGAAGAAAACTGTCCACTGGTGCAGAGCATCTGCTCTGCTCAATGTCCATATTGGTAATGGCATGAAAGAATGGTGACTCCTTTGCCTAGAATAAAACTTGACTGGCTGAGATTCGGCCAATTAGGTTTTACTAGAAGCAAAGATGTCACCACTCATTCATGCCATTACTGATATGAGCACAGAGGGTAAATTGTGGTGAGGGATCAAGGGCAAAGCAGGGGCAAGTTTTAATTAAAAGATGCTCAATCCGGCTCTGGGTGCCATACATAAAAATACATATAAAACAACTTTCAATAAATAAGCATTATCAAAAACACAATAACTAATAAATAAAATAACTTATAAAAATAATAAAGAAAATCAGGAAAATAGTAGAGACAGGACAACAGTTACATAACTGCATCTGGAAAAGCCTACTCAAAAAAGAAGGCCTTAAGGTGTGCCTTAAATAACTCTGCTGAAGGGGCCTCCCTGATAGATGGTGGTAGCAAATTCCACAGGATAGGGCCAGTGACATTAAGAGCTCTATCACTGGCAGTTTTTAACCTCATCCTGGGAATTACTAGGAGGCCTCTCAAGGAGGAATGGAGGGAGTGGACCAAGGTAACAGGTGTAAGATGGTCCACCAGGTAACCAGGGCCAAGGCCATGTAGTTCCTTAAAGGCGAGCAAGCTCACCTTAAAGAGGATCCTCCATCTGACCGGCAGTTCAAGCAGCACTGGGGTAACATGGCAGTGCTTAGATTGCCCCATCAGCAACCTGGAAGCTGCATTCCATACTAGCTGAAGCCGATGGAGGACACCTCCTGAGACCTTGAGGTAGAGCGCATGACAGTAACCAAGCCTCAACATCACAAAGGCATGCACCAAGGTAGGGAGGTCCAGGGGCAGAACCAGGGGCTTAATCCTGGCAATATTCCTCAGATGGTGGAAACTAATATGGACCATGGACAACATCTGAGCCTCAAGTGTCTGGACACCCTCCAGAATAATGCCCAGGTTACTCACCCTGGAGGAGGCCTTCAAAGGCAGAGAACCCAGGACAAATCCTGTCTCTGTGCCCAAGGCCATCCTATCATGCCCTCTGTTTGACTCCACTACCAGTACCTTCATCTTATAAGGGTTCAATCACAACCAGCTGGAGGCCATCTAGTCATTGATTTCAGCAAGGTAGCTGTTAAGTATGTCCACGGCATTGGATGTTCTAGGTACAAAGGAAAGATATAACTGGGTATCATCGGCATAGCAATGAAAACCCAAGTCATATTTCCTAATGATCCCTCTCTGGGGCAGCATGTACATGGCAAACAACATTAACGACAAGACTGAACCCTGAGGTACTCCACAAAACAGGGGACTAGGGGAGAAGTAATTCCCCATCACTACCCTCTGTCTCCTGTTTGTGAGAAAGGACTCAAACCAGCAGATTACTGTGCCGGTGAGTCCACACAATTCCCTCAGGTGGTCAAGCAACACACAATGGTCCACCATGTCAAATGCTGAAGAGAGATCAAGGAGAATGAGAATTGTCCCTTGCCCTCAATCTCTCGCCCTGAGAAGGTCATTATGCACCCAAACTAACACAGTTTCTGTACTGTGCTTTACCTGAAACCCAGACTGGAGAGGATCATATAGATCAAAGGCCATGAAGTACTCCTCAAGCTAAAGCACCACAGTTTTCTCAACAGCCTTACCCAGGAATGAAAGGTTGGAGATTGGATGGTAATTTGCCATGACGTCAGGGTCCAAACATGGCTTTTTCAGAAGGGGTCTCACCAATGCCTCCTTTAAGGCACTGGAAAGAACCCCTCAGACAAGGAACACTGGACAATCAAGTCATGCACCAGGTCAATGGAGTCGACACATCGCATCAATAAATGTGTCAGCAACGGGTCCAGTTCACAGTATGTGTGCCTCAGCCCGAAAGCAACCCCAATGAACTCAGCCACCTCCACTGGTCTAAACTCACCCCAACCAGGCTGCATGCTTTCTGGGCATCTGAGGTGATCACTGTCAGTCAAATAATGGCCCAATGGTGGAATTCCATGTCTGATGGCAGACACTCTGTCCGATAAGAACTGAGCAAACTCTTTGCATAAATTATTCGAGAAAAATTTTTTCAGCTGCAGACAGGTTGGGTTTAGCTGCCTATCCACAGTCCAAAAAAGCAGAGCTGGTCAGTTCTTCCCAGCTACAATCTCCCTAGACAGGAACTCTGCCTTCTTATGGCTGATTGCCTCTTGGTACTCACCATGGTGAGCACCCAGGGCTGCTTGTCCACCCCCAGACCGGTCCTCCACCAGCACTGCTCCAACCTCCAACTCAGGGTCTTCATCACCTTGAACTCCCCATCAAACCACAGAGAATTCAAATGAGAAGATCTGGGTCATACACAGACTGGTGCGAGGGAGTCGAGCACCTCAGACATCATCTTATTATAGGCAGTGACTGCAGCGCATGTACCCCCCCACATGCAGTGTCCACACTGGATAGATCGGCCTCTGCCAGAAAACCCTCTAGGGTTGCACCCCTCAAAGGGCAGTAGCTGACCATCTCCACAGGGGGAAGGCTCTTAGGAGGGGTGCCCTGAACAAGAACTCCACTGTGCAATGATCGGACCAGATAACCCAATCAGTCCTGAGGTTATTAATCTCAAGCCCCAGTGAGAAGAACAGATCCAACATGTGGCTGCCCTGATGGGTCCCAGAGGAAACTTCCTGTGACAGGCCCAGTCTTATTATCTGGAGGAAGTTGTACCGAAGCCCAGAAGATTTGTCATTGTCCCAGATATTGAAGTCCCCCAGAATTAAACACATAGAGGCCTCCAACATCTCACCAATGACTAAATTGGCTACCTCCACCAGAAATTCTCCCAACGCCCTGATGGGTGATAAGTCAGGAGAATTCTTCAGCCTGCGACCAGACCACCATGCATGACCACACATTCAAAATAACCTGGTCTTCCCACTGGGTGCATGGTAAATCCCAGCTCAGATCTAAAACAGATGGCAACTCCCCCACCCCTATGATCCACTCTGAGGCAATACACAACAGAGCACCCGGGGGGGGGGGGCTGCAGCAAAAATAGGACCAGCATTGTCATCCACTCAGGTATCCATAATGCATGCCAGATCGACTGACAGAACAAGATTCACAATAATTGCGATCTTATTTCTTATCAACCTGGCATTGCATAGCACTGCCCACAGAGGATTGGTGGACAGTGCAGCCCCTCTGACTACCTGCCCACTCGGTCTGCTGAGAGCCCTGGGGATGGGCACCAAACACATCTTGCCTCTTCCTCAGGCCCAATGAACCCCCAGGCACCTTCTATACCTAACCACCCCTATCCTGCCCCCTACCAATGTGGATGAGTTGCCCCACCACAATTGATCCATGCGGTTCCTCTGTATTCTGACCATTTAACAGCAGTGTGCTGTCATGGTATTTAACAGGGAGGTCAGAGAAGGGCTGCAGATCATGTAGTAGGGATGCCCTGTACATGATCCTGCAATGCCCCAGGCCCATATTCTTCCCCAGACACATCCTTTCTTACAATACTAACCCCAAAACTTACACTTTAACTAAGAACACTCACTCAAACAACCATACAGTAATACAAGACCAGCCTAATACCATCCACACACTCACACATTCAACCTAAAACTCAGACCCACCAATAACCCCCATTCCCCGCCCCCAAAGAGAGCAAGAGCAGTCCAGTATAGAGTTCTTCAGAAAAATGGAGAGCACATTCTGTAGCTCAGCAAACAAGTCCTACAAGAAAGGACAATTTAAGTAAATACCATGCAAAATCATCAACCAGAATGCAATGATACAAAATGTCACCAGCCCACTGCTTAGCAGCTGAAGGCCCTCTCATCACCTCCAGGCACTGCAGAGATGATCCAGCTAGGCCAGCCTCAAAAGATTAGTCCCACGAATGTCCCCCTGAAACTGCTCCCACTAGATCTGTAGTCCTGGAAAAAAGCCAAAGGACCAATGACCACCCCACTATGATAATCCTGGGGGCACATCAAAGCTCCAAAACTCTTTCTTCCCCAAAGTAAACCACACCCAGGAAAAACATGGACAAACAGGTTGACCAATAATCCAATGGCCCACCAAAAGCCTGCAGAGTCTCTAGTCCCTGAGAATAGTTTCTAGTCTCCAAAAACAGACAGCACCAATTAACAGACACAATAGGCCACCAGCCAAGGAACCAAAAGTCTTGAGGACAACACAGAGCTGCCAACACCCTGGATGATAATGCATGTAAATGCCCTCTGCACTGCGCTCTCCCAGGAATTCGATCCGGGTGGCAACCATCTCCCCACACACCGTTGGCCCTCTCGTAATAAAGAAGCATCTTCAGGATGAAGAGGGACCTCTACTACTGTCGGTTCTTGGGTGAAAGATAGACTCCAAATGAACTGCAACACTCCTGAGCCTCAGCCCAGTTCCTAGTCCTTAGAATGGTGCAAGACCAGACCACACAAATGACATGATGATCAGAATCAGACAAGAAGGCACCTGGGGAGCAAAAGCAACAAAGTCATCAGGTCCCAGGCAACACCAAATCCTGTAGGGCTGGCAAGGTAGGTGAGCTGCGTTCAGGGCCCTAACTAAAAAATAAAGAAGTTCATTACCTAAACTTGCTCACTCTCCCACCATACCGCATGCTAAAAACCCTATCTATTACCCTGGCTAACAATGCTGAGAACTTAGGAAATCTGGTCGACAACATGGCCAGAAAACAAACGCATCGAATATAGCTCTCCAAAGGCAACATAAACTCAAATGGAGGTGCAAGTGCTCACTTTAAGGAGTGTGCAAGCTGCAGCTCAGCATTGCTGCCATTTTGCTCCTTGCTCCTCCCAAAGGATGGTTGGGTGAGAGGAGGGGAGTTTACATCAAGGTCTGGTTCTGTGGGGGAGCAGGGAGAGTTTTGGCATACTGGTGGTGGAAAAGGAAAATTGATAAAATATATGTAAATTGTGCAACAGGTGACTGTAGGGCCATAACTCACATACTTTTCACCAGCACAGTGCCTATGTTGTCGGGCAAAAACTATGCAAATCACTTACTTCACTGGAAAATTGCCAATTTACATAGTTTCACCATGCAACGTTGGGCTTTTCACTGGACAAAAGCTATATGAATTGTGCCCTCTGGTGAACTGAAGTCAAGTGAAGCAAATTTCCCCAACTTTGTCCACCACTACTAGGTTCCCACCAAAACTACAAGGACTCATACTCAAAGTCTCCCTGGAGTTCCTTAAGGTTTTCATTGGACTTAGATCTGATGTTTTGTATGTCAAGTTGCAAAATGGATTTCAATTAGTTCTGAGTATTAGGACTGTGTTTTCTGAAATGATATAGATTAAAAATAAAAAAATAAAACAATACGCCAGATTTACAGAAGTAGAATCTAAGAATTTCACAAATCCTAGAGCAGATGAATATCTTTGAGTTGTAAAAATTATGTGACTAGACTGAAACTCTGCACAACATTTATTACTGTATGCATAATATTAAAAAATGGTAACACTTTAAGTGTCCTTAACTACACTGTAACTACTGTATAACTACACTGTAACTGCACTGTAACTACTGTGTAGTTACATACAACTACAATGTAGTTGTTAGTTTCATAGTTGCATGTTGTGTAGTTACACAGTTTGCATGGAGAAATAGTTACACATGCAACTACTGTCTCCTTTTTGGCATAAATCAATTAATTCTGAGAAGTGCAACTACACACTTAATAACTACTGCAAAGTGTAACAGAAAATCTATTGTGCAATTCTGGCATGATGCTATTTGTTCTTACAAGGGCTACTACACATGTAATAGCTATTGCAAGTTGTAAAAGCAAATCTATTTGTGTAACTACTATGTTACTAATTTTGGCAATATTAAATTTGTTTTCACAAGTGTAACTACATATGAATGTGGGTCTTGTGCACTGTTTTAACAATCTATGTCTATGTGACATTTATTTAAAAGGCAATCACACAGAAAAACTTGAAAGTGTAATCAGAATGGTAACTAAAATATGATTATAATGTAACTTCAGTCTGCTACACTTACATGCACTGACTGGCAACTCTTTAGATGATATTCCATGTCTGTATTCCAGTTTTTCATGAACTTACAGGTTAATAGACATGCAGTCTAATACTGTGATTTGATATACAGTATGACTCTACACAAAAATATTTCATTTGCATTGTAATAAGCATGTGGCTAAGAAATAGTGGAACTATTTTCATAGTTAATGCCTAGGTAACATGTTTCTGCAGTTGCACACACTTTCGTTTACCAAATTTCAGTACTGCAGCTGTGATGTAAGTTCTTGTTCAGAAATCAGTCCCTCATGAATTACTCATTATTAAATATGCAATGTAATATTAAACCCTATTTACAAAGGCATTGGGGAATGTGTCAGATATGCATACCCAGACCTGGTGATCAACAGCAGCCATTCAATCAGATGGACTATGCAGTAGCAGACAGGATCCTGCACTCTGTGTGGAGTGAGGAATTGTGGGATATAGCTGGTCCTCTCAGTACTGCTGTTTTCCACTAAGGGGACCTACTGGTCTGCCCATGTTCACCGCCATGCCTCCAGTTCTCATGGTATAGTCAGAGGGCCAGGGTAGCTGGGTGTGAAGGATGGTGCCATGACTGCCACCCCATTCAGCCAGTGGGAAGAACATGTACAGGCTAAGAAAGGGTCTTTGTCTGTGCATCTGGTGCCACCCTTCATCACTCCACAGAGCACATCGCGGATAAATCATGGCATGTAGCCATGCCCCACCCCTATCCACCCACCTGGGCAGCAGCAGGACAGGGTGTGTGTGCAAAAGAGGTTTGGGTCAATGCCACAGAAGCAGCACATTTCTTAGTAACTACAGCACTGTTACAAGCCAATAAGTAATTATGTAAATGATTGATTTTTATTGTATAAGTAAACAGTGTAGTTGTATAGCAATTTACGATATTAGATTGATTGTTTATTAAGCAGTAAATCCAAGAGGGAATGATTTCTGAAGGAGAACATAAATCGGTTCTATAGCATTGTCATTTGATCAATGTAAGTGTATAGTAGCTACACATGTCTTCTTACACTGTATTTTAAGAGTTAGTTTCTGCGTATTTACTTTGCAAATTCATGCTAGCTAGGCATTAACTGTGAAAACAATGCCACACAAGCAGCACACTCCTTAGTAAGTACAGCACTGTTACACTCTTCTTCTTACACTTTAAGTGTCAGTTTCTGTGTACTTACTTTGCAAATACATCTTACTTAGGCATTAACTGTGGAAACAATGCTGCAGAAGCAGCACATTCCTTAGTAACTACAGCACTGTTACACCTTCTTCTTACACTTTATTTTAAGTGTCTGTTTCTGCATACTTACTTTGCAAAGAGGGGGAGGTACCTAAAACAAACAATAGAAACACTCTGGATACAGAAGTTAATACCAGCCCATTTACAGAAGAAAGCGTTCTAAAAGAACTCTTAAAACTGAAGCAATGGGGCCTGATTGGATTCATCCCAGAATTCGAAAGAACTAAGGGTAGAACTAGTGAAACCACTGACTACCCTTTTTAACAAATCATGGAAGGATGGGGTGGTACCTGAGGACTGGAGGAGGGCAGAAGTGATTCCCCTTCACAAAAGTGGGAGCAGGGCAGAAGCAGGAAACTACAGACCTGTTAGTTTAAGCTCAGTGATATGGAAAATGATGGAATCACTTCTGAAGGAAAGAACTGTCCAATACCTAGAGGCCAGAGGGGCACAGAACCCAAGGCAGCATGGATTCACAGTGGGAAGGTCATGCCAGATGAATCTAATAGATTTCTTTGAATGGGTGACCAAAGTAGTAGATCAGGGAGGGGCTGTGGACATGGCCTACCTAGACTTTAGCAAGGCATTTGACACAGTCCCACACAAAAGATTAGTATACAAGTTAGCCAGCCTGGGAGTGGGTCCCAAGATGATAGCCTGGGTAAAGAATTGGCTGGAGAATAGGACACAGAGGGTAATAGTAAATGGAGTCCATGCTGACAAAACAGGGGTTATTAGTTGGGTACCGCAGGGTTCAGTATTAGGACCGGTCTTCTTCAATGTCTTTATAAGCAACATTGCAGAGGGACTGGATGGAAAATTATGTCTCTTTGCAGATGACACAAAGATTTGCAACAGAGTTGATGCACAAGGTGGGGTGGAAAGGATGAGAAGGGACTTGACAAGGTTAGAGGAATGGTCAAATGTATGGCAGCTTAGATTCAATGCTAAGAAGTGCAAGGTAATGCACCTGGGAAACAAAAACCCAGGGGGAGAGTACACAATGGGGGGTGAGATACTAACAACAACAAAAATGGAAAGGGACCTGGGGGTAGTCATATCAGGTGATTTAAAGGTGGGCAAGCAATGTGAGAGGGCAGTAAGGATGGCTGGGGGATACTGGGATGCATAGGGAGAGGCATCATCAGTAGAAAACAGGAAGTTGTTATCCCTCTGTACAGACAGCTGGTGAGACCCCATCTGGAGTACTGTGTGCAGTTCTGGATACCCAATCTCCACAAGGACATAGACTGGATGGAAGGTGTCCAGAGGAGGGCAACTAAAATGGTGCAGGGTCTGCACCAGAAGACATATGAAGAGAGACTAAAGGAGCTTAATATGTATAGCCTCGAGGAAAGGAGGGAGAGGGGGGACATGATAGAAACTTTCAAGTACCTCAAGGGAATCAACAAAGTCCAAGAGGATAACATCTTTCAAAAAAAGAGGTGTGCAAGAACAAGGGGGCACAATTTGAAGATGGGGGCTCAGAGGTAATGGAAGTATTTTTTCACAGAGAGGGTTGTGGATGCATGGAACGGCCTTCCGGAGGAGGTTGTGGAATCAAAAACAGTGGTTGAATTCAAGCATGCATGGAACAGTCATAAGGCAATTCTAGGGGTTGGGGGTAGAAAGAATTAGGCTGCTGGTTAACTAGGATCTGCAGCTTATCCATTAGGTAGGGAAATGAGCAGACTGGGTGGGGCAAGCGGTCCTTATCTGCCGTCAAATTCTATGTTTCTATCTTTCTAAATACATCTTAGTTAGGCATTAACTGTGAAAACAATGCCACAGAAGCAGCACATTCCTTAGTAACTACAGCACTGTTATACCCATCTTCGTACACTTTATTTTAAGTATTAGTTTCTGTGTGCTTACTTTGCAAATACATCTTAGTTAGGCATTATCTGTAGAAACAATGCCACAGAAGTAGCACATACCTTAGTATTACAGCACTGTTACACCCTTCTTCCTACACTTTAAGTGTCAGTTTCTATGTACTTACTTTGCAAATACATCTTAGTTAGGGATTAACTGTGGAAACAATGCCACAGAAGCAGCACATTCCTTAGTAACTACAGCACTGTTACACCCTTCTTCTTACACTTTAAGTGTCAGCTTCTGTATACTTACTTTGCAAATACATGTTAATTAGGCATCAACTGTGGAAACAATGCCACAGAAGTACCACATTCCTTAGTAACTACAGCACTGTTACAAGCCAATAAGCAATTATGTAAATTAATGATTTTTATTGTATACCAATTAACAATATTAGACTGCATGCTTATTTTTAGTTTTTGGTCACACAATATACAAGTGGTGGCTCTGGGTTTCAAGTCCAGGTCTCTAGGTTTGCAGGTAAGTTCTCTTAACCACTACACTATACTGTAATAGGTTAATGAGAGAATGATTTCTGAAGGATAACATACATCAGTAACAAGTGTCACTAACTACAGTACTGTATAACTGCACTGTAACTCCACTACTATGTAGTACAGTAGCTGTTAACTGGTTTCACAATGTGTGTTGTGTATTTACATAATTTTAACTGTGCTGCTTCTGGGGCATTGACCCACACCTCTTCTGTACACACACACACCTGTCCTACTGCTGCCCAAGTGGGTGGTGGGGTGGGGCATGGCTATATACCATGCTTTATGCCCAATCTGCTGTGTGGAGTGGTGATGGGTGGTGCCAGATACATAGGCAGGAAGCCTTTCTTAGCCTTTACATGCACTTCTCACTGGCTGAACATGGTGGTGCCCATGGCACAATCCTTCAAACCCAGCTACCCCAGCCCTCTGACTATACCATGAGGACTGGGGGCACAGTGGTGAACACAGGCAGACCAGTAGGTTCTCTTAGTGGAAGACAGCAGTACTGGGAGGATCAGCCATATCTCACAATTCCCCACTCCACACAGAGTGCAGGATCCAGTCTGCTGGTGGGCATTCCCTCTGATTGGATGGCTGCTGTTGATCGTGAGGCCTAGGTATGCACATTTGACACATTCCCTGTCTCCTGTGTGAGTAGGGTCCAATATTAGACTGCATGTTTAGCAAGCTGTAGGTTCCTGACGGACTGGTTTCAGAATGAGAACTTACATCACAGCTACAGTACTGACATTTGCTAAATGTAAGGGTGTGCACTTTCAAATACATGTTACCTAGGCATTAACTATGAAAACAATATCATTATTTCTTAGCCACAATATTGTCACAATGCCAGTTAGTAATTATGCAAATGAAATATTTTTATGTACAGTCATATATCAATCCACAGCATTAGAGTGCATGTTTATTAACCTGTAAGTTCATGAAAAACTGGACTACAGACATGGAACATCATCTAACGAGTTGCAGTCAGTGAATTTAAGTGTAGTAGACTGACATTAAAGGAATAATGCACAACAGGGTGTGTGTCATGCTGGGATAATGTCACACCTGGGGTGATTAGGCACGAGGCCGCAGGCTGAGTGACTAATCACCCCAGAAGTGACATTATCCCAGCACGACACACACCCTGGAGTGTATTATTCCTATTATACAATGGCTCATTCATAAAAGAAAGGAAAAAACATTGAAAAACTGCATTTAAATTCCATTTTTGCCATACTTTTTAATGGGTAAGGTTACATTATATAAAAAAGTGCTGATTTCTTGTTTTAACCATTGGGTGGAGCTGCTGCATTTTTACGTGGCTTTGTTCTCCACACAGGAACATTTTGTCAGTGCTGCTGCTCTTTCTTCATGTACCCTATTCCCTTGTTGTATGTGTTCTGTTTTTATGAGATGGTTTCCAGTGGTTTTATTTTGTTTTTCTGCATCTTTGCATTTTTCCTGATCAGTGTTCATAGTACTGCTGCTGCTGCTGCTATGAATAGGACATTACCGTCTGCCCCCCTGCCTCCATGGTTTCGACCACTTGCGTAATGCAGTGAAGATGAGCGGAACAGATGCAGGGTGGAGGTAGGGAAAATATTTGTTATTCGGTTCACTGTGGGGTCTAAAGTAAAAAACTGAAATAATGTGACTTAGCAGCAAGTGTGCAAGTGAGAGTTGCGTGGTGGCTATTTGAAGAGATGCTCCCTCGCTTGCTCACTCATGATGAAGCTGCTTGCATGGAGCAGCTTTTTCTTCAATTACATACAATTAATTTAGGTGATTAAATGAATAGATATACTGGGGAGAAAATTATATTTATGAGTATTTGAAGGGGCGTACATATTCATGGAAATGCGGTCGTTATGTAAGAGTGAGCGTGGCACTTTTGAACTCAGGGAAATGCTCATACAATAGCATCTGGGAAATGTCAAACTGTTGGATTCAGGGATTTGCTTTGTTTTATGTGTAGCTGCTTTTTTTAATTGGGATTCACTTCTGAACTTTTTGGAGCTGTGTGGACTGAAAAATTAGTAATGGAGCAACTGAATGTCTGCTTCAGAGGGATTACTGATGCTTCTGGGAGTACACAGGGCAGTGCAGGTACTGGCCAGTGGCAGTGATTCATTTTGCTTGTTTTTATGATGTGGTCATAACTGTGCTGGGACTACAGCCATGATGTTATGCCAGGATAACATCATGGGTACAGTCCCAGACTGGCCAATCAGAGTCTTGGATTCTTTCTTGCCATTGTATAATACATTGTAATCATATTTTAGTTACCATTCTGATTACACTTTGAACATTTTCTGTGTGATTACCTCTTCATTAAATGTCAGATAGTCATAAACTATTGAAACAGTGCACAATGCCTGCATTTATATGTAGTTACACTTGAAAGAATACATTTACTAATGCCAAAATTAGTAACATAATGGTTACACATAGATTTGCTCTTACAATTTGCAATAGCTATTACATAAGTAGTTGCCCTTGTAAAGACAAATTAAATAACGCCAGAAGAGATACAGTGGTAGTTGCACAAAACATTTTCCATTACACTTTGCAACAGTTATTAAATGTGTAGTTATACTTTCAGAATGAATTGATTTGTGCCAAAAGGGACACAGTAGTAGTTGCATGTGTAACTATTTCTTCATACAAATTGTGTAACTATACAACATACAATTCTGAAACTAGTTAACAACTACATAGTAGTTAAGTACAGTTACAGTGTAGTTACATCATGAAAATTGTATGTAACTACACAACATGCAAATGTGAAACTAGTTAATAACAACATAGTAATTACATGTAACTACACTATAGTTACAGTGTAGTATACAGTGAATACACTGTAGTTAAGGACACTTACAATAAAGTGTTACCGCAGCAATCTATTTTCACTCTTTGGAGCTGATTTCAAATATGCATGGAGAAATCATGGGCATAATATTCAAAATACTGCCCGGGGGGAGCAAAAATAGAACTGCCTGGCATGCAAATTTAGCCCACAGCCAATATAATTAAATATTCAAAGGAATAACGCAGGGGCAAAGAGTGCTGAATATAGCAGGCAAATGAAGGTGGGCAAACAGGGCTGTGAGTGCAGTGCAAAAATAGCTCAGCATAGAAGACAGCTCTGAATATAGCAACTGGGCAGTGCAAACTGCAACAGCCACCCAGTTCACAGAGAGATGGAGTAATCAGCTATCCCTCAATTCAAGGATGATCTCTACCATGGTTCACTGATGGGTCCTGAGGTGTCTCAGTAATCCAATCCTAGAGCCACAGATTCGTCTGCAGAAATTGCAGATGTTTCCATGTGGGAGAGCTGCCCGCTGGCTGGGATTTCTTTCCCTTTCCTTCCTATGCTCTCTCTTTTTGGCTTTGAGGGCAAGGGGTTTCACTTTGAAGCAGACCCCCACTTGATGGAGGTTCTGGCACCATTGTGATTGGTTGGTGGCCATCTCCTCCCAGCTTGTGATGTCCATATCTGTTTTCTTGAGATATGCCTTCAGTGTGTCTTTGTAATGTTTCCTTTGACCACCATGGGATCTCTGGCCGTGATTGAGCTGGGAGTATAAAATTTGTTTGGGGAGTCGAGAGTCAGGTATCTGTACACAGTGTCCAGTCCAGCAGAATTGATGTCTGAAGATCATTGCCTCAGTGCTGGTGACATTGACCTCAGCGAGAACACTGACATTAGTGTGGTAGTCTTCCCACTTGATGCAGAGGATTTTCCAGAGACATCGTTGGTGGTACCTCTCCAGGCTCTTTAGATGATGTCAATAAGTCACCCAAGTTTCACATTCATAAAGAAGGGTAGGGATGATAACTGAACTGTATACCTGGATCTTGGTGTCCTTTCATATATCACGGTCAGTGAAGACACGTCGAAACAGTTTCCCAAATGAGGTACAGTACTAGCGCAATGGATCCTGTGCTGAATCTCATCATCGAAGTTCACTGTGAGGGAGAGGTGGCTACCGAGGTATGGGAAGTGCTCGACTGTCTCCAGGGTCTGTCCCTCGATGATGAATTGTGCAGGGTCATTTACAAGGTCTTGAGCAGGCTAATAGAGCACCTTGGTCTTCTTGATGTTAAGTGAGAGTCCCAGACTTTGGTAAGCTTCCACAAAGAGATCTAGCATAGACTGGAGGTCGCTCCTGGTGTGTGCAAGGATGGCACAGTTATCAGCATTCTGGAGGTCAATGACAGATGCCTTGCAAACTTTGGTCTTTGAATGGAGACACCCAAAATTAAAGAGCTCTCCATCCATTCTGTATTCAATGTCAATTTCAGTGGGAAGTCGGCCTTTGATGAGGACTAGGATGACTGCTAGGAAGATAGAGAACAAGGTTGGAGCGATGACTCACCCTTGCATGACCCCAGTTTGAATGATGAACGGGTCTGTCTTTGAATTATTATGGAGAACACTGGCAGTCATCTGGTCATACAGAAGCCTCAGGACCTTGATGAATTTTGTAGGGCAGCAAAATCTGGCCAGCACCTTCCACAAGGCTTCACGATTGATGGAGTCAAAGGCCTTTGTCAGGTCGATGAAAGCCATGTACAAGTCCTGGTGTTGTTCCCGACACTTTTCATGGATCTGCCTGGCAGTGAAGATCATGTCGGTTGTCCTGTGAGATGGTCTGAATCCACACTGAGATTCCAGCAGGACTTCTTTGGCGATGAGAAGGAGACGGTTCAGAAGAATACGGGTGAGGATTTTCCCTGCGGTGCAGGGTAAAGCAATGCCTCAATAATTTCCACACACTGAATTGTCTCCCTTCTTGAAGAAGGTAACAATGTCAGCATTCCTCAAGTCCTCTGGAATCTCCTCATTGTTCCAAATTCAGAGAATGAGTTTGTGGAGCTTTAGTACCAGTTCTTCACCCCCAGCCTTGTAGACTTCAGCTGGTATGCCATCTGGTCCCGCAGCTTTGTTGTTTTTGGCCAGCTTGATGACATGTCTTACTTCTTTGATGGTAGGAGGGTTGGTGAGAGGTTCTCTTTCAGGGTGTTGAGGGACAGAATTGATAGTGGCATCTGTCACAAATGGCTCATGGTTCAGAAATGTCTCAAAATGGTTCTTCAGGCCTCAATGAAGCCTTTGATGTGAGAACGTTTTGTGATTTCCCTAAGAAGATTTGCTCACTGAATACATTTGAACATTTTTTTGAGTGATCCTAATAGCTTGATTTCCCTAACATGAAGAGGGTAAACCCTACACTTTCTCAAGTGCCAGTTGCTCTCCTGACTAATATGGGTATGCATCAGAGGTGTGTATTAGCACCCACCTTTTCTGTGAATATATATATATATATATATATATATATATATATATATATACACAATAGGGGTGAGTGGTAAATGAGTGAGATAAAACAGTGTATCATCCACTGCAGTGTGATATTTTTACCCTCTGCTCTACTGTGATGATATGAGACATTTACACACACAGGTCACAAAAGGTCACTGATATCATCATCCTAGGCAGCTTTCCCCTCAGCATGAAAGAAACACCTGTGCTGTTACCATAGACACAAATGCAGAACTACCTGAGAGTGAGAGGTCTCACTGCTGCCTACAGCTAACTCCGTGAGCATTACAAAACACACTTATCCCCCCCACAATGTCCAGCTCATTACTGTGATGCTTTCAACTTGATGCAGCCAGAATTCTAAACAGCACAGCTTCACAGAACAGTCTAAACTACTGCCTGCAGCTAACTCAACTACCACTGAAACACACTCTCACTTGTTCCTCAAACTCTGATTCTCACCCAATTACTGTGACAATTTCAACTTCACTGCAGCCAGAATCCTTAACAGCACAATTTCACAGAACACTCTGCACTCTGCCTGCAGCTAACTTAATTACCACTGAAAACAGTATCAGCTGTTCTGACACTATGCCTCTCAGTTCATTACAATTACATGCTCTTAGCTTCACTGCAGCCAGACTGCTAAACAATACAGCTCCACAAAAGTATGTTTCTCATTCCTATCTGAAATTAACTCATTTAGCATTGCAAAACACACTCATGTGTCTCTCAGAGTTTATAACACTGCCAGACCATTCAGAAAAGCTCACACACAGAATGAGCAAACACATTAACAGGAACAGAACACAAGACAGCATAACAAAACTTCTGAAACTCTTGGCCCTATTGTATATATCGAATACATGATGGTAGATGGCGTTATGGCAATATTGTCACTCCTGCATTGTGAGCTTGGATATCTCACTCTGCAGGAGTGACAAATGCCATATCACACTCATGCCCATCTTGTATCCTATATATATATATATATATATATATATATATATATATATATATATCTCAATGAATTATATTTACAGCTAGAAGTGTCAGTATCAGACTCTCCAGAAACTTGCAGTACCAACTATTTGGCACGTGCATACACTGATGATTTGGCACTAATTTCTTTAACAAAATTTGGCTTACAGCAAAAACTAGATATATTAATGTCTTATGCTGATATATAAAAAAATTAATGAAAACAAAAGTCAAATTATGATTTTCAGATCAAACAAACCAGGAAAAAGTTGGAAACTAGGATCCAAGGAAATAAAATCAGTGAATACTTACACTTATTTAGGACTTACCTTTGCAACCAGTGGTTTTTGGTCTAAATATATGAGAGCATTTTCCATTAAATTACATCAAACAGCAGGAGCATTCTCCAAATTCAACAGACAGCTTGGGGGCAATAGTTTCAAACCCTTATAGGAAGCATCCAGAGCAAAATATATCTCTCTGGCACTTTATCAAGCTGAAATATGTTTTCTTCCTATTTATTTATTTATTTATTTATTTATTTATTTATTTATTTCAGTTTGGGATTAATACCTTTGAGTCAAGGACTCGTTTTCAAAGGTTCCTTGTCAATTGTTAAAAACAGACAGAACAGTAAAAATATAGAGTTAACAGTAAAAGGAACATTGAATTCTTTACACAGCCAGCAATAGAACAAGTCTGAGGTTTTACACATCAATTTAGTACTTAATTACACAAGCTTGATTCAAGGAAAGAGAAGGGGAGTGAGGGGGGGCAGCCAAAAAGGTGGCATTGTCAAAGGAGAGGGGGAGGAGTGTTCAGCCATGAGGAGACATTGTTAGTTACAAGGGGATAGGGTAAGGGAGATCCCGGGGAAGGAGATATTCAGTGGAGTGATAACTGTGGAAAGGGGTAGTTACTGGGAGACTGTAGTCTGAGTTATTACCACATTAGCACCGACAGGTACAGGTTATTTTTGAGCCAAGAAAGGTTCTGAGCCCAGTTTTGAAAGTATTAATCTTGGGTGTCTCAGAAAGGCCAGTGGCTAGTTCATTGTATCACTTCAGTCCCTGATACAGGATGGAGTTTTGGGCAAGTTTTGTCCTTTTGAAGGGAATCATCATCCTGTCAGTGGCTGTACTTCAGGTCGATTTCGTAGGGACAGCCAGACTAAAGTGGCCTCCCAGTGTGGAAGACGACAGACCCAGCAGCACCTTTTTTAGATGCAGGCAGTTTGATATTGCCCTTGAAGGCTGAGTGAGAGCCACCCAGTGTCTTTGTAGAGCATTCAGGTATGGGTGTAAATAGCAGCCCCCAGAGTGAGGCAGCAGGCTTTATTGAGGAGTGTGCTGATCCTGTTTAGGGCTGTTTTTGTGCTCACCCCATAAATAGGCAATCAATAGTCTATGGTAGATAGTTCTGAACTATTAGTGGCTAGTTTGAGAGCATCAGGAGTCATTGAATGTCTATGATGGTAAAGCACGCCCAGCTTTGCATTTGCAGTCTTGATAACTGAGTCTATGTGGCTTGAGAAGGTGAGGGTGTCATCAAATGTGATGCCGAGATATTTGAACTTGGTGACTTGATCTAGAAACTTGCCCTTTTGGTTATGTATCAGCAGTGGCAGGTATCTCCTTTTGCTTTGAGAGGTGGTGAAGAGCATACACTTAGTTTTTTTTTATGTTTAACAGTAGTTTGTTTTCTGTGAACCATGATTCAAGTTTAAGGAAGCTGCTTTGGAGATCTGTTGTGATGGAGTGGAGGTCTTTACAACCAACTGATATTGCTGTGTCATCAGTATAGAGAACTGTGCATTTTGAGCATGCTGTGGGGGCGGAGTTGATGAAAATGCTAAAGAATAGAGGACCAAGGATTGACCCCTGTGGGACCCCAAGGGACACCTCATTAGCTGTAGATAGGGTATCACCTATTTTGACTCATTGTGTCCTGTTGGTGAGGTAGCTGCCAAACCAATTTACCATCTCAGGGGATAGACCTGTGGATAGAAGGTAGCTTAGGAGGAGGTTGTGATTTACAGAGTCAAAGGCCTTCATAAGGTCGATGAAGACTGAACCAACTGCATGTCCATTGTCCATTGTCCAATGCATTGTATAAGTGGGATGAGTAGTCCACTAGTGCGGTGAGTGTGGAGTGCTTTTTTTGGAAGCCATGCAGCTGTGTGCAGAGTAGATAATGTTTATCCAGGTATTCCATAAGTTGCTCTGAGACCATTCTTTCGAGTACTTTAGATAGGGAAGGGAGGGTGGAGATGGGTCTGTAGTTGGATGTTTGTGTCTTGTCTCCTGCTTTAAAGACAGGTGTGACATTTGCTGACTTCCATAAATCTGGGAACACTCCCGATTTAAGAGAGGCATTGAAAACCAAGGTAAGAGGACCAGAGAGTTCATTGAGGAGAAGACCAACCAGCTTCATGTCAAGCATATCCACTCCCATTCTGGTCTTGCCAAGTGCCGCTTTAGTGTGTTTAATTGTTTCAGCCTTGGTGACACATTTAAAGTGAAATGGTGGTACCTCTTTTCTTTCTGGGTCATGAGGGGCAGTTTCTCATTGTTGTGCTTGCGTATCCATGAAATAGTCACTGGGGAGTACACTTGAGAGGTGTGTGAAGGCATTGTTGAGCTCATTGTGACCTTTTAGAGACTCCTATGAATAAACTATACAACGTTGGATGTGGGTGACTCAGTCCGGGCTCATCTTTTAAGGGCTGCATTAGGCACAGTTAGTCTTGTGGCATAGCAGCAATATAGAGGGAATATGTTTCTGGCTTAGACTTACCTGATTACCACCTCATAGACGTCCCTATAATATGTCTAGCAGGCAACAACTGGGCTGTAGACAGTCAAACTGGTTAAGGAGCATAAACAAGGATCGTGATCTTTATGGTTTGGATTTTTTGGATAAATATGTAAAACAGGGTATTCTGCTCAGCCCCAAATATAAAGGCTATATAAAGAACATGACCGTGAATACCTTCCACTCACGTGACATGGAAAAGACAACCAGACTCAGAATATTCCCCTGGCTAGTAGGGAATGATATTAGACACTTTCATAGATATTACCTAGATGTAATAACAGATCCTGCTAAAAGAAGACTGTACATAGTACATTGGATGGAACTCTTCAATAGTAATATCTTAACTACTCGTTTGTTCCCATAGACACCATATGGCATCGGAACCATCCATTGCTGGAATGGACCCAAAATGGCCACTGGGAGCAAATGAGTTAAGAGCCAGGTACAAAATGTTACCTGACCAGTCTGAACAATTTTATGTAATTTCCTGGAATACGGAAATTCACAATACATCATATTTCATTGGACCTGGTATTCTAGGCCTAGACAGATCTGGTTAGTGCCATTGTGGGAAAAAATCCAGATGCAAGACAAGGATACTCTTTTAATTATTATGTTCACCACCGAAGATGAACAGATTATAAACAAAGTGACTGACTACCTTTTAATTATAAATGACATTTATCTTAGATAATGATTCAGGAGTTATTCCAGCTGTTCCAGGTATCCCCACCAGGGGAAATTTAAATCTTGGAGATAGGATCCATTTTAAATTCTCTGTATTTTTTGTTATGATGTTTTATTGTTATCTGTCTCTACACTGCTATATTATGAATGTTTTTTGTAATTGTACCCATTGTTGTACTTTGTTTTGATTCACAATTTTTTGCATCATAATGGTCTTTGACCGAACAATAATAATGACCTAAACTTCCCTAAGATGATTTGCTCACAGTATACATTTGAACCAAAAAAACTTTTTGTGATTCTAATAAGCTGGATAAGTATGACTGCTGGTATTATGTCATTCTTGTGTTATATCATTTTTATATCTCCTGTATGGCTTGCAAGAGGGATTTCCCTTCATATTATAATATGAAATGAAGCATTAATTGTTAGATTCATGAAAGGGACACTGGGTTATTCTATCTCCTATTACTGCTTGTGTGTTCCCTTTTGAATCATAGGTTCAATCATTTAGATTGTCTTGATTGTAATAGTTTTGTACACTGTGATTTTGCCTCCCACAAGATGAGACCCCAGAATTACAAGGTACTGGGATCTGCATGGGGGAAGGGGGCCAATTAGCGAAAGTCCATACCAGGCTACCCCTTCCCCATTCCCTGGATATTTGTCTGCTTATTTAACCCTGGCCATGAATTTATTGTAGCTGAGGTACTCCCTAGTATTATAGCACATTGAACAATATCCACTACCCAGGGAGCATAATCTGAGTATGTTTAGTTTAATATATAAGAGTGTTCTACTAGATTTGCAGAACTAGTTTGAAAGTTTCCATTATTGCACTTTCAAGATTCATTTGCTCATATTTTTATGTACCTTTAGTACTTTAAATATGTCTAAGATGTTCACATGACTAGAATACAGACAAGGACATTTTGAATAGTAATATGTGGAAGTATAGTCACCTGTGATCACTCCACATTGCCCCTGATGAAGCCTGCTTGAGATGAATACCTGTAGGATGTTTGTGTGCCCTGTGCAGTTTCAGTATGTACTAAATAATTAATTTTGTATGTTCATCGGAGAGTGCATCTGTTTTCTTACAGACAGCAACACTGGGAGAACCATGTTCAGTGCATCACATTTTGTTTTTTATTCCTGCAACTGATTTCACCTGCAACTTGTTTGTTTCCTTTACTAGAAAACACACACACACACACACACACACACCCATATTGTGGTACAGGCTACCTCTATCAGCCTTCCCCAAGTCCCATGCCTTCATGGGGGTTGGAGTCAGTGCCTTACATGGTCACAGCAACAGTGGCTTATGAACTGATCGAGTCCATTCCTCTCACATGGGATTCAGATCTTCAGCACCAACTGCACTGGTCTTCCACCATCCAAACAGGCCCCTTGCTCTAGGCCATAGATGAACACCAGCACACATTTTCTTCTGTCTTGTCTTCAGTGATTTACAGAAACATGGGACAATTAATGCAGAAACCATCAGGAGAGCTTGGTTGAGGATTACTTCCCAAAAATTCCCACCTGTCCCCAATATCAGACCCCAGCTAGAACCTGAGCCTCTGGAGACCTGCACAGGAGGGAGCCAGTGCCACCTAAATACAGGAACCTGACAGCATTCCTGAGTCTGTAGGCCCCCTCAAGCCGGTTGCAGCTAAAGGAGGGCACACATACTGTAAGTGTTAAAGATGGAACACTGCACACAGGCACCCTGGACTAGGGAACCACAATAACTGATTTTGATGGGCTGGAGCCCCTATTTATATGCCCCTAGTCTGTGAGGAATATTTCCCTGAAACCCTCCCAACCAGTGGACAATTGCAGATGCAAACCCTGACACCTATGCTTACTGTCACTAAGCACAAAACACATTGCAACAACAGGATGCAGCTCTTTAAACTTGTAAGAAAACATTTCAGAACCTAGATATTCAGAGTTAGGATTAACCTTTTCAATGCATTTTAAACATGTAAGCACTTAAAGCTTTTATAGACCATATATCATAGCCCCAATGCAGCATTTATGTAAAACATAACATTGTTTTACATAGCATTTCGGTCCTGATAACTTCTATCATGGCAGACAGGTTACATATACTTGAATAGTCTGCAACAATTTTGTTTAGTTTTACTACATGCATCATGCATTTGTCATGCCTTCTAGGCAGCATTGTGCTCACTTGTTTTGTATCCTTGACTACCTGGTATCATCTACCACACCCCCTTCCAGTGAATATCACATGACTGGGCATCTAATTATACTGTATTACAGAGCATTTTGCATCTCTGAGAAAACTTGAAAACATAGTATTTGCAAACAGTTCTGCTTATAGTTCACGTGTTTTCATTATCGTACCTTTTTCTTTATTACTAAGTACAGCTGCTTGAAAATAGGATCCTTTTCCCTCAGACTTCATCTGATCTTGCTACCTGCCTTCACATGATGTCACAGTCTATTTGTTATGAATCAGAATTGGTTGTCATGGAAATGATTATGACTGTGTTTTCCTGAGACCCTTCTACTCCTGGGGCTATTGTGGAGCAGCAGTGGACCTTTATGTAGGCAAATGCTTGGCTAAGAATCTGCTGCAAGAGGAAGGGTTTTCATTTTCTGGCTAACTGGAGGATCTTCTGGGTCAAAGGGCACCTGTAGTTTCAACATGAACTGGTGCCAGGAGTGAGTGGAAGTTTGAATGGATAGTCCAGTGTGGGGAATTTAAACTACAGTGTAAGAGGGAGGGGGCTGGTGCAAGGATTCTCCAGTGACAGGAGACAGTCACAGAGGGAGGGTAACAGGAGGGGAGCAACAGGGAGGAGACCCATGAGGGGGAAACAGGAAACATAGAGTGACAAATATTCTAACTTGTATGCAGGTCGATATGAGGAGCACACCTAGCAAAATGGGTGAACTCTGGGGTCTGATGCACTTTGTAGGAAGGCCGGGATTTACTGGCAAGCATAGATAGCTAGTGGGGAGAAGAAAATTCCTGAGACACCAGGATGAAGGTCTGCAGACTATTCCACTGGGATAGGCCTGACAAGTAAAGGGGGTAGGATGGCTTTCTTCATTCGGGAGGTGGTCACTGTGGAGGACAAGGAAGACATCTGGGGGTGGCAATGCCAAAACCTCCATCTGGCTCAGGTTAGGGGAAAAGGGAGGCAAGAGTCAACATGGAGTGTGCTACAGGCTCTAAACCAGTAGCAGCTTTGAATATGGGGGATGACCTGTAAAACAAAACTAAGAGTCTGAATTAGTTGTATCAGTTGTAGGATCAAAATAGAGAAGACGTGTTCTTTTGTAAAATGTAACCCTCTAAAGGCATAAAACAGACTAGATAAAGTGTAAAGATGCAACATATAATGGGGCAACATGTCCCCAGGCCTCTGTCAGGTGTGTTTTATCCTACATTAAAGGTGGTGGGTTTCATCACTGAATTTGTTTCCATTTGCAACACTGATGATGCAAGTTTGTGCAAAAAAAAATCCTCCCTGCCAAATTGTTGCATTACACTTACAGTTCAATGTCTCCTGCTTGCTTATGCCTTCATGATCCTTGGGTTTTCATTAGAAAGGCTACCAGGCCTAAACATCCTAAGTCACTACAGGTCTTTGCTCATCCTCTCTGGAAAATGTCACCAGGCTGGGAAGGAGAAGAGAGTGCCTCATTGGATGAGGAAGAAGGGAGAAAAACAGAATCAAAAACCAAAAAAAGTGACTTGAAACTTCCTCATAGGGAAAACATAATAATGGCACAAATCACGAATGTAAAGTGGTTCATGTGATGTGATGTGATGCATCATCAGGTGTTTGGCAAGTGACGCTGAGCAGCCCTATTTCAGAACTCTGTACAAACACACCTGAAGAGAGGTTCCAGTTTCCCTGTATAGCATCCAATCATAAGGCAATTTGTGAGAGTCTTTATTTTATTCAAGTTTCATTCTCTTGAAGAAGCCACTTATGACTGTAGCATGGGAGGCAGGAAGGCAGTGTTGTGAAGTGGCAAGAGAGCAGGCTTGGAAACTATGGGCTCCAGGTTCGCATCCCACCACAGCCACTTAATCATTGTATGAGCTTAAGCAAGTTATGTAACCAACCCAGTGCTTCAGTCCCAACCTGCAGCATAATTGGGTAACAGCAAGACCCCACTGTAAATGAGATACCACATCTGACTTGAGCTATCCTGAGTAATCACTTTATAAAAAATATTCAGCATTGTTTGTAAGGGGGATAGCAGGTAAATTCACAATTTTTGGATTCATTCCGTGAAGGTGAAGTACCACTGTTTAACAAGGTAAATAACAATTTGACAAAATACAAGATTTCTCCATGCATATTTGAAATCAGCTCAAAAGAGTTAAAATAGATTGTTGCATATTGTGCATTATAAATGTTGTGCAGCGTTTCAATCTAGTCACAGAATTTTTACAACTCAAAGTTGTTCATCTGCTCTGGGTTCCATGAAATTCTTAGATTCTACTTCCGCAAATCTGGCATTTGTTTTATAATCTATATCATTTCAGAAAATGCAATCCTAATATTCAGAACTAATTGAAATCCATTTTGCATCTTTAAAGAACATCAGGCATAAGTCCAGTGAAAATCTAAAGGAACTCTAGGTAGATTTTGTGTAAGTATGAGTCCTTGTAGTGTTGGTAAGAACCTAGTAGTGGTGGTCGAAGTCGTGGAAATTTGCTTTACCTGACTTTGATTCACCAGTGATCTCAATTCATGTAGATTTTGCCCAGCAAAAAGTCAAACTTTGCATGGCAAAACTACGCAAATTGGCAATTTGCCAATGAAGTAGCCAATTTACATACTGTAGTTTTTGCCAGACAAAATAGGCACTGTGCCTGTGAAAACTGTGAGTTATTGCCATCCAGTCACCTTTTGAACAATTTACATATATTTTATCGAGTTTCTCCATGCCAAAACATGTTCTCCCACCTCCCTCACCCAACACGACCCTGATGTAAACTTTTCTCCTCCTCTCACCCAACCGCCCTTTGGCTCCCACCAGCTTGTATCCTCTATGTTTGTATCAGGAATGGCAGGAATGAATGGCAACATTCTGCACCGGGGGACAGTTTTCTTCTTTTACAGGTGAAGAAAATACAGAATTTTGGGGAGGTGCTGGTGGGAAAGAAGGCACTATTGACAAATCTGATTAATTATTCCCTGGAGACAGAGGTGGTTCCAACAGACTGGAGGTGGCTACTGTGGAACTTTTAAGAGCAAGAAGAGGGATAACCCAGGAAAATACAGACTGGTCAGTTTAACTTAGTTTGTAGGCAAGCTGCTTGAAACCATCATGAAGGAACAAATAGTGGAACTCTTGGAAGCTAATGGGTTGCAGGGCAGAACAAGAGGAAGCATGGGTTTCTAACAGGGAGATCTTACCAAACTAACCTGATTGTTTGTTTTGATTGGGTCACAAAGGTAGTTGATGGGGGTCAAGCAGTGGATGTTTAGTACCTCAACTTTAACAAGGCTCTCAATTCTATTTTGCACAGAAGGCTAATAATACAGCTGGGTTGCGTGGAGGTATCGAACAAATTGATTAAGTGGAATGGGAAATGGCTAGGGGGGCAGGACACAGAGGTGGGTTATCAATAGGGTGCACTGAGAGCCCAGGGGACTCATAAGCAGGGAAATGCAAAGATCAGTTTTGGGAGCAGTGCTCTTTAATATCTTCATTTGCAGTATAGAATGATGCCCTTTTTCTTGATCACACCAAGATCTGTGCCAGAGAGAATGCTGAGGAGGGAGTTAGAGAAAGGGTAGGATAACTGTAAAAATTGGAAAAGTGGTCCAGATTATGGCAACTAAAGTTCAATGCAAAACAAAAAGTGAAAACTAATGCACATTGGTAAAATAAGAATCCTAAAACAGAGTACTGGATGGGAGAAGTAAGAGCATGACAGACAGCTGAGGAGAGGCAGCAGGTCGGGGGGCCATCATTAGTGACAGCTTCAAGTCCACTGCTTAGTGCAACAAAGTATATGGAAAGGCAAACGGGATGCTGGGATATACAGGAAGGGGATTTGCAAATAGGAGGAAAGAGATAGTACTGCCCCTCTACAGATCCCTGCTAAGGTCACACCTGGAGTGCTGTATGCAGTTCTGGAGTTCACACCTCATGAAAGACAGGGACCATGTGCAATAAAGATCATATGCAGGAGGGTCATAAAGATACCTGGGGCAACAGGGGAGGCTGTATATGGAAAGTCTGGCAGACCTTAACATTATACACTGGAGGCCAGGAGGGAAAGGGGCTATGACTGAGATATAGTTCTTATGAGGAATCAACAGGGTGGATTATAAGAACTCATTCATGAGGAACAAGGGCACACTGACTAGAGGACACAGGTGTACACTAGTTTAGGGGCTCAGGTGGGATGTGAGGCAGTTCTTCCATGGAGTGGGTGGTGAATGAATGGCAGATACATGACTAGAGAGTGGCTTGAAGTCAAGACAGGGATGAGGTTTAAAAGAGATATGAAATTATTTCTGATGTGAAGCTGCTTGTATAGTATTAATAATATTTTTCAGAAATTATATTCATATTCACAAAAGAAACATGTTTAATGGTATCTGAGTATAACTTTAAACTGTAAATTCTGTTTTGTACTGTTTGCTTTGTATGTGCAGCATCTGTTCTGCTCCTTTGATGGAAGCAGGAATTTGGAGTTCTGGCTATGCCACTGCATTCCCCCTTCCCTTGTAGTTCACCATTGCCACTCATCAGGCCTGTGAAAGGGTCAGAGGACTCTGGAGTAGACCCCAGAGCCACCATCAGCAGTCAAAATTGTGAGCCACAATTCAAGGGAGTTGCAGTTAGCTGCAATTGCCTTCAGTTGCAGCCGTAATTGACTGAAGTCATATTTTTCTGAAGTTGACGATTGATTCCCCGTTGTACCTGGCTTGCCTGATACTCAGTCCCCTCCCGCACCTCCAGACACACACACACACACACAGATATATATATATATATATATATATATATATACACACACACATGGAGGAGCTCAGGAGACATAAAAACAATGAGCCCCGTTTGTCACAGCCCTTCCAATCGCCACCCATCCCATGCCAAGTGCCTCAGATGTCTGTGTATAGTTGCTGGCAGCCACAGCCACCAACCACAAATTGAGCCTCTGGCTCCTTGGTGCCATTCTTATGAGAGAGAGAGAGAGGAAGGAGCCAGGAGTTGTGTGCACTGCACATGCTAAGCGATGCTTGCTGGCAGAAAAGTGAATGAAAGTGGATGAGTGAGGGACTGCTAGGAAGGAACACCTGAATGTCTACCGGGATGCAGGGATATTTGGGTGGGGGTCATACTCACGTCAGGAGAGGAGGAGGATGGACTTCAGTCTGGGCGATCCAGGACGTGGGTCATGAGCTCTGATCATTGTGTGTGTGCACAATGTGTAGCAGTATATTGGCAGCTCATCAGCACAGCAGGTACTAGGGCCCAATGGTCTTGCAGCAATGCAACAGCAAGTGAAGCCAGCTTAGTAGGCAGGACTGAGGCAGCAGGCCATACCCATTGTAGGCAAGGTGACAAAACTGCAACATGGGCCAGCCCAGTCTGAGTGGAGATTGGGAAAAGAGACTCAAAAGATGAGGACTAGTGAGAGAGGCAGGCCACTGACCAAGTGGCAAGGTGAACAAGGCCACAAGCCAACAACATAGACTGGGTGGGCACCATGGCGGGTGGGAAAGAGGACTACAGCAGGCAGGCAGGCTGTAGGCCAGGAGGCAAGCCAAGAACAGCGTGAAGGCCAGGCCAGACACTAAGAAGGAGATTGTGTTGCGACTACCGGCCAGTGCTGGTCTGAGTAGTCCGATGACTCGAGGAGGAAGCCCAGGCAGAAGGAAGGAACTAAAAGATCGAGGCTGCGACAAAATATAAAATTAACAGGTAAGTTACAGCTGTAGTTTGTGGCTTTGTACTTTGTGCTTTAATGTCTGAGGAGAGGCCTTGATTGAGAAGGGTTGAGTTCAGACTTCACAGGAACAGCAGTTAAAGGCTCCCATCACGCACATTAATATTGTCCTCCCTGTAACCATTAACCTGGCTATTTTTTTTTTTACCACCTGAGCTAGCACATTGGTGCATAATTAACTAGTGCAGCATTTCTCCAGGGAGCAGCAGCCTGTGATAAAAATTAAATCTAAATATTTTGTGTTGGAGAGTTTTTGTGAAATACTTCTTTATATCTGTGCCTTGCAATCTCACTTTGGGTTTGGTTCTGCCTGGGCAGGCTGGCAGCTTCCTCCCCTCTGATCAGTGGCAGTTCTTTCCAGACCAGCATGGGATGCTTTTCATCCAGTATAAACTTGCTTTGTGTGGTGGCAGAGGTTTATTATGGGCATTTATGATGTTGCACAATGATTCCCTGTTTGGAGAATTCTGATTCTGACAACTGCTGGAGTGTACTGGCTTTCAGAAATTCAGACATGCAAGGGACAGGACGGGGTTCCTGTGTTTTACTGTGATGGAGCAATTACTTTACAGGCTGAAATTTTTCCTGACTCTCATATACCTAAACTGGACTGGTTATCATAAAATAGAAAAACTGAGTACTGCTTTACATTGATAGTGTTATCCACAGTAAAACTGCTCTGGAGCTACTGGGGAAAAATGTGTTCCCAGTCTGAAAAGTCCTGCTTTGTAACAATACACTGATTAATATTCAGTTTTGTTTTGTTGTCTATGACTCTTAAATTGCTTGCATTCATGTATGTGTGTGTTATGGCACCTTGGCGTTTGAGGATGTCTGTGTTTTTTGCAATTTTCCTCCCCTCTCCTGTATGTTGCTTTTCTGGTACTAAAAAGTAAGGATTTTAATGACATGATGCCAGGCAGCATTAGTGTTGCAATCTTACTTGTATTTTATTTAAATCACAAATTGTAATGAGAAAGAAATATTGTGACCTACTGGGATTGTATATTATTTAAAATTTGTTTACTGGGATTATGACTAGGTTTTAGGTACGTGAAGCCTGTTTCCAGGTATGACCCACGGGAGGGGAAACAGCAGAGAGTGAAACAGCAGTAACAAATAAAGTGATATCAATTGATGTGTACATAAACCATGAAAGCAAAGTACAAATAATTAATTCTAGGTAAAGGAGGAAAATAATGTGAAAAGTAAGTGTACAAACTAAAGTATATTAGTTATAAAGGTAACAAGGTTGACAATAGTTCTTCCTATGAGAATTTCCCTAGTTATGTAACTCCCCTTATTTTTTCATTGGGACAATTTTCAGAAAACACTGCTGAGAAGAATCAGGGTACTTGTAATATTGTTGTGTAGTTTGTATTATGTGGACCTCTATGTTAATCTACAACAGTTGGGGTCAGATCAGTGCAGGTTACAGCAGTGGTAGTGGGTGGGTGGGTGGGGGGGCAGGTGGATCAGATTGCAGTCTTATTTATTTATTTATTGAATTTTGATAACCAGGTGAGTCCACTGAGACAAGACAGTCCCTTTTTCAAGGGCAACCTGGGAAGTGCATTACACTGGCAGTGAAAACACAGGTTACAAGATTAGAACATAGATCAAGTATGTGAATGACTACAATAAACAACTAATACAATCACACCAAAGGGTAGGAGAAACAATGGTAAAAAAATCTTACATTATTAACAACATCATTTTTGTATACATTATGACAGAGGTAAAAATAACTTACACCAGTAACAAATTTACAGTTACAAAATTTACATTTTGGCTATGGAAAAGCACAAGAGGAAGCAGAGATGAGCAGAGCAAACTCTTGTGAAAGGTAAAGAACTGAGTTTCATCTAAAACAGGAGTAAGGTGTGGCAGCAAGGTGAGGAAGCAATAAGCTTTGAAAAAGAGGAAGAGAGGTGCAGACCAAGATTGAGGTGTTATCAGGTCTTCATTCTTAATGGGTATTACAAAATTCCATTCATACATTACTCATTAAATGTAAATGGGCTCACTAACCCTGTCAAGTGGTCAGTAGCAAATACATAAAAACAATTTCACAATGGCGGAAGTTGAAACATTTGATTGGGTTTTCTTTAATCAGTCACAGTCATAAATTTTAAACCAACTGAACAAATCAGTCATGATGTGATGTAAGTCAGCCATAATTAGTTATTCAACTGACTCCGGGGTCTACTCTGGAGACCTTTTGCTTAAGTCTGTTGCAACAGCACATATTCTTTTTCTATCACTAGCTGCTGTAAAACCCATTATTTCCTTGTTTTTGCTTTTCCCCATCTGCAGGCATGCCACCTGATAGGTGTTTTTCTTTTCCCTGTTTTTCCTTTTCTGGTCTCCCTGAAGTTCTTGATCCAGACACCTCCCTGAGTTTATGTATTGCCTGCACGTACATGCACATAAGCTCCCGTACGAACGTGCACACACTCGCCTGTGCGAACATGGGAATGTTCGCAAGCGAGTAAATTAATTAACAAGTGTCTCAGAATTAAAAGGGATTTAAATAGGCTGTAAGTGACTGTTCAAACACTTTCCAAATGCTTTTCCTCTTTGGGAAACTGGCTGTATGATTTGGATTATGGCTCAGGTGAAAAGTGCAACAGTAAAGACTCCTGAATCTACAATGCGTCTACAATTTTTTTTCCTGATGCAGTCCCTCATTGTTGCTCTGTTTTAGTGGCATCACTACTTGTTAGAACTTTCTATACTACTTCTGCATGGTACCCTGGGTCAGAATTAGGAAAGGATTACTGGAAAATATGATACAGCTTGGGGTGGCCTTCTTCAGAACTGCATTGTGTTACAGTCCTGGACCGCACCTTCGCTCTGTCGTATAAAAATCCAAAGCTAGAAAATGGGTACCAAGGGGACTAAAGGAATGAGAATAAAAGATAAAAAAAGAAATGCAGCGTAATACTAAGGCAGAAAAAATACCAAATTACTACTAGAAGCTGTTTTCTGGTTTAAGGCTTACCTGGATAGTTTTGTATGTTTGTGTTTGGTTGCTAGGGGTAAGTCTGGCACCCTTTTTCTCAGCCAGGATCCTCACAAGCCTCTGCCCTAGTCCTATAGTGCTGGCTGGCCCATTCTTCTCCTTTGATATAGGACAGAGGACTTGTGGAAGGGGCCTGTTTGCTGAAATAGTGCTCAGATCACATTTTATGCTGAAATCATTTATTTAAAATATATTTTGATACCATGTTCTAATAGTTTTTGTCAAAAGGATTAAAATGATGTACTTGGTGATTATATTAAAGGCTGAATCATGCATATTGTGTTTAACTTAAAAAAAAAGGTGGAGCTTAGCTTAATCACCTGACCTAATTTTGGAATATAAACAGTCCTTTTCAGTATGTTATTCAGTGAGCTGTAGGGCTCAGCAAGGAGCTGACCCATTGTAAACCCTAGCATCTTCTAGTGGTTGAATCTATTGATTTTCTGATTTCTAAATGCCCTCTTATAATTTTTTTGTTGTGTACAGTTCATATTATATTTATTTTTGGTCTACTGAATAAAGCTGCTTTAAGTTCTATATACTGGTGTCTGTGTCCATGTACTTCCACTGCCTTCTACAAGGCCCACAAACAGTGCTATATGATTCTAGGTCACTGGGAGACTATCGGAGGGCTCTGAGACTTCCCACCAAATGAGTCCATAGCAAAGTCTACTGTGAATCTAAGGTATTTCCCCAATACTACATACATTTGTCTATCTATCTATCTATCTATCTATCTATCTATCTATCTATCTATCTATCTATCTATATATAATATATATATATATATATATATATATATATATATATATATATATATATATATATATATATATATATATATATATAGATATAAATATGGTCAGTGAAACCAGCCAGGATGAAACCCAATTCTTCACAATTCTGCAGCAGAGTTACTACAGGAAACAAAACAGCTTCAATGGAAGTTAACCCCTTTTTCTCATGCATGAAACTGCAACACTGCATTTCATTCTAGTGGGCTCCATTGTACTCAGTAATGGACAGAATCCTATGGAACTGTCTGTGAGCCTGATGAAGTACTGGGGAGTGGTCATGAACTGTCTCTTGGGACATATGAATGTGTTTGGTTAAACCTTCAGTAAAGAGATGAAGATTAGTTCACTTCAAGCTTGCACCTTGTTTTTTTGTGTTTTTAATTTAAGCTTTTACAGACCAGGGCCCAGATATTCAAAAGGGTTGTGCCATGCGCAATAGGGTTGCTCCAGCACAAGTCCAAAATGCGCCATTCTGCGATATTCAGCAGGAGGCAGATGCACCCCCAAATCACACTGAGCAAGAGCACAATGATAATGAATGTATGCGCAACTGAAGAGAGAGGAACCATGCACAAATGGTGCAATGCGATATTCAACAACATGTACCATGTGCAATAGGGGAGCAAGTGGAAGTTGCGTAATAGCGGAAATGAGCCAAAATAAAAAGGAACAAGGGAGAGGTGCAAGAATGCTACAGGGAAGACACATGAGGCTGAACTCTAGCCAGACAAGTTGGGCAGCAGGGACACACAGGGCAGGACAGGGAAAGGGCATCCTGAACACACAGGCAGAGGGGAAAGTGTGGGGAGCCACAGCCAGTGCGGAAGGGGGAAGTGCCACACAGCCCAGAGGCCACAACAGGAAGGTGTTCCCGGTGCAGGGGAAGTAGCAGCCAGGACAGCGGGGGGAACACAGGAACAGCTGCTGGGGGGAACACAAGCCAGGGACATGGCCATTGCCACCATCCAGATGCAGGCAGTAATGAGGGGGGATGAGAAGGCAGGCAGCAGGGGGGCACAGCCATGAAAGGGCCCGTTGGTGGTATGCCCCGAAGAGGCAGTACCGAGCCCACACCAGCTTCGAGCTGTACAGCAGTACTGAGATTGTGGTCCGGTACTGCCTGAATTGGGCAATTCTGAGGTGGGTCTGTGAGCTGTGCAGTGATGTGATGCAGGCACCCACACGACGGAGCCATGCTCTGTCAGTGAAGACTAAAGTGACAGCTTGCATGTACTTGCTCACCATGGGTACCTTCCAGAGACCAATAGGGGACACCACAGGCATAACCCAGTTGGCCGCCTCATACCACCTCACCCATTTCCTCAGTGCACTGCTGCCACATGCTGCAGAGTACATTCATTTTCCCAGTGCACCGGCAGAGTGCACAGCAAACATACAGGAGTTACACAGGGTGGCACGTATGTCTGGCATGCTAGGGGCAATAGACTGCACCCATGTGGCCATCCACACACCACCTAGCCCCAAGGGGGCTGCATATATCAATTGGAAGGGCTATGCTAGCAGCAACTGCCAGGTGGTGTGCAATGCCAGGGGGGTGCATAATCAGTGTCTGTGCCACGCACCCTGGGGGAGCACATGATGCCTTCATCTGGCACCAGTCGGCACTCTGCCACAGATTCAAGAGTGGGGACATCCCCACTGGCCACTTAGTGGGTGAGTATGCAAATCACATGGAGGACAAACATAGAGCTTGGGAGGTGCATGGTCAGAGGTGACATGGGTAGTGGCCTACATGGCCCAAGGCAGGGCGATGCTGATCACCAAACTAACCTCCACCCTTTACACACAAGTGACAGTGGATACCCACTCCATCCCTGGCTGCTCACACCATACTGGCAGCCCGCGACCCCATTGCAGCAATGCTACAATGAGGCACATGCCACCCCATGCGATGTCATCAAGAGGGTGTTCGGGATGCTGAAGGCACCTTTCCATTGCCTGGACACCGCCGGAGGTGCCCTACAGTATAGCCCCTCAAAGGCCTGTGGGCTATTCCTGGCCTGTTGCATCCTGCACAACATGGTCAATGACTGTGAGATAGCCATACAGGTTGAAGAGGGGGACAGCAATGGGGACGATGAGGACGCCAGTGATGATGGTGATGGGCAGCCCCCCCTTGGGCAACGGGACCCCCGACTGCTCTGACTGGCACAGCTGCATGGGGACACCATCACAGAGGAGCACTTCAGCCAACCCAGGTAAGTCATGGGGCCATATGCAACCACCAGTGGCAAAGGCACAACCCACAAACATGCATGGACACACGCCAGGGGTGCATGCCGTCAAGGGAAGTGGCCGAGCATGGAACCGCACACACCACCAGGGATGGGAGAGGTCTAACATGGCACGTGGTCATACACACACACACACACACACACACACACACACACACACACACACACACACACACACACCTCACAAGACATGCACAAAGGGTAGGAGGCAAGCTGACCCAGACCGACACCCCTAGCCACACACACACATGTCCACAGACCACAACGCCCACTGCCTGTCATTGTGCATGTGTCAGATACTGGGCACCATTGCACACTGGCGTACAGCTCAACGCAGGCATCATCATGCACATGCAACAGCGGACAGCAGCCGGGAGGGTGTGCAGGTGAAATGTGTGTGTGCGTGCAGGGCCGGGTACCCAACCCGTGCATTGCCCACTGAATGACACAATGCACACAGGGCAGCATCAGATAGTAGCCATGCTGGAAGACAGGTCAGTCACACGCCACAGTGCCATGGCCACCATGGATGCATGGGCAGCCCCCACTGAGACCCGCCAGCAGTGACAGGTTGACCACTGGCCTCATGGGGTGGCACCGACAGTCCCCCAGGGGTTCCAGTGCATGAATGCGACCGTGCTTGCTCAGGGGTCTGCAGCACACCGAACATGCCTGCGCCAGTCGTGCTCGGGATACCCACAGCTGAACCCGGTGTCGACAAGGATGGTGTCGCACGACGCTGGGAACGAGGGGTGGACATTGCACTGTGTGGTGTCTGCGATGCATGGGTAAATAACTGTGTGCCCATTGTGGTCATGACAGCTGCGAATGCCTGTGTCTGCCTGTCAATGGCAGCGGTCACATCCTCCCGCAACAGTCCATCCCTGCCAGGAGCTGAGCAGTGTCTCTGCTGCGCCCGCTCCTCTGCCTGGTGCAGAGCTGCACTCAGTTCATCCACCACTGTCACAAGCCGCATCTGCTGAGTGACTGATGCTTGCAGTATGAGGGTGTGCTCATCTGTGAGGTCATCTGCCTGATCGGCATACTGCCTCTCATGGTGTTCGCAGCCCTGATGCTCATCACCCCTTGAGGGTGGGTGCTGCACACAAGGGCCAGGCCTGAGCATGTCCACAGGTGGTGCACTGATGCTGCCCCCTGACACTGTACCCCCATGGCCATTGGCTGACTGCTGATGCTGCCCCTCTGGCTGCCACTCTCCAGGGCTCAATGGTGCTGCTGCAGTGGCTGCAACAGTCCCACTGTCCTGAACACACACCAGTGCTGCCCCACAAGTGCAGACAGGCACAGGCTGGGACTGTGATGACACGCAGACCTCCACGGTGGCACCACCCACAGCCATGGCCACGATGTCACCTGCTGTGTGGCCATCCTGTAGCACACACGTGTCAATGCCTGTGATGTTAGCTCCATCATCATCGGTGATGGATCCTGTACCAGCCCGAGTCTCAGCATGCTGGCATCCATTTGATGCTGGGACATGGGCAGGGCCTCCTCCGCACCTGCTCCACCAACATCAGTCCGGATGCCCTGACCCCTGAATTCCTGTGGAGGTGGACGGGCCCTCCTCCATCTCCATGTTACTGGCCTCAGTGGAGAAGCCCACCACTGCTGACCCATGCAGATGCTCAGGAGCTGTAAGGGAAAAAAAGTAGCATTACTGCATGTGACCTACCCTGTCCCCCACCTCCAATAGACAGACCATGACCTTTCATGCAGTGACAGGCTACCACCCGTCTGGAATCCACCACCCGGAACACCCTCAATGGTGCAACGCTGCATGCTGCCAGCAACCCACTCTTCCTGTGGGGTCAGGCATTGCACCTCTGGCTGTCCCCCGCCGGTTGCAGACCATGCTGCCCTGATGGCAGCCACCTTCTCTTTAATCCTCTGCCTGTCCATGCCCATCTTCTTTTTGCACTCCTGCATGGAGTGCTGGTGGCTGCCATGCAGGTTTACAGCACATGCCACCTCCTCCTGTGCAGCAGCACAGGTCTGTGGTGTTCCCTGGCATCCACTGAGAAGTGGCTCCTGCTCGAGGTAGGCCTCAAACAGGGCATCTGTCTCAGCCTTTGTAAAATTTGGCCTCCACTTCCTCCCACGACTCTGTTCCTCTTCCTCCATAACACGCTCGGTCATGATTCATCCTGTGAGAATGACAGGTGTTACCTGTGACTGTGCAGTCCCATGCATGTCCCAAACACCACAGTCCCCACTCCCAAACAGCATGCAACTCACCTCAATAGACTGCAGTAACCGACTATGGCCAGTGCAGCCCAATGTCGCATTTTTATAGCGCAACCCATGCAAATGAGACAAGGCGCATCTTTAAGTGGATGCAAATGCAGTGACTGCGCCATTGAATGGCTGATTAGATGATTTTCATATGCCGGCTGAATATTGCGCTGTTGCGCTTTGCACAGTTGTGTTGAACATGCTGATCCAAGGCGCAGTTCTGTGACATGCACAGTGCACACCTAACTGCGCATGCCCGGGTTGATGACGCAGGCACCTGCTGTGCTGCTGATGTGCTGTGCATGGGAGGCAATGCAGGGCATGGCCACCATTGTGCCAGTGGTGCTATAGAGCTGTTCACCTATATGGTGCTGTGGCACTGGGGCATTGTAGGCACACTGAGGCAACAGTGCTGTAGGCCGCTACAGGAGGTGGCACAAAGGCACCCAATCACACTACATGCATTGGATTCCAATCATGCTGTGGCTGTCCATGCACCAGAGACCCTTGACCCTGTGCCTGACCTTTGCCCCCTAGGCACCATGCATCAGGCATGGGTGCAGCACTATCACACTATTCGACGACAGCGCGATAGGGAATGGCAGCACTTTATTGCACAGCATCTGCACGTGGCAGGACCGCACTGCAGAGTGCCATTTTGCTTGCACCAGGCAGCAGAGATGGCACGGAGGCATGCTTTGGTTTGGAGCCAGATAGAGCTCGCCAACCTGGTGGTGATAGTTGAGCCCCATGCTGGGGCTTTGTTTGGAGAGGCACCCCTGGACAGGGCCAGGATTGCGTTCTGGCAGGAGGTGGCCGATGCCCTGGAGGAGGCCACTGGTATGGGGTGGATGCTGGAGCACTTTCACCACCGTTATGGGGACCTGAGGTGCAGGGACCCAGACCTGCTTGCCCACCTGCAGGCACATGCCAGGAGGGGCAATGTGCCATGGCCAGGTAGGTGCAACATCCATACACTTTTATCATCCATATGGGTATCATGGTTGCATGTGTCTGACAAATGGGGGGGGCCATCCGGTGTTGGCCGTGGTGGTGGTATTGGGGTGTGGGGTGGATGGGTATGGCTGTGTGGGATTGCACACATGGGGCCGGGGGAACTTTGCTACCAGATTGTACTGATGTTCCTCTCTCCATGTTTGCACCTTAGGGTCAGAAGAATGGTGGTGCAACAGGGAGAGGAAGTGCCACATGGTGGAACAGAGGGACAGGATGGGTGATGGTGGTCCTCGGCATGTGGACCAAGCTGCTGATGGTGAGTGCCTTACAGCCATGATTACTATTGCATGCTGTATAACTGGGTGGGCAGTGGGGCATGGCCACCATCCATTGACACCACTGCCATGCACGCAACTTGTTACAGTCAGCACTGTCCAGTGGTACTGCATGTCTGGGAGTGCGTCAATGGTGGTCCATGCATGCACCGGGCACACAGCTGTGACACTGCCTTCACACTGCATAGCTAAGTCACTGTACAGCCATGGTGGTGCTGTGCAGAACATGGGCGGTGGGTGTTTGCAGTGGTCCACATGGCTGTGGCTGCCTGGGTGGGCAGGTCTTGTGGACACAGTCACTGTGGGTGGTCGCACACCATCACAGGGGCGTGTCACATTACTGTATGCCATGCACAATTGGTGGGCTGCAGGGGGATGGACAGTCACACCTATTGACTCTGCTCCCTCATCCTAGGTGGCCGGTGACTCCTGCAGATACAGCAGGATATTCAAGAGCTGCTGCAGGTGGCAAAGGAGACATTGCAGCTCCTGCGGTGCATACACCACCATGGGGTTAGGAGGAGGAGGAGCTCACATCAGCGCCAGGAAGAGAAGGACCAGGGTGGCCATTGATGTCCTCATGCCCCGACTACCACCTTCCCCCCTTTGACCCACCCTCACACCCCTTCTTCCTTCTCCCATATGTTCACCCCTGCCCCTTACCTTCCCCCACCTGTTATGTGGCCCTTCCCCCCCTTGTATATAATTGTAAATAGTTTTACTTGACATCTTTTCAATATATACATTTTGTTATAACAACTGTGGTGATCTCTGATTTGCAGCGGGCTACAGGTGCTCAGCTGCAGTGGTGTGCATGGCATTAGGGGTGGTGCACGCATGGGCATGTGTGTGTGTGTGTGTGTGTGTGCGCAGAGGTGAACCACCTATGGTGTGGGCAGGGGGATCAGTCACTGTCTGTGGTTTGTGTGTTGTACTCTGTGCGCTGAATGCCTGTGTGCAGTGGTCCATGGGGCATGCACTGTGTGCAAGGCATCCCTGTCAGACCATCCATGGCCTGTGCAGCTGACACCCTTGAATGTCTGTGTTATGCACAGACTGCTGGTGTGTCAGTGGTGGCTGTCCATGCTGGATAACAACTGTACCTGGCACAATGCCAGGTTGCCTGCCATCACCAGTATGGTGCACGTCTGCCTCTGGTGGCACTGTGGCCTCCGCTGTTGTTGTCCCCGATCCATGCTGTTGCTTGTGTCTGTTGGAGGGGATGAGCTCCAATGTCTGTCACTTGTGCTCTGGCAGCATACTGGTGGCATACAGTTTCATGGTGCCTGCGTAGGGTGGCAGGCACACCTGTGCAATGTAGGGGTGCTGGCCGTGTGTACATGTCAGCCGTGGCCACACACCAGTGGCTTGGTTGACCTGCTACTGTGTTCCTGTGTTGGTGTGCCCTTGGGTATGGGTGGGTGTTTGTCCATTCACTGTGTTGCATCCTGTGTGGTGCATGCCTCCATGCTACACTGTGCATGTCTGTGCTGGCTGTTGTGGCCAGTGCTGGGATGGGATATGTCCTTGGGAGGGTGTGCAGGGTGCTGTACCACTGGAGGTGGGGTCCGGGGCATGCCCTGTCGCATGTAGGGTTCCTCATGTGCTGACGCATGGTTGGTCTCTCAACTGTACCTCGGGGGGGACATGCAGGGTGGCACTGTGTATGCATCTGTTGCATCACTGTCTGTTGCCACCTGCTGCAGGGTGCCCATGGTGGGGCTGCCTTGCATGGCTCCGTGGTGCACAGGGTTGCATTGTCACAGTGGGGGTGGTGGCATGCATGGGGTGTCCTGCACTGTTGAGCGCTATTCTTGGGCAGGGTGTATGGGGATCATGGTGCAGGGTGTTGGTGGGAAGGTGTGGTAAGGGGTGGTTGGCCCTCCTTGTGTGCTGGTCACAGCTTGCCAGAGGTGTGCTGGGGCACCATGGCCCGGCTGTGGGTTGGTTGCAGGTATCCATAGGCCAGTGGTTATTCCAGCTCTCCCCTGGTTCTGCAGTGCATGCGGTGTGGGGGACGATGTCTGTTCTGCTGTGTTCCTCTGCCCATCTGTGGCATGGGTGCTGGGCCCCTGCATCCCTGGTTGTGCTGTTGCATTGCTGTCCTGCTGTTGGGGGCGTCCCTGGTTGCGCTATGGTGCATCTGGACTGCTCAGCTGCACATCCCTTGTTGTGCTATGGCACATCAGATATGCTCAGCTTCACGTCCCTAGTTGTGCTATGGCGCAGGTGGTGCGATATTCAGTCATCAGCCATAGGCGCATCTTGGCCTGCGCAGTTTTTGAATATCGCACTTCTTGCGCATGGGCACAGTGGACTTGCACTTGCTCCTGCTGTTGCGCACTTTTTGGGCGCAGTTTGAATTTCTGGGCCCATGTATCCTAGCCCCAATGTAACATTTCTGTAAAACATAACATTGTTTTACAGTACATAACATTTCGGTTCTGATACCTTCTGTTATGACAGATGGGTTACATATACTTATATAGTCTGTAACAATTTTTGTTGTTTTACCACATGCATCATGCATTTGTCTTGCCTTCTTGGCAGCATTGTGCTCATTTGTTTTGTATCCTTGACTACCTGGTATCGTGTACCACACCCCCTTCCAGTAAATATCACATGGCAGAGCATCTACTGTAATTATACTGTATTACAGAGCCTTTGGCATCTCTGAGAAAACTTGAAAACAAAGTATTTGCATTCAGTTCTGCTTATAGTTCACATGTTTTATTTATTGTTCTTCTTTCCTATATTACTAAGTACAGCTGCTTGAAAATAAGATCCTTTATTTATTTATTTAAGAGTTTCACCAGGAAGGCATTCTGAGCGGAGTGCCGCTCGATTCCAGATGCATCCTGGGGGAAAGAGGAGAGGACTAGTACAGCAAATGAGACAGATGCATTACATTACAGCTATTTACAGTACAGAGTAATCAGGAATTATACAATATCAAACAGAGGCTAGTCAAACAGCTAACACAGTACCTAACTAGTTGCAGTTCTAGTGATCCCTCAAACCAGCTAAGCAGTGTTAGTGAGAATAAGTAACACTGGAAGGGCATTTGCGGGTTGTAGTGGCATTACAGGCCAGATTTTCTCCAGACTCTGGGCTAGGGCCTGGTCATGGCAGGTGGTGAGGGTCAGAGTGGAAAAGAATCAGATGTGGGAGGGGGGATATATGGCCTTACAGTGGAGAGGACTGCATGAGCAGGAGGGAGGGAAGGATAATTTGAGAAGTTGGTTTAGCCGCTGAGTGGTGTCTGCGTGCCTAATGTCAGCCAACAGAGTGTTCCAAAGTTTAGGCATGCAGTAGCCAAAGGTGGCCTGGCCTATGGCTGTGATCATTAGAGGTACATGCAATAACCGAGAGTCAGTGTTCCTTACAGAATACACAGAGGAGGGGTTGAACTTCAAAGGTAGGCTCCAGGTAGGAGGGAGGGACTGCGACCAGTATTTAGCAGTTAACTTCACACAATGGGTAATTCTACGGTCCTGTAATGAGGGGAGGTCTAGTCTCTTGTAGAGGTCATAGTGGTGTACAAAGGGAGCACTGTCCAGGGCAAGGCGGCAGAAGGAATGGAAGAGGGGATCTAGCCTTGTGAGGGTGGACTTGGGGGCAATAATGTAGACTATGTCACCACAGTCAATTATATTGAGAATCATTTGTTGTAGGATTGCTTTGCGAGTTGCCAGGGGTAGATAACCCTTATTACGGTATAAGGCACCCAGTTTGGGGTGCAGTTTTTTGTGTAGTGAGTCAAAATGAGCTGAGAAGTCAAGGTGCTGGTCGAGCCAGACTCCCAGATACCACAAGGAGGTGCAGGCCTCCAACGGAATCCTATTGAGAGTTTGATAGATGGGGTTGAGGGAAGCCAGGTGAGCCTCCGACTTGTATCGAAGGTTAGTGAGAACATTTTTTGAGGATTGAGGATGGGATGGTTTAATTGAAAACAGAGCTGGACAGCATTGAAGTCATCCTGCAATGTAGTGGTCACTTCAGCGGGTGAGGGACCAGCAGCATACAATACCGTGTCGTCGGCATACATATGAATGAATGTGCATTTGCATACTGAGGGCAGGTCATTCAGGAAAAATGGTGAACAGGATCGGGCCAAGAACAGAGCCTTGGGGACTCGAGAGGTTACAGGGAGGGGGGCTGAGGTACTTTGACTAATTTTCACAGATAGGTATCTGCCAGTTAGGTAGGAATTGAACCAGTTAGTGCAGGTGATTGAGAGACCAGCCCGGGCAAGTTTGGATAGAAGCAGGGTATGAGAGACGGTGTTGAATGCTTTAGTGAGGTCTATAAAAATAGCTGAAGTGATGTGTCCATGGTTCATACCCATGAGGACAGCATCGGTGAACCTGAGGAGGGAGGCAATGGTGGAGTGTGACTTCCTGAATCCCAGTTGGCACGGTGTGAAGAAGGAAGAGGTGTTTAGAAAAGAGCAGAGCACTGGTCTAGCACAAGGCGCTCTTGAATTTTGGCTAGGATGGGGAGTAAAAAGATAGGGTGGTAGTTGCTTGGGGTGGAGAGGTCTCCCACTTTACAGAGTTGGATAACAGTAGCATTTTTCCAATCGGATGGTACCGAGGCAAGTGAGAAAGAAAGACTGAGGGGAGCGGTTAGTGGGGTGGCTATGGCAGGGGCAGATAGGTAAAGCATTTTGGAGTCCAGACCCAAGGGACATTTATCTTTGTTGGGGTTGAGTGCCTGTATGGCTTTTAATACTTCTGTAGGTGTGACCAGGTGAAAGGTGAAGCCCTGAGGTGAGTAAAGGGAGGGAATGGGTGGGCTATGGTGAGCTGGGGGGACAGCGGATATGAGAGAGGCTGCGCAACTGGTAAAAAAGGTGTTAAAGACAGAGGCCACTTTGCCTGGGTCAGTGATGGTAGAGCCATCAACATTTAGGGCTGGGGTGGGGGGCTGGGCCGGGGGTGTGAGAAGCAATTTGATAGATTTCCAGAACTTTCCCCTCACACTTCATCTGTTCTTGCTACCTTCCTTCACATGATGTGACAGTCCATTGGTTATTAATCAAAATTGGTTGTCATGGAAATGATTATGACTGTGTTTTCCTGATACCCTCCTACTCCTGGGGCTATTGTGGAGCAGTAGTGGACCTTTATGTAGGTAAGCACACTTCTTCACCCCTTGCTTCTTTGGATAACCTCTCACACTCTCCTTTCTCCCCCAGCACTGTCAACATTTAGATTAGGGTAGCCAGCATCACCAACAATTTTTATCTAGGCTCTCAGCTATACAGCTCTTGACATGCTCAGAGTTGCTCATTGATTCTGTTGTATTGTTTCAGGTCACTCTAAAGCCTACCCACTGTCTGGTTTATTATATGTGTATTATTGTTTATTGTCCCACATCATTTCATACTAACATACATACTAAAATGCCAGCAGAATAGGCCTAACGGTCTCTTGAGTCTGCTTGAGTTTCATGTATCCTCTCATGTTCCCTTCCCCCAGGACACATCTGGATTCGAGTGGTAGTCCACTCAGTATGCTTTCTTGGTAAAACTTTTAAATAAATAAATAAATAAAAATGCTTGGCTAACAGTCTGGTACAAGAGGGAGGGTTTTCATTTTCTGGCTAACTGGAGGATCCTCTGGGTCAAAGGGCACCTGTGGTCTCAGCATGGGCTACACTGGTGCCAGGAGTGAGTGGAAGTATGAAGGGATAGTCCAGTTTGGGGAGTTTAAACTAGAGTATGAGAGTGAGGGGGTTGGTGCAAGGATTCTCCAGTGACAGAATACAGACACAGAGGGAGGGAGGGTAACAGAGGAGGGGAGCAACAGGGAGGAGACCCACAAGGGGAAAGAGGAAACATAGAGGGGCAAACATTTTTTTTATTTATTTATTATTAGGAAGTACCTTTGAGCCAAAAGCTCTTTTACAGAGGTTCCACATCGTAGTAATAGGTTCATAGGTTCATAGGATATGAACGAGTTCAGTGAGTAAGATTACCCTTTATAGACTCACCACCAGTTATTGGTGGAAATCAAATTTAGTGTCTCCCATGTATAAATCCAGATTTGTCTTAAAGGAATCCAAAGTGGTACTAGATACAATATTCTCAGGTAATTTATTCCAGGAATTTACCACTCTGTGTGTACCACTGACTTCTCTTTTGAGTGTTGTTTTGGGTACACTTTAATTTCAGTGAATGTAATCTGGTATTAACATTAGACTGATTCCTAAGTAGGCCTATTGTTTCGAGGATTGAGTCATTTTGGAGAGCTTTATAAGTTAGACATAAGTCACTGTGTAGTCTTCTACACTCCATGGAATAAAGGCCTACCGTTTTTAGTCTAGTTTGATAGTCAAATTAATTTACTGCATAAACTTTTTTTGTAGCTTTACGTTGAACCCTTTCTGTAAGTTTTTTATTTCTCATTAAGCAGGGTGCAGCAACTGAAGCGCAATATTCTAAATGTGGTCTAACAAGACAGCGTATAATGAGATGATCACATTTTTGTCCCTACTTTTTATGTTTCTTAGAATGCAACTGAATGTCTTGTTTGCTTTTTTGACAGCAGTAGTTGTATGCACATCAAAGGTAAAATCCTTAGAAAGAGTGACACCTACAGTATATCTTTTTCATGGTCAGTTATCTGTAATTCAGTATTATTGATTTTGTAATTATAGCATGGGTTGTTCTTTCCTAAATGTATTACCTTGCATTTAGTTTCGTTAAACAGTAAATCATTACTTTTTGACCATTCAACAAGGTGTGATAAATTATTTTGTAGATTACAGGCAGAATTTGAATCACTTTTTATACTACCTAGTTTGCAGTCATCAGCAAATTTAGCAAGCCAGCTTGTGTTAGTGGGCTCATGGTAGATATTATTATATTAAAAAGAACAGGCCCCAGCACAGAGTCCTGAGGGACCCCACTAGTAACCTAACACCACGGTGAAAGATGACCTTTTACTGAGACCTGTTGTGTACAGTCTGACAACCATGCATATATCCAATTTATGATCACATGATGTAGTTTTAATAGCTCAGGTTGTTTAATAAATATTTGATGGGACACAGAGTCAAAGGCCTTAGAAAAATCTTGAAAAATTATATCCACAGATAAAGCCTTGTCCAGTGCTTCGCTGACAGGTTCAAGAAAATGCAGAAGGTTAGTCTGACATGATCTGTCTCTGACAAACCCATGCTGGTTGATATCCACATAATCTATTTCTGCTAAATATTTAGTTGTTCTGTCTTTGAGTATTCTTTCTAGCAGTTTACAGAATACTGCAGTTAAGCTTATGTGTCTGTAGTTTTGTGGTAAGCCTTTACTGCCACCTTTATGAAAAGGAATGACTGAGGCCTTGTTCCATACTGGGACAGTAGAACTAATATTCAATGAGTGATTGAACAGTATTGTAAAGGGTTCAATCAGATAATCAGTCAAATTTTTTTATAAATATTGGTGGCATACCATCAGGCCATGGTGACCCACTGGATTTTATTAATTTAATCCCATCTAGAACTTCCTGTTTGGATATTGGAATGAAGGAAATATCAGTTGTTTAATTTGGCATATAATCTGTACATATTAATTTAAATACATTTATAAAATAATTATTCAGATTAGATGCAATTTCTGTTTTGTCAGTCAGGATACCTTCCAGGGTGTGTAAGGGACCTATGGTAGGACTATTTTGTTTTAATGAACCAATGTAATTATAAAAGTACTTTTTATTATCTTTTACTGTTCTGACCAAATTTTCTTCAAGTTTTTTTTTTGCCTTTTTATCATATTTTTACTTTTATTAGCTATTGTTTTATATAATTTCCAGTTTTATGCGGAAGGATTCTTTTTGCATTTTTTGTACAGTTTATGCTTCTTTGCTAGGATTTTTGATATTATTATTCCACCATATTGGAGATATTCTGTTCTTAATATATTTGTTCCTAACTGGAACCCATGAGTTAATGCAAAATTGAGTGTTTGTCATAGATTTTGCTCTAAGTTTTTTCTAAGTCACAACCTGCAAGATCTTTGTCCCAGTTCCATTTTTTAAGATGTTCTTTAATACAATGGTAATTTGCTTTGCTAAAGTTTTTTTTTTTTTATCACTGTACAACCGTTGAGTTCAAAGGAATGTGTAAGATTGATTGATATGAGGACCATATTATGATCACTGTTAGACAAGGGATGTGTAACCTTGACTTGAGTGTTTGCATCTTTAATGTTGATAAAGACCAGATCTAATATGCTTCTGTCTCCTGTTGGTAGTTTAACTAGTTGTTCCATATTATTTATAATCATAAGGTTTAGGAGTGTTAAATCAAGAGCAGAGCTACCCTTGCAGACATCTCAGTTTATATTTGGGAGGTTAGAATCACTCATGAGAATACAATCTTTATCAATCAAACTGGTTTCTACATTGGTCATGAGCTTGTCATTTTCTTCCTTATTTAAATTTGGTGCCCTATATCCTAGTCCTACTGTTATAATGTGGTTCTTTGATAGCATAATTTTGTTCCAAATTAATTCAGTAGTGTTGTCGTGTTGGTGATCAATATCTACAAGATAACTTTTAAAGGTCTCTTTAACATACAGCACAATTCCACCTCCCCTAGAATGTATTCATTTTTTCTCATATTTAGTATATCCAGTTTTTGGGTAGCCCAGTCATGGTTTTCGAACCAGGATTCAGTCACCCCACATATATCTATTTCATTTGATTCCATAAAATATGATAGCTCATCTATCTTGTTTAAAAGACTCTGTGCATTTAAAAGTAGAATATTTAGATTATTTTCTGTTTAATGTTTAGTGAGTGAATTTATTTGTTTTGTACTTCTAGCTGGTTCTGTGTTAGTGTACTTAATAGATGTTACATTGCTTAGTATTTTTGTGATAGGATCAAGTCTATTATTTAGAGAATCCTCTAAAGTAGGGATCTCCCCCTTTTGTTTCAGTTTAAAGTGCTTTGAATAAATGCCAGTATGTGTTTCCCCAGTAAGGAATTTCCCCTTCTACTCAACTGAAGCCCATCCCAAGAAAAAAGCTCTTCCTTTTGAAAAAAAGAGTCCTCCCAGTGAGTTATGCAACCAATTTGTTGTTTAGTACACCATCTTCTTAACCAGTTATTCAGAGCTTTAATTTTATTTGTATTGAAATTAGAGGCTTTATGAATCGGTATAATTTCAGAGAAGGCAAAGTTACAATTCAAATCAATGAGTTTATTAGCTATTGCAACAATGTGTTGTTTAATTTTTATTAGTGGTTCTCTCAAGACATTGTTTTCCCGTGCATGTATGATAACCAGGGGCTGATCGGACTTACCAAAAATATCTAGCATTAAGGTGATATCATTTATTTTTGCTCCGCCAAATGAAGATAATGTTCTAGATGTCTTGTCAGGGTTGCAAATCAGTCTAAGTTTTTAACTATAGAATCACCTAGTACAAACAATGGTTTAATAGTTATGTCGGTATCAAAATCCATCAGATCGGTTTCACTGGGTAAGTGAGGCAATAAGGTATTTGTAGGTCTTATGGGTGGAACATTTATTTTTGTATTTGTACTTGGAATAAGTGGAACCATAGGGGTACCTACATCAGTATGGTTGTTGTTACAAGCTTCATGTTCATCAGGAGTGCTTAATAAAATGAGCTTATTTGTTAAAGGCAGGTCAAAGGTATTTGCTCTGTGGCCTTTTTTAGGTGCCCTTGAACCTTGTACTACAAACCAATCATCTTCTAAGTTAGTGTTCAGATCATTTTCCAGAGGTCTTTTTGTTGTTATTTTGGGTCTCAACCTGTGGTTGTAAATTGATAATCAGCTCTTGTGTAGTATCTGTTTCAAACATGAGATTATAAGCTGGGTTGTCAGTCAGATCTGATTCCCTGGAGCCCCAAGCTGAAATATTTGTGTTTGAGAATGATTGCCTTTCCTTGTCAGTATTAGATAGGAGTCTGTTAGTCATATCTTTTTGGCTAGCTTGTAACATCTGCAATCTTTCCCCAAATGTTCTTACTTCATGTTGCAAATCATCGTTTAAGATGCATTTTATGCATTTATAGATAGTATTGTTGCTTAGTGCATTAGCAGGGAATGAATACATATTACAAGTAGGGCATTTCATGCCTGTTTCTCCATTAATAGTAGTTAGATAGTCGGCCATTCTGAAATGGAACTTATTAACTACTAGTAGATGTTAATGACCAATTTAAACAAATAATAGTATTATACAGTGTAGGAGGTCCTAGAAAAGCTTGTGATACTAGCACCAGATATATGCAAGAGGAGTCCTAGAACCAAGTAGAAATTAGGGTTAGAAATTGTTCACCTTGGAGAAGAAATTACTGATAGACACCTGCCATGCCAAACATGCATAACACATGCTAGATACCTATGTCTTTGTGCATGTGTAAGCACGTATGTGCCCTGCACGAACTCTCCCTGCTCGTAGCAGAGCTTGTTTTAACAGCCCACTGACCCAGAAGTAAAGAGAGGGTCAGCCTGCACACTCGCTGAAAGCCAGCAATAGTTCTGTTTAAAAAGCCCCCAAATACTAAAAAGTCAATAAATTAGCGTTGTTAAAGAAAGCACCAGCTGGAAATAGTGCCCAGAAAAAAAATACTTGCTTCCTGCATTGAGTTGTAGTCCAGCTGAGCTCACTGGACTACCAACTCACTCTTCCTGCAACAGCTTCCTGATTGCAGGGCTTCTGAGCACTCCAATCAGATGCAAGTATTGTCAGTTGGTATAATGCTGCTAATCCCAGTTCAAATAAGTATTTCCTTTACACTAATAGTGCATGTGATTATAAAAACACTGCACTCTGTCAGCTCACAGTATCACAATAAGCAGTCATACAAGAGCATAACATCATTTACAAGGGTTACAAGTACATAGACAGATACAAGGAGGTTCCATGCCTTAGAAAAACAAGAGCACATTAGGTAACAGAGGTTACATAAGTACAGTAACAGGGTTTACATAAGTAAAAATATACAGATACATAGTTTATAGCAGGATAGGTTGACAAGAAGTTTAAGTGAACAGCCTGAGAATCTACATGATATAGAGCAAATCAGGTAGGGAACAGAGGATGATATAGTCTGTAAAATAATTACTAATACCATATGCAAGGAGGTGAGAACTTGATGGGCAGCGGTTCTTTTGCCTTAAGTGCTGAAGAGTGTAGTCATAGAAGGGGGCTAGACTCATTGGGGGCAAGTGCTGAGGTGGGGACCTGGCAGGTCAATGTGAGGAGCACACCTAGCAAAATGGGTGAACTCTGGGATCTAGTGCACTTTGTAGGCAGACCAGGATTTACTGGCAAGCATAGATACCTGGTGGGGGGAAGAAAATGACTGAGACACCAGGATGGAGGGCTGCAGACTATTCCACAGGGATAGACCTGACAAGTAAAGGGGGTAGGATGGCTTTCTTCATTCATGAGGTGGTTACTGTGGAGGACAAGAAAGACATCTGGGGGAACAATGCATCAAACTCTATCTGGCTCAGGTTAGGGGAAAAGGGAGGCAAGAGTCATCATGGAATGTGCTACAAGCTCTAAACTAACAAAAGCCCACACTGAGGAAAAGAAAGCCAACTCAGTTAAGAAGGGGGATAAAACCTTTTATAGGTACATTAGGGAGTGAAGAAAGATGAAGGAAGGGATAGTGAGGCTTACTAAAGGGAAGGGAGGGTGGACAGAAGATGACAATGAAAAAGCAGGGATACTGAATGAATACTTCTGCTCAGTATTCACAAAAGAAGAGGAGGGTGAGGTACCAAAATCAAAGAATAGAAGAACTCTTGATAGGGAGGTCAGTACCAGTCCATTCACAGAAGAAAGGGTCCTGAAAGAACTCTTAAAACTGAAGGTGGACAAAGCAATGGGGCATGACGGGATTCACCCAAGAATTCTAAAAGAACTATGGGTAGAATTAGTGACACCACTGACTACCCTTTTAACAAATCATGGGAGGATGGTGTAGTACCAGAGAACTGGAGGAGGGTAGATGTGATTCCCCTTCACAAAAGTGGGAGCAAGACAGAGGCAGGAAACTTCAGATCTGTTAGTTTGACCTCAGTGGTAGGGAAAATGATGGAATCACTTCTAAAGGAAATAATTGTTGAGTTCCTAGAGGCCAGTGGGGCATAGGACCCAAGACAGCATGGATTCACAGTAGGAAGGTCATGTCAGATGCATCTAATAGATTTCTTTGACTTGGTGACCAATGTGGTGGACCAGGGAAGGGCAGTGGACATGGTCTACCTAGACTTTAGCAAGGCATTTGACACAGTCCCACACAAAAGATTGATATACAAGTTAGCCAGCCTTGGAGTGGGTCCCAAGGTGGTAGCCTGGGTTAAAAATTGGCTGGACAACAGGATACAGAGGGTAATAGTAAACAGAGTTTACTCTGATGAAAGGGGGGTTATTAGTTGGGTACTGCAGGGTTCAGTACTGGGACCAGTCCTCTTTAATGTCTTTATAAGTGACATTGCAGAGGGTCTAGAAGGAAAAGTATGCCTCTTTGCAGATGACACAAAGATCTGCAACAGGGTTGATACAGAAGGTGGGGTGGAGAGGATGCAAAGGGACTTAGCAAGGTTGGAGGAATGGTCAGATATATGGCAGCTTAGATTCAATGCAAAGAAGTGCAAAGTAATGCACCTGGGAAACAAAAATAGAGGGGAAGAGTATGCAATGAGGGGTGAGATAATAACAACAACAGAAATGGAAAGGGACTTGGGGTAGTCATATCAGATGACCTTAAGGTGGGCAAGCAATGTGAGAAGACAGTAAGGAGGGCTGGTGGGATGCTGGGATGCATAGGGAGAGGCATCACCAGTAGAAAACAGGAAGTTGTTATCCATCTGTACAGACAGTTGGTGAGACCCCATCTGGAGTTCTGTGTCCAGTTCTGGAGACCCCATCTCCAGACGTACATAGACAAGATGGAGGCTGTGCAGAGGAGGGCAACTACAATAGGGTATGCACCAGAAGACATACGAAGAGAGATTAAAGAAGCTTAATATGTATACACTCGAGGAGAGGAGGGAAAGGGGAGACATGATAGAAACTTTCAAGTACATCAAGGGAATCAACAGAGTCCAAGATGGTAGCATATTTCAGAAAAAGAGATGTGCAAGAACAAGGGGGCACAATTTGAAGAAAGAGGAGGGACTGCTCAAAGGTAATGTGAGGAAGTATTTTTTCATGGATAGGATTGTGGATACATGGAACAGCCTTCCTGAGGAGGTAGTGGACTCAAATACCGTGGAGGAATTCAAGAATGCATGGGACAGACATAAGGCAATTCTAGCAGGCGTTAGGAGGAAGAAGGCTGTTGGTTAACTAGGATCTGCAGCCTAAGCATTAGGTAGGGAAATGGGCAGACTAGGTGGGCCAAGCGGTCCTTATCTGCCATCAAATTCTATGTTTCTATGTAAACCAGTTCAGAAGAGCATGATGCCCAGCTGATTGAAGGAATTACAAGAGCACTCCAAGAGGCACAAAAAAAAAACAAGGTGCATGCCAGTAATAAACTAATCTTCATCTCTTTACTGAAGGTTTAACCAAACACCTTCATATGTCCTTAGACATTTCATGACCACTCCCCAGTACTTCATTAGACTCACAGACAGTTCCATATGATTCTATCCATCACTGTGTACAATGGAGCCCACTAGGATGAAAGGCAGTGTTGCAGTTTCATACATGAGAAAAGGAGTTAACTTCCATGGAAGCTGCCTTGTTTCCTGCAATAACTGCTGCAGAATTGTGAAGAATTGGGTGTCATCCTGGCGGGTTTCACAGTGTGTATATATACTGTAGATATATATATATATATATATATATATATATATATATGATTGATAGACAAATGTATGTAGTATCTGGGAAATACCTTAGATTCACAGTAGACCTTGCTATGTCAGAAGGATGTCATCCCTACTTTTGTATCCAGTCAGCCAAACACCACTCACTTGGTGGGAAGTCTCAGAGCCCTCCAGTAGTCTCCCAGTGACCTAGAATCATATTGCACTGTTTGTGGGCCTGATGAAGTGGTAAGTGGCCGTGGTGAGTGGCAGGGGAAGGGGGAATGCAGTGGCATAGCCAGAACTCCAGATTCCTGCTTCCATGAAAGGAGCTATACAGACGTTGCTCATACAAAGCAAACAATACAAAACAGCATTTATCGTTTAATGTATTCTCATGCTTGTATGGAGAAATAATAGGATGCCTGTATTACAGTACAAGTAAAAAACTATTTACACAGTGGAATTGAGGAGGTTGTTTGTGATGACAATTAAGGAACTGACATGGCATCGGCAATGAAAATAAATTACTGCCACAAATTTACATGGTTAGAGATTACAGGGTGGTCACATGAGTCTTATTGGTGTACTCTCATGCAATGAAAGGTTGGACAGTGCATGAATGGACAGCACTGTGCTGTACTTAGATCAGGCTCAGTGACAGAATTCAAACGGGAATGGTAAAGTACAAAGGTGGGCATGCAGCAGCAAGGGAATCAATGAAGACGGTGAAGTACTACTTGCACCAGTAGCAATAATGGTTCTGGAAGTTTGCAATACTTGGTACTGGCGATGGTCCTTAACTCACACTCTATTTCGTGTTGCTTTGCGTAATCACTGTTGGATATGGTGACAGAGTGACATCAATAGAGGGTCTATTCACTCAAATCTGTAGCAGCCATAAGTGCAACACAGGTTTATCATTGCAGCATTTATTAGATAGTATTTGGAAACACGCTTTGCAGACGTCGGCTAGCTGAACAGAATTTGCACTTCACTAGTTGTTATAAATCTAGCTTTCTACGTTTGTTATATGCATTGTAACATGAGTTATGTGGTTGCTTTCTGGTTGATTTCTTTGCACGAATCAGTATTACTGACACTGTTTTGTACTCTTTCAGATGATGCATTATCTGGTCTTGGATCCAGGTGTCCTTACTTTGGCTTCTGCGTATCGTGAGGATATTTTTGCCTTTGGACCAGATGCAGATCAAAACAGATCACGACGCCATTCAGCTTATCAGCAGTTCATCCTTTGGAGACTAGGACGTCTCGGTAGCCATAATCAAACACCAATTCCAAGCTGCTGTGTATGGTGCATCTGTGACATCTATCCAGATCCATCAGGACAATATACTAGGTACCAGACTGATCATCTTTCTTGAACACTGTGCAGTTTAATGGTGGTTCACGTCCACGAGAACAGGTAATAGACATGGCAAACGTACGGTGCTTGATGATTTCGGTTCTGTGCAATAAATGATTATTTTCCCACTATGCTGTTGTTTTTAACTATGAAACTAGGTACCAATGAAGCTGGAAATATCAATTGATACATTGAAATACGTTTTGTGATTCGGCTTTTCCGAGGTAGGTTTTATTGTGACATGAGTTGATACGAGCCAGCTAGAACTGTTAACTATCCAAAGACAGAGCTGCAATTTTCAAATTTTACTTGTTTGTAATGCCACTGTTACCATAACTGTCACCAATTATCGTTTACACCACGTTTCCGTAGTTTGGTGTGTTCCATGGGGAATAAACATGAAGATTTACTACCTTACTTTCGTGTGTGTGCCGGTGATGTGAGCCAGTGAACACAAGGTCATACTGCAAGTGATGAGTGCAAGGCTGAAGGCTACACTCTCTAGATACTGGAGCAATTCTAAGTGCTGCAAATTAAGTAGTGTGGTCAACAAAGTAGCAATGTAAAAAGCACAGGTGCCTTTACATTTCTGTCGCCGTGCTTCATTTTTGTACTGTTTGCAACACTTCAATTACTGCCGTCCAGTCAGAAATCTCAGCGAGGCATGTTCCCTCAATGGTGTAGCACATTCGGGACCATTACGGTCTCAGTGGGCCTCCCCGGTCACCAAAATTTAAATAAATAAATAACATAAACATTGCTGAGGGTAGACCCGTTAACAACAAAGGTTAAAATTATTTCACATGGGATTTACACATTGTTCCTGATACTGCTGTCTTCATAAAGTATCACAAACTGAGTCTTACAATGAAACAGTCACTGTAAGGTTCTGCATTGTGTGTCCAAAACAGGAAGCTGTGCATCGAGGTATGCGTACACTACTGTGCAGTGAGTGAATGTGCAGAACTGTGAATTAAAATGGTAACAGTGCATTATACATTTGCACTTTGTACACCTCACACCGGAATTTGCTGTATTTACAATTTTTTTTACCGAACCTGTCAGTGTCGATGGTGCCAACTTCTACATTAATTTGGTGCAGAACAATTGCCAGTTTGTGAAAACAAAATGGTATCTGACTGGTCAGTGTATTTCTTACAAGTGTATTACTGCTAATAGCGAAACAAGGCATGGGACAGTGAGGCGTTAAGGGAAAAGTGGACAGTGTTTGTAGGTGGACATGTTTTTTGAGGCTCCTATTCAAAGCCATCGCTGCCATGAAAGTAGGTGCTTAATCATGCTCCATGCCGGGTGAATGTTTTATTTTTTAAGTAGCATAGTGCAACTCGACTAGTTTAAAGCCTATTTTTATCACAGGTTCTTACTTTTGAAGGCCTCCTTCATAACTGGGGAAAATTCTTGTGTGAACTGTCTAATTATGGAGCTGGTGGATACATCAACCTGCCCTGGAAGCTACTATGTACCATTCCACGTGGCAGATGACAAGAATGATGCCACCTCTAGGGTGATGGCCTATGCCATCTCTCTGAGATGCTTTGCCTTGATTAGAACAACCAGTCTGACCAGACACTCGGAACAAGGCCATGGATTTTCCTGGGAATCAAAATATGTTGTTTGATTACAGAACCACTGACTACATGAAAGACGTCAACGAGTACAAGGCCTCATGGCAGAGCTACTCATCCAAGCCTATACCCACCACCCCTCAGATCACATCCCAGAGGCACTAGGGGCAGAATTCTTGTTCATAGGCCTTACACTTCATATCTGTAATCTGACTTTAGCCATTACATGTGGTCTTTCAGAGGCTGGTGCAGAAGGACCAAGGAAGAGCCACCAATTAACGGCCATCTACCTCTAAGTCAAGATGCGAATGTCCAGGTCGCCTCCCTGTTTCTGTTTAGAGCCAGACTCTCACACTATCTGCAGCACTGGTCACTCATCACGTAGGACAAGATGGTGCTGGAGGCAGTGGAGAAGGGTCTGTCATTACAGTTCAAGCAGCTGCCAGACCTCAAGCATACCCAGGTGTCAAGATCTCTGTCCACAACACAGATACTTCTGTTTGAAATGGAGTTGCAAAACCTGGCTTTATGAGGACTGCAGACATTCCACACCCACGACAAGGGAAAGGACCTCTACTCCAGGTATTTTCTGACCCCGAAAATTAATGGTGATTGGTGAACTATCTTATATCTCTGATATTTAAACAAGCATATGGAAAACCAAATTCAAAATGGTCACTCTGTCACTGGGCCTACAGTCTTTCCAGCAGGGAGACTGGCTAGCTTCCCTCGATTGAAAGTATGCCTACTTCCACATACACATAAGGAGATTTCACTGGAAGTTTCTCATGTTCAAACTTCCTTCCAGTTACTATCAGTTCACTGCAAAAGCCTCTGGTCTGTCCTTGGCACCTAGAGGCTTTACCAAGTATATTGCAGTGTTAGCAGCACATCTCAAGATAATGGGTATCGCTTTCTCCCGTTATCGCGATGATTGGCTCATAGTAGCAAAGACTCCTTTCCCAGTCAAGAAAGCTCATCCCCACATAGAACACACTCTGTAGTCTCTTGGTTTCCTGGTAAATCTGTAGAAATCTCCACTGGAACCCACCCAGCTACTCACCTTCATAGGGGCACAACTTGAGAATCAGGCAGGATATACTTTTCTCCCACAGGAAAGATTGTAGAGTTTCCTTCCACTGGCAGATACTTTCACCCAGGGACAGCCAAGACCAGCCAGACATTGCATCAAACTTCAGTGACATATGGCTTCTATGGCTGCAGTATTCCCATATCTGGCACAGGATGAGACACCTGCAAAACTACCTCTGAACTCGCTGGTCTCAGAGAAGCAACACATTTTCAAAATTGATACCTGTGTTGGTGCATTTCCTCCATAATTTGCTGTGGTGAAATAATCCTGCAAATTTGCAGGCAGGGGGTTCCCTTTCAAGCTCCTTGTCTCACAAAGCTGATCACCACAGATGCCTCACTTTTGGGCTTGGGAGCTCTATTAGACAGTGCCTCAATAAATGACAACTGGACTCCCGAAGAGTCACAGTTGCACATACATGTTTTGGGATGCAGAGCGGTATTACTAGCTCTCAAATCTTTTGCTGACAGCATAAGAGGGGCAGGTGGTTAAAAGTTTAATGGACACCACTGTAATGTTCTACACAAACAAGCAGGGTGGGACCAGATCAGGAATACTCTGTTGGGAACCACTGGTCTCCAGCATTCTCCCTGGAAGTCAGCCTCTCAGCTGTTCACCTCCAAGACTAACTCCATACTCTTGCAGATGCTCTTAGCCACATCAGTCAAGGCACGAGCGAACAGACGCTGAACAAGGGAGTACTCTGGCAGATGTTCTTAGCTGCATCAATCAGGGTCATAGGCTAATGGACCTACAAGATGTTGGGTAAAGGACCCTATCAGGTGCAGTGATTGCATGACCAGTACATGGACTAGCCCATCATCCTCCAAGTAGTGTGTTCTGGTTTCCACACCAGCATCAGGGTACTAATGTAGCCCGATGTCATTGTCCTGAATACAAACCACCATGTACAGTGTACTAGTTTCAGCCCCCCCCCATGTGCACGCTACTGGTCCACTAGGCACATTGTACACATCCCCCCCCCATGTTCAGGTTACTGTCTCTCTCCATGAGGGGTTGCTGTCCCCCCCCAAAGGCAGGGTTCTGGTCACTTCCCAGGGGCAGGGCACTGTTCCCCCACATGTGCATGGTAGTGGTCCAACCACATGAGCAGCATATTACTCTCTCCCCCTCACTAGTACCATTCCTCCAGTCTGATGGATACTCGGCCCCCTCAGGTGTACGGGTCTATTCAACACCACAGATCCATGGGGAAATTGTCCCCTAAGATGCAGAGTACTGGCACCCCATTAAAGAAAGTGAATTGACCCCAACCACCCCAGTTTCCCAACATCCTCCAAATAGTGTGCACTGGTCCCCACCCTAGTGTCAGGTTACTGGCACCCGCACCACCCCACTTGCAGTGTATTGGTTACCCTCCTCAATTTCCCCATGTGCACAGTTCTGGTCCTCAAGGTGCATGGTACTTGGCCATTCCCCAACCCCTCCCCATGTTAATGGTACTGTCCCATGCCACCTCCCCAAAGGTATTGCTATCGGTCCCCTCCCTCTGATGCAGGATTCTGGTTCAATCAAACTAGCAGTGTATAGCTTTCAGTGTTTTGCTTCCTCCCTTACCCCATATTTTGCTACTAGGCTGCCCCAAATGTAGGGGTCTGGTCACCCCTCAGGCACATGGAGAAATGGTCCCACAAGATGCAATGCACTGGCCCCCAATTAGGGGCAGTGATTGCCCCCCCAATGTTCAGAGACCAGCCAATCATCCCTTAAGTAGTGCGTAATGGTTCCAACCCCATTGTCAGGCAACTGTCCCCCTCCGATCATGTATTGTGTACTGGTTCCCAGCTCAGTGCCAGTGAACTGGTCACCCTACCCTCATATGCAGCACATTGGGTTGTCCCCTCCCTCTCCCCATGTGCATGGTTCTGGCCCCCCTGGCGCATGGTACTGGGCCCTTCCCCCACCCCATCATGTTCAGGGTACTGTCCCACCTCTCCTCTCCAAAGGTGATAGTATCTGCCACCCCCACCCAGATATAGGGTTCTGGATCAGCCCAACGAGCAGGGTATTGCTTCCCCCCTTCCCCATGTACTGGTAACAGTCCCCCACCACCAAGGTGACAGGTAACCCCCCCACCAGATGTGTGGGTGTCTGGTGACTCAATACTCATGTGCACTGGGAAATGATCTTTCATGATGCAGGGTACTGCAACCCCTGTTAGGGACAGTGATTGGTCCCCCACCTCCCCAGTTTCCCATCATCCACCAAGTAGTGTGTACTGGTCCCCACCCTAGTGTCAGGTTACTGGCACCCTATCCACCCCACTTGCAGTGTACTGGTTACCCTCCTTACTTTCCCCATGTGCATAGTTCTGGTCCCTGAGGTGCATGGTACTTGGCCATTCCCCAACCCCTCCCCATGTTAATGGTACTGTCCCATGCCACCTCCCCACAGGTATTGCTATTGGTCCCCTCCCTCCAATGCAGTATTCTGGTTCAATCAAACTAGCAGTGTATTGCATCCCCCGTCCCCCAAGTAGTGGTAACTCCACCCCCACTCCCAAGGTGATGGTTTGTCGCCCCCACCCACTGGGTGTAAGTATCTAGTCAACCACCAGGTGCATGGGGAAATGGTCAGCCAAGATGCATTGTACTGGCCTCCCATTAGGGGCAGTGTTTGGTCCCCCCCCCAGTTTCCTATTATCCTCCAATCAGTGTATTCCCTCCCCAGTATGATGTTACTGGAACCACCACCACCACTAATAGTGTACTGGTTAGCCCTCCTTCCCTCTATGTGCATGATTCTGGTCCGCCAGGTGCCTGGTACTTGGCCCTTCCCCAAACCCCCATGTTCAGGGTACTGTCCCACCCATCCCACCTTCCCATATGGGGTTGCTATTGGGCCCTCTCTGACCCCCAACACATGGTTCTGGTCATCTCCCAAGTCCTGGGCACTGTTTCCCTCACATGTGGATGGTAGTTGTCCAACCACACGATCAGCATATTGCTCTCCCTCCTGGTACTGATACCAATCCCCTGAATGTGATGGGTACTCGGCCCCTCTCAGGTCTAGGGATCTCATCACCCCACCAGGTGCATGAGGAAATTGTCCCCCAAGATGCAGAGTACTGGCCCCCAACCAGGGGCAGTGATTGGTCACCCACCACCCCACCTAAATTCAGAGACCAGAACATCATCCCTCAAGTACTGTGTACTGGTCCCAGCACCACTATTAGGCTACTGGACCCCCCTCCATGTACTATGTATTGGTTTCTACTCCCGTTATAGGGGACTGGTCCCCCTGCCCCCATGTGCAGCGGGTGTAGGATAATGGGGGAAAAGCAGAGATACTAAATGAATATTTCTGTCTTCTCCAGGGAGAAGGATGGACCACTGCTTTCAGGAGGGGAAAAGAGGAGTTGGGGAAGGGGAATACAGATGTAGTGATACAGGAGAATAGAGTGAGTCCGGGAGAGGCTGCTGGCATTGAAGGTGGAGAAATCAACAGTCGCAGACAGAGTACATCCAAGGGTCATACTGGAACTGGCTGAGGATCTGGCAGCACCACTGGCACACCTATGTAATAGTTGACTAGTCTTGCATGGTACTGCAGGACTGGATAACAGCACATGTAGTGCCCCTCCACAAAATCAGTCCCAAGGATGGCCCAGAGAATTACAGACCAGTCAGTCTGAACTCCAATGTGGGCAAGCTCATGGAGACCAAACTAAAGGAAAATTTGGTGGAATATCTTGAGAAGTGTGGTCTCCAGGAAGCGAGGCAGCATGGGCTCATGTTGGGGGGGGGGGAGAGTTTGTCAAACAAATCTGATTGACTTCTTTGACTGTGTCACTAAGACAGTGGACAGGGCTCAAGTGGCAGACAGCCTCTATCTTAATTTTTAAACCTCCCCCAAGGAAGGAAAAGGAAAGGGATCATACTTTGTCCTCAATGAGATAGCTTCAGAGACTAGTGTCATGAAGGGCTGAGGTCTCTAGTGCCTTACCTCCTGACACACCGGTGACCAGAGTTCAAGAATGGAGTAGGGTCATTCAGGGATTGGACGGGGAAGGGAGGAACGATCAAGCCCCCTGATGGATGTCTGTCCTCCCTAGGGGGAAGGGTGTAGTGCTTACCTAGATATGTCCAGGTGATAGTGCAGTTTGGGCACACCAAGACAATCCCAACACAGATGTCTGACCTCCCATGATATCATCTATCACATGTGGACATCTATGTCTGGATGTCTGCTAAGCAGCTACCTGGAATTCTGTGCACACCTTTGTGAAACACTTCAGTTCGGATGTGTAGACTATATCTAATGCAAAATTTGGCATGACGGTTCTGCAGAGCCACTTTCCTAAGTAGGTTCTCTGCCCGCCTCCCACTTGTTACTGCTGTGTGGTATGCAAAAAAAGTTACTGATGCTAAGGGAATCCTGTGATACTCCTGCTCCTTCCTTGATTAAACCTACTACTGGGAGTGACACCCTTGACCACTTGAGCACTAGTATGTAATAATAACAATCTGCACTTTTTCCTCAGTTTATTATCTGTACATTGCTAAGCATTAGTGTGGTGTGAGAATAACAGACACTTAGGCCAGCGATATGATGCATAACAGAAATGTACAACTACATTTATAATGTTTTATTCACAATCAAATAAAATTAATATGTACATAAATAAAAGAAACCCTTGAGTTAGTCAGCACTGCACAAACAAACAGAAAACCTAAACTGACTCTTCCCTATCCACTTAAGTGTAACTTCTGTACTTTCTTAAACTAATTCATTTGTTGGAAAACAAGCACTGTTTCCTACTGCAAGACCAGCAGCTTTCTGCAATCTTCACTTCAAGAGCAATGCTTGCGGCTGACATTGTCAACACTTCTTGAATGAGGTGCATCAATAAGGACAATATTTCTTTACTTCAATGCACCATTTCCATCATGGGGCTCTCCACGGAACTCAAGTGGGTTGCTTATCAATCTAAATAAGGCGCTACTTGCTTTTTTGCTGCAATGCACATCTCTACCTTGGAAGATTGCTCTTCTTGCAACCAGCTCCAGTTTGTGGACCTTGATGGGGGTTAATGAACTGGGGACATTGAAGTTACTGTCAATGGCCTACGCAGCTAGTGTAGTGTAATGCTTGAGCACCGGTGTTACTTAGGTTATGGTCATTTGCACGAACATTGGCAGTAGAGCCATGTCTGTAGCAGACCACACACTATGGATCAAGCTGCACACTGAGATGAGCACCATAAAAACTCACCATCAGTTCCAGAGTACCATAAAACACTGTCTTCTGTTGACATCAACCTGATACTGCTTTAAGGACTAGCCCCACACCCCCACATAGGTTCCATGGGTTGGTCCTGGTCAGTTCTCTTACTTATTGAAACTGTATCACCAGGAGACTTCCTTTGCTTTATTATTTGTTGGCCCTCACTTACTTCCACATTTTCACTACGTATTACCTGCTTTTGTTATGTTCTTGTTATTCTGATGTTTCTGATCTGTGCTGACTTATGTTGATCTGGGTCATGCTAGAAAATGGTCCCCGAGATCAGTGCCCTAACTGGTTAAAGTCAAAAAGAAATAATTAAATGAAAATGCTGTTTGTATTGTGGTGCACAGTTTCGTAGTATGCATCGCAGTGAGGACATAGGGTGTAGTGAGAGTAAGAAAGGGAAACAAAGATGGAGGACAGCCTTCCATGGCCATCAGTATTAGTATCTAGTTGCTGTTTTTTTTTGCAAACCATAACAATTGAGCTTACTATATGGGCCTAGCTTTCCTTCTTTCTCATTATTTGATTGGTTTCTATATTACAGTAAGCTTTCACCAAAACAGACACATGTTCACTGAGAATGAAGGTGACAAAGATTGAAATGTAAGATTCGAGTACCATTGTATAGAAGACCTTGACTAGTTGGTACGACACAGGTGGATGGTATCAGCAATATATTCTCATGAGTTGCAGAACGCTTGAGAACATCTAGCATAGTGGGTGGAAGTAGGCTGACAGTGTCAATACCACACATATAAGTATACATTAGAGTTATTTGTTCTTAAGGGCCCACACTGGTCCACACTTGCAACCAATGTAGTGCAACAGTCCCCCTATGCTGATGGAGTCTCTGGAATTATTGTGCTAAAATGCTAGTCATCTAGGGTAGTCACCATAGCTGTGACCATATGTTTGGTACATTGCACATTGTTCCGCAGTAAATTTGAGAATTGGTATCATACTGTATGGTCACTGTTCAGTGTTGCATGAAAAAATGCATATTCCAACATCGATAGCAAGGTATAGCAGCAAAGGTATATCTAAGGAAATTAAATTAAAAGTGATTAATTGAAATTTTCCATTTTGGCAGTGCACGTGGTGGTATCATATGAAGCATGACGTGTGCTGTGCTACTAGAGCCTTAGGATCTGGAGGGTGCAGTGCTGCTATTATGTGCTAAATGTGGCGGGGGTCATCGTTTTGTATAATGGTTCTTGAAGTCACATTACAAGTGTGCTGGAGATGCCGCAGGAGTATTTTAATCATAATTTGGGGTATGTACGAATTATCCTTTTTAATCTTCTTGGCCACAACTGTCCATCTAGCACTTTTCTTGTTGAAGAGATGCCTGAAGCTGAAAATGAGGGAGAACTATGAGATGTTGTCAGTGACATTCTCAAACAAACTCATTGCAAATAAAAAGTAATACAGTAGTAGCCACAGACATTGCCAGCTATTTCCAGGTAATTATCAATATTTCAAAAGAGTTTCTATTTGATGCCCCAAATGTGGTAATATAGAAAGCAAGAGATTTATCTAGATATATCACAGAAATTTGGGGAAATAGCTGGCAGTGTATGTTGCTACTACTGTATGAACCACACACACGCCATCACATTGGCAGCACTAAAGCTTATGACATTGACTACAGAGATACATGAAAGAGCATGGGGAGTCATAGGGAAGAGCAGGGGGTAGGCATCTGACCATCCCTAGGGCCTGATTGACTTCTCTATGGAGGGAGGTGGGCCATGGCTTGTCACTGTGGAGATCAATGGTACAGCAATTGGCATGCCATGTTACTGGAGAATGGGTGTGGAAGACACCATATGACATGCATTCCTGAATAGAACATTTGCATCAAGTTGATCAATGTTGACTACTGTACATGATATTCTATATGGCTAGGCACAATATAAACACAGAACTACAAACCTGGGGATCAATGTATAGCAAGTATGAGAGGTACAAGCCATATTGAGGGACCTTCACAGTATAATAAGGCAGACCCATTGCTTAATAAGCAGAAAGTAACAATGGAAGAATGAATTAGCACAAGTGATTTAACTGTGAAAATATTGTATATTTGATATTAACAAATGTTACTTACACCTTCTCTCCATTTTTATTGTACTGGTATGGTCTAGAGACATGGTGATTGTAGTCCAATGCTGCAAGGTAGTTTCTGGCACGATACACTGGAAAGGTGTATGAGTATCTCTTAGCAGCATACATTAGTATGTGCTGTTGAAATTGTTCCAGCTGGTAGGTGCTCCTATGCATAAGCAAAAAAAAAAATTTACATCGTATGACAACTAATAAAAAGCCTTAGTTCAGCCTACTGTAACAGACTCACATGCACCAAATTTTTAAGTACAACCGATGAGTCATACCTGAATGTCACATAATAACAGATCGATGCCAGGAAACGCTTGCTAAACAGCACTTTGATTAATTCTGTATGTGCTGGTGAGGATTGAATCAGCCAGTCCTTATCACATGGCATTTCCCATGCAGAACGGCTGCACACACCAAAACCTTCACCGCTACCTAGTTCCCATTCGTGTACATTCACCACGTGGTGGCAAATACCAACCCAGCGAGATTGTAATCAAAAAGTAAAACTAGAAAACACATTACCTTTGAATGGAATAGTAACACAAGAAATGTAATGCTAGTCATCTGTGACATACCAAGAATTCGTGATAATTTTCAGATTCTTGACAGCAATGCCAAAAATGATTTTCGATGTCATGGCACCATTTCCATAATATTTTGCATCCAGCCTATGTACCTACCTAATAATAAAAAACATAATCAGTCGCTCTAAGTGCAGACAAGTTATATAATGAAACAGTATAACGAAAATACAGAACTACAGAGAGAATAGGCCAAAGGGTCTCTCGAGGCTCTGGTGTTCAGATATGCACCTCAATCGCAGTTCCCACACAAGCTTGCATTCAGGATGAATGTGCCACAAGTAGATAGAAGTCGACCTCAATGACCGCGCTTGCATATCAACAAAACCACATAAAACGATTTGCTATTTCACTATCCAGCACCTCATACTTGGTTAACAGGGCTGTAATGAGCCGGTTCAACAACAGTTTTGTAAACCTGCATCACAGCAACGGAATTTATGTACAGCACAAGGTGCACTAGAAATAAATCTGTATTGAAACCCATTCATAGTTTGTTCCATGGTGCTTTGCCCACACAACCAACCACGCACATATGGCTTTGCAACCGCACCACCCCTGCACTTGATTCTTAGTTCCGAGTCTGAGTTGATTCGTGGATGGAGTGCTGGACCTGGAGATAGTGAGCCCAGTTATCACATGTTGATGTTGCCGTCATCTACCTTGTTTGCATTATTGGTGTTGTTGTGGGGTTTGGGTGCACAGGACAATGGTCTATTTGCCACCACTAGCCCTAACATGCTACACTATGAGTACAGGAGTTGCATCCATAGTGGCTTACTAACCCCCCTACAAGCTTTGTGTCTCATACATCTGATTCCAGTACTTCAAATATACTACAATTCCCCAGCCTCTCCTGGTCACAATGTCATCACTATAAATTGCTTACCCACCAATTGCAAGATCTGCTACCAGGTGTAGAGTGGCCAAAGTATGAATTAGAGCTGCAACGCACACTATCCCCTTTGCGTACTGCTCTACAATGACAGCTGTTGTTTCACCCAGGCTCCTTACAATCTAGTAGCCCAATATACACTCATTGTATGTAAATACTGTGTAATCTGTACAATATCTGTATAATTCTATGTACATATGAGTATTATCTGTATTGCCCTGTAAATACCTGTGTTGACCTGTATATACAATTGTTCATGCTCCACCCAGGTCCATCTTGCAAATGAGCTTCTGCTCAACGTTGAATGCCTGGCTAAATAAAGACTTGATTGATTGATTGATTGTCATCACTCACCCTAACTATTAATTCATTTATGTTCCCCATCCCCCTGCAACACCCCTTTGCCTGCACTGCTGTCATCAGATGTCATTTAGTTCTGACACACTGCAACAGCTCACTTCTACTCACCCATCTTCATCCAAGGCTCCCCATGTATCACAACATGCAAAGCACCTCTAATGTGGAACTGGGTACACTCCATTTGCCTCCAAAATTTGGCAATCCATACTGAACATTGCATGTCACTAGGATGTCCACTCTGGTTCCCCACTAGACCAATTTTCAACTATAACATGATCCAGTCTTCAGTTCCACAGCAGCTTACCTGGTATGGCCTCCACCAACTACCTCATTGCCCGTCTCTCCCTGTTGAGGCAGTATTCAACATCCAATTTAGAAACAGTACACAAAGTAAATGCACTGTTCCACTGCAGTGTTGTGACTAACGGTAACTTAACACCTGTAATAGTGTACTCTTGTATTGGAGTCTTAACACCTTTGACTTTACAAGAGAATGATGTTTAAAACTTTTAAACTGTAAAATCAATTTCAACATTTGCACAACACTGATCAGTTCATCATGGAGTGATTCATGGTTGCATTCGCAAGATACAATACCACTGTAAATTCATCAATTGCAATGACCGATATCCACCACTGTGTGCACAATGGAGAGTACAATGACTTACCGCACTAATTCTTTTCCCTAGATTTTTAGCACCATGCCAGATCTCATAGGACTGTTTCACTGAAGGGTAATGATTGCCTGCAAAGAGAGAACAAAAATGTCAACCTCTGTTGCAAGTGACTGCAGGCACCATAACAGAAGTTGCACTGCAAATTCTACTCACGCAGCGTACTGGAAATGGATGCATGGGCATCTGTCACTACCTCTGTTACCATAATATTGTGTCTCTGTAGGTCATCAAGTGACCGTTGCAGTGCCAGCTTCTCCATATTTGGGGACTTGAGCCCAGTTTCTCGCTTATCGACAATCTTGATAGAAGTTATCTCATTTGTGTCATAGTCCATGCAAGTATATGTGCAGTATTGAGCAGAGTATCCAGGACTGTCCATGCGACCATCACCTGGTCAAAAAAAAAAGAGAATCGGAAATGAACGTCACATTGCCATGAAAAAAAAATTTGCAACAAACAAATGGCAACATCAGAAAGTATTGGTCATGTAATACAGCCAGAAATGATTTACCTATTATTACAACTCCTTTCCCACCACGTTCATTGAGTAGCCTTGCCTCCATTTCATTCCATACTTGTTCAATAACTGGAACCACATAGGGTTTTTGAAATCAGAAGAAGGATGATGCACTAATCATTTCCAGATTTAGAAACTTGAACATGAGGTCTATTTTGCCAAAATTGTTCCCAGACAGGAGGATAGAGCTTGCAGTTATTAAATCTCCTGCATTAAATCCATGTTTTAGTTTTGGCTGAGATGAAAATTTAAATGTTACATGCTGATTGCGGCACACCTACAAGACATCGATGAACAGACAATGAGCATTTCATGTTGTAACATGACATGGCCAGTTTAGGAAGCAGTAATGTACTGGTACCTACTTACCCATGTCAGCACTAGGCAACTACCACTTGATCGGGAAATTATATGCAGGTCATGGCCACAGGAACTACAGATGGAGTTCACACTTGTCTTTGCCAGTGATATCAAATTCTTGTAGTATACAACAAACAATTTCTGTTCAACCACAGACTTTGCAAAGTCAGCATCTGCCTTGCCATGGTCCAGTGTGATGTTTGTTTCATGTTTCTCTACACCTGTGTCAAACAAATTCCCCTCTTCTGACAGCCCTAGTACATCGACAGCAATGGATGTTTCTGGCAGTTCATGAACACTGGAAGGACAGAACAAAAAACATCAGTATTGCATGCAGTATTTGAATGCTCTGGTATAGTGAACTGTACTGGTGTTTTCAAAAAGCATGATTAAGCACCTAACAGACAAATGTGTTGTAATGTGATAGCACTATGGTAGAACTAGTGGCATAGACATCAGAGCAAAAACAACAGAAAATGCATGTAGTTCATATGCTATCCGCAGCTATTTCTAGGAAAGACAATGTGTGTCCTTACATAAGCACAAGGCATCAAGAATATCTTTGCTGGAATAAAAAATGTGGCTATAGTAAGTACAAAACTCCATGAAACATTTCGGAAGTGCCTACATGTGAACCAACAACACACTGTAACAAACACGATACCAAAGTGTCTACTATTAGATGGTAATTTCTTTTCAATGTTATTGTGGGTGTATTGTTAATTCATTATGAGTGTTGTGTACTGTTGTGCATTAATGTTGCAACATGCATCAGTAACCGTACAATTTGCATATGCACCATCGCATATAAGTGCTTTGTTACATGGTATAAACTGAACTGCTGACAGAGTTCATGGTGCACAGAAAGGTACTGTGTCACAATGGTCAACAGCATGACACTTACCCAGATACCTCTACAAAGTCTGTGGCATCATACTGCGTATCGGATTTGTTGATGGTCTCAGCTCGATAACTGTCATCTTTGCAGCCACTGTCTACACACCTGCAGTGATAAAAAGCAAATAGTACATTTGAGATTGTGAGCCAATGGCACTGAACATAAGAGTTATCGCCTGTAACTGTTGCAAGGCTATTCAAGTAACACCAAGGCACTCACTGCGATGTTCGCATGTACAAAAAGTCATCACAGTGCAAACGAGTTTCTTTGTATCCCAAATGTTGTGCCAAGGAGAAGGTTTGCATTTGTTGTTCATCCTCATCCGACATGGGTTCACAGTCCATCCTAAAAATACAAAGATGTGTGAGAAACACCAGAATGCTGTGCATTTGGCTTTGTTGGTTAAATGACAAGGCCTATAAACACTCAACTTAAAATGCATTAACAATGATTAATGAATTTTTTTGATTAATAATGGTGTTTTGCATTCAATGCAAGATTAAAATACTTCACAATTCAACACACTTATGTGTTAAAATAACACATTCAATATGGACGTTATAACACATAAATGTGTTGAAAATTCAACACACTTATGTGTTGAAATAACACATTCAATATGGACATTGTAACTCATACATGTGTTAAAAATTCAACACACCAGGGTTAGTAAAAGCTACACATTTGTGAGTTGATCAATATACACACCACTTTTTGCATGTGTTAAATTTAACACACACTGTGTTTTCCATCACCGCACTAACTGCTGTGTTAAAAATTAACTAATATGTAGTCAAATTTAACACTTCCTTTCTAAGAGTATAACTGTGGTACAACCTCCACTTTTATTTGCTGTGATGACAATGCTGGTGTACCAACACTGATGAACAGATCTAGTAGAGCTGCATGGCAGTCAATGCGAGTGAGTGGACGGAGAGATAGGTAGAGAAAAAAAGTGGGTGGAGTAGTAGTTAGGATATTATGGGCGTTGATGGGAGGGGAGGAGTTGGATGAGTATTTTGATAAATGAGAGCGGGTAGGATAGATGCAAGTCAGGGGGTAGGCAGGTAGTTTATTCAGCAGCAGAGGGAAACGATACAAGAAGGATTACTGGCTGGCACTAGAGTGAGGACGAAGGATGGATAATGATCATTAGTACATATGGCGAAGAGAGTATGTTGCTGACTTTGTGGGTGTGAGGCGGGATGAGAGGTCGCAGAAGAGAGAACATGCCAGTATTTCACAATGAGAGAAACTACAGTAAGCACATAGTGGGACCCAATCAGATACTTGCCCGGAAAATGACATTATTTTGCTAATGTCAGAGCTGTGTTATGTAGTCCTGTAACCATCAACTGGATTGCAGTCATTCTGTGCACACTCTTTGCAGGACTGTGGTGTTGAATGTATCAGTGGCGAGATCAACTGTTCGCAACCTGCACTTTTTGAAGACATGCCATCATTCCTACAGTGGGCTGAAAAGTACACACCATTGGTCACCAACAGTTCCGTGATATGCTGACTGCACAACTAACAATGAGTGCCCTCTCCCCTCACAACACTGCCCAGCAGCAGAGCCTGAACTTGGGGGATTGCTAGAGCCTTTAAGAGGTAAAGCCTTCTGCACTACAGCCTGCCTGTTGTGTAGATCTTCCTACCCGCCCGCCCAGGGGTGGCACTTCATTTATTGCTGCTGGCAGGTCACGTGTCACGTCACATGACCTACCCATCATTTACTAAGTGTCCATTTTCCCATTTGCAGCTTATACACTCCGAACACTAGGGGTTGCTGCACTTTCCACTCTGGCACCACTAACCACTCTCCACTCCTTCCTAGTAACTATTGCTATCCCTGTCCACTAGAGGTCTCTGCAGTTCCCTCCTAATCCTTTCTGCTGTCTTCTTTCCTCACTCCTTCCCTTCAGACCACCACTAGGCCCCTTGCAAGCCTCAAACCTTGTACCCCTTACTACAAAGTCTGCAGCCCAACCATCAAGCCAATGAACCAGGCCAATATCTACCTCTAATTTCAAGGTTTTAACCCTTCCTTCTTCCAAACAAAAATACCTATCCTCTGTCCTGCTGCTATTTTCAAACCCAGTACCCTTGCTATCAGAGTTGGCAGCTCTACCTCTTAACCATTGTATCTGGCTATCTAATCCTTACTTTCTAAGACTTCCATAGTCTCTGACACCCCTAGTCTGCCAAAATATTTAATCATTTCTCTCTTGCTGCCACTGCAGGCATTGAACCCTGCACCCTTGCTATTTCACTCAGCAGCTCCACCACTCAGCTATCACATCAGACTATTGTTTGTGGTAGGTTTTAAGACTCTAAAAGCCTCTAACCCTCATAGTCTGCTAAACTATTTTCGGAGTATTACTGCAGGCTTTGAACCCTGCACCCAACCCTGCACCCTGCTGCTGCAGCTACTGTTCTGGGACCTTTTCTGTCACCCTAGGCAAGCCTTCAACCTGGTGCCCTGTGCACTTGAGGCAGGGGCTCTACCACTGTACCAAGGTGGCAACTAAACTTGTGGGTAGACCTTTCACCTTCTTCTACCTATCTCATTACTGCTATCTGCAGACCCATCCTAAGATGGCTGCCCACCTTCTCTTGTCATGCCTCTCCCTCCTCCTTCTTCTCACATGGCCTCTATCTAACCCGGGTGTCCCCATGGCTCCACAGGTCCCCTACTCTGGGGCTCCAGAGTCACCTCCTTCCTTCTCTACTATCTCCTTGCTCCCCAACCTATCACACCCTCCCCCCAGTCCCCACCTACCTTCCCCCCTTTGTGCCTATGGGCAACTTATTGTACTAGCCTGCCCATCCTATACCTCTTTGCCCACCCCTTGTGTCTCTAAGCTCTCCCAGTCCTACTATCTCACTCGGCATAAAAATGCCTTCCCACCCCCCTGATCAGGGTTGTACTTCTCCTCCTACTCTTGTCAGGGAACATTCATCCCAACCCTGGCCCAACCCACAATAACTCCTTGACTAGATCCCCCGGGCTTCTTATTGCTTCTATGAATATCTGCAGTCTCCTGAAGAAATTTGACTTGCTCCAACGTTGGGTCACTGTCCACAAACCTGACATCATCTCCCTAGTCAAAACCTGGCTAACTGACTCTACCCCTGACTCCCTTGTCTCACTCCCTGGCTACTCCCTCTTTCGAGAAGACCATGTAGGGAGATGAGGTGGAGGCTGTGCTATTTATATCAAAGACTCCCTTCCTGGTGTAGCCCTCCCAGCCCCTGTCCTTAACCATAGGGCCCAGGCCCTTACCCTAAAGCTTACCCCCGACCCCTCTAAAGGCCCCCTCTTTCTAACCTCCACCTATATTTCCCCAAAAAATCAAACTCAGGCCCTGGTCCCTCTAATAGAGTGTCTCACCTCTCTACCACATTCCCCTGAGCTTATTCTCCTGGGTGATCTAAACATCAACTGGATTAGCCCCCCATTCTCCTCCACCTGCGACTCCTTTACTGCTATTGACCTAACGCAACTTGTTACCCAACCAACAAGAGTGAACCCCTCAACAGGGTCTAGCACTCTTCTGGATGTAATCCTCACCAACCGGCCTAACCAAGTTTGCAATCTACAAGTCCTTCCAGATGGAATCAGTGACCACTCCCCTATTCTTTTCCGTTGGATTACATCCCTAACCAAACCCACTTCACAGGCCACCCTACGGTGGCGGTTGTGACCAGGTGGACTGAGAGGCCTGAAGCAACTTCTAGCCCAAGTTGACTGGTCTCCCATTGAGATCGCCCCTAACCTTGATTCAGCCCTGGCCTTCTTCACCTTAATGTTTAACAAAGCTTGTGATATCTTCACACCCCTAACCAAACTCCGTTCCAAGGTACGCCATACTCCCTGGGTCACTCCTTCCCTACTCCAACTCTTTAGGCACAGGGATAACCTGTGGCACCTAGCCACAGAAACTGGCCACCCTGCCAACAGACAGGCATATGCTGCTGCCCAAAATAAATGCACCTGGGCCATCATAAGCAAGGCTGATCATTTCCAGACCTCACTCACCTCATCCTGGGGAATGCTAGAACCTTCTGGATAACATCAAACAACTAAATGGTGGTACACGCTCTCCTCCACCTTCCTAAATCAATATTGAGGGTATTATCTCTACTGATCCTACCTCATTATGTAACTCAATAAATCCTTTACCGACCTTAGCTCTGTACCTCCCTAGCAACTTTTTGACCCCCCCTCATTCTCCTGACCCTGCTCTCTCACACGCATCTTTCCACTTCCACCAGGTTACTGTCAATGAAGTCAGACCGTATCTGACCAAGGCCCTAAGAAGCAACACCACTGCCAGTGACTCCTTGGACCCCAGACTCCTCAGCCTGACATTGGACCAGGTCATTGCCCCAATCTCTTGCCCCTTCAACAAATCACTCTGTCTAGGGCAATTTCCATCAGCCTGGAAAATTGCCACTGTCACTCCCATACATAAGGGTGGAGATAGGGCCCTTTCTGGTAATTATCGTCCCGTCTCAATCCTCTCACCACTCCCAAAAGCCTTAGAGAAAGTAGTATCCTCACAAATATCTGAGTTTCTCACCAAATACAGTATCCTCTGCCCTGAACAACATGACTTCCATGCTGGGCACAGCACCAATACCGCCCTCATCGAGTTTTCTAACTTCCTCCATTCCTCCCTGGACTCGGGCCCTCTTGCTGGTGCAGTGTTCATCAATCTGTCGAAAGCCTTTGACACCAGATCCCATCCTTTCCTGTGATGCACTCAGCCACACTGGCTTTGCTGCAGGACCTGTCTCATGGTGCTCCAGCTATCTGTCTACCTGGTCCCAGCGTGTAAAAATCAATGGCACCCTCTCTGACCTCTGCCCTATCTGATCTGGGGTTCCCCAGGGCTCTATTCTTGGGCCCCTGCTCTTTTCCCTTTATCTCAACACCATGCCAGGTGTCTGTACTGGTAAACTCCTCCTTTATGCAGATGACGCTGTTATCTTCGCTTCTGACCGTAACCCCACCACCATCCAAGATTCCCTGCAATTATCCTATAAAGACATGGAAGCCTAGTTTAAAGAACATAGACTGGTTATCAATCTTAAAAAGACCAAATCTGTGATCTTCTCCCACCCCAAAACAAAGCTAGTAATTTCCAACTTCAAGTCTTTGCCAGCTCTATGTTTCCACTCAAACAAGTTTACACATACAAATACCTTGGGATAACCTTTGACCCTGCCCTCACGTTCCATTCCCATATCTCTGCCTTAGCCTCCACCACCAATATTAGGTTGGGAATCCTTTACCGCCACAAACATTGTCTCCCCCCGATGCCCTCCGACTCGCAGTTATGTCCTCCATTCTGTCACTTGTTGACTATGGCTTACCAGTCTACGGGGCTGCTGACCAGACCTCGCCAAACAAAATTTGCCTCACCTTAAATAAGGCCTGTTGACTAATCTTAGGTGCTCCTAGACTTACACATACCTGCCATCTTTACTCCCAGGCTATTCTGCTCAATATTGATGAACGTCTTAGGTATCAAACCTGCATCCTTACAAAAAAAACTCTCCTTGGGCTCTCTCCTCCTGGTTTGACTGCCGTTATCCACCATGTTAACTCCCTAGCTTCAACACGGTCCTCCTGTAAAACCAAGTTGAAGGTACCTAGGGCAAGGACCTCTCATGGACAACGGGCTTTCCACTACCATGCCCTGTCTTGGTACAATTCTCTCCCTGCCAGTATCTCAGACACCCCCACAATTTCTTGCTTTAAAACTACCCTCCAGAACCACCTTTTCACCACTCGCAGCTGTTGCTTTTAAGCTATCTTGCTCACTCTCTGACAAAGCCCCTGTTGGCTGCTCAAATCCTCTACCTTCTCTACCCTTAGTTCCTGTTACCTCCCTGTTGACTCTGCTAAAACACACTGTATTGATATCCTATGTTTTTCTGATGTTCTAGTTATTTCCCTGAACAGTGTTAACTTCACCAACCCTGTATGTGGTAAACTGTTGATCTCATTTGTCCTCCTGTATCCTCAAAAAAAAACCCCAAAAACTGTACACTGTTTCTCTGTCCTAAGTTGTTATCACTGTATTGTCTTCTCTGTAACGAGCCTCTGGCTCAAAGGTTGTAAACTGATGCTTAATAAATAAATAAAAATAAATAAATATAATTTTTAAACCAACATATGAATGGCACATTCAATGTGGTAGCAGACAATAAAGTGTAAAGTCATGTTTCTAACCATTGCAGCATTTACATGAATCAGACTGATCTGCAGTACATCGTAAGACCAATACCAATGCAATCTGAAACAGATAATCATTGCTGCAGCAGCAACTTTGAAGAGTGGGATCATTCCAGATGCCCTACAGGGATCATACATTAGACAACTAGTATTGTAACACACTCGAGAGGGATCAATGTTAGACCTGGTACTCTCAAATGGAGATGGCGAGACGATCACAGGGTTGGAAGTGGGTAGCCATCTGGGAACTAGTGACCATCGAACAGTATGGTTCACAATAAACACAGCAGTAGAGTCAAGCCATACAGTGGCAAAGGTAGTGGACTTCAGGAGGGCTGACTTAGCAAAAATGGGTGAGTGACTAAGGAATGCACCAGCAAATATGCAGAAAGGAGGGGTGGAAGAACAATGGGGATTAATGAAAACTGCCATCACAGAGGCAAAATGCTTTTGTGTGAAGCAAATAAACATAACAAAATGATGTAAGAAACCACTATGGGTCTCAATGGAGGTGGCAGGGACAGTTAGGGAGAAAAAGAAAGCATTCAGGTAGTACAATGAATCACAGAAGGAGCAGGATAGAGAATTGTATCAGTTAAAGCAAAAGGAAGCAGGAAAGGCAATCAGAACAACAAAGGCCAAAAATGAGGAAAAGATTGCCAACTCAGTTAAGAAGGGGGATAAAACCTTTTATAGGTACATCAGTGAGCGAAGGAAGACCAAGGAAGGGATAGTGAGGATTAATAAAGGGGAGGGGGGCTGGGCAGAGGGTGACTGTGAAAAGGCACAGATACTAAAGAAATACTTTTGCTCAGTATTCACAAATGAAGAGGGGGAGGTACCTAAACCAAACAGTAGAAACATGCTGGATATGGGGGGTTGATACTAGCCCTTTCACAGAAGAAAAGGTTATGAAGGAACTCTTAAAAATGAAGGTGGACAAAGCAATGGAGTCTGATGGGATTCATCCCAGAATTCTAAAAGAACTAAGGGTAGAACTAGTGACACCACTGACCACCCTCTTTAACAAATCATGGAAGGATGGGGCTGTACCTGAGGACTGGAGGAGGGCAGATGTTATTCCACTTTACAAAAGTGGGAGCAGGGCAGAAGCAGGAAACTAAAGGCCTGTTGTGCTTGGGAAACTAATGGAATCACTTCTGAAGAAAAGAATTATTGAGTACCAAGAGGCCAGACAGGCACAGGACCCAAGGCAGTATGGATTCACAGCGGGAAGGTCATGTCAGATGAATCAAATAGATTACTTTGACACGGTAACCAAAGTAGTAGCTCAAGGAGGAGCTGATTTTAGCAAGGCATTTGACACAGTCCCACATGAGAGATTAATATACAAGTTGGCTAGCCTGGGAGTGTGTCCCAAGATGGTAGCTTGGGTAAAGAATTGGCTGGAGAACAAGACATAGCAGGCAATACTAAACCGAGTCCACTCTGAAGAAAGCGTGGTTACAAGTGGTGTACTGCAGTGTTCCTTAATAGGACTGGTCCTCTTTAATGTGTTTATAAGCGACATCGCAGAGGGACAGGAAGGAAAGTATGTCACTTTGCAGATGACACAAAGATCTGCAAGAGAGCTGATACACAAGATGGGATGGAAATGATGAGAAGGGATTTAGCAAGGACGGAGGAATCGGGGGGTGACATGATGACAGGGTGAAAGACAGCAGCAACTCTCCACAGCTCCACACCTTCGCTCACTAATACAGTTTTTTTTATTCAAAATTCTCACAAACAGTGTGCTTTACCTGTACTAGCCGACTGCTGGAGGACTCCTAGGAAGTGGTGAAGTATTTCAGGATGGATGTTTACATGAAGAAACCGCCGTCAAGGCACTCGCCTCCATCAACTCTGGAAAAAGAAAAGGCTGCATAGCAGCCTAAACATCAGCCGGCGAGTACGAGTAAAACTCACTGTCCTGCAGTCGCTCTCTCAGAAGAGATATTTTTAGAAATAATGCGGCCATGGCAAGAAAGAATAGCAGAGATTGAAGATGATATGCAGCAGATTAAGTCCTCCGTTCAAGATATTTCAACAAGAGTCAGAGACTCAGGAGACTCAGAGGTCAAACTTGTATCGTTGGAAAAAAAGCAAGACAAAAATGAGCTTACGATCACACAGTTCAGAAGGAGACTCAAAAAGTTGGAAGACCTACAGGGGAGAAGCAGGAGGAATAATCTCCTCATTATTGGTGTACCTTAGAAAGAGGAAGGCTCAAACCCAATACTCTTCATGCAGAAGCTGTGCGAAAAAATAGCAGGTCCTTCCCCAAATTGATCCACCTATGTAATCGAGCGGGCACACACGCGCTCTTCGTCCGCCCCCACCTCCTAATTCTCCCTCTTGACGCTTGATACACCATTTATTGAATTTCCTAGATAAGCAATATATCTTGGCCAAAGTCAAGGATCTGCATGAGGTTTTGTGGGAAGGGCATCGATTAAGGATATCACAGGATTTTCCACAATCGGTGAGAGTGAAGCAGCAGGAGATGCACCCGATCGTATCAAAACTGATTGCAGCGGGAAAGCCCTTTAGGGTGCGATACCCCACAGTACTTCATGTTAAATATGAGGATCACTAGATACCCCTGGAAACCAAGGAGCAAGTGCTGAAAGGGCTTAAAGAGCTATTCCCCAACCTGTTCAAATGAGATGGTTGATTGAGTGTTACGGGGCTGCAGTCGCCATGGGATTACTGTAACAGAGTAGCTTGTAGCCTTGGACAGAGAACTCGTTAATAATGCATTCGGTTGGGTCTTCCTCAAGAAGAATATAATTGAGGGGTTCCCTAGAAGTGGCTAGTCACTTCGAGGAGACCACTTCTAATGTCTATCTTGTATTTGGCAGAAGAAGCTGTTTGCTGTGTTAGTACTTGGACTGTCTAGACATTATGGCACGCAACCTTGATTGGTTGTCAAGATCCCAGCTTGTACAGTCTGCGGTTTGATAGTTTGAAAGTTGTTCTTCAACCTCCTGTAAGGCACGTTGGATAAAGATGGAGAAGATTGTGAATTTTTACTTTACAGCATTACAGGACTACTGTTAGTGTTTCCTGTTACTTGGGGACTGAAATAAAGTTTTTTTTTTTCCTTTTATTTTGTCCCTTCCTTCATGGGCTTACTTGTACAATTGCAGGAAGGGGCAGTAAGTGTGGAATACGATGAAGTAATCGTATTTGGAAATGCTAATCTAAGAGTGCTGTACTCCATTCATTATTGCAGTATTTTCTAGGATGTTTAAACAGCTTTAAATGTTTGCAGGTTTGACTTGCTGTTTGTTTAAGTGGGGAAGGTGCGGGAGATGGGGAGGGGGGATTTTGGTGTGCATCGCTCTGCAAAAAAGAAATAACAAACCTTACTTAATTAGGTGTTGCAGTTCATTGGAACTGGGGTGAGGGGAAAAGGGGGGTTTGTTTCTGCTTTATCTTGGGGACATCGTGGTAGAAATAAAGGGGGTATGTAGCTATAACTGTGTTATGAGGGGTGAGGAGAAGATATCAAGTGTGTGCAATCTACTCACTACTACAGAGTTTGGTTTAGGACATGGTTTGGGGACCAATCAGGGACCCTATAGACAGGAAGGCGTAGATCTACCCACAGAGTTATGAGTCACTGAGTGTAATGAGTGGCCCGTATAAACTAATATGTTGGAATATTAAAGGTGCCCAGGACAAGTGTAAAAGGCAGGTGGTCCTTAGACATCTACAGTATTTGCAGACAGGGATAGCATGTCTCCAGGAGACCCACCTGAAGCGGCAAGACATCCATCTATTTACCAAGGCATGGGTGGGACAGGTTTTTGGTGCTGGGAGATCTAATAATAGTGGGGGAGTGGCAATGTTAATAAATAAGAAAGTTCCCTTTAAGATGGGGAAAGAAATATATGACCCCAACGGGAGATGCATTCTCTTACATGGAAGTATTGAAGCTCAGCCAATTATACTCGGTGCTATATATGGCCCAAATTGTGAATCCCCTGCGTTTTTTACACAGTTACTGAGTATAGTGGTTACTAACCCATCGGTCTTAACTACATTAGGAGGAGACTGGAACGTGGTTCCATACACACATATAGATAGATCTGACTCTTGGAGACAGGAGTTCTCTCCCTCACAAAGGGCGTTACATGATTTGATGAGCAGTGCAGACATTTTGGATGCATGGAGGGTGTTACACCCTATGGAGCGTCAATACACTTTTTACTCACCCCCGCATAAATCTCTTTCCTGAATAGATTTTAATTTGCTAAGTTCCCTTTTGCTCCCAAGTGTCATAAGAGAGTAACTTCAGACCAGTCACCTGTCTCACTTTTGTTTTTTCTTGGGCCAGGAGTTAGAAGAGATTCTGTCTGGAGGTTGAATAATCAGCTACTCCAGAAGCCTGATACCTTACAACAGATAAAGGACTTCCTATCTAATTTTATATCTATTAATAGGGGCTCTGTCACAAGAATTGATGTGGTTTGGGCAGCTATGAAGTGCACCTTAAGAAGAGAATGCCTGCGGCTGGCTGCCACTAAATCCTGACAGTTTAGAGCCCAACAGGACACTCTGCTTTCCACCATTCGCAGGCTAGAGACTACCCTTAATAGTAGATCCCTGGATACTGACTGGGCTACCCTACACAGGCTACAGGCCCAATATTCAACCCTGATGTACCAGAGGGTGGAGTTATCTTTGAAGTGCACTAAAATCAAATATCTGGATGTCAGGGAAAAGGCAGGAAAACTGCTAGCGGTTTGGCTTAGGCAGGCCGAGGCCTTCCGCTTCATTTCTAGTATTAGAGCGGGTAACCAAATTTTTACATCATCTAGAGAGATTGTAAGAGAGCTGCAGACATATTATCTGAGGCTGTATTCAGTTGACCAGATTGATTGCCCCACAACCCAAGCTATTTCTAATTACCTTACCTCTGTAGTGCTCCTTAAAATATCTCCCCAGAGTGCCACGTCACTCGGTAGTCCAGTCACTATACAAGAAGTTAAACAGGCAATTGAGCAACTAACATCAGATAAATCTCCCGGACCAGATGGTCTTTCTAATAACCTATATAAAGCAGGTATATCAGAAATTGCCCCTTTTTTAACAGAGGTATTTAATTTCTGGTATTTGGAGGGTATTTCAGAGGATAGTTTACTGAAAGTGTTGATTACCCTTATACCCAAGCAAGGTAGGGACCCCCTCTACCCTGGAAGTTATTGACCCATCTCATTGATCCACACGGATGTAAAAATTGTAGCCAAAGTTCTGGCCAATAGGTTAAGTCCCATGTTAGCTACCCTTATTGGTCATGAGCAAATTGGTGTCATGGCAGGTAGGTCATCCATTGATCATTTGCAAAAAGTTATGTATATTCTCTCAGTATCCAGGGACTCTGACTCAGCTGCAGTGTTGGTGTCCTTGGATGCTGAGAAAGCTTTTGATATGGTTTCCTGGGATTTCCTGTTTGTAGTTTTAGCATGGTATGGCCTCCCTGCAGAGTTTGTTAAATGGGTCAGGTTATTATATGCTTGCCCGTCAGTGCAGGTCTGGTGTAATGGAATCTTGTCTGACCCCTCTCAACTTCAGAGAGGGACCAGACTGGGTTGCCCTTTATCCTCACTTTCATTTAACCTTTATTTGGAACCCCTGATTCAGAAGTTAATTTCCTCCCCATGAATCCAAGGCATTAAAATCGGAGAACGACATTATACCCTGTCGGCTTATGCGGATGACCTACTGATACACCTAGAGGATCCTATATTAGGAATCCCTGCTCTTTTGGAGGAGACTGAATCCTTCTCAGCTGTTTCCCACTATAAGCTTAATATATCTAAAACCAAGGTCTTTCCCTTGAATAACAAGACCTCCCAGGTGGTGATAAATAACTCCAACTTGGAGTGGGAACCTCTTACCCTTACTTATCTTGGAGTACAGGTTGCTAGAGATGTCCCCACTATGATCAAGCTTAATGTCACGGATTTGATTAAAAGTATTAAGTCAGATCTAGATAGATAAGGAGGCCTTCCTCTTACATTATGGGGAAGAATACATATTGTAAAAATGAATGTTCTACCAAGGGTATTATACCCTTTAGGGATGCTTGGGTGTTTTCTTCCCAAAAAGTGGTTTACCCAGTTGCAAGCCATGTTAAATACCTTCTTGTGGAAAGGCAAAAGCTTTAGACGATCTTATACTAAGCTTACGGGGCTCAAGTTGCAGGGTGGATTAACACTGCCCTCTTTCTTTACTTATTATTGTGCCCACCACCTTAGTAAAACAGTTTACTGGTCAAAGGCAGAGTGGGAGATAGAGCGTCAGGCTTATGTACCCTTATGGCTGGATGTTGAAAGATTCTTAATATCCCAGCATCAATTTACTCTTTCCTCTCTGATTTACATCAGTCCTAAGAGGCTCCCCAAAATGCTAAAGAACACTCCCATCGGATGGTCAGTTAGAGCCCTCCATCAATTACAAACCCACCTTTCACGCAACTGGCATACATCCCTGGAGCAACCGATAGTTGGTAATCCCCATTTTAAAATTAATCATAAACCCATCTTACCCACATTCTGGCCTTTTTGATTGATAAGAAAGTTTCTGACTTATCTGAGAAGGATATACTGATTTCCTTCGCTGCTATCCTTTCATGTTTTGAGGTGCCTATCACAACCTTTTTAAAATATAAACAGGTTAAAGAGGCAATAAAGACTCATCTGGGATGGGAGGGTATAAGTCGGTCGCACACGGAGATACTGAATAAGCTTCTACACTCAGCTGAAGAAACCCATGCAGTGTCTAGGGTCTACAAGGAGGCACAATATATTGACGCCAACTTACCCCGGGGGACCTGCTATTATTGGACCCAAGAATTATCCCTCACAACGGAAGTAGAGACTTGGAAAAATACATGGAAAAATTGCTATAAATTTGTTAAGCAGGACAGACTGCCATTGATACAGTTTAACATCATGAACAATCTATATTATACACCAGTTAAATTATACAAATTGGGTCATCTCCCCTCATCTAACTGCACTCGATGTAATCAAACTCCTGGTTCCTTATATCACATGTTATGGGAATGTTCAGTGGTTCAGGCACTGTGGCAATCTATTAAGCAATTACTGGATCCATTGTTTGGGCTTGACTCCCTGTTCACTCCAGAAATGTGCTTACTATAAAATTTCCCGAAGGGTATCCAAGGGGTCAGGAAGGCATACCTAACTTTGATTTCCACCATAGCTAAACTTATCATTATGAGGCACTGGAAAGACAAAGCAGGGTTGTCAGTTTTAGAATGGTATAGAGAAGTGCTTATAGCTCCCCAATTAGAGAAACATATTTTACACATGAGTAACCGTTCTCGTTTATACCATTCTAGATGGGGCTCCCTGGATGCTTTACTTACTGCATGGAAACCATAAAGGCCTGTGGTATTTGGTTTTTTTCTTAGTGGCAGTTCAACTCTTCCATTATATTGAAGCTAATTATATACACACTTGATATGGGGGATGAGAGGAGGTAGGAAATACGTAGGAGGGATAAGGGGTGGGAGGAGGGTGGAGGGGTATTAATGGGGATAGATATAGTTGTAGATGCAGTAGTAATAGTTATTATTGAGCCGATGTAACCACAAGGCTCAAATGTCATGTTTTGGTTTATGTATGATATCCCATGTGCCTAATAGCCCACATGTACAACTTAAAAATGAATAAAGCATATTGAATTAAAAAAGAAGGATGGGGGAATGGTCAAATGTATGGCAGCTTAGATTCAATGCAAAGAAGTGCAAAGCAATGCACCTGGGAATCAAAAACCCATGAGAAGAGTACACAAAGGGGTGGTGAGATACTAACAACAAAAATGGAAATGGGACCTGGGGGTAGTCATATCAGGTGACCTAAAGATGGGTAAGCAATGTAATAGGGCAGTCAGGGAGGCTGGCGGGATACTGGGATGCATAGGGAAAGGCATCACCAGTAGAACACAGGAAGTTGTTTTTCCTCTGTACAGACTGCTGGTGACACCCCATCTGGAGTACTGCGTGCAGTCCAGGAGACCCAATCTCTGCAAAGACATAGACATGATGGAGGCAGTCCAGAGAAGGGTAACAAAAATGGTGCAGGGTCTGCACCAGAAGGCATATGAAGAGAGACTTAAGGAACTTAATATGTATACCCGCGAGGAAAACAGGGAGAGGTGAGACATGATAGAAACTTTCAAATACATCAAGGGAATCAACAAAGTCAAAGAGGGTAACATGTTTCAGAACAAGAAGTGTGCAAAAACAAGGGGGTGCAATTTGAAGATTGAGGGGTGGCGGCTCAGAGGTAATGTTAGGAAGTATGTTTTCACAGAGAGTGAATTGTGAATGCATGGAACAGCCTTCTTGAGGTGGTTGTGGAGACAAAAACAGTGGTGGACTTCAAGAATGCACAGGACTGTCATAAGGCAATTGTTGTGGGTGGATGTAAGAAGAAGTAGGCTGTTGGTTAACTAGGATCTGCAGCATATCCATTAGGTAGGGAAATGGGAAGACTGAGTGGGCCATGCGGTCCTTATCTGCCATCAAATTCTATGTTTCTATGTTTCTATGAATACATTATGCATTCACAATACAGTTCAGAACTCACATCTCCAGTAGCACACGAGCAACATCAGAACGGAGCTTCAAGTTCAGATCATGCTTTACTTTGAGCCAACGAGCCATTTCGGCACCAATGCTAATACGACACTTGTTACGCAGATCATCATGCATTTTCTTGTTTAGTTTATGAGCAGAATCTGTGATAGTCCATGGCTGTCCATGCTTTGTGCATTTTTTCCTTTCCATGTTGTTCGATTAGCAGATAGTGAGCTACGCTGGACAATCAGTACTCTACAATTGAAAATATTAGCACAAATTGTTACATTATGAAACATACTCATGGCAAATCATACACAGGTAAAGTTAAGTATTACTATGTTTAATATGTATTACTATAGTGCCCATTACTGTAGGCCGCAAAAGTAATGTAACACACTATAATTGAAAATTACATCCTTATCATGCATGCACTACACAGTTGAGAAGTGAATTTTTACAGATAGATATCTTATTGAAGATAGACCACATGGAAGACGTAGCTCCACCAGTGGAGCAACGTTGACTTACATCAAAATTGTGGGTGGGGGGCAAAACTCACCACATGGGGTGGTGCGCAGACACACCGCATTGTACGTTACAGTGATGAAATTTGGTTCTGGGTCGTGTCTCGGATGGGGTGTTTATTTTATTTTAATTTGGAAGCAAAGTATAAAAAGCCAAAAGGTAGGTGAAAGGGTAAGAGTATTGCGGGAGATATTATGGATGGGGGTCTCAGTCTCAGGTGGGTAGAAACTGCTTGGATGACAGAGAGTCCCATCACAGCACTGACAAGAGGGAAAAACAATCGGGGGAAACAAATTGTCATGTCATTGTATCGTTTCTGCTGTGGAGACTGTAAAAATGAGTCTATGACTCAAAGGATTGTCATTGGGATCCCTTCAATAAATGCAACAAATACCTTCATGCTGACATGCAGCAGCACTGAACACTGTGGTACAATGCTGATCTCAACTCTGTGCTACGAATTAAATCATCTTATGTACCCTATTGGTAAGCTATGCCAGTTTCCGCTACCACTTAGCACCTTGAGGACCACAACCAGTTAATCCAATAAAGGTACTAAGAGCTGCTGTGGAACACTGGCAAGCTCCAGAGTGCAGCAAAGGGTTGGCATATCAATTGTCCATCCACGACCTAATACCCATGACACCAAGTAAAAAGAAATTTCTATTAGCTATCTGCAACCTTACCATCAGGCTGTAAAATCCAGTTTAATTTGGCCTTGTGAACCAATGCCCATCACCTGTCCATTAATTTGTGTTTCTGCCTTGACAACTGACTACAGGTCCCACACCACAACGTACATCTGCATATTGTTATGCATACAATTGTCTCTGCAAATACCACAAATGAAAGAAAAAGCCACTATGGTTCTCAAAAGAGGTGGCATGTAAGGTCAGGGAGAAAAGGATGGCATTCAGGAACTGTAAGGAAACAAAGAAGGAGCAGGACAGAGAGATGAACCAGTTAAGGCAGAAGGAAGCAGGGATGGAAGTCAGAATAGCAAAGGCATAAACTGAGGAAAAGATAGCAAACTCGGTCAAGAAGGGGGATAAAACTTCTTATAGGTACATCAGGGCGTGTAGAAAGACAAAGGGAGGTATAGTGAAGCTAAATAGAATGGAAGGTGGGTGGGCAGACAGCGACAGTGAAAAAGCAGGGATAATGAACAAATATTTCGGCTCATTATTCACAAAAGAGGAGGTGGGGGAGGTGCCTAATCCAATTAACAGAAGCACTCTGGATAAGGGGGGTCAATCCCAGTCCTTTCACAGAAGAAAGGGTTCTGAAATAACTCCTAAAACTAAAGGTGGACAAAGCAATGGGGCCTGATGGAATTTATCCCAGAATTCTAAAAGAATTAAGCAGATAACTAGTGACAACACTGACTACCCTTTGTAACAAATCATGGGAGGATTGTGTGGTACCTGAGGACTGGAGGAAGGCAGATGTGATACCTCTTCACAAAAGTGGGACCAAGACAGAGGCAGGAAACTACAGACCTGTCAGTTTGACCTCTGTGGTAGGGTAAGTGACTGACTCACTTCTGAAGGAAAGAACTGTTGAGTACCTAGAGGCCAGTGGGGCACAGGACACAAGACAGCATGGGTTCACAGCGGGAAGGTCATATCAGATGAATCTAATCAATTTTTTTGACTGGGTGACCAAAGTAGTAGACCAGGGAGGGGCTGTCAGCATGGCCTGCCTAGACTTCAGCAAGGCATTTGACATAGTCCCACACAAAAGATTAATAGTCTTATTAACAAGGTCCTAGGGTGGTAGCTAGGATACAACATTGGCTGGACAACAGGACACAGGAAGTAATTGTAAATGGAGTACACTCAGAAGAAAGAGGGGTTACTAGTGGGGAACCACAGGGTTCAGTACTGGGTACAGTCTATTATAAGTGACATTGCAGAGGGACTGGAAGGATAAGTATGCCTCTTTGCAGATGACACAAAGTTCTGCAACAGGGTTGATACACAAGGATGTGTGGAAAGAATGATAAGGGACTTAGCAAGGTTGGAGGAATGGTCAGAAGTATGGCAACTTGGATTCAATGCAAAGAAGTGCAAAATAATGCACCTTGGAAACAAAAACCCAGGGAAACATCACACAATGGGTTGGGGGAAGTAGTAACAACAACAAAAATGGAAAGGGGCCTGGGGTAATCATATCAGATGACAAAAATGTTAGCAAACAATGTGAGAAGGAAGTAGGGAGGGCTGGGGGGATTCTGGGATGTATAGGGAGAGGCATCACCTACAGAAAAAAAAGAGAGTTGTAATCCCTCTGTGCAGACAGTTGCTGATATCACCTCTGGAGTACTGCACCCAGTTCTGGAGACCCTGTCTCCACAATGACATAGACAGGAGAGAGGCAGTCCAGAGGAGGGCAACTCAAATGGTGCAGGGTCTGCAAGAGAAGCCATATGAGGAGAGACCAAAGGAAGCTGAGGAAAGGGGGGGGCATGATAGAAAGTTTTAAGTACCTTTGTGGAATCAACAAAGTCCAAGAGGGTAGCATCTTTCAGAAAAAGAGATGTACAAGAATAAGGGGACACAATTTGAAGATGGGGGTTCATGGAAATGTGAGGAAGTATTGTTTCACAGAGAGGGTGGTGCATGCATGGAACAGCCTTCCTGAGGAGACTGTGGGCTCTAAAAGTGTGGGTGAATTCAAGAATGCATGGGACAGACATAAGGCAATTTGTGTGGGGGGTAAGAAGAAATAGGCTGTTGGTTAACTAGGATCTGCAGCTTATCCTGTAGGTAAGTAAATGGGCAGACTAGGTGTGTCAAGTGGTCCTTATCTGCCCTCAAAATCTATTCTTTCTATGTTTCTATCTTTCTATCATGAAGTCACACAGATGCGTATCATGGGTGGTTCCAGGGACAGCAGTCACCATGCTGTGATTGAATACCATCACCAGTCACCATAAGTGATGGAATCCCATTAGACTGGTGCATGTCCCTTGTGACAAAGCATAAACCAGAAGTCTGCCATCCACAGTAATAAGGTACAAGGGTATTGCGGAACAGTTCAAGCTCTTCTGTAGTCATCTGTATGAACCGCGAGTAAGGGTAACACCACACACCATAAACGTGGTGTACTGCTAGGCTGTGCTGAGAGCACCGATAAACTGCTATGTATTGCACAAAAAATAGCAAGTACCAAACAGTGACACCTGCATTTTTATATTTTACCTGTAAAAAAGAATGAATGAAATTTAAAAGATACTGGGGCATGGGCCAGAGGTCAGCAAGCAGTACAGATCCGCGCTGAAGCAGGCAGCTCCGTGCTGCATGATGCTGTGTTGGAAATGTTCAGCTATAAATCATTTTTGTATACAAACAAAAAAATGTATTATTATTAGTAAATGTACTTGAGAACGTATATTAAAGCGACATTATAGTTGGTCGGCTACAGTCAGAGAGATCGAAAACATCTGCTTGGACATCATTGTTTTGTCATCAACAATGTTCAAAAGTGGCTCAGATGAATGTCAGGAGGAAAGTCTCCTTGTCCTTTATACCCTGTGCCAACAGAGGACATGAAAATTCTTGAAGATCAGACAAAATTGAGTACGGAGAGACAGACACATGTAAGACAATGTGCATGCAGTAGTAAGCCTAATTTATTGAATGGTGCAGAGGCTGGGAATCCAAGTCGAGTACGGCCACCTCCAATGTTACAAATTAAAAAGAAAAGAGACACTATTCGGTGTGAGCAAAGTGGGATTACACCAAGTTGAAACAGAAAAGGAACAGCAGCAGAGTAAACTACTATAAATGAACTCCTGTTTACGATCGCGCTTAGTGCTGTCTCATATGATTATTGCATATAAAGCCACAAAAAACTCAGCGGGAACAAGAATGAATGAGGTGACTATTCAAAACACAACAGGACAATAATAAAAATAGTTTGTGAACTGAGAGTAACAAAGGCAGCATCGTATGGCAGGTCACAGTCTGCTTCAGCAGATCCGTAGTACTGGTAGACCTCTAAGCCATGACCCAGTGTTTTTTGCATTACATTTATTTATTTCATGCAGCAACAGTGCAGGGATGCAACACTGTCATTGCACAAAGTGACTTGGACGCAGCGTTTTCTAGCTTGTGGTTTTAAAAAAACAAAACACCATGAATAGATGGTCCTGAGCAGAGCTGGAAAGAAGCAGTGGTCAGTGTCTGTAGTATCGCCCCAGGATATATATTCCAGACCACCCCTTCTCTCCGACCAAACGATTGCTCCGAAGGGTGAAAGGCAGGATTTCAATTTTAGGGCTGACAGGTACGTACTGGGAGGGCATATTTTACACACACTGGGACATATGAGAACTGCATACCAGATGCCTGAGTAACATATATAGGGCATTCTTCCAACTATAGTTACAATGAGAAGACACTCTGTATCTGGAAACAGCAGTTGGATGGACGGGGATATACATTGCGTGGTAACTACAATTTTGACATACACTTACCCAATTTATGTCGGTATCTTTAGGTATCAGTGTGACAGAACCCCCAAGACTAGTGATGCTGCTGGAGGCAGGAGGGGTGGGGACATAAGATGAATGCAGAAACAAAAAACAATCAATTCAAGGAACAGAGCCGATCCAGTGTGTAAAAAAAATGTAAGCAGAGATTCGATGCACATAAAGGATCAGTGTCAGAAGAAACAAGAAAAAACATTTTGGTACATACCCGATTGCTGAAAGCTGTACATAGAGCAGACCTGTGTAATGAGGAACCCTACTGTGATTCACCTGGGTTGCTAGTTGGCAGTAATTGAAGAAAGCTACCAGCGTGCAGGTGCACAGCAATGTGGGTGGTCCCCAACAGCTAGCAGTGTCGTAATTAGCTGGCTGGCAGCTCAAATTTCAGTTGTCCTGGAGAAATATACAAATTGTTGAAATTTGAAAAAAGTGGAACACAAATAGAAAAAAAAAAGGAAACAGTGCAAAAATAGCACTAGGGTAGGTAACAACAGTGTCATCAGTACAAAGAGTACATTTATGGGATCTTCATCCAACAGTGTCACTTTAAATATGGGTCTTTTGTGAATATGAATATTGTTTCTGAAAAATATTATCAATACAGTGCAAACAACTTCACATCAGAAATAATTCCATATCTCCTTTAAAACTCATCCCTGTCTTGGCTTCAAGTCACTCTCTAGCCAGGTCTCTTCCATTTATCCACCACCCACTCCATGAAGAACTGCCTCACGTCCCTCCTGATCCTCCCAACTAGTGTACGCCTGTGTCCTCTAGTCAGTGTGCCTTTGTTCCTCATGAATGAGTTCTTATAATCCACCCTGTTGATTCCCCATAAGAACTTCTATATTTCGGTCATAACCCCTTTCCCTCTTGGCCTTCAGTGTGTAACACTAAGGTTTGCCAGTCTTTACACATACAGACTCCTTTTTGCCCTGGGTATCTTTGTGGCCCTCCTGTGTATGATCACTACTGAATGTGGTCCCTGTCTTTCATGAGGTGTAGACTCCTGAACTGCATGCAGCACTCCAGGTGTGACTTTACCAGGGACCTATAGAGGGGCAGTACTATCTCCTTCCTCCTATTAGCAAATCCCCTCCCTGTACATCCCAGCATCCCATTTGCCTTTCCATATACTTTGTTGCACTAAGCAGTGGACTTGAAGCTGTCACTAATGATGGCCCCCCGACCTGCTGCCTCTCCTCAGCTGTCTGTCATGCTCTTACTTCTCCCATCCAGTACTCTGTTTTAGGATTCTTATTTTACCAATGTGCATTAGTTTTCACTTTTTGTTTTGCATTGAACTTTAGTTGCCATATTCTGGGCCACTTTTCCAATTTTTACAGTTATCTTACCCTTTCTCTAACTCCCTCCTCATCATTCTCTCTGGCACAGATCTTGGTGTGATCAAGAAAAAGGGCATCATTCTATACTGCAAATGAAGATATTAAAGAGCACTGCTCCCAAAACTGATCTTTGCATTTCCCTGCTTATGACTCCCCTGGGCTCTGAGTGCACCCTATTGATAACCCACCTCTGTGTCCTGCCCCCCTAGCCATTTCCCATTCCACTTGATCAATTTGTTCGATACCTCCAAGCAACCCAGCTGTATTATTAGCCTTCTGTGTAAAATGGAATTGAGAACCTTGTTAAAGTTCAGGTACTAAACATCCACTGCTTGACCCCTGTCAATACCTTTGTTACCCAATCAAAGCAGTCAATCAGGTTAGTTTGGCAAGATCTCCCTGTTAGAAACCCATGCTTCCTCGTGTCCTGCCCTGCAGTGCATTAGCTTCCAAGAATTCCACTATCTGTTCCTTCATTATACTTTCAAGCAGCTTGCCTACAAACCAAGTTAAACTGACCAGTCTGTAATTTCCCAGGTTATTCCTTTTCCAGCTCTTAGAGGTTGCACAGTAGCCACCCTCCAGTCTGCTGAAACTACCTCTGTCTCCAGGGAACAATTAAACAGATTTGTCAATGGTGCCCCCTTTCCCAACAGAACCCCCCAAAAAATCTGTATTTTTCTTCACCCATAAAAGAAGAAAACTGTCCCCCAGTGTAGAGCATCTGCTCTGCTCAGAGTCTATATTGGTAATGGCATGATAGAATAGAGACACCTTTGCTTTCAAGTTTACAAGTTTTATTGAATGATCAAAGACCATGACAATGTACACAGTATGTAATTTACAACAATATATAAACAGAGACAGAAAAAGCCTAAACATTTATACAGTGCATACTCTATAAATAAATAAATAAATAAATATCCTATCTATAGTAAATACAAAATACACTAAAAATATGAGTACTTGCCAGTACATACCTAAATATGCATTAAATACAAGATGCAAAAACAGAATTCAATTAAAATGCAATATTATTAATTAGCAAAAATCAAATCCAAACAAACAAGTTGGTCATGTTTGCTCCAGTCAGAATATAATTTAAGAGAAACAGTACTAATTCATCTTCTTTTTCTTTCCAAATTGTATTCTAGATATATTTACCAAACAATTGGCCACAGCTTTAAAGATCATGTGCAACGGTTTTTACATATTTTTGATAGAAGCTTAAAAAGCTGAAATTCAAGTCCTTGTGTCATGGTTAGTGTTTCCTGAAAATTTCAAGCTGTTTGGTTTTGTGGTTTTCTTTAAAACAACATTTGTTAACGTGCTCTTCAGCGGCTGAAAACAGTGGATTTATTTCTGTCCTCTCAGTCAAGCTTGGAGTGTGATTACATCATTTTGGAGTAGTTTGCTATTTCAGATTCCCAATCAGAGCAGCACCCTGTAGAGTTTATGGTTTGCTGAGCTTTCCAGGTTTCTTACTAACCCAGTCTCTGGCTTGTGTTTAGATCTGCTTAAAATATATCTTTCTCTTCCTTTAAAAAGCTAATCATTTCATTTTCAATGCTGAACTGAAGCAGTGGAAATCTTTTTCTGTGAGAAATCAGGTTGTCTGCATCACAGCTCTTCTTATTTGTAATCAAACCTCAATTTGTTTTCTAACTATATAATGCAGGGCTGTTTAATGAATATAAAATAAATCTAAATTGTGTTCCTTCACAGAAAGTTGTTCTTTGATGTAGCCGTCATAAATACAATCATGTAAGAACATTTTTTTTCATGTCAGATTGACAAACAGGTGCTTGGCACACTCTGATACAGTATTTCAAGCACATGTACTGTCAGAACTCACAATAGGGAGGCGGTATAGTGAAGTGGTTTAAGGCTTTGAGCTACAAATCTGGAGACCTGGGTTTTAATCCCACAGCCCCCACTTGCATATATTGTCTGACCCTGAGCAAGTCACTTAACTTCGCTGTGCTCCCAGGTTGCACCTGTAAAAAAGCTTTCAGCTTAGTGTGCCTCACCTGGTTAAACAATTGGAAAAAAAATGTCAGTTCTTTGGTGGTTTCTGTGTGAAAATACAAAATGTATGTGTATAACTAGAAACACTAGATGGCATCCTGATGCAACATGTCTCTGCTCCACAGTTGAAGCAGCTGCACTCTACTGCCACCAGTCCCCTACCCTACAAGCCCCCTGCCTTCTGCTCCACATTCAAGGTTGCTGCACCCTGCTTCCCACTGTGTTCCCCACACAGTCAGGGATTGTGCACCCTGCTGCCTCCATCCCCTGCCTAAAGAATCAGGACTACTGCACCCTGCCACTCCCTGCCCAAACAATTGGGGTTGCTGCATCCTGCTGCCCTCTCTCCCCCCTCACAGTTAGTAATGCTGCACCTGTTGCCCCCTGTTCCTGTCTCCACAGTCAGGGCTGCTGTGCTGTGCTAATCCCTACAGTACCAGGTTCACTGCCTCCACAGCTGGGGCTGCTGCATCATGCTGTTCTAACCACCAGAGGTGGGGTGTTTGCTGCACTCACTACCCACTTCCATTGCACCAAATGGTCAGGGCTGCTGCATCATGCATACCCCATTGCACAGTCTGCAGGGTTCAGTATTAGGACCTGTCCTCTTCAATGTCTTTATAAGTGATATTGCAGAGGGACTGGAAGGAAAAGTATGTCTCTTTGCAGATGACACAAAGATCTGCAACAGAGTTGGGGCACAGGGTGGGGTGGAAAGGATGAGAAGGGACTTGGCAAGGTTAGAGGAATGGTCAAATGTATGGCAGCTTAGATTCAATGCTAAGAAGTGCAAGGTAATGCATCTGGGAAACAAAAACCCAGGGGAAGAGTACACAATGGGGGGTGAGATACTAACAACAACAAAAATGGAAAGGGACCTGGGGGTAGTCATATCAGATGACCTAAAGGTGGGCAAGCAATATGACAGGGCAGCAAGGAGGGCTGGGCAGATACTGGGATGCACAGGGAGAGGCATCACCAGTAGAAAACAGGAAGTTATTATCCCTCTGTACAGACAGCTGGTCAGACCCCATCTGGAGTATTGTGTGCAGTTCTGGAGACCCAATCTCCACAAAGACATAGACAGGATAGAATCTGTCCAGAGGAGGGCAACTAAAATGGTGCAGGGTCTGCACCGGAAGACATATGAAGAGAGACTTAAGAAGCTTAATATGTATAGCCTCGAGGAAAGGAGGGAGAGGGGGGACATGATAGAAACTTTCAAGTACCTCAAGGGAATCAACAAAGTCCAAGAGGGTAGCATCTTTAAAAACAAGAGGTGTGCAAGAACAAGGAGGCACAATTTGAAGATAGGGGGGTGGCTCAGAGGTAATTTAAGGAAGTATTTTTTCACAGAGAGGGTTGTGGATGCATGGAACGGCCTTCCGGAGGAGGGTGTGGAGTCAAAAACAGTGGTGTAACTCAAGCATGCATGGGACAGTCATAAGGCAATTCTAGGGGGTAGGGGCAGAAAGAAGTAGGCTGCTGGTTAACTAGGATCAGCAGCTTATCCATTAGGTAGAGAAATGGGCAGACTGGGTGGGCCAAGCGGTCCTTATCTGCCATCAAATTCTATGTTTCTATGTTTCAGTCAGAGTTGATCTACCCTGATGCCCCATGTGTCCTGCTCTACAGTTGAGGCTTCTTCACCATGTTGTCTTCTATCCCCTGTCACCACAGACAGGGCTGCTGCACCCTCCTCCTTTCTGCAGAGACAAGGGGCTCTAGAATACAGCAGGCCTAAGCAACCTCAACTGTGTAGAAAGGAGCAGGGTGCAGCAGCCCTCTCTCTGGTGACATGGGATAGTAGACATCATGATGCAAAAGTCTTGGCTGTGGTGCAGAACACAGGGCATCAGGGTACAGCAGCCCTGACTGTGAGATGGGGTACAGTTGGTGCAGCAGCCCTGCCTATGTGGGGCAATGGAAGTGGGTAGCAGGGTGTAGTAAAAGCCCCACCTCTGGTGGAAAGGGCAGCATGGTACAACAGCCCCAGCTGTGGAGACAGGGAACCTGGCACTCTAGGGCTTAACAGCACAGCAGCCCTGTCTGTGTAGACAGGAACAGGGGGCAAGAGGTGCAGCTTCCCTGCTGGTGAGGGTGGTGGAGAGAGGGTAGCTGGGTGCAGCAACCCCAACTGTTTGGGCAGGGGGCAGCACGGTGCAGCAGCCTTGATTCTTTAGGCAGGGGATGGAGGCTGCAGGGTGCACAATCCCCGACTTTGTGGGAGAAGACAGGGGGCAGCAGGGTGTAGCAGCCGTGAATGTGGAGCATAAGGCAGGGGGCTTGTGGGGCAGGGACAGGTGGCTGTAGACTACAGCTGTCTTAACAGTGGGATAGAGACACGGTGCATCGGGATGCCGCACAGTGTTTCTAGTTATACACATACATGATGTATTTTCACACAGAAACCACCAAAGAACTGTAATTTCTGAGTTCAGAAAAGTGCCTGACACATTGCTGCAGTATTTCAAGCACACGTACTGTTTGTCAATCTGACATGAAAAAAATATTCTTACATTAATGCATTTATGAAGGCTACATCAAAGACAGACTGTGTCTGTGAATAAACAAAATTTAGATTTATTTTATAGTCAATTAATAGTCCAGTGTTACATAGTTAGAAAAAAAAATCTGTTTTGATTAGAAAGAACTAAGAGCTGTGACAGACAAGCTGATTTCTCACAGAGAGAGATTTCCACTTCTTCAATTCAGCATTGAAACTGAAATGATCAGCTTTTTATGAGAAGATAATGATATATTTCAAGCTGATCTATCTAAACACAAATCAGACAATGGGTTTGTAAGAAATTTGGAGAGCTCATCAAACCATTAACTCTACAAACTACTGCTCTGATTGGGAATCTGAAACAGCAAGCTACTCCAAAATGATGTCATCACACACGAAGTTTGACTAAGAGGACAGAAAAAACTCCACTGTTTTCAGCCCCGGTAGAGCAAGTTAACACATGCTGATTAAAAGAAAACCACAAAACCAAACAGCATGAACATTTCAGGAAACACAAATCATGACACAAGGACTTGAATTTCAGCTTTTATAAAAAATATGTAACAACCGTTGCAAATAATCTTTAATTATAATATCATCATTAGATGTGAAAAAGATGACCAATAAATTATTCTGATTTGTTATTTGAATGGTTTGACATAAAGGCCAGATCCATTTCGGTCTTGGAACATCATACCACTTGCAGGGAAACATGACGTGCTCCAAATTATCTAAAGTGGAACAGGTACAAGAACAATATCTGGAGCAGTCAGAACTGTGTTTCCTGTAGACTGCTTCAAGAATATTGTTTGGGAATACTTCCAGCCTAAATCTAGTATATTGTTTTCTATATTCTTCATCTATAAGACTATCAAGATAATATCTGTAAAAGCGCTCAGAATCATTTGCCCTGTACTAGGGAAACATTTTCAACTTTTTTATAACATTTAGATCTAAAATCTTATAATGTTCTCTAAATACATTTGTAATAAAAGACTGATATTTTAAACTGATAGTAATTCTTCTGGCTCTGTACTGGTACAGGTGAGTTAACCCCACTTTCTGCAATAACTTTGTTATCAAAGATAACTATTCTGATTTTAAATAACCAAGGGAGCACCACAGATATTTTTCATTTAAACACAGGGCCATATATCTGTCTTGTCTGTATTGGAGAATTCTGACCCAAAAATTAACCCTTCTGGCATCAACTGATGCCTGCAAGGGAAAGAAACCTGTCTCAGCCCTTAGCACAGCAACAGGAACGAAACAGGGTAATCCTAAACTTTCACAAAACAATTTATTTAAGGTAATCTCTAATTTATTCATCTTATTATGATACCAGATCTCAGTATTAAATAAAGCCTGGGCATAATATTTAGCCTCTACTGCAATTAAAAGTGATTTGATCATGTTTCCACCATATTTTTTGTTAAACTAAAGTAACAAATTTGCTGTCCTCTTCAGTTTTGCAAGAATTGTATTAAGCTGTTTATTCCATCTCCCGTTCCTTGTCAAATGTAAGCCTAAGTATGTATAACTATCTACAGTTTCCAACTTAGCAGTCCCTCGTTCCCAAGATTTCTTTTTTTTTTTACCTTTCAATCCTAAAGGGAGGACCTGACTCTTTTGAACATTTATTGACAAGTTAAGCTTCCTAGCAAATACTGCAAGCATATTTAACTTATCTTGCAGTCCAGACTGGGTTAAGGAAAACAGACCAGGTCATCTGCATAAGCCAGTACACCACAATGTTTATCCATAATCTTAGGGGAATCGGTGCTACTAGAGATTAGGTCACACAACAACTTATCAATATATATGCAAAAAAGCACTGGTGCAATTACACAGCCTTGTCTAACACCCATATTGGTAGAGAAAGTTGAGGAAAACTGTCCCCCAGTACCTAACTTTACTGTACTTGCCAAAGTTGAGGAGTATAATTCTCTAATAATTGCTATCAATTCCATTGTAAAACCTTTTTTTTTTCATTATGTCCCACAATACATTCCTTAAAACTGAATCGAATGCTGTACTAAAGTCTATAAAGGCAGCAAAAAGTTTCTGTTTCCTAATTACAACATATTTCTCATATAAATGTCTGATTATAAAACAGTTATCAGTTGTGCTAGATCCAGCCCTAAAACCAGCCTGTGCATCAGAGCCATCGCCCAATAATAATAATTGCTCCTTAAGTCTATTCAAAATAAGTCTGGAAAAAAATTTCCCAAGGCTGTCTAGTAATGAAATAGGCCAATACATTTTAGGATCAGTCTTATCACCCTTTTTATATAATGATATTATTATTGCGCCTTTCCAAGAGTTTGGGAATACCAGTTTTTGGACACAATAATTAAAATATTTGGTCAAAGCTGCAGACCATAAAGCGAGGGCACTCTGATATACCTCAGATGGCAGGATATCAGGTCCTGGGGCCTTCCTTTTCTTAAGAGATGCAATGACAAGATACACTACTGCAGGTAAAAATGGACAAAAAAATTGCATATTGAAGTTAAACACTACTCCTACAATTTCAAGCCTTGGGGAAAAAATTTAGTAGAATAAAAGAGACCCATGTTTCCAACGAGATGTAAGTGTCTATTTCATATTTAATATGGTTTGTACTCTTAGCTATTAACAACCAGTAGGTTTGATAATCCTTATTATGTATAGCTTTGAGCATATAGTCCCATATCTTTGTTGATATTTTCCATGTTTAAGTGTAAGAAACTTCTTATATTTTTCTAAATACTTATTTAATTCTCTAAGGTTTTGTTTGGTTTTATATTGCCTAACATTTCTATTTTTTTTGTTCAATTCTTTTTTTGCTATACGACATTCCTCATCAAACCAAGTTTCATTTTTATTCTTTATACTTTTTTTAGTCTTTGTAGACTGAAATAATTTTTTTATATTCTCAAGGCTTGAAAATAAAAGCTGATGCAGGAGCTAATATCCCAAGTTCTCATCATTAAGCTTTGTACACAAGTCCTGCAGAAAATGTCTTGTTAGGGGAGATAAACTATCCTGCCATTTGATTCTGTTGTTACAAATCACAAATTGCGTAAGTTCAGAGGAGACATCAGTAATACATTCTATATCCTTTGCTTGTAAAACAAGAGGGAGGTGATCACTTTCGCCAGTGGTTGGAATCTTCATAATTTCCCAATCTCTCATATTCCCATTCAAAAAAAAATAGTCTATAACTGAAGGACCTTTAACAGAAAAATGAGTAAAATTACCCTCCCTTTCTCCATAGATCCTACCATTAATAGGTACTAGATTAAATAAGGATAATAACTCTATTAGCTTCTGTCCCATTTTGTTCAGTCTGCTATCTTTTGTTGTCCTTGGAAACCTGAAGGCTTCTGAGTGACACCAATTATGAAAGTTGCTATCAGAGTAACCATCATAAAGCCCAATCCTTGCATTAAAATTACCACAGAGAAGTATTTCTTCACAGGAAGTTACTGTCCAGCTTTTATGAACAAAATCCTCCAATTGGTCCCACAATGTAGGAGTATAAGATTTAGAGTTAAATGGAGGAATGTAAACATTTGCCAGGCAGAAGTTTTTACCTTTTTTAAATTGAATATAAATAACCATTATGTTCTTGTTAATATATAGAATATCGGCAGTAATATTCGGATTTATTTTAATTAAAGTAATTAAGCCCCCTACTACTCTCCCTTTTTTAGACACTTTCTCTCCTGGTGTTTGGAAAATTTGGTATCCATTTAATAACTTTTCTTGGTCTTTATCATGCCAAGTTTCCTGGAGACACACAGTGCTGAACTTGGATATATACTCTATCCATTCCTGATCCACTAATTTGGAAAAGAAACCTGCAATATTCCAAGAAATTAATAACATATGGGTGGATTTTATTTCTAAATGTTGGCCTTTTCCTTTTGTCAGTCAGACTGTGTATCCAGAAAATCAAATCTATTAAAGGTTGTAACATTAAATAACAGATCCTCCTGATTTTTATTAAATGATTACTTGTGTTTGGAAATGGTCTGGTGAGAAAGATCATTCAAAGAAACTAAATATACTGTAAACCTAGTGCATCTAGTAGACCCCTATTCTCAGTAATCTTACTATATAAACTTAAGAAACCCACTTTAATAATTATTAAGTCACAGTCAGGGTCAGAACCCTGCCTTGTAACAGTAATTGATTTGGGATCTTCTATAGATACATTCAGTACTTGCTCTAATATATCTACTACTGTATCTCTAAGTTTGATATTATTCTCATACTTAGTCCTACCCAAACCATACAAGTACAGTAACTTAGGAACTCTGTCAACCAGATCTACCTGTTTTGTAACAATTGCATTTTGTTTTTTTCTGTTTGTTTCCCCTATTTAATAATGTTCCTTCCACTATGTGTACCCCTGCTTCATCTAATAATGTTGCTTTGGCTAAAATGCTCCTTGCCACATCTGGACTTTGTACCATAAGGTCCACTCGCCCCATACTTGTACCTTTGTTCCAACTGGAAACTTTTTCTAATGTAAAATCAACAACTGGAATTCTTAAAACATGTCTGAATAAATCTGACAGTGTAGTTTTTAATTTACTTATAGATTCATTAAAAGCTAATTTTAAGCCCAAAATACTGAGATGACAAAACTCATTTCTTGCTGATTGAAGCCTCTTATTCAATAATTCCCTATTAATATATTCAATCACACACCTGAATTTTCTAAATCCCTCTTTGTTGATCCAGATCTGATTCGCTACATGTGGAGCTGTGCAAAATATAAATAAGCAGTCTGATCCAATCACATCCTTATCATTCCAAATTTGTGAAATATCTGAAGCTATTAAGTCTGCACCTGTAGCTGCCCTTTAGAGGTTCACAATCTTATCCCTTAACTCTGCATAGGTCCAATTGTACGTCATGTTAAAGCCATAAGGTGCTAAAATGGCACAATTACAGAGGTCTATATTTCTTTTTGTGCAAAATTTCTCTGGGTAATTTCAGTGTGGTCCCTCAACTACCCTGACTCTGTCATTCACCCCTTTTACTATCCTCTGGTCTTGATTTAAAACTTTACCAACATTTGAACCATCAGCTACCTTATGATCTATATTTATAACTGTATTTTCCCAGCATGCCATTTCACCCTCAGCCACAAGGACAGTATTTTCTTTATATTCACTTGACTCCATTTTTTCTACAGAAGTAGGACTATCTGGAGCCAAATTTTCACCATTCGTAGATGACTTAACTGTATCCATGTCATACTGTTCACCACTTGAAACATACACACTTTCTTTATTTAACATCTTTTTTCTTTTTGCTGGCAGTTAACCTTTTTCCTTATAGGTTTCTTCTTCATTCCCTTACTTTTCTTAAGTTTTCTTATTGTTTCTGCTAGAGTCCCTTCTACCCCATCAATCTTAACTTCGGGTGATAAGACCGCTGTAGAAGGCACATCAGGAAAATCCAGCACAGAAAAATCCGGGCGGAGCAAGGTTTGAGGGCATTCTGCCTCAATAATAGAAGATGAGCCTATGCGCTCAGTTGGGGGAATTTTATCTAACTTATATAAGACATCATCTAATCTGGATCCATTTATTGCTATATTTTCTTTTAAAAGGTCTAGTTTGTGTTTCAGATCCAGTAAATGATCCAAGATCATCAAATGCGCAGTGTGTGTATTAGTAGCAGCTAAACAAACCTCTTTGCTTAAAGCAGTAGAAAGATTGGCTGCAGTTTCAGCATCAGATTGTCTTTTTAAATTAGTGATACCCATTTGATTTATACCTGTAAACTGTTTTAATCCATTTATGAACCTATTTATCTATTTATAATTCCCCAGCTACATGTTTTAGGTCATTCTGCCAATAAGGGTCTGGATTAGATTCAAAAAAGTAATCAGGAGAAAATTCTAAAGTCTCTACCATGCTTTTGGGGGTACAGTCAACAAGCTCAGTTATATTTGTAGAAGCCTCTATAATAATATGACTTCTCAAACTCAAATTATCTACAGGAATTTGTGTATCACACCCTGCTCCTTTAAATTCCAAGGTCTGAGCTTAAACATAGAAACATAGATTTTGACAGCAGATAAGGACCGCTTGGCCCACCCAGTCTGCCCATTTCTCTACCTAATGGATAAGCTGCTGATCCTAGTTAACCAGCAGCCTACTTCTTCTTACCCCCACCCCCTAGAATTGCCTTATGACTGTCCCATGGATGCTTGAATTCCACCACTGTTTTTGACTCCACAGCCTCCTCCGGAAGGCTGTTCCGTGCATCCACAACCCTCTCTGTGAAAAAATACTTCCTTAAATTACCTCTGAGCCGCCCCTTCTATCTTCAAATTGTGCCCCCTTGTTCTTGCACACCTCTTTTTTTGAAAGATGCTACCCTCTTGGACTTTGTTGATTCCCTTGAGGTACTTGAAAGTTTCTATCATGTCCCCCCTCTCCCTCCTTTCCTCGAGGCTATACATATTCAGCTCCTTAAGTCTCTCTTCATATGTCTTCTGGTGCAGACCCTGCACCATTTTAGTTGCCCTTATCTGGACAGCCTCCATCCTGTCTATGTCTTTGCAGAGATTGGGTCTCCAGAACTGCACGCAGTTCTCCAGATGGGGTCTCACCAACTGTCTGTACAGAGGGATAATAACTTCCTGTTTTCTACTGGTGATGCCTCTCCCTATGCATCCCAGTATCTCCCCAGCCCTCCTTGCAGCCCTCTCATATTGCTTGCCCACCTTTAGGTCATCTGATATGACTACCGCCAGGTCCCTTTCCATTTTTGTTGTTGTTAGTATCTCACCCCTCATTGTGTACTCTTCCCCTGGGTTTTTTGTTTCCCAGGTGCATTACCTTGCACTTCTTAGCATTGAATCTAAGCTGTCATACATGTGACCATTCCCCTAACCTTGCCAAGTCCCTTCTCATCCTTTCCACCCCACCTTGTGCATCAACTCTGTTGCAGATCTTTGTGTCATCTGCAAAGAGACATACTTTTCTTCCAGTCCCTCTGCAATGTCGCTTATAAAGACATTGAAGAGGACCTAGTCTATCTGAACCCTCACGGTACCCCACTAGTAATCCCTTTTCTTCAGAGTGGACTCCATTTACTATTACTCTCTGTGTCCTATTCTCCAGCCAATTCTTTACCCAGGCTGTCATCTTGGGACCCTCCCAGGCTGGCTAACTTGTATATTAATCTTTTGTGTGGGACTGTGTCAAATGCCTTGCTAAACTCTAGGTAGGCCATGTCCACAGCCCCTCCCTGATCTACTACTTTGGTCACCCAGTCAAAGAAATCTATCAGATTTGTCTGGCACAACCTTCCTGCTGTGAATCCATGCTGCCTTGGGTTCTGAGCCCCTCTGGCCTCTAGATACTCAACAATTCTTTCCTTCAGAAGTGATTCCATCATTTTTCTTACCACTGAGGTTAAACTAACAGGTCTGTAGTTTTCTGCTTCTGCCTTGCACCCACTTTTGTGAAGGGGAATCACATCTGCCCTTCTCCAGTCCTCAGATACCACCCCATCCTCCCATGATTTGTTAAAGAGGGTAGTCAGTGGTGTCACTAATTCTACCCCTAGTTGTTTTAGAATTATGGTGAAACCCCTGGTGGAGCTTTTCACCATCTCTCTGAGGACAGGGTGGGTGCCCCAGGACTGGAAGGTGGCACATATAGTGCCTATCCACAAGGGGGGATCAAGGGAGGTGGCAGGGAACTACAGGCCTGTCAGCCTGACATCGATGGTGGGCAAGGTGATGGAGGGCATTGTCAAGGAGAGGCTGGGGGGGACCTGGAAAAGTCAGGGTGCCTGGATGATAGACAGCATGGATTCATCCTGGGGAAATCATGTCAGACAAACCTTGTGGAGTTCTATGACTGCGTGATGAGTGCCTTGGACCTGGGTAGACCAGTGGACATCCTCTTTCTAGACTTCAGCAAGGCATTTGACTCTGTTCCTCATGTGGGCCTGTTGGATAAGCTGGGAGAAATGGGGGTGGGGAACCAGATGATCAGATGGATAGGCAATTGGCTCCAGGACCAGACCCAGAGGGTCGTAGTTGGCAGGATAGTCTCATCCCCAAAGAGGGTCATTAGTGGGGTCCCACAGGGATCAGTCCTCAGACCCCTCCTGTTCAACGCCTATGTCTCTGACATAAGGACAGGAATCAGGAGTGAGATGAGTCTCTTTGCAGATGACTCAAAACTGGGGGTGGTGGTGGATGGGGAGAAGGGGAGGGTGGCCCTGGAGGCTCTGGAAAGATGGTCTAGAAAGTGGAAGCTCAGGTTCAATGCAGGGAAATGCAAGGTACTCCACCTGGGGGCCAGAAACCCGGGCCAAGTGTACACCCTGTGGGGGGAAATGCTACAAGTCTCGATGGCTGAGAGGGACCTGGGGGTGGTGGTGGATGTCATGATGAACAACTCGGAGATGTGTAGGAGGGCAGCAGCCAAGGGCCAACAGGATGCTGGGATGCATCGCTAGGGGGAATCACCTCCAGAAGGAGGGAAGTGATACTCCCTCTGTATAATTGCTTGGTGAGGCCATACCTTACTGCATGCAGTTTTGGAGGCCACACTTAAAGAGGGACATTAAACTCCTGGAGAGGGTCCAGAGGAGGGCAACCAAAATAATTTGGGGCTTGGGGGACAGGACCTATGAGGAGAGGCTCAAAGAGCTAAATATGTACACATTGGAAGAGAGACGGGACCAGGGGAACGTGATAGAGGTCTTCAAGTACATGAAGAGGGTAAATAGGGGAGGAACAGTCAGGGTGCTTCGAAGGAAGGAGGAGGGGGCCACTAGAGGGCATGGGTGGAAGCTGGAGGGGGGAAGATTCAGGGGAGAAAGGAGGAGGAGGTGCTACTTCACTGAGAGGGTGGTGGAGCCATGGAATGCATTGCCTAGGGGGCTTGTGGAGGCAGAGACGGTGGAGGGGTTCAAGAGGCACTGGGACAGGTACAGAGGAAGGGTTCTGGAAGCAAAATCCAAATGCAGCAAGAATATCCGGAACTGGGAAGGGAGAAGCCAGAGAAAGTGAGGGGGGCAGCAAGGTTAGCACCCAGGGTGGGGGCTGACCAATTGAGCAGACTAGAAAGACCGTTAGGCCTATTCTGCTGGCATTTTAGTATGTTAGTATGAATCCCATCAGGCCCCATTGCTTTGTCCACCTTCAGTTTTAAGAGTTCTTTCAGAACCCTTTCTTCTGTAAATGGGCTGGTATCAACTTCTGTATCCAGAGTGTTTCTACTGTTTGTTTTAGGTACCTCCCCCACTTCCTTTGTAAATACTGAGCAAAAATATTTGTTTAGTATCTCTGCCTTTTCACAGTCACCCTCTGCCCACCCTCCCTCCTCTTTATTAAGCATCACTAACCCTCCCTTGGTCTTCCTTCACTCCCTGATGTACCTATAAAAGATTTTATCCCCCTTCTTAACTGAGTTGGCTATCTTTTCCTCGGTTTGGGCCTTTGCTGTTCTGACTGCCTTCCCAGCTTCCTTTTGCTTTAACTGATGCAGTTCTCTGTCCTGCTCCTTCTGTGATTCCTTGTACTTCCTGAATACTTTCTTTTTCTCTTGAACCTTCACTGCCACTTTCTTTGAGAACCATAGTGGTTTCTGACATTGTTTAATTTTGTTTATTTGCTTCACACAAAGGCTTGTTACCTCTGTGATGGCAGTTTTTATTATTCCCCATTGATCTTCCACCCCTCCTTCCTGCCAATTTGCTAGTGCATTCCTTAGGCACTCACCTATTTTGGCAAAGTCAGCCCTCCTAAAGTCCAGTACTTTGCCTTTGTATGGCTTGACTCTATTGCTGTGTTTTGTGAACCATACTGTTCGATGGTCGCTAGTTCCCAGATGGCTACCCACTTCTACATCTGTGATCCTCTCTTCATCTCTATTTGAGAGAACCAGGTCTAAGATTGCTCCCTCTCGAGTGGGCTCCAATACTAGCTGTCTAAGGCATGCTCCCTGTAGGGCATCTAGAATAACCCCACTCTTTGAAGTGGCTGCTGCAACTGTACTCCAGTTAACATCTGGCATATTCAGATCACCCATCAGCAATATCTCCCCTTTTTCTGCCATTCTAAGTAGTCTTTCTTTCATTTCCTTGTCCATTTCCTCCCCCTGAGAAGGGGGTCTGTACACAACCCCTGTGCGGATTGTGGTGCCATTGCCTGTCTCCGAATTTACCCACAGTGCTTCTTCTCCTCCCTGTTTTCCCTTTTGTTCTGTTGCTTTGATTCCTTCCCTTATGTAAAGAGTTACTCCTCCTCCTCTTTTACTCTCCCTGTCCCTCCTGTAGATAGTGTATTCTGGTATGTTTATGTCCCAGTCATGGTTTTGTGTGTACCATGTTTCTGTGACTGCCACGATATCCAGATGTTCCTCCTCCATCAAGGCCACTAATTCAGGAAGCTTGTTACTCAGACTACGGGCATTGGTACTCATTGCTCTCCATTTTTTGATGGCTTTACCTTCTTTTGCAGCATCCCCCACTGACCTGTCTACCTCGGTCTTTTTCTCATTTAGTACCATGTTTTGTAGGGAGAGGCTGGGATTTTCCTGCTGCTTATCAGTGCCTCCCCCCTTGACTAGTTTAAAAGCTTGCCAATGAAGCATTTAAACCGATTGCTCAAAAGACTTGTTCCCTTCCCGGACATATGCAGACCATCCTGCCAGTATAGGTTGGTGTCCCTCCAGGTGGAACCCCAGTCCCCAATGAAGCCAAACCCCTGTACTCCACACCATTTTTTCAACCATTCATTAAACTGCATGGTGCATTTTCTGTACCTAGTAGTCTATTGGGGTCATTAAATGGCAAGCTTGACTCATTTTGAGCCAGAATTAAGGGACTATAGTGATCTTTTATATTCAATTGCTTTAATTTCCTTTTTTTCCCATTAAACTAACTGTTTATAAAAGTTTTAGTGAATCCTGCTACCTCGCTAAAGTTATATTTACTTTCCTTTCTTTTGCTACCCTTGCCTTTAATGCTAATACTTTTTGCCTTTTTCTTTGTGCCTTTACCTTTACTTTTACCTTTTTTCTTCCCTAGTAACTCAGTACTTGAACAAATCGTAACCGGGGTTGAATGTAAGTGAAATGAGGTATGCATCAGATCAATTCTGAAGCTATCAATAAATCCAGCCTGATTATTTTCTGCTTCCACTTGACCACCCTGAGCACCCAGAGCCAAAACACTGAGTAGACTCTGGTCCGTGGGTGCTAAAAGTTCCTCCCCCATTGAGAGAATCTGTTTCCTGGTGTGAACCATTTTTTCAATTACTGCCAGAAATATATCAATTACAACACACAGACTTCAGACCTACAAAAACCTGCACCAGCTACTCACTGCTATCGTACTCAAATCCTACAAACAGTAATGAACAGTAATCAATAGGACAGCATAAATTAGTACATAAATGTCCAGCTAAAATGGAGAGAGGCACAGTAAATACAGAAGTGCAAAGAAAATAGTCCAAGAACAGGGTCCACCAAGAATCACCAAGAATCACAGTTTCAGAAGCAAAACACTTCTTCGAATGAGCAAATGAAATTCTCCTCACAAGCACGAAACATCAATCCAGAGAAAATAAAGGGAAGCAGATCACAGCAGATTTATTCCTCCAGGTTCACAATTCTTGAGACCTGAAGATCTCTCAATTCAGGCAGTTCAGTTCAGTTCAGGCAGTCCCTTGACTCATGTCCATAATAGCAGCTATTATGCAGGTATTTCAGAAATCAGAAACTTCTTTAGTTCAAGTAATCTCAAGGAACTCTCTCAGCTTGGAAATGCAGCCACTTTTAATACTCTGTCTCACTCCAAGTATATGCAGCTGCAGCCTATTCTTGTTAGAAATCACTAAACAAAAAAGAGACTTCTATGAATTTTAGCATTTTCTGTAAATTACATGCACACCTTTATCTACTACTGCTAACCAACCAGGTATTATCAAATTGTCTACACTAAAATGAAAAAATAAAATATAAACTTACTCTTAAGGCAGAAGGAGGAACAAACGCTCCAGGGTATAAAATGCTCCAAGTTAATTACCAAGTTAATTTCCAGCCGTTAAAATCTGTGAGCTTGTTATAGCATGTAAATGGGACACAGATAGCGCACTAGTGAAGCAAGAACTCTGCCCACCCAACTGACATGCGCACTTTTATACTAATAGATCATCTGACAAAAAAAAAAATAAAGCGCATGAAAACTTAAAATAGAGATAAAAAGTATAAAGATATAAAATATATAAAAATATAGTATAATACTAAACTTCGAGATTACACCTCGGCACTTGTGATGCTCAGAAACTTGAACCAGGACAGAGGTTTAATCAGTCAATCAGAAAATATATTTTTTTTAAATTGTAAACTACAAAAAAGGCACAATAAAAACAATGAGCACAAACATTGTGTGTATATAAAGCGGTAGAACCGGAAAACTTTTCTCTGAAAGTCAGCGAGCATTGCAAAGCAGACAAATTAGCAGTCCTGCTCCTCCATCATTATCTGACTGATGTCTCTACCATGCCTGCTAGGCAGCACTGCCAGTACTCCACCACAGCTCCTTGGCACCTTCACCTCTCCTTTGGGCCAGACCCTACAGGCAAAAAATAGAGAAAGAGGGCAGCCCACTGACCAGGACAAACAAACAGTAAGTTTGACTGGAAAGATCACACACTCTAGCAATAATGGTATGACTGTTATAAAAATAAAATGCGCAGTGTAATCCTACTTTCAGAGTCTACTCCGCAGGCCCCGAAGCGCGTAGTTCAAATGTCCTTCCTATCCAGCTCTGCCTTCGATGGCCAAGATCTGAGTGCTCACCTCTCCTTCCTCGGTCCTTTGCTTTCAATAAAACCTGGCCTGCTCAGATTCAGCCAATTAGGTTTTACTATAAGGAAAGATGTTATCATTCATTCATTCCATTACTGATACGAACATAGAGGGTAAAAGTTGGTGTGGGCCAAAGGGCAGTTGGGTAAGAGGAGGGGAGTTTACATTGGGGTTGGGTTGGGTGAAGAAGGTGGGATAGCATCTTTAGGCATGCTGGTGGTGGAAGGGAAACTCAATAAAATATATGTAAATTGTGCAACAGGTGAGTGGATGGCCATAACTCACATAGTTTTAACAGGTGCAGTGCCCATTTTGTCTGACAAAAACTATGCAAATCCTACTTCCCTAGCAAATTGCCAATTTGCGTAGTTTCACCATGCAAAGTTGGGCTTTTCACTGGGCAAAATCTACATGAATTGTGACTGATGGTGAATCGAAGTCAGGCGAAGCAAATTTCCACAACTTCACCCACCACTACTAGGTTCCTACCAACACTACAAGGACTCATACTTACACAAAATCTATCTTCCTACCAACACTACAAGAACTCATACTTACACAAAATCTATCTGGAGTTCCTTAATGTTTTCACTGGAGTTAGGTCTGATGTTCTTCCAAGTAGCAAAATGGATTTCAATTAGTTCTGAATATTAGGCTTGCATTTTCTGATGTGCTGTAGATTAAGAAACAAATGCCAGATTTGGAAAAGTAGCATCTAAGAATTTCACAGAACCCAGAGCAGATGAGCAACTTTGAGTTGTAAAAATTCTGTGACTAGATTGAAACTCTGCACAACATTTATTATGCACAATATGCAACAATCTTTCAAACAACATGAAGTCTTGCTGTATTCTGACAAATGCTGTTAGCCCCAACCTTTAAACTGCCCCAGAGAACAAAGGGTTAACTTTCTATGCAGATCATAGAATGCTGAGCTTGAGCTCGGTTGATGTCTCTGTCTGGAGCTCTTTGAAATCCAACCATCAGATTCTTTACTCAGCCTCACTGAACAGTCACTCCAGAGATTTCTCCTGCAGCTTGGTTTGAAAGTCGGTTAAAGTGTCAGTTAAGTGTCGTTTTTAACTGAAATTTATTTCCGCATAGTCGGCTCAGTCTCGGTCTGTGGTGCCGTGAGTACTCTAGATAGGTTTTGTGCTGATTTTCTGTGTGGAACTTGTAAAAGCTTGGATTGGTTAGGCTGAACCAATCATTTGTGGTTAATACTTGTATCTTTCTTTAGTGTGTGGTTACCTTATTGGTTCTAAAAAAAAAACGTGTTCTTGTACGTTTTTTTCCAATACCCATGAAACGGTTAAGAACCGATAAGGGAGTCTTGCCTGGCAGTTGCCATAAAAAGGGTAAGTTTGTTAGATTGGCCATGTCTGAGAAACCCAAGGAAAAAACCAGGCCCACTGGGTTTCAACACTGCAGTGAGTGTGGGGAGGTCTTTGCCAAGGCCGATACCCATACCACCTGTGTTTATTGTCTGGGGTTTGAACACCTCGATACAGACTGCAAAATATGTAACAATTTTCCAAAATCTACGTTTGAAAAGAGATTTGGTAGACTGAGGGAAAAGGAGGTCGAGAAGTCCACTGACCCAGATGGCCAGCCTGGTTCGGTTCCGACCGAACCAGAAGGAGTGCCCTCTGACCAGGGTGATACTTCTTCGGGCAAAAGGAGAGCTGATCCCGAGGGTTCAGTTCTGACAAAAAGAAAATGCAAAGAGAAATCGACTGGTTCATATCTAGAAGTTCATGTTCCGACCACCGAGGAAATAGCCAGAGCAATTCAGATTGTGGAATCGCTTCGCCCGGTTCTGACTGATCCGGCACCTTTTGGCAGGGGTTCAGTTTGGTCGGTTCCCTTGGTTCACAATTATACCCTGAAGAATTTTATGAACTGGAGTTTAAGGAGGAGGGGGAGTTTGAAGATGATGATGGTGATGGTGAAAGTCTGGATGTGCCTGTGGAACCGGACATCTCCCCGGACAGACCTTCAGGTGTATCCCCTCCTAAGCTTTTTGAGTCCCCTTTCCACTTTATGTTTTACAGAAAGGTGGCTGAAACCCTCCAGCTTCCTATGGATGAAGCAATGGAGGATCAAGAGGAGCCTGATTATGTGGAAATGATGGACATCCCAGAGTCCAGAAGACTGTCTAGTCCCTTTCACAAATCTTTTGGGAAGCAGACACAAAAAATCCTGAAATCTCCCAATTCTATACTCCTGTCGATAGAAGAATGGACAAGAGGTATACACTATCAGGCTCAGATATGGAGTTCTTACACCAGCAATGCAGACATGTTGGGGTTGTGCAGGCTGCTGCCTGTGATAAGGCAAATATCCCCTTGGCTTCACACGCCCCCAGACAAGGACTCCAGGAAGATTGATGCCATGGCAAAAAAACAGTACATGGCAACTTCCTTGGGACTCAGGCAGGTGAATTATATGGCCTATACAGCCAGGTACCAGAAGTCCAGTTGGGACACTGTACTGGCTAAACTGGCCTCCCTCCAGCCAGTCAAGGAGCTGGAGGAGGTGGCTGCAGATGGGATTGAGGCATCAAAAGTAAAGTTTCATGCTTCTGTGGACTCCAATGATGTGTCATCAAGAGTCATGGCTACATCTGTAGCTCTTCGTAGAATGGCTTGGCTCAGATGTACTAGCCTTTCACAGGATACCCAGACTAAGGCCATGGATTTTCCTGTAGTGGGTAATTCTCTGGGGAGAAGACAGAGAATTACATGAAGAAAATGGACGAGTACAGGACCACTTACAGGAGTGCTCAGGCCAAGGAGAGGCAGGCAACTCCTCAAAGGCAGCAGTCTAGGCGCAGAGGCAGGTCTTTTCATAGGCCTTTCTACCAAGCACAGGCCTCTTCTCCTTTTTCATAGAGGGGGTTCTTCAGAGGGAGAGGCAGAAGGGGGATAAGCAGGGCTGCATCCACTCCTCAGCCTAAGGCCCCTGTCAAGCAGGCACCCTGATGGGTCTGCCCGGGTAGACTCTCCTATTCCAGTAGGGGGCAGGCTGGCTTACTTCGTCCAGGACTGGAAGTCTATTACCTCAGACAAGTGGGTTCTGGAAGTAGTAAGCCAGGGACTGGTTCTCAGCTTCAAAAAAGTTCTGAAGATGAGAGCCAGATCTTTTCCACCTGCAGGTCTCTCAGAAACTCTTGCCCTAGAGGCAGAGGTTTAATCTCTTCTGGCTTTAAAAGCCATAGAGAGAGAGTGCCTATCCTACACTGGTGCAAAGGTCTGCACTCCAGGTACTTCCTTACCCCAAAAAAGACAGGGGAGTGGCGACCCATCCTAGACCTAAGATACCTAGACAAACATCTTTTAAAACCAAGGTTTAAGATGGTAACTCTGGGAATAATTCTTCCCTCTCTAAGGCCAAGGGACTGGCTAGCCTTCCTGGACCTCAAAGATGCTTATTTTCACATTCCCATCAGGTGCTCCCACAGACAGTACCACAGGTTCGAGTTGCCCTCAGGCCACTATCAGTTCAGAGCAATGCCTTTTGGTCTAACATCAGCCCCAAGGGTTTTCACAAAGTGCCTGGCAGTAGTAGTTGCCTTTCTAAGGAGGCAAAAGATTTCCATTTTTCCATATCTGGAGGATTGGCTAATAGTGGGCCAGTCTCCAGACCAAGTCAAGTCAGACCTGCAAGTGACCCAGCAAGTGCTCACTTCTCTACAATTTCTTCTCAGTCTTCCCGAGTCAGTTCTCAAGCCAGTCCAGCTTCTTACCTTTATAGGGGCAGAGCTGGATATGGTCAAAGCAAGAGCCTTTCTTCCTCTGGAAAGGGCAAGAGCTCTTATAGAACTAGCTTCTTCCTTCAGCCTTCAGGTGTCTCGGCCAGCAAGGCATTCCTCCAGCTCTTGGGCCACATGGCAGCTTCTACAGCAGTGGTCCAAGGGGCAAAATTCCAGATGAGGGACATTCAGTTCCATCTAAGGGCCTTTTGGTCCCAGGAGAAGGACTCCCTTACCAAACTGATTCCAGTGACTCGGACCTTGATCCAAGTCATTCAATGGTGGCAGGATTAGGACAATTTAAGGCAAGGGGTCCCATTTGCCACTCAGTCTCATTTAGTGGTCCTTACCACAGATGCTTCCCTTCTGAGCCCATCTGGGGGCCCTCACTGCCCAGGGACTGTGGTCCCCTCAGGAGTCCCTTCTCCATATCAATCTCCTAGCGCTCAGGGCAGTTTTTCTGGCCCTGCAAGCTTTCTCTCAGTCAGTACAGAACAAGGTGGGTCAAGTCAGAACAGACAACACCACCACCACCATGTGGTACATCAACAAGCAGGAAGACACTCAGTCTATGGCCTTGTGCACAGAAGCCATAAAGTTGTGGTCCTTGGCTTATTTCCTGCAAACCTTTCTGACAGCAGTTCACCTTCCAGGGAAGGACAATGTGCTAGAAGATACACTGAGCAGGATCTCACTGGGCCATCACGAATGGTCCCTGGACCCTCTGGTATTGAAGGTGATTTTTTTCAAGATGGGGCACTCCAGAGATCGATCATATTGCAGCTCCAGACAATCACCAACTTCCTCTCTTTTGTTGCAGACCCCCAGTCTTGAGCTCAGTCCCCCTGGTTGCTCTGATTCTGAACTGGGAAGGGACATTTCTGTATGCCTTCCCTCCCTTCCCTCTTCTGTTCAAAGTTTTAGTCAAGATAAGGTCACAACCTTGCAAAGTGATTCTGATTGCTCCAGACTGGGCCAGACAGCCTTGGTACCCCCCTGCTGATGTCCCTAGCTGTCCATCTTCCCCTGTCTCTTCCCAGAAATTACAACCTGATAACTTCCTCTCAGGGGAGGATTTGGTACCCCAATCTTCAGTCTCTCAATCTCAAGGCATGGCTCTTGAAGAGTTAGAGTTTGCAGATTTGCATCTATCTCAGGGGGTTCTGGATATTCTCAAACTTCTCAAAAGCCCTCCACCAGAAAGACTTTTAACTCCAAATGGAAGAGATTCAGCATTTGGTGTTCCAAGAAGCATATTTCCCCAGATACTGCTGAGTTGCCTACAGTTTTGGATTATATGGTCCATCTTAATGGCCTAGGCCTCAGTCCAGCTACTCTCAAGTGGGGTCTTGCTGTTACCTAATTGTGCAGGAGCTTGGGACTGAAGCACTGGGTGAATTACATGACTTGCTTAAGCTCATACAATGAATAAGTGGCTGTGGTGGGATCCAAACCTGGAGCCCCTAGTTTCCAAGCCTGCACTCTTGCCATTTCACAACTCTGTCTTCCTGCCTCTCATGCTGCAGTCATAAGTGGCTTCTCCAAGAGAGTGAAGCTTGAATAAAATAAAGCAAGACTCACAAATTGCCTTATGATCGGATGCTATACAGGGAAGCTGGAAACTTTCTTCAGCTGTGTTTGTACAGAGTTCTGAAACAGGGCTGTGCAGCATCACTTGGCAAACACCTGATGATGAGTCAGATTATATCACTTCACATGAACCACTTTGCACTCATCAATTGTGCCATTATTATGTTTTCCCTATGAGGAAGTTTCAATCACTTTTTTTGATTTTTGAGTCTATTTTTCTCCCTTCTTCCTCATCCAGATGAGGCACTCCCTTCCCCTTCCCAGCCTGGTGACATTTTCCAGAGAGGATGAGCAAAGACCTGTAATGACCCAAGATGTTTAGGCCTTGTAGCCTTTCTAATGAAAACCCAAGGATCATGAAGGCATAAGCAAGCAGGAGACATTGAGATGTAAGTGTAATGCAAGAGTTTGGCAGGGAGGATTTTTTTTTTTTGCATAGACTTGCATCATCAGTGTTTCAAATGTAAACAAAATTCAATGATGAAACCCATTACCTTTAATATAGGATCAAACACATCTGACAGGCCTGGGGACGTGTTGCCCCATTATATGTTGCATCCTTACAATTTATTTAGTCTGTTTTATACCTTTAGGGGGATAGATTTCACAAAAGGACAGGTCTTCCCTATTTTAATCCTACAACTGAATCAGAATTGTAGTCTTGCTCATGGGTCATCCCCGATATTCAAGCTGCTACACTTTGATACACCACTTAGGGAGGAGTTCAGATTAGGACTGGAGAGAAGGAGGAGGCCTTTTTTGCTTTCTTTCCCCTGGTTTGACCACCTTGTGTTACAGAGATGTGAGTGTCAACACACTGATGCACCAGGTATAAATCCTCTCTTCCACAAGTAGTCTCAACTGCACTGCCATCTGTGGTCACCCAGGTGACAGTAAAGCAATGGGCTGCATTGCCCTCCCTCCCTCACTAGAGAAGGAGGAGAGAATTATTTGGGATGTTCTGTTCTCATCCTGTCATCCCCCCTTATGTCCCAAGCTTTGGTCTCAAATCACACTGCCAGCATCTCAAGGTGCATCACTGCAACTGCACTGCTGAGACAGCCAGTCTGTCATATCTTTAAACTCGGGTCTGGTCAACAACGTGCAGCAAAACAAATCACTGTAGATATCAGCACAGCTCAGCTACACAACATTCCTCAGACCTTTGAATTTGCCTCTTACAGTTCATCTACTGTACAGTCAAGGCTTATTCTGAAGCTAGAGTCACACACTGGGTTACTAGATGGTGGGTGTGGCTATTAAATAGAAAAGAATAACCTTTTGGAATAAGAACTGCTTTGGACTACCTTTCTTACTTTTGGACATCGATGTTGCCGACAGCAGCCCCTCTTTAAATCATTTGGTGTAAAACAAACAGAATGTACCCAGTAGACTGGCAGGTTAGCTAGAGCCATACTGCCATATTTGTGACATCATAGCCCTTTCCACAACAACAGACCACAACACTAAAGGAGGAAGTCTCCACGGGGGCTGAATTTTTCCCTTTGGGGGTAAATGTAGTGGTACTGATTTTGTTGCATGTCTATAGCCTATTCTCATTACAAAACCTAAAATGATGCTAAAATAAACATATGAGACACCTTGGGAAGGATTTTTCCAACCTACAGTAGCACTTGGTTTAATTTCTGTGGTTAATTTTCAAACGTCTTCAATTACATTATAGGCCTGCTGCTTTTTGTCTTATTCTCTTATGGGAGGAGGACTCTCCAGTGTAGGATTCTCCTGGGATTTGGGAGGGCTCTACGCTGTGGCTGATTTTTATATACCCCAGCACTGGTAAGAAATCTGACTTAAATAACTGTTGATTGTAAAAAAAAACATGACGTGTATGTGGGATAGTGTGAGTGTGGGACGCTCTATGTGGAGAGAACGCAGCACCAACTGTAACTCAAAATACAAGGGCATATAAGGCCAATTGGCATTGGTGATTGTCAGAATTCTCTGGCATGTCATTTAAAAGAAAAACACAGTTATAATCCCTAAATATTCAAATTTAGACCACTGGAATTTATGCCAGTTACAGCTAGAGGGGGTGAGAGACTGGAAACCCCTGACAAAAAAGGACTTATCTGGATTTATAGATTAAACATGCTAAACCCTAATGGCCTCAATGAAGTCTTTGATGTAAGACCCTTTTTGTGATTTCCCTGAGATGAGTTGCTCACAGTATACATTTGAACACATTTTTTTTTATCCTGATAGTTAGAACAGTAAGAGTACTGTTATTGCGTCATTTCTGTGTTGTGTAATTTTAGCATATCCTGTATGACAGATAAGGACCATAAGGCCCATCCAGTCTGCCCATTTTTTCTACCTTATGAATGTGTCATGAGCCTTTACTCTGTCAGTGGCCTATCTATTCATACTCATCTATATTGCTCCCTTATGCCTATCCCATGCCTGTTTGAAGCCCTGCACTGTATGCTTTTCCAGCACTTCCTGAGGTAGGCCATTCCATGCATCCACCACCCTTTCTGTGAAAAAGAACTTCCTCATATTACCCCTTAATCGGCCTCCCTCTAATCTCAGTCTGTGTCCTCTTGTCCTGCTATTTTTCTTATATTGAAACGTTTTAGACTCTTTCACCTTGTTAATGCCCTTAAGATGTTTGAATGTTTCGATCATATCACCTTTTTCTCTCCTTTGCTCTAGGGTATATATATATTGAGCTCCGTTAATCTGTCCTCATATGTTTTCTGATACAGTACCTGCACCATTTTGGTTGCCCTTCCCTGGACTGCCTCCATTTTGTTAATGTCCTTGTGCAGGTGCGGCCTCCAATACTGCACACAGTACTCCAGATGGGGCCTAACTAGTGTCTTGTATAGAGGGATTGTTACCTCTCTCTTATGACTTGTGATACCCCTACTAATACACCCCAACATCCCTCTAACCTTACCTACTGCTTTAGTGGTCTGCTTGGATGATTTCAGGTCATCTGTGATGTTGATGCCCAAGTCTCTTTCTTCACTTGTGATTACCAGCAACTCCCCTCCCAACCTATAGTTGGCTTCAGGGTTTCTCTTCCCTATGTGCATGATCTTGCACTTCTTTGTGTTAAACCCCAGTTGCCACTCTTCTGACCATTTTGCCAGTTTATCCAGATCTCTTCTCATTCTGCCCACCCCATCTGAATCACCTAACCTGTTGTAGATCTTGGTGTCATCTGCAAACAGACAAACCTTACCCTCCAGTCTTTCTTCAGTGTCACTGATGAAGATATTGAAGAGGACTGGTCTGGCCCCAGGACTGATCCCTGAGGTACCCTACTTGTGACTTGCATCTCTTCAAACTGTATACCGTTCACCACCACTCTCTGTTTACTGCCTTCCAACCAGGTTGCCACCCAGTTGACCAACTTCTGACCCACCCCGAGCCTACCCAGCTTATTAATCAATCTTTTATGTGGAACAGTATCGAAAGCTTTGATGAAGTCAAGGTAGGTGACATCAACTGCTCCCCCTTGGTCCACCACTCTGGTTACCCAGTCAAAGAAATCTATGAAATTAGTTTGACAGGACCTTCCTTTTGTAAACCCATGCTGTCTTGGATCCTGTGCTCCTATGGATTCCTGGGTGTTGCACTATCCTTTCCTTAAGGAGTGCCTCCATAATCTTGCCCACTACTGAGGCAAGACTGACTGGTCTGTAGTTCCCTGCCTCCTCCCTGCTACCACTCTTGTGGGGCGAGATCATAAGAGCCCTTCTCCAGTCTTCTGGGACCTCTCCTGTGCTCAGAGACTCACTAAACAGTTCTGCTAATGGCTCTGCTAGTTCCACTGTTAGCTCCTTTAGTACTCTGGGATGTTTGCCATCAGGTCCCATTGCCTTGTCCACCCTGAGCTTAGCGAGATCTTGTAGGACCCTTTCTTTTACATAGATACATAGATACATAGACAGTGTCGGCAGATAAGGGCCTATGGCCCACCCAGTCTGCCCATTTGAGCTTGTAAGTTCAGTTTGTTTTCCTAGAAGTCTATTTCCCCTTACCCCTGACCTCTAGAATTCCTTTATGTCTATCCCATGCATTCTTAAATCCCGTGATTGTTTCAGCCCCCACCACTTCCTCTGGCAGGGGTTCCACTTGTCCACCACCCGTTCTGTGAAGAAATTCTTTCTCATGTTTCCTCTGAATTGTCCTCCCTCCAACTTCATCCCATGCCCTCTAGTCCTGAAACATCTTTTTTCGCTTAAAAATAGTGTTTTCCTGCACCTGTTCCTCCCTGTAAGATACTTGTATGTCTCTATCATATCCCTCTCTCCCTCCTCTCCTCCAGGAGTACATGTTCAGTTCCTTCAACCTGTCTTCATAGGACTTGTGATGCAATCCATGCACCATTCTTTGTTTCCCTCCTCTGAACTCTCTCTACCCTGTCTATGTCCTTACGTAGGTATGGTCTCCAGAACTGTACACTGTACTCCAGGTGGGGCCTCACTAGTGTCTTGTATAGCGGAATTATGACCTCCCTTTTCCTGCTGGTGATGCCCCTGCCTATACATCCCAGCATCCTATTTGCTTTACCTGATGCCTTGTCACACTGTTTCCCTACCTTGAGGTCATCAGAGATGACAACCCCAAGATCCCTTTCCTGCTTGGTGCATGCTATATCCTCACCCCCCAACTGATATATTGTGCCAGGGTTTTTGTGCCCCATATGCATTATCTTGCACTTCTTTGCATTGAATTTCAACTGCCAAACCCTTGACCATTCTTCAAGTTTCTGCAGGTCTCTTCTCATTCTGTCTACACCCTCTGGTGTGTCTACTCTGTTTGCAGAGCTTTGTGTCATCAGCGAACAGTGAAATTCTGCCTTCTAGATCCTGCACAGTGTCACTGATGAAGATGTTGAATAGGACCGGTCCCAGCACTGATCCTTGTGGTACCCCACTGGTCACTCTTCCCTCTGTGGAGTGACAGCCATTTACCACCACCCTCTGTGTCCTGCCACCCAGCCAGTTACCTACCCACCACACTACTGTCCTGCCCACCCATATTCCCCAGTTTGTGTAATAGTCTTCTGTGTGCACAGTGTCAAAGGCCTTGCTGAAGTCCAGATAGGCCATGTCCACTGCCTCCCTGATCCACCTCCTAGTCACCCAGTTAAAAATTCAATGAGGTTGGTCTGACATGACCTCCACCTGGTGAAACCATGCTGCCTTGAGTCCTGTAGTCCATTGACAACCAGATGTTCCACCAATCTCCTTCAGTAGTGCTTCCATGATCTTTCCCACTACCAAGGTGAGGCTGACTGGTCTGTAGTTCCCCTGCTTCCTCTTTGTTCCCACTTTTGTATAAGGGACTACATCTGCTGTCCTCCAGTCTTTGGGTACCTCCCTGTTTCCAGTGATTGGCTAAATAGGATAGCCAGAGGTTCAGCCACCACCCTCTTAGTTCTTTAAGGGACCCTAGGAACCCCCATCTGGCCCCATTGCTTTATCAACTCTTATTACTTCCAGTTCCTTCAGGACCCTTTCTTGTAAAGGGACTTGTGTCCATTTCTGCACCATTCTCACCTTGTACTCCTTCAGACCCATTACCCCCTCTTCCTTAGTAAAGACTGAGCAGAAATACCTGTTCAATATGTCAGCTTTACTGTTGTCATCCTCATGCTGCTCCATCCTCCCCTTCAGTCTCACTATCCCTCCCTTTGTCTTTCTTTTTCACTTATGTACCTGTAAAGGTTTTGTCCCTTTACCCACTGATTTTGCAATGTGTTCTTCTGTCTGAGCTTTGGCTTCCTTACTGACTTCCCTGCCTCCCTTTGTTTCTCCTGGTACTTCTCCTATCCCCTTCTGCCTGTGTCTTTTGTATTGCCTGAATGCAATCTTTTGGCTTTCACTTTCTTTGCTACCTCTTTGGAAAACCATAATGGTCTCCTCTTCCTTATCCTCTTGCTAACCTGCTTAATGCATAATTCTGTTGTTCTTATAATCCCATTTTAAATACTGCCCACTGTTCCTCAACCCTGATTCCTGTCCCATTCCCTTAATGCCTCTTTCAAGTATCTCCCATTTTCCCAAAGTCTGCCCCCTAAAATCCAGGATATGTGTTTTGTGTGGTTTGGTTCTGCTCTTTCTGTGATTTCAAACCACAATGACTGGTGGTCACTGTTACCAGGTGCTCCCCACTGTTACCCCATCACACTGTCCCTGTTTGTGAGCACAAGGTCCAGTATTGCCTTCTGCTGAGTTGGTTCCATGACCAGTTGCTTGAGGAAGGCACCCTGAAGGAGTCCAGGATAAATCTGCTCCTAGTTGATGCTGCTGCTGGGATGCTCCAGTCCACGTCTGGAATATTGAAGTCTCCAACCAGTACTACCTCATCTTGTCTGCCATCCTTTGGATGGCTAGTATCAGCCCTATCTGTTTCTTCCTCCTGGGCTGGTGGTCTATAGACCACACCTGTGCGGATGGCTGGCCCTTTTCCTTTCCAGCTTAACCCACAGTATCTCTCCCCATTTTGTTCCTCCTGGATCTGTGTGGCCTTATGTCATTTTACACATACAGTACCCTCCTCCTCCCTTCCTGCCTGCTCTGTCTCTTCTGAATATGTTGTAGCCAGGTATGGCCATCTCTCAGTCATGGTTATCATTACACCAGGTTTCAGTGATGGCCACAATGTCCAGGTCTGACTGTACCATGACAGCCTCAGATCTTCCATCTTGTTGCTAAGCCTCCTGGCATTTGCACATATGGCTTTCCATGATTTGACCTCCTAGACTGCTTCACTGTTCTACTCCAGCCCCTTCCTTGGTTGTCATTTATCCCTGGTTCTCCTTGCTGTCTGCCCTTCTGCTGAATTTTGCCCCTTTTCTGCTTACCCACCTTTTGGACACTAATCTCCATCTTTTGCACACTGCTTTGCAGAGATAGCCACTCCTCTGGTTCACTGGTTCCACTGCTAGCTGTGGGGGGTGAGCAAGTAGGTGAAGGGACTAGTGCACACCTCCTTCCCCCTATGTCCATGGTGCTGAACTGTGAGCCCTGCCCTACCTTCTCCTCAGTAAATACTGAGCAGAAGTATCTATTTAGGATAGATACTTTTCCTTGGTCCTCCTCTACACACTCCCACTTATCCCCTTTGATCTTAGCAATACCCTCTCTGGACATTCTTCTTTCACTAATGTAGCTATAGAAAGTCTTGCCCTTTCGTTTACTGTTCATGCTAGTGTTTTCTCAGTCTGGGTCTTTGCCTGCCTTACTGCCTTCCCTGCTTCCCTTAGGGAAGTTTGGTATGCCTCTCTATCTTCATCCTGCTGCGCTCCCCTATATTTCCTGAAGGCCAGTCTTTTTAGCACTGATCTTTTCTGCTACTGTTTTTGGTAACCAAAGTGGTTTCCTCCTTCTTTTGCTCTTGCTTTTCTCTTTAACACAATGGGATGTTGCTTCAGGTATTGCATCCTTAATGCTTGCCCACTTTGCCTGTACCCCCTCACCTGTATTTCTTCTTGCCAGGGCTAGTTTAACTCTGTTGGCCATCTTATCAAAGTCAGCTCCTCTGAAGTCCCATATTTTGCCTTGGAATGGGACGATTTAGTTCTGGTGACCAAATTGAACCATACCCTGTGATTGTCACTGTCCCCCAGGTGACCTTCTAAATGGAGATCTGTTATTCTTTCCCCATTAGACAGTACTAGATCTAGAATAGCCCTGTCTCTTGCAGGTTGTTGTACCAGTTGTTTGAGGCCCTCCCCCTGCAGAGAATCCATCACGTGTCTAGTTCTGGCAGATGTTCCTGCTGATGTTGACCAATCTGTATCTGGCATGTTGAAGTCTCCCATTATCAGAACCACCCCTTTAGCTGTTGTGTTTTGCATATCTTCTAACAGTAATGTGTCTATGTTCTCCCCCTGGTCTGAGGCCCGTAGACAACCCCAGTTCATACAGCTGTCCCATTTCCTGTTTCCAGGGTGACCCACAGTTCTTCTGGCTCCTTATAATTATTCTGAATTTCAGTAACATTGATATCTTCATTGACATAAAGGGCCACTCCACCCCCCAGTTTTGTACCCCGGTCTCTTCTGAACAGTACATAGCCGGGTACTGAAGTCTTCCAAGTGTGGCTATTGGTGATCTGTGTCTCCCTAATGGCTGCTATATCCAATTTAGCCTCTGTCATTGTTGCCTGCAGGTCTGGGATCTTGTTTCTCAGACTGTGGGCATTTGTGTACATGATTTTCCATTTGCCAGATTTTGGTGTGTTAGTTGTTAGGTGAGATCCTGTGTTTCCCCTGCATGTTGTATGGGGAGCCAGACCTTTTTCCTTACCTGGTGATGCAAATGAACTATAAACATGCTGAACTCCTGATTTGATCACTAGCTGAGGGGAAGGGGGTGTTCTTGCCGTTCAATGTATCGGATGCTGCACCCTTCTTTCTATTTGCTAGTTTAAATATTCTGCAAAGACATCAAACTTCTGCCCCAATGCACTGACTCCCTCCTTAGTCAGATGCAGTCCATCGAATTAAAAGAACTTATGCTGCCAAAACTGTTGTCTGTTACCTACAAATGTGTGTCCTTTTACCTGGCACCAACCCTTGAGCCACATGTTTAGCTCCTCTAGCTCCCCTTCTGTGACCTTCCATCCATCTGCCCCCCTCTCCCAGACTAGCAAGATCTCAAAGAAGGAGATGCCAATTGAAATGGATGACAGTGTGTCTCCCATCCTAGTCAGGTGTTCCTTGGTCTCCACAACTGACTGGTTGGTGAGATTGTTAGTCTCTATGTGTACCAGGATGTTGATGTTTTCTCCTGCTTCCTGCACAGTTTTAGCAATGTGGTCAGTGTCTCTTCACACTGAAGTACCTGGGAGACATCTGACCATTACCCCTGGCTGTAGGTAGGTATCAACTCCCTGAATCATGGTGTCTCCTGAAAGGGACAAAGGGTTGTTCTATATCCTATTACTGCTTGTGTGCCCCCTTGTGAATCAGGTTCAATCATCTATATTGTCTTGATTGTAGTGATTTTGTAGACTGTGTGCTTTTGCCTCCCACAATATGGGACCCCAGTGTTATAAGGTAGTGGGTTGTGCATGGGGAGAGAGGGCGGGCCAATTAGCGAAGGTCCATTATGGGTCACACCCTTCTCTGTTCCCTGGATATTCATCTGATTATTTAACTCTGGCCATGCATTTATTGTGGCCAAGGGACTCCTCAGTATTATAGCACATTAGATAATATCCACTACCAAGGGAGCATAATCTGGGTATGTTTAGTTTAATGTATAAGCCTGTTTTACTGGATTTGCAGATTGGTTTTAAAGGTTCCATTTCTGTACTTTTAAGATTCATTTGCACATATTTTTAAGTACCATAAGCACTTTAAATATGTCTGAGATGGTCACATGGTTAGAATACAGCCAATTAAATTTGAATAGTAATGTGTGCAAGTATAAATATTCACCTATGATTAATCAACACTGCCCCCGATGAAGATCTATGGGGTGTTTGTGTACCCTATGCAGTTTCAGCATGTACTAATAAATTGATTTTGTATGCTCATCGGTTGGGTACATCTGTTTTCTTTTTCTCTGTACCCGAAGCTTTGCCTTTGAGCAGATGGCCTTTGGGAGAACCATATTCAGTGCATCACATTTAGTTTTTTGTTCTTGATGCTGATTTTGTTCCACCATCAGAATGTGCCAGTGTTCTGGCACCAGGCAATTAGGGCACCAGTCAGCATTATCGCCAATTGCTTTGCCCCCCCCCACTTAAGGATTCCTACTTTGGGGGGGCAGACCTCAGGGAGAGGGTGGCGAATCCCACATTTGGCACCCAGATTGCTTGGCCCCATAATGCCGGCGCACTGAGTGCCATAAGGAGACTGATTTCATCTGCAACTTATTTGTTTCTTTTATTACTAGAGAAAGAGAACATCCCTAGAAATTACAGTAAAGGGATTTAAACAAGTGGTTTATTCCCAGCATAGGTTCCCTGGGCCCCTGGTGTGACTGGATGCCCTGGTGTGACTGTTTAAAAACTTTCTAGACCACAAAACACTGTTAATACTTCTAGGCAATTGCAACTAATTAAGTCAAAATAAATTTTGATTATTTAATTTTTAATCAGGAGGTGGGCTGGGTAAGAAATACTAGATTTCAGCCACATCTGATGTAAAAATACAATGCAAAGTGCAGATAAAAACTAACTTGGCATTACACACCTGAATGTGGAGAAGGCTTTAGTAATATTTGAAAATGTTAAGAAAAATTTTTAAAAAGAGAGATGATATACCCTCAAAAAAATTCACTTGTCTCTAGGGCAAGAGTGGTAATAATGCAGTTGTTGGAGCCTCAAACACTGATGTTGATTTGGGCAATGTAACCCCAACTGTAGACAAATAGAGAATAATTACTGAGTATTCCTAATTATGCATAGATATCCATGTGTTATTTACCATTATAACCAGCTGGTTATAATGGTGGGCATGAGACAGCTGTGAGTTGTCACTCTAACTGCAGTAGTACCAACACACTCTGTTTAAAACTGCCAGTCATCATCCATCGCTTCATTACACTGGCTGCGCTTGCACACCCAACATTTTTTGGCAATGATAGGGGATTTCGGTTGGGGGGGTCACTGCTGAGCCAATTGCAGTTCACAAAGGCAAAGGGCTCGGCAGTCTACACCAATGACCATAGGCTGTGGTCCTTATATTACTCTCTGTTTGGTGGGCTGAAACTTTGTGTATTTCAAAGGAAAAGCCATTCTAATCAGAGAGGGCTCCAGTCCATTGATTTGCATGAAGTTGTCAGCAAACAGCTGAGCGGCTTGCAAAGGAGCCTGTATACCTCCTACTACTCTTTCTTGGTACTATATGGTGCTGTGTAACTCAGTTTTTAATTACTGTATCATCAATACACTGTAATACTCTTCAACAAGCAGTTCATTTGGCACTATTGTGCAGTGCAAATCAATTCCAGTATTATTACTATGCTGTGTAAGTCTGTTACTGATATGGTTGTTGCTCAGAATTGTCTGTATAAATTTATTAATTACACTAAATTCTGTATTGTATAGTGCGTCATATACTATTTGCAGCCTGTAAAAATCATTAGTATACAAAATGCTGTATAAATCAGGTATTACTAGGTTCGGTACTATGGGATCTATACATGCTCAGTAAGTGATACAACAACTCAATATGTGATGTAGCATCAATAACTGATTTACAGACAATGCATACAGTACCAACAACTTAATAATTTTATTTATACACAATGTAGTATCAACTGATACACTGTGTGGTACATATAACTGATCTGATCTATGGTATAGTACCAATAATTTATACATGGTCCATGTTGCATCATTAATAACTGATTTATAGACCATACAGTAAAATAACGTATCAGCACAAATGTAGTAGTGTATCAATAATTGATGTATACAACAAGTAGTATTGATAACTCATTTATAGACCGTGCACTACAAATAGCTGATGTATACAGTACAATATCAAAAACTGATGTATGCACTGTATGGCATCAATAATTAATTTATACACTGTCTAGTACCAATATCTGATGTACACACAGTGTAATCGTGAGAATCCCAGTACAGATCATTTATTGTGAAGGTGGTAAAAGAGTTTTTCCTTTGCTATTGAGGTAATGAAGTGGGGAGCTGGAAATGGTTTATTATAAATGTTATGTATATTACGTGCACCTGTGTGTGTTTTAGGGGGGCGGTGCATGGGGTCAGTATTACATATTTGGCTTGCAGGTTCCCTGTCTCTACTGCACATTTAGAATAACTTTGTTTTAAAAAGGCTGATGAGTCTATCATCTGTGAGCATTTTTTTATTTCTTTTGGGGTGTGTGGCAATGGAATAAGTGCTTAGGAGTTGATCAGAGGTCTGGGAAGTGTCCGACCCCATAGCCCACATTACCGTAATTTACTCAAAATGGCTCTGATCTGGTCTATCTGTATGGTTTTATTGCTCAGATAATCAGCCCAGAGAGAAGACACTTTTTTTTTAAATGTGAAGGTGGGAATCCTCTCAGTCCCTGGAGTTTGTTTTGAAAGCTGCCCCATTCCCACAGACAGCCTCCAGCTTTGCAGCCTGCATGAGGAATCAGCTACCTTTGGAAAAGCATGGAGTGTACCAAGACTAATGTCATCAAACATGACTAGACATGACCTCTCTTGTTTCATGGAGCAGTGAGCAGCTAAATTCCACCCCACCCCTCTCCCATCCCATTCCCCATCAAAGCCATGCCTCCCTCATGGAGCTGGGATGCGGACTGCTGGAATCCTGGGGCTCAGACTTACACCAGGCAAAGGTGATCATGAAGGGTTCTGGTGGAGATATACCACCTGTGTTTGTTTGTTTGTTTATCTATTCCTTCTAATAACCCAAATTAGGGTCCCAGACTGCCATTGGCAGCTTTGGACAGCTATAGATGGAGACTGTCAGCTTGCTATAGCCCCAGACTGGCAGATTTTATTCTCATTACCCAGTGAGCTTAGCTCAGAGACACATAGGTATTCAATCAGGAACTAGAAATGGGAGTCAAACTCTGGGATTTGGCAATATCCAAGGATACAGAATAATTTGGAATAAAATGGGATAGGCCTACTGGAATTTAATTTCACCACCTCTTACAACATTGATGTGAGTTTTTGTACCTTTGTCATGTTTTTCCATTGTGTGCTAGTAGTGGTTAAACTGGAAATGTTTAGGAGGTGGAACTATTACCTCTAGATTTGTGAGAGATGGAACTCCCATCTCTAAGAGGTGGAACTCCCCAATTTTACAGTACTGAATGGAGAACAGCGTCTATAGGAGAAGAAACTCTCATAGAGTTTTTTTAAGATGTGGAACTGAGTTCCTGCCCAATGTAACCCTGAGTAGTAGAGATGACAGTTCTCCCACTTAAAATTCTAGATTTGAGAGCCCTGCCCCCCTTTAAACATTCCCAACTCAACTACTGTTTTTATCTGCAGATTGTGAACAGAGACAGTGGTGAGAGTGCCAATGAGCTAATTCTCTGAGAAGGCAACACACACAGGGCTTGAAAAGAATGACATAATTAAAGATCAAAGTAAACAGTAGCAACAGGAATAAAGGTTTCAGGATAGCTATTGCTCTAGCAGACATGAAACCTAGTGACTCATTCCCACTACCATAAGGGGGAGGGAGGATGCAGCTTCTCCACTGTTTCACTTTACACAAAGGGCATGCCTCATTTTGCCCCCCACCTCTGAAGTGCAATTGCTTTGCTTGTCCCACATGCATCCCACATAGAAAAGGTGCTGCGAACACTGTCAAGATGCTTTAAACTCAGATAATATTCTGTGACACTATAGCTAAATTGAACTGGCAAGCACACATAAATAAAAAGACACAATTTCACAGTTATGTGCTAGTATCTATGTCCTACATTATAAGGGTAAATGCCCCACATTTCGAGTGTCAGTCAAATGCTCCATATTGACTGTCAGTTCAGTGACAAATGGTTGAAAGAAACAGTAAGGCTAGGAAAATAAATTGTGCACACCCCAATTAGAGATGCAGCAAAGTTTTACTTCGCCTGCATATATATAACGAAAGTGATCAACTTCGCATCTGCATATCATTACATGAAGTTTCCAGTCAAAGGTCAAAATTCACCTTTAATGGACTTTGTGTTCCAAGCTTCACATTAACTTCGAGTTACATTGTGAGAAGGTGAAATTTGTGAGAAACAGGCAGCAGATCACATGTCTGACTGCAGGTCGCATGATGCATGCAGGAAGTGAATCAGGTAGGAAGTCAGTGAACCTGTAGTTTCACTTTGACTTTTGCTTTGCTAGAGAAGGAGCTGTGGAGATGAATGTCTAGTGTGCATACCTCTCAACCCTTTGTCCCTCAAATGTGGAACATTGCCTCTCAAAATGTGGAACAAATGAGCAAAATGTGGAACACTTAATCAAATCTTTACCTAAGAAGCTCAGAACACTGTTAAAATGTTTGCATTTGTGTTCAGAAAGTCTGTTATTAATTGAATAATATATTTTTTGCATCATTTACTAGAGATTTTTCCTTTAAAATGTTAACACTGAATGTGGGACAAGTCCTCACAATGTGGAACAAGGAGATTTTATGAAGTAAAATGAGGAACGTTCCTCGTAATGTGGTACAGTTGAGAGGTATGCTAGTGTGTGCTAGTCAAAATTATTAAAAGAAAGAATTTTCTGCTTTTGGTCCTTTTTTCCATATTTCTGAGTTTATTTTAAATCATTTTCATCCCTAGTCCAGCTTTTTTTATCTGATTCTGTTTCTCTGTTTTTCCTTTTTTTTTTTTTAGTTAGTAACACTTATATTAATTTTTGTTTAAAAAATGGAGAGAGGTGAAGCAAGTGGGATTCCTAGCAGCCCAAGAATGTGTAGGGGCTTGGGTGAACTATTCACCTCAACCATGGCAATGTTTTGCAATCCAGTGCTCCCTCCCTGCAAAATGTTGTTTCCACTGGTAGTGGAAGTGTGGTGCCCGAAGCAGCAGCAGCAGCAGCTGCTTCTTCAGATATTAGTGGTGCCAGCCCTGCAGCACCAGTGGCTACCAACCCCCTACAGTAGTTCAAGCAGCAACAGCAGGAACAACAGCAGCAGCAGGAGCAACAGCAGCAGGAAGAACAGCAGCAGCAGCAGCTGCTTCTTCAGGTATTAGTGGTGTCAGCCCTGCAGCACCGGTGGCTACCGACCCCCATAACAGGTCAAGCAGCAGCAGCAGGAACAACAGCAGCAGCAGCAGCTTGTTGCTCCCCCAACTGCAGAGCAGCCTACAACATCTGCAGCCCCCCACTGCCTGTGCCTGTTCCTCCCTGTAGCTCACCAGTGTGGCAGTTTTTCACCACACTGCCAGGTTCCCCAACAAAGAACCCACCTGTTAGTGCACCACCATGCCTAGTGGGAGGCCAAGGTGCAAGAGTTAGCAATCACTCCTGCAGTGGAGGGTGCAGTGGAAGAGGGGACAGCACAGCAACAGGCTGCACAGCATCCAAAATTGAGCAGAAGGGAGAGGGCTGAGCAAGTGGCGGCTCCCACAGCTGCAACCAACCCAGCAGAAATGCCAGCCACACAGGTGGACCTGGCTGTCCTGTGGAGTGAGGTCGACTACCTGCGTAATGTTATCAACCAAACTTGCCAGTAATTGGACCGAATGAAGGCTCAGCAATTAAGATTATTAGTATGCTACACATGCTTATTGGTCAGCCCCAGGCCCAATAGCTTTATATAAGTGTCTTTGTTTTATGTCTTAACATGTGGTTTGTGTTCTGTCTTTATTTTTCCTCACTGTACTCCCACCCCCCCCAAAAAAAAGAAAAAAAAATATGAAAAATACACCAACAAAATTATAAAAGGTAAAAAAAAAAACCCTGTCCTCTGCTTTTCCTTCTTTCCCTACTTAATAATCTTTTAACATACAGAATAGGTATGTCATTTTTTTTCCATTAATGTTTTTTCCCTGTTGCATGTTAAAGCAGCAGTGCAATAATCTGGTGACAATTTTGACCTATACCTTTGTATTCTATTTTCAATTGGCCCTTATCTACTAACTTGTACGATACCTTTCTTTCCACAATTTATTTGATTCTGCATTACTCCCTTTTTTTACATCTGAAATAATAAAAGTTTAATATTGCTCAGACTTGGTTTTCAACAATATTTCCAGCTGTTTTTGAACACCTACTGTTCCATAATGTCATGGAGCACCGCCTGCTGAAATGCTACTTCATTTTAGGGCACAACTGAAATGATTTTAAATAACTGGGGTACAAAAACAGCTGAGAATTCTGATGAAAGCTGGTGCAAGCCAGATTAAAAGAGTACTCTGTTTACTACTTCAGATGTGAAAAAAAGTACTACAGCAGACAAATTGTGGAAAGAAGGGTATAATATACATAAGTCACTAGATAAGGGGCAATGTAAAACAGAACAAGAAAATATCAGTCAACAATGTTCACCGTATTCTTGCACTGCTACTTTAATTGTCATGCTAATTTACTTTTCTTTTTTAACAAGGAGAGACACACTAAGTTGAAAACATGTTTACAGGTGCGACCTGGGAGCACAAGGAAGTTAAATGACTTGCTTAGGGTCATACAGTTTGCAAGTGGGGACTGTGGGATTCAAACCCAGGTCACCAGGTTTGCAATTCAGAGCCTTAAACCACTGTGCTATACTGCCTCCTACTGTTGTCTGTCTTCAATTTTCATAGTACACCCACACAACTACAATCAAAATATCCTAAAAGCACTTATAATGACAATCAACCCACCCCCAAAAAATTTCCTATCTTATGAAGGTAGCCGGCTTATACTGCTATCTTGCTATATCATTAAGCATGTGGTATTAGTGTCCCGATTAAGAGCACATGAAAAAGTGTTCAGAAAAGTCACAAATATTTCTTGACACAGTGCTTAAAATGCACAAAGAGAGTCTAAACTGTGTATCAGTGTACCAAGTGAGAAGATTGCTTGCTGACCTCTGTTGCTGCTCTCCGGCTGTTTTAATTTCATGAAAAATCCTGATTAAGAATAAGCACATGAAAAAGTATTCAGAAAAGTCACAAGTATGTCTTAATACACTGCTTAAAATATACAAAGAGAGACAGAACTGTGTATTTATTTATTTAGTTATTGAAATTTTGGAATAAACCTTTGAGCTGGAAGCTCATTTACAAAGGTTCCACATCAAATGAACAATGACACATAACATACAATTCAAGATTGGAACAATTCAACAGTATAACAGTATAAGTGCAGTGTTACAGGGCAACAGTGACTGAACAGAGAATGCAAGGATAACATACAATTAGGTTACAAGGTAACAAAGCATGAGGTATTTAAGCAGAAGAAGCATTTCTTTGTCGTGCTCAAGAGTTTAAAGCAGAATAAGTGTTTCTTTGTCAAGCTCCAGAGAGGGATAGGAAGGAAACTGTGTGTGTGTTGGGGGGGATAAGTGCCACAATGAGGAAAGGAGTTGCAAAAGAAAGAAAGAAAGGGGGGGGCAGGCAGGTTTGGTAAGGGGTAGTGGGGAAGGGTGGTGGGAGGCAGAGGGTAGAGTGGGCAAGGGGGGTGGTCAAGGAAAGGAATGGGGGCTAGCAATCGCAACTGCTTAGACAGGTGAGGTGTTGGTGGAGTTTTCTCTTAAATGGCCCAAGCTTGGGCTCATTGATTATATTCAGGAGGGGAGTTTGTTAAGCCATAGTGGGGCACAATAAGCAAAAGATCTTTGCACTTGTGATGTACAGAAGAATGGGACATGGAGTGATTGTCTGGCAGTGCTTCTTGTATGGCGGGGGTTAGTGGCAGTGGAGAGGAGGTTCTAGATGGCAGGTGGAGTTAGGCCAAGGCAGATTTTTTTCCCCTAGAAGGCACACTTGATACCATATTCAACCTTGTAGGGTAAGCCAATAAGACTGTGCATATAGGTAACATGTGGGTTAGTCTATTAGCACCAAGAAGAAGCCTGCAGGATTTATTTATAGCAATACTAACCCTTCTGAGGGTGGAGTCAAGGGCTGCCTATAGACCACTAACCAGTAGTTGATGATGGACAGAATGGAGCTTTTTATAGCGAGTGACAATGCTTCTTGGTTCAGGCAGTGATGGTGCCTGTATAGTAGGCCAAATCTAGGATTGACACCCTCAACAATTTGGTCTATGTGCTGGGCAAAGGATAGAGCACAGTCCTGTGTGATGCCTAGATATTCGAAGGTTTGTACTTGCTCAATGGGGGTGTTCAGGTTATTACAGATTGGGATCTTGAAGTTCTTGTGCTTACTATAAGGGTTTGCAAACAGCATAACTTTAGATCTTCCACGAAATGGTCACTTGCAGTAAGTCATTACTTCTGGGAGTTCCTGATAGGTGGTGCTTTAACATGGCAGTTTTCTTCTAGCAGTCTCAACACCAGGGACCACCCTCACAACCTTACTTCCTGGGCTGTGCCTATAAAAGTGGGTGGTCCCTGGTAGCCTCCATTCATTTTCCCGCTGACTTCAGCTCTGACAGCAGCTTACTGTTCTGCCAGCAGTCTATGATGTGGATTGAATCCATAGCTTGGGGTGCCTGGGCTTCATACATGGCACCATATTCTTGTGCTTGATCAAGAGCTTTACAATGGATGTTTTCCTGTTACAGAATCAGGGTGCTGTATCAAAGGGCTCAAACACCTCTGAGTCCTCTTCAAGAAGCGAAATAGGGAAGGAAATACCTTAACCTAAAGTCCTGCCTGACCACCCTTCAACAGTCATATCTCCTAAACATGTATCATCAAGAAAACATTCTTCATCATTGGGCACTATCCCCCCATCAACGGTAGGCATTTCTTCATTAAAAGAACATAGAAGTTCAACTTCACATAGAAAGGTACATTTCTCGTCAATGGGACATCATTCCTCAGCTCCCCCGTTGATTAAACCACATGCACCATCAACGACAGAGGTCCTACTACATTCATTGTTGACTGGGCATACTCCCCCATTGACGAGAGGACTCCACAAGACAACCTCATCAACGGAAACATCTCCTCCATTGACAGAGCACACTCTACTTGCTTCGCCATTGATGGGACTACCTCCCCCATTGACAGAACATGTTCCCAAACCTCCATTGTCGATGAGAAGTATACCACCATCTATGGAGCATGCTTTTGCCTTCTCATCATCAATGACACACTTTCCATCATTGACAGAGCATGTCCCTATTGTTCTATCATCAACGAAGAGCATCCCATCATCAGTGGAGCAGGCACTGACTTCCCCATCATCGACAAGGAGTATTCCACCATCGACGGAGCATGCATTCTCTTATCCTTCATCAACAAGGCACATTACAGCATCAACAGTGCATGCTTTTATTCTTACTCTGTCGACAGGACTGATCCCACCATCGATGGAGCAGCCCCCACATCATGGAACAGCACCTTTACTAGCATATAATACAATTATGGAAGATCCTTACAAAAATGTAACCATGAAAAATCATGAAATATTTTAAAAAAATGTACCAAAAGATACTTATGGGGCTGCATCACCACAAAATAAAGGATCATATACTATGGAACATAGAGGCAAACCAGCCTCATTTGCACTCATGCACGGTACTCAGACACCAGTCTGTGATAAACAAAATTTTCAAAGACGTACTGGATCACATTATTGGGAGGTACAAACTGATCCTCTGACTTTAAGCACACAGGGCACAGAATCCACGTACATGGCAATTCCATCCTCACAAGTGCCAAACAGAAGAAATTATATATAAAGTGTTGAATTCTATAGGTTTTGATTATACACCCACTCCATTAAAAAACCCTCAATCACAGACTATGTCTCTTCCTCCATCAAAACATGCACGCACAGAGCTAAAAGCTCACCATTTATTCCTCCTCATGAATATTCAGAGGATTATTTGTCAGATTCTCATATAATTTCGGAACCTTCCAAAGACACTGATTAGGATGGTTCCCATACTAGAACAGGGCCTGAGTCCCCATATTCTATACCATCATTCTGGGTTGAAGAAACATTACAACCACTAAAGGTCATTTCCCCACGGATGACCCCTCATTCCCAGAAATGATGTTACAAATACAAAAAACAATGGGGTTTACCACAATAGAACAAGATAGATTAAGTAAAGATATTGCTCAATATCTTGATATCCCAGAAGAACCTATCTGGGCAGTCCCTCCTTTTATACCAACATTCAGAAATGTGATTACTGAAGCATGGAGTCAACCCATAGTGGCACAGGAGCTACCTAGAAAAGCACACAGACTTTATCAAGCTCCTGTTGATGATCAATATCTAACAAATATTCTCACTGTGGATTCTATGGTTATTGCAGCTGCTCACAACCGCACTGGCAAACCTAAACATACAAGTACAGTACCTCCTGAAAAAGACTGTAAACGTTTTGATTATATGGAGAAGAAAGTGTTTGCTTTAAACACATTAAATATTGGAATACTTAACTACATGGGACATATGCTAAAATTCCAGCATACGGTGGGTACCTCTGCTGGGGACATTATAAGTAAACTACCTACAACCCCTGAAAAAGAGCAACTCACATCAATGATAAACACACTTACTTCCCTTTCTTGATGTTTATTAAGATCAGGATACGACATTGCTGACACTTCGGCTAGGGTCTCTGCAGTCAGTATTCTTATATGCCGTCAGGCATGGCTCCAACTCTCAGGGCTATAGCACCTGATATTCAACATAAAGTGGCTAATGCCCCTTTTTCTGGCTACCATATCTTTGGCCCAGGGCACAGACAATACTAGACAACTTACAAGCCTCAGGTAGACAACTAAAAGCAGTACAATATATGTACCACAAACCACGCCCTCAGTATAATTATTCATACAAAACTGGAAATTACTATAACCAAAGAGGAAACTTCAGAGGCAAAGAACGAATGACAAGGAACACATCTAAACCGACCCATGACCACCCCTTAGAACGGCTGGGTGCCACTTCCTCTCATTAAAAAACTTCAGACTACACCCCGGTCTCCTCTTCCAGGCCTCGGAGACCTTTTTCTGGGGGCTTTGATTCAAAATTATACTGAGGCCTTTCCCATGAGGCTTTATACATCTAGCCACTTTTTGAGGTATCACCGTTACAGGCCATTATGGTCATTCCATTGGGATGCCTCTCAGCCTGTTGTGCGCCGGACCCTTGTGTCCCTCCCACGAAGAGGGCCTACCACTACTCACATACTGAGAAATAATCGATATATCCTGATAATATTATAATATGGATCATAATATTCTTACCAAAACCTCTACTGCTACATGCAGTCTTCACCTGCCCATAGATAAAGGCCACAAAAATAATGGTGAGTACATATATATTATAAACATTTCAGGTTTACACCTAACAAGGTTGCAGGCCCTGGCATACTTGGGACCCCCTTGCAAATAAGATTACTAATATACAATGGAACTGACTACATCATTCTGTTGCATTCCAGGTTTTTACCCTAAAACGGGTACAATATTGACTACAACAATACTACCGACTCTAAGAGCCACTGGACTCCATTATGAAACAGATACATTGTTTCATTTCACAGCATCATTGTTTGCTACTTATGTACCCTATTTATGCCAAAATGGATACACTTCTCTAAAGACTTGACAGACATGACAAAAAAAAAATTGTACTAACTTGTTACATTGTAACACTACAAAATAATAACATTGTATTATTTGGGTTGCTGTTCAAAACTCAGAACCCAATAGGCTTTGACATATACTGTCTTGTCCAGTGCATGCCACTGAAACCTGCCAATTACTCCATTATCAATCAATCAATCAATCAATATCTTTATTTATCCAGGAAGACACTATTGAGCAAGCTCATTTACAAGGTGGACCTGCATGACTGAATTTCTTCTGATTTATTACAATATCTGATATGCCATACTCTGATCGGGTTTACATCTGTTTAACTCGTATGATGATGCCAAGTAATAGCCAGTCTGGCTTGCCTTTCAGCCATAACCCTATGACGAATACAGTAATGGAGTAATTACAGATAGAATAAAAAATTCTCTTTATGCTGATATACTGCTCTCAAGCACCTATCAGTCATAGGACCACACCATATGTACAGCAGAATGCCATATCTGGCCACCCCACTGCCATATAACTGCTTGGGAATCTCCCAGAAGTAATGACTTACTGCAAGAGACCATTCCGTGGAAGATAGATCAGTTACGCAAAGACTTTTGCCGTACAGTAGATCTTCTAGAATGTCTCTCTTACAATGCTTCTCTCCTCCAACCCCCTGCCATTCTGTAACAGGGAAAATGATGTAGGGTCAGGAGCTTTGGTACCTTGATTCCCCTCGGTCCCTTGTCTTCACGAGCTGAAACCGGCAGGGAACAGAGACTACCAGGGACCACTCACTTTTATAGGCACAGCCCAGGAAGTGAGGTCATGTGGGTGGTCCTTGGTGTGGAGACTGCTAGAAGAAAGCTGCCGTGTTGAAGCGCCACCTATCAGGAACTCCCAGAAGTAATGACTTACTGCAAGAGACATTCCTAGAAGATCTACTGTTACGGCAAAAGTCTTTGCGTAACTGATCTTTTTGTTTGTAGTTCATAAAAAGCTTCTATTTGGAAAACCAGGATTTTGCTGCAGTAAAGTCCATTTGACGTTGAGATTCAAGTTGGAGTGGGGGTCTGGGCTTTTGGAGAACATGACAGCATCATCAGCATAAAGAAGAATTTGCTCTTTGCAGACTGAGGGAAGTTTGTTAACAAAAAAGGCTAAATAAAAGGGGGCCAAGAATTGACCCCTGAGGGACACCCGAGAGAACCTGATGATTGTTGGAGAGTGCACTGTCTATTTTTACTCATTGGGATCTACTGCAAAGGTAGATCTGAAACCAGCCTACAACATCAGCAGAGAGGCCGATGGAGTGGAGTTCAGTGAGAAGTGTTTGATGATTGACAGTGTCAAATGCCTTGGTTAGGTTGATATAAATTGCCCTGGCCAGCTGACTACTGTCCAGGGTTCCATGCAGGAATCCTGAGTACACCAATAGGGCAGTGGAGGTGCTATGTCCCCAATGGAACCCATGCTGCTGTGGGCATTGTCTTCCATACTTTTCCAGGTAGTCGACCAGTTGGTCAGAAACTATTCTTTCTAATGCCTTAGAGATGGGAAGCAGTATCGATATTTGGTGTTACAGTAATTAGAGTACAGTGCTCTGTTCCCACTTTTGAAGACTGGGGTGACCACTACGGCTTTCCAAATTAAGGGGAATTGACCCAGCCAGATAGATAGGTTCATTACATTTGTTAGCAGCAGAAGCACATCATCTAGGGTCAGGGCAAGTAACTTAAGATCCAGCATGTTGCTGCTATGTCTAGATTTGCCTAGTACCTGCAGGAGATATTTTCTGGCTTCAGAAACAGTGATTGCTTTAAAGTAAGAGAGTGGGAGGCATTTAGGGGCTATTTAGGTGGTGTCTTTGGGCAATGCATGTTGACATCCGAAGTATCAGGGAGGTCAGGCAGCAATATGTTGCTGAGGTCAGTTAAAGCATCATTGAAGGTATTGAAGGTATTTGCAATGGTATGAGGATCCTGGGTGATTTCTCCATTTACAAGTAGCATAGAGGGAGATGTTTTGTTATTTTTACCAGTAAGATCCTTCAGGTTTTCCCAGAATTTCCTGCCATCTCCCCAGGAATTTGTGAGGCAGTCCCTGTAATACTATGATTTAATGAGTCCGATCATGTAGGTGCAGGCATTTCTGGCCATTTTAAATTGTGGATGATCTGCCTGTTGGCCTGTGGCCTTGGTTCTAAGCCAGAGATGGTGCTTGGTGGCCATGAGATTCAGCAAAGTAGGGGAGATCCAGGAATTGAGGACTCCCTTAACTTTGCATTTTCTAATTGGGGCATAGATGTCACATGCTTCATTAAAGTTAGTGATAAAATAATCCAGTACTTGGCCTACATCTATTGCAGAATCGAGGAAGGACCAGTCTATATGGCTGAGGAAGGCCTTGAGTGCATTTAGCTGCCCACACTTAGGGGTATGACTCATTATGAATTTGTAGGGGGGGGGGCTTAGAGGCCTTATTGACCCAGTGGCAAATGACAGGGGAGTGATCACTAAGTTATTCAGCTAGGACTGTGGTGTTGGAGATCCAGCTCAGTTGATTCATGGGAATCCAATTGAGCAGGGTACTGGAGCCGATACAATAATTGATCCTGGTGGGTGAGTCGACCAATTGGGTGAAGTTAATGCAAGATAGGGCATCTTTATATTGGGCTGCATCAGGTGACATCCAGTTGATATTGAAGTCATCCAGGATAATTACCTCCCAGTTTTGCTTAAGGCCTTGTAAGAAACCTGCAGCTTGGTCTCTAAGAGGGATGTATACAGAGGCAATTGTTAGTGACTTGCTATGCACACCTAATAGCAATCTAATAGCTAGGGCTTGTGCAATGTTCTCGGTGTCAATTTGAGGGAGGGCATGGCATGTTAGATGATCCCTAACATAGATGGCACAGCCACCACCTCTTTTCCCTAATCTGTCGAGTCTGAAAAGGATGTACCTAGTTAGAGATATTGATACATCAGGGACCTTGGGAGAGAGCCAGGTTTCCACTAAGGAAAGGATATCTGGGTTGTGCTGGCTCACCCATACTTGGAGCTGATCAAATTTGGCCAATAGGCTACAGATATTAATTGACACAATTTCTAGGGCTTGGTAGTTGTTGCCACAACCATGAGTAGTGTTGTGCGAAATGTGAAAACTTTGCTCCTCTAACAATTTCTCAATTCCATTAAATTTCTTGCCCCGGACAAATTGGATTTTGCCTGGGATTCTGACTGCACGTAATTATGAAATTTCGTGTACTATGGTTTCAGAGAGCAATTTCACCCATCCATATTTAAATTTTGCCTTGTGAAAATTTTGCTGGTGTGACTTTTGATTTCACCAGCAAAAGTATGCTTCAAATGTGAAAATTGGAATGCATCATGGGTAAACAGGTCAAATATCACATGCAGGCTGTTTTTAGCACAGTCTATTGCCTGTTGAGTCAGAGAGCAGTCTATTGTGGTGCATCACAACCAATAAACCCTTTTAAAACCTCTTTAAAACTTCTTTTTGAGAGCTAATTGCTCCCACATATACAGTTTATTTTTAGTGCTGCTATGGAACATTTTCTAAGTTGGTGGATTCTGGCATAGTACATAGTTTAATTAGTTTTGATTTTTGTCTGTGTCTGTGAAGGAGTTGAGTGGGGGAGGGTAGGCGTGTAAAAGCAGTGCAGGCTAGTTTCTCTCAATTTTTATAAACAGATTTCTCACAAATTGTGAGTGATTTACTGTTATTTTGTTTAAGCTTTTATATTTTTGTTGGTATTCTACTTATTTGTATTATTTTTCTTACATCTTGATGAGTATTTTTTTTTCACTTTCTCTGAAAAGTTACTCCTTGAGAGTTCCTGCCCCTGTTACCCTGTGTTATACCAATCTTCTGCTTTTAGTTGTAAATTCTAGTTTTGAACACAGTGCTGATCCCTTATTTTTTTTTTTTTTGGGGGGGGTGTTCTGATCAGTTCTGTTTGCTGTTAACTTGTGTCACTTAATATGTAAAAAGCAACAGTTACATATTTTTATGTTGATTACACACATGCGCAAGAAACATATTCCGGCAGCTTTCTCCAGAAGCAGGTTGTGCAGGCATGGCACTGTTGTGGCCAATGCCCCCACAGCCTTCAAAGGCTTGGCCTGCTTTCCTCAATGCCGTGGCATGCTGCTGCTGACACTAGTTCAGCCAGCGTGCCACAACCTTCTAAAAATTTAGCTGCTGCAATCAGGGGCCACCTCGTCATTGCTGCGTCAGCCATTCGCTGCAATGAGGGAGAGACCCATCATTGCAGGGCAGAACCTTGGGACACAGATATTGTTTGCGAACATGGCGGCATCTTGCCACCATGTTCACAAACAATATTATTCCCCCCCGCCGAGCGGGTACCCAATCCCCCTCAGCAGCATGTGCCCCCCCAATGTGTTTGTTTGCCGATGGGGTCCCAATCCCATTGGCTTCAGTAACTGAGTTTATGTTGCCGATGGGGGATCACTCCCATCAGCATTGTGTAACCCCCACTGCTTTGGTTATCTGCCGGCGCAGTGCCCAATCCCCATCAGCTACAGCTGCCCCCAAAGATTAGCTGGCATGCTGGGAGCCCACCCCAGCATGCCACTTGCCCCTGTAAAATGAAAATGGTCCCACAATAACCTGTAAAAGGAAACAGTCCCTCAGTGGTCTCTCTGCCCCTCCCACAACCCGTGCCCACCACTGTGCACCTGTCTCCCCACCACCCCCCTCACCCCCATACTTACCTCCAGGGGTCCAGCGCAATGGTCTTGATGGGCCAAGACATTTTTATGTCTGTGCTTTCAAAGCCGACCTACAAACAGCAAATGCCCGTTAAGCTGTATAATGGAATAACTAGGGTTTTTTCAACTTTGATGCATATCTCAGGTATTTTTGGGAATTTTACTACGAAATTTTCAACATGGGGTTTTTGGGACCCCTCCTCATGAATTCTGGCACTGTCATGGCATTATTCGTCACCAAAAGGTGATTTTGCGGTCACTGCGTGGAATCCCCTTTCAAGACTGATTAACGAAACAACAGTGCCAGTGTTCATGAGGTGGGCTCTCAAAAAGCCTATTCTGCAAATCTGGGGGTTAAAAATCCCAAAAATGACTGTTTTATGAGCGTGCATTGCGCAGTTGCTACGCATGCTCATAACTTTGTGAATTTGCAATATTTTCATGCCAGATTTTCAACACTAACATTTTTTCAGACCTCCTTGTGAACAGTACAGCTGACATTTTTCACATCCTGGCTGTAAGGTGTTTTCGCACTTCCGGCGTGGAATAGTGCGGTCGGTGTGGAAAATCAGTGTTCAGGACAGATTAAGGAAATGACAGTGGCACTGTTCTTGAGCAGAGGTCCTAAAATGCCTATGTTGAAAATTTGATGACGATACTCCATAAAATGGCTGTGTTACGAGCGTGCATTGTGCAGTTTGCACGCATGCTCGTAACTTCACAAATTAATAATATTTTCACTCCAGATTTTCAACATTGCCATTCTTCTGCACCTCCTTATGAACCATACAGCTGTCATTTTTCATATCCTGGCCGAAAAGTGTTATCGCACTTCCGGCGCAGAATAGCGTGGTCACTGTGGGAAATCCATGTTTGAGACACATTATGAAAATGACAGTGACACTGTTCATTAGCAAAGATCCTTAAATGTCTATGTTGAAAATTTGGTGATGAAAGTCTATAAAATGAGTGTGCTACAAATGTGCATTGCGCAGTTTCCACGCACGCTCGTACTTCCTCAACTTTGCAATATTTTCACTCCCGATTTTCTGCATTGCCATTTGGCCACACCTCCTTATGAACAGTGCAGTTGTCATTTTTCACATCCTGCTGAAATGTGTTTTCGCTGTTCCGGCGCACAACAGCGCAGTCGCTGTGGGAAATCAGTGTTCAGGACATATTAAGAAAATCTCACTAACACTGTTCATGAGAAGAGGTCATAAAATGCCTATGTTGAAACTTTTGTGATGAAACTCCATAAAATGACTGTGTTATGAGCGTGTGTTGTTCAGATTCACTCACCCTTGTAAGTTTGCAAATTACCAATATTTTCACGCCAGATTTTCAACACTGCCATTTGTTCACAGCTCCTTATGAAGAGTACAGCTGTAATTTTTCACATCCTGGCTGAAATGTGTTTCCACATTTCCAGTGCAGAATACTGCAGTCACTGTCGGAAATCAGTGTTTGGGACAGATTAGGATCGAGCGACTGAGGTGGAGGGAGTGACCAAGCTCAACGGAGCTCTTTCAGAATTGCTGCGGATTTCTCTGTGGACAGGAAAAGGTGACAACTCAGGCAGGAGCCCAGTACAAAAGGGCAGCCTGCGGTGCCAGGAGACACAGAACGAGTGAGTGAGGGAGGGGGAGTAAGTGAACTCAATGGAGCTGTATCGTGACTGCTATGGATTTCTTTGTGGGCAGGAAAAGGTAGCAGTGCATGCAGGGGCTGGGTACAAAAGGGCAGCCTGCAGCAATGGGAGACACAGAATGAGTGAGTGAGAGAGGGATAGTGAGCGAGCTCAACGGAGCTCTATCATGACTGCTGCAGATTTCTTTGTGGGCAGAAAAGGGGGACAATGCAGGCAGGAGCCCAGTACAGAAGGGCAGCCTGTAGCACCAGCAGAAACAGAATGAGCAAGTGAGACAGGGCAAGTGAGTGAGGTCAGTGGAGCTCTGTCAGGACTGCTGCAGATTTCTTTGTGGGCAGAAAAAGATGCCGACAGAGGCAGGAGCCCAGTACAAAAGGGCAGCCTGCAGCGCTGGGAGAAACAGAACAAGTGAGTGAGAGAGGGGGAGTGAGTGAGCTCAACAGAGGTGTATCATGACTGCTGTGGATTTCTTTGTGGGCAGGAAAAGGCGGCAATGCAAGCTGGAGCCCAGTACAAAAGGCCAGTCTGCAGCCCCGGCAGAAACGGAATGAGCATGTGAGAGAGGGGGAGTGAGCAAGCTCAATTAAGCTGTGTTGGGACTGCTGCAGATGTCTTTGTGGGCAGAAAAAGCCACCAACACAGGCAGGAACCCAGTTCAAAAGGGCAGCCTCCAGCAGCAGGAGACACAGAATGTGTAAGTGAGGGAGGGGGAGTGAGTGAGCTCAATGGGGCTCTGTTGGGACTGCTGCAGATTTGTTTGGGGGCAGAAAAGGCAGCAATGCATGCAGGGGCCCAGTACAAAGGGCAGCCTGCAGCAGCAGGAGAAACAGAATGAACAAGTGAGAGAGGGGGAGTGAGTGAGTGAGCTCAATGGAGCTCTATCATGACTGCTACAGATTTCTTTGTGGGCAGAAAAGGGCGGCAATGCAGGCAGGAGCCCAGTACAAAAGGGCAGCCTGCAGTGCTGGCAGAAACGGAACGAGTGAGTGAGACAGGAGGAATGAGTGAGGCCAACAGAGCTTTGTCGGAACTGCTGCAGATTTCTTTGTGGGCAGAAAAAAATGCCATCAGAGGCAGGAGCCCAGTACAAAAGGGCAGCCTGCAGCACTGACAGAAATGGAACAAGCGAGTGAGAGAGGGGGAGTGAGGGAGTTCAATGGAGCTCTGTCAGGACTGCTGCAGATTTCTTTGTGGGCAGAAAAAGGTGCCAACACAGGCAGAAGCCCAGTACAAAAGGGCAGCCTGCAGCACCAGGAGAAACACAATGAGTGAGTGAGAGAGGAGGAGTGAGCGAGCTCAACAGACCTCTATCATGACTGCTGTGGATTGCTTTGTGGGCAGAAAAAGGCAGCAACACAGGCAGGAGCCCAGTACAAAAGGCCATCCTGCAGCGCTGGCAGAAACGGAACAAGTGAGAGAGGGGGAGTGAGCTAGCTCAACGGACCTGTGTCAGGACTGCTGCAGATTTCTTTGTGGGCAGAAGAAGCCACCAACAGAGGCAGGAGCCCAGTACAAAAGGGCAGCCTGCAGTGCTAGCAGGAACAGAATGAGCGAGTGAGAGAGGGGGAGTGACCCACCTCAACAGAGCTCTGTCGGGACAGCTGCAGATTTCTTTGTGGGCAGAAAAATGTGCCAACGCAGGCAGGAGCCTAGTACAAAAGAGCAGCCTGTAGCACTGGGAGAAACAGAATGAGTGAGTGACACAGGGACAGTGAGCAAGCTCAACGGACCAACGCAATCAACATTCGGCATTGACAAATGCTTGTTTCTATTGAAAGTACTTTAAGTTGACCACTTTTCCATAAACAGTTTCACTGCTTTGGTGAATTACTCCCTTGTATTTTATTGTTGGAGCTTGCCTCTGCATTGCGGTGTTCCTGTTTCAGTTTAATTTGCTTACCCTTTCCCTGTTACAGCATTGTTTACTACCTGAGCCTTGCAATATAAACAAGCATTTGTCAATGTCAAATGTTGTCTCGCTGGCATTGGCACTGGTAGTGCAGGAGTTAGAAATGCTTAATAGGAATGGCAGTGAAGTATTGAACTGAAGCCAATGCCAGCCCCACCCTGCAGAGAGTGACAGGAGTTGGGGTGTGCCTTTAGGTCATCAGCTATAATGCTCATGCCATTCTACCTCAACCTACCCTGTAGACACTGACAAGTGTCGTGGTGTGCTTTGGGGTCTTTGGGTATTATACCTTCATCATTCCATAAGGAAATATGCTGAGGTGGGTGCAGTATAGGAGAATGGGGTGAACTTTAGGGGCGAATACTCCAATACAGACCTTGATGCCTGTCACTGGCTGCAGGGTGGGGGTGGGGGTGGAATGGCGAGAGCATTACAGCCAATGATCCCAAGTCACACCCCTAACACCTGTCAGTCTCTACAGGGTGAGGAGTTACAGTTGGAAACCCTAATGCCGTAGGTGTTTGTTGGTATTTTCACTCCAAATGTTCAACTTACGCTTTTTGTGACCCCACCTCATGAAGACCGGCACTATCAGTTTTTTAGCTGAAAGGTATGTTTGCACAGCGGCTATGCCATTTGGTGACATGGATGAAAACACATTTTGGGCAGGATGTGAAAAATGACAACTGTATTGTTCATGAGGAGGTGTAAAAAAGTTGCAACTTTGAAAATCTGGAGTAAAAATATGAAAAATTGGTGAAGCCAAGAGCATGCATAGAAACTGCTCAACACATGTCCATAACCCAATTATTTTCAGAATTTTTTTGACCACATTTTCAACATAGGCATTCTGGGACCTTCCCTCATGAACAGTGGCACTGTGATTTTGTTAATTTGTCCCAAACGTTGATGTCCCACAGCGACCATGACATTGTGCGCCACAGGTGTGAAAACACATTTTGGGCAGGATGTGAAAAATGACAGTTGTACTATTCATAACGAGGTGTGAAAAAATGCCAGTGTTGAAAATCTGGCATGAAAATATTGCAGATTTGCAAAGTTACAAGGGTGTATGGAAACTGTGCAATGCACGCTTGTAACACAGTCATTTTATGGACGTTCATCACCAAATTTTCAACATAGGCATTTTACAGCAGTACCTCTGCTCATGATCAGTGTCACAGTCATTTCCTCAAACTGTCCTGAAAACTGATTTCGTACAGCGACTGCGCTATTGTGCGCCACATGTGCGAAAGCACATTTCGGCCAGGATATGTAAAATGACAGCTGTACTGTTCATAAGAAGGTGTGGGAAAATGCCAATGTTGAAAATCTGGAGTGAAAATATTACAAATTTACGAAGTTACGAGCTTGCGTGGAAACTGCACAATGCACACTTGTAAAACAGTCAATTTTGGGATTTTTTTCCACCAAATGTGCAACACAGGTTTCTTGAGAGCCCCCCCATGAACAGTGGCACTGTCATTTCGTTAATCAGTCCCAAAAGGTGATTCCGTGCAGTGACTGCAAAATCACCTTTTGGGACGGAATAACGCCATGAGAGTAACTAAATTCATGAGGAGGTGTCCCAATAACCCCATATTAACAATTTGGTGCCACAATTCCCCAGAATGCCCGAGATATGCACCAAAGTTGAAAAAACCCTATTTATGCCATTATACAGCTTACCGGCATTTCTTCAGTTCATGGTCGGCTTTGAAGAGTGCAGACGTGTTCCAGGTCCACCAAAGATCATCGCGCTGGGCTCTGGAGGTAAGTATGGGGTGAGGGGTTGTGGGGAGGTGAGGTGCACAGAGGGTGGCCGAGGGTTGGGGGAGAGGGCAGGGAGATCCCAGGGACCGTTTTCTTCTTTCACAGGTTTAAAAAAAAAAAACATTGTGGGATGGTTTTTGTATTTCAGCGGCATTTGGCATGCTGGGGTGGGCTCCCAGCATGCCACCTGACTGTTTTCAAGGGGGGGATGCTGTAGCTGATGGGGAATTTGGCACCCCCATCGATACATACTGAAGGGGGACAAGAGCGAGGGGATAGGGCACCCCCCTCAGCAAACAACAAAAGCTGGGGGGCATAATGCCAAAGGGTAGTGAGCTCCCCCGTTGGCAAAATAAATGGGGAAGAGGGACTCATGCCGACAGAGATTGGGCCCCCCCTTGGCAAAGAAAGACTGTTCGGGGAGGGACACATGATGCCGAGGGGGATTGGGCACCCCCTCGGCATACATTTTTAAATGGGGGTGCATTATGCCGATGGGGAGTGGGCTCCCCCATCAGCAAGTGAAGTGGGTTGGGGCAGTCTGCAGGCACTAGACAGGCATGTCGAGAGGGCGTGTTATTGTGCTGCTGCTGCATGATTGCCTCAGACCTTTTGTTAGATCTGGTGGCCACCTGATGTATGCCTGATGTCAGCACCTGCAGCTGCCTTATTGGGGAATGAGGGATGCACCTTCTGATGCATGCCTTGCATTTGCCCACAGTGACCACATCTCCAAATCTGCTATTAATGCAATGTGTTGGCTGGTGAGCACGCGCGAGCCAGCATACAAACTACACATTAATATAGTAGTTGTTGAGAGATTGCTGGGCCCATCCAGATTGTCATGTGCACCTTTGTTTGTTAATTTTATATTGTTGCCTCTGCCCTTTTATATAACAAAAAATTGTAGTAGTAAGTACTAACACATTACAGTTCTTCAGTTGTCCAGACACAGTTAATCTGTTGCCCTTTTTTTGTGAGGTGTTCTGTGCTGTTGTTTTTCAGTTCAGTTTAGCTTAACCCTACCCGTACCTACCCAGTTATTATACAGGTGTTAGTACCCATCCCATTCCCCACCCAAAAAACTGTCATTGTATTAAAAAGCATTTGTCAATGATGAATGTTGTCTCACTGGCATTGGCATTGGTAGTGCAGAAGTTAGGGATGCATAATAAGAATGGCAGTGAAGTATTGAACTGACGCCAACCCCACCCCCACCCTGCAGAGACTGACAGGTGTTGGGGTGTTCCTTTGGGTCATCAGCTATAATGCTCATACCATTTTACCTCAACCTACCCTGTAGACACTGACAAGTGATGTGGTGTGCTTTGAGATCTCTGGGCCTTATACTTACCCCATTCCATAAGGAAATACACTGAGATGGGTGCAGTATAGGAAAATGGGGTGAACTTTAGGGCTGAACATTCCAAGGCACACCTCGATGCCAGTCACTGGCTGCAGGGTGGGGGTGGGGTGGAATGGCATGAGCATTACAACCACTGATCCCAAGTCACACCTCTGATGCCTATCAGTTTCTACAGGGTAGGGTGTTACAGTTGGAAACCCTAATGCCATAGGTGTTTGTTGGTATTTTAACTCCAAATTATCCACATGGGCACAGATATTCAAAAGGGTTGTGCCATGCGCAATAAGGATGCGCCAGCACAAGTCCAAAAATGCACCATTCTGTGATATTCCGCGGGAGGCAGATGCGCCCCCCAAATCACACTGCGCAAGAGTGCAATGATAATGAATGCATGCACAACTGAAGGGGGAGGAACCATGCATAAATTGCCCAGTGCAATATTCAACAACATGCGCCATGCACAATAGGGGAGCAAGCGGAAGTTGCGCGATAGCAGAAATGAGCCAAAAATAAAAAGTAACAAGAGAGAGGTGCAAGAACGCTACAGGGCAGGCACATGTTGCTGAACCATAGCCAGCCACACAGGCAACACAAACACACAGGGCAGGACAGAGACAGAGCACCTGGAACCCCCAGGAACAGGGAAGGTGTGGGGAGCCACAGCCACAGTGTAGTGCAGAAGGGGGGAGTGCCACACAGCACTGAGGCCACCGCAGGAAGGTGTTCAGTGCAGGGGAAGTAGCAGCCAGGACAGCGGGGGAATACAGAAACAGCTGCGGGGGGACACAAGCCAGGGACATGGCCAGTGCCACCATCCAGATGGAGGCAGTTATGAGGGGGGTGAGAAGGCAGGCAGCAGGGGGGCGAGGCCGTGGAAGGGCCCATCAGCGGTATGCCCCCAACAGGCAGTACCGAGCCCGCACCAGCTTCAAGCTGTACACCGATACTGAGATTGTGGGCCAGTACTGCCTTAACCGGGCAATTCTGAGGTGGCTCTGTGAGCTGTGCAGTGATGTGATGCAGGCACCCACATGACAGAGCCATGCTCTGTCAGTGGAGACAAAAGTGACAGCTTGCATGTGCCTGCTCACCATGGCTACCTTCCAGAGACCAACAGGGGACACGACAGGCATAACCCAGTCGGCCGCATCATGCCACCTCACCCAATTCCTCAGCGCACTGCTGCCACACGCTGCGGAGTACATCCATTTCCCCAGCACACTGGCGGAGCGCACAGCAAACATACATGAGTTCCACAGGGTAGCACATATGCCTGGCATGCTCAGGATTAGACTGCACCCATGTGGCCATCTTACACCACACCTGGCCCCGAAGGGAGCCTGTATAGTCCGGAAGGGGGTATGCAAGCATCAACTGCCAGGTGGTGTGCGATGCCGGGGTGCGCAATCAATGTTCTGCCACGCACTCTGAGGGAGCACATGATGCCTTCATCTGGCACCAGTCAGCACTGTGCCACAGATTCAAGAGTGGGGACATCCCCACTGGCCACTTAGTGAGTGAGTATGCAAACCACATGGAAAGACATGGAGCTTGGGAGGGGCATAGTCAGAGGTGACATGGGTATTAGCCTAGATGGTCCAAGGCAGGGCGACGCTGATCACCAAACTAACTTCCACCCTCTACACACAGGTGACAGTGGATACTCACTCCATCCCTGGCTGCTCACACCATACCAGTGGCTCACGACCCCATCGCAGCAATGCTACATTGAGGCACATGCCACCACATGCAATGTCATCAAGTGGGTGTTCGGGATGCTGAAGGCATGTTTCCATTGCCTGGACATGTCTGGCGCTGCTCTACAGTACAGCCTTTAAAAGGCCTGCAGGCTATTCCTGGCCTGTTGCATCCTGCACAACACTGTGCTGACTGTCGATGTACGTACAGGTTGAAGAGGGACAGCGATGGGGACGATGAGGATGCTGGTGAAGATGGTGATGGGCAGCACCCCCCTTGGGCGAAGGGACCCCTGACTGATCCGACTGGCACAGCTGCACCGGGACACCATCACAGAGGAGCACTTCAGCCAACCCAGGTAAGTCATGGGGCCATGTGCAATCACCAGTGGCAAAGGCACAACCCACAAACATGCATGGACAAACACCAGAGGTGCATATCATCAAGGGAAGTGGCCGAGCATGAAACTGCACACGCCACCAGGGATGGGCAAGGTCTAACATGGCACGTGGTCACACACACACACACACACACACACACACACCTCAGAAGACATGCACAAAGGGTAGGAGGCATGCAGACCCCGACCGCCACCCCTAGCCACACACACATCCGCAGACCACCACACCCAGTGCCTGTCATTGTGCATGTGTCAGATGCTGGGCACCATTGCACAGTGGCGGACAGTGCAATGCAGGCATCATCATGCACACACCACAGTGGACAGCAGCAGGGAGGGTGTGCAGATGGAACGTGTGTGTGCATGCAGGGCCGGGTACCCCACCCGTGCATTGCACGCTGAACAACACAATGCACACAGGGCAGCATCAGAGAGTAGCCGTACTGGGAGACAGGTTAGTCAGGTGCCACAGTGCCACGGCCGCCATGGACACGTGGGCAGCCCCTCTGAGATCTTCCAGCAGTGACAGGCTGACCAATGGCCTCATGGGGTGGCACCGACAGTCCCCCAGGGGTTCCACTGCGTGAACATGACCATGCTCGCGCAGGGGCTGCAGCACACCAAATATGCCTGCCGAGCGCCATTTTGAATCTAACTATCTGCTGAGATGGCTCGGAGAAGGGCAGCTATGTGGAGCCAGGTGGAGTTAGCAAATCTGCTGGCCATTCTGGAGCCCCATGCTGGGCTCTATATGGTGATGCACCCCTGGACAGGGCCAGGAGTGCAGTTTGGCAGGAGGTGGCTGATGCACTGGAGGAGGCCATGAGAATCGGACGCACAGCAGAGCAGTGTCGCCACAGGTACAGGGACCTCAGGCTCAGGGACCTGGACCTGCTTTCCCGCCTGCGGGCACATGCCAGGAGGGGAATGGTGCCACGGCCAGGAAGGTGCCCCATCCATACACTGTTATCGTCCATACGGGTATCATGGTTGCATGTATCTGGCACATGGGGGGGCCGTCCAGTGTTGGCCGTGGTGGTGGTATCAGGGTGGGGGGTGGATGGGTATGGCAGTGTGGGACTGCACACACATGGTGGTGGGGGGACTTTGCTACCAGATTGTGCTGATGTTCCTCTCTCCATGTTTGCACCTTAGGCCTAGAAGAGCACAGGCTTGCGAGGGAGAGGAGGAGCCGCCTGGAGGACCAGCAGGACGGGAAGGGTGATGGTCTGCAGAGGTGCAGGGACCAGCCTGATGATGGTGAGTGCCTTACATCCACGATTACTATTGCATGCTGTGTAACTGGGCGGGCAGTGGGGCATGGCCACCATCCATTGACACCACTGCCATGCACGCAACTTGTTACAGTCAGCACTGTCCAGTGGCACTGCATGTCTGTGAGTGCATCAATGGTGGTCCATGCGTGCACCGGGTACATGGCTGTGCCACTGCCTTCACACTGCATAGCCAAGTCACTGTACGGCCACGGTGGTGCTGTGCAGAACATGGGCGGTGGGTGTGTGCAATGGTCCACATGGCTGTGGGTACCTGGGTAGGCAGATCTTGTGGACACGGTCACTGTGGGTGGTAGCACATCATCACAGGAGCATGGCACATGGCTGTATGCCATGCACAATGGGTGGGCTGCAGGGGCTGGACTGTCACACTTATTGACTCTGCTCCCTCGTCCTAGGTGGACGGTGACTCAAGGCAATCGAAAGGGGACTGCAGGAGCTGCTACAGGTGGCAAAGGTGACCCTGAAGCTCCTCCAGTGGATGGACCACCACTGGGTGAGGAGGCAGAGGAGACATCGGCGTTACGTGGAGGATGACTGGGCAGACGATAGTCCATCCATGCCCCTAAATGCACCTTCCCCCCCCGGACCCAGCCTCACACCCCTTCTTCCCTCTCCTATATGTTCACCCCTGCCCCATACCCGCCCCCACTTGGTATGTGGCCCTTCCCCCCATTGCACATACTTGTAAATAGTTTTTAAGATTAACTGTTCTAAATACATTTGTTTTGTTATGACAACCGTGGTGGTCTCTGATTTGCAGTGGGCTACAGGTGCTCAGCTGCAGTGGTGTGCATGGCATCAGGGGTCATGCACGCATTGGTGTGTGTGTGTGTCCAAAAGGGAACCACCTATGGTGTGGGCAGGGGGATTAGTCACTGTCTGTGGTTTCTGCATTGTTCTCTGTGCACTGGGTGCCTGTGTGCAGTGGTCCACAGTGCATGCACTGTGTGCATGGCACCCCTGTCAGACCGTCCATGGCCTGTGCAGCTGACACCCTTGCATGTCTGTGATATGCACGGTCTGCTGGCATGTCAGTGGTGGCTGTCCATGCTGTATAACAACTGTACCTGGCACAATGCCAGGTTGCCTGCCATCACAAGTATGGTGCATGTCTGCCTCCAGTGGCACTGTGGCCTCCGCTGTTGTTCTTTCCCCTACATGCTGTCGCTTGTGTCTGTTGCAGGGGATGTGCTCCAGTGTCTGTCACTTGTGCTCCGGCAGCATGCTGGTGGCATACAGCTTCATGGTGCCTGTGCAGGGTGGCTGGCACACCTGTGCCATGTAGGGGTGCTGGACATGTATACATGGCAGCCGAGGCCACATGCCAGTGGCTTGGTTGACCCGCTACTGTGTCCCTGTGTTGGTGTGCCCTTGGGTATGGGTGGGTGTTTGTCCATGCACTGTGTTGCATCCTGTGTGGCACATGCTTCCAGGCAACACTGTGTGTGTCTGTGCTGGTTGTTGTGGCCAGTGCTGGGATGGGATGTGTCCTTGGGAGGGTGTGTAGGGTGCTGTACCGCTGGTGGTGGAGTCTGGGGCATGCCCTGTTGCATGTGGGGTACCTCGTGTGGTGACGCATGGTCGGTCTCTCAGCTGTACCTTGGGGGGGACGTGCAGAGTGGCACAATGTATGCTGTTGTTGCATTGCTGTCTGCTGCCACCCACAGCAGGGTGCACATGGTGGGGCTGCCTTGCATGGCTCTCTGGTGCACAGGGTTGCATTGTCACAGTGGGGGTGGTGGCATGCATGGGGTGTCCTGCACTGTTGGGTGCTACTCCTGGAAAGGGTGTATGGTGATTGTGGTGCAGGGTGTGCTCTGCATTGGTGGGATGGTGTGGCATGGGGTGGTCAGCCCTCCTTGTGTGCCAGTCAGAGCTTGCCAGGGGGTGTGCTGTGGCACCATGGCCCAGCTGTGGGTTGGTTGCTGGTATCCATGGGCTGGTGGTTATTCCAGCTCTCCCCCAGTTGTGCAGTGCATGGGGTGTGGGGGATGATGTCTGTTCTGCTGTGTGCTCCTCTGCCCATCTGTGGCATGGGTGGTGGGCCCCTGCATCCCTGGTTGTGCTGTTGCATTGCTGCCCTGCTCCATGGGGTGTCCCTGGTTGTGCTATGGCACATCTGGACTGCTCTGCTGAGCATCCCTTGTTGCGCTATGGCACATGAGAAATGCACAACTGCACATCCCTGGTTGTGCTATGGTGCAGGTGGTGAATATTCAGTCATGTGCCGTAGGCGCATCTTGGCCTGCGCAGTTTTTGAATATCACACTTCTTGTGCATGGGCACAGTGGACTTACGCTTGCTCCTGCTGTTGTGCACTTTTTGGGTGCAGTTTGAATATCTGGGCCATGGGCTTTTTGTGACCCCACCTCATGAAGAGCAGCACTATCAGTGTGTTAGCTGAACGGTGGTTTTGCACAGCGACTGTGCCATTTGGCGACACAGACACAAAACACATTTTGGGCAGGATGTGAAAAATGACAACTGTATTGTTCATGAGGAGGTGTAAAGAAACTGCAACATTGAAAATCTGGAGTGAAAATATGAAAAATTGGTGCAGTCATGAGCAAGCATAGAAACTGCACAACACACGTCCGTAACCCAATTATCTTTGGGATTTTTTTTTAACCACATTTTCAACATAGGCATTCTGGGACCTCCCCTCATGAACAGTGGCACTGTGATTTTGTTAATCTGTCCCAAAAGTTGATTTCCCTCAGTGACCACGCCATTGTGTGCCACAGGGGCGAAAACACATTTTGTGCAGGATGTGAAAAATTACAGTTGTACTGTTCATAAGGAGGTGGGAAAATTGCCAGTGTTGAAAATCTGGCATGAAAATATTGCAAATTTGCAAAGTTACAAGAATGCGTGGAAACTGCACAATGCATGCTTGCAACACAGTCATTTTATGGACTTTCATCACCAAATTTTCAACATAGGCATTTTAGGACCGCTGCTCATGAACAGTGTCACTATCATTTTCTTATTCTGTCCCTAAAAATGATCTCCCACAGTGACCATGCTATTCTGCACCAGAACTGCGAAAACACATTTTGGCCAGGATATGTAAAATGACAGCTGTACTGTTCATAAGGAGGTGTGGAAAAAAGCCAATGTTGAAAATCTGGAGTAAAAATATTACAAATTCATGAAGTTACAAGCGTGCATGGAAACTGTGCAATGCATGCTCATAAAACAGTCATTTTTTTGGATTGTTTTCACCAAACTTGCAGCATAGGCTTTTTGAGAGCCTACCTCATGAACAATGGCACTGTCGTTTCATTAATTGGCCCTGAAAGGTGATTTCATGCAGTGACCATGAAATCACCTTTCAGAACTGAATAATGCCATGACAGTGACTTGAATTCATGAGGAGGGGTCCCAATAACCCCATGTTGAAAATTTGGTGCCAAAAGTCCCCAAAATGCCCAAGATGTGGACCAAAGTTGTAAAAACCCTATTTATGCCATTATACAGCTTACTGGCATTTCTTCAGTTCGTGATCGGCTTTGAAGAGTGCAGATATGTTCCCGGTCCATGGAAGATCATCGCATTGGGCTCCAGAGGTAAGTATGGGGTGAGGGATGATGTGGGAGGCAGGTGTGCAGAGGGTGAGCCTGGGTTGGGGAGGGAGGAGGAGACTGTGAGGACCATTTTCTTCTTTACAGGGAAAAAAAAGACAACGAGGTCGGTTTTCTTTTTTTGCAGGTGCTTGGTACACTGGGGTAGGCTTCCAGTGTACCACCTGCATTACAGGAAGTAGGACCGCAGCCAATGAGGATTGGGCCCCCATCAGCACAGAAGGGTGGGGTTGCGCATGATGCTGATGGGAATTGGGCACCCCTTGACACACAGCACAAATCGGGCATTGGGACATTATGCCAATGGGGAGTGGGCTCTACATTAGCAAATTGAACTGGGCAGAGGGGACTGAAGCTGATGGGGATTGGGCCCCCCATCAGCAAAGAAAGACTGTTGGGAGGGTGCATGATGCTAAGGGGGATTGGGCACTCCCTCAGCACACAATTGAAATAGGAGGGGGGCATTATACTGATGGGGAGTGCAATCCCCCATCAGCAAATGAAGTGGGTCGGGGCATGCTGACAGGGGGATTGGGCACCCCTGAAGTCGGCACTCTGTGCTGCGGCAGTCAGTGCCGCCATGTTTATTGAACTGCTTCACTTTGAAAGGCACATTGGGAGGCATGTTATTGTGCCACTGCATGACAAGCTGGGCTCTCATTGCAGCTGCACTTTTCTTAGATCTGGTGGCCACTTCACGTTTTGCTGGTGTCAGTGCCTGCATGCTGACTTATTGGGGAATGTGGGACGCACCTACTGATGCGTGCCCTGTATTTACCCACAGTGGCCGCACCTCCAAATCTGCTACTACTGCAATATGTTGACTGGCGTGTAAGCACGAGCCAACATAAAAACTACTTCACTATTTTTTTAGAGACACTGATGATCCATGTTGGGGGAGGTGCTGTCTGTCATTGTTTTATTTACAGTAGGTTACCTGTGGCCTTTGTCCCCATGTTACTTAATTCCTGTTTGGACAAAGTAAAAAGTAACTTTTGTTTTTTACTAGAATTGGCTACTGTATACAGTATTAATTGTACAGAGTGCTGCTGCCTGTACTGATTGTGTTTGGACTTCGCAGCCAGTACTGTAGGTGTGAGGTGTTATTCACACAGTCACTTAGTAATATATCCTTTCCTCATATACTTCCAGAGAAAGGCAAAGTTGGAACAAGCATATAAAATGCCTGCTAAGAGATGGTCCAGTACAGGGAAACATGCCGAGGGAGGGGGACAAGGCAACAAAGAAGTCTGTTGAGCAGAGTACAACTTCAGTTCCACTTCCCCAAAGCATACATATGTCTGCGTCAGTGTCTTCTGTGGGCTCTGGTGGCATGGCAGGTACCAGCAAAGGAGTTGTTTGAAGTACTGGCATAAGTGTGTCTCAGATTTTTATGGCCAGAACTGCTGCATCCATGCCTTTGGGGGATGATAGTGAGAAGAAGGGAGACAATGACACCAGTAAAGGAACAGTGGTCCAGGAGGAGGGTGATAAGTCTGTCAGTGTGACTGTCCCTGTTCCTGCTAGAGTTGGTGGTGGTGATAGTGTTCAGCTGGAGTCTGATACTCCTGGAGATATGGATAGTCAGCCCCCTGAGGAGATGGTTGTAGAGAAGGAAAAAGTTGTCGTGCAAGAAGACAGTGATAGGGAGAAGGAGGAGAATAAGGACATCATCAGTATCGGTGCTGGTGATGACGATATGTGGGATGATCCCCCATGGGAACTGGAGGTTAAAGAGGTCAAGGGTGATGTAGGCCATTTACATGCACAGCCTGTGGGTCAGGCTGTCAGCAAGCCTCCAAGCAGTTAATTCACCCCCCCAAAAGTAGCCCTAAAAGCACAAACTTCAATGCCTGTTTCTCAGCTCTCCCAGTCCCAGCAGCATGTTAAGTCCAGAGGAGGTCAAAAGTCCCTAGTCTGGGACTTTTACATGCTTGATCCAGCTGATGAGACCATAGCAATATGTCAACTGTGTCAAGCACATGTTAATCAGGGGAAAAAAGGAAAGCCACATAGGCACCGATGGCCAACACACCCACCTGAAAAACAAGTACCTGCTGTGCTGGCAGCAACACCAGAAGGATGCCAGAGATGTTGGTGGGATCTCCCTCAGCAAGTTAAATGTAACTGAGAGCAGTGCAATACAGCAGGAGGAGGGAGGGCAGAGTGGGTTGGTGCAGGAGGAGGAGGAAGAGCATTCCTTTACTCTCTCAAGTAGAGGACATAGCAGTGGAAGCACCACTCCATTGAGTCAGGAAAGTACACCACCACACCCAAAATCAACCAAAATAACTGGTTTCATGTGGTCTGCACATCCTCAAGAGTTAACTGTTATGCCTAAAAGAACACCATTGGTGCCACAAGTACTGTGTTCTGGTCGAACAGCCCCAAAGATGCAGCCCAGACTGAAGACTATCCTTGAGTGGCACTCAGAGTACCCCCCAATCATGCTGCTGCATGTGAGTTAAATGCTGCCACCACTGAAATGCTGGCCATTGATCTTTTTCCATTCTCATTCATGGAGAATACTAGATTCTGCAGGTTGATGGCCTGTGCCTGTCCCAAATGGCAGGTTCCATCGCAAACCTATTTCTCCAAGCATGCCATGCCAGAGCTGTACGGTAGAGCTGCTGATTCCATAAGACATGCAGTGAAGCATAGTGCATTAGAATATATCCACCTTAGCATGGATACGTGGACCAGTGGACAAACAGCAGCAAGCTCATATCTATGAATAACAGAAGCAACGTGACTGATTGGCCAGCACTAACATCAGTTGCTGTGAAATACCTGAGCTGCCCACCATCCAGTGTCAGTGTGGAAAAGTGTTTAGTTCAGCTGGAGCCATTGTGTGCAACTGGAGCACCAATTTGTCACCCAAGAATGTGTCCATGCTAGCATTCATCAAAATGAACAAAGGGCACATTCCGCATAACACAGTGATGTCAATGGTGTTGCCACATGAACTGTGTTTTGGTGATGAAGATGAAAATGAAAATGTCAGCTCTGCTAAGGCTTCCACCAGCAGTGAAGAGGATGAAGCAGCAAAGCTGAGATAATTTCCACCTGGTGACAACTCCAGTCTTGAAGACTATGAGGGCTGCTCCCTGGAGGATGTGACAGTGGAAGTGGAAAAAGGCTGAAGTTGCTAGTAGAAAACTCCTCCCCCCCACAAAAAAAAAAACAATTTCAGCTCAGCATAATGTTATAAATTATTTTTATGCATTTATCATTGGATTTGTGATTTTGTGATGCTCGTGTTATCTGCTGTTAATCAGTTTAATTTGATTACCCTTGCCCTAAACCATTGTTTAGTCCCCATCCTATAGTAAAGCAGCAGTCAAGTTACCCTAACCATAAACATTTTGCATTATTACAGTAATAAGGCTCCTCTGCCCAAAATATCAAGATACACATTTTACTTTTCATTTAGACTAATGCCATCCTGAAGCAAGATATGTTGTCTTGAAGTCTTTAAAAGTGCCCATGCTAGCACATGCCACACCTGACCCTAACACCTGCCACGCCCATGTACACCATGTGAGAACTAAATATTCTGTGCCACTTACTTTCCACAACATGTTGAAGAACCCTCCTAGTACAACTATAGCATGAATGTAGCATGTTCATTCAACAGGTAACACCAGTTGAAGAGATTTTGCAAAATGGTGAATGGCATCCCATCTTTAATGACATGAGTCATTAATTACAAAATAATCATAAAAGAAAGGCTTAACAGCATCCAAATTCCCCCCCAAAAGGGTAATTACATTAAGTACTACCATAGTACCCATACAGAAACAGTGCTGATCCCTATGGGGGGAGGTGTTTACTGCCTGCAATTTGGCTTTTAAATAGTCTTAATTACTACAGCTCTGCTACCTCACATGTCAATAGACACTGGCCTCCTCCACCTATAATTACTAAACACCGTCTATACCAACCATTTCCACATATTCCTCTTCCCTGGATGTATTGTTTAATCATTAATGAAACCAGTGGTCTACATTGCGGTTCAAGCAACCTGCTCTATCTTTCACACACCAGCTCCTGCAGGACCTGGATGTAGTCATCGCACAGACATGGGATGGAAACTCACCGGAGGAAAATTACTTAAACAGGAACAATGACAAGAAACATGATGAATACTCATCCATCTGCATACCTGGTGTTAGCAAGCAAATTACAAGCAAAATACATATATATATATATATATATATATATATATATATATATACTTACCTTACCCGGCGAATGTAAACTGCAGAAATTGCCTCCAGAAAGAACATGCAGGGCACTTGAAGCACAGCAGCAGGCATTCCCATTCCCCTAAAAGTACTGCGTACCTGGAAATAAGATAAAAAGAAGAACATATTTTGAGGATTGTTACAAGTAACCCCCCCCCAAACCCCATTAAAAATGAAGAAATACTTACCGTTAGGGACTGGCTGTGAAACTGGAACCATTCTACCACTAAATGAAGCACCCAAGTCTTGATCAGCAGCAGGAGGAGCAGGAAGTAACACATGCACTGGAAAGTTCCTGAATGTTGACAAAAGCAAACAGAACACAATTACTGTCAAACTCAAACTTCTTGACTGCATTAACCCCAGCAATGAAAAATGAAATACTTACCTTCAGTGTTGGGAAATGTGGTGCATTCCAACATCTGAATCCTGGCCTGATAAAGCCTGCTTGGCATCATTATGATTCCACTGGAAAATAATGGAAAAGCAGTACAATCATATTATACCTCTACAGGCCACAATACCAACCCACTCCCACCCTTCTCTTGCACAGAAAAAAAAATACATAGAAATACTTACATGTGCAGCAGCAGCAGTATGTCTGTGATGATGATCCATCAACACCAGCCAAAACAATACTTCTCGCAGCAAGTTGGCAACAAGTCAAAGCAGTAGGCAACAAGCTTCAGCCCCTCAAAATCTCATTCTTATAATCCCTTCACACCATACAAGCTACAACCACAGCGTCACCACAACCAAACAGGACAGCAAGCATTGGGAAATGAAAATTCTAGATTTCTCAATCAATTGTGAAACCAGCAGCAGGAGGCAGCAAGTGCAACTAGCGGCAATATTTTGCAGGAGGAATTAATTTTCTAAGAGTGGCCCCCCCCCCACTTGCCGCTTTTGGCTATTTCATAATTGCCACAATAATTGTGTCTCCCTTCTCTCACAATTGTGTCATGTGATCTTTCTGGACTTATAAGGCCTGTTCTGCACAACAGCAAGAGGCAACGACATTCATCCTGAAAGCAGTGTCAAACTGTGGACACAAGTGCACATTTTGGGGCTGGTAGTGGGGTGGCATTATAAAATATCAGGACTTAGACAACAATTGTGTTTCACTGCTGTGTGAAATTTTCTCATGTGTTTTTTCTTGACTTATAAGGCCTGTGCTGCACAGCATGTCAGCAAGCAGCAACTAGAAGCAGCATGAAAGCAGTGTTAAACTGTGGACACAAGTGAACAGTTTGGGCCTGGTGATGGGGTGGCAATATAAAAGGTTAGGACTTAGACAACAATTATGTTTCAACGTTGTGTGAAATTTTCTCATGTGTTTTTTCTTGACTTATATGGCCTGTGGCAAACTGGTGCATCAAAAGTACCTTGCTGCAGGAGAAAAGCAGTTTTGCACTATGGCCACCACTTGACATTCTTGGGTACTTCATAACTTCCACAACAATTAGGTTTCAGTTTTTTGTGGATTATTTTTGTCATGTGGGAAGGGACACCACTTAACATTTCTGGCAAGTGCAGGACATATGTTAAATACTAAAACCAGATTTATGTTTAACTGCGCAGGAACATTGCTTATGTTTCTGTGATTCTTCTACATGTCTTCAGAATGTTGCACACAACATCAACTGCCACAACATCACATATCATTGGGAAATGATTTTTACAGCTGCATGGTGATGTCACCTTGCTGACATATTGCTAGTAGTGGTAGGAGAAAGGACTGACAGGATTGTGAGGCAGTGGTCTTCCACTGAGTACTTTGGCTCATATTACTCCGCTGTCCTCTCTCCATTTACTACAGTGGTGTGCAACCCTGCCTGCAGTAGATAGCACTCTTTCTAGAGCCCATTTAATAACCGTGCCAGTTAAAAGAGCTTAAGACAATAATTGCTGTAAATCCAATTGAAACACATTCATAATTTTAAGGGTATATAAGATAAATAGCTTTGGAGCAGCTAGTTAACTTCCACAAACAATGAAAAGATTGTTTTCTTTCAATGGCACTTTTCACTCTGGAAGCTGTCCTGCATTCCACTGCTGCTTGCTCTCAGCTTACTTTGCAGCACATTGGATTCTTAACCTTTAATTAGCTTTGCAGTTAATCTTCAGCCTTCTTGTGGTAGACACATAGAAGTTGACATTTTATTTTAGTGGCTGTTTAGTGAATTTCCCTGTTCAGACCCATAAAGGCACTGTGCTTTATAGTTTTCTAACTTCCTCATCTCTCTCATTTTATTTTGCTGTCCAATGTCCACCTCCACATTTAAGTCTTTTTATGGCTGTGGGTGAAGCCTACAGCCATCTTTCTATCAGTAGCTTGAAAACCGAGTATTGTGGAACACATTTTTTGGACTTTTCAATGTATCCTTCCACATCTACAAATCACTAAGGCAACTAAAATAAAATAATATATACACACAAAAAGGCGGCTACCAACGAATGAAACTGGAGCCGGATAATAAAGGCATCAAACAGAAAACAGAACGGCTACCCAGTAATCGACATAAAAAAGACAAGACCTATATGTTCAGGTCAGATAAAAAGCTTTTAATAAAATAACTTAAACGAGCAGCAATGCAGAGCCACAGATGCACGTTTCACATCCCAAAAGACGCTTTTTCAATGTGATACTGGCTCAAAGAAACATACACTTTAAATAGTTAATAAATCCATTAACATAAATACCAATTACAATTAATACAATTAATCTAGCACACTTGAATTCAATCAACAAGACTGTGAAAAACGAGAGCAATGTAAATCACTCATTAAATAACATTTAACCATACAGCACTTCAATAAGAATCCCTTTTGCATCTAGAGCAACCTCCTAATTATATTTTAAACAAAATAACCAAGAATTATATATGTACCATATCAAAATACTATAGCAAAATATTCTGATAAACAAATCTAACAGACAATGACATAATCTATTCACTTTAAAGTCATTTTGTATAACTAAATATAAGAAAACATAAAAAACATGTAAAAAACATATGAAACCCAACTTAGAAACTCATTTTAAATACGGAGTAATACTAAACATTGCATTTAAACCTTTGTTTGTATGTGCCCCAACAGGTACTGCCATTTACTTTCAGCTCTCAGGATTCTATTGTTCAAGTCCCCCCTGGTGCTTAACATAATCTTTTTAAGACCTTGAAACTTGAACAAATGTCCATCTCCCTTTTGTATAACATGTAAAGCTAATGCATTTGTAATGTCTTTATTAGCAATACTTCACAAATGTTCTGCTATTCTATTTTTGAACAACCTCTGAGTTTTACCAATATAAAAGTCCTTGCAAGAACATTACGCCAAATATATGACATTTGCCGTGGAACAACTGATAAAGTCACGATTGAAATACTCCTTTTTTATAATGGGATGTTGAAAAACAGTACCTGTATTTATATGATGACAAAATGTACAGTTACTGCAAGGAAAAGTCCCACTTGGCAATGCCACATTACTTTGACTCTTTGACGACTCAAAACAGCTGCTCATAACTTTTGAAACATTGGGAAATTCTTGCATTGGAATCTAAATTGGTTAAACATGTTGCAGTTCCCCCCAGGATGATCTATAGAAGAGGACGGAACATTGCAGATATGCTTTACATGTTATACAAAAGGGAGATGGACATTTGTTCAAGTTTCAAGGTCTTGAAAAGATTATGTTAGGCAAAGTTAGTTTTTTATGTTTTCTTATATTTAATTATACAAAATGACTTTAAAGTGAATTGATTATGTCATTGTCTGTTAGATTTGTTTATCAGAATATTTTGCAATAGTATTTTGATATGGTACATATATAATTCTTGGTTATTTTGTTTAAAATATAATTGTGAGGTTGCTCTAGATGCAAAAGGGATTCTTATTGAAGTGCTGTATGGTTAAATGTTATTTAATTAGTGATTTACATTGCTCTCGTCTTTCACAGTCTTCTTGGTTGAATTCAAGTGTGCTAGATTAATTGTATTAATTGTAATTGGTATTTATGTTAATGGATTTATTAACTGTTTAAAGTGTATGTTTCCTTGAGCCAGTATCACATTGAAAAAGCATCTTTTGGGACATGAAATGTGCATCTGTGGCTCTGTATTGCTGCTCGTTTAAGCTATTTTATTAAAAGCTTTTTATTTGACCTGAACATATAGGTCTTGTCTTTTTTATGTCGATTACTGGGTAGCCGTTCTGTTTTCTGTTTAAAATAAAATAATCCCTTCTTTCTTATTAGAATGTTGGAGACATAACTCCAAGCTGCTTATCAGAAAGCCATTAGGAAAACTGAAACAGCTTGTTAAATATTGGTTGCCTATTAAACTGGATATTTGTTTATCCCCTTTGAAATGCAACAGCTTACACATTTAAATGTGTGTCATTTAAATATTTTTTACTAATATCTTCAGTTGGGTATGAATATCTTTCTAGAAAGATTCATACCTCAGAAATCTTACCCTTTCCCAGAAAATGTATAAGGATTTACACTGTTTTTTAACCCCTCAAGACCTATCTGATAAAATGCCAGGTCTTTAGTGAACAACCCAGACTAAATATATAAATTTATTTTTGACAGGAAGTGCTGTGCCTGCTTCCCAGACATAACAGATAAGAGCTACTGAGATCTCTTATAGTAAGTGTGTGTGTGTGTGTGTGTGTGTGTGTGTGTTTAGGGAAGGGGTAGAGAAACAGTCAAACTCCTGGCAAGGAAGACCTCATCTAATGAATTAACTACTGACAAACCATGGTTGAGAAATTCATATGTATAATTATCTGATTCCTTATGTTCTCATATAGTGTTATGAAAAGTCAAATCAACTGAGAAAGAAATCTGTAGGGGGCAACAGTTGAGTTTCTCTTGTGTCTTGGGCCTCCAACTCTAGGCTGTGGAACATAAATGTATTGTTTATGGTTGGAATGAGCAATCTAAATAGTAAGAAATTCTGAACAATAATATTTTAATTTACAGTATTAGCAATGTAATCTTGCATAATTTTTATAAGTACATTTGAGGTCTGATAATAATGTAGCCAGGGTATGTGTTAACTTGCTTTGATCTCTCACAACATGTAGTAGTATTCTGAAGATTCAGAAAAAGATAGCACAAATGAGCCGAAACTCATTTTCAATGGGGTCCCAATGTATAAAATAAACAGACTATACAAGCAAAGCAAATACAATGTACACCTTGTATCAAAAGACACAATACTGTACATGACAGATATGTAAATGTTTTTAAATTAATTACAATAAACTTTAGGCATTTCAGCACTTTTTACAAGCCAAGCTCTTATTTGATGCCAAGATGGAGGAGATATTGACTTAATATATAATGTGCTATTTTTGAGAATGAAAAAGATCATGCCATTTATTAGGAGAAAAATTATTGTTTAGATACATAAACACTGTCAGCAGATAAGGGCCTATGGCCCACCCAGTCTGCACATTTGAGCTTGTAAATTTCCTTTATGCTTTTCTATGTTATTATTTTTATTTTTGTGGGAAGTTTTGTGTAGGCTTGATATTATTCCTGAAATGTCAGAGCTCTTCCTGTGGAACTTGCAAGACAATGGCATATAACTATACCATTTACAAAATTCCTGATCAAACAACTGGAAACAGAAGACTGTTTTTTGTCATTTTATAATATGATGTACTGAGTGTGCATTTACTGAGTTGCTGGATTAGGGCCTTGAAAATAATAAAAACATTTCAAACACCATGAAGTCTTGCTATATTAGGACTTATTGCAGTTAGCCACTGCACTTGAACTGCCCCGGAGAGGAAAGAGTTAACTCCAGAGAATCTGGAGTTCTAAAGCGCGAGGGCGCTATACCAAAGCTCTATCTGGGCAGTTTCAAATGAAACTGTCAGATTCTTTACTCCGCTTCACTGAACAGTCGCTCCGGAGATCAGCTCCTTCAGCTCGGTTCATTTCTCGGTCAAGCGAGTATTTTTGGTTCATTTGAACCGGCAAAAAGTAATTATTTTACCGCATTTCGGTTAAAGCTCTATCTGGTAAACCGTAAGTACAAAATGTAAAGTCTGTGTGGAAATTTAGTTATCCGTTCGGTTTTGAACCGATCTTGCTTATTTTAACGCTTTAAAGTTTTGGGCTTTAGAGTGCGGTACCTGGTTCTTATTGGTTCTAAAAACCTTTGATTTTAAATAGGGTTTTCAAATACCCGTGAAACGGTTAGGAACCGATAAGGGTGTCTTGCCTGGCACGGCCATAAAAAGGGCAAGTTTTTGGTTAGGCTGGCATTATGTCTGAGAAACCCAAAAAGAAAAACCGGGCCCACTGGGTTTCAACACTGTGATGCTGTGGGGAAGCCTTTGCCAAGGCTGACCCACACACCACTTGTGTTTATTGTCTGGGGTCTGACCACCTCCTGTCAGACTGCCAGGTGTTTAAAATTTCCCTGCAGCCACCCTGAAAAGAGATAGGGCTGGCTCAGGGAACTATTGGCCAAAAGTCCACTGACCCGATGGCAGCCCGGTCCAGTACCCACTGGACCAGGAGGAGTGCCCTCTGACCAGGGCTAGACTTCCTCGGCAAAGGATGGTTCAGAGGAACCAGTTTTAAAAAAAAAAAAGAATATGACAGAGAAATCAGTAGGTTTGGAGTCCAAGATTGTCTCTCCAACTGCTGCAGAAGTGTTAAGCCATACAGATTGTCCAGTCACTGTTTCTAGGTCCTGTCAACCATCTACAGTTGGTAAAAGGTGGCTCTGCTCAGTTCCAGTGGTTCAGGTTTATGATGTTTAGGAATTGTTATGAACCACAGGAGGGAGGAGGAAATTTGATCAATACATGTGTGGCTGGTAGAGTCTGGACATGCCCACTTAAGCGGACATTTTCTCCAGACAGACTTTTAGAATCTCCTCCTTTTCTGTCTGGAGTCCTTTTCTCAGTTTATGTTTTACAAAAGCTTGCAGAATCCCCAGCTTCCTTTAGAGGAGGCTATGGATGAGTAAAGGGAGCCTGATTATGTAGGAATGATGGACTAGGAGGTTGTCTTTCCTTTGCATAAGTCATTTAGGAAGTAAACAACAAAGATTTTATAAGATTCCTCTTTCTGTCCCTCCTGTAAGATAAAAAAATGGACAGAAGGTGTATTTCGTCAGGCTCTGTTACAGACTTCCTCACTGAGCAGTGTAGTCATGTAGGTGTGGTGCAAGCTGCAGCCTGTGTCAAGGCTAGTTCCCCTGGCCTCACATCCTCCTGAATAGGATTCCAGGAGGATTGATGCCACGACAAGAAAACAGTATATGGCAGCTTCTGTGGGACTCAGACAGGCAAGTTGTATGGCTTATGTGGCTAGATTTCGGAAATCTAGGTGGGACGCAGTATTGCAGTTAGCCAAGCAGGCCCATGGCCAGCTGGCTAGCGGTTGGAACAGGTGGCTGCTAACGGCACTGAAGCCTCTAAGTTCAAGTTCATACTGCTGTTGGTGTTAATCTTGTTTTCTAGGGTCATGACCACTTCTGTAGCTTTCCGTAGGTTGGCATGGCTCAGATGCACTAATCTGTCCCAAGATACTCTGTCAAAGTCTATGGATTTGTTTCTTGTTGTGGGTAATTCTCTGTTTGAGGAACAAACAGAAAGCTATATGAAAACAGGGATGATTACCTACAAAGTGCCCAGGTAGAGGCTCAGGCCTCTGCTTTCGCCAGAGGGGTCTCTTCAGAGGCAGAGATAGAGGGCACAAGTAAACCGTCCCCTCCCTTAGCCTAAGACTATTGCCAAGCAGGCACCCTGATGGGTGTCCAGGGCCGATTCTCCTATACCAGTGGGCAGGTTGGTTTTTATTTCAGCCAGAATTGGGTGTCCCTAACTCGGACAAGTGGGTTCTGGAAGTAATAGGTCTGGTTCTCAGCTTCAAACAGTTTCCAAAGATGAGAGCCAGACAGGTCCACCTGAATCCTTCGAATCCCTTGCTTTGGGAGCAGAGGTTTCTTCTCCTCTGAACTGAAAGCAGTAGAAGGGTCCCTCCTTGCCACTGGGGCAAGGGCTGTACTCATGATACTTTCTTACCCTATAGAAGGCAGGAGATTGGCGGCCATCTCAGATTTAAGGTACCTGAACAAGCATCTTTTGAAAACAAAGTTAAAAATGTTAACTCTGGCTGAGGCCAGGGGACTGGCTAGCTTTCCTGGACCTCAAGGATGCCTATTTTTTTCATGTCTTGATCAGGCCTTCTCACCGAAAGTACCTCAGGCTACCCTCAGGCCACTCCCAGTTCAGGGCAATGCCCTTCAGCCTTACCTCTGCGCCAAGGGTATTCAAGAAATTCTAGCTGTGGTAGTGGCTCTTTTAAGAAGGCAAGGGATTGCTTTGTTTCTTTCCTGGATGACTGGCTCTTAGTGGGTCAGTCTCCAGATCAAGTAAAATCCCACTTGCAAGTCACCCAGCAGCTTCTCACCTTTCTGGGATTCCTGTTGAATTTACCAAAGTCAGTTCTCGAACCAGTTCAGGTACTAACTTTCATAGGTGCAGAGTTGAAACAAAGTTAGCCAGGCATTTCTCCCTCTAAAAGGGTAGGCAGTCTCTTGCCCTGGCATCTTCCATTACTCTGTGAGTCTCCTGACCAGCAAAGCATTTGCTACAACTACTAGGGCACATGGCTGCTTCCACAGCTGTAGTGCAGGGAGCAAGATTCCAGATGAGGGACATTCAGTTCCATCTGAGGGCCTATTGGTCCCAAAGGAGGGATTCCCTTTCCAAATTGGTTCTAGTGACCCAATCCCTGATCCTGGCCTTACACTGTGGCAGGATCAAAGCAATCTAAAACTAGGGGTCCTCTTCATTCCCTCACCACGGATGCTCCTGTGTTAGGGTGAGGAGCTCGCTTAGGTGACCTGTCCACTAGGGAGTGTGGTCTCCCTAGAATCTCTGCTCCACATCAATTTTGGAACTCAGAGCTGTCTTCTAGCTCTTAGAGTTTTCAGCTTCTGTCCAGAACAAGGTAGTTCAAGTCAGGACAGACAACACCACAATAATGTGGTACATCAACAGGCAGGGGGTACTGGGTCATCAGCCTTGTGCACGAAGCAATGAAATGGTGGTCTCTGGCTTACTCCTGAACACCTCCCTGATAGCAGTTCACCTCCCAGGAAGGACAATGCCCTGGCAGATGCCTACAACAGGATTCTCAGGGCCATCACGATTGGGCTCTGAATCCTCAGGTGCTGGGTTCAGTCTTGCCAGATGGGGCTAATTTTCAGATAGATCTTTTCAGCCCCAGATAACCACTAACTTTTTCTGTTTTGTTGAGGCCTCCAGTGCTGGGATCAGCCCACCTGGATGCTTTTCACTTGGATTGGAAAGGGAGTTTCTGTTCACCTTTCCTCCCTTTTCCTTTCTTTCAGGGTACTAGTAAAATCAGATCTCAGCCCTGCAAAACAATTCTGATTGTTCCAAGCTGGGCCAGACAGCCCTGGTACCCATTGTCTCTGTCCTGACAGTCCACCCTACCCTGAGCTTGCCCAGAGTCCATGACTTACTGGCCTTTGCACAAGGGAGAGTGTGGTATCCGAACCCAAATTCCTCCTTCTCAAGGCAGCTCTTGAGGAGTTAGAATTTGCTGATTTACACCTTTTTCAAGGTGTCGTGGATATTTTAAAGGCTTCAAGGAAGCTTTTTCACTGGCGCCACTTACAATTCTAAGTGGAACAGGTTTTCAGTCTGGTGCGCTGAGAAGCAGATTATACCACAGTCTGCTTATCTGCCCATTTTCTGGACTTTTTGGTCCATTTTAAATTCTTTAGGTCTTAGGCCAGCTACCTTAAGGGTTCCTTTGGCAGCTGTCTCTGTTTTTTTCTGCAAGCAGGGAAGCCTGCTTCCTTTTCTTCTCAACCTGTGTTTTCCAAGTTTTTAAGGGGTTGCTTCACACCAACCCTCCTTTTTCGGGAACCAGCTCCTGCATGGAGCCAGATATTTGCATTGCTCAGTTAATGCAAACCCTTTGGACCTCTGTCCCCAGCAGAGCTCAAGCTTCTCACTTGGAAAATGTTTTTTCTGGTGGCTCACTTCTGCCAGGCGCATAAGTGAACTACAGGCCCTGGCAGTGGAAGAAGATTTTCTCTCCCACAGGATAAGGCAGTCCCTAGGACTAACACAGGGTTTGTCCTAAGTGGTTTCAGGTTTCCACCTGAACCAATCCATCTCTCTCCCAGGATTTTTTCACTGAGCATTCTTCCTCAGGTGAGAGGAGACTGCACAGCTTGGATGTCAAAAGAGCCTTATGCTACTATTTGTAATGCACCAAGGGTCACAGGTTTGAATCCCTCTAACTCTTCCTTACCTAGGGCGAGGTTGGCAAAGGGAACCTGCCACTAAGAGGACAATTGCAAGGTGGATTGTCTCTTGTATCCATTTTTGTTATCAAAGACTAGGTAGGAGAGCCCCCCTCAGGACTGAGGGCCCACTCCACCAGGTGTACAGCTGCATCTCTAGCGGCTGCTAGAGATATTCCCATTCTGGAAATCTGTCGAGCTGTTACTTGGAAGACAGTTTACACTTTTACCAAGCATTATTCCCTGGATTTCAGTCCAGGAGAGATGCTCGTTTTAGGCACAGCTGTGCTTCAGAGCCTATTTCCTAAGTAGGTTCTGACCCTCCTCCATGGAGGTACTGCTGTGTAATCTGCAATAAGTCTCTAATTTAGCAAGACTTCATGGTGTTTGAAGAAAAATTACTCACCTTAGTAATTGCTTTTCTTCTCATGGAGTCTTGCTATATTAGGACCACCCCCCCAACCTGCCCCTCTCAGAACTTCTACTGGGGTGGGGGTGGCAAATTAGTGCAAGCACTGTGTCATGCCATTGTAGTTCTTCCCTTCACCCTCTTTTATTTAGGGTTAGGGAACTAGGGTTTTCTGGTTGAGTGATTTGTTGGCCCCCTTCCTGGACTTGAGTCTTTGGGGAAGGGGGGTTCCTAATAGTGCTTGTCTGGGGAAAACTAATAATACCATTATTCATTCTTATTATTGTTATTGTTGTTTCTATTGTTGTTTCTATTGTTGTTATTACTACTAGTAGGTAGCCATTTGCCTAGTGTAGAGCTTTCCACACAGACTTGTTGCTTAGTGTTAGCTTCGTAAAGATCTGACAGTTTCATTTGAAACTGCCCAGATAGAGCTTTGGTATAGCGCCCTCGCGCTTTAGAACTCCAGATTCTCTGGAGTTAACTCTTTCCTCTCCGGGGCAGTTCAAGTGCAGTGGCTAACTGCAATAAGTCCTAATATAGCAAGACTCCATGAGAAGAAAAGCAATTACTAAGATGAGTAATTTTTTCTTACTTAACTCATTCAAGATTCCATCACGTGGACAGAAAAAAGTCTATGAGAATTTGTCTGAAAACTAACAACTATAAGATGCAAAAATAGCATTTGTGTGTGTGTGTGTATATATATATATATATTTACAGGCATTACTAGTATCTTTTGAAAGATTGTCTGACTTGTGATTACTAATTTTGAGTATAGTTCATGAAATAATGAGTGCGATATTTGTTATTTCATATCGTCCCCCATTGTGCCTTATGCATACCATGTAAATCCAAATAATTCCAAGGCCATTTTGAGATGTAATACAGAGCTCTTTTCCTGCTAAAAGGCTGCTGATATAATAAATAAATAAAAAACAAAGTCATAAATAAGGAACAAGTGGCTTCTGAAAAATTTATAGGGATTTAAAAAGGGATTTGATTCTGCCACTGCAGGGAAAACACAGAAAAATGAGGGCTTCTTACAGGGAACTGGTTATTTGGATCTGTGAGTACTGAATATGTTTTATCCTATATTTTGTATCCTGGATAAGGCAGGGGAGAGACTACATCTCATTGTCATAGGAATCTTCATTTACATATTTTTGCACTGTATTTACTCAGGCTGTCCCAGATTAGATACATTATCTTGTTTTCAGTGGGGTCATGATTTTACCATTTTTATAATGTATTTTTTCAATACACCTAGTCCAGGGCCCCTGTATTCAAAGGAGATGCACAGCACATCCCAGTAGAAAAGGGAGATGTGCCGTGTAACTCCAACAATGCACAGCAGTGCGATATTCAAATGTATGGGATGCGCTGGCCACAAGCAAAACAGTAATCAAGTGTCAGACAATCTTTCAAAAGAAGCTAGAAATGACTGTAAATATATATATATATAAATGCTATTTTTGCATCTTACAGTTGTTAGTTTTCAGACAAGGGAATTGGCCAGGGTACCCACAAATGGTATGCCATGCAAGTCAAGGGGACATTCCCATACATATCCCGTGCTGTGGCATATTCAGTGGGAATGAGACCCTCACAGTCCAGAGCACTGTAACCCACAGTTAGGCTATGAATAGCTGATCTAACCCAGCCAGGCACCCATAGGCAGGCTGCAGATGTGCACCCAGGTGCACAGCAGCCTGGCAGCCCTGTGGACTAGAGGTACCCCCTTTCCATCCCCAATCTATCCAATTCCATCCCTGAAGAGCTTCATAGTGTAGGGCCCCCCAACCCAATTGCACTAGAGGAAACCATGGTCCATGTCCATAGCATAGAGAATCCCCACCCACCACCCCTGTACACAGACACCCTCATTCTCTCCATACCCGACCTGTTGCAAAGACTGGCACTGCCCTCCACACCCTGCCATGGCCAGCTATTGACTGCACTGAACCTGGGCTGGGGACCTACACTCTGGAATAACCCAACTAGCTGTACCATACATTGGGGCACCACACAAGCTGTGGACCCACCAGTGTATGCAGCCATGTCTACGTCCCTGGAAAACCGTAAGAGGGAATTTACATATCTTCAATGCATGCCTTGCCTATGCTGTATCTTCCTGCTGTCATACATCACTTCAAGTACACAGTCTCCCCCATTCCCCTGTGTAACATGCCACCCTCTGGACTGCTGAGGTATCCGGGGTGCCATGCGGTGCGATATCCTGCAATGCCATTTGCAATGTATGCTTTAGGCTATGGGTAGTTCATCTGCAGTCCCCAATTGTACAAACAAATGGGAGGTCACATGTCAGCTGTAACATGTCTGTTTTGGAACCCGTGTGAGTGGGTACAGCATCGGCCATCACCCACACTGAGCAGTGCAATGGCATCGGGATGATGGATCTGCATGTGAGTGCCTGAGGTGTATGACCACTGGGCATTGTCACCCACACACAGTTCATACCTACATATAACACATTCAAACATCCTATTGTGAGTGCTCTGCCACCCACTGATACAGTGGTACAATCCCATCCCAGAGCTAGTCATTGCAATGAGATGGGCTGGGGGCAGGGAGGGGGGTATCTGTACATTGTTGAGGGGCAGCAGGGGCCACTACTATATGGACATGGACTGTAGGTGTATTCAGGTGCAATCAGGGTCCCTACAGTATGGAAATGATAGAGTCTGGACTCCAGTACCATCAGGGCTGGTGGAAGAGGTGGGGGTGCCACTTTACCACCAGAGACTTCAGGGCCTGTCCCACATGGGAGCATTCAGGGGGCTTGGGGGTGAAAGCTGCTCCAGTGCCTTCATCCATGTGCCAACATGCAGATGGGCTGGTGATGAGCATGCATAAGGCCCCTTTGCACCCTGCATGTTCAATTAGTTAATTTGCATTCCTGGACTGACTATCACTCATGGGGGCTGTGGCACATACCAGTACATGCCACACATTCCCCCTGGAAAGTATTCAGTCGGGTTCACCCTGGATGTACCTGACTTGGCAGCCATCTGCACTGTGACTTCCATCCAGGGTCACATTTTTAACAGGTACAATGAAGCCTGCAAGGATGAAGAACAGTGTCACAGGTTTACTGCATGACAAAAGGGATTAACTCCCATTGAAATTGCATTGTTTGCTGCAGTAACTCTACTGCAGAATTCTGCAGTGCTGCACTTCATCCTGGTGGGCTTTGCTGTATGCACACCCTGTACCAGTGGTGCATTCTCTTTGAATATTGTATCAGTGCTGACCGAAGCACCCTTTTTGCACAATGCATCTATCTGCTCATGCATTGGTCTGGCACTTAATATGTCCCCCCAGATGTAAAATATTGTTTTCAGTGTGTTCTGATTTTACACAATGCAGCATAATACTGTGTAGATGTAGAGCCCCACTGAAAATAAGATGCTATTTCTTCTGTGAACTATCAAGGCTAAATACATAGCAATCAGCAGGCATGTTCTAGGAAAACACATTGTAAAAATGTGCAAAAGGAAGACCACATTGAAACTGCCTCTCCACAGATTTGCAGAGTACAAATTCTTTAGGAAATAATGAGTAAAAGCATCCCAAATGCTCTCCACAGTGATATTGGCTCTGACCAGATATTGCTTTTTATTGGCACAGCTAGCTAACTTCCATAAACAATGAAAAGATGATTTTCTTTCAAGGTCACTTCACAGTCTGCAGGCTGTCAGATTACTATGCAACACACTGGAGTCTTAACCCTTAATTAGTTTGTTAGTTAATCTTCAGCCTTCTTGTGTTAGGTACATAGAAGTTGACATTTTATCTTATCTGCCTGTTTAGTGAATTTCCTTGTTCAGACCCATAAAGATATGGGCCTGGATATTCAAAGCAGTTGCACATGGCGCAACTGAGTTGCACCACTGCAAGTGTGGACTTGCTCCAAGGAAAGATATTCAGCGGGAGCCATTGCGCAGTGCAAGTCCCAGTGCGCCAATGTGCAACCCTAATGAATGCATGTGCAAGAGCAGGGGGCGTGCCCATGAATATGCGGTGCAGTGCGATATTCAACCGCTGAACTATGGCATAAGTGTGGAGTAACTCCCAGATGCACCGAGCAGATGTGAGCCAATAAATACAGGGCACAAGCACACAGACTGCACTTGCACCAGGGGCAATGGAGAGAGAGAGAGAGAGAGAAAGAGAGAGTGGAACAAGAAGGGTGAGGGAAAGAAACAGATAGAACAAGGGAGACAGAGATGTCAGGGACAGAGTGACCAGCACAGGCAGCAACAGCGGTGAGGGACAGAGGTGGCAGTGGAGAGCGAGCCTGGGCTGAGGGAGTGAGAGGGAGAGGTAGGCAAAGTGCCAAGCACAGCATTAGAGTGGCAAACAGCCCACAACAGCTGACCGTCATGGGGGAGTCAGGACATCAGGGGCCATGGCCAGTGCACCCTTCTTAATGGAGGCCATAATGAGGGGTGTGAGGAGACAGGAGGAACAGCGATGTGGCCGTGGAAGAGCCCATCAGCAGTATGCCTGGAACAGGTGGTACCGTGCCCACACCATCTTTGAGAATTACACTGATACTGAGATTGTGGGCCGGTATCACCTGAACAGGGCAATTCTGAGGCAGCTCTGTGAGCTGTGCAGTGAGAAGATGCAGGCACCCACAAGACGTAGCCATGCAATGTCTGTGGAGAAAAAGGCAACAGCTGTCATGTGCCTGCTCACCACAGGCACCTCCCAGAGACCAACAGGGGACACCACAGGCATAACTCAGTCGGCCATGTCATGCCTCCTCACACAATTCCTCAATGCCCTGTTGCCACATGCTTCGGAATACATCCATTTCCCCAGCACACAGGCAGAGTGAACATCAACCATGCAGGACTTCCACAGGGTAGCACAAATGCCTGACATGCTTGGGGCCACTGACTGTACCCATATGGGCATCCGCATGCCACCTGGCCCCGAGGGCATTGCATACATTAGCAGGAAGGGGTTCCCCAGTGTCAACTGCCAGGTGGTGTGCGATGCCAAGGGGCACATAACCAATGTCTGTGCCACGCACCCTGGGAGTGCACATGATGCAATCATCTGGCACAACTCTGTGCTGTACCACAGGTTTGAGCATGGGGACATCCCCATGGGCCACCTAGTGGGTGAGTATAGGATGGCCAAGGGATGTCGGGCAGAGTAGGGCATGGGTTGGGGGTGGGCAGGGTGGGTGTGCTGGTGAGGACTCCAGAGATAGGCAAGGGGCACAGCAACAGAGGACACAAGGCTAACCATGTCATTATCCACACAAGTGACAGTGGCTATTCACTCAGGCTCTGGCTGTTCACCCCTTACCGGTATCCGTCATCCCCAGCAGAGGAATGGTACAATGAGGCACACGCCAGCACATGGAACATCATTGAGTGTGTATTTGGGATGCTGAAGGCACAGTTCTGCTGCTTAGACAGGTCTGGCAGTACCCTACAGTACAGCCTCTCGAAAGCCTGTGGCCTATTCTTGGCCTGTTGCAGACTGCACAACATGGCCATTGACCATGGGATAGCTGTCGAGGCTGATGAGGGGGGCAGTAGTGGGGACAACAAGGGCAATGATCCAGAGGGTGGTGGTCAGCACCCCCCAGGTGGAAGGATCCCCAGCTCCAGAGGATGGCACGCCAGCACAGGGACACAATCACACAGGAGCACTATGGTGTGCGTGGGTAGGTGGTGCAACACCCACACACTGGTCACACACACAGGTACAGCACACAAGTAGGGGCATGCATGGCAATGGGCATGCACACACAGAGGTGTGGTGCAGGGGTGGTGGTGTCAGTGCCACACAGCCACACACAACTGCACACAGCAGTGCACAGCATGACACACACACACACACACACACACACACACACACACACACACACACACACACACATGTGCCCAGGCACTGGCATGTGGCAGGGATCAGATGCAGTGCACCGGTGCAAAGGCACAACCGGCACAGATCTGCTCTCATCACACCCACACCACACCACATGGGCCAGCAGCTGGGCAGGCATGCTCACAGATGGTGTGCAGTGCACCACACAGGTGCCACAACAGTGGTATGCACACACACACACTCTGCACATGCACACACAAGAAAGCTGCAGCAGACTGCAGCTAGGGCAGGATGCATGTCAGGTGAGCTATGTGGAACCATGGCCACCATGGCCACATGAGCAGCCACTGGGGCTGATCGGCAGCCACAGGCTGCACATCAGACACAGGGTGTGTTTGCAACAGCCCCCAAGGGGTTGTACTGTGGGACCTTGACCATGTCAGTGCAGGGGTGTGTAGGCACCCAAAAAGACTGCCCCCAGGCACGCCTGAGATGTCAACAGCAGAGCCTGGCATTGACAGGGGGGGCATCACTCACCACCAAGATCATGGGGTGGATAGTGCACTACACAGTGTCCGAGGTGGCTGACCATGCGCTGTGGCAGCCAGCAGTGCAAGGCCATCCGTTATTGCATTGGCTATACAATTCTGGGATGCAGTCATGTCCTCCTGCAAGCGCTGGATAGCCACCAGAAGCTGCGCAGTGCCTCTCTTGTGCTGCTCAGCCACCTGGCGCACCTCCGTGCACAGTGCATGCACCCCTGTGGTAAGCAGCACCTGTTGCTCCATGGAGACCCGCAGCAGACTGGTGTGCTCTGCCAATGAGTCAGTGCCCAGGGGATCCTGGGTGGGGCACCATTCCTCTGGTGGTGAATGACCACACTGCACAGTCCCCTGCTCAGGTGGATGCTGCACAGTGTGGTCCCATGGGGTGGGTCCCTGTCAGGTGCCCCGGCGGTGGACCCTGTGTCCAGCTACCCTATGGCCCCCACTGCCTGCTGCTGTCCTTCTGGCAACTGACTGCTGCACAATGCCTACTCAGTCACACCACCACCACATGGCATTGCCATGGCAGTGCACACAGCAGCACCCACAGTGGTGGTGGGTGCCTGTCCCACCCCTGTCAGGCCACTGGGTGTGCTGCAAGTGCTGGTACCTGGTATGGGCATCTCCCCCACAACACTACCCATGCTGTCCAGGATGATGGTCAGGCCATCATCAGTGTCAGACCCCACCCCAATCTGTGTCTCCACACAGAGGATGCCATGACTGGCATCCTGCAGAAACACAGTCAGGGCCTTGTCCGACCCCATGCCCAGGACATCTGGCTGGACAGTAGTGGCATGCTGCAGCTGATCAGGCCCCCAGATGCTCATGGAGGTGGATGGCTGGTTGTCCAGGGCTGGGCCTGCCTCCACAGCTGCTGCTACCACCTCATCCACCACGTGCAGGCATGCTAGTGCTGAAAGAGAAAACAGATGTGTTAGTGATGCATGGCCCCCATCCCCCCCACTGCCTGCAGTGTGAGCCCAACATACGTACCATGCAGTGATGAACTCCCTCCTGTCTGGAACACCCTCAACAATGTTGCGGTGCATGATGGCCACCGCCAGCTCCTCCTGTGCCGTGAGCTGTGGCACATTAGCAGGCCCCCCTCCTGTGCCAGTCCAGGCTGCTCGTATGGCTGCCACCTTATCCTTTATGAGGCGTTTATCAGTGGTCATTTTCTTCCTGCACTCCTGCACAGACCGCTGGTAGTTGCCCTGCTGGTTCACACACGCTGCCGCCTCCTCCCAGGCCACAGCCCTGACCTGTGGTGTGCCTGTGGCACCACTCAGCAGTGCCTCCCTGTTGAGGTAGGCCTTGAACAGGGCATTGGCCTCTGCCTTGGTAAAGTTGTGCCTTCGCTTGTGAGCAGGACCATGCTCCTCACTTTCCTCACATGCTGACATAGTGCTACCTGTGGACATAGACATGTGTGTCAGTGTCAGCAGCTGCCTACCCATCCACCCTGCTGTGCTGGCTGGGATCAGTAGCAAGTGCAACTTACCTCAGATGGTTGCAATACCAGTCCATGGCCTGTGCTGTTCTGAGGCGCTTTTATGGCACAACGCATGCAAATGAGCATTGGCACAATGGTAATGACATGCTAATTTCACCAGTGTGCAGCGGATTGGCTGATGAGCTAATTTGCATGTGGCAGTTGAATATCACATACTTGTTCCATGTGCAATGGAACTGCTCTGGAACAAGTCTTGGCACAATGGCCAAGCATGCGCATTACACTGGACTGCAGTGCGCATGCGGCAGGTGGTGTGCAACCACCTATTGCGCACTGTGTGCCCAATGAGCAATAGGGCCCATGTTGCCTATATAGCTCACAGGCGCACAGTGCACCAGGTGACCCCTGACTCCTATTGTGGCCCTTTGACCCTTTGGGGCTACACCACCACGTGCCTGTCAGGCCACACCCATTTCGTGCATCTCCTGGCTATGCGTGATTGGTGGACACAGTGTATGCCTCCACGAGGCATGCATCCTACGAGCACCTCTGGCCACCATTTTGTCTCCACATATAGCTGCAGTTGTGATGGCACAGCGGGGAGTTCGACGGGCCCGTAATTGGTCTGATCTAGAATTAATAAATCTGGTGGCCTGTGTGCAGCCATGTGCACCAGGGCTGTTTGGGCAGGTGCCCCTGCAACAGCCCAGGACTGAGGTCTGGCAGGTCATTGCTGCTAGGTTGGTGCAGGACACTGGGGTGGCCAGAACCAGTGAACAATGTCACCACTGGTACGGGGTCCTCATGAGGTGGGATCCAGAGTGCCTGAGGCAGCTGCAGGCATGCATCCACAGGGGGCTGTGCCACACCCAGGTAAGTCATCCCATGCTGCATGTGTGCCCTAGTGCTGTACTGTGATGATGGCTTGGCTGCCTGGTATGCCCTGCAGAGGGGTGCACTTTCATCGTGTGCATTGCAGAGTGGCATTGCTGGCTGCAGGTTGCGTTGTTCTACAGCCTTGTGGGACATGTTGGGCAGGGGCACAAACTGTACACAGGGAAGGGGGTGGTGGGCATGTGCTGTGGTTGTTTTCTGATGTGTACCTGTCTTTGTTCCATTCCCAGGACCTGAAGATCGCTGCCAGACAGGGGCGGCAGGAGCACCAGGGCAGGCACAGCAGGCCGCAGCGAGACCCAGTGGTGGCGGAGGTGCAGCAGCAGGACAAGCACAAGCGGCACCACAGCAGGTAGGTAGGCACTGTTGTGTTCCTGTGCACATTGCCAGGTTGTTGGCGGGGGAGTGGGTGCGGCCATGGCCACCTGTGCCCTGTGCCACAGCAGCTGTGTGTTGCACACTGTGCATGATGAATGCCACTGTTGCGTGGCCATTGCACATGTGTACCAGCTGTTGGTGGGGTGGGTGTGCGCCCAGCTGCCACTGATGTTGCTGTGGTTCTGCTGGCGCCCTGTGCCATCTTACTGTCACTGCGCAGTCAAGTGACCATTCAGCAGCAGTGTCCACTGCTGTGCATTGTCATGGTGTGCTGGGTTGCTGTCAAGCATTGCCCCCCCGTGGGTGGCCAGGGCCCCACTCCAGGGGTGTGTGTTCCCACTACCCATTGCGTACAGTGGGTGGGAATGGTACCTTGAGACCTTGCACTGATCACCTGTCCTGTCCTTTGTCATAGGCATCTGGTGGAGGTCAAGGCTGCCCCTGTACTGCAGGCTGTTGTGCCAAATCATTCTGATTACCTCAACAACCCTGGAGGTGGCCCAGCAGGTTCACAGGATGATGCTGATGGACCAGTGGAGGAGGAGACGTTAGGCAGTGGGTCATGGCCGCCCTTAGTTTGACCCCAGCCATTCCCTACTATCCCTGCCATCCCTTCCCCATCCATCCCCCTTTCCACTGTACAGTCCCTGTTCCCTGTCCCCTTCCCTTGCTTTCCTACCCTTTTCGACCCCTTTCACTTGTACATAGTTTTTATGAATACAAATATTTTGCTTACCTGCCTGTGTCAGTGTCTGCTTTGCAGCTGGCATGAGGAGCCATGCTGTGTGTCTATGTGGTGTGCGTGTGTCAGTGTGTGGGTCATGCATCGTGGTGTCCTGCCCCTTGGTCAGTGGCTGTGCATTGGGGTGGCCATGGGGTGCCTGTCTGGGATGTATGGCACGTGTGTGCTTGGCAGCATGGTCCTGGGTGTGGCTTGCTTGGGTTTGGGTGGGTGGGAGCACAGCCTGCAGTGGGAGGAATTCCAGTGGTGGCCCCCCCATTAGCCATTGGTGCCGCCAGTTGCCTTCTTTCTGTGCCACAGTTGTATTCTGGGGTGGGGGTGTCTGGGTGCCTGTGTGTGCCCTGCTGGTGGTGGTCACCTGTGGCCAGCCACTGTGCATCCCTGGCAAGGTCCCCAGGTGTAATCCTCTGCCGTGCCCCACACTTTTAGTCTGCTGCTGTGCTCTCACCATTGCTTGGCACTAGTCTTTGTGCGCCATGGCGCATGTCCGGTTGCGCTGTAGTGCATCTCTAGTTGTGCTATGGTGCCAAGCCTGGTTGCACCATGGTGCATCCCTGCCATATTTAGCCATGTTGTGCTGGTGCATTTTGCCATGTGCAATCTTTGAATATGGTACTCAGTGCACCATGGTGCATTGGATTTGTACTGTGGCACATTTCTGAATATCTGGCCCATGGTGTTTTTATAGTTTTATAACTTCCTCACCTCTCTCATTTTGTGTTGCTGTCTGACGTCCACCTCCCCATTTACATTTTTTTATTTATATTTGATCAAGCCTCACAACATGTGAGGCTAGCAAGAAGGAGGTTCACTGTTGTAGCTATAGCAGTCTGTATATTGTGAGCCCAGCAATCCTCAAACAGTTTGCTTCCCCTCCGTGCATACAGAAGTCCAGAAAAAGCTTATGAGGGACTTTGGGTCCATCATGCCCAACCCCTCACTGTTAATAGTAACTTAATGTTGTAAGGGACTCTGAGTGCATCATATCCAACCCTTCTAGAAACATAGAAACATAGAAGTTTGACGGCAGATAAGGACCGCAAGGCCCATCCAGTCTGCCCATTTCTTTTTCTACCTTATAAATGTGTCATCGGCCTTTGCTCTGTCAGTGGCCTATCTATTCATACTCATCTGTATTGCTCCCTTATGCCTATCCCATGCCTGTTTGAAGCCCTGCACTGTATTCATAGCCACCACTTCCTGAGGTAGGCCGTTCCATGCATCCACCACCCTTTCTGTGAAAAAGAATTTCCTCACATTTCCCCTTAATCGGCCTCCCTCTAATCTCATGCTGTGTCCTCTTGCCCTGCTATTTTTCTTATATTTAAACATGTTAGATTCTTTCACCATGTTAATGCCCTTAAGGTGTTTGAATGTCTCGATCATATCACCTCTCTCCCTCCTTTGCTCAAGGGTATATATACTGAGCTCCATTAATCTGTCCTCATATGTCTTCTGATGCAGTCCTTGCACCATTTTGGTTGCCCTTCTCTGGACTGCCTCAATTTGGTTAATGTCCTTGTGAAGGTGTGGCCTCCAGTACTGCACGCAGTACTCCAGATGGGGCCTAACCAATGTCTTCTAAAGAGGGATTATTACCTCCCTTTTACGACTTGTGATACCCCTACTAATACACCCTAACATTCCCCTAGCCTTACCTACTGCTTTAGAGATCTGCTTGGATGATTTCAGGTCATCGGTGATGATGATGCCCAAGTCTCTTTCTTCCTTTGTGACTGCCAGCAACTCCCCTCCCAGCGTATAGGTGGCTTCAGGGTTTCTCTTCCCTATGTGCATGATCTTGCACTTCTTTGCATTAAATCCCAGTTGCCACTCTTCTGACCATTTTGCTAGTTTATCCAGATCTCTTCTTATTCTGCCCACTCCATCTTGATCATCTACTCTGTTGCAGATCTTGGTGTCATCTGCAAACAGACAAGCCTTACCCTCTAGTCCATCTGCAATGTCACTAATGAAGATATTGAAGAAGACTAACCCCAGGACTGATCCCTGAGGTACCCCACTTGTGACTTGCATCTCTTCTGACTGTATACCATTTACCACCACTCTCTGTTTTCTGCTTGTCAACCAGTTTGCCACCCAGTTGACCAACTTCTGACCCACTCCAAGCCTACCCAGCTTATTTATCAATCTTCTGTCTGGAACAGCGTTGAAAGCTTTGCTGAAGTCAAGGTGGGTGACATCAACTGCTCCGCCCTTGGTCCACCACTCTGGTTTCCCAGTCAAAGAAATCTATGAGAGTAGTCTGACAGGACCTTCCTTTTGTAAACCCATGCTGTCTTGGATCCTGTGCCCCTATGGATTCCAGGTGTTGTACTATCCTTTCCTTAAGGAGTGCCTCCATAATCTTGCCCACTACTGAGGTAAGACTGACTGGTCTGTAGTTCCCTGCCTCCTCCCTGCTACCACTCTTGTGGAGCGGGATCACGTGAGCCCTTCCCCAGTCTTCTGGGACATCTCCTGTGCTCAGAGACTCACTAAATAGTTCTGCTAATTGCTCTGTTAGTTCCACCCTTAGCATCTTAAGTACCCTGGGATGTATGCCATCAGGTCACATTGCCCTGTCTGTCATGAGCTTAGTGAGCTCTTGTAGGACCCTTTCTTTTGTGAAGGGAGTAGTGGTCACCTCCCTCCCCCTGTGTCCATGGTGATGAGCTGTGGGCCCTGTCCTACCTTCTCTTCAGTAAATACTGAGCAAAAGTATCTATTTAGGATAGATGCTTTTACAGGGTCCTCCTCCTCACATGCCCCCTTTTCTCCTTTGAGCTTAGCAATACCCCCTCTGGACTTTCTCCTTTCACTAATGTATCTATAGAAAGTCTCGTCACCTTCTTTTACTGTTCGTGCTAGTGTTTCCTCAGTTTGGGACTTTGCCTGCCTTACTGCCTTTTCTGCTTCCCTTAGGGCAGTTTGGTATGCCTCCCTATCTTCATCCCGCTCTGTTCCCTTATATTTCCTGAAGGCCAGCCATTTGGCTCTGACCTTTTCTGCTGCTGTATTTGAGAACCAAAGTGGTTTCCTTCTTCTTTTGCACTTCCTTTTCTGTCTAACACAATGGGATGTTGCTTCAAGTATTGCATCCTTAATGCTTGCCCACTTTGCCTGTACCCCCTCACCTGTATTTCTTTTTTGCCAGGGCTAGCTTAACTCTGTTGGCCATCTTATCAAAGTCAGCTCCTCTGAAGTCCCATATTTTTGCCTTGGAATGGGATAATTTAGATGTAGTGGCCAAATGTAACCATACCATGTGATGGTCACTGGCCCCCAGGTGGCCTTCTACCTGAAGATCTGTGATCCCTTCCCTGTTAGTCAGTACTAGATCTAGGATAGCCCTGTCTCTTGTGGGTTGTTGTACCAGTTGTTTGAGGCCATCCCCCTGCAGGGAATCCACCATGTGTCTAGTTCTGGCAGATGTTCCTGCTGGTATTGACCAATCTGTATCCGGCATGTTGATGTCTCCCATTATCAGAACCTCCCCTTTAGCTGTCATGTTTTGTATTATCTTCTAACAGTAATGTCTCTATGTCCTCCACCTGGTCTGGGGGCCTGTAGACAACCCCAGTTCTTATGGCTGTCCCATTTCCTGTTTCCAGGGTGACCCACATTTCTTCTGGCTCCTTATGTGTATTCTGAATTTCTGTAGCTTTGATATTTTCATTGACATACAGGGCCACTCCACCCCCCCTCCCTCTTTTTACACCTCGGTCTCTTCTAAACAGTACATAGCCAGGTACTGAAGTCTCCCAAGTGTGGTTACTGGTAAACCACATCTCATTAATTGCTACTATGTCCAGTTTAGCATCTGACATTATTACTTGCAGGTCTGGGATCTTATTTCCCAGGCTGTGAGCATTTGTGTACATAATTTTCCATTGGCCAGATGTTGGTATGTTAGTTGTTGGGTGATATTTGGCATTTCCCCTGTGTGTCATATGGGGAGACGGACCTTTTTTCTTACCTGGTGATGTAAATGAACTGCAAACATGCTGAATCCCTGCTTGACCACTAGCTGAGGGGGGAGGGGTGTTCTTCGCATTCGATGTATGGGGTGCTGAACCCCCCTCTCTCCATTTGCTAGTTTAAATATTCTTCAAAGACATCAAACTTCTGCCCCAATGCACTGACTCCCTCCTTAGTCAAATGCAGTCCATCAAATTTAAAGAACTTTCACTCCCAGAACTGTTGCCAATTCCTACAAATCTGTGTCCTTTTCCTGGCACCAGCCCTTGAGCCACATGTTTAGCTCCCCTATCTCCCCTTCTCTGACCTTCCATCCATCTGCCCCCCTCTCCCAGACTGGCAGGATCTCAGAGAATGAGATGCCAGATGAAATGGATGATAGTTTGTCACCCAGCCTGGTCAGGTGTTCCTTGGTCTCCACAACTGACTGACTGGCGAGATCATTAGTCCCTATGTGTGCCAGGATGTCAGTGTTTTCTCCTGCTTTGTGAACAATTTTAGCAATGCGGTCAGTGTCTCTCGATGCTGATGTACCTGGGATACATCTGACCATTACCCCTGGCTGGAGATGGGTATCAACTCCCCGAATCATGGAGTCTCCTATGATCAGAAGTTTTTTTGGATTTCCTTTTTGCTTTTTTTGTTTTGGTTCCTGATCTGTGTGAGTTTTGTTGTGCTAGCTCCTGTTCTGCAGTGTCCTCTGCCACTTTGTTTGATTTCAGAGATAGAGGCAGATACCTGTTTGTGGTGTTTATATAGTTTTTGGAGGTAATAGATTGGAGAGCACAGAGTGATGGGGCACCCAATTAGCCCCTCCTAACCACCTGTCAGCCTCCTGGACCAACTACCCGCTGAGGTCGAGGTTCTTCTGTTGGATGTTGGGGAAATGGCGGGTGGTTCTTATAATGTATTTCCTCTTGAATATGAAATTTGAGGCACGCAATCTCTGCCCATGCTGACTGGAGCAGAGCCCTAAGATTTCCAATGGCCCAGCATGTAGGACAGTGTCCTAAATCCTGTAAGACTGTCCTTCTGAAAAGTGTTCCACAGTACCTGCAGTTAATGATATCCATTCCAGATAAGTTGCTGGGTTTATAACCTGGTCAGAGTAATTAGAAGGAAGAAAATGCAAGTAATGGCTTGATTTTGTGTTTTGTTTTTGTATAACTTGTTATAACAAGTTAAATTACTAGTGCCCCTGTAAATGAGCTCACCTTGTGGATGCCCCACTGATCCACCCCTTCCTGCTTTGCCATAGGAAATGTCACAACTGTGGTACCCTATAAAAGGAGTGTAGTGTGGGGTGGTTGGGGATGGGGTGGGGGGCTGGGCCCTTCCCCTGCTGAAAAAGAACAACCACGGACAAAAGAACAAGAAGGTAAGAGCAGAAACAATCAGTCAACAACAAATGCAGTAACCCTGAAAGCTTATCCTAATGTTAGATAAAACTGTAAAACCTGTAAAGCACCACCTGTGATAATTTCAGAGAAGATATACCCTGTAAGTAACACTTTGCTACAGAGAAAAATAAAGCAGTTACAGAAGATATACCTTGCTAAAGACAATTTGAATCAGAAGATTACCGCAGTAATCTGTTAGCACACACCTGTAGGCACACCTTGTAATAATGCAGAAGAAGGTATACCAGCAATAACAATTTGAATCAGAGAAAAATAAAGCAATGAAATGTTATCAACAAACAGTAGCAATCCCTGTGAGTACAAAATAAAAACAACAACACACAGTAAATCTGCTTAGCCAAAAGAAGTCTTAATCCTTTTCCCTTACTCTGGTAAAGTTCTCTGTTCTGTCCTTTCAAGCAATCTTAGAAGGAAAGAGCTCAGGTGAAGCTAGGTGTCTTGGCCAGCAAACCAAGTCTTCTACGTCTACTTCTCTGTAACATAGTAATTTAATGTTGTAAGGGACTTTGCCTCCTTCATGTCTGAGCCCTCACTGTAACATAGTAATATAATGTTGTAAGGGACACTGGATCCATTATGTCCAGCCCCTCAATGTAACATATTAATTTAATGTTGTTTGGGACACTGGGTCCATCATTAACTACCCCTCACTGTAACATAGTAATTTAAGGTTGTAGGGGACTCAAGGTCCACTATGTCCCACCCCTCACTGTAACATAGTATTTCAATGTTGTAAGGGACTCGAGCTCCATCATGTCCAGCCACTCACTGTAACATAGTAATTAAATGTTGTAAGGGACACTAGGTCCATTATGTCCAACCCCTCACTGTAACATAATAATGTTCTGTTGTAAGGGACTCTGAATCCATCATGTTCAACCCCTCACTGTAACATAGTAATTTAATGTTGTAACAGACACAAGGTCAGTCATGTCCAACTTCTCACTGTAACATAGTAATTTAATGTTGTTTGGGACTCTAGGTCAATCCTGTCCAGACCCTCACTGTAATGTAGTAATTTAATGTTTTATAGGACATGATGTCCAACCCCTCGCTGTAACATAGTAATTTAATGTTATAAAGGATACTAGGTCCATCATAACCATCAGTGTGAGTGGCTCAGCAGGTAGCACACTCGCCTCTGAGGCTGGGAGATCAGAAAGCTGTGGGTTCTATCCCCACACCAGGCACTTGGGTTAATATCCTAATACTGACACTGAAGTGCAGCATGAGGGGCTGCTGCACTCCTGGGGTGGCATTTTTTTGATGAGATGTTAAACCGAGGTCCCATCTGCCTGTTCACATGGATGTTAAAGATCCCATGGCACTTCTCAAAAAGAATAGGGAAGTTTTTTTATTAAAGGAAACAATACCATATCCAGATAACATCAACAACGTCAATAAACAATAACAGGAAAAAGCTGCAAGAAATATATAGAAATGACACACATTCATGAATAACTGGTACAATCTGTACCTAAAGAAAAATGATGACAATCTACCATAATGAGTTCCTGAGGAAAAGAAAACAAAATTAATCTAAAAAAGTATATGGTCATCCAGTGCCTTCCACTAAGTATATTTAGTACTTTCAGAACTTTATATTAGTATTTGAATTTAATAAAAAAGGAGAGGCCTCTCAACCCTGATTTCACTAACTGAACATCATATATTGCAATTTCTTAATAGTAGATGTTTCTAAGAGCATTTTCACAGATGGCTTTAAATACTGTATAAGGCATTTTTGCTGCCAAAGAACCTGGTGTGTCCTAGCATTCCATAAATAAAATGTTAATATCCCAAAAAAGACAGTCAACATTCCTTTATGGTACTTCGTTAATCTATTAGTATAATCCCCCAATATCAAAGTTTCATAAATTAGGTTTTGTAGCCATGGGAGATGCCATGCCTAGACAAAAAAATCCATATATTCTGGGAAAAGGAGCACTAAAGAGCAAAGTGTTCCATGGTTTCTTCAGGGGCACCACAACCCATGAAGGGGCATGATCTTTCTTCCAGAGGTTTATGCTTATTATTCCCTCTGACATATGTGCTAAGCCAAATAATTTCCCACATATGTTCCGGTATGTGATGTTCATTCAAAAGTGAAATTACTTGATCCCATTTATAGGACCTGGAGTGCTTAAAATCCAGTTGTGTGGGGCCTACTGTGTCCAAAACATTTTGATACAGTTATTTATGAGAGGAATGTTCCAAAAAGGACCTTTAAACATTCCACTTACAAAGTTTTTGAGCTGTAGGTTTCATTGATTCGGGTAGCAACAAGTATTTGAAGACTCTTGGTGGGGCTTCTTCCTATTTTGATAAATATGTTTAGTATGTCTTTTCACCAGATGTTTGGATACAAAAATATAATCTATAACAGTAGTAAACTGAGCCCTTTTATAAGTAAAGTAATACAAATTCCTAATTTGGTAATTACAATTCAGCTGATCAGCTGTATTGATACACCTTCTGAGCGCTAGTGAATCACAATATATCTTAGATGAAGAAGTGTGCCCTTTAGGAAACCATAAACTGCAATTGAAATCTCCCCTTATTATGACCACTTTTGTGGTAGCTAAGTAAAGTTGTAATGTGTCTAAAAGTGCAGCTCTATCAGCCTTTATTTGAGGACCATATACAGTTACTAGTCGACATGGGTTGCTATTCCAATAGCCATCCAGGATTAATACTTTTGCTGTATTAATTTAAATAGCCTAAACCTTTCCCCTGAAAAAAGAATCCCTAACCCATCAGCCCTATCAATCCCAAAGGACCAAAAATATGGCCCCATGACCATTCTGACCTAAACAATGCATGTTGAGAAACAGAGCCCATCCATGTCTCCTGTAGCAGGATAATATCTAGTTTTAGATCATATAGCAGTTGAAATATAACTTGTCTCTTCCTAGTATTAATTAGGCTATGACAATTTAAAGATGCCACAGTGATGTTGTCCATGTCAGTTAACTGTTATAAGATCATCTTCTCTCCCTTCTTTTTTTCTCTCCAAAATAAATGTTTTCGGGGGTTGTGAAGGAGAGCTGGCCACATCCATCGTATCCTGTAAGTCCTCCTCCATTTCTGATTCCCTCCAATTGGAGGGGGCTAGTACCTCAAATGAGTTTCCTGTGTCAATAGGTAGGATACTATCTTCTTTTTTTTTGCCTCTAAGATGATCTTCTCTTTTGTGTGTGTGGGGGGGGGGGGCCTGTGGGGGAAGTAAACCATCTGGTTGAACTGTGAGTGATATGTTTCTGGATTGTTTTCATAACATACTGTTTTTATACAAGGAGTTTATAGTAGGATTGTTTAAGAAGTGCAGAAGCCTGTGAGCCCATGGGACACTTCTCCCATATCTGGGTCAATTATTCCGATGGAATAGATCTTTAATTAAGTATTTATCCAATTTGTCCTTACAGGAACTGAAGGTATCTACATCCACTACTGTACTAGGTAGAATATTCCAACAATGAATAATACATTCAATAAATAAACTATGTCTGTGTAGGCCTTTTAGATTGGTCAGCATGAGCTGAGAGTGATGACTTCTAAGGCTTGTGTCTCTATAATTAATAACCAGTCCTAAGTCTTTTAATAAAGGTGTGTCTTCCAGAATTTTGTTTTAATAGAATAGGAGGGGTAGCATTGTTCTCAGATGCAGTAGTATGGTGAGACTCTGTGATGACAATCACCTCCTGGGTGGGTTACAGTCAGTAGTGCTAGCATCCTGTGTTGGTGTTTGTGATTGGGGAGGATGGGTGGGGTGATCTGAGTTCAATGATCCCTCACCTTGTGCTTTATTAATTAAATCTTCTGGATCCAGGTTTTGAGTTTTATTAGCTGATACCCATTAGCATTCTAGATACAGGTGACCTGATTTCTTGCATAGATTGCATTGGAAAAAATTAGTACACTGGTAACTTGTATGGCCAACTTCATTACACATATCGCACCGGAGTTTGTCGCAGACACTTGAGAGATGTGTTCGTGATCCACACTGGTAACATGCCTTCGGTTTCCCAGGATAAAAGCAAACCCCCCAGTCCTGCCCCAGAAGAAACCAGTTGGGGATGTGTATGATACCTTCTTCTGTTTGTCGTAGCTTCACTTTGAAATGCCATCCCCCCATCCAGAATTGTTCTCCATCTAAAATGGCCACTGGTGCACTTAATACTTCACATTTCTGTTGAAGCCAAAGATAAATGTCCCCCACTGGGACACTCTCATTTCTGAACATGATGGTAACAGTTTTGACAAGAGGGTTTGTGAGGGGGATGGCCATAAAGGGAGTCCACAATGGAGAATATTTTAATTGGTTGTATTTTGTCCAGAAAAGTTCCAACAGGTGTGCAAAGCAGAAGCTAATGTCAAATGTATCCTGCCCAGAGATATAAATGAAGGCAAATACATCCACTGCATAGAAACGTAAGGAATCTTTAATAAGTGTTTTGCCCACATATTGATGATCTGGGAGTGGGTATAAACCTCCTTTATACTTTAGTCTGACTAAATGTCTTCTGGGTAAAGGATCTGTTTTATTTGCCTTGAATAAATCTGATAGTAAGGGTCTTTGTGGTTGCTCAGAAGGAGGGGCTTGTTCTGTTGGAGTTGATTCTTGAACTACTGAATCATTAGCAATTAAGGGTGTTTGTTTGGGTGTAGAGATAATGACCTGATCTGGTGGTAAAGTGGAAGTCAAAATCATAGTATCTTGTTTTGAGTTACTGGCATCAGATAGTACAGAGCCATATTCATTGAATGAACTCGGAATAGGTTTTGTCTGAGAGACTGACATTTATTTATTTATTGAAATGTTTCACCAGGAGGGCAGACTGAGCAACAAGTTGTTCATCTCACAGTGAGACCTGGGGGAAGGGGGTTACATAAAGTTGTGAAGGATTGCCAGTTATACAATAGTATGTAGGTAGTACAAATAGTACAACAATGTAAGATTATGCAACAGTTGGAACAAACGGTAAAGTACACTAAACAGTAGTGGAACTTGGGTAAATTACAATACATATCCAAAAATGTACAAAAGAACCTATAAACATACAAAACAGTAATAAAGTGACAAAACCATTTATAGTGCAAGAGTGTATCAGGAGCAGGCTCAAGGTAGTACACAAGTGCTGTTGGAGTAAAAAGGATGGGATAAGGTTTGCTCATGGATGACCCACAAAGGAAGGTGGAGAAGAGAGGAGAGGTAAGAAGTGAATATATTATCATCCACAATGTCCATGTGTGTGTGTGCGGGGGGGGGTCCTTCCCAAGTTCTCATGTGCCTCCTTGTGGGCACCATTGTGGTGTTGCTGATGCTTGAGAAAATAAAGATGAGTACCATATTGGATCTGGCACCAATTTCCCTCCTTGATCTTGGGTACATCCTGCCCCTTTAATGGCATAGTCAGACCAAGGCTTTTCAGTCACTATGGGACTTGTAATACCAAAAGCTGTTTGAATGGCAATCGCCACTGGTCCTGGAGGCAGAAATTTAGTTGCAGGTACACTATCCTGTTCATTTTTATCAGAAGGTATAGTGACATCAGAAATATTGCTGTGCAAAAGCATCACACTGTCTCTTTTCCTTCTCAAGTCCTCAGATTTGCATTTCTGGTTCATTTCATCAGCAGATAAAATTTTAAGGAGAGTAATTTTTTGTTCAGAAGTCTTCTCCTCTAATGATTGTTTCTGCTGTTTCTTCAAAGTATCAGGTACAGGGAGGTTTGAATTTTCATGGGAGAGTCTTAGGCCAGGGGTAATGCCCCCTGTATTTGCCATTCCTGACTCTGAATTCCCACTTCTCCAACTTTGTGCCTCACTTTTGACTGTCATTTCTGCCTTGCCTTGCTGTGTCAGTAGGAGTGTTGACACATCATGCTGGTTGCTATTTTGAACCCTCGCATCAGATGTGCCTCGCTCGGGTTTATCTTGCAGCTTTCCCACTACCTGCCTAGTCGGTAAGCATTCAACCCCATTTTTATGCCCAGTAACATTCTTACTTTGTGCCTCTGTAACTTCCAACCAATGATTCTTTGGGAAGGATATCCCAGGGAGGCTAATGAGCTGCCGCTCCTTTCCACCTTTCCTGAATACACATTTTGCTTTGCCAAAAAGGAAAAGATTGTAACATTCTCTTGGTTAGCAGGCATAGTTTAATATACAATGTTAGGATGTTGTACCTGTGAGACCGAAGTCTGTTGGCCATATGTGGCAGAGGTTGCCAAAGGGATACTTCTATGGCTGGTTCCAATGTCAAGGATGTCATCATTCAGATACTGCTTATTAGGCTGTCCTTTTAGATTTTCTCTAGCTTTCCGTAATGAAGCCTGTTTCTTTTGGCAGCACCTTTCTTCCTCCTGTATCATTATCACAATCTCATCAGCCATTTTACCAGAAATGTTTTCGTCTGCAGTCACAAAGGTCCCAGACCCAACTTGCATCTCATGCTGGAGTAACTCCATTTGGATATTCTGTCCTTCAGATGGGGCAGCAGCATCAAAGAATATTTCAGTCTCCTGTACACCAGAGACTGGGGGAAAGACCGGACCCCCAGACTCCTCCATGTCCATCTTTGTCTGCTCATGGCCAGACTGGACATCATGGATGATAGACAACAGTGCCCCTTACAGCAGAGTAGGGGAATTTCCCTAGTGCCCGGGTCAAATTTCCCCCCATTCACTAAAAATACCACCAGCAGCTTAATCTGGTTCAAGGTCATTTGTCGTTCATCTGTATCCCCCTCCCCCAAGTCGTGCCTGAAAATAGGCAATAATTTGTCTAGTGCACTTACCCAGTCAACAAAAACTAAAATAAAATAAAATAAATACAATGTTCAGCCCCTCACTGTAGCATAGTAATTTAATGTTGTAAGGAACTCTAGGTCCATCATACCCAGCCCCTCACTGTAATATAGTAATTTAATGTTGTAAGGAACTCTAGGTCCATCATGTCTAGTCCCTCACAGTAATATAGTAATTTAACATTGTAAAGGACTCTATGTCCATCATGTTCAATCTCTCACTGCCTAGCAAGAGTTATTGTAAGTCTTGGAAAGTATCAGCATTCCAAAAAAGACATGCTACTTTATCTTAATTAACTGAAGAGAAAGTAATCCCTCCTGATACAGGAAGTATGTGGACTAACATTTTATGAAACCAGATCCACATTATACTAGTGGTTTGGGCAGTCAGCCTCAGCTTGATGTAGAGGACTGATGACTGGGCTTCAACTATTCAGGAGTTCAGGACATACTACTTTTGCTGAGAGGGCTATGTGTGTGTACAGGAAAGGGTGAGGGGCAAACACAGAGAAGGGTCTGTGGTAGCCAGGTGCGAGAGGCATGCTGGTTAAGGCATGGGTGTGGGATTTGTGGCACAAACACATAACAGTCAGAGGCATATGAATATTACTTCTATTTGAAAACCTGAAGCTGCCACTATTAATATAGCTAGGCTGTCACCAGGAGCCAAACTTCAGTGCAACTTTCCTTCCCCCTCCAACTCTGGGAGCACAATTCTGGTGTTGCTTGCTAAACTAAAATGAAAAGTAAGTAGCCACTTGCTGCCCAACCCTGGTGCCACCAAACTCCCTCCATTCTGACACCAAGTGCCCAACTCTGAAGTCAGACAGTAAATAAAAAAGGAGGTGGACAATGACAGCCAATCCTCTGTGCTACCAACCCCTCATTCTGACACCAGGTGCCCAGCTTCAGGTCTAAGAGTCAATGAAAAAAGTAAGCAGACATTGGCAGTCCAACTCCAGTGATGTTTAAAAAATAAACATTAGTTGTTGTTTGCACTAATCTATTGTAGCATTGCTCCCTTCTATTTCTTGTACTATGTCACTTCTGAGTACTTGTCACTCGTACATCAAATAAAAAGCAGCTGTATTCCATGGTCAGCAGTAAAACTTTTACCAGATTCATAAAAAAGCATATGCAGATTCATAGGATGAATACTCAAAACAACAAGAGTGCAGTAGTGCAATGAATTGCAGGGAACAATGCTATGCCAGACTGTGGGAAAAAAACTAACATTTCACTCCAGAAATGGAGCTTCATCAGAGTTAGTAACCTAATGCAGAAATGCCCTCATATTATCCACCATCAGGGATGTGTATAAATTTAAAATTGAAAACAATGAATGTGACACATCCTCAGGATATGAGGAGGCACTTATAAGATTACAGTCGGCAAATTAGGTAATGAAAAGTATAATATCAAACCTGGTATAAACTACCCACAAGGCATATTTTCACAGTTGGTTAGTACATGTAATTAGAAAAAAGCTTTACATATAAACTACAATATCAGAAAATATAAATTTATATAGAAGTCCATTTTGAGGATGTTGAGGTGAAGCACTGAGGATATAAAATGTACAGGTATTCATTTATATATTCCTTCTCTTGAAAGACATTTTATTTAAGATTGTGGAACCAATGAACTCTATAGTACAATGATTCCAAATGTCAGGAATCTGTTCTAAAAAACATATAAAAAGTAGGACATTATTATATCAGATACTCAGACATAATGGGTCTATACCAGGGGGGCTCACTATAGCCCAGGTGTGAGTGATTGCTTTGAACATGTGCACTTTCTGTAAGATTTCTATAGACAATCTTTATTTCCAGTATATGAAGATAGCATACTTTGCAATAGAAGGTTTTTTTTTATTGTATTATGACTAAATGAGCATCTGATACAATAATGTCCTGCTTTTTATTATTTCTTAGAATGCATGCCTGACATTTGTATTTTGTATCGCAGAGTTCATTGGATCCACAGTGCTAGAGAAAATGTCTCTCAAGTGAAGAAATATATATAAGTGAACATCTGCACATTTTATATCCTCAGTGCTTCATCCCAACATGTGCAAAGTGAACGTCTAAATTTATATTTCCTGATATTGTGGTTTATATGTAAAGCTTTTTTAATAATTGTTTGTACTAACCTACTGTTGAAAATATGCCTTGTGGGTAGTTAATATTAATACCAGGTTTCATGTTATACTTTTCATTACCTTTATTGGCAGTTGTAACTTTATGAGCCTCCTAGTATCATGAGGATGTGTCACATTAGTAACAGATTGCCAATGTCTCTTTCATATGCAACACTGTATGCTATATTACATGTAATATGACACATTTTAAATAGAAACTTTAACAACAAAACACTGTACTAATTCCTGATATCATGAACATTCACAAAAAAATCATGTTGCAGCCATATTAGCTCTAAGTAGAGTTTGTTTTAATAGGGACAATACTTGACATTTGTAGATAGGAGGAGGAAACATGTTAAGGAGTAAAACAAAAACTAATAAGGTAAGGTGTTTATGGGTACAGACTATAGAGTACAGAGTTACAGACTATAACATGACAGGCAGGGCCATGACAAGGGGAATACTATGAGAAGGGAAAACTAAGTCAGAGAAACAGGAAAGGGATTGAGTGATATATGAAGCATAACACAACACACAAAACCACTGGATAAATAAATATATTTTTAATACAAAACAAAGAAATGAGGATTTAGAGGAAGATTAGAGGACAGAAAATTTTTTCTGGCATTTTTTATTTTTTTATATTTTTTTTAGGGGAATATTACTAAGACAAGATAGAAAAAAGAAAACAAAAAAGACAAATTAACTACTGCCACCAGTACAAGAACTTCCACCACCACCAACCACTATGCAGTTCTACTAAGATGCTCAGCATTTGCTCTTGGTCAACCTGCATTTTTCTCATCTCCCTTCTTGCCTCGTTGAATTCCTGGTGGAACTTATCAAAATCATGCTGAAGATATTGCACCTCGGCTAACAAGGCAGCCAAGTCTGCCTGGGTGACTGCGGCTGCAGCCTGTGCTGGTGTTGGCTCAGTACATAGACGTGGGCAGCAGGGTGCTTCTGGAGCTGTGGCCAGCTGCTGCTGTCACTTACTAGTACTGTGAGCCCTCTGACGATGGCTCACAGTCATGCCTCACTCTTGCTAACCCCTTTCCCTTCAGTATTGTTCCCCCTACTAGTACTGACTGCTGCTACTGCCACCTCTTGCTCCTGGTGATGGTTCATCATATGGCTCCTTTGTCCCCCAGTGCCAAGGCGGGACCCTTTCTTCCCACTCTGTACCGTCTTCCCACACAGTTTGCAGATGACTACACTGTCATCTGTAGTGTTTGTTGAAAAAAAAGGACCAGACAGCAGACACTCTTTGTTGGGGTAGGGGGCTCTGGATGATGTCCCAGGTTCCACATCAACATGCTGCTGTTAGGGGGGCACAGGCTTCTGCTGCTCAAGGGGGGGGCACAGGCTCCTGCTGCTGCTGCTGGAGGGGCCAGAAACCACAGCCTCCTGCTGCTGAGCAGTCCCACTCACATCCACAGCAGGTTGTGGGGGTGCCTGACTCACAATCACTGGTCGAAATGCTAACCGATTAAGGCGAACAGTTGCGCCAACAATTTTCACCCTTTCCATACCTTTTCCCTCCATTAGAGAAAATGAAATGTTTTCTTTACAAAAAAAAGAATTACACATGGAAAAAGAGAGAGAGAGGGACACACACACACACACACACACACACACACACACACAATCTGCACTTACAGAAAGGAAACTATAAACCCACACCAGATATCCTAATAAAGAAAAAAATTAAGAAATGTTTTATTTTTAAACTAAATACTGTGTATATAACTAACAAATGAGGATAGCACAAAAAGCACAATCTCTGCTGCTGCCTGCTTATGCCAGCTACACGTAGCAAAGGGAGCTGAATCAGTGACTTCCTGCCTGATTTCAGTTACCCATGTGACCTGCAGAGAGTGAATCCTGTGACAAAGCTTTTTTTCCCCATAATTTCACCTTTGAGAACGCACAGCAAAATTAACCGGTTAAATTGACTGGCAACATTTTTCCTTGAGTACTTAATTACATGAAATGTTTCACGGGGAGAAATTTACAATGTCACCAGCATTTTGCCAGCAAAAAATTTTTTTGCAGCATCTCTAACCATGAGGCAGTTTGGGGGGGGGGTCAAGGGTTAGGTTAGATATTACTAGAGTAGAAGCATCATTACAAGGTGTAATAGGAAGCTTTTTAGGTAAACCAGGTTCTCTTTCCATTTATGATTTTTGTTAGCACCCTTCTGTCTTGTATATGGGCTGGTATCAGTGTCCCAAGTGAGAATACTGCTTGCTGACACCTGCTGCTGCTGTTGTCCTGCTGTTTCAATTTCATGAAAAGTCCAGATTAAGAATAACAACATGAAAAAGTGTTCAGAAAAGTCACAAGTATTTCTTGATACACTGCTTAAAATGTACTAAGAGAGCCAGAATTGCGTATCAGCATCAAAAGTGAGAAAATTGCTTGCTGATGCCTGCTACTGCTGTTGTCCTGTTGTGTTCATTTCGTGAATAGTCCCGATTAAGAAGCACATGAAAAAGTGTTCAGAAAAGTCACAAGTATTTCCTGACACACTGCTTAAAATGTACTAAGAGAACCAGAACTCTGTATTAGTGTCCCAAGTGAGAAAATTGTTTGCTGGCACCAGCTGCTGCTGCTGGTAGTGATGTACAGTGTGTTGCTGAATGATGATAGCCACAGAGGACCAAAGGTTGAAGTATAACTTGATGTTATTGAAATGCCTTCTGCTGCGTTGACTGAAACATGCTGCTCTATGTGTGTGCATTCGTACCACCAATAGTAAGTTATTGTACATGTCATTGTCATGTGTGCTGAGAGACATTGCCATTTAATTTGTAATCTTGTTTGTGATTGGTTGGCATCCCATGGCACTCCAGACATTACCTCATGGGTTACAGTCCACCTGATAGGCTAATGATGCACATGACCCAGATCAGATTTCCAGTATATCCAGGTCCCAGGAACCCCTGCTCTCCAGTTGTAATTGTGCATCTGATTAGGCAAGAAGCATCCAGAGAACCCCTGTCTGCTCCTCAAAATTCTAAGGTAGGAACTGTATTGTTATTTCCTTTGCAAGAGCCTCCAATGTTTATGCTGTAAATTATTTCAAAAATTGCAGTACTGTTGCCATTTAATTTGTAATCTTGTTTGTTGTAAGCAGTCCGTCGTGTTGTTCCTTTGCAGGGAATTATCATCATACGTATTGAATGTTTTCCCTTCAAAGTTGGCCATGATCGCATTCACGAGGCATACATATGTGCCACCATTTAATGTGGTACTGTAAATTTTAATTTTTTTTATGGGGGGTTACTGTTGTGGGTAAGTTATAACCATTTCTCATTACTGTTCTTTTCTTTTACATTTTCAGGTGGTATAGATATAAACTGTATTGATGAAACCATCCTCCCTGCCTATTTGCTAATAGTCCCCTTTGTCTATCCTATGCATGCTTGAAGCCCCCTACTACTGTATTTATGCCTCCACCACTTCTGCTGGCAGTCTGTTTCAAGTGCCTACCACTTTTCTGGTGAAGCAGTACTTCTTCATGTCCCTGGTAAATGTCTTATCTCCAGCTCTATCACATGCCCTCTGGTGCTGGTTCTTTTTTTCATTAGAAATAGATTTCCCTCCTGCACCCTGTTCACCCATGTTAGGTACTTGTAGGTTTCTATCATGTCCTCTCTCACCCTTCTCTCTTCCCAGGTGTACATGTTGAAATCCCTCAGTCTTTCTTTGTTGGGCTTTTTGTGCAACCCCTGCACCATTTTAATTGCCCTCCTCTGGGCTGCCTTCACCCTGTCTATGTCCTGTCTGAGGTTACAGAACTCCAGATGGGGTCTCACCATTGAGTGATACTGTGGCAACAACATCTTCTGCTGTTATTATCACATTATCCTGCTGGAGATACAGTACCTCTACCTATGCATCCTAGCATCCCACTGGCCCTACCCATTGCTTTATCACCCTGCCCCTTCACTTTGACATCATTCGATATGATAACCCCAAAGTCCATTTCCTGCTTAGTGACTGTCAGTACCTTCTCCCCCATCCTATACTCTGCTTCCTATGCCCTAGGTACATGATTTTGGACTATTTGGCATTGAACTCCAATTATCATGCTCTTGACCACTCCTCGACATTCCTAAGTTCCCTATGCATTCTCTCCACCCCCTCCTGACTATTTACCATATTACTCTAACAGCTCAAAGACAGCTGGAACAGAACTCCAGACACACCAAGGCCAACATAATGTCATCTGTGCATGCTAGGGATTTATGTTCTGCACCCATCTTGACTCTGTATATACTGTATATATTTGTACAGTCAAATTGTTTGCTACAGGGGATCCAGCACCAGGATGAATAGGTGGGGAGATTGGACACCTCTGTTGGCTCCCTCTGTTGAATAAAAAAGTGCTAGACACCTAAGCGTTACTGACCAACAAGGCTGAGGTCTTGATATGAGGTCCTCAGCCAGTTTGTTAATGTTTACTAAATCCAAAGGCTCCTAGCATACGAAATAAGTATCCCCACTCCCTTATCAAATGTATTCTCAATGACAGGTGATATGGGCACTGAAGTTGAGTGGGGATGGACAGCTTTCCAGATTAAATTTAGCTGCCTCCATGTGCTGCCCATCCTTCCATATTGTGGGATTAAGCCCACCTGGTCTTTATCCACCAGGTCATAGATTAATCCTTTGAGCCTTGTCACCAATACCTTGGTAAAGATCTTACAGTCAGCCCTGATGAGGGAGATGGGACGATAACTGCCACAGATGTGTGGGTCCTTCCCAAGTTTGAGACTGAAGGAGATCACAGCAGTTCTCACTGAGGGCAGTAATTCACCTTTTTGACAGGCTTTGAGAGGGCCTCTGTCAAGAGGCCAAGTAGGACCCTCCTGAAGGAGTAGAGAATCTCAGTTGGGAGACTATCCCCACTGGGACTTTCCAGCTGGCATACTCCATAGTGTCTATTCTAACTTTTTAACAGAGAAGGATATGTCTAGTAGGGTCTTGTGCTCTGGAGTCAACTTGGGCAACCTTAGAGGTGTTAAGAGGGTGGAATGTTCCTCCTCAGTCAGGACTACATCATGTTTATAGAAGGATTGGTAGAATTTCAGACATGCATCATAGATGTCCTGGTTGCCCCTCAGTAACTCTCCACTCTTCAGTCTAACTCACAGGATCCTGGAATGATTAATGTTTTTAATCTGTATTTTTATTTTTCTTGCCAAGAAAGGGTTTCAGAATCGAATATGGACTTACAGATTTAGAGCACTGTCCCTGTGTGTCTCAATGTCATTTGAGGCCACAAATCAAGCAGAGACAAACTCTAAAACTGTATTTTTGGAACAGCACAAACATATACAGTGCTACTTCAAGTACTCATTCTTATGACTGACTGGTTTTCATGCCGTCTGGTGCCACAAACACCTCACCCTTAACTGTACTCTGATGCTATCAACATCAAGTTTATAAAAAGACCATTTTCCTGGCATGCTTCCATCTCCCGGAAGCTTCTACAAGAACTCAAGTTCAAGACCTTTACTTCACATGACTACCTCACCTGATCATTGTATAGTATGGATATGAGTGTTGACCTGAAGCTTACAGTTGCTACCACCAAGTGCTGTGAACAATGTAAGTGTGACACTGTGTGCAACAGTGAATGTGTAACACTGAATGTGTACTAGTAAGTATCATTTTCTGTGTTTAACAGGGATTGTGTAATAGTGTGCATGCAAAACAAAATGGTTATATTAAATGCACGCTGAAAATAGAAAATACAGTTAAAAATCTACGTTTCGACCTTAGGTCTTCTTCAGGAAATATCTAAAAGAGAAAAAAAAAAAAACAAAGTTAGTGTACATGTGTATCAGTGTGATCATGTATCTATGAGTGTGTAACACTGAATGTATAACAATGTGAATGTGTAATGGTAATAGTGTGCAGCCCTATGATTGTGTAACTGTGTGAGTGGGTAACACTGAAAAAATAACAGTATGAATATATGTAACAGCATGCATCTGTAAAGGTGTGATTATGTAACAGTGAGTAACTCTGTATGTTCAGAATAATGGTGTGAGTGTGTAACAGAAAGAATGTGTAACAATGTACATGTACAACAGTGTGATTTTGTAACAATGTGAATTAAGCAATAAGGTATGACAGGGTGTGCTTTATGGTGGGGATAATGGCCACCTCTGGTGGGGTGAAGTATGAGGTGAAGCTGAGTGCTTCCACCACCCAAGAAGGCCTGGTATGCCACCATAAAGCATCCCCTGGAATGCCTTATTGTGATTATGAAATGGGTTCAATGCAAAAAAATTGAAGGAGGCAATATATATGAATTAAGCAATAAACTTTAGTTTAAGGATTTTTTGTGTACTGTCATTTTTTTTTACTATTTTAAGTACAAGAGACATAAAATAGTCCCTGTGGTAACATTAAAAAGTTAACATTTTGCAATATTTGCTGCATAAATAAATTGTACAGCATGAACAACCATGTTAAATATTTGAGCAGACAATGTAGTCTGAATTTTTTCTGAGGCAGACTACTATTTAGGGACTATGGTGAAAAACAATGTTAAGTGTCAGTGTCTTTTGCAAATCCAAAAATAGATTAACTTTTACAGCAACAATAGGCATAACATTAAGAAACAGATTTGTATAGGTATTTAGCAGCAGTCCTTTTACTGATTTTCAGTCTCTTTTGGCCCATAGTTGTAACCATTCAGCTGAATGTTACCATGCAGCATTGATACTGAGGTGTACATGGAGGATGCAGGGAGCTGTGCATCTTCAGTTTCTGTTAGTTTTTTCCAGAAAACTGCATAGATGGGCTGTTTCTGGCAGAGGGAGGGTTAACAGGTATTTCAATTTGGCTTTCTGGCCTGGTTTTGTCATTTCCTTACTCGAGTAGGAGCTCAGATACAGTGCTGAAGGTGGCCAGTATCATCGTCACTGCTGAGTGCTGGGGAACGGTACCAGATTAAAATCTTGAATTAAAAACAGCGCAGATGAAATCTGCAATGTAACAGTCACTAAAGCAATCAAGACAGCTGCAGGATATAATAGCGCAAGTAGCACTATCCCTGTAGCTGTTCGGGGACAGGGAGAAAGATTTGGCTGTGGGGTGTGCTGCTGACCAGCTGCCTTGATGCGGAAGGTAGGGCACAGGCAACTGAGGTCGGTGGAGCGACAGTGAGGCAGGGTTCGAGTCCTGCAGCAGGTTGTTTTTTTTCATTACTCAGACTTATTTTCTCTCCCCCTCCCATCTCAGGGCTGGGTTCCACCTCCCCTTCCCTCCCCAAGGAGTCCCCCTCTCTGCTGTTCCTTCCTGTTCCCGAATTGCCTCCCTACCCTGGAGGAGATTATATTTAGATGAATGAGCTTGGGGGAGGGGGAGCAAACACATAATGTAGCTGGTTGCTTTGTGTGGAGTTGTTATAACACTCTCTGTTTCTGGTGGATGCTATTTATGTTTTTGCTATTTTTCTTGCACGGTTTTTGACCCATGCTGTTTTTAATTTAAGATTTTGACCTATGTCCTGGGTAACAGAGGTTTTGATCTAGGCAGTAGTTGAGTTAGAGGTTAATAGGAGTTTGTGATGGCCAGTTACAGATGACAGGGAGGTATCTTGGAGCGAAGTTTGCTAGGTGCTGAGGTCACTGTGGTAGAGAGTGTGCAAGGAGCCTTTCCCTGTGTATGTTGCTTGACACGCTCGGTGTCGGCTTACACATGGGAGGCAGCATTCATGGACAAAAGTGTTCATGCCGCCTCCCACTGTGGATGTTATTGCATCATTGTTTTGCTGGCTGAGAGAAGCTCCACAGTTTCGGCAACTACTGCTGCTGGTTCAAGGATCATACCCCAGGTAAACTTGGGCTCTCTTGTTTGCTGGCCAGAATATTATACCACAGTCACAGATCTTCAAGTGAGGGGCCCCAGTGGCTTTGGATTGAGGACTCCGAATGATGGTCGGTAACAGTCATGATCTCCTATGACTCAAGGCCCACTGACAATTGTAGGGTAACTGTGGTGCTTCAGAGGGAGTGGTTCATGTAGATCTTTGCAAGTTAGCTAACTTACAGATTCAGTGCAACATAGATGCTAAATAGTTTTTCCTTCAGGTTCTCTTGTGAACCATACTTGTTCACTATGTAACTGACTGCTTGGGATTTGTGTTGCATGAAGGTAGAGGGACAGAGCATCAGCTGGAATTTGAGACAGATGTAGCTCCAGGGAGACAAACAGGCTTAATGTATCTCCAGGTATTTTTCCCATATTACCATGGTGCTCAGTGTGCTGGGTGTCCTGGGGTCTCCATGATTTTTTGTGGCCCCACTGATGGCTAATGGATGCAGGAGTTAGTAATCTCAGTCCCCCATGGCTAGGCCATGGGGCAAAACAACCTGTATATCCAGCCAAACTTTTTTTACAAGGCCCATTGTGGTTCATGGGCTCAGGGCAGCACTGATTCAGTTCAGCTCCTGGAATAGATGGATGGTGATTGGATTTGTCTTCTCCTCCTTATCTTCTGAGGGTTTTTATTATGCCCATAAAAACATTGTTGGAGAGCTGAATACCGTGTATTTCATAATGTTAAATCCTCTGCTGAGGGGACAGTTGTTAAAATGTCTGTTGATGCCAGTTCTTAGTGACACATAACTTGATATGCTGCAAGTCTCTCCTATTCCATATTTTTACTGAGGCATACAGCTATCCCAGGATTACATTCAGTTCAGTTGTGCTGATGGTTTCATACTATAGAGGCATTTTTTTAATCTCAGCCAGTTTGTCAGTTGATTTATTGCCCGTTTTTATCTGTCTCAAGGTATTAACTTCATTTCTGTTCATTTCAAGTTTAAGAATATTTTTCTAGGCTGTTCCATGGTGATTTTTCCTCTTATTTCATGTTCTGGAACAGTGGCATCTGCTGAAGAAAGCTCTGTGGTTCTGCATTCCTGGGCAGTTTCATTCAAGATGTTAGCAAATAAGGCAAAGTTAGTTTCCATTCTTTCTTCTCTTTTTTTCCTGTCAGAAAAGGCACAATAATGACTGTTAGAATGCTGATTCTGTCAGAAGGGGTAGTGATCTGTGAGAAGGCTGCTGAGTGCCAGCCTGTGTTTGTGCCAAGATGACAACCCTGTTGCCAGGGCTTCTCAGCAAACCCGATTTCAGGATTCTTTCTACCAATTTCATAATACACATGGTTATGCCCCCAACGTTCAAAATATATTATGCCTACAGCTGGGGGAGTGCGCAGAGGAAGGGGGGGTAGCAGGTTGACTTACAAAGGAGTTTAGTTTTTCAAATCAGGGCAAAATCCAGTTAGACCATCTGCAACCTGGTTCTGGCCTGACAGATCAGACTTAGTAATACCAAACTGATCCAGATCTCCGACCCCACCTGCTGCACATCGCTAAATAACACATCATTTTATTCATGCATAGCAGAAAATTTGATTAATACAGGATCCACCAGTCTTGCATTACCAGTAGCCATCTTTTTTCAAGAGAAATGAAAGCCATTTTTGAACAGAGATAGGAGATTAAGTTTCTCCAACCGTACCTTAACTGTTCTGTGCACAATCCTGGAGATACCTTGGTTATCTCTGGCAGTTAATCTTTTCTGTGGTATGCAGCCTAGCTAGATTCACAAAGCATTAAGCAAAGAGAGATGAGTACAAGTGGTTAGTGCACCACAGTAAATAAGGGGAAACAGGACAAGAAAGATCAAGGGAGCAAGGGCAGTTTTACAGTTAAGAGTTAAGACAATAAAGGAAGAGGGACGATGATGGGAGTGGTGCAGTGTAGTGGATGCAGAGCAGCAATGTTCAGGAGGACCTTCTGGACATTGCAGTGCTGCCCCATATGCAGGCACCTCTCTGGGTTGAGGGTGGAGGTCAACAGTCTCCAGGCCGGGCTGGCTAGGATGCAGGAGGCCTACACCCCCACCAAGAGGCCAACTAGTCAGATTCCACTTCCTCAACAGCTGCCTCGCAGCGATAATGGATGAACTACAGTGGGCTGGGGAAGGATGGGGGGGTTAACAGGCACATTCCACAACTAGTGAAACTACAAAACTCATACACCATCCTGGCAGAGCGGGAAGGTCCCACAGAGCCTCCCAATGTAGTCACCAGGGAGAATGAATGGGTCCTCCATGATGGAGCCCTAAGGGTGGGCAGCAGGAGACCCCAGACAAGGAGGATGCAAATCCTGTTTGGGGACTCCATTGTGAGAGGAATAGAGTTGGGGACAGGCAGTGGAGTGGAAAGGGAGGAAATATGCCTGCCTGTAGGCACTGCTCAGTGGGAGGGAGGACCTAAGGAGTGCCAGGGCAGTAGCAGGAAGGGAGGATCTGGATGTCATAGTCCACATGAGGACAAATGAACTAGTGGGGAAAGTGGTGGACACAGGGGCAGTGAAGGAGGACTTTAGGGACTTGGGATGGGGCCTTAAGCAAGTAACACACTCCGTAGTGTTCTTGGAGATACTGCCTAGCTATCGCAAGTGGGAAGGTAAGGACAGCTTCACCAGGGAATTCAATGAATGGTTAAAAGACTGGTGCAGACAGGAGGGTTTCGGCTTCATTGGGGACTGGGACCCACCTGAGGGATGAAGAACTATACAAGGTAGATGGCCTGCATCGGTCCAGAGGGAGCACCAAGATCCTTGGTGAAATGTTTAAATGTTTCCTCTGAAACCATTTAAATTAGCAGAGGGGGAGATGAAAGCAAACAGGGAATATCATACCGCCCCCCCCAGAAGAGACAGGCATAAAAGAGGATACTAGAGTCAAAGGATCACCAATAAAACAGAAATCCTACATATTGTAGGTAACATAGAGGAGAAAACAAAAAACAGGTCAAAATGCAAAAAGGGGACAGAAGGGAGGCAGGGGTGTAAGGTGAGAGGTGACTGAATGTGGAAAGCATTATGTACAAATGTCCACAGCCTGGAAAACAAAATCAAAGACCTGGTGGCATTGATGGTGGAAGTGGATCTGGACATTGTGGCTCTTATAGAAACTTGGTACACAGAAAACCATGAATGGGATATAGCCATACCAGGATATACACTTTTCAGGAAAGACAAGAACGGAGGAAGGGGGGTGACCATGTATGTGAGGGAGGAAATCAAAGCAACTGAGGTTCAGGGTCTGCAGGAGGAAGCTGAGGCACTGTTAGTCACCCTAGAGACAGGAAATTGTACCAGCATTAGAAAAGGAGTGATCTACAGACCTCCAGCACAGGGAGGAGAGACAAACAAAGCACTAGTGGAAGCCATCCACAAAATGGCACCCAAAGGTGAACTACTACTACTAGGGGACTTCAATCTGCCAGATGTAGATTGGAGCACCCAGACTGTGAGTACAGCAAAAAGCAGAGACATCCAGACCACACAGCAGGGGGCATGGCTGAGACAGCTTGTGACCGAACCCACCCATGAAGTGGGCTATACTAGACCTGGTGCTCACCAATGAAGACAGGGTCAAGGATGTTAAGGCAGGTAGCCACATAGGAACCAGTGACCACAGGATGGAATGGTTCAATGTAACCACAGTAGAAGAGGGTAACCACACAAAAGTAAAGGTCCTGTATTTCAGAAGTGCCAACTCTGACAAAATGGCAGAGAGCAGCAAGAAGAAGGAAGCAGCAGCTAGAACTTTGGTACTTTACTATTGGGACTAAGGAACTAGACTTTTACTGCTGGGACCTTCAATTAGGGTAAAACAAAAAAAAAACAAGTGTTAATGTGCTTTTCTGAGTTGGGGGAAGGGAACTGTTATCATCTTTGCAGTTAGCTAAGTGAAGAGGAGAGCTGTAAATTGTGGGGTGTAGCTTAGACAGAAGTAAACCAGATGTCTGCATTTGAAATTTCCCTGGTTAGCTTTTGGCAGAGAGCAACAAGAAGAAGGAGGCAGCTACTAGAACTTTGCTACTTTACTACTAGACAGTATGGCACTCCCACCCTCCCCACCACCCTTCCACCCTTAGCCAATTCCACTTTTATAGGCACTAGATTTGACTAACAACAGGAACACATAACCAAGACACGTAAGATTCACAATCCTGGAAGGAAAAGAGTAACCCCCCCCCAGCTGCTTGAGGTCTGACTCTGAGCAAGGAAGAAGGAGATTACCAAGGAACTTCCTGTCCCAGAGCAGGAAAAACAGGAGCTGCAAGGGCACAAAAGCAGTAGGAAAGTAGGGAGAAAAAAAACAGAGGGAAGAGAGAGGAAACATACAAAGCCACAGGAGAGGAGCCACAAATAAGACATGATGGGAGTGGTGCAATGCAGTGGCTGTGGGGCAGCAGTCTTCCGGGAGACATTCTGGAGGATGCAGTGTTGTCCCATCTGTAGGGACCTCTCTGGGCTGAGAGAGAAGGTTGCTTATCTCCAGGCTGAGTTGGCCAGGATTTGGGGGACCTCCCCTGTTCAAGGACCACTGAGTCCAACCCCACTGGCTCAAAGGTTGCTTAGGCTGAGGAGCTGCAGAACTACAGTGGGCTTGGGAAGGGTGAGGTCAGTGTGGCAGAGACACATCCCTCCTACAGTTCCACTCCACAACTCCTATGCTGTCAGGGTGGGACTGTCCCAAAGAGGCACCTGCAGTGGAGAACAAGAAGGATGTGGGGGTCCTCCACAGTGGAGACCCCAGGGAGGGAGGCAGAGGACCAAGGAGGAAACAACTCCTGGTGGGGGATTCTATTGTTAAGGGGCAGACTTGGGAGCAGATGGAGTGGGAGAGAGGGAGGTTGAGTGCCTACCTGGCACCGCTGCTTGGAGGGATGCAAAGCACATCCAGAGGATCTCTGGGGCAGCAGGATGGGAGGGAGAGCTAGACATCATTGTCTACCTGGGGATGAATGATCTGGCTGATGATGAGGTCAGAGTAGTGCAGAAGAACTTCAGGGAGTTGGGGAGGGGTCTTGGACATGTGGCACACAGTGTAACCTTTTCAGAGGTGCTACCGGGCAAAGACAAGGTGGAGGACAGGGCAATCCACACCACTAGATTCAATGCATGGTTAAAGGACTGGTGCAGAGTAGAGGGCTTAGGCATCATTGGGGACTAGGGTCCCACCTGGAGGGATGCAGGCCTATACAAGTGGGATGGACTGCATCTATCCAAGGGGGAAACCAAGATCCTCAGTGAGAGGTTTAAATGCTTCATTGGCTGGCATTTAAACTAGCCAAAGGGGGAGGCGAATATAGGCAGGAAGAAGCTAACTGCCCCCTCAGATGAAGTAGTCAGTAGGGAGGACCCTAGGGTTGGGAAATCAACATTAAAACCTAAAACTGAGATTGGTAGAATGGCAGAGATAAGGAAAAATGGAAGTAAAAACAGGAGGGGAAGGAAGGGAAGATATGGGGATAGAAGGGGAGCTACTAGAAGGGGAGGTTGCAAAACTTGGAAGGCCATGTGCATGTCTGCAGCCTGGGAAGTAAGATCCCGAACCTAGTGGCCTTGATGGCATAGGCGGACCTGAACATTGTCACTGTTAGTGAGACATGGTACATGGGTAACCATGAATGGGATATAGCCATACCATGTTACTCTCTATTTAGAAAAGACAGGGTGGGAAAAAAGGGTGGAGGGGTGGCTTTATATGTCAGGGAGGGAATTAAAGCTGCTGAAGCTCAGGAACTACAGGAGTGAGCAGAAGCACTGTTGGTCATCCTGGAGACAGGGAAAGGCATCGCCATTCACACTGACATGATCTACAGACCTCCAGCACAAGGGGAGGAGATAGACAGGGTACTAGTAAAAGCCATCCACAAAATGACAACCAAAGGCACTGTGCTGCTGGTGGGAGACTTCAATATGCCTGATGTGGAGTGCAGCACTCAGGCTGCAGCCACAGCCAGGAGCAGAGGCATCCTGGATGCCCCGCAGGGACGTGCCTCAAGCAACTTGTGGTGGAACCCACCAGAGGAGGAGGAGCAGTATTGGACCTGGTACTCACCAATGGGGACAGAGTCACTGATGTAATGGTGGGTTGCCACCTAGGGTCTAGTGGTCATTGCATGGTGTAGTTCAATGTGAGAACAGTGGAGGAGTCAAACCACATGAAAGCAAGGATCCCAGATTTCAGACAGGTTGACTTTGCAAAAATGGGGGAATGTCTCAAGGAAGCCCTGGCAGGAGAGGAAAAAGAAGGTGGGGATGTAGAGAAACAATGGGCTAACCGTAAGGGAGCCATACCAGATGCAATAAGCCTTTGTGTTAAGCAACTAAGCAAGACAAAGAGAAAGAAAAAAAACACTATGATTCTCAAAAGATCTGGCCTGGAAGGTAAGAGAGAGAAAAGCTAGCTTTCTGGAAGTACAAGGAAACACAGAGAAGACAGGGAACTGTATCTGGAAAAGCAGAGTGAGGCAGGAGCACAAAGGTGCAAATGGAGGGAAAAATAGCTTAGGCAATGATGAAAAGAGACAACCTTTTTCAGATACATCAGTGAAGGAAAGAAGATGAGGGGTGGGATTGTAAGGTTAAAAAGAAAGGGAGGAGGAAGGGGTGTGTGTGGAGGGGTACCTAGAAAAAGCAACAATCCCAGTATTCACAGAAGAAAGGGAAGGAGAAAGACCATTATTGGGGGATAGGGGCATCAATGAGAGAGAGGTGGATACCAGCCCATTTATGGAGGAAAGAATCCTAAAGGAGCTCAAGAATCTGAACAGGGACAAGGCTATTGGGTGGAATGCCTGGGATATATCCCCGAACATTAAAATAACTTAGAAAGTTGCTGGCAGCACCACTAACAGCCCTATTCAACAAATCAATAGAGACAGGGGGTGGTTCCAGGGGACTGGAGGAGGACAAATGCAATCCCTCTCCACAAAAGTGGGAACAGGAAAGAGGCTGGCAACTATAGGCCAGTTAGCCTGACCTCCATGGTGGGGAAATTAATGGAGTCACTGCTAGAGGAAAGACTGTGATATTTCTTGAATCCAGTGGAGCACAGGACCCAAAGCAGCATGAATTTACAGCAGGAAGGTCTTGTCAAACAAATCTGATAGATTTCTTTGATTGGGTGATCAGGAAAGAAGATCATGGAGGGGCGGTAGATGTGGCCTATCTAGATTTCAGTAAGACCTTCAACACTGTCCTACATAGGAGGTTGGTAAATAAGTTAGGCAGTCTGGGAGTGGGCCCCAAGGTGGTAAACTGGGTCAGAAACTGGTTGAGTGACAGGACACAGGGGGTGGTGGTAAATGGCATTCAATCAGAGGAGATGGGGTGATCAGCGAGTGCCACAGAGATCCATGTTATGGCCAGTCCTCTTTAATGGGGTTTATGAGATAACAGTGAAAGCCTAAAAGCGATCACCATTATCGCAAAATCAGAGTGCTGAAAATTTATTTCAGCACTCTGATACCCTGGCACACAGCACAACAGCTCCGGGGACTTAGATTTTGAATGTTTTATGTGGCGGACTGTGCCCCCACACAACAACCCATGGGGGATTTGCCCCCTGCACCCCCCTTCTTAAGGATTCTGAACTCCAGAGGGCTGCATGTTGGATGGGGTCTGAAAAACATAAAAAAAAAGGTTTGGGCCGGGCGCAACAAAAACTCACCAGTGCCCGGACCCGAACTCGAACCCAGTACCCTGTCCACCAATGCTGTCAACCCACCCACTATGCCACTGGGTCAGCCTGGCAACCCACTGCAGCACCAACCCTCACATTCCTGCCCACCCCTCGCTGTGCGTGCTCACTCCCCTACCCGCGCGCATACGTATAGCGACAACCTGTTGCTATATTCACCAACCCCCCATCCGTCCACCCTACCCTATTGTAGCCCCGATGACATGCGCTGGGAATTGGGTCGCCATCATTGTAGGCACCCAATCGCTGATGCCTATGTCATTGGCTACCCTTTAATGTCTTCATAAATGACATTGCAGATGGCTGGAGGGGAAGGTATGCCTCTTTGCAGATGATACTAAGATCTTTAACAGGGCTGACACTCCGGGAGGGGGGGTGAAAACAATGAGGAAGGACCTAAACATGCTTGAGGAGTGGTCAAGAGTGTGGCAGCTAAGATTTAATGCAAAGAAGTTCAAAATTATGCATTTGGGGCACAGAAATCCAAGGGAGGAATACAAGATGGAGAGAGGGGTACTGATAGCCACCAATTAAGAAGGGACCTGGGGTAATCATATCTGATGAATTAAATGTAACCAAATGATGTGAGAAGGCTGTGGGGAGAGCCAGTGGGATGCTAGGGTGCATAGAGAGTGTGCCGACTGAACATAGAAACTTTTACGGTGAAATCCCTCACAGTGACAACTTTGACAGGTTTTGAAATTGTCGCTGTAAGTGACGTGAGGGCAAAATATTGCCCTTTTGCAGTGTGTCACTCCCCCTTCAAATCAACTTCAAGTCGGAGTTGATAATCTTCAGAAGGGGGGCACAGCCCCCTGAGAGAAACATTCCAATGTTGGACAGGCAAAATTTCACCTGTCGACATTGGGATCTCGCTATGCCGAACTTCAGCAATGGTGTTGTCAATTCGGTATGCATAGGGAGAGGTATCACCAGCAGAAAAAAGGAGGATGCCACTGTACAGATCACTAGTGAGACCTCATCTGGAGTACTGTATCCAGTTTTGGAGACCACATCTCCAGAAGGACATAAACAAAATAGAGGCAGTCCAGAGAAAGGCAACAAAAATGATACAAGGACTGCACCAAAAATTATATGAGGAAAGATTAGAGGACCTCAGTATGTATTCTCTATAGGAGAGGAGAGAGAGGGGGGATATTATAGAGACATTCAAGTACCTCAGGGATATAAACACAGTAAAGGAAGGTATCATATTTCAGAAATAAAGGTTTACAAGAACAAGGGGGCATGACATGAGGCAAGAGGGGATAGGCTCAGGGGCAACATGAGGAAGTACTTTTTTACAGAAAGAGTAGTGGATACTTGGGACAGCCTCCCTGTGGAGGTGGTTGGGGAAAAAACAGTAGGGAAATTCAAGAATGCATGGGATAGACATAAACTTAGTCTCGCAGTATGGAACAGAGGGTAAGCTGCAGATCAACTAGAGTCTGCGGTATTGCATTAGGTAGGGAAAAGGGTCAGACTAGGTGGGTTCTTATCTGCTGTCACCTTTTATGTTTCTATCTCGGGGAGCCCTGGCAAAAGAGGACAAAGGGGGGAGTGGAGAAGCAGTGGTCTATTCTCAAGAGGACCAAAGCAGAGGTAACAAACCTCTGTGTTAAACAACAAAGCAAAAGTAGGAGAAACAACCACTTTGGTTCTCAAGGGAAGTTGCCAGGAAAGTGAGAGAAAAATAGGAGCCTTCAGGAGATACAAATAAAAACAAAGAGAATAGGACAGGTAGCAGTATCTAGAGAAGCAGAGGGAGGCAGCAAAGGCAATCAGGAGAGTAAAGGTGAGAACAGAAGAACGTATAACGCAGGTTATAACAAAAGGTGACAAGATCTTCTTCAGATACATCACTAAGAGGAAGAAGACTAGGGGTGGGATTGTCAGGATAAAGTAGGAGGGAGGAGGGTGTTTACAGGAGGACATAGAAAAAGCAGCAATACTGAAACCAATACTTGTGTTCAGTTTTCACAAAGGAAGGGGAAGGCGAAGGTCCACAAGTCAGCAAAACAAAGCTATCAGTGAAGGGAGGTAGACACCACTTCATTCACAGCAGAGAGAGTCCTAGAGGAGCTTGAGAAACTGAAATAGATTAGGCAATGGGGCCAGATGGAATTCACCCTAGAATATTAAAAGAGCTCGGAGAGGTGCTGGCGGCTCCGCTGACCACCCTATTCAAAGATAACTGGAGACAGGGGCAGTCCGAGAAAACTGGAGGAGGGTTAATGTGGTCCCTCTCCACATAAGTGGGAGCCAAAAAGAGGCAGGCAACTACAGACCAGTCAGCCTGATCTTGTTGGTGGGGAAATTAATGAAGGCACTGCTAAAGGAGATGATTGTGTCATTCCTTGAATCTAGAGGAGCACAGGATCCAAAACAACATGGATTCACAGCGGGAAGGTCATGTCAAACAAATCTAATAGATTTCTTTGACTAGATGACCAGGGAGGTAGATCAGGGAAGGGCAGTGGATGTGGCCTACGTAGATTTCAGCAAAGCCTTTGATACTGTCTCAAATAGAAGGTTGACAAACAAGTTAGGCAGCATGGGGGTGGGCCACAAGGTGGTAAACTGGGTCAGAAATTGGTTGAGGGGCGGGACACAGATGATGCTGGTGAATGATGTTCAATCAGGTGAGATAGAAGTGACCAGTGGGGTGCCACAGGGATTATGTCCTGGAACCAGTCCTCTTCAATGCCTTCATAAGTGACATTGCGTAGGGGCTGGGGAGGGGGGAAGTATGTCTTTTTGCAGATGACACTAAGATCTGCAACAGGATTGACACTCCAGAGGGAATAGAAAAAAATGAGAAATGACCTAAGCAGATTGGAGGAGTGGTCAGAAGTGTGGCAGCTAAGATTCAATGCAAAAAAAGTGTGAAATCATGCTCTTGGGGATCAGAAACCAAGGAAGTATACAGGATGGGGGTAGAGGTACTGGTGGCCACCATGCAGGAACTGGACCTGGGGTAATCATATTGGACTACCCAAAGGCAACCAAACAATGTGAGAAGGCTGTGAGGAAAGCCAATGGGATGCTAGGATGCATAGGGAGAGGTATCAACAGCAGAAAGAAGGAGGTGGTTATGTCACTGTGCAGACTGCTGGTGAGACCTCATCTGGAGTACTGTATCCAGTTCTTGAGTCCACATCTCTGGAAGGACATAAATAGACTGGAGGTGGTCCAGAGGAGGACTACAAAGATGGTGAAGGCTTCTGCATAAAAAGCCCTATGAGGAGAGGCTAGGGGAACTCAATATATATTCCCTGGAGGCGAGGAGGGAAAGGGGGCCATGATAGAAATATTCAAGTACCACAGGGGTATACACAAGGTACAAGAGGGAAGCATCTTTCAAAAAAGAATATGTACAAGAACAAGTGGACATGAAATGAAATTGGGGGGGAGGTTCAAGGGTAACATGAGGAAGTACATTTTCACTGAAAGAGTGGTGGATGCTTGGAACGATTTCCCAAAGGAGGTGGTAGGGGCAAAAACAGTGAATTCAAGAATGCATGGGATAGACATAAGGGTACCCTAAGGAAAGGAAAAACAGGGTGAGCTGCAGATCAAATAGGATCTGTGATCTGTAATAGGTAGGCAAAATGGGCAGACTGGGTGGGCCACACGGTCCTTATCTGCCATCAACTTCTATATTTCTACATGTCCTGCTTTATGTTTCAGGATAGTTTTCTTCACACGGGGTTCATTATGCATATCCATAGTGCATTATATAGGGATGCTTCGATAGCTTGGATAATGGCAATTATTAGACCTAGGTTTTAACGGCTGCATAGCAAGAGCTATGCATGATGTATTACTTTTACATAGTAGGAGAATGGGGCTCTAGAAGCATGTGACTGGATACTTGCACTGTATCCTTCCACCATGGAATTGAAGCACATGCGGTCCTCCATTCATCACAGTGCTTTCCCCACCACCACCACCACACTGTTTTCCTGCTCTGCACTCATTTCCAGTTCACTTCCGGAGTTCGGAGCTACCTGGTACCCTCACTCTGTAATGTTTCCCTGGTGTCCAGTGGCACCTCCAGACTCCAATTGCCAGTAGTGGTGGGCGAAGTGGACTCAAGAAGCATTTTTTCGCGGATCAAAAGGCAGATTGGGCGCTCCGCAATGTGAAGAGGGGTACTTTGCATCATAAATGGGAACGTGAAGCCTATTGCAAACAGCGACTTCACATTACTCTGCCTTCCCTGGTCACTACTCTTTTCATTTTTAATGCAAAGTGCATTGGTGGAAGTTCACTTCACCTTACTTCACCTTGTTTTTGAGCTCCAAAGGCAGATTTTGCAGTGATTCATGGGAGTTCAGGTCACATGGGCTCTATATTGATCTGCACAGCCTCAGTTTGGGGTAGTATGATTATGAAGGAGTAGGAGACAGTGTGCTCTGATAGCTGTCTGTAGGAATCTTGTAAAAGCTATTGAAAAAGCATTTTTGCTTTTTTTGGGGATCCAACTGTAGTTCATCGATTGTAGGAAACCCTCCTGTGTTCACATCGAGTGTTTTTGTTTGTGTGTGGATTTTGAATGTTAATTTACAATATTTAGTGTGTGTAGTGAAAGACAGTGAAAGTGTGCTATGTGGGGGAGGTGTATATCTGTGTGTAGGTAGATTTAAGTTGGAGAACTAGTGATTTCTTTGTTTTTTGGTTTTATTTTTGTTATATAACTGCTGACTGTGTTAATGTACACATAGAACAATTGTCAGTAATAGTAGAACCTTTCTTGCTGTTTGTTGTGTGTATGTGGTGCAGCATCTCATAAGGTCAGGTTGTTTAAATTAGAAATTTACGTTACGTGGCATTACACTGAACTTTTGCATTTGCATCGCATTCCTAGTTGAGCATTGTACAAAAACTGTTCTGTGTTGTGTGTGCAGTGTTGCGTGCATCACATATAATACACCTTTTAAAATTTGTAACACAGACTAGGGTAAGTGCAACTAAGCACAGCAGTGTGAACCTGCTATCCACCTCAGCTGCCTGATTTTGTACTACGATCGTGTTTTCTGTTGTTAGCTTTGCTGTTTGTGTTGTAGTGCCGTAAAAATCAGCACTGTCTGTATTTAGTGCCCCCCCCCCCACTCCCACGTTCTAAAGGGTTTTTTTACCAGACTGGATTGTTTTTGTGAGTTTGTGATTTGTGACCCCATCAGCATCACTGGTTACTGAAGCTGTTTTAATTCCAAGACAGTGTCACAGTAGTCTCTTATCTGTTGTTGAAGCCACAGTTCTTTATTTTGCTTCACATCCGGCCAGCATCCCTCCAGTCAGAAAGTGAACATATCAAAATCTGAATTTGGTAATAATATTTGTGGTTGATTCCCCAAAATGCTTGCAAAGAGGCGTGCAAGCAAAGCTGTTTCTGGCCATGGCAATGTTGGCAGTAAGAGGGTCCGTGGGCGTGGTAGTAGTATGCGGATGGAGAAGTGCATTGCTGATGTGAGAAAAGGTATTTCTCCTGCAATGTTTTTTACAGCCCAATCAGTAGCTTCACTCATAGTTGGAGGAGATGATGTTTTCCCAGCTGGTGGTGTTAGTGTTACTGGTGTTAGTGGTGGTGGAGGTAGTATTAGCATTGTTGTGTCAAGTTCTAATTCCGACCCGTGTACCGTATCCAAACTTATTGAGTGTGAAGCAGCAGTGCAAGTGAGTGATAACAGCGTAGCTGATGTCATACTTCCCAGTAACATCCCATTAACTGAACCTGAGAATTCTGATGATCATGTCAACGATAGCAAATGTGATATTCCGTCCACCGTGGCACTTAACATCATGCATTTTCTAAGCAGTGATTCAGTGTGGTGAAAAATATCAGGTGATGGTGGTGTAGATGCTGATGACGAATGTGATGATGATGATGTTGCTGTTGTTGCAACATGCAGTCCACATGCTAGCATCCAAGCAGAAGATGTGGATGTGTGTGAGAGTGACGTTGATGAATATGTTGATGATGTAATTGACCCCAGTTGGGAAACGGAGAAAAATAAATGAAAAGTGTCTGTGTCTGAGTCTGTTTGCAGGAATTCCACACCCCCCCCCGTAAAAACTTGTGATATACCGGTTTTAGTTGATGATGATGATGACGACCCAGTAATCAGTATGATAGGTAGTCGTGGTGTTCATTTGCAGTCCAGGTGTGCAGTGCCCCAATCATCACGTGCCCCCCCCACTTCAGTGCTTAAAATAACAGACTTTAATAAGCCACATCATCATGGACATGTTAAAAGCAGAGCATCACAGTGATTCAGTTGCAATCTGACAGGTTTGCCATGTGCATGTGAGTTGAGGTAAAAAGGGGAGCCATCTTGGGACAGGAGGACAGCATAAGCATCTTAAGAACAGGCACTTGGCTCTGTGGACCAAGCACAAGCTGGCAACTAATACCAGAGTGGGGTGTTCACCCGTGTCACTGGCAACCATAGCCAGCATGTTATCCCCTTCCATGACTGTTAAGCCCAGTAGGAAATTAAACATGTGCAGCAGTGTAGTGATAACAGCAAAGGATTACTACAGGCATGATGAGGTGGAGGACCATAATGACTTTGAAATGTTGTCCAGTGCTGGTGAGAGTAGCAGTTTTTGTGGTGGTGGTGGTGAAAGCAGTATGTCTAGTGCAACTGGTACATCAACCCCAAATTGGCAAATCTGGCAAAATAACATAATTTCTGGGTTTGTCATCATCGCCTGTGCAACCGTCTTTATCAAATGTCCACACTCCACCCCCTGCCAATGCCATTCATCACAGAGCACAACCATATGTGAGCAACAACACACCCCGTGCAAAACGCCTAAGTCAGCCCACGATACAGAGTGTTTTAGCGCATAAACTGAAGTACCCCCCAATCATACAGTGTCACGTGAACTTAATGCTGCTGTAGTAGAAATGCTGGCAATTGATCTTTTGCCCTTCTCCTTTGTGGAGAATTCTGGGTTCCGGCTGTCTGCTGCACGTGCCTGTCCAAAATGGAAACTCCCATCCAGGACATACTTTTCTACCTGTGCTGTTCCTGAGTTGTTCCACACTGTCTCTGACTCAATAAGACATACCCTTCAACATTCCTCCTCTCCATTCATCCATTTAAGTATGGATATGTGGACAAGTGGCAAAACAGCGGGGAGTTCATATCTGTGTATAACTGCACACTGGGCGCAGGTGCCAGGGGTTGTTTGTGATGTTGGTAGTGTGAATAATCAGTGCAGTAAGGTGGATTGTCGTAGTAGCAATCTTCCTGGAATTTGCCAGCATGCAACAATTGCTATGCACAGTGTGACCTGTTCACACGCTGGTGAGAACATGTTAGACATGGTACTGACTGAAACTGACAGATGGCAAAACCCTCTGCCCCTGAGAGCTGAGTTCATAGCAAATGACAATGGGTCAAATGTGGTGAAATGCATCACGAATGGTGTTTTTTTTTTCGTGTTCCATGCATGGCCCACTGTTTAAATCTTGTGGTTCAGGAGTTTCTGCAGCACCCTGACATAAAGGAAATGCTGACCAATGCACAACGTATCTGCTCTCACTTTCCAAGATCTGGAAAGGCCCATGACCAACTATGGCAGTTGCAGATACAAAATAGCCTGCCTCAGCATCACTTGAAGCTGGAAGTTGTCACCCCATGGAACTCCACGTTATACATGGCAGAGAGGTTGTATGAACAATACAAAGCCATCTCAGAATATCTTGTTATGCACACTAGCTGTGACAGTTCCGGGGCCTCCATGTCTGTGATGACTGAACAGTGGTGCCTCATGGACTCTGTAATAACAATTTTGTGGCCTTCTGAACATGCCAAACAGGCAGTGAGTGGTGAGTCTGCCTCCATTAGCCAATCAATTCCACTGCTGCGAGTGCTGAGGCAGACATTGGTGAATGTATAGCATAGTCTTGATGTTGCCGGAGACGGTGGTAGCAGTATGTTGCTGCAACACATGCTGACAGTATTCGACCAGAATTATACAATGGCAAGAAAAAAATCTCTTCTCTGATTGGTAAGTGTATGCTTCGGACAGTGATGATATTAAGCTATAACATCACTGTATTAAGTTCAGGCACACAACTGACAGTGAAAAATCCCTCCCTGCCCACGCAAGCCAACAGTCCCTCAAGCCGTCACAGGTTAGACCAGCTCGCCCCCCCAAACAACAAACACATGTTTTCTGCATCACTGCCTCACTCCTTCATTCAATTAAACCAAAGCAACAACATTAAAAAAAGACGGCGGCTCTCCATCTTTGACTGCACTCTAGCTGCCTGCGAATATGAAACCGCGTTGCCCGCGCGCTCGGCCGTTTAAAAAAAAAACACAAACAGTGGCAATGGCATTTTAAACCCTCACCAGCTTCTCATCAAACCCAAAACTGTTGCCTTTTCAGAAAAAGCACTTTACGAAAATAAAAACGACCTGTAATTTACAGGTCCTGCTGATGTCCAGTTACGCAGCGCAGCTGGAAACCCGAAGTAACCACTCGGCTTCGATGTTTTTTTTCACTGTCCATGCCTTTCTCTCACAGCTAACAAAAAAAAAATACGTCTTCAACTGCTTCCAAAACAAGCAGCGGAGCACACTAATTAAATTCAAAAGATACCACATGACGAGTGTGTTGTGGGGGGTTACCATGCACAAGAAAGGCATATATTAGCAGCAGCACCACCTACTGGACTACTTTTTCTCTTATTTCTGAAATATACCTCTCATACAAAAAACAATACAAATATTAAAAAAAAGGTTTTTTTTTTAACTTTTTAATATTATTTTAAAACGAGCCATTGTATAATGACAATAAGGCACTCAAGGGAGTGTGTTATTGTGTAATAACGTCACTCCTGGGGTGGTGGAAGCACTCAGCTTCGCCTCATGCTTCAACCCACCCCAGCAGTGATGTTATTACACAATAACACACACCCTGTCATGCCTTATTGCTTAATCGTCACATTGTGTGACATTCAGCGTAGTGACAACTTTGCCATGGCAATAATGCTGAACCCACAATACAAACATGAAATTGCATCAGTACTGGAGGGAGGGCCTGAACAGGTAAAAAATATCAGTGGTCAACAGGTGCACTTGGTTCATGGGGCACAGAAGTCATGTGCCAAGGTAAGCAAACCTCAGCAGCATAATCCAGCTGAAGGTGTAGCTGGAGGACCATCAAGCATATCATGCAAGGGTAAGGGGACTATAGTTCCAGGTGGTCTGTCATCCAAAGCGGGTGGCGTCAACCTGCTTTGAGAGGCTTTGTCCCAAGTGGGTTTGTGTGAAATAAATGATTCAGGAGAACAGGATGATGCATCAACAATTGGACTTAGTGCGGCACAGAGAATGGTTGAGTCATATTTGTCTGAAAACAGGCATCTGACAATAAGTGAAGATCCTCTTTTGTACTGGAGTAGAAAAGGTCAGTGAATGGCCAGAGCTGACTGCAGTGGCACTGAAGTACATCGCATGTCCACCCTCCAGTGTAAGTGTTGAGAGGGTATTCAGCTCAGCAGGTGCAATAGTCAGGGCTCATCAGACAAATCTGTCTCCTGCAAATGTTAGTCTGCTAACAGTCATTAAAATGAATGAGAGGCACATACCAGCACAGACTGCAACCTCGGTATTCGTACCCCAGCCTAGTCATGGTGGTCTTGCTGATGTGGAAATGGAGCATCCTGGTGGCACTGGCAGTGGCTGCCTGAAATGGCCCACCACTGATGTAGATGATAACACAATGGAGAAAGAATGTCCCAGTGGTCAGACTTCAGACATCGATAACTGTGAGGGCAGTTTTCTTTATGAGGATGATGATGTGGTTAATGTTGGCAGGTTTTAACTGCAGTATTTAAAAGGCGGTGTGCAAACCCCCCCCACCCCAGACCACCACCACCACCACCACCTCTGGGACTGATGTTATCCAAGTTTGCCACCATGAGTCTGTATCCCCCCCACGGACCACCACCACTACTGGGACTGATGTTATCCAAGTCTGCCACCACAAGTCTGTATGCCCCCACGGACCACCACCACCACTGGGACTGATGTTATCCAAGTCTGCCACCATGAGTCTGTATCCCCCCCACGGACCACCACCACTACTGGGACTGATGTTATCGAAGTCTGCCACCACGAGTCTTTATGCCCCCCCACGGATCACCACCACTACGAGGACTGATGTTATCCAAGTCTGCCACCACGAGTCTGTATGTCCCCCACGGACCACCACCACCACCACTGGGACTGATGTTAGCCACTGCCACCACTGAGCCTGAGTCTGTATGACCCCTGGACCACCATCACCAGGACTGATGTCAGCCACTGCCACCACTGAGTCTCAGTCTGTCCTGGCCACCACATCCATCAGCCACAGACACAAAGCTTCTTAATATTTAAACCATAAAGTGAGTAAGTGTACTCATGTTTGTTATGCTGCTTCACTTCCTTTAGTTTTATGTTTTTCTTTTCTGTAGCTTTTCAGAGCCCAATGGTAAAACCCATATGGTGCACTTATTTTCTTTCTTTTACAGGTTAACCAAAAAAGGCTCCATCGATAAAAGATGTTGGGATGGGAATGGTACTGTAGCTGTACCGTGCAAGGAGGAAGCAATGTAATATCCATGTGAAATCCATTCTGGTAAGTATGAACATTTTATTTCATCCATTTCACTGTGTTGTGAAGACTGCAGTTAATATTGCACACAGTTTGTGAGAACCAGGGAGGGACACATAACAATTAAGTTGTAAGAAGTCATTCATTTCTTTTTTTAGGAAACTTCAAGATGCTTTGGTGTTCTGTCAGAGTGGTCTTATCCCAAAAAGTTCTTCAAAATCAGGCACTCCCTTCCCCCAATCTTGGGCACACATATCAACATGCAGAAGTCATTTCATTACATGACAATGACGATCATAACAACCGGACTCCAGAAGGATGCTGATGAAATCTGTGAAGAAGTAACAAAATAAGAAACCATTAGATACAAACCTGCAAATATGATTCCCCCTCCCCAGAAAAAAAAAATACTTACCGTCATGTGCTTGAGAGTTATCCGTTTCCAATTTCAGCGCAAAAATTCTCATTGAGTACTTGAATGTGCACACCAACAGTTTCTGTGTGACCTGTGATGGAGAACAATACCGTGAGTACATGTCCATGATTGTCAACTCCCCTCCCCACCGAGAAAATTCACAACCATATATCTATATATATGTTTGTGTGTGTGTATATAGATAATTGAGGTTGAGGAGCCATTTACATGTTAAACCCAAAATTTTGCACCTTAATAACTTTGCAACTGTTTGACGGATTTGCCTGAAATTCGGAATACGTGATCAAGACCCATACGCCTTGGGATTTGCCAAGTTTTGTACCAGTCGGATATAGGGCTGCAGAGTTATTAAGCATGATCTGGTGCATTCGTTTATGCTTTTTTGGAATTCTACTGTCGCGCCTACAGGTCGCACGGTTTGCACGACTGGTCCGACATCTTCAGGGAACGTGCGGCCAGGGTCCCCGATGTGCCTTTCAAAGATTTTGTGAAAAAATATTGAACAGTTCAAAAGTTATTCAAAAAACAAGTTCCCATTATAAGTCAAAGGGAAAAGTTAACAAAAAGTTTGACAGTGTCACAAATGCAGTCGCAAATGCAGTTTTTACTTTTGAAAATGGCCCTTTTACTGTCGCAAATCTGTCATTTTGTTTTCAGTTGGTGATCAGAAAAATGCTTGGCATTTCAATTTGGGACCCTCTAGCAACCTAATTCTTTTTGTATTCACCTAGTCAGACCCCGAGGACACTAGCCATGTCTTTATTTCTGGAAAAAGTACTTCGCAAAGTACTTTTGCATCTTGTTTCTGTCAGAATTTCAGCTTTCATAAGATTCGAGCAGTACTTTCTAGGCTGTGGGAAAATGACAGCAATTCTTTGGCACTCCGCTATAAACGAATGGTTTGGAGTTTTGGGCTGAAATTTGAAGGGAACGCAGCCAACATCCCACAGATGTGCCTTTTAGTGTTTCTTTGAAAAAATATTACATGGTGGCAAAGTTATGGTACTCCAAAGTTGACACTTTTTCCCATAGGATAACATTACGGCGTACGACGCATTGCAGCAATCGTTTGGCGCCCTGCTGCAAAATATAGGTTCAGTCTTTTGGGCTAAAATTTGTAGGGAAGACAGCCAACATCCCACAGATGTGCCTTTCCATGGTTTGTTGAAAAAATATTACAAGGAGGAAAAGTTATGGCACTCTAAACTTCTGTTTTTTCCCCATAGGATAACATTACGCCGTTCGCCGCGCCTTTCAGGGCCCCTATCTCGGAAACGGTGCGAGATCCGGACTTTTCGTGGGAAAAATGCTTAGCCCTCTAATGGGGGCTAAGCACAAAACTAGCTAGGAACGTGATAATTCATATGACTTTTAAATTTTTTTCTATGTCGTACGGTTCCTGAGATATAAGCAATTTACTATTCCAAGTCCTCATTTTCTGTTCCGAGAGTCATTATTTTGCATACATTCTTTGTAGTCACTGTCTTTCTCTATGCAGCTTTTGGGGAAAACCAGCCTGTGTGCTTACATTACTGTTACCATTACCGTTTACGCATGCGGTTCCGTACCAGTTTCACTTACCGTTCACGTCTACCCCACCATGTGCGTTACCCTTTGTGTTTTCATTTGCGGTTGCGTTTGCATTGTTTTTAACATTTCTGTCCACAGTACTGTTTCTCTTTCTGTTTTGCTTTGAGTCACCATGCACATTATGATTTGTGTTTGCTGGCAAAATGTTACTATGTGACAAGACATCACGTGACAGGCGCGCGGGGCCTGCAGGACCCTGTGCTCCCACTGCCGCATTACATTCACTATTTCTCATTGTCATTCTCAAAAAGAAGGGAAATTAGAGGCAAAAAACTCCATTTAATGCATCAGTTAGGGTTGTTCCAGAGCTACAAAAGCGAGGAAATTCAATGTTAGGGTTGAAATCCCCTTTGCACCCCTCCAGCCCACCCCCCCAACTGGAATCGGGGAGCGTGTTGGGGTCATCGGTCCAACTCTCACTCCATTCTCCTATTCCTCAGCTTCTTTCCACATGTGATGGGGGTGAGAGTTAGGGCCGACCCGACTAACACCCGGTCCGGTTGAGCGGGTTGGAGGGTGCAAAGGGTTTCAACCTTACATCGAATTCTCACTTTGTCGCTGTGGAACAACACTAACTGATGCATTAAACTGAGTTTTGTGCCCTTATATATATATATATATATATATATATATAGAGAGAGAGAGAGAGAGATAGATAGATAGATAGATAGATATACTCACCAAGGCTACTTTTGGTGTACAGCCAAAGGGCACCCTTCAATCCAGTTGAGATGATCACATTGCATTTGCTCGAATCGTCTGTCAGAACACATTGGACCAGCAACACAATACTCACGGTCATCATTTTATACTAGTGTATGTGTTGAAACACTCCCATTTCAGTGTGCAACCACTCGTCAATTTTCTGCAGACAAGCAGGATGCATTTTGGGCTGGCAGAAAAAATCTGGGGAGTCTGTGCCACTTCTGTGCACATGACTGAGTGCACCATTAATTCTGGGGGACTTTGTATGTGTTGAAACACTCCCATTTCACTGTGTAACCACTTGTCAATTTTCTGCAGACAAGCCGGATGCATTTTGGGCTGGCAGAAAAAATCTGGGGACTCTGTGCCACTTCTGTGCGCATGACTGAGTGCGCCATTAATTCTGGGAGACTTTGTATGTGTTGAAATCCTCCCATTTCACTGTGTAACCACTTGTCAATTTTCTGCAGACAAGCTGGATGCGTTTTGGGCTGGCAGAAAAAATCTGGTGACACTGTGTCACTTCTGTGCGCATGACTGAGAGCGCCATTAATTCTGGGGGACTTTGTATGTGTTGAAACACTCCCATTTCATTGTGTAACCACTTGTCAATTTTCTGCAGACAAGCAGGATGCATTTTGGGCCTGCTGAAAAAATCTGGGGACTCTGTGCCACTTTTGTGCATTCTGTGATTGTTGCTGTGAGCTCATGATGTCATGCTGACATTTTCACAATTAAAGCAGCAGTGCAAGAATGTCCTTACAGTTTTGAACTGTACTTTTTTATGTTACTTTACACTGCCACAACCACCATTAGTTACCTCCGAGCCGTGACTTGAATAACATGCTTCTTTTCACAATTTATGTCTGCTTTCCTTACTTGATGACTTTTTTTCATGTATGAAAAAAAAGAGGGCACCTTTCAGTATTGTTCTCACCAGGTTTGTATTTTTTTGCAGCTGCTTTTCAATAAATATTGTTCCGTGCTGTCATAAAACACTGACTGCTGCATAATTGTTAATTTACAACAGAAGTGATATAGAACAACTAACTGATGCAATGGAGAAAAGCACAGGAAAACAATAATAAACACCTGGTCAGAAGTTGAACCAATTTAAAAGGAATGCTACTTTCATTATTTCACACATGAAAAAAGGTAGTACAGCAGACTCACTCAAGTTAGCAAATTCTCATATCATTCCAGTCAGTCAGGATGTAATTAGAGGAACTTGTAACATAGCATTAAAATATGTAGGTCAGAGTTATCAACAGATTGTTGTGCTGCTGCATTACAGAGATTCATCACGTTACATAGTTATGGTAATGCACATAACCTAATATGTGGAGCCTTACTTCCACTGGAATATTTCTTGCTCCACAGAGTGCAATATATATCTGGGAAAAACTCCCATAATTTCATTACAGTGTGTCATGTAAGAGAGGAATTACCCATCGGAAAAGCCACCCACATTCTGCCCCCCTTTCTCAGCAACATTAGGACGTGATGCCGGGGGAGTGCAGGTGCATGCTCCACTACAGTGAATGTTCGGCAGCTATCCCAATATTTCGTTATGTTATAAGGTTCACTTTGTGTTGAAATGTGGGAACATTTCCACTAACAAGGCTTTTCTTACAGGAAACGTGCCCACACATTTCAAAACAAACTGACCATTATAACATAAAGAAAAATTCGGAAAGTTGCAGGACAATCGGACATTCACTGTAATGGAGCACGCACCCACGCTCTCCCTGGCATCACGTCCTAATGTTACTGAGAAGAGGTGTAGAATGTGGGCAGCTTTTCAGAATGGGAATTCCTCCATCATGTGACACACTGTAATGAAATTAGGGGCAGTTTTACACAGAAATGTATTCATTATGTGGAGCAAGAAAGATTGCCCTGGAAGGAAAAATGTGGATTACTAAATAACAACAAAGAAAAAGCATACAAAAAGAGTACAACACAACAGTGAGATGGGGAGGCAGAAAACAATATCTTATTGTGGCCGTGGGATGCCGTGGTGGTCCAGCAGCAAGTGTAGCATTGTTGTTATTTGCTGCTGCTGTGCTTCGATGGTGCCAACTTGCTGCTGCAAAGCACCCACCCTCTCACTGTTCTCCTCCAGGGCTGCCCACACCAAGGTGAAGTCTGACTGTGTTACAGGGACTGTGGCGGGGTCCACTGCAGGAAGAAATCCAGGGAGTGGTGGTGGAGAGGGTGGTGCTGGTGGCTGTGGTGGTGGGGGAGGTGGTGCAGCTGCTCCACTGGCCTTCCTCCGGCTGCAGTGGCGAGGCACATGTTGTTCATCAGCAGCACCCTCTGCGACTGCCACAGAAGGGCCAGCAGGTGGACATCTGGCCCCTTCCATGGCAGCCTGCCACTCCACCCAGTGGTGATTCATCATGTGGGTGCGCTGGCCCCGGTCCCCAAATGTGTCCCTTGGGGGCGTCACACCACAGAGGCGGCACACCACCACTGTGCTGTCCCCCCCCAACACATTCAAAAAACTCCCACACTGGGGAGCTGCGGGGGAGGACCAGACACATTCCTTGAACCACCAGGATTTTCCAAAGCCACCTCCTCTGGCTGTGGAGGTGGTGGATGGGGTGCTGCTGGAGCCCCTACATCTACCAGCGGTGGTGGTGTTAGTGGCACACAAGGTGCATTGACAGCAGCCACTGGTGGCACTGGTGCTGCTGCTTCAACATGGGGGGGGACCCCAGAAGTCAGGAGCGGTCCAGCCTGACACGACCACCCCGTGTCCGCACTCCCCTCCTTGGACAATCGCACCCATGGGCCACCGACTTTCCTTCCAAAGGCTCCATCTCAACTCCTCCGAGTCCCAACATTCCGACACACACATACAAACACACACACACACACGCACAAAACAAAACTTCTAAAAAAAAATTCACTAACAAAAAAAATCACAACCACAACACTAAAATTAAACAAAGATATAGCTTTTAAAAAAGCTGTTGTGGCTGCAGTAAAGAACTAAAGCGTCAGATCTCTCCTTCTCTCTCCACAGAGTGTTCTCACTCTACAAATGCAAAGGAGAAAGTGAAACTGCTTCTCCGAGTCACTTCCTTCCTAGCTGGCTAAACCATGTGACTTACAGTACTGTAAGCCATGTGATGTGTGGGGGCTGCCTATTTACATGGCACTCCGCCTTACTTCGCCTTAAGGCATTATTGGCAACACGAAGTGGTAATGATAACGCGAAGTGAGCACTTTGCATTGGTCACTTCGCGTTGTGTCTGCCAATGCGGTGGTCACTTCAGATCCACTTCACCCGCGGATTAATACTTAGCTGCATCTCTAATTGCCCGCCCCATATTTCCCCAATGTTTCACTGGTGTTTAGTGGTACTCCGGATCACTGTCCCAATATTTATTTACAGTTTTCTTGGTGTTTAGTGGTAACCCCCACCCTCCGATCATGCCTGCTGGTATTTATTTAATGTTTCCCTGGTGTATAGTAGCACCCCCTCACCCTCCAGTCACTATCTCTGTATTTATTTACAATTTCCCTGATATCTAGTGGAACCCCCACTCTCCAGTCATCAGCCTGGTATTTATTTAATATTGCCATCCCCATATTTCTGAATATCCATCATGTCTAGTGGCACTCCCCACCCTCTGATCACTGTCCCTCTATATATATATATATATATATATATATATATATATATATATGTATATATATATATATATATACACACACTGTATATAGATAGATAGATAGATATTATTTCCCTGGTGTCTAGTGGCACCCTCCCCACCCTCTGATCACTGGACTGGTAGTTATTTAAAGTTTCCCTGGTGTCTAGTGCCACCCCCCCCCCATTTGCCATCCCCATGAAAATGTAACCTGTAATAAAGAAAAACATCCCTCAATATTTTTTCTTCCCCTGTAAACCTGTAAAAAGAAAATGGTCCCTCACTGATCTGACCCCTGCCACCCCGACGTCCCACTCAGCAGTTACAACCCCACACACACCTACATCCCGCACATACCATCACTCACCTGAACAGGTCCCAGGGCAAAGATCCACTCTCTGATCGAAGCTATGTCTTGCTGCTGGAACCACTGATTGCAATATGAGAAACTAAGTTAAGTGTGGTTAACGTATTTCAATGGGGTTTTGAACTTTATTGCATAATTTTGTAATTTTTTCATATTTTCACCTCAAATTTTCAACATGGCCTTTTTGGGACCCCACCTCATGAACAATGGTGGTGGAATTATGCAAATCAGGCCTGAAAGGTGATTTCATGGTCACATTGCAAAATCACCTTTCAGGCTGGATTTCGTAGGTATCATAGGTATCAAAGGTACTACAGAGCTCTTCAAAGATTTTCGTCCATTATAGCCCACCATCAGTTTATGAATAACCCATAATGTTATTTGTGCTAAGGTGGATGTCAAGATGTGTTTTGAAAATATCCATACTACTGCTGGCCACTACTTCGATTGGAAGTTCATTCCATAACTTGGTCACTCTTACTGAGAACCACCTCTTTTTTTTTGTTCTACATCGTTCCCCTTCCAGCTGTAGGGGGTGAGCTCTGGTATTATATACCTGGTCCCTAAGACCCAGTTATTCGCACAGTAACATGTCAGTGAGTGCCCTGTAGATCATGCACATGTCTCCCCTTAGTCTATGATATTCCAGGGAATATAATCCTAGCATTTTAAGTCTGTTATCATAGTCCATCCCCCTAACCTCCTTAATCCTTCTGGTGGATCTCCTCTGAACCCTGGCAATGGCCTTTATGACACCTTTGTCTCCAGGTGCCCAGAATTGCATGCAGTAGTCAAAGTGGGGCCTCACCAAGGAGGTATATAAGGGCAGCAACACCTCCCAGTTCCTACACTTGATGTGCTTATTAATACAGTGTAGTACACTACTAGCCTTTTTGATGACTTGATTACAATGCAGATTAGGGCTAAAATAATGTTTTACTTCGATGCCAAGATCCCTCTCATCCTCAACCACTCTTAATGCTATCCCCCCAAAAAAGTATTTGGGCTTGGGTATTGTTTTTCCCTAAATGCATAACTGTATTTATCGATGTTAAAAGTAAGTTTCTTTATTTTTGCCCAACATTCACGTTCTCCCAAAGCTGTTTGCAAGATATTTCTGTCTACTAGATTGTTGACAATATGCCCTATGCGGGTATCATCCACAAATTTGGACAGACATACTCCAGATGTTGTGTTTAAGGTGGAAATATAGACATTAAAGAGACAGGGGCCAAGCACTGACCCTTGGGGCACCCCACTAGTCACCCTCTCCCAACTAGAGTATGATCCCTTAATGCATACATGCTGTTTTCTATCCAAGAGCCATGCCATAATCCACCTAGCTATCTTGCCATTTACTCCCTGCTCAATTAAGGCATCCACAAGTTCCCCATGTGGGACTTTGTCAAAAGCCTTAGAAAAATCCAAAAAGATGACATTGACTGAGTCTCGGTTATCAAGGGCCTAGCTAATTTTACCATAAAATTCTATCAGATTGGTTTGGCATGATCTGCCCTTGGTAAACCTATGTTGTGTAGTATCTGTGTTACCAGCAAGTAGTTCAGTAATGTGGTCCTTTATGATCCCCTCCAGGACCTTTCCCAAGACTGCAGTTAAGCTGATTGGCCTATCATTTGCAACCTCGTGCCTAGATCCCTTTTTAAAGATGGGCACCACTGTGGCCTGTCCCTAGTCCTCAGGGACTTATCCTTCATTTACAGATTTGAAAAAGACAGCTGTAACTGGGCCTGCCAATGACTCTGCCAGTTCTTTAAGGATTCGTGGGTGCAGGCCATCTGGGCCCTGTGCCTTATTTGGATCAAGCTTCTGAAGTCTTTGCCGTACCATTGTAATGTCTAATATCAGGTCATTTGCATGGTTTTGATCCAGGTGGATTTTTGTGGCAAAGGATTTTGCATTGAAAACAGAAGAGACATGATTGTATTGCTCTGCCATCTGATGGTTATTGGTATCATAGTCCCATCTTGATTTTTTAGTGGACCAATAGTATTACCAGCCCCCTTTTTTTGTTAACATATGCTTAGAATGATTTATAATTATCTTTGACCCTGCTTGCTAATTTAAACTCATATTTACTCTTTGCTCTCCTGATGCCTTTTTTTGGATTTTTTCAGACAACTCTTATATTTAACCCAACATGCTTGGCTACCACTTTGTCGGGCTTTACTAAAAGCCTTATTTTTTTGTTAATACGTTTTCTGACAGCTGCATTCATCCACGGAGGTATGGATTTCCTAGCCCTGTTGTATTTCTTTATAGATAGTGTATATGTCTGAGTTAAGGTGGAGAGTTTATTATTTAATAACTGTCACATACTGCAGAGGAATTGATTGAGGAAATCAGTGTCCCAGTCCCACTTGGCCATTTCGTTCCTCACACTTAGCAAATCAGCTTTACTGAAATTGTAAATGACTGTGCTGCCTACGTCCTGACCCAGTGCTCCCATATAGCTAAATCTCACCATTGAATGGTCACTGGAGCCCAGTGGGGTCAGGACCCTACAGTCTAGAATGTTATTTCCACGTTGCTCAGGACCAGATCGAGTATGTGGTTACCCCTGGTATTGTTGGTGACAAACTGACCATACCTGCCAGTATAAAAGTCTCAAGATACTGCATTTCCATTTGTATTACTGCACCTAGTGTACCCCAGTGTCAGTGGCTCAGCAGGTAACATAGAAACATAGATTTTGATGGCAGATAAGGACCATTTGGCCCTCCCAGTCTGCCCATTTCCCTAGTTACTGGATAAGCTGCAGATTCTAGTTAACCAACAGCCTACTTCCTGCAATCCCCCACTAAAATTGCCTCCAGGCATGTTTGAATTCCCCCACTATTTTAGACCCAACGACCTCCCCAGGAAGGCACTTCCATGTATCCACCACTCTCTCCGTGAAAAAAAATGTCCTCACATTACCCCTGAGCCGTCCCCCCTCTATATTTAAATTCTGCCCCCTTGTTCTTACACATCTCTTTTTCTGAAAGATGCTACCTTCCTGGACTTTGTTGATTCCCTTGAGGTACTTGAAAGTTTCTATCATGTCCCTTCTGTCCCTCCTTTCATCAAGGGTATACATATTAAGCTCTCTCAGTCTCTCTTCATATGATTTCTGATGTAGACCCTGCACCATTTTAGTTGCCCTCCTCTGGACTGCTTCCATCCTGTCTATGTCCTTGCGTAGATAAGGCCTCCAAAACTGCACACAGTACTCCAGATGGGGTCTCACCAACTGTCTGTATAGAGGGATAACCACGTCCCTTTTTCTACTTGTGATGCCCCTTCCTATTCATCACAGTATCCCCCTGGCTCTCCTTACTGACTTATCACATTGCTTACCCACCTTTAGGTCATCTGATATGACTACCCCCAGGTCCCTTTCCATTTTTGTTGTTCTTAGTACCTCCCCTGCTACTGTGTACTCTTCTCCTGGGTTTTTGTTTCCCAGGTGCATTACTTTGCACTTCTTTACATTGAATCTAAGTTGCCATAGTATATCTGACCATTCCTCCAACCTTGCCAAGTCCCTTCTCATCTTTTCTACCCCCTCTTGTGTATCAAATCTGTTACAGATCTTTGTGTCATCTGCATAGAGACATACCTTTCCCTCCAGACCCTCTGCAATGTCACCTATAAAGATGTTAAAGAGGACTGGACCCAGTACTGAGCCCTGAGGTACTCTACTAGTAACCCCCCTTTCTTTGGAATGTGTTCCATTCACTATTACCTTCTGTGTCCTATTGTGCAGCCAGTTTGCTACTCAGGCTACCCTGGGACCCACTCCCAGGCTGGCTAACTTGATTATTAATCTTTTGTGGGACTATGTCAAATGCCTTGCTAAAGTCTAGGTAGGCCATATCCACAGCCCCTCCCTGGTCTATTACTTTGGTCACCCAGTCAATGAAATCAATTAGATTCATCTGACATGACCTTCCTGTTGTAAATCCATGCTGCTTTGGGTCCTGTGCCCCGCTGGCCTCTAGGTACTCAACAATTCTATCTTTCAGAAGTGATTCCATCATTTTCCCTACCACTGAGGTCAAACTTACAGGCCTGTGGTTTCCTGCTTCTGCCTTGCTCCCACTTTTGTGAAGGGGAATCACATCTGCCCTCCTCCAGTCCTCAGGTACCACCCCATCCTGCCATGATTTGTTAAAAAGCGTGGTCAGTGGTGTCACTAGGTCCTCCCTTAGTTCTTTTAGGATTCTGGCGTGACTTCTGTCAGGCCCCATTGCTTTGTCCACCTTGAGTTTTCTGAGTTCTTTCAGGACTCTTTCTTCTGTGAATGGACTGGTGTCAACCCCCCAACCCAGAGTGCTTCTATTGTCTGGTTTAGGTAACTCTTCCTCATCTTCTTTTGTGAATACTGAGCAAAAGTATTCATTCAGTATCTCTGCCTTTTCACTGTCTCCCTCTGCGCACCTCCCCTCTCCTTTATTAATCTTCACTATCCCTCCCTTAACCTTTCTATGCTCCCTAATGTACCTATAAAAGGTTTTATCCCCCTTCTTAACTGAGTTGGCTATTTTTTCTTCGGTTTTGGCCTTTGCTATTCTGACTACCTTCCCCACTTCTTTCTGCTTTAATTGATACAGTTCCCTGTCATGCTCCTTCTGTGATTCCTTATACTTTTTGAATGCAGCCTTTTTCTCCTTAACCTTCCCTGCCATCTCTTTTGAGAACCATAGTGGTTTTTTACTCCACTTTGTTTTCTTTATTTGTTTCACACAAAGGCTTGTTGCCTCTATGATGGAAGTTTTGATTTTTCTCCATTGTTCTTCCACCCCTCCTTTTTGGCCATTTACTAGTGTATTCTTCAGGTATTCACCCATTTTGCCAAAGTCAGCCCTTCTAAAGTCCAGAATCCTTGTTTTTGTATGGCTTATCTCCATGGTTGTGCTCATTGTGAAGCACACTGTGCATACTCACCTCTGAGGCTGGGAGATCAGAAGGCTGAGGGTTCTATTCCCCACACCAGGCACTTGGGTTAAATCCCAATTCTGACACTGTAGTGCAGCATGAGGGGAGTGCTGCACTCCTGAGGTGCTGTCTTTTAGATGAGACATTAAACCAAGGTCCCATCTGCCTGTTTAGGTGGATGTTAAAGATCCCATGGCACTTCTCGAAAAGAGTAGGGAATTTCGCCAGTGTCCTGGCCACATTTTCCCCATTCACTAAAAATACCACAAGCAGCTTATTCTGTGTCAAGGTCAGTTGGCATTCATCTATATCCCCCTTCTGCGGGTCGTGCCTGAAAATTGGCAGAATATGTCTAGTGCACTTACCCGATCAACAAAAACTAAATAAAATAAATAAATAAAAAATGAAATTCCAAGGAGGTTGAAATCTCCCAGTAGTATAGTGTTATTGGTCAATGAAATTATATTAATAAAATCCAATAATAGGGAGTCTTCCTGTTGGGGGATAGATGGTGGACTATAGACTAACACAAGATTAATACTTGCTGAATGTGATGGAGAAATTTTAACCCATAAAGTCTCTATGGTTGGCCATTTGGAAATAATCAAAATTTTCTGTAGTAATATTGTCAATTATGTATAAGACAACTCCCCCCTTTTGATAGTGCTCTATCCTTATGATATAGGGTATAACCCAGAATATTCTTATCCCATGAATCTTTCTCCCTCCACCAGGTTTCCATTATAGCACAAATATATATATTGGACATGTGTAGAGTGAGAGTAAGTTCATCAAATTTATTATTGAGACTTCTGGCATTTATGAGGAGAAAATTCCATTCTGTTGATGGTGGCTGTTTGATAGTACCTTCCTCTGATTTGGGGTTCCCCTCATCCCCCCTAACATGTAATTTAAATGGGTATCAATTTCTTGCCGTAATTTGTGTGGAAAGATACGCTTACCAAATTTGTTTAAGTGTAAGTCGTCCCTTTCAAACATTCTTAAATCCTGAAAGCTGTCCCAGTTGTCCACAAACGTGAACCCCTCTCTATAGCACCAGCATTTTAACCATCCATTTAGACTAAGTATTTCCCTAGCCCTTAAATGGGGGATCATGGGACAGGAAGGAGCCCTGAAATTATCAAGTCACACCCTTGCTTTGTTAGTGCCACCCCTACTTGCTCAAAATCCCTTTGGATGTCAACAGTGCTTCTTTTACCCAGGTCATTTACCCCAACATGAATTTGGGTTACTGGAGTTGTTGTATGCTCCTGTAAGCCTGGCAGGAGCTGCCTGATATTATCTGTACCAGCCTCTGGTAGAACACTAACTGTAGTGTGTGGATTGTGGTGTTTGCAAAGTGCATGATCAGTGTAGTGAAGCATGGAATTCCCAATGACCAGGACATCTCTAGGTGATTCATTGACATTAGGTGATGTTGCAGCCCTTTCCATACTAGCTGTGTTGTTAATACCTTGCATTACAGGTGGGATGTCATGTAATGGTTGTGAAGACTCCTGGGCCTCATCTCCCTTCTCTCTGCTTGAATCAGTAACCAGGCCATTACATCTATTAGTGGTTAAAATGTTTGAAGAACCTCCTATGTTCTGCCTACCTTTTTTATTTCTAGTCTTGGGGACCAAGCACCATTCATTCTCATCCCCATTGTCAACTATTTCAGGTTTATAAGGTTGCGGTGATTTGTGTACATCTGGTTTAATAGTATCAGCCACAGTATCAATATACTGTTTCAATATACTGATTTCTGTTTGAACCTGAATTCTTTGTTGTAGTTGAATAATTTCAGTTTGCAAGGTCTCAACTAAAATGCATTTGTCACATTCAAATTCAGGGATTTCATCCCCCTCTGCATTCATACAGCATTTAATATAGCGTTTCATCTTGGTACTTACTGGTACTTAAGGTTAGTAAGTGGGAGGGGCCAGCGCCCCTGTGACCCATCTGACACAGCCGACACACGCTGACACGTGTATCTCTGTATACGTCTCTGCGTATCTATGCTCACAGCAACGCACTCACCTTGCTCGCAGCAGGGCAAGTTAAAAGGCAGAGTCCAACCCAGAAGTACTGCCATGGGTCACAGACCCCTCACAACTAAAGTTGCGCTTTATGGGCTACAAATTACTCAGCTGCTACTGCTCTTAAGCAGTGTATGTTGCCCAAGCAGCAGTAAGTGCCCAAAGGTGATTTTAAAACAAATTCAGTGGATTTGTAGCCCTCCTATATTGTAGAGGACTACCCACTCTCTTCCTACTTCCTGTTTGACTTCAGGGGTAGGGCTCAACTCAAACATTCATCACACAGCACGTTTTTTTTAAAATGCACAAGCACAAATATTTAATCAAACCCCCCAGAGCACAGAGCTGCAAGCCCTTCACAATAACAACTTGCTCATGAGGTGGGGTCATAAGAAGGCTATGTCAAAAATGTGGGGTCAAAAGATATAAAAATATCAAAGTTATGAGTGTACCTTGAAATTTTTCTGTGCTCACTCATAACTTCCATAACTTTAAATATTGTGACCCCAAATTTTCAACATAGCCATTTTTTCACACCACCTCATGAACGTGACAGCTGTCATTTTTCAACTCCTGGCCAAAACTTGTTTTCGCCGGGAATTTGAACACTTTCACCAACATGATTCATGAGGTGGGGTGATAAGAAGGCTATGCTACAAAATCGTCATTTTGCAGCCATATTGGCACTGACCAAATCTTATTTTATGGTGTGGCTGTTGAGGCATTCCGATCATACTACTAATACATTATCTGGATTATCTGACACTGTCTGTCCCAAACCATCCATTACCCTGGCCACTGCTACCAGAAAGAATGGTTACATGCTCCATGTAGTATGAATTTACTCTGGAGAATGTATCAATGGCAAATCCAGTGTGGAGCTTCCATTATTCTCTTTAACTGATCTGGTCAACAGTTAGAAAATCTGAGGGTATTCAGAAGCCCACAGATTATCCAAGTGCTGTATTTCTAACCGAATACAATTCAACATTCCCACTTTACCTTTATATTTGCTTTCTCCAGTCTCTTGTTACTCCAGTCTCTTGCTGTATATGGGCATAATTATTTTGTTTTCTATCTTCCTTGTCTTTAAAACCAGCTCTGTAAGTATCCCTTCCCTCCACTGTGCAATTATAGGTGCTCCAGGCAAGGCAAGGCTTGTGTGATTATAGCTGCTCCAGCCAAGGCAAGGCAATTTTATTTATAAAGTGCCCTTTCCTGAAGTCTCAGTGTGCTGTACATAATTTAAATGATTAAAAGACAAATACACAACCCATAAAAAGGTAAAACATAGCAGTAAAGAAATACAGCACAGCCATTTAAAATACCTAAACAGTTATTCATCTGATACCAGCTCGCTGGGAAAAACCTGCTCAAATAAGTATACTTTGAGTTATCTGTTAAAGGCCTCCACTGTGCCAGCAGAGCAGTTTCTCCATGGAAACAAGTTCCACGACATTGGGGCTGCTACCCCAAAGTTTGTGTCCCCAGATTGTCTCAAGTAGGAAGAGGGAACAGCAAGTAAGCTGGTGTTTGTTGAGTGGAGGGGTTGGGGTGGAAGGTAAGGAACCAGCAGATCTTTCAAGCTGCCAGGTCCCACATTGTGCAGGGCCTCGTATGCTAACAAGCATATGTTAAAGGTTATGTGCCAGTGCAAAGACAACCAGTGCAGTGCATGCAGCACCGGAGTGATGTGTTCCCTCCAAAAAATTCCAACCACCAGCTGAGCAGCAGTATTCTGGACCAGTTGCAGGTGTTATTAAACCTCCAAATAGCCCTAAGTACAGAGCATTACAGTAGTCCAACCTAGATGTAACAAAAGCATGAACGATCGTCGCCAGGTCAGCAGGAGCCAGATGCAGTTTAATCCTGGTGATGTTTCAAAGACGATAGAAGCCAGATTGGACCACTGCTGGCAGCTGATGGTCTAGTGCCAGCTTGCTGTTCAACATGACCCCAAGATTCTTAACTGTATCAACAGCAACAAGAGATTAGCCATCAAGCAAAGGAAGAGCTAGCACACCTCACACTGCTGCTGCACCCATCGAGCTAGCTCAGTCAACATGACCTCTGTCTTTCCTGGGTTGAGACATAGGCAGTTTCAGGCCATCCAGTTGTTTGCCTGTGCAAGACATCACCCCAGCACTAAATCTGCATGGTCCCCTGGAGGCAGTATAGCACTGTGGTTTAGGGTGCTGAGCTGCAAACCTGGAGACCTGGGTTTGAATCCCACAGCCTCCATTTGCATACTGTGCGAACCCTGAGAAAGTAACATAACTTCCTCGGGCTCCCAGGTCACACTGGGAAGCAAGCTTCAGCTTAGAGTGCCTTTCCTGGTTAAACAATTTCCTCCTTTCCTTTCCTTTCCTTTCCTTTCCTTTCCTTTCCTTTCCTTTCCTTTCCTTTCCTTTATTTTCTCCCTGGAGAACAAGATCAATACAGCTAAGTATCATCTGCATAGCAGTGAAACTCAACCCAGTATGGTCTAACGATCTCCCCCAGGGGCAGCATGTGCACAGAAAATAACACAAGGGCAAAGGTCAAACCTTGGCGAACCCCACAGGAGAGCACAGAAGTCCCAGAGATGAAATTACCCAGGATAACTTGCTGCATTCTCCCAGTTATGCAGGACTCAAACCAATGCAAAATGGTTCCAGTGAGAAACACACAGTTCTTCAGGCAATGCAACAGCACCCTGTGATCCACTGTGTCAAATACTGATGAGAGATCAAGAAGGAGCAAGATGGAAAAAAGTTTTCAATACCTCACCAAGAGCAGATCATGAGTCACTCTGACAAGTGCAGTCTATGTGCTATGGCAGGGTTGAACATCCAACTGGAAAGGTTCATAAATGTTATAATTCTCCAGGCAATTCACAAGTTGGTGAACAACCACCTTCTTGATAACCTTCCCCAAAAAGGGAAGGTTCAAAACAGATCGGTAATTTGCCTGAAGATCAGGGTCCAAAGATGGCTTTTTTAGGAGGGGCCTAACCGCCACCTTTTTCAGGGCAAATGGAAAAACACCCCCTCTCAAGAAGCCGCTGATGATCTTGGTAATTGCTGGAATCAAGGATTCACTGCAGCCCAAATGGAAAAAGTTTTGTCCCAGGTTCACTATACAGCAGGTGGGACACAAATTTGAGATCACCCAAAGCACCTCATCTTCCAAAACTGGCTGGAACTCACTCCAGGTAGGCAGCTCTGATTATCAGAAAGTAGAGCACAGCTAGCCCATGACAGGCCATTTTGAAGAGATACCAGATCTGATGGAGGACACCTTGTCAGAGAAGAATTTATCAACCTCCTCGCACTTATCTGCTACAAAAGCTCTATAATATTGCAGACAGGGAGAATTTAATAACCTGTCTACAATGTGAAAGAGCTGAGTTGAACAATTCTTTCCTGCAGCAAACGACCTTGACAGAAACTCTTGTCACTTGCCCGTTGATACTCACTGTAATGAGTTTTCAATTCAATCTGTCCTCCTCTGGCTAGGACCTTCTCAAGAATGTTCCAGTGCTCCAAATTCTGTCCCTTAATCTTCCACTGATGCAGCTTATCACAGTACCACAGCAAACTGTGACTGGATATCAAGAGATGAATGCGGTAAGGTGCCAGGGAATCTAAGGCAGCCATGAGAATTGCATTATAGTGCCCCATGGCCTTCTCAGCCCCCTGGGCACAAGCAAGCACCATGCCAGAGATATCTAGTAACTCCTGAAGTTTGTGAAGCACCAAATTATGTTTTGGACAATACCAGAAAATCTCCATGGAAGGGGTATTGAAACAGGGGGCTCCACAAAGGAACAACATTGCATGATGATCCAACCAGCAGACCGGATCAACCTTGACCACACTAATGTCAAGTCCCAATGAGAAGGTCATGTCCACAATGTGGCCATGTTGATGTGTTCTGGAGGCAACTGCCTGTGCTAGTACCAGTGAGGACATCAACTGGAGGATTTGTTGTCCAAAATGTGAGGATTCATCATCGACCCAAGCACAAAAGACCCCCAGCACTAACAATCGGGAGGCACCCAACACCTGTTTGACCATGAAGTCCTCCAACTCCTGCAAGAAGTCACTCCCGTACCCCGGAGGATGGTATATGAGAATGATCTTACCACTAACACCCAGAGCACATCAAACTGCCACATATTAAGATAACTGAACATTCCCATGGGGAGTGCAGTGAGTCCAAGAGTGGATTTAAAACAAATGGCTATCCTGCCCCTCTGTGATACCTCCTTGGGCAATACACCAAAGAATAACCTGGTGAGACTGATACCTCTAGAACAGGTCCAGAATAATTGCCCAACTAGGTCTCTGTGATGAAAACAAGGTCATCTGAAGAATCTATGATGAAACTCTCTATCTCTGCAGTTTTATTGCTCAATGATCTTGCATTTCAAAGAGCGGCTCAAAGGAGAGGAACAGAACTGGCTGGACAGACTACTCCTTGCTCAATGACATTTGGCAAGACCCACAGCAGGAGGGAAGACAGACAAGCTGGACCCCAATCCTGATTCCATATCCTCCCCAGGCAAGTCCTGAATCTCACCACCCCAGTCTTCCCCCTCAAAACATCATACACTGAAACTACACTACAGGTGTTACCCCACCCTCAAAGGATCCCCAGACCCTTGCAGTGGATGAGAAACTCTGCAGGGAGGACTAATGGGGCTTCTCCTAAAGTATGGAACTGCCTGAGGTGACCACTGGATAAGACAAGCCCATCTTCCCCCTGGCCTTTACAAATACTGCACCCCAGCACTAGCATAAAACCAAGGAATATCCAACACCCCACCCCCAATTAAAATAAATAAACCCACACCCCAACAGTAATTAACATTCCAAAACCACTCTCCCAAAGAAACATACATAACCAAACTTACTCACTAAATAAACGTTTCACACCCTATCAAATTATACCCCTGACTCATACTTAACCCACCCACAAACCAAACAAATTAAACAATGCTAATAACATGAATAATTTATGAGAATCAAACACAATTGAAATAACATCCAACTTAAGAACCACAATACACAGATGAAATCAAATTCAGTTTAACCTTAGCAGTTGATGTAGTTCAAATATGAGATATTTTCCTCTGCACTCACCAAAGGAAAAATTAAGTTAAAACACAAAACTGAAAACTTTTGGCTAATACTGCACTGCAACCTACAGCATAAAAGCTACAAGTGTCCGGAAAAGAATGAGTAACAAGAACCTGTGGGTCTAGGGCTGAGTGAAATTAACAAATATTGATGTTGCTTTGCGGAATTTTCCAAAATTGTTTAATTGGTCATAACTTGGTCAGTGTTATAGCTAGAGGTCCAAAATTAAACATGTATATTATCTGGAAAAGTTCCCAAAAAGATGTTAAGCTGCATGACATTTGGATGAAGGGCAGGGAAGTTATAGAGGCTCAAAATCTGGCAGTTTATTATTCATGTGAAATGTTCTGGAGTCATTTTTATGCTTACAACTTAACCACCTTTGGAGCTAGTTAACAGAACATTTATATGCAGCCTTTCTTAACAAAGTCATAGAAACTGCTAGAGAGGCAATTGGTTACGTAAATTGCAAGTTACAGGAGTTCAAAATTTCACAATATGAAAGATGTATGACTCCAGATCCTACAACAGCCAAGAAAATGCAAATGTGTCTCAGTGATCATGGTTACTGTAACTCTGCAGTAATATAAGAGAGGCTATGACTTGTCCCAGTTCATCCACCCCAACCAAGTGGGGCTTACTCTTTGGCTCCCTCTTGGAAACATGATGCCTTCCCCCTGAGCCTAGCCACTGACCACCTAGAAACTTTGCTTCCAGTTCTCATGAACAGCAGCTGGTGAACATGGGCATTTCAGGTGGTGGCTCATCTCTGGCCCAGCACTACATTTGGATCTTCATGACTGGGGGCTGCCAATGAGCAGCAAGAGAATGAATCTGAAGCCAGCAGTGAGGGGAATAAAAAATAAAAAAAAAGGAATTTGACTCCTTACTGTGGGGCAGACAGGAAGCACTTAGAGAGACAACCACAAAAAGTCCAGTAGAGGAGTACTAACAGGTCCTCCTGTCACCCTGCCCAACCTTAAAAGACTTGCAAGGGTGCAGACATCATTGCACACTGGCCAGATTCATTTGTCTTCTCCCCTGCAGCTAGATGTCACACTTCACTCTACAGGATCCAGCTTGATGAAGCAGAGTGTCCTGGCACAATGGCAGCCCACTGGAGTGTGGCATGTTTCAGGTGTCATCCTGCTATGTTCCCACTTTATTTGACCATTTCTATCATCCCACCCACCCACCTCCCTGATGTAAGTAACTCTGTCCGTAACATGCCTTGGAGGGATGGGGAGGGTAGAAAATCATGTTGTCACTAAAGATGTCTGGGCCAAGACTTCTTGTGACATCACTGCCCTGTATGACTGCTAGTCAGAATGCCTCCAACCACACTGCCCTCGATAATCCTATCCATCACTAGTATCATCTAAAAATGCCAGAGAAGATTACTGTACTTGCTTAGAAGTGATGAAGAGAAAGGGACAGTCAAAACACAGATGGAAGATGGCAGTGGATCCAACAGTTCTGGTCTGTAGAGTGAAGTCTCCAACACCTGAATTTATCCCTCCCTCCTACCACTGATTCCTCCATGCTCAAACTATTGTTTGACAAAATGTTGCTCTGTCAAATAGGTATGCTCATCATGGGAGGGGATTTCAATATGCTCATGGATCCTGCATAGGATACTATGCCCTGACTGAGAACTAGAACCACCCCCAGCATAGAAATATTGCAGACATCTTCTGAATGAACTAGGGGTCCTGGATGTTTGGCGTACCTTACATCTGCAACTCAAGCAGTTTACTTTTTATTCCCATGCACAGAGTACATTCTAGATTAGACTACTGGTTTCTCTCAGCTCCACAGCTGGAAAGAATTCATTCAGTGGAATTAGGCCAGATGTTGCTGTCTGGTCATGCTCCAGTCACTTTGCACACACAATTAGCACCAGAACCTAAGAAAACAGATTGGAAGTTGACTTTGGTGAAACGTTGAGGCTTGCCATTATTTAAATAAAAAGGAATTCGGAATTAAGAAAGACTGTCTATAGAATTGAATTTGTGAAGCCCCACCACACCATTCACTTTATATTAGAGTACATTTGCATTTTATTGACACATCGTGAGTGGCAGCATAAGGAACAATAAAACTATCCATTTCCTGTGGAGTCGTGCATACATTTATGGAACTCATTAAAGCCCAAAAGATCTCCTATTACCCCCACTGCTTAAAGCACATATAGAAATACAGAAGGGAGGTGCCCCTCCACCTTCATGGCAATGTGCCACCATTTCAGCCATCCTTAAGCCTCAGAGTGACACCATGAAAGTGGAACCCTGTCACGCCATCTCTATTCTTGACATTGACCATAAGATCTTCACCTCAATTTTGGCTAAGCGATTGGAAACACTTCTCCCTCACAAAATTCATAAAGATCTGACTGGATTGCTCCAGTACACATACAGGTATCAGCTGCCTACTTTGCCGTTGAGCCTGGATGTGGGAAATGCTATTGACATGATCTCTTGGAAATTTCTGCATTTTACTTCATCTCAATTTGCCTTTGCACCCTATTTTATAAAGAAATTATGATGGCCATCTATCACTCCCCACAAGCAATGGTTAGGGCAAATGGAACCCTGTCAGACACATTTCCACTCACCAGAAGTACCCAGCAGGGGTGCCTGTTATCTTCACTTTTGTTCACCATTACTGTGGAGCATTTTGCACAGGTTAGCTATCAGCACTTGGGGATTAAAGGTATAGTTCACCATGGGCAGATGCATAAACTAGTGCTTTAGGTGGATGACCTTTTAATATACCTGATGGAACCTTCCATGTCCCTTCCAGATTTATGGACAGAATGTAGAGCTTATGGTGAGCTCTAAGGCTGTAAGATGAATGAAAAAAAAAAACAGTCACTCTCCACCTAAACTATGACCCCCCCACCACCACTCCTTAAAGACAGTTGCAGATTTAATTGGAATGAATGTTCTGTTTAATAGTTAGGAATATGAATCCTACAGGATCTGCAGGAACTTTGCACTGTAACTTATCTGGCTTTGATGAAAGCACTACAAGCTGATATCACTAGATGGTCGGCCCTCCCATTATCCTTTAATAGCTGGATAAGAGTTATCTACATGAATCTTCCTCCCTGACTATTATGCTTATTTCAGACCCTCTCCATTTGTGCGGATGCTTCTCATTTCTATAACTGGGATAAAACAATTTCTAGATTTCTCAGTACAGAGACCCAGAGTTGCCTATCAAAAGCTACATCTCCCAGAAAGGGGGGCTAGCCCTCCCAAGTCTATTTTGCTATTATCCGTCAACCCAATTTTGGCATATTGGGGCATAGTTAAATCCTGCATATAATGCACATGGAAGATGATAGACATTGCAGATTGTATTGAACTTCTCTTTAAAACATTATATTCCAAGCTGGCCCGGTGGCACTGAGGGCTGAGGTGCTTGACGCCATACCTCGTGCCTTGCCGGTGACCTGGGATCAGGAGCAAGCTCAGGTTGCTGTGGGTCAGTGGGGGAGGGATATGATCGAGCGTCTGATGGACTGCTCTCCTCTCCCGGGGTGGGCTAGGGTACGTAGTCCAACACCTAGTGGAGGCTGAGTGTCGGCACATCTGGCCTGGTAGATTGGGGTGGTAGGCAGGGCAGTTGGTGGGCACACTGCATGCAAACACATGTGCAGTATGCCCCTTGTTGGCATTGCAGGCTCTGCCTCCAAGCAGAACGTGGAAAAGGGGAGTATCCAGCCATTGTGGCTTGATGGCCATCCGAGATGTCCTGTGCTGGCTCCGAGGGACCATCGAGATCCATTGTGGTGGGGGAGTTGGTCAACCTCCCCACCCCGCCATGGGGAGCAAGCCATGGAGTAATCGGGTGGTTGCCCTCAGTAGCAGAACGGCGCAGGTCGGACAGTGGATGGAATGTAAGGGTTGCAAGGACAACGAGGCTGGCTGGAACTCCCAACAGGAGAAAAAGATACACTAAAAAACAAAACAAAAAAACAAACCCTATATTCCAATTCTCCCTTACAATTGACGACAACTTAAAGGGAATAATGCACTCCAGGGCGGGGAAGGGGGTTATGCTGGGGTAACATCCGAGAAGGGATATTATCCCAACATAACACCCACCCTGGAATGCATTATTCTTATCATACAATGGTTCAAACTGAAAAAAAAAAAACAGAGAAAATATTAAAAGGTTTATTAAATATAGCATTTTGTGTCATTTCGTTACTTCTTGGCATATGCAAAAGGACGTTGAGAAGTAGCACACTTTGGAGGTGTGCCTCTCTGTTCAATCCATTGCTCTTTGAGCAGGCTTGGCGTCCTGCACCAATGGGTGTGGGTGTAGTGTGACAGTGGTGGTCTTGCTCAGAAAACACCGCTGTCACACACAGCACTGGTAGGTCTCACCCCCCCCAAAGTGGTGCCACGCTGGGAGCTCACCCTAGCGTGACAAATGTCCTGGGTCCTCTGCCCGACGGGTGCCCAATCCCCGTCGGCTCCATATCCCCAAAGCCCCCAAAGCTTTGGTGCCATGCTGGAGCCCACCCCAGCGTGGCAAAACGTCCCCTCGTCATCTTTTTTTTCAACCTGAAAAGCAAAACGGTCCCACGTAGTCTCCCAGCCCCCTCCCCAACCCGCACCCACCCGCCGCACACCCTGCCTCACACCCCCACCCCATACTTACCCAGAGCTCAGCGCGATGATCATCGCCTGGACCGGAACACGATGCACTCTTCAAAGCTGACCGCTGAACTGAGGAAATGCCGGTAAGCTGTATAATGGGCTAAATAGGGGGTTTTCAACTTTATGCATATCTAAGGCATTTTTGGAATTTTGCACAATTTTCAACATGGGGTTTTGGGACCCCTTCTCATGAATGATGTCACTGTCTGCGTTATTCGGGCCGAAGGGTGATTTCGCAGTCACTGTACAGTCACTGCGCGAAATCACCGTTGAGCCAAATAATCTGCATGACAGTGTTATAATTCATGAAGAGGCAAAACCCCATGTTGAAATTGAGAAAAATTCCTAAAATGACTGTTTCTGAAGTAACGTTCGCAGTTCCTATGCAGGCTCGTAAGTTTATGAATTTTCAATATTTTCACTCCAGATTTTCAACATTGCCATTTTACCACACCTCCTTATGAGCAGTATAGCTGTCATTTTTCACATCCTGCCCAAAATGTGTTTCCGCCCATGTAGTGCACAATGGCACAGTCTGTGTGCGAAATCAATGTATGGGACACATTAAGAAAATCACCATGATACTGTTCATTAGCAGAGGTCTTAAAATGGCTATGTTGAAAATTTGGTGAAAAAATTCCTAAAAATGACTGTTTTTGAGTCTCGTTGCACAGTTCCTCACTTGCGGCTTGTAAGTTTGCAATTTTCAATATTTCACTCCAGATTTTCAACATTGCCATTTTACCACACCTCCTCATGAGCAGTACAGCTGTCATTTTCACATCCTGCCCAAAACATGTTTCTGCCCATGTAGCGCACAATGGCGCAGTCGATTGTCTTGAACTCAATCATATGGGACACATTAGAAAATCCACAGTGACACTGTTCATGAGCAGAGGTCTTAAAATGGCTGTGTTGAAAATTTGGTGAAAAATTCTAAAATGACTGTTTATGAGTGTTCATTGCGCAGCTCCTATGCACGCTCGTAAGTTTGCGAGTTTTAATATTTTCACTCCACATTTTCAACATTGCCATTTTACCACACCTCCTTAAGAGCAGTACAGCTGTCATTTTTCACATCCTGCCCAAAATGTGTTTCCGCCCATGTAGTGCACAATGGCGCAGTCAGTGTGTGAAATCAATGTATGGGACACAGTAAGAAAATCACACTGACACTGTTCATTAGCAGAGGTTTTAAAATGGCAATGTTGAAAATTTGGTGAAAAAATTCCTAAAAATGACTCTTTTACGAGCGTGCATTGCACAGTTCCCACGCACGCTCGTAGGTTTGTGAATTTTCAATACTTCCACTCCAGATTTTTAACATTGACATTTTACCACACCTCCTCATGAGCAGTACAGCTGTCATTTTTCACATCCTGCCCAAGACGTGTTTCCGCCCATGTAGCGCACAATGGCGCATTCGGTGTGTGAACTCAATGTATGGGACACATTAAGAAAATCACAGCGGGAGGGTCATGTGATGGCAGCCTAAGCGGAGACAGCTTTCTCTCGGGGCTCCGCTCTCACACACCCTATCTCGGCTCATTTTTATGTTTTTCTAGAGATCAATCCTCTCCCGATCGAGTGTAACTATCGTGGTGCAATCTCCGTCTTGGTGGTCAGCGAACGGATGGAGGCATTTATGAAGAAAGCCCCCCCGAGGCATTCGTCTCTGCGGTCACCGGAAAAAGAGAAGGCTGCAAAGCGGGCCAAGCAGCAGGCGGCTAGTGTTCTTAAGTCGGCCGCTCCAGACGCAGCCTTATCCGAAGCCAGGTTCCTCGGGATCATGCAGCCGCTACAATCAGCCATCTCCTCAATCTCAGAGGACCTACAGGATATCAAAGGGGTGGTCGATGCTTTAACTCGGAGGGTCGGAGACTCGAAGTAAAATTATCTCTATAGAGAAAAGCAAGAAAGGAGGTGAGACTGAGATAGTAAACATAAAGCGTAGAGTTAAAAAGCTGGAAGATAAACTAGAGGTCTCGAGGTGCATGGCAGGCTAAAACAATTTAGTAATTATTGGTCTACCAGAGAAAAGAAGAGTGGTGCCATCATTACTTTTTGCAGAAGTTTTGTAGGAAGATAGCTGGTTGCTCACGGGGGATACATTATTGAGAGAGCCTCATCGGGCACTATGCCCGCTTCCACCAGGCCAGTCACCCAGACCAATAGTATTAAAATTTCTGAATTTTACTTAGACAACAGCACGCTTTTTCTGAAAGCGAAAGAAGCGGAAGGAGTTAACTTGGGAGGGCAAGAAGATTCGCATTGCGCAAGATTTGCCCCACTTGGTAAGGGTTCGAAGACAGGAGCTGCACCCATTTGTTTCTAAGTTAGTGGCAGCCTCTAAGCCCTTCAGGGTTAAATATCCTGCCCTACTGATGGTGAAACATGAGGATAAATGGCTATCGTTTGAATCTCCCACACAAGCTGCACAGGAGTTGAAGATGGTTTTCCCAGATTTATTCAAATGATTAAGTGTTGGGAGTGCTACACTGCAGGTGTTTAGCAAGTGGTGATATTGCTGCTCAAGTGAAGGCCATGAATGTTTTTTTTTTTTTTGCTTTGTGGGCAGGAACAATCAAGTCGAATAAGGGGTAATTTTGGACTCAGTAACCCAGATGCGTTTGGTGACCTGGTGGCAAGGTGGCCTCGGTTGTGCCCTTAAAGAGGCTCGTATAGTGTAGGACTGACCGCATTGGAGTCTTCATATTGCTGGTGGAACTAATACAAACGATTTTCGTCTGGATGGACATTGGCAGGGCTAGTTGTCGACTTCGTGACATTTGCATGCCCCCCGGTCCCGAGCCTGTTTAGTTGCATTTCGGATAAACTGAACTGAACTTATGTCAATTACTATTACTATTACTGATTATACATCTGCCTGCCCTTTGAGGATGGACCTTCCCTTTTTTTTTTTTTTTTTTCTATTAGCTGATGCTTCGACTATGGAGTGGAACCAGTGGACTTTTTAGCTTGCGTTTACAGTGACTGAGCATTGAGTTACACCTGATTCGTTGCTCAAGAATTGATTATAGGGGGTGGTGGTTTTTTTTTTTTTTTTTTTGGACCTATGTTCGTTAATGTTTATTACCTGGGATCTGATTTGTAGGTATGAGTGATTAAGCAAGCATTCACATAATTATGATTAGAATTTAGTAGGGGCTGTGGGAGGGTGGGGTCCTGGGTGGAGTTGGTTTGTTTGGGTTGCTCTAGTAGAATCATGTGGAGTTAAAATTTAGGAGGGCAGTTCTGTTGGAACTGGGGTAAATATATGGTTTGGGGTGGGGGCTTTATATGGAATAGTTTTACGTTGGAGGGTAGAGAGGTTCTGGGTAGAATGAGTCAATTGTACTCTGGAGTGTGGGGTGGTCTCAAGGCTACACATTCTTCGGATCTACTAAGGACTCCTTTAGGCAGGGGACAGAACTTGCCCAATGAGAGTTATATACACTCACGGATATACTTGGTTTTATTTGTACCTGAGTTTAAAGTTGGGTCATTATGAGTAACTCGTACAAGTTCATTAGTTGGAATGTCAAAGGGCCAGGGATAGGGTCAAGCGACAAATTATTTTAAGGCACCTGCGCTCACTTGGGAGCACTGGATTGTCTTTCTCCAAGAGACACACCTAAAGAGAAGTGACATCCATTATTTCAGAAGGGCCTGGGTAGGGCAAGTTTTTGGAGCGGGTCATCCACTAACAGGGAGGGTTGCAATCCTTTATAGCGAGGAATACTCCGTTCAGATTGCTGGAGAGGCTTGGGACCGAATAGTCGATATATCATTATACGCTTAGCCTATTGAATCAGTATCGATATTGCTGGCTCGATATGGCTCCATAACGACTCCCCAGCCTTCTTCATAGATTTATTAAGTAGAGTAGTAACTAACCCGAGAAGCTTCACGGTGTTGGGGATTGGAACTTAGTTCTTCGGAATGATCTGGATAGATCGTCTCATGAGAGGGTAGGCTTGTCGCCAGCACAAAGAGCACTGAAGGACTTAATAAGTAAGGCAGCTCTTGTCGATGTCTGGCGTGTGCTCAACCCTAATTTGTGACAATACACCTTTTTCTCCGCCGAACATAGGACATATTCACGAATAGATTATATCTTAGTTAATCTATTTGCTATGCCCAGTGTCAGGCAGGTCGACATATCTTCCAGGGTGATATCAGATCATGCACCGGTCAGTCTGGACTATCTGCTAGCTGTTGGGTGTGGACGGTCCCCACAATGGCGGTTAAATTGCCAGATACTAAGGGACGAATCCTCCATGAATAGCATTGTAGAATTCATTACGAGTTTCCTTGAAAATAATCAAGGCTCAGTGGCACACAAGGATTTAGTCTGGGCGGCTTTAAAGTGTTCCCTGAGGGGTGAGCTGATTAAAATGGCCTCTAAAAAGAAACGTACGCAGATAGCACAATTGGATTCCCTGCTTGCTTGGATCAAGAGTTTAGAATATAGTCTTTCTTGAACCTCGACGGAGGCAGATTGGGCACGATTGCAGCAATTGCAGGCCCAATACCTGGGTATTATAGCTCAGAAAGCAGAGCTAGCTCTTTTAAGAACTAAGCTTCAATACCTAGACCTTGGGGAGCAAGCAGGGAAACTACTTGCTATGCGTATTCGTCAGCTAGACTCATCTCAGTTTATAGCAGGGATTCGAACGGGGCAGGGGGAGCAGGTGTGCACGGATCCAGGGGAAATGGCGAATGCTTTTGGGTCGTACTTTCAGGCTTTATATGCGGAAGATTTTGAATCTAAACCAACTAAGGACGACATTGATTCGTACCTTAAATCAGTAACGTTGCCAAAAGTTGCTGAAGGAGATATGATCTCTCTGAGTGCCCCAATTTCGCTTGCAGAAATCCAGCAGGCGATCCAACAAATGCCCTTAAATAGATCCCCTGGCCCAGACGGGTTCCCTAGTAACTTCTATAAGTCGTGTTACCTGCTTTTATCCCCAATCTTAGAGGAAGTTTTTCAGTATTGGTTTGATAATGGGTTGTCAGATACTTCCTTCTTAGAGGTGAAGATTTCTCTAATCCGCAAACCGGGGAAAGATCCTTTCAGTATGGATAGTTATCGCCCGATTTCCTTCTGAACACAGGATATCGAACTTTTAGCTAAAGTTTTAGCTAACAGATTATCTAAAGTCATGGACAGGCTGGTTAGTAGGGAACAAGTGGGATTTATGGTTGACGGTCATCTCAGGACCACATGCAAAACTGTACACATTATTACTGTTGGCTAAAAGCTAAGGCCTCAGCCGTACTGGTCTCACTGGATGCCGAAGGCATTTGATAGGTTTCTGGGATTATCTGTTTGCTACCCTGTCTGCCTTTGGCCTGCCGGATGCGTTCCTGAGATGGGTTCAACTATTATATTCATTTCCCTCGGCCCGTGTGAAATGCAATGGGACATTATCGCCAGTGGTTAAATTAGAGCGTGGCACGAGGCAGGGGTGCCCCCTGTCCCCACTGCTATTCAATTTGTATTTAGAGCCTCTATTGCATAGATTAGCAGGGAATCCAATGATTCAAGGTATACTGATGGGGGACGTTAGATACACATATTCAGTATATGCAGATGATATATTATTACATATTGAAAACCCGGTAACCTCGATCCCGGTAATTTTAGCGAAATCGGTTCTTTTCTCCAAGTATCCTACTATAAGTTAAATTGTATGAAATCAAGATCCTCCTTAAATAAGGAGGTCACGAAAGCGGATTTAGCGCCTTTAGGTCTCTGTTGGGAGTCTAAGTCACTTATGTACTTAGGAATAAATGTCAGCACAGGATTGAATTATATGATCAGAAGTAATCTGAGTAGTCAAGTTAAAATTATAACGGGTGACATGGACAGGTGGCGGTTACTCTCCATGTTGCTTTGGGGTAGATTGAATATTATAAAAATGAACATCTTACCCAGATTGCTATATCCCTTAGGCATGTTGGGTGTATATCTCCCGAAAGCATGGTTTCTTAATTTACAGAAAACATTCAATTTATTTTTATGGAATGGGAAAAGAGTTCGTAGGTCTTATACGAAACTTACAGCTCCAAAGTCAAAGGGGACTAGCTGCTCCCTCGCTTTTCTTATACTATATTGTGCAGCATATTAGTAAATTAGGTCATTGGGTGATAAACCGGAACAAAGGGTCTATTCACCCTTATGGGTTGACATTGAGCGGATTGGTGAAAAGGTGAATTGCTCCCTCCGGCCTTGTTGTATGCCCCCAGCAGCTGTTCCCAAATCCCTTAAAATAATCTTGTGGGATGGTCACTGAAGGCCTTTTGGCAGTTACAGAATTACCTGTCAGTCAACTGGTACTTATCGCCAACCAGCCCATTTTGAAAATCCGTATTAAAGTTGGGTGCAGCTTTGCTTCGGATTTTGGCCCCAGGTAAGTGGCCTTAGAGTCTCGGAATTTTGGGTGAACGGTATCTATACCCTTAATCAATTAGTGAGATCTTTGGAGTTATGTCAGGATTTATTTAAATGGTTGCAGGTTAGTAAGGCTATATCTGTCACATTTGCCCAAATAAGCGCCAGTAGATCATGGGGGCAGGGACATTGATACACTCTTTGTTACTGCCTCTCAATCGAGATCGGTTTCCAAGGTATATAAATGCTGCAGGAATGGGACTCTAAACTCCTTCAGGAGTCTGTTATTATTGGTCAAGGGAGTTAGGGTTGCCTGAAGTACCCAGTTATTGGGAGAAGTTATGGCTCAATATGTATAAGTATATAAAACAAGATCGGTTGAGGATGGTACATTTTAATATAATGCATCACCTATACCTATCCCCATCTCGAATGTTTAGGTATAAGGCAAATGATGCACCCGTGTAGGAAGTGCAGAATAGAGGATGGTACTCTATACCATATGGTGTGGTCATGCCCTCAAATACAGGGCTTTTGGCGAGCTATCAAGAATTTTTTAGACCCTATCCTTGACTTTTCAGATGTGCTTTCCCCTGAGGTATGTATCTTGAATTTGTTCCCAGTTGGCACTTCTAGGACTACCATGGCCCAGCTGTCACTTGCCAGCAGCTGTGGTGAAGTTGACAATTCTTAGACACTGGATGGATGATCATCCCCCTACCTTGATGGAATGGTTTCGTGAGTGTATCCTGGCTCTACAGTTAGAAAAGCATGTTGCTGACATGCGAGGTACACGGGTTAAATATATGTTACTGTGGAGTTCCTTAGAAACGCTTCTTATGGCGTGGAGGCCTGGTGCCTAGAATATTTTAGGGATGATCCGGTTGGATTATATATATATATGTAGCCTTGGGAGGGGTGGGAACGGGGATTAATGTACAATTTCTCATATATATGGGCTCGTTGATTATAGATCTTATTATGCCTTTTCTTCCTTTTTTTTTTTCTCTTCTCGCGCTCTTATAGGTGCATTTCAGCTGTTATATGTGGGGTGATGTTGTTGTGGAAAACAATAAAGATGATCAATTAAAAAAAGAAAATCACAGCGACACTGTTCATGAGCAGAGGTCTTAAAATGGCTGTGTTGAAAATTTGGTGAAAAAATTCCTAAAAATGACTGTCTTACAAGTGTTCATTGCGCAATTCCTATGCATGCTCGTAAGTTTACGAATTTTCAATATTTTTACTCCAGATTTTCAACATTGCCATTACCACACACACCTCCTTATGGGCAGTTGCGGCTGTCATTTTCACATCTTGCCCAAAACATGTTTCCGCCCATGCGAGCGCTTTCTACAATGGCACAGTCGGTTGTCACGAACTCAGTGTATGGGACACATTAAAGAAAATCACAGTGTCACTATTCATGAGCAGAGATCTTAAAATGGCTATGTTGAAAATTTGGTGAACAAATTCCTAAAATAACTGTTTTCTGGCGTGGGTTGTGCAGTTCCCTTGCGCTTTCGTAAGTTTCGCAATTTTCAATATTTTCACTCCAGATTTTCAACATTGCCATTTTACCACACCTCCTTATGAGCAGTACAGCTGTCATTTTTCACATCCTGCCCAAAATGTGTTTCTGCCCATGAAAAGTACAATGGCGCAGTCGGTGTGTGCAAATCAATGTATGGGACATTAAGAAAATCACAGTGACACTATTCATTAGCAGAGGTTTTAAATGCCAATGCTGAAAATTTGGTGAAAAATTCACAAAAATGACTGTTTTTATGGCGTCGTTGCACAGTTCCCACGCTTGCGGCTCTGAGGTTTGCGGTATTTTCAATATTTCCACTCCAGATTTTCAACATTGGCATTTTACCACACCTCCTTATGAGCAGTACAGCTGTCATTTTTCACATCCTGCCCAAAATGTGTTTCCGCCTATGTAGCGCACAATGGGGGTAACAAAAAGGTCATGCTGAAAATTAATTGTGCAAATACCAGCAATCGCACAGGGCATTAGGGTAAAGCACCATACATGCCAAACACCACTGCAAATACCTTCAAGCGAACGTTTGGCATTGACAAATGCTTGTTTTGAATGGGTAGGTATACTTATCAAAAAAATAGTGTGTATTATGTATTTTCTCCAATAGGTGGCTCTGTCTCCAACCCCCACCCTGTTGTTCTTTCGGTACAGTTGGCAGAAGATAACAGGAGAGAGGTTGTTTGCTCTGTATTTTTTTGTTCTTTTTTAGTTTGAAAGGGGATTCTGCTCTCCTGTATTTTGTAGCATGTCTCAGTTTCTGTGTCTTCTTTTATGTCAGTGAACCGGAAGTACTCTGTCAAATGCTGCCACCCCCCACCACCACCACCTAATCTTTCCAGTATAGTTTGTCTATGGCTACTGGGCTTCTGTTTTGAGGGAGAAGAAAACTGATGACAACATGACTAAGGAGTCATATAACTTCTTTTTTTCATTTTGCTAGAAAAGATGCATGGCAGCTGTCTGTCCCATTCCTTTGTGTAACTGACTTTTTTTTTGGGGGGGAGGAGTTGCATGGTCAGCTGCTCATGAAATACCGGTAATTGTTTACACTGGAATTGTGCTTGTGATTCTCTTGGTACAATGGTTGTGTGTTTTGTACTGAGAGGTTGAAGTAACACACACCTTCAGTGTGTTTATGGTCGGCAGGGAATGCCGATTCCGAGCAGGGCAGGTAGCAGTGATCGGAAGAAATGCGGATTTCACTTTGGCTGGGAGCAGGAAGCAAGGGATGGCTGTGGACTGATTTTCATTTTAACTTTTAATGTGGTCATGATTGTGGTGGAACTAGACCTAGGATGTTATGCTGGGATTACATCCCAGGTCCAGTCCCAGGCGGATCAATCAGGGACTATCAAAGTGGAAGATCCTGACAAGGGCCATGACTTGGTGGTGTTTTGCTGGGTAGCAGCAGCTGGCAAGCTTAGAAGGTGATGAGCAGGGAATGGGCAGCTGCATGAGGGCTGGGATGGCCAGGTGGAGGAACAGACATGGAGATCTCAAGGAACAGAGAAATGGGGGGAGGGGTAGAGGAAAGGGGTGCAGGGGGCTATGGGGAGAGACAGGGTGATGGAGATGCTATATGGGGTGAGGTTTTCCCCCAGCAGCTAAGGTGTGTACATACCAGAGGCAACTGGAGGTTTGTTGCTGAGCAGGGTAAACGTGGTTAGCAACAGTAGTATGTTTTATATTTGTGTGGGTGGGTGTTGTGAGGGAGTACAGTGGTGGTAGATGGGACCATGGGCAGGTATGAGTCGGTCTTGCTGACACCTAACATTGTGACAGATACAGTGGTGCAGTGGTAGAGTTGCTGCCTTTGGAGTGAAATGTACCCGGTTTGGATGCTACGTTGTATGCCTAGTGATAGCCTGGGAGACTGTGCAAGAGACACTACAGAGAGGGACAAAAGACAGAGAATTTAGGTATGAATGATGCAGGACAGAAGTGTTAGGGGGGAGCAGTGGGAAGAGGATTGCAACCTACACGTCTTGTTGCCCTGTAGTGGCTTTGCAGTATAATCTGCAAATGGAAAAGTAGATAGTTAAAATACACTTTAAACTGAAGAAATTAAGTACTGCTTCTTTGATTTTGCTTGCCAGGAGATTATACCTGGTAACAAAGGTAACAGGTGGTCTGTCTATATTACTCTTGTCCCTTGTGAGTAGAAGGGATTCCCTTGTTGTTTCTTTTGCTCCCTTGCAGGCCTTATTTATTACCCTGCTAGAGTAACCCCAACCTTGAAATGGTTTCTCAGTGCAAAAACACTGCTGTTCAAATCTCTCTTCTGTGGAGCAGTTCCCCATGATCCTAAGTAACTTTTAGTTTAGTATTCCTTTATATAGGAAAGTCATAGGTCAAAATCAGTGATATACAGGGCCATTATGTTTTTTTATAGTATTCTCTCAACAGTAATCAATTCTAGGATAGGGAGGACATTTTAGAATAGGTTGATTCAATGGCTCGCTGCTAACTCAGAGTGCAATTGTTTTCATTAATGGTATGATTGTTTAGATTGTATGTAACAATTAATGTTGTTATTTATATGTATTTTGTTTTGTGTCTTGTATTTATAAGATGTGTGTCTTTTCTATTTAAACTTGTCACTTGTGAAAACGGGCAGTTTGCCCATCTTGCTTACAAGTATAACAAATTAAAAATGAAATGAAAAAAAAAAAACTGCCCTACAGGGATGCTGTTGATGAGACTAGGATGACCACTCTCTGTCCTAAGCAGAGCATGATGTGATGTAGCCTAGTGGAAGGTATCATTTTATACAGAACCATGGTCGCCCACATAAAAACAAATATCCAAGAACTCAGTAGTTGTTTTGTGTGATGTATACTGTATGTGAACTTCAAATTGAAATCATTCACAAAGAACCAGGATACAAATTGTTCATCTCCCTCTAGAGACCCAGACCAGGCAAGTGTGACATCATCAATAAAACGGTGCCATCTGACTATCCCACAAGGTGTGGATTACATGCTGCATTGAAAATCATCTGCTCCTCCCACCAGGCCAGCTACAGATTAACATTGGAGGGAGCCATTATGGCTCCCATAGCTATACTCTGGACCTGGAGGTAGAACGGGCCATCAAATGTGAAATAATTGTGGTTCAAAATATAATCCACCACATGGAGGAGAAAGTCAGGTGGCACCGTTGGTAGCTCTCCCTGCTGTGATGTACAGATTCTAAACCAAGTCAGTGAGGTATGCTCATATAAACTGAAGTGACATCTATTGTCACAAAGGTGTAAGTCTCTCACCTGCCCAAATCCTGGAACTTGTTCAAAATGTCCATGGTATCTCAGAGACAGGCCGGTGTCTTAAATGCCAGCCCTTTAAGAAAACAATCTACATAGTAGGATACATTCTCAGACACTAAGTCTATCCCCAAGAGACTTATGCCTGCCATGCTGCTGCTGCTGCCTACCAGTCAAGAGGGTAAAGGGCTGGGGCAGCCATTTGGGCATTTGCCTGAAAAACAGAAACATAGAAATTGATGGCAGATAAGGACCGCTAGGCCCATCTAGTTTGCCCATTTTCCCTGCCTCCTGTAAAAGCAGCAGACCCACCTTGATCTCCGATTGCTAGGGTTCCCCATGCCTATCCCATGCATGCATGAATTCCCCAACTGTGTTTGCCCCCACCACCTGCACTGGGATTCTATTCCATACATCCACCACCTTTTCTGTGATGAAATACTTCCTCACGCTACCCCGTAGTCTACCCCTTCCAACCTCACGTCATGTCCTCTTGTTCCTGGACATCTCCTTTCCTGAAAGATGCTACCCTCTGGTACCCTGTTTATGCCTTTTAGATATCTGAAGGTTTCTATCGTATCTCCCCTGTCTCTTCACTCCTCCAGGGTATACATATTGAGGTCTCCCAGTCTCTTCTCATATGCCTCCACCCTGTTTACATCCTTATGGAGATGCAGCCTTCAGAACTGGACACTGTATTCCAAATAAGACCTCACTATTGATCTGTACAGTGGCATTACCACCTTCTTCCTTTTGCTGGTAATACTTCTCCCTATGCATCCCAGCATCCCAATGACTCACCCCACAGCCTTGGCACATTGTTTGGCCACTTTTAGGTCATCAGATATGATTGTCCCCAGATCCCTTCCCTGTTTAAGGATCATCAGTTTCCTCCCCCCCAACACGCAATCCTCCCCTGGGTTCTTCTGCCCCAAATGCATGATTTTGCACTTTTTCACATTGGGTCTTAGCTGCCACGCTCTGGACCATTTCTTCAGTTTATCTAGGTCCCTCCTCATTTTTCCCACCCTCCTGGAGTGTCCATCCTGTTGCAGATCTTAGTATCATCCCCAAATAGGCACAGCTTCCCCTCCAGCCCCTCTGCAATGTCTCTTATGAAGACATTAAACAGGACTGGGTCCAGGACTGATTTCTGTGGCACCCCCTGGTCACCCTCCTTTCCTCATATTGAGCACCATTTACCACAACCCTCTGTCATCTGTCAGTCAACCAGTTCCTAGCCCAGTTTACCATCTTGTGACCCACTCCCAGTCTATCCAGCTTGTTCACAAATCTTCTATGTAGAATGGTATAGAAGACCTTACTGAAATCCAGGTAGGTGACATCCACCGCTCCCCCTGATCCACGACCTTAGTCACCCAGTCAAAGAAATCAATTAGATTTGTTTGACATGACCTTCCCACTGTGAATCCATGCTGTATTGGATCTTGTGCTCCGCTGGCTTCAATATGTTCCACAATCCCTTGTTTAAATAGTGATTCCATAATCTTCCCAACTATCAAGGTGAGACTGACTGGTCTATAGTTTCCAGCCTCCTCCCTACTGCTGCTTTTGTGAAGAAGGACTACATCTGCCATCCTCCAGTCCTCTGGAACCACTTCCATAATGAGTGACTCATTGAACAGTGCTGCCAGTGGTGGTGCTAGTACCTCCCATAGTTCCCTTAATTTTCTAGGATTTATCCCATCCGGTCCCATTGCCTTGTCCACTTTCAGTTTTGTAAGTTCCTTTAGGACTCTCTCTTCTGTAAATGGACTAGTGTCCATTTTCCTTCCATATTTGTTCATGTTGCCTAACTGTAGTCCCTCACCTTCTTCTTTATACAGAACAAAAATATTTGTTCAGTATTGATGCTTTTTCCAGGTCCCCTTCCACACAATCTCCTTCTTCCCCTTTGAGCCTTACTACCCCACCCCTGATTTTTCTCCTTTCACTAATGTACCTATAAAGAGTCTTGTCTCCTTTCTTTACCTCCTGTGCAATTTTTTTCTTTATTTGTGCCTTTGAGCTCCTGACTGCTTTCCCTGCCTCCCTCTGTTTATCCAGATACACTACCCTGTCCTCCTCCCGCTGTGTTTCCTTGTACTCTTAGTTGTCCCACAATCCCCTGCTCTTTGTGGAGCAGGGAATTGACTTCTGGACCAGGAGGGTATCCTATTTAATGCCCATCTTTGTCCACCAATCTTCCTCCTGCATACCAGCGTGTTGGGGTGGGGCCATGGACAGGTGCCCTGCGGTGGCTGGCTGTTGAGAATGCCATGCCTGTGCACCTGTCCATGAGTGTGGAGCTGCATTGGCCAGGTACACTTCTTTCATGCATACCTGGCCCCTGATGGAACATAGCCCCCCCCAATCATAGCAAACAGCCACTCACTCAATGACACAGCAACAGTAACTATAGGCAGAGGCTCTTAAAATCGTACATATACAGTATTGCTGCCCTCCACCCCCTATGGTAAGATTCAAGACAACTAAAGAAACAATAGTGGAGGCTATTTCTTTGGGGGGGGGGTCCAGTCATGCTGTTCTACTCTTGGGGATGAGGGGGAATCCAAAGTGCCATACCAGAAACAAAAATATAGTCACTTATTTCTCTTTCCAGTATAAATCACCCTCATTTAGGTGGCAAGTGCCACAACTGGAATGAGAAGTGATTGTATTTTTGTGTTTGTTTTGACATGGGTGAGATTAATATTTTGAGATGGCATGCAGGTAGGCTGAGGTTCTGCCATGGGGGTGGAGGGGCTGATGGGCTTTCAGACTTGACAGGCCAGGCTTGCTGGTACTGAAAGAATGGCCTAGGATTAGGATACTGCCAGGGACATTCACTTACTGGTGGCAATGATGGGTGTGGGGCTGGGCCAAGGCTTCCTGAGTCCCAGTCTGACTCTGGCTCCTGCAAGAAGACATGACTGTGTGAGGGAGGGAGATTAAAACTTGTGGAGACTGACTGCAGCAGTAATATGCATTGGGAAGTGATGTGAAGATGTGATGAACGCAAGCCAAGGCCATGAGTCAGGTCTGGTGGTTGCTGCATGATACCAAGCCTCCAGGCCAGGCCCTTAAAGTAAGAAAACATTTTCTAAATTTTTATTTTAGCAAGCAGCAGCACTGAGAGGCTGGTGCCTGACTAAGCACAGAAGCTGTAAGTGACATCAGTACATTGAAGGAATTCACTTTTGGTGTTTGTGGCTAATTGGCATTTATCAGTGCTGGACTGGTAATGGTATGCTATACTGCCAGCTGCTGTGTGGGGCACTAGAATCTCTCAGTCTTGCTCTCTGTCAGGTGGTGCTGCATGTGAAATTGAATTTGGTACCACAGCACAAGTTATAGGATGCATGCATGATGCGTGCGTGGACTGCATGTTTCAGAAATAAGGCACAGAGGGCATGAATTTCAAAAGGGTTAGACCGACAGAAGGGACTTGAGTCAAATGATTTTGATGCAAGGGGTGACTTGCATCACTACTTGTGGCATTTGCAATTTTCAAATGCAGCCTGCATCAATCCTGATGCAGCTCCACCAAAGCCCCCTTGCATCATGGTTGCATCTAAAAATCTGGTGCACCAGATTGCAAGGGGGCTTGCACCACAAAAGGGTTGCAACATCCCCCGTTTTAGTATTTTGCAAGCCAAGCCATAGACGCAGCACGGGGCACCACTTGGACCAGCCAGAAGGTGGTCCAAGTAGCGTATGCCACTGGTAAGGGGGTCTGATACTGGCCTGCCTGGTGCAAAAGGAGCATGGGGAGGTGGCATACAGGAATCAGTGGGGACAGCTGGGCATTTATAATAGTGTTGTGGCACCCAGAGGGATGCATGTGCTGTTGTATGTATTTCCGAATTTGTATTAATACCTATTAGAGTAAGTTTAGGTTTATTGTTCTAGGAATTATTACCAGTGAGCCATGGCTCTTTTACAAAGGTTCCATGTTGATTATGTACAAACAAGTAGGTTACATAGAATGGTCAACAAGTTGTGAAGTGGCAACAATCCAGTATAATACAGTACATTAATGGCAGAACTTCAGACAAAAAGACGGGAGAGAAAAATGAAAAAAATAATACTTAGCATACACAGAACAAGCTGTTTTGAGGAAAAAACTTTGGAGAAATGGTCAAAGTGGAAAGGGTAGGAGGAGATGGGGGGAGCAGACATAGAGAGACTAGAGATACGCAGATGCCTTTGTCAAGAAATGAGCAGAGGAGGAAGATGAAAACAGTAAAACAGCCATGAGGGAGAATCTTTAATTGAGGCAGTCACAGGAGCTAAAGGCTGTAAGGTGAGAGTATAGCATAGATTTGAAAGCTCCTAGGGAGGTGGAGGATGTAATGAGCATGCTGAGTGCATTGATCCAGCTGGGGGCACAATAGGCAAAGGATCTTTGGCCCTGTGTGGTCCTCCATCGGGGGATCTGGAGAGGCTGGTGTTCCAAACTTCTGGTGAGACGGATGCTGGTATTCGTGCATAGTAGGTCTTGGATACACGGTGGAGTGAGGCCCATGGTGGATTTTTTTGCCATCAAGCAGGTAAGGTACTTTATGCGATTTGAGAGTTGCAACCATCCTGTTTCAGTGTAGAGCTCACATGTGTGCGTACGTCTTTGCCCTCCAGTGAGCAGCCGACAGGCCTTGTTTAGGGAGGTTGTAATGCGCTTAAGTGCGGTGGTTGAAGCAGAGCCATAGATAATTAAGCCATAGTCTATGAATGAGATGACAGAGCTTTGGATAGCAATCCTCAGCGCAGATTGGGTAAGGAACTGTCTGTTTCGGAACAGGATACCAATGCGCTGGTTCACCGTTTTCGCTGTGTTATCAATGTGGGTCGCAAAATTAGGCCTTGATCAAAGGTGATTCCAAGATATTTAAATGTCACTTGTTCAAGGGTATTTCCTGGGTACGTTTTGATAGTAAGTGGAATTTGCCTTTTCTTGTTTTGTGGACTGGAGAAGAGCATGGGTTTTGTTTTTTTGTGATTTAGGACCAGCTTGTGATCTAGGAACCACTTCTCAACTTTGGAGAAAGCAAGTTGCAGGCTATGGAGTAAGGGTTTTGGATCCTTATTAGAGGAGAGAATCACGGCATCATCAGCATAAAGGATTATTTGTTCTGGGCAGGATCTGGGGAGAGAGTTTAGGAAAAGGTTTAAAAGGAGAGGGCCTAAGATTGATCCCTGGGGAACACCTGAGAGGACCGGATTTGAGTCTGAGAGAACTCCTGAGATTTTTACTGATTGAGAGCGTTGGGCAAGGTAACTTTTTACCCAGGCACACGGTCCTTGTGAGAGCCCAAGATTGTGTAGTTGTGTGATAAGTAAGCCATGGTGAACAGTACCAAACGCCTTTGTTAAGTCAATGAAAACAGCTCTGGTTTGATATCCTTTGTCCAAGGCATTGTGTATTTCTCCTGAAAATTCCAGTAGGGCGGTTGACGTGCTGTGTCCTTTCCTGAAGCCGTGTTGCTGCATGCAGAGGATGTTATACTTGTGCAGGTAGTCTAAGAGCTGGTCAGCCACAATACGTTTGAGGGCCGTGGAATGGGGTGGAAGTATTGATATGGGTCGATAGTTACCAGGTAGGGACTTGTCACCACTTTTGAACACTGGGGTGACTATAGCAGACTTCCATTTGCAGGGAAATTGACTAAGGCAGAGGGAGAGATTGAAAATTTTGGTGAGTGGGTGCAGCACCTCTTCCAGAGTAAGGGACAGAATTTTAAGGTCAATAGTATCACTGCTTGCTCTGGATTTAGAGATGTCCTTTTTTATATATTTGTAGACTTCATGTGCCTTGACTATTTTGAAGTAGAAAAGTGGTTGATTAGGTGAGGCAGTAGGAGACGTTGGTTTTGGAGTCAGTATCAGAGAAGAAATCCGGCGGGAGGACCCCACTGAGGTCTGTGAAGGTTTTATTTAAGGCCTTTGCCATGACCATTGGGTCTAGGGTAGTGGTTCCATCTACAGTAATTATAGTGGGAGAGGACTTGGACTGCTTACCCTTGATATTTCTGATGTTGTCCCAGAAAGATCTCCCGTCACCCCAGGAGTTGGAGAGGGCATTCTTGAAATAGGAGCTCTTCATCAAACGGATTTGTTTAGTACAGTGATTTCGTGCCTGTTTATACTTTTGGGTATCCTTCAGGGAGCCTGTGGCTCTGGCTATGGCCCAGAGGTGGTTCCTAGCTTTTGAGTTGGGCCAGTAGTTTGGCTGTGAGCCAGGGATTTGAGAGAGCTTTGATTTTGCGCTTTTTTACTGGTGCGTAGGTGTCACAGGCAGCGTTGAATGTAGTGATAAAGTAATCTAGGGCTGTGTCAACATCTAGAGTATTGTGTATTAGGGACCAGTCTTGCTGCATGAGACAGGCCTTGAGCTTAGTAAGGTTGCCATGAGGTAGAACTCTGCTTGAGATGGTTTTTGGAGGTGGTTTTCGGAACTTATTTGTCCAGGTACAGATCACAGGGGGAGTGGTCACTGAGAGAGTCCGGGAGAACAACTGTGTTGTTTATGCAGGCTGGGTGGCTAGCCAGGATCCAGTCAATGAGAGTGCTAATTCCAGTTTTGTAGTTTTTTCTAGTAGGGGAGCTCACCATCTGCGTTAGGTTAGCTGCTAGAATAGCATCCTTGAGAGACCCAACATCAGATGCAGCCAATTAATATTAAAATCTCCAAGGAGAAGGAGCTCGGTGTCAGGTGGTTGCGATCTTACGAATTCAAGTACAGTCTGGAGGCCAGACCCTGGATCTTTAGGAGGGATATAGACAGCGGCCACAGTGAGCACTTTATTTTGGGCACCAAGGAGTAGCTTGACAGGGAGAAATTGCATTGAGGAGTTTGCGGTGGAAAAACAGACAGGGTGGCTAGAGAGGTTGTCCTTAATGTAAATAGCACAACCTTCCCCCCCTTTAGTAATCCTATCCAGTCTGAAAATACTGTAGCCTTGTAGCGAGATGGCATGGTCTGGAGTGTTTGGTGTCAGCTAGGTTTCAACAATGGCTAGGATATCGGGGTTGTGTTGACTGGCAAAGATTTGAAGGGAGGCCAGTTTTGGGAGGAGGCTGCAGATATTTAAGGTGGCGATGGTGAGACCCCCCTCCGTTTTTGCAAGATTTGCTGACCTGGAGGAAACAGGGCCAGGGTTTGGATGGACATTTCCTGACATCAGAAGGAGGAGGAGCAGGAGTTTAAGGGTCATCTGCCGCAGCTCATAGTATGCCATATAACACCTCTGTTGCTTGTGAGGTTGAGTACAGTGTAGTCTTTTAGAGTCCCAGTGCAGGGTAATGGCTAGAAGCAGATGTCAATTTGCCAACATTCCAGTGGTGTGATCTGTCATTTGCACCCAGTCCTTTGTAGGAGGGTGCCACAAGTGTGGGTAGGAAGGATTTGCCATGGTGCCAGGCTGCTGGTAATGAGCTTGAATGGTTAGTGTGAGAGGTGGAGAGGGGTAGGAGGAATTAGGAAGATGGCATAGAGGAGGAAAGAAGGAGAGGGCTAGGAAAGACATGAGGAGGTTGCTATAGAGAGGCATATCAGAAGGAACAGAGATGTGATTTGATAAGGTGGTGTTATGCAGAGCAGAAAAAAGAGATAGGAGAAACTGGAGATCACAGGGGCTTGTGAGGCAGGCTTAATGCAACAGAGAAACTAGCAGGGCAATGCAGGAGGAGAGGGAGTGTTTTAGCTGAGGACAGGATGGGAGGCAGGATAAGGGTGGGTCCTAAGCAGGGGCAGAGCAAAGAGACCTATTTAATAAAGGTCGGAGGGAGGGCGGGCGTAAAGTTCGGCACTGAGCAGTGCAAGTGAATGGCGCCGAGCCCAGCAAAGCACAAATTCAGCAGCACCAATTGGAAGGCAGTGGCTGGAACCGGAGGGCTACGAGTGGGTTTCGGAGCGCAGCTCGCCATTAGCAGCCGATCACAGCTTCCCCAGCCCAGTGGATGTCCTTACCCAGCTTTTCGGGGCGAAGTGCAGATGGTGGAGGCGCCAGGTGGCGTGGATTCCTGGGCACCGAACGCGCGTTTACAGACACCGCGGCTGGCCGTTCTGGCTTTGATTCTGGCTTTTCAGGGGTTAGTGGTGGATGGTGGGCGCCAGGGTGGTGTGGATTCCCAGGCACGAACCCGTGCCTCTGAGAGCAGGCACCGGCTGGCCCGTTCTGGATTCGATTCTGGTTCTCGGGGTTAGCGGCGATGGTGGAGGCGTCAGGGTGGTATATGGATTTCCGGGCACCGAACTGTGCCTACGAGGCACACTGCTGGCCCGTTCTGGCTTCAATTCTGTAACTACTGTACTGGGAGGGCTAAAAGCCGAGGTTCAATGTAGGGAAATAGCTCCACCCACATCCCTGATAAAAGACAGCCTCCCGTGGCAGTTCCCCACTTAGCACGTTGTGAAACCCCTCCCCTGCCTTTGCAACCACTGGGCTCCTGCGTGGCTTGTGTGGCTCTCTCCTCTTGGGTTTCTTCACTTTTTGCTGCTGTTTTGTCTCCCCCTTTTTGGTCTCCATTGCTGTACCATTTATGTCTCCCTCCTCCTGCATTTTTCCCCTGCCTCGTCCCTCTGCCCCTTCCTTGTTCCATCTCTTATCATGTCCCGGTTTTTTGTTTTCTTCCTTTTCCATCCCCTCCATGCTCCGGTCTTCATCCCTCCTTGTTCCTGTCCCTGTCCCATACCTCCACCTGCATGTCATTCTTCCCCCTTGTTTTTTCTTTTGGGCTTCTTTCTCTGGAGCCATTCCCCTTTTGCCCTTGCTTCTGGGTTGTCCGTGCTCCTGCTTTCACTCCTTCGTGCACACCATCCCATATGTCTCCTGTTCCTGTACTGCCCTGCATAACTCCCAGCCCTTCGGTGTAGGCGGGTTGTGCTCCAACTCCTAGTGCAAGGACTTGTCCGCCTACTCAGAGCCTTCCTATCCTTTCCCATAGCTGTTATTCTGTCCCATCCCGCCCATCCCTGTCTCGAGTGTCTGTCTATTGAACTGCCTTCTGTGAGGATTTACCTGTGTTTCCACTGTGACCTTCCCTCTCCCCTTGCTCCGTGCTTTCCACTCTGTTGCTACACATCCATTGACCTTCCTGGATTACTTCTGTCAAGCACTGCTGTATTGCATACCCCTTTGTCAGGAGGTCTAAACCTCACTTTCAGGTTGTTGACAATATTGGGAATGAAAGTAATTACAGACACGTTGCATAAGAGTAATAAACTTGTTTATTACTACCAAAAAGGATAAAATCACAGTTGCCTTAAGCAGTTCTTACCAATACGAACTGGGAGCCGATGCTAAGTGTTCCCTATACCTCTAAGTTTCTTTGTGTCTCTTGGGATCACTGAGGTACAAGACTAGTGTATCACATTATATACCTATGATAATTACTATGGTTACTGTAAGACAGAAACATTTCTAGTTGCAGAGATGAGCCCTATTGGCTAAATTAGAGGTGGCTCCATGGTCCAAGATAACATTATACAATTTTGTAGTAGCCATCAGTTTCTGAACAAAAGAGTTCTTGTGCAGAGTCTTACATAACTCAGTGTAGCAGTACAAATCACCAAAAGGTGGTAATGCCGATTTATATATTATAATTATTCCAAGGGCACTGGTGCCTTTGCATCTTACAAGTAAGAAATACACAGAAGAATATATGTATTAGCAAGCAAAGTGTATTACAATAATATGCATACATATCCTGACATCTACTCTTTTACGGTAGATGCCCTTAGCCCTATATGTTAGTATAACATATGCCTAAGAACTAGCTGTCTATGATGTACCTCTGAGGGTACCAATAAGGGTGCAGGGACCTCATGTAACATTCCCCTCCTTGTTGCTTCCAAGGGCAACACAGGTAAATCTAGGGAAAGGCCAGAGAGCAGTGGTTGTTTACAAACCCGTCGCGCGAGCTTTGTAAAGGAACTCAAGCTGCTCACGGTGTTGGCACAGCGTGCGCCGTAGGCAGCATAGCTCGATAATCAAAATAAAGATCAAAAAAGCTCGTATAATTACAAAACCTTTAAAAGTAATCAATGAGAGGATAGCTTCATTGGCCTTGGTCATATTATTGCTGATGTGGATGAGGTGTGTCTTTCCTGTCTAAAAGTGATTTTAATGTAAGTGTCAGTGGGTCTATGTGTACATTAAAATATGGTAAGTATTTAGACAGTGTGAGCAGATAATCGGGGTTACCATCAATGATGTCTGCATCCATGAGGGGGACGGGGGTTATGACGGTATGTCCAATGTCAGTCTTTTTGTGGGGAACAAAACAAAAATTGGGGTTATCAATAGCACATGTCACAGATCTATAAGTATAGCTTTTAAAGTTAGTTACCACACAATACTCCCCATCAGAGTTATACTGAGAGCGAACAGTAGGGAGTCTCCACTTTTGCAACTGGACAGGGCAGGTGTAGGCTGTCTTTGAAATCCATGTTGACAGGTGATAAACCTCTTCCTGGTATAGCTTATCCGGAGCCAAAGTCGAATTTGAGAAATCAGTGCCATTCTTGGTGATGTCATCATCCATGGTGAATGTTTAGTCAATGCTATCTGGAGAATAACCACAAACAGGTTGAATAACATCAAATACATCACATTGGCACAAGTAAATGTATTGCTTTTTTGCACAGCAGTTTGTGTGCGGAGCCACCCAGGTGTCCAGGAAAGGATGGAAAACCAGTAGAGGTGGTAGATCCAGGCGTTCGCTGTAGATGTCTTTGTCCAAATGCCCAATGGAGTGTACCAGTGCAAGCTTGTTGAACAAGGCTGTAGTGGGATCAAAACGTGGTAAAGAAACAGTAGAAGAAACAAACATAGCATCTCTTATGGAACATTTTTTAGTAGTGAAACAACATCTACTCTTGTACGGTAGATGCCCTTAGCCCTATATGTTAGTATAACATATGCCTAAGCACTAGCTGTCTACAGTGTACCTCTGAGGGTACCAATTAGGGTGCAGGGACCTCGTGTAACACCTTGGTTTCTCCTTTTGTTTTGCATCCTAGCCATGTCTTTCTTTGCTGCTGCTTGCCTTCTCTACCCCTCGAGTGAGGTGTTCAAGCACAAGCTGAAGGCCCACCTTTTCAGTCTGGCTTTCATAGATTGCTGAATTTCATATGTAATGTCCAGTCTGCTTTTTGGCAAACTGAAGCTTTTTAAATTCATTGAATTATTATTATATTGTGTATTTATGAGAATTTTACTGTATTTTTAATGTGTCTTCCTATTGTATTGAGTATTGTTAAGGCACTCAAAGCCTCTGGGAATGAGCACCCTACAAATACAATTGCCTTGCCTTGCGTTGCCTATTGCTTCCAGCTTCCTGCCATGTTTGCCTGGTGAACAGCCTGCCTCCGCCATGTTTCTGTGGGACTGTAGCATCCTACCGGCTTACTGAAGGTATGATTTATGATTCAGTCCTGCTCCCCTTAGCTATTATATTTGCTACTTCCATCACATTTATGCCTGTCATAATGGCTTATCTGTTTCCCAATTCTGCCATGCAGCCAGCCCATTGGTGAAAGAAACATATAAAATATATATATATGTTATCTAGCTGACTGTGAGTGTCCGCTCTCCTTCCACACCACTATGCTTACCATTTGCATTTAATCTCACCTGCCTACCTCTGTTCGAATCCTTGCCATCCTGCCCCTCTCATTGTTTCCGGCATGGGTCTCCTGTAGCCACCTTCTCCATGGCACTTTTCCTTTTGTTAACCACAGTCCTTCCCCATCTAGTGTTCCCTGCTTGGTCTTTGTGCCTGGTTTGCTCCCGAATTGTCAACGACACCATCACCCTGTGTGGCACATAACAAACTCAATACCTCTAAAACCCCACCTCTTCTCCTTGTTCTCCCTCCCGTCCCTCTATCTTGTCCTTGTCCCTTGCTCCCTTGTATTTTCTTTTGGGCTTCTCACTCTTCCCACCAGCACTATGTCTCCATCGCTGCTCCTTCCTATTCCAACTGCCCTCAGTCATGTTCTCCCCTTATCTGGTACCCATATTTTCTCAGTCAATGCTGTGTTCTGTCATTTATTGCAACAACCTTCCCTAGCAGTTTTGTCTGCCACTGATACTACCCATAATTTTACCCCCGTTTGCTCCATTTCCTGGTCTCAGCATTCATGTACCCCACTAAGTCTATCATTTCTGAATTTACCCCATGGTACCCCTAGTATTTCATACCTTTCCAGCACTCATAATCCCCTGTGCCTCTTCTACCATGCTGATTGGGCTCCTGCACACTCCTACCTTCCCTTCAGATCCCAAGTGATTATTTTGTCTGTCCCTCTCTTATGCTGTGCTCCTTTCCTGTATTTTACCATTGTCTGTTCTATGTGCTTCCTCATGTTTCATCCATTTCCTGTTCCCCACTGGGCTTGTCCTCCCCTTGCTCCCTGGTTACATTTCCTGCATCCTCCTCTTTTCTGTTGCTTATTTTACTACACAGCAGCTAGCTGCCCTTTCCTTGCACAGCACATACCAGCAGTTTTATGGCCTCCGTCCCTAATTCTGCCTTTTGAGTCATTGAGTGTAGGTAGGCTTGCCTTGTCTGCTGGGGATGGGAGTCCATTTTAATCCATCTACCATCTTACCCTGCTGGATTCTCTACCAACTACCAGTCATACCAGCACCCCAACATCCTCCATCCCTAACTCTGCCTTCTGTGGTATTGAGTGAAGATGGGCTTGCCCTGTTTACCAGGGATGGGAGCATGTCTCTTCAACTTCAGTTCCAATCATTTCTATTCCATACCATCTGCCTGCAGTCTCTGTCCCAACTGTGCCCGGCTTGGCATCGAGTGAAGGTTATCTCACCCTGACTGCCAGGGTTGGGAGCCTGTATCTTCAGTCTATTGTTTCAACCAAATGCATTCTATACCAGATATCTAGTTGCCACTAGAGATGCAGCAAATTTAAATTCTGCCAGCGAAGTGCCCGCCTTAACGTGAAGTAAGGTGAAGTGACAACAATATTGGCAGCCCTTCACACACACAGTCACCAAAATTAATGTGCACCTCCGAAATGCTACTGTCTTGTGTCCAGAAAACTCCCCAGTGCTGACGAAGTGTAATGAGCGGACAAGAAATGCAAAGTCTTCCAAAATGAATGGCGCACTCAGACATCATGCATGCAGTAGTCACACACAGTCACCAGAATTAATGTGCATCCCCAAAATGCTACTGCCTTGTGTCCAGAAAATTCCCCAGTGCTGATGAAGTGAAATGACAGCCTAACAAGAAATGTGAAGTCTCCCAGAATTAATGACACACTCAGTCATGTGCGCAGTGGTCACACACAGCTACCAGAATTAATGTGCATCCCCAAAATGCTACTGTCTTGTGTTCAGATAATTACCCAGTGCTGGCGAACTGAAATGAGAGGGTAACAAAAAATGCAGTCTCCCAGAATTAATGGTGCACTCCGTCATGTGTGCAGTGGTCACACACAGTCACCAGAATTAATGTGCATCCCAAAAATGCTACTGTCTTATGTCAGAAAATTCTCCAGTGCTGATGAATGCACAGACAGATTAAGATTGTGCTGCACACTCAAGAGATGCAGATGCAAAGGCACAACAACACCTAACCAGTGCTCACAAGTCACAAATCCCAATCTGGAAAATAATACCTTTTGCTGGTTGGGGGGGGGGTAGTGCACGGCAGTAACAGTCCACTACCAGTAAAGATACCACAAAGCAGTATACAAAATTCATGCAGGTGTGGTGGATAGCAGGTTCACACTACTGCAATTACTCTGTGGCACAATAATAGGTGTCTGAATTAATGGCACACATCGCACACACACACACACACACACACACTACCAGTAATGCATAGCAAATTGAAAACCTTTAGTAATATAACCAAATGTTTTAAACAAACTGAAATTATACACTGCTGCGCCCCAACAATCAACAAAAAAAGTCAAGAATTACTGAAAATATTACTGTGTGCACATCAACACAGTAACACAAGAAAAATATAACCAAAACAGAAAGACTGCCTTTTTCTCCCAGTTAATCTACCTACACCACAGATACGCCCCTCCCCCAAAGCACACTTCACAGTACACTGACTGACTGTTCTAAATTAACATTCAAAATCCACACACAAACGATAAACACTCAATGATATGAGCACAGAAGGATTTCCTATAATCGATGTACTAAACTGTGAGCAAAATAAATTGCTCAAAAATACTTTTTTTTAACAGCTTTTAAAGGATTTGAATTGCAGAGCTCTAAGAGGAAACTGTCTCCATCTTCCACTACATCAACACTACCCTGAACTGAGACTGTGCAGAACAATCTAGAGCCCATGTGACCTGCAATCCTATAAAGCACTGCAAAATTTGCCTTTGGAGCTCAAAAACAAGGCAAAGTGAGGCGAAGTACATTGATTTCAATGTACTTCGCCTTAAAACTGGTGGAGAAGTGGTTTGGGGAAGGCGGAATAATGCGAAGTCATTGTTGCCAATGGACTTTGCGTTCCCCATTATAACGTGAAGTACTCCACTTCACATTGTGGAGTACTTTGCAGATTCCGCGTTGCTCCGTGAATCACTTCGCGGAGTGAATTGCGGCCACTTTACCCACCATTAGTTGCCACTTCCCCTTCAGGAACAGGACTGCCTAACACCTTTTGCCGCCAATCTCTTATCTTACCCAATAGCATCATATACCTCCATGAAATCGATGTACTCCCCCTTGCCTTTGGCCTCCTCATATTCTGGATTTGGACCCTGCCAGCTTGTTCAGTTTTCAACTTCCTCTGGTCCATCAGACTCCTGGTCTCCCTTGCTGCTTGCCTTCCACTTCCTCCTGTACTCCTGTGCATTGTCATTGTGGCTTGCCGTCTGGATTAACCACCTCTGCTTTCAGCTCCATGTGGTGATTTCCTCCCTGATTGCTGCTATGGATGATTCTGGTTCACACATGCCTTCCTCTTGGACATGTCTGACTGCGTCCTCTTTTGCTTCCTGCTGGATACAGGATATTTGCTCATCCATGAGAATGTGTGCCTGAAACCTTCTACAATTTTTCCATTCATCTGCCTTCATCTCCAGCCAGACGTCTACCACTGGTGATTCAAGGACTCTCTTTTTTCCTATCAGCAATTCCAGTTTGCCATCTTTTTTGGAGGTTGGAACCTATTCCCCATGGACACTGTACCTTGCTACATGCAATTTCAGTTTGCCATCTCCTTTGGAGGTGGGAACCTATTCCCCATCACCACAGTACCTTGCTACCAGGGGCACAATTTTGGGGGGTGGGGGGGCAGTTGCCTCCCCCTGCATTGCAGCCAGGCTGGTATTGTTTTCTGCTGCCCCCCCACCCTGCTGCATCGCAATTGCAGCCAGCCAGTTTCTCCAGACCAGCCAGCAAGCCAGTGTCTTTGTTTTGTTTTTTCAAATACACCCCCCACCGCAGGCAGCAACAATTGTGGCGATGAACCGGGTCCGTCCAATCCAATTCCTTTGATGGCTCACTGCTCATCCAGCTCCTTCCTTCCTAAAAACTCAAAGTTCCAGTATGCATAGTGCAAGCTGCACCTCAGTGTGCATGCAGAGAAGCAGAACTTGTCTACAGACATTGGCTGGGGAGGCCAGGGGATGGGATGAGTCACGACGTCAACCCAATGTCACTTGTAAGTGGGAGAAGTCTGCCATGAGATGTAAGTGTTGTGCAAGCAGGGATGGAGGAGGCAGGAAATGGATGATCAGGAGAAGAAGTCTAAATTGAGACTCTGAAAGTGAGAGTCCAGTTCTTGTCTCATTGTGTGACTGGACAGTCAGTAGAGGTCACAGCGGGGGGGTCAGGGAGAGTTTGTGTGAGCTAGCAGTTAACTCTGAGAGAGCAGCTCTCTCTGTCTGTGATGGGCAGCCTCCCAAACAATGACTCTGGTAGTCGATTGTGTGGGCAGCCACCAGCCGGGGCCCTGGGCACTGCACACAATCAGACTTGGGGAGCTACCAGAGTGGAGATTGGATCCCTGAGTGAAAGTGGAAGAAGACCAGGCAACAGCAGCATCAGGAAGACAAGACAGTAAAAGCAGCACTGAAGGTATGCAATTTTCCAATTTGCTTGCTGATGAATTGATGGTGGGATTTTTGGGGTATGGGATCCTGCTTGGGGCTGGCTTTTAATAGGAAAAAAACTAAGTGTGTCAAGGCTGAAGGCGCTTAGGCTTTTGAGAGCCATGATGAAATTGAAATGATTGCTGGTCCCCTCCCCACTGCCCAAAAATGAAGTAGACAGTAGGTAACTGCAGCTGCTCTATCAGCACAGCAGCAGGCCAGGACCAAGCAAAATAAAACCAAGGCAGTTCAGTCCACCACTCTTGGTTCTGAGGCCATCCTGGAGTGAAGTTGTCCCCCTAAAATTAAAACAGACATATGCATAAAGAAATGGTGCCAGCTTGAAGGCTTTAATCAGATTTCTACTTGTATTTGTGTGTAGGGAGTTAGGGTTAGTGGAAACACAAACATATTCACATGGTTGATTAACTTATTCTGATGGAGAGGCCTGTGCTTGTGCCAGAAGGGTGCCATGTGCTGTAAATAAAATCAGTTGCTCAATGCTCTCTTTCTCTAAGTAACCTTAAATGTATGCATTGCATAAGTGTATGCCTGTTGTCTTCTTCCTCTTGGATTATACCCAACAATGTAAACAAGGCATTGTGACTGTCCCTTGAGTTATTGCTAGACAGAGCTTGACAATTATGCCCATAGTGCACAGAGCTTACCTCAAAAGAAGGGAAGGGGGGTACAGAAAATGTAAATGCTGCCTGGGCTGGGCAGTAGACATGGCCAGTCCCACTCAGTCCCTGTTAGGAGTGAAACAGGAAATAGAACATGTGTTGTGACTTCCAGCTTTTTTTGGGGGGGGGTGGCATTATTGCCTGCTACAGTCTGAGATGGGTACCTCCTAGATCTTCTCAGGAGAGTGGAACATTGAAAAACAATTCTGCCCAGCTTGGTGGATCACTCTGAGTTACCCTCAGAAGATGGGGAAATTAATAATTTCACCACCAGCTTGGTCACTCACTCTCTCTCTGGGTCCCCCACTGAAGAAGGTGAGATAAAAAATAATTCCACTCTCTTTGTGACCAACTCTAGGACCTCCTCTGAAGAAGGGGAGCTGTCTCTTAGCACTGACTGGATGCCCTGGGTTGGACCTGATCCCTGAGCAGACTCGATAGACCATAGGATCTAATCTGCTGGCATTTTAGTATGTTAGTATGAGGCCGTTTATGCAGCTGTCCCTGACACAACCACTAGTCCAGTCCGATGCTGCAGAAACCTCCTGTACTGATCTATTTATGTTTAATGGCCACTCTCAGTACCAATGTACAGTTGTATTTGCACTGCAGCAACCCAAGTGCTCAAGTTGCTTCAGTGCCCTGCCCCCACTCAGTCCTTGGCCCCACCCCCACTCAGCCCATGGCCCCACCCCCCACAACCCCGCTGACCGATGGTTGTTGCCCCAGTTGAAATCTGAAATGGTGCCCCTGTTTGCTACCTGCAATTCCAGTTCACCATCTCCTTCGGAGGTGGAAACCCATTCCCCATCACTGCTGCACTTTTCCTGTCAGCCGTTCCAGTTTGCTATCTCCTTCAGAGGTGAGAATCCATTCCCAATCACTGCTGCACCTTGCTACTAACTGTTCCAGTTCGCCATCTCCTTCAGAAGTGGGACTCTCGCACCTCAGCTTCGTAACACCAGGTACCTGGATTCGCTTCTTGGTTTGACATGGATCTTCCACTGGGGTCTGATTTGACTTTCCTGCATTCTATTTTGGTATGCCGTGGTGCTTGCCCCAGTCCCGTACCTTCCTTGCACCTATCAATGTTGGTACTGCCTAGCCCCTGCTGTGTTCTTATTGAGCCCACCCATCAGTCCACGATCTTCTTCTTGGACTTCTCCCTCTATCTTTGGACTATTACCTTCCTCCTTGCCACCCTGGTGGCTCGGGGCTCCTGCACATTTGCTGCGTCTCTTTTTGGGTCTTCCTATAGCTTTCAATGTCCAGCATCCCTGCCTGATCAACAGCTTCTACCTGTTCATTCATTTCATACTCCTACCTCAGCCATCATAATAGCTCCCTTCCAATGCTCTTCAGAGTACCTGTTCATCTCACCTGAGGAAACCTTCTTCTAGCAACATCCCTTTAACAGCATGCCCTTTAGACTCTTACGTCACTGTAGAATCATCACTACTTCCCAATCACCTCCCTAGGACCAATTTCTGGTTTCCCAGGTGACTGGACTATAGAAGATTTCATCCCTCAACCAATGCTGCAGGATGCTTCCTTAGGTATCCTGTTAATTCAAGCAGTATGGGCATCTGTACCTCCCATGTCTTCATAGGATCAAGTTTTAGTGGATCTGCTTTCACTCCTATCATCTTACCTGGAAAAGTGTCCCTTATTCCTTCCGAGGTGTATAAACTCCTTAATAACCATCACTGTTATGGATAACTGGAACCACAAGACATTTCATAACAATACTGGTATCATCCATTTTATCTTCTCCTCATAGTCTTCTCCTACAAGCGCCGACTCAGTTTAATCACGATTACTTGACTCGTATTCCCTTAATAGCCATCGAATGTTCCTAAGGAATTCTCTGGCTACTAACCCAGAAAATGCATCATTGGATATCCGGTGCCTACCTGCCTTGTTAAAGTTACTCTATCTGAGCCACTGTTCCCTGGCCCCTGGACATCACTATAATTCATAAAGTTATGTACATCTCTTCACCATGTTTCCCTAAATCATGGCAGCTACCAATCCAGCGGTCCTTCTAACGCACCCCTCAGGATTATACCTCCCTTGCTGGCCCAGTGACGCTGAAAGTTGAGGTGCTAGTTGCTACACCTCACATCATGCCGGTGACCCAGGTTCGGGAAAGAGCCCTGGCTGCCGGAGGTCGACAGGGGTGAGAGAGGATCAAGCATCCAGAGGACTGCTCTCCTCTCTTGGGGAAGGAGGGACTGTCATCTCACTTGCTGAGTGCCCTCTGGTGGTGGGCAGAGAGCAGTATGGGTTGGGAGGGCAAGCGCTGGTGTCCCTACATTGGGGGGAAGGGGGATGGGAGAAAAAAGAAAAGGAGCTGGTAGGCTTCATGATGGCTGCACCAGTGTCCCAACCCCCCCCGACATCTGGATTTCACTCTGGGGGAGAAAGTAAAAGCTGGTACCCCTTCACCCCAGCCCTGCCATGGGGGGAAATCTGTGGGGGAATTCGAGGGGTGTCAGGTCAGGGAACGGTGCATTTGGAGACTGAGTACCTCCAAGGGAGGAATCGGAGCTGCCTGCCAGACCTGGAGGCCATAAAAAGCTATATGGAAAAAAAAAAAAGATTTACCTCCCATACTCCCTCCAGCGAATACCATCACCAAGAGCAGGCTTCCATTGATTCTTCAAGCTGCACATCCACAGCTGACTTGGTTGTCTCACTATTCCATTCATGCCCAGCAACAGTTCTATATCTGAGTAAGCACACTAGGTACCCATGGCATTTTACGCTGCTCTCAAGTTCCCATTGCCACATCAGTTTATAGACTTATTCGAAGACCCATTCTCAGGCTCTCCTCCGCTTTCTGACATTGGATGATCCAGCACTGCAAAGCCACCATGGCCACTCAAGCTCCTGCCACAAGCAATTAAGCCACAGCAATACCCATATCCACCATTTTCCACTAGCTGTCCTTCCTCAATATGACCCTATGCAAATCTCATTATACAGACAATAACTGTAGTCAACCTTCGAATTCCTTGTACTAAACCTTCCAATTATTCCCATCAATATCCAGTTACCATCTCTACAGCATATACCACCCTTCCTTCATTGGTCTACAATCTTACATGTTAACCTCTCCTACCAGATATGTAAAACTTTTGCCCAAATCCTTCATCATCTCCACAGATGCCTACATAGCAAAATATCGCACATTGCTGAACTCCAAGCCTTAAGACCCTAATCTGTATGTCAAACCCTCTACAAAGTCCGATAGATTACTTTAAAAATTTCATAACCCATCATACTTCCCACAGTTTAGAGTCTGGCAGCTCATTTAATCAGCTCATGCTCTTCATGCTCTCACTGACTCTGTAACCCCATAGAACTTCAACTAATACCATACTGGAATTCTGGACCACGTTCACCTCTTTGGATGAGACGTTAAACTGAGGTCCCTTCTACCCATCCTGGTGCTGTCCTGGTGGGTGTCCAGGTGGAAGTAAAAGAACCCAAGGCATTTTTCGCAAAGAGTAGGGGACATTCCCAGTGTCTTGCCCAATATTCCCCTTCCCATAAAACCGATTCATGCAATTATCCAGGCTGTGTGTGGGTGTTGATGTGCGATATGGCCACCACTACACATGCAGTCACTTCACTACCAGTCTAGCATTGCTTGTAAAGCGCTTTGGGATACATTGTGTATGGAAAGTGCTATATAAATGCTGATTCTTCTTCTTCTTCTTTTCCAGCTGGACTTAATCCATATTCGGGATCTAGAAACTCTTTCAGAATGGAACTGCCTCTTTAGCCTCAGAATCGACCTTCTAGAATACATCATTCAACAGACTCCAAAGATGGAACTTAGAAATTAAAATATGGTTATAAGAATCTAGGATCATCTCCTTTTAGTTTTCCCTGAGGACTGGTGGGTCAGTAGCCATGGGTCCTCAGAGGTTTCCACCACCTGGGGTTTTTTCCTCTTCTGTGTGTTACTGGTCATATTCTCCATGAGTTGGAGGAGGTAATCTTTTTGGGCTTTCCATTCCCTACTCATTACCCGGTTTACCTACCAAGGGTGGGATTAGAGAAAAGCCAAAACGTAAACTACAGTTACATAAGCTCTACTGACCCCATACTAAATTCATCAAAACATTGAATAGGAGGGCTAATACCCGAGGTTCAGTGCAGGGGAATAGCTCCTCCCACATCCCTGATAAAAGCCAGCCTCCCACGGCAGTTCCAGGCTTAGTGCGTTGCGAGACACCCACCTTCCACCCCGCCTCCTCCTTCTCCGGCACTCTAATCAGCCTTGGTGCTGAGCTTTCTATTCCCTACTCATTACCTGGCTTGCCTAACAAGGGTTAGAATAGAAAACAGCCAAAAAGTAAACTACAGTTACATAAGCACCACTAACCCCATACTCTTGTCAGCAAAACACTGAGCTACGTATTATACTATACTATACCGTGGAGTCCAGGGTCAGACAGTACAACTGCCAGGGCTGTGCCCACCAGGTGCCATGGCATGTTCTGTCCCTGGAACCCCCCCCCTTTACAGTATAATTCATAGGTACAGTAGTTGTGGTACTCTAATAGGTATTAATACAAAATACAGAAATACATACAACAGCAAAGGTACCCCTCTGGGTGCCACAGCACTCCCATTAATGCTCAGCTGTTCCTCTGACTCCCCCATGCTACCTCCCATGCCCCCACTGCCCTGGGCTTCTTCTGCCCAGCACATTCACTAACACCCCCTGTCCTTCCGGCCCCTCTAGTGTGGGCTGGGGTGGGGTTCCCTGTGGCAATTCCCACAGATGCTCCAACTGTTTGGCACAGCTGTTGGCTTGCGTGCCTAACCTGAGGAGTTTGGTGCCAGGATTCTGATTTTTGTAAAAATCTGGTAGACGGTCCCTGGCACACCCAGAGTTTGCCACAGTCCTGGAGCGATGCAACTTGTGTCGCTGTAAGGGCTCTTTGAAAATTGGGTCCCAAGTGTCCCAGAAAAAAAAAAACATCCCTGGTGGCTAGTGGTCCCCTCATTTCTGATCCCCTAATAAAGAAAATGCCTCTTGTCTGACCCTTGAAAAATAACCCTGTTCCTGGTGGCTAGTGGTCTCACAATCCCCAATCCCTTATACAGTAAATTAGCACCCCCCAAGCCCTGATCTACCCATAATGGAATCGTTATATTTCTGTGGTGGTCTAGTGGCCCCCTGCCCCAGCAAGATGTGCCCCTCCACCCCGCTCCCCTTATCATCACTGAGCGTGTACTATATAAAAGTACACACTCAGTGACAGCTCAGTAGGCAGCTGACCATGGTGGCAAGTGGTGGTCTGTGCCAGTCACCAGTCTGAATCGGTATGGGGGAGCGGGATGGTGGAGCACTACCTGACAAGGCAGGGGGTGGGGGGCTGATAGACCACCAAGGAAATATAATGATTCTGTTATGGGCAGATCAGGGCTTGGGGGAGGTGCTAGTTTACTGTATAAGGGGATCATGGCTAGGGAGATCACTAGCCACCAGGGATGGTGTTATTTTCCATTGATCAGACAACAGGTATTTTATTTATAAGGGAATCAGGGCTGGAGGGGCCACTAGCCACCAGGGATGGGGTTATTTTTTGAAGATTGGGCAAAAGATATTTTATTTATAAGGGGATCTGGGATGGGGGCACCACAAGCCACAAGGGATAGGGTTATGTTTCGTGGATCTGGCAACATGTATTTTATTTATAAGGGGATCAGGATGGGGGGCCACTAGTCACCAGGGACGGGGTTATTTTTCGTGGCTCAGGCAACATGTATTTTATTTATGGGATCAGGGATGGGGGGGCCACTGGCCACCAGGGATGAGGATTTCTTACATGGGGATCAGGAGAGTTTTTTTTTTATTTATAAGGGATTCTGGGGATGGGGGGACTGCTAGACCACCTTGGTCTAAGTGCCACCTGACTGCACCAACAGCTTGTGGTAAACCTCTTGGGTGCACACCCTAAAGCTGCTGGACTTTGCCGCTGGGACCCTACCTGCTAGAGACTCAAGTGCAGGGTCCCTGGCGCACCAGGAGTCAGCTCAAGCTGCTATTGGCACAGCTTGCACAGACCTTTGAGATCCATGCCCATTGTCCCAATCCCAGTTCAGGGAACCTAAAACTTGGGGTCCAGCCCAGGGCACCCTCAGCCTTGTAAGCCAACAATGGTTCAATTTTCAAATTCCCACAGGTTGGGGAACCAAAGCTAAAGTTTCCAGCATGTCATTGCTAGCTGCCTGGGGGCTTAAGGAGGGGCAGATAGGCAGGAAATAAAAACAAAACAACACCAAACACTGGCCACATGATCTGGCAGAGGCTACAGTTTGACTACTACAATATTTGTAAATCCCAGGGTGCCAGATACCTTAAAATATAAGATATAACCCTAACGCCCCATAATCTGCTAAATAACAACATATCTAGAAATAAATAACTGATACCATTGGTAAAATAATTTATTCATATTTGTAACAGGTAAAATGAACTGAATTTAGTTCCCCCCAGTAGGACTCCAATTGTAGACTCAATCTTCTGTACAACCATGCAAAAAGGTGTTTTCTCCACTGCTTGTATCCCTCTCTCTCTCTGCCCCCAAGTCAAAACTACATCTTTTTAATTTTGAGTTGTATAATGATACATTTGCTTGTCAACAACGTCATCCATTTTAAACTCTGGTTGTTTGTAGTTCGTCATAAAATTTTCAACAGCATCTCATTTTATGTGACTACTTCATCCCCATCTACAAAAAACATATGTATAATTACACCCAAAAAATTTCCTAGCATGTCCGATTCAAAGAATTACTGTTTTGGAAATTCAAGATCACAGTCTAAGAAAACAACAATGTTATACATTAACTTGTACATTTCCAAGTCATGACAATTTTATTATTATGACTCGTTGTTTGTAAGGCTATGCCTGTGGTTTAATGGGCAGATCAACAAACCACACCGCCAATCAAGCCTTAAAAGGCAGCTCCTCCTGGTCGCTCCAGGATAATTTTTTTGTTGCGGCTGGAGGCTCCGCCCTCCCTCACTTCTGGCTGTTGTCCCTTTCCTACTACGCCTCTGGCCACCGGTCCTCTTCTCTTGTCCATGTTTTCTCCAAGTTGACCACTTGTTCTGCGTCTGTTCCATTGTTCCACTCATCTCCTCCCACCACTTTTGCCTCTTGCTCTCTTTCCCTTGTTGGTGTTTCCTCCCTCCTGCTCATTTTCCTCCCTCCTGTCATTTGTTTTTAGCCCCCCTGCCTTCTTTTTTCCCCTCATTGCTTCCTCCCCTGTCTGCTCCCCTCCCTGCCCCATCTTTCGTCCTGTGTGTCCTCCTCCTACCTCATATTCCTATAATTCCTTCCTCTCCCCTCTTTTTTGGGGGTCTTTTCTCTCACCGACCACAACCCCGATTCCTCACCAACGCTTCTGAGTGTGACGTCACTGGCCATGCTCCGATTTTGGCTGCCGCCTCACCTGGAGCATCTCCATTTCTCAGCTCTACGTTTCCCTCTTTTTGGTGCATTGCTGCCCACCTCTGAATTTCCTGTCCTCTGAGAATGATTCCTATGGTAGGGTTTCCCAGCAGTCCTTCACTGCTCGTTTTCCATTTCACTGTCTACTGCTACAATTTGGTTCCTGGATACACTGCATTCTACTTCCATGCACCTTCTCTCCATCACCTGCTCATTCTTACTGTTTTCCTCACTCGTTCGGCACCACTTGCAAAATTGTGGATCTTCAGTAAAAGGTGCATGCCATGGAAAACGTGATTCCTTGCCATTCTTGGAGTCCCTGCTTTCTCCCTCCCATTGTTCATCCAATCCTGCTAGCCTTGGGGTTTACAGTTCTAGCCCTCTGGCTTTACTATCTGTATACGTCCCCCACTCAGTGTTTGAGCTGCTGATAATTCCATTATCTTACTAATTTAACTAGATACTTGTGTCCTGGTAACTAGTTCGTGGCTGCTCTATTTTTCCCACAGCGTGGGACGGCATTGTTGCAGTGGACATCGTAGCTCTGAGTAGCAGGGACAGCATATTCATTTCATGTCTTCTTCCATTGACTCACTTGACCTACTCTGCTGCTCCATATAGCCTTCCTGGCTTTTGCTCAGCCTCCTACCAGCTCGTCGCTGCCATCTTACTGCCATTCACCACCCATCCCCATTCACATATTTCTCTTCCCTTTTCCTATTTTTAGTTTACTCCACCTGCCCCTCCACTTCTGGTCCACTGCAATCTATTATTTCTGATTGCTGTTTTGGCTCCATGGTGCCTAGTCCATGGATTTTCTGTTTTTCCTGTGGTGGGGGACTGGGCTGCCGCGACGGGCACCTTGGCTCTGAGCCCTGAGAACCTGTTCTTATCCTGGCATTACAAAGCTCCACCTCTCAGTCTATTTCATTTTCACACCTTGTCTCACCTCCTTCCTCATTCTGTCGGCCCTGGTTGGCTTGCTTCATGCTTTCTTTTGGGAGTTTTCTTGTCCTACCATTACCTTACCTAATTGCATATTTTTCTTCCCCATGTCCTATGTTTAGGACCACTCAGTTCATATCTCCTGCCACTTCATGTCAGACTTCATTCGTCTTGAACCTCTTCCTTCCTATACCGACTTTGCAGTTCCTCCTACCTACCATTATACCTAGATTAACTCCTAGTACTTCACATCTCAACTGTCAGCTGTGGGCTTCACCCAGCCATTCTCATCTCTCCAACTCATGCAATTCAATCCACTCTTAATTTGGCTTATTAATGAATGTAGTTGGCATGCACTTCTGTGGTTACTGCTTGCAATCTCCTTCTCTGGACCCACATCAGGGTCTACTTCACTCCGTCTGACCTCTGTTTAGGCATGCTACCTCAACTCGACCTGCTCTTCACATAGAGATGAGCCTTCCAAGTCCATTGCTCCATGGCTTGGAGACAGCCTGGAGCCGATGGTCTCACTCTGCACCCACGAAGTCTGTATCTAGAGCATGAGAAGCTCAGAGAGGGGCCCTTCTCCCTGGCCCACAGTTTGAATGTCGTCACTCTGCATGTACCTTTGGTCATCCCCCATTCTGGCAGCACCTCTGGATGTAGAATTTATGACTTCAAGCTGCGAGGGGTGAAGCTGTCATTGGCAGGGGCCCTTTAGCTGCTTGATTGGATTTGGAGGTACCCTTTATGCTATTCTCCCTCTGACCACCTCTGGTTCACCTGGTCTGTTTCATAGGCTCATGTAGGTCAGCTGAGTGCCTCAACGTTCATTTCTCTCCTCCTTTGCTTTTGGGCACCTAGTTGCAGAGACATCACTTGCAACCCTCAAAAGCATTCCTGTTAGAAGGACAGAGTGAGAGCTTCCTCCAACTTGGAATCTTTTCCTCTTCCCTCGATCCCAACTCTAAATTGCAGTAACTGAGCCATCATTAACCAAAATGTCCTTCAGCCTGGAGGGAAGCTGACCTAGGCCTTGGATCCCCAGAGGTTTCCTCCTCAAGGGGGGGGTTCCTCTCCTCTGTACCAATGGCCATAATATTTAGATAGGGTTAGTACTTTCACTGGTTCCATAGTTAGGTTCCACCATTGGACAGAGTCAGATGGTGGCACTGGCTGTTCCCTCTCTCCTTAGGAACTCCTGTCCTCCTGCCTTGTGTCAGCTTCCAATCCAGTATTTATTTCTCTGTTGTCTCCCATTCCTCTCCAGTCCTAACCATCTACTCCTATCAACCTCCAGTCCCTCCTCGATACCATTCTGACTCCCTCGTCTCCTTCACGATGTTTGACACCCTTTTGGGTACTCTTATCGGGCTCCTTCCTAAGCTACCTTTAGCCAAGGTAATCATTCTCGTGGCACCTATGGGGGGAACCCTCCTCTAGGGTTCCTTGCCATCATACCCCTACAGGGTGGTATATCCCATGGATAGAGAGGCAAACAACCACAATATATCTAAGTCACACAAGCATAACATCATACCAAGCTGCGTAAGCACATTGAATTGTAAAGCTACATCTGTGGTTCAATGGGCGGAGCAACAAACCACGCCCCAATCAGGCCTTAAAAGGCCACTCCTCCTGGTCACCCCAGGATCATTTTTTCTTTGCCCCACCATCCTCCCTTCCTCCTCCAGTGGCTCATTTCTCTCTTCTGTGGGCTCCTTCCTAAGCTACCTTTAGCCAAGGGAATTATTCCTGTGGCACCTATATGGGTGGAACCCTCCTCTAGAGTTCCTTGCTGGTGTACCACTACAGGGTGGTATATCCCACAGATAGAGAGGCAAACAGCCACAGTGTATCTAAGTCACACAAGCATAACATCATACCGAGCTGTGTAAACACTTTGAATAGTTGGTTAATGCTAGCCTCTGCCCTATCTATGCCCAACAACTACACAGCAAATACAAGCAAGCAAACATCTGTCATTGACCGATGCTTGTTTCCAGTGAAAGCACATTGCAGCTCAAGTTATAGCATACTATTGAATCCTCTAAAATTGGTTTAGTTGAGTTTAGTAAAAAGAGATTTTAGCTGTATTGGTCCTTGAAAAACAGGAGTCGTTGGATTGTTTGATACCTTTTGCTGGACAAACATTTGTCTTGTACAAAGATAGTATTGTTCACCAGCTTTTAGGGCCCCCACAAGCCTCTTCTTGAAGAAGGGACCTGCGGGGCCCTGAAAGCTTGTGTACTATACCATCTTTGTACAAGACATATGTTGGTCAAGCAAAAGGTATCAGACTATCCAGAGACTCCTATTTAGTCAATCTGTATTGGCACACCATTTGATGTTTCCTCTTAGGACTGAACAATGGCTGTTGAAAACTTGCTTACTTGTATATGTTGAGTTTATGTACTTGCTTGGGGGTGGGGATCATGATCAAATGCATGACCCCCTTTTCTGAGACACCTACTGAAGTAGTTGACGCATTAAAATACCTTGGCTTTATTTTGGACAATAATTTATTAACGAGCTGTTTGTCTTTTGCCTCCAAAAAAGTTGTTGCCCAAGCAATGTTTGATTCATTCTCATAGAAACATAGAAATATAGAATTTGTCAGCAGATTAGGACCACTTGGCTAGCCTACTGCAGTCTTGTCAAGTTTTCTTGCAGGATCTCTGGCTACCTCCCCCTCTTTGCTCTCCTACTAAGATACCTTTGTACCTATCTCATGGATGCTTGAAGCTCTCCACTGTTTTCATCCCCACCACCTATGCTGGAAGACTGTTCCAGGCATCCACTACTCTTACTTTGAATACAGACTTCCTCACATCTCTCCTAAATTTCCCCCTTTCCAGTGTCATTGCATGTCCCCTTGTTCTCATCTTGTTGCACCATCTCTTCTGAAAAATACTGCCCTCCTGTACCTTTTTCACCCTGTGAGGTATTTATAGGTCTCTATCATATCTCTACCATATCCCCTTCTCCCACCTCTTTTCCAGGGTGTACATCTTGAGTCTCTCCTCATAGGGTTTTTGATGCAGCCCCTGTACCATTTTAGTTGCCCTTCTCTAGACAGCCTCTAAAATCAGTTTAGCTGATCTTAGTAAAAAGAGATTTTAGCTGTATTGGTCCTTGGAAAACAGGAGTCACTACATTGTTTAATATCTTTTGCTGGACCAGCATCCTGTCTGTGTCCTTTCTGAGATGTGATCTCCAGAACTGGACATAGTACTCCAGATGGAGTCTCACCAGTGATATACAGTGGTAACACCACCTCTCTCCTTCTGCTGGTGATACCCCTCTCCATGTACTCCAGCATCCTGCTGATCCTATCTACTACCTTTTTGCATTGACTCACCACCTTGAGGTTACCAGATATGAATATCTCATATCCCTTTCCTGTTTATTGACTGTAAATACCTCTCCCCCCGTTTTATACTCTGCCTCTGGGTTTCTGTGCCCTAGGTGCATGATTTTGCACTTTTTCACACTGAAACCCAATTGCCATACCATTGTCCATTCCTTCAGTTTTCTCAGGTCTCTACAAATTCTCTCTCTACTTCCTCTAGAGTGTCTACCCGATTGCAAATTTTGCTGTCATCTGCAAAGAGGCATACATTCTCTTCCAGCTCTTCTGCAATGTCACTTATAAAGATATTAAAAAGGACTGGTCCTAGTACTGAGCCCTCCCCCTTTCAAGAGTGAGTGCTGTTTACCACCACCCTCTGCCATCTTTCCATCAACCAATTTCATACCCAGTTTATTACCATGGACCCACCCCCCAAACTGCTTAGTTTCCTTATGTGCCTTTTATGTGGCACAGTGTCAAAGACCTTACTGAAGTCTATGTAGGCCATGTCTAGCACCCCACCCTGATCTATTTCCCTGGCCACCCAATTGAAGAAATTGATAAGGTTCATCTGTCATGCCCCCCCCCACCCTGAATCCATGCCAGCTCAGGTCTCATAACCCACTGGATTCAAAATATTCCACTAGCCTTTCCTTTAGAAGTGTTTCCATTAACTTCCCCATCACTGATGTATGGCTGACTGGACGATAGTTGCCAGCCTCTTCCCTGCTGCTTCTTTTATGAAGCAGAAGTGCATCTGCCCTCCTCTAGTCCTCTAGAACCACTCCTGTTTCCTGTGAGTTGTTGCATAGGGCTGTCAGAGGTGCAGCCAGTACCACCTTCAGTTCCTTCAACACTCTTGGGTGTACCTCATCCAGTCCAACAACTTTATCCACTTTTAGATTCTAAAGTCCTTTCCAGATTCTTTCCTCTGTGAATTGGCTTGTGTTTACCTCCATCCCCCCAGTGTTTTTGCTGTTTTTATGTGGTCCACTTTATTTAGTATACTTACGGTTTGATGCTTGTGTGTCTCATATAGGGTGACCCCTTGCCTTGAAGGTGGAAATGTAATTCACATCTTGAATTATGTGCTGTTTCCTACACAGATTTGAGGACTTGCTGTATGGTAGTCACCATACAATTGTGATGGGCTTTTTTTTTTCACTGCAGTGCAGTAACTTTATTAATTTAAGATACAATACAAAATGTCATACTTTACATACATTATAAACTTTTGTATAATGTATGTGGCAATAACAGCAATAACAATGTATACAGTCCATACAGGGATATCTATACATTCCATCTGCATGTCCACCCTTGACAATCACTACTCAGAAAATGTTATACAAATGCATAACCTGGATTGGGCTGGTGTTAGAATCCTTCAAAACAGTTCCTGTTTTGTTCAGAGATTAGTTTTTTTCTATATCTTTGTTTTCATTGGGTACTAAACCATTTATGTTGGGCTCCTATCTGGTGACCTGTTGTAAGAGCAGATAACAAACCATGAGAAAATAAGTTCACTAATGTCATATAAATGTATTATAATTAAATTACACAGTATTCCAATAAATTACACTGTATTCTAATATAAGTATTTATAAATAGCCGTAGTGGTGGGTTTTTTTATCTCTTTTTTGGAACAAGTTAACCTCCTGCTTAGCAATTAACTCTGTTGAGGCAATGTCTTTGCAGTCATTGTCCTGATAAAAAGCAATGGCCATCAGGAAATAAAGTACTGTTTGGACAAACTTTGCAGCAGCCTTCCTTATCATCTTCTTTCTAAATAAGTGACCAGCCATGGTTCCAAAGTATGAGAAACAAGCATTTGTCAATGCCGAATGTTTGTTTGCTGGCATTGGCAGTGGTAGTGTAGAAGTTACAGAGCTGCGTAATAGGAATGGCAGTGAAGTATTGAACTGAAGCCAACCCCACCACCACCCTGCAGAGAGTGACAGGCATTGGGGTGTGCCTTTGGGTTGTCAGGCATAACGGCCACGCCATTTCACTACACCCCACCCTGCAGACACTGACAAGTGTCACGGTGTTCCTTGGCGTCTTTGGCTCTTATGAGCACCCCATTCCATTAGGAAATACGGTGAGATGGGTGCGATATAGGAGAATAGGGTGAACTTTGGGGCCAAAGAGTCCAAGGCATACCTCGATGCCTCTCACTGGCTGCAGGGTGTGGAATGGTATAAGCATTACAGGCAAGAATCCCAAGTCACACCCCTGATGCCTGTCATTCTCTACAGGGTTGGGCGTTACGGTTGGAAACCCTAATACCTCAGGCATTCGTTGGTATTTTCACTCCAAATTTTCAACATGTTTTTTTTGTGACCCCACCTCATGAACAGGGGGAATATCAGTTTGTTAGCCGAAAGCTGCTTATGCACAGCGACTACGGCATTTAGCACCACAGGTGCAAAAACATTCCGAACAGGATGTAAAAAATGACGGCTTTACTGTTCATGGGGAGGTGTAAAAATGGCAATGTTGCAAATCTGCAGTAAAAATATTAAAAATGGTGAAGTGACGTACATAGAAACTGTGCAACGCACACCCGTAATATAATTAGGTTGGGATTTTTACAGCAGATTGTCAACTCAGGCATTTTGGTGCCTCCGATCATGAACAAGCGTCACTGTGATTTTCTTTATCTGTCCTGAACAATGATTTCCCACAGCGACCACGCGCACCTTCTGCGCTGAAAGTGTGAAAACACACTTGGCCATGTTGTGAAAAATGACAGCTGTACTGTTCATAAGGAAGTGTGGAAAATGCCACAGGTGAAAATCTGGACTGAAAATATTACAAAGTCATGAACTTACAGGGTGCGTGGAAACTGCGCCAATGCTCACTCGTAACACAGTCATTTTGGGACTTTTGTCACCAAATTTTCAACATAGCCATTTTTATGAACAGTGTAACTGTGATTTTCTTAATCTGTCCCAAACATTGCTTTCGCACACCAGCAGCACCATTGTGCGCTACATGTGCGAAAACACATTTTGGGCGACATATGAAAAATGGCAGCTGTACTGTTCATAAGGAAGTATAATGAAATGGCAATGTTGAAAATCTGGAGTGAAAATATTATATTCGCAAACTTACGAGCATGCATAGGAACTGCGCAACGCATGCTCGTAAAACAGTCATTTTTAGGAATTTTTTCACTAAATTTTCAACATAGCCATTTTAAGACCTCTGCTCATGAACAATGTCTCTGTGATTTTCTTAATGTGTCCCATACATTGATTTCGCACATCGACTGCGCCATTGTGCGCTACATGGGCGGAAACACATTTTGCCAAGATGTGAAAAATGACAGCTGTACTGCTCATAAGGAGGTGTGGTAAAATGGCAATGTTGAAAATCTGGAGTGAAAATATTGAAAATTCGTGAACTTACAAGCATGCGTAAGAACTGCGCAACGCACACTTGTAAAACAGTCATTTTTAGGAATTGTTTCACCAGATTTTCAACATAGCCATTTTAAGACCTCAGCTCATGAACAGTGTCACTGTGATTTTCTTAATTTGTCCTGTACATTGATTTTGCACACTGACTGCGCATTGTGCGCTACATGGGCAGAAACACATTTTGGGTGAGATGTGAAAAATGACAGCTATACTGCTCATAAGAAGTTGTGGTAAAATGGCAATGTTGAAAATCTGGAGTGAAAATATTGAAAATTTGCAAACTTACGAAGCGCGTATAGGAACTGTACAACGCACGCAGAAACAGCCGTTTTGGAATTTTTTCACCAAATTTTCAACATAGCCATTTAAGACCTCTGCTCATGAACAGTGTCACTGTGGTTTTCTTACTGTGTCCCGTACATTGATTTCGCACACCGAATGCGCCATTGTGCGCTACATGGGCGGAAACACATTTTGGGTGAGATGTGAAAAATGACAGCAGTACTGCTCATAAGAAGGTGTGGTAAAATGGCAATGTTGAAAATCTGGAGTGAAAATATTAAAATTTCGCAAACTTACGAGCGTGCGGAACTGCGCAACGCACGCTCGTAAAACAGTCATTTTTAGGAATTTTTTCACCAAATTTTCAACATAGCCATTTTAAGACCTCTGCTCATGAACAGTGTCAGTGTGATTTTCTTAATGTGTCCCATACATTGATTTCGCACACCGACTGTGCCATTGTGTGCTACATGGGTGGAAACACATTTTGGGTGAGATGTGAAAAGTGACAGCTGTACTGTTCATAAGAAGGTGTGGTAAAATGGCAATGTTGAAAATCTGGAGTGAAAATATTGAAAATTCACGAACTTATGAGCATGCGTAGGAACTGCGCAATGCTCGCTCGTAAAACAGTCATTTTTATGAATTTTTCCACCAAATTTTCAAAATAGTCTTTTTGAGAGCCCACCTTATGAACACTGGCAGTGTCAACCCGTTAATCATTCTGGAAAGGTGATTTCGCGGTAGCTCCCGAAATCACCCTTCAGACCCGAAATAGCGCTATGACAGTGCAAGAATTCATGAGGAGGGTCCCAAAACCCCATGTTAAAATTTGGTGCAAAATTCTAAAAATGCCTGAGATATGCAATAAAGTTGAAAACTCCCTATCTATCCCATTATACAGCTTACTGGCATTTCCTCAGTTCGCGGTCGGCTTTGAAGAGTCTAGAGCGTGTTCTATCCACCGAATCGCCGCGCCGAGCTCCGGAGAGTAAGTATGGGGGTGTGGGGAGGCAGGGTGCGCAGTGGGTGAGTGCGGGTTGTGGGGGCAGGGAGACTGCGTGGGACCATTTTGCTTTTCAGTTTTTTTTTAAAAGGCGGCAGGATGTTTGCCACGCTGGGGTAGGCTCCAGAAGTGGCACAAGGATAACAGGGGGCGTGAAGCCAACGGGGATTGGGCACCCCGTCGGCCATAGCATCAGTTGCCACACTGGGGTGGGCTCCCAGCGTGGCACCCAGTGCACACAGGAGACAGTGGAGCTGACGGGGATTGGGCACCGTGGCTGTCAAATAACTTGCCATGCTGGGGTGGGCACCCTGCATGGCATTTGAGAAGGCTTTGGGAAGCACAGCCGACGGGGATTGGTCACCCCTGCTGGCTATAGAGTGTGCGTAGCAGCACGCAGTATGCGTGCATGTGTATATGTGTGTAGGGGGAGCTGTGCATGAGCAGGTGATATCTTATCGCTGCTCACTGAAGCGTAGCTCCCCCTTTCAACTGTATGCCACTGCATTTTGGAGCTTGTCATAGACAGCTCCAGCATGCATTGGCGGACAGGGGCTGTGCCTGCCAACACACTGACTGAATTGGAAGAGGGGGTGATACACCTCCAAAAACTCAGATGATGGCACTATGTTTCTTGCACATGCGTGCAAGCAAACATAAAAAGGTAACATTAAGTACACGATTTCTTGTGGCATCTGTCTTTTTTCATTACACATAGTGTACATTTAACCACTAAAATACAGACTGAACCAAGAACCCACATTGAAATTGCTCCCCAAAAATGAATTTTCAGAGGGTGCTCTGCTAGAATCCCATCTTTTCTTCCGAAATGTCACAGAAGCCAATTGTTTCTGTAAAGTCATCATCTTGTTCATAAAAATAACATAATGAAATGTCTTCCCTGATGCCTTCCAGTCTGTTGCCTACTGGATTTGTTTCACCCTATTCACATCAAGTATCATTAGGTAATGTTAATGAATAAGGAGAATAATTAAGCCATGTATGCAACAATCTAACATAAATCTCTGCACACTAATATGCAGAACTGTAATAAATTAAGTCCCCAAACATAAAACTAAGCAGGGCCAATGACCTTTTGCATGCCGAGCAGCACACTGTCTAAACATCCTTCCTACTTCCATCTCTGAGTTACTCAAAATGTCACTGTTCAAGAGTGCCCTCAAGAAGGAACTTGCCCGAGAATCCTCATGCAGATGCCTATCCTAACTCTTAACTTGGGCCAAGCCCATCCTGTCTACCCTTCTCCACTCCCACCTCCAAAGCCCCCCTGTGACCCTGTCTCCAGCTCCCACCATCCTACCTCCTCCTAACCTAATGTCAGCTGTTGTAATCAACTGGTTTATTAAAACAACATGCATTGTACTTGTGTTTATTGTTGCTCTGAAAAATGTTCACCTGAGCTACCTGTATCTAAGTTACTGATTGTATTGACAATTGCTCATCTTTGCTGCCTGTAAACACATTTTTTTGTTACAACACTTGTTGTGGACCCCTTGCAATGAGCACCAAGCTGAAAGGTTTAGTGACATACAAAAAAATTACTGTGCTCTTCCATATGTTCAGCCCATGTGTCGGTGTATTTTCTTCAGTGAAGTTGCAGAAAGTGAGATCTCATGCCAAATGCTTAACAAATCAATGACTTCTCTAGCTATACAGTCATTATCCTTATTTATTATATGAGCCACAAAAGTCCTGTTTGTGCTGAGGACAGAGAATATAGATATAAATGCCAAATAACACCAAGGTTTAAATGTCAGATCACAGAGAACTAATTGAACAGGAATAACAGGAAGCTACGTGGTTTAGTGGTTACAGCACTGGCTTGGGAAACAGGAGCACACAGATTCAAACACAGCTAGAGTCAAATACTTAACATATGCCCTTGGGCAAGCCACTGAAACTACCAGTGTTTCAGCCCATCCAGCTCCAAAATGGGTGGAATCAGGACCCCACTGAAAACAATTATTTTGCATCACAGTTAGGTAAATAAATTCTACAATAAATACATTTCCATATCAGTACCAGGGGGCACGTGACAGGACTGGAGGGCATGTGATGAAGCTGGAGGGGGGACATTTAAAGGGAATGTAAGGAAGTACTTTTTCATTGAAAGAGTGCTGGACACCTGGAACAGACTGCCAGTAGATGTGGTTGAGACAAAAACAGTAGAGGGCTTCAATTAAGTATGAGTCAAGCATTTGTCAATGCTGAATGTTGTCTCTCTGGCATTGGCATTGGTAGCGCTGGAGCTAGAGATGCATAATAGGAGCGGCAGTGAAGTACTGAAGTGATGCCAACCCTATCCACACCCTGTAGAAAGTGACAGGCATTAGGGTGTGCATTTGGGTTGTCAGCTATAATGCTCATGCTATTGTACCTCATCCTACCCTGTAGACACTGACAAGTGTCGTAGTGTGTGTTGGAGTCTTTGGGCATTATACTTACCCCATTCCATAAGAAAATATGCTGAGGTGGGTGCAGTGTAGCAGAATGGGGTGAACTTTGTGGCCGAACAGTGTGAGGCACACCACAATGCCTGTCACTGTCTGCAGGGTGGGGGTGGGGGTGGAATGGCGTGAGCATTATAGCCAATGATCCCAAGTCACATCCCTGATGCCTGTCAGTCTGCACAAAGTGGGGGTGCTACAGTCGGAAACCCTAACACTGTAGGCATGAGTTGGTATTTTCACTCCAAATTTTCAGCATGGGCTGTCTGTGAGTCAACTCATGAAAAGCGGCACAATCAGTTTGTTAGCTGAAAGGTGGTTTTGCAGAGTGGCTATGCCGTTTGATGACACTGGGACAAAAACTAATTTTGGGCAGGATGTGGAAAATGACAACTGTATTGTTCATGAGGAGGTGTAATAAAATGGCAACGTTGAAAATCCGGAGTGAAAATATGAAAAATTGAAGTCATGAGCATGCATAGAAACTGCATAACACACGTCCATAACCCATTTATTTTGGGGAGTTTGTTAGCCACATTTTCAACATAGGCAGTTTGGGACCGCCCCTCATGAACAGTGGCGCTATGATTTTGTTAATCTGTCCCAAAAGTTGATTTTCCACAGTGACCATGCTATTGTGTGCCACATGTGTGGAAACACATTTTGGGCAGGATGTGAGAAATGACAGCTGTACTGTTCATAAGGAGGTGTGAAAAAATGCCAGTGTTGAAAATCTGGCATGAAAATATTGCAGATTTGCAAAGTTACAAGGGTGCGTGGAAACTGCACAACGCATGCTTATAACACAGTCATTTTATGGACTTTCAGCACCAAATTTTCAACATAGGCATTTTAGGAACTCTGCTCATGAACAGTTTCACCGTCACTTCTTCAAACTGTCCCAAAAACTGATTTCGCACAGTGACAGCGCTGTTCTGTGCTGGACATGCGAAAACACATTTCGGTCAGCATATGTAAAATGACAGCTGTACTGTTCATAAGGAAGTGTGGAAAAATGACAATTTTGAAAATCTGGAGTGAAAATATTACAAATTTATGAAGTTACATGCGTGCGTGGAAACTGCACAACGCACGTTTGTAAAACAGCCATTTTTTGGATTTCTCCCACCAAATGTGCAACATAGGCTTTTTGAGAGCCCCCCTCTTGAACAGTGGCACTGTCGTTTCATTAATCCGTCCTGAAAAGTGATTCCTCGCAGTGACCATGAAAATCACCTTTCAGGACCGGAATAACATCATGATGGTGCCTGAATTCATGGGTGGGGGGTGGGGGTCCCAATAACCCCATGTTGAAAATCTGGTGCAAAATTCCCAAAAATGGCTGAGATATGCAACAAAGTTTGAAAACCCTTATTTATGCTATTGTGCAGCTTACCGCATTTCTGCAGTTCATAGTCAGCTTTGGAGAGTGCAGACGTGTTCACGGTCCACCGAAGATCGTTGCGCTGGACTCCAGAGGTAAGTATGGGGTGAGGAGGGGTGTGGGGAGGCAAGGTGCACAGAGGGTGGGTGCGGGTTGTGGGAGGGGACAGGGAGACTACGAGGGACCATTTTCTTTTTTACAGGTTTAAAAACAAACAAAAAACCATCATGGGACTTTTTTTTTTTTTTTGCAGAAGATTTGGCATGCTTGGGTGGGCTCCCAGCATGCCACCTAAGTGTTTTGGGAAGGGGGATTCTGTAGCTGATGGGGGATTGGGCACCCCCTCAGCATGCAACAAAAGCAGTGGGGAAGACATTATGCCGATGGGGAGTGGGCTCCCCCGTCAGCAAAATCAACAGAGACAGGGGATAAATGCAGATGGGGTTTAGGCCCCCCATCGACAAAGAAAAACTGTTAGGGGGGCCATATGATGCTGAGGGGGATTGGGCACCCTTCGGCATACATTTTAAATGGGAGGGGGTTCAGTATGCCGATGTGGAGTGGGCTTCCCCGTTGGCATTGTGACAGGTGGTGGTTGCTTGCACTTCGGGAGGTGTGTTGTGGTCACGCTTCATGAGAGCTTTGCTCTCATTGCAGTGGACCTTTTCTTTGTTCTGGTGGCCACATTAGGAATGTGTGAGGTCAGCGCCTGCTGCTGGCTGATTGGGGAATGAGGGATGCACCTTCTGATGCATGCACTGCAATCGGCCAACAGTGACCGTGCCTCCAAATCTGCTACTACCGCGAGATGTTGGCTGGTGCGCAAGTGCGAGCCAACATAATAAATAGGGGAATATTAGTAAATAGACAGGGAGGAGTGAGGGTCACTGGAGACCAGTTACGGTCTGCAGAGACACACTAGGCAGTGACTATCTGGGCAGACTGCTTGGGCCAAGCAGTCCTTATCTGTCAAGATAGTCCATGTTTCTAAATATACTGATGTTCAGTACTGTACCTGGTACACACAGTTGCTCACACACATGGCTGCATCAGGGTAGCATGTTTAAGTTGTGCCTTAAACCACTGGGCTTGATTCTCAAAGCTTCCCCCACTGACACAAAGGGCTTGGCCACAAGGAATGGTGCAAGGTGTGGCTTGTGCCAAAAGATGTGGTAGGAGCAATTCTCAAAAGCAGCCTGCATCAAATGCAGGCTGAGTGCACCAAAGGGGGCTTGCATTGTCCTTACAGCCCAAAATGGCCTGCAGCATGGTGCTAGGGGGCTTGCAGCAGATGCAAGCTGCCACATCCCCAATTCTGGATTCTTAAAACCCTCCCCGAGGGCACACTTCTAAGTACTATTAGACCAGCCCCAGTCCCCTCTTTATTACACGTAATCACATCCCTGGTGGTTTAGCGGATCACTCTCCCTATCCTTGATCTGCCCGTATACTATATCGTATATCCTTCCATGGTGATCTAGCAGACCCTCCTCCCTATCCCTGTTCTGCCCGTATAATATAACATACCACTTTCCCTTGAGGTCTAGTGGACCCTCCACCCCAATTGACAATGTGCCCCACCACCCCACTCCACCTGTCCCATCCCCAAGCTGGTGACCGGGCACAGTCCTCCACTCTCCACCATGGCTGGCTGCTGACTGATCTGTCAATGAGCACATACTGTAACAGTTCATTGTACAGTACACACTCATGACAGTTCAGTTGGTGGCTGTCTGTGGTGGAGAGTGGAGGGCTGTGCTGGTCACTGGCTTAAGGATGGGATGGGGAGAGTGGGTCGTAGGGCACTTTCTGCCAGAGTGGGGGGTGAGGGGCCACTAGACCATCAGGGAAAGTGATACGTTATATTATAATGGTAGAACAGGGATAGGGATAGGGAGTGGGGTCTGCTAGACCACCAAGGATGTGATTGTCCCGGATTCCCCCCTTTTCCCCTCACAAAGAGACAGAGACCATTGTTTGTTGTTGTGCTCAGATTGGCAATTAATTTATTTATATATCATAATTCCATGTTCCATTTCATCATCTTTTATTATTGTATCTGTCAGAATTTCATTTATTTTCATCCATATATCAATCTCTGATCATCCCTCTTTCTTCCTCTTTTTCTCCCCCCCCCCCCCAGGTGAAAACCTGGGTGCCTTCTTCTTCTTCTCCTTTTCTGTTAGGCAACGGCAAAAACCGAGACCACTTTCTCCTTCATCTTCTTCCTCTTTTGGTGTTATTCCCTTTTCTAATACAATGGCTGAGAAGATGGCAAAACCTACATACCACCCATCCCAAGTCTTCCCTTTTGTGAATTTGCCTTCCTCCTTCTTCCCTAACAAGACTACCGCTGCTGCCATTTCACTCTTCCCTATGTTCTCTGTTTCCTCATACTTCACTGCCGCTTCCCGGCTCACCAACGCAAATATATCCACATACTCTCCTTTCCATATCTTTTCTTTTATGGCCAGTGGAACATGTTCACCTACCCTCATAGAGGGACACCTATCTCCCTTGTTCCTTTTCCCTCTTTCTCTATACCTCCCTCCTTCCCTTTCAGTACCTCTTTCTCCATCCTGATCTCCACCATGGCTGACTCCATTTGCCCTAGGCCTCCTGTCCAAAGTGCCAACACAATTTGACTAATATACTCTTTTATACTGTCACCCACTGTGCTGGGTGTGTTGCCTGGGTCCTTGTCCGAGCTTTGTTGCCTGCCATCTTCCTGGTGCCCCGTTATGGCATCCAGTGGTTGAGGGGGTGGGTGCACCACTAGCAACTGTGGGGGAACCACCATGTTCAGGAAATCCGGACTGGGTTCCCCCAGGGGGATCCTGACTTGGTCTTGGGGAGGTACTGGTGGTACTGGGTCGCTAGGGTGCAGAGGTACTGGATCGGCCACCTTGGTGGGTTCCACTACCATTGGTTGTACCCTAGTGGGACTGCATGGCCCTTCGGCCAGCCGCTTCCCTCTGCCCCTTTTTCCCTTACCGCTTTCCTCTTCTCCCCGGGTCTCCTTGGTTCCTCCCCTTCCAACCAGCTCCCACATTCTGTTGACTTTTTCCACCAATTCGACTACAGCCCTGTAAGCGTCTTCCTTTAAAGGCCTGCTTTTCTTTGGTGCCATGTCCTTCGTCCTCTCACACTGCGAAGACAACTGAAGAGAAGCAAACAAGATTCTGTTGTTAATGTATGTTTACATTATGCCCTCGTGGTACTCTCGAATCAAAAATTGTTTTTTTTTTGGTCATCCTACATTGCACTCGTACCACAGGCCCCTTCCAGCTGACCGACCTAGGTCCTCCACTTGCTCCTACCTTCACTACCTTTTTCTCCCCCCATTACCCGAAAGGCCCCTTGTCTCATCACCAGTCCCACTCCCATGGACCTCGGGATGATCGTGCCTTCCATGCGTCTCCGGTGTCCTTTCCTGTGGACTCCCGGTCCACAACTCCCCTTTTTGTATGCTTTTTCCCTGCCTCCGGTTGATACCCCTTTGGGCCTGTTCATTCCCCTTGTCATTCCCGGCCCCACGGGCCTTCGCTGGCTACTAGCCATCGCATGGTTCAAATCCCCTCTTGTCCATCTTTTTGGGCCTGCAAAGGTTCCCTCCTGTTTCATGCTGTCGCGTGCCTCCTTGTGATGCCCTTCCAGGCCCATCTTTTTGGCCTTGTCCCCTTTGGGCTGCACTACTCGGGCTTGTGGGCTGATCCTGATCCCCCCGTTTTGTGGTCCCTGCCCCCTTTAGGCCTCCTACCACTTGCGGCTGTCATCGCAGCCCTCCCTGTTTGCGCCCTTTTTCTTCCCCTGCAGCTCTGGTCCTTGGTTGCTCCCTACCCCCCCAGTGTACGTTGTCCTTTTGTTTAGGCATTGTCGTCTGCTTCCAGCTTCCCCCAAGCAAACCTGTGGCCGGACCGCGTGGTCCTGTGGCGTGTGACGTCATGCCATACACTTCGCAGCCTACTCCATGCAGGCCCCCCCTTTCTCCACCTTTCCCCGGCCTCCCCTTACCATGCTCTCCTCTGTCTGTCATCCCCTGGGTCCCCGCCCTCTCCCATAGCTCACTCCCATTCCCTTGCGGCCTTCGTGTGGCATGTGATGTCACGCCTATGTGGCCACCAGCATCCGTTTCTTGCTCCATGTCCACGCTAGGCCTCACTGCTCAGGCCTCCTACATGTGCCTTCTCTGTGTGGTGCTCCACACCCCATCGGGCAACCAGCTGCATGCACAGGATCCATGCTTTCTGTGATCCCCCCGCTGATTACCTCCCGGTTTCCTTTTACCATCCCCCATTCCCTTCTGGGCTGTCCCGCCAGGCCCCTTACCACACTTCCCTTAGTTCCCTGCTACAAATCATCACCACTGTGCAAACAACCACAACCCCTTCTGCATTTCAGTGCCCTGCCTCCTCCTTTTCGCCACAGAGTGCTCGCAACCCCCATTTATGCTCACTGTCTCCTGCCTTTCTTTACATTTTCTCCCCAACGCTCCTTTACCGCTGCCATATGCATTGCTCCACGAAATAACAACTGCTGCCTGTGCCACTAACACTCAAGTTCCTTCTGTTAAAAACCTGCTTTGTCATCACTGCTGTCTGTACATCACGCTCAAAAGGACAACACAAATGCTCGCTATTCTGAAATATGCAGTCATTTTACTGTGCTTACATTTTTTTTTCACATCCCTCTGACTCCACAACTGTTTTTGTACCTCTGTACTGCCCTTCAGATGCTATGTAATTAACATTTTGCTATGGGTTTCAAACACAAAACTCTTACATCACAGTCAAACACCAAAGCCCCTACCCTTCTGCATTCTTGCCCCTCTGGTTTTATATTCTTCTCTCTCTCTCATTCCTTTCTTTTCTCTTGTCTTTTTTTTTCAAATTCAACACCTTTCTACCATGCTGTTTGTTTTTTCCTTGCCTCTTTCCTTGTTGCACAAACCTTCCAATTAATCTGCCTGTCCGATGTGCTGCAGTTCCAAAAGATCAAAACTCCAGCAAAAAGTGGCTGAAACCCCTCTGTGCTGTCCATTATGTACCTCCACTTGCCCCAACCCTTCATGTTGCCAGGCCATTGTTCTATGCCCTGTCCCTTCCCCTTCCTTCCCCCTTCCCCTTCTGAGCACAACCATCCTAATGAAAGGGAAGGGGTACACCAGGACAACCTGGTCTGCCCCTTAAAGTGCAAACTCCATTATTTGTAATAAAAAGGGGGTCAGGCTGGGGGGTTCTGTGAGGCACCAGGAACTGCTGTATATTTTACATGTATAAGTGCCACCCTAGCCCACCCACAGCTAGCAGCAAACCTCTCGGTTGTGCCGTCTCAGTGGTGCACAACCACCTTTGTCACAAGCTGTAGGACTTAGTCGCTAGGACCCTACCCAATACAGAATCAGGTGCATGGTCCCTAGGGCACCAGCAATCGGCACAATCTGCTGTCCATGCAGCTTGTGCTGCCCTTTGAGAATTGAGCCCACTGTGTCTGATGCTTGTGCTACTGCTCTCAGGAAATGCATGAATCTTTTTCACTGGTTCAAGTATTACACATTCTCTGTATTGTTAGGCAAATCTCAGAACAGATAATTTTCACCATGTTCCTTAAAAAAATGGGGAAATAATAAAATGTGCTTACAGCACAGCATTACTGTAGAACAACCAGTGAGGCAGTGACACACATACAGTACCTGACATACAATGATCTCCCACACTTGTCCCAGAATGTCAACATATTTCCTCCTATTCTGCAGATTTAAGTGTGAGGCAGCATAGTGCCACAAACAAAATGTCATGGCACTCTTCCTTCAATGCAAATAATCAGGAGTCCATACAACACTTTGCACCAAAACTTTCTTGTTTATTAGGCAGTTAGCCACAACTGGAGAGAAACACAAAAACACCTGATGTTTCACCTGTTATAGGCTTTATCTAAAGCCTATAACAGGTGAAACATCAGGTGTTTTTGTGTTGCTCTCCTGCTGTGGCTAACTGCTAACTGCCTAATAAACAGGAAAGTTTTGGTGCAAAGTGTTGTACGGACTTCTGATTATTCACCTTGAAGGGTGTGTCTCGTTACTTTTTGTTTGCTGAACTGTATACTTGTCACTTGGCACCCAGGTCCATCTGAGTGGCTCTGTCTACGAATGGCAACATAGTGCCATAAACCAGTACAGATTTGGCAAACTGGGACAATTCTGGCTGCCTTTGAGGGGACTGTAATGAGGGATGCCCTCAGTGCACCATGTTGACCCTGTAAACAATGACAAATAGTCAGTGACAGGCTTATGCAGTGTGTGTCACAGCACAAATGTGAGTACTATATGAGTAGCAATGTACATAACTGTAATTAGGGTATGGTTTGCAGACGCATACTCACTGCAGCTTTGGCCCAAGGGGTTCACCCATGCCACAGTGACAAACATTTTGCTGATGCCAATTATGGAACCGTCAAAATGTCACCAAGCACAGCGGTGCCAAGCATTTAGTCTCCTGGGAGGTACAGTGCTGAAGCACCCTCCCAGGAAATGATCGGCTTTTGCAGGGGTGGAAGTCCCCACACCTCCCAGAACAAAATATAACCTCCGCCAGGTGGACATGCCTGGAAGGGGTAGAAACCAAGTGGGGGCAAAGGGTGACATGAGTGAGGGGAGATCTAAAATTAAGATTACCCCTTTCACTGCTGCCATTGCTGCGGTGACAAAATTGACACAACTAAATATACTCATTAACATTTACCACTAACAGAAACCTCTGAAATATCTGCTGCACCCGTATGAAGGCAGCACGCTTATTTGCAAGGGCAGAGCCTTAGCGTAGCACTTTGGCACTAATAGGTTTTGCCTGTGCTACAAGGATCTTGAATATAAACCCTACCCACAAACTGGGCACAATTAGCACAGGCAAACACCCCTTCATGCTGGTGCTAACTTTTGAATATCTGTCCTAGGCTGATCAACTAATAAAAGACCTGCTGACTCGTCCCAAAATCCAGTTTACCTTTGTTGCAGTTATGTCACACTGGACATGCTGCTTGTAATTTTTAATGATGCCATGTCCCAGATCTCCTTTCAAAGATACTTTAGCTATCAGTGTGGCTTAGCTGGTAGCATAGTCAGTTCTGAGTCAGAAGGTCATGGGTTTTAGTGCCACACTGAGATCAGACATATATCATAAATGCTGGAACCCAAGTGCAAACGAGGGTAATGCTGTACTGTCGGACTGTGCCCTCCATTGGATGAAACATTAAAATGAGGTCCCTTTTGCTCATCTGTGGTGCTGCCCTTGTTGGTGTCCAGGAAAGATAGGGGATTCTCCCCATTGTCCTGGTCAGCATTCCTTTTTCCATAACAAAGAGTTCATGCAATTGTCCAAGGCTGGGTATAGGTGCTGCTGGGTGAAATGGCTGCCATCGCATGTTTCCAATGACTTCACTACCAGTCTCTCATTGTTTTTGAGACACTTTGGGTATAATGTGTATGAAAAGTGCTATAAACAGTGACACCGGCCAGGGTGCAATGCAATACCGTGCAGTATAGCTGCAGTGTGCTGCAGTATAGCTGCAGTGTGCTGCAGTATGCTGCAGGAACAGAGTAACTGAAAGGCAATTAAGCCCTTTTGTCATGAAATATTTTATGTCATGTCATTTACTGCAAGGTATTGAATTGCATCATGGCTGGCACTGTTGTAAATGCTAATTCTTCCCTACTTATTTTAATACCATTTAGGTAGTATCTAGTCTCACAGCTTTTTGATCCCACGTGTAGTGATACTCATTTCTCATGGTTAAATTGAATCCCTTTCTGCTGTGCTTTCATAACTACAATGTACAAGTCCTTCTGTAGAGTCAATATCTACCTCACTGTTGCAGGTCCTCCCAATGCTGAGCTATCAGCAAGTCTGTTAAACTACTTTGTTACATTTGTATGCATATCACTTATATGTTAAAAACAGGCTTGGTTCCGACACAGAACTCTGTGGCACTCTACTTGTCATCAGACTCTTGCTGTACAAGCCCTGCTTTTCCTTTTCGAGATTAACATAGAAACATAGACTTTGAAGGCAGATAAGGACCACTTGGCCCACCCAGTCTGCCCATTTCCCCTACCTACTGGATAAACTGCAGATTCTAGTTAACCAACAGACTACTTCCTGCAACCCCCCCACTATAATTGCCTTATGTCTGTCCCATGCATGTTTGAATTCCCCCACTGTTTTAGACCCCACAACCTCTCCAGGAAGGCGGTTCCATGTGTCCACCACTCTCTCCGTGAAAAAAAATTTCCTCACATTTCCCCTGAGCCGTCCCCCTCTATCTTTAAATTGTGCCCCCTTGTTCTTACACATCTCTTTTTCTGAAAGATACTACCCTCCTGGACTTTGCCGATTCCCTTGAGGTACCTAAAAGTTTCTATCATGTCCCCACTGTCCCTCCTTTCATCAAGGGTATACATATTAAGCTGTCTCAGTCTCTCTTCATATGGTTTCTGATGTAGACCCTGCACTATTTTAGTTGCCCTCTTCTGGACTGCTTCCATCCTGTCTATGTCGTTGCGTAGATGAGGTCTCCAAAACTGCATGCAGTACTCCAGATGGGGTCTCACCAACTGTCTGTATAGAGGGATAACCACTTCCCTTTTTCTACTTGTGATGCCCCTCCCTATGCATCCCAGTATCCCCCTGGCTCTTCTTACTGACTTCTCATATTGCTTACCCACCTTTAGGTCATCTGATATGACTACCCCCAGGTCCTTTTCCGTTATTGTTGTTGTTAGTACCTCCTCTGCTATTGTGTACTCTTCTCCTGGATTTTTATTTCCCAGGTGCATTACTTTGTACTTCTTTGCATTGAATCCAAGTTGCCATATGTCTGACCATTCCTTCAACCTTGCCAAGTCCCTTCTCATCCTTTCTACCCCCCCTTGTGTATCAACTCTGTTACAGATCTTTGTGTCATCTGCAAAGAGGCATACCTTTCCTTCCAGACCCTCTGCAATGTCACCTATAAAGACGTTAAATAGGACTGGACCCAGTACTGAGCCCTGAGGTACTCCACTAGTAACCTCCCTTTCTTCGAAATGCGTTCCATTCACTCTCACCTTCTGTGTTCTGTTGTGCAGCCAGTTTGCTAGCCAGGCTACCACCCTGGGACCCACTCCCAGGCTGGCTAACTTGATTATTAATATTTTGTGTGGGACTGTGTCCAATGCCTTGCTAAAGTCTAGGTAGGCCATATCCACAGCCCCTCCCTGGTCTATTACTTTGGTCACCCAGTCAAAGAAATCGATTAGATTCATGTGACATGACCTTCTTGCTGTGAATCCATGCTGCTTTGGATCCTGTGCCCCACTGGCCTCTAGGTACTCAACAATTCTTTCTTTCAGAAGTGATTCCATCATGCATTTGGCTGCACTGAATTTGAGACTCCAGGAGTCTGACCAGTCATCCAGATTGTTTGGGTCCTTCGGAAGTTTGTCCCCATCCTCAAGGGAGTCCACCCACCCCGCCACCTTAGTTTCCTCTGCAGCTTAAATAACTTACTGGAGACACAGCACTGAAGATCATTGATGAAAATATTGAACAGTAGTGGCCCCAGCACCATACTCTTAGGTATTTTGCTGAGTACCCTATTCCACTGAGAGTAGTGCCCATCCACTACAGCCCTCTGCTTTCTGCACTCAAGCCATGTATCAATCCACACCTTCTGTATGTTTCATATATACCACACAGGTTTACTTTGTCCAGAATCGTGAGCTGTGCCACAGTGTCAGACACCTTGCTGACATTAACACAGGCCACAGCTGTAGTCCTGCCCCACTCCACCTCCCCACTCACACTCTCAAAAAAGGTGGTTAGCTTAGTTTGACCTGATATGTCCCTTAAAAAAACCATGCTGAGAGGGGATAAGAACCTTGGCTTCAACCAAGTGCTCTTTCATGGGGTTACATACAGAGGTGGGTTTTGAGACCAGGGAGACAGAAACCAAAAAAGATATACATTATAGAAACAAAACAGGGTATGCAGATATTACTTGGGAATGTACTAGCATGGTGCCCACCCTTTTAAGGTTGTGGAATGGACTGTTCAAACTTTAAAAAGTACTATAGGAATGGATGGTTATTATAAGTCACTTACTTCATTTCAGCCAATCAGCGAAGAGAGTCACTGTACCTCTTATCCTCTGTAGAGTGGTCTCTCATGCAGGAGCATTAGAAGGGGGGTATGCTTCCCTCAACCAACTCTAGTAATTTATAATAACTTAATATAGCCTTTGAGGGGTGTCTCTTATGGTATAAGAGACTCCTCTCATGAGGTTTGGGCAGACAGAATTGCTCCACTCACTTTACGGTCCTCTCACCCAAACCTCATGGTCGAAGTCTGTTATCCCATATCAGACACACCTTGGAGGTCCTGTTAGCTTATAGTATAAATCAGATGCCATGTCTGACAGAAATTTTAGGCAACATTTTGTGTGGACAATCCATCATCTCATTTACTCAAAGACAGACTTCAGGGCTTTAAAGATTGACCCAAAGGCTGGCAGCACTGCGCTCATGAGAAGAATGAAACTGAAGCAGGTTTTTAATGTTCAGACAAAAATTTACTGTAAAAAATGCTTGACAAATCTCAACTATTACAGCAGTTCAACAACTTCCTGAAAAAGGCTGTCCCCTAGTGCCTTGACTGTCACGAGTCTTCAAAGGGGGTGAAGCTTAGCGAGCTTCCTGATCGTCCGGGGACTATTTTTCAATTCAAAAGAACACAGAAGAGAATGGGCCATCCACAAGCAGGATCTCTGGCATCTTCTGGCTCAGGAGAGTGTTTTACACCCAGATGGGAGGAGACTGAGATGAACACATTTGACGAGAGGTGACGGAGACTATGCAGCAATCTAAACAAAGCTGAAAGCACAGGGAGCACGAATGAAGGTATCCGAAGTGCATTTATTCAGTTTGAAAAACTGTTAATTAAAAAGATTGAAATTAGTTATACCATTAGTACACTCGAGGAATACATAGACCGGGGGCAAGCACCTAGGGGGCTCAGGACCTTGATAGTACCCTTGAGTGGGTTGGAGGAGTTCCAGTTCAAGGAAGAATGGATAAAAGCTGCTACTGAGTGTTCTAAAATATTCCTAGAACTTCTCATAAGGGATGATCTGAGTAAGCATTCTGAACTATCTAAAGAAATACAGCAAATTAAAGTGAATATAGCCACCTTTAAGGCCAGTGTAGAATACATAGACTATAATGAACAGCTAAGAAGTAAAATTCGAAACACGAAGCTGAAGTTATACAAAGGAAAATTATCAAATTAAATCGAGACAAAAATGATTATGAGAAAGGGGATATTTTAAGTTGGAGCAAAGCCAGATCTAACAGTAGGGGCAGATCTAGATCAAGAGTGAGATTTGCCAGGAATGAAAGAGAGAAACAGCCTCCTAAAAATAAAAGAAACATAGAAGAACAACTGAAAAAACAACAAAGGTATCTGATAAAGACCCCCATTTTCAGAAGCACCCCCCACCCCTAAAAGAAAAGGGAAATGATAGACAAGAAGAGGCAACTAGGAGGACGCTATACACATAGGTACCGAGAGACAACTGGGGGAGAGATAGAAGGGTCTCATTTACAGATACTAAATTTATCGTCTTTAGTATTGGACAAACATCAAGAATCTGTTTTAAGAAAAGGGTTAAGCATCATTCCTATCCTAACAATCAACACATTTAAAGTTTTTGTTGATCTGAATAAATTCTTCAGAAAACTGCATTTTAAACTTCATTTTCCAAAGGAACAAGGATTTGGAACCTAGTTTCTCAGTGACGAATACATGGGTTTCACAGTAGGAAATGAGACTGTTCATTTAGAAGATCTAAATTTAATTTTACAAGAAAGAGTGGATCAGAACACCAATAATGGTAAAAATACTAATAGAGATGAGAATGTGGATCAAAGGATACAAAGTTATACTCCCACCACAGCTCCTGGAATAATGGACACTGCAATGGACACTACAATGGATATGCTGGAAGATTTATTCTTTGAAAATGAACATGAGCTTGAACTCCTGACTTCCCAGGTGGGAATTGATAATAGTCAGTTAGCAGCTAGCAGAGATTTTAAAAAACTAAGGAAAATGTTATTTAAACCTAACTCAGAGTTTTGCCCTAAAACCTACAACAATGTCATTTATACATATGAGAAGGTTGTGTCAAAACAAGTTAATAATTGAATATAAAACAAGCATTTGTCAATGCCGGAATTCGTCATTGGGATTGCTGTTGGTATGCACCGATTTGCAGGACTACAGTTCCCAGCAGAAATAACAAGTTATCCCACCATGTTCACATTCCCATTGAAATACAGTGGAGTGCATACCTGTTTCCTCAATTCATGATCTGGCTTTGAAGAGTGACGATGTGTCTGCGGTTCAGAGAAGATGAGGGCACTGTAGCCCCACCATGGGTTTGGGGGGGGGGACGTTATGGTTAGAAACTCTAACGCCCCAGGCATTTGTTGGTATTTGCACTGCAAATCTTCAACATGGCCTTTTGTGACCCCCACCTCATGAAAGCATTTGGGACCTCTGCTCATGAACAGCAGCACTGTGATTTTGTTAATCTGTCCTAAACATTGATTTCACGCAGCGACCGCACCATTCTGCATCAGATATGCGAGAACACAGTTCGGGCAGGATGTGAAAAATTACAGCTGTACCATTCATAGGGAGGTGTGAAGAGATGGCAGTGTTGAACATCTGGAGTGAAAATATTAAAAATGCTTGAATGCGTAGGTGGAAACTGCACAACACACGCTCGTAACAGTCATTTAGTGGAATAATTTCACCAAAATTTCAACGCAGGCATTTTGTGACCTCTGATCATGAACACTGTCATTATGATTTTCTTACTCTGTCCCGAACATTGATTTCCCACAGCGACTGTGCCATTGTGCGTCAGGTGTGTGAAAACACATTTTGGGCAGGATGTTAACAATGACAGCTGTACTGTTCATAAGGAGGCATGCAAAACTGACAATGTTGACACTCTTGAGTGACAATATTACAAATTCTAGAGGTTACAAGTGTGCATGGAAAATGTGCAACACACACTCGTAAAACAGTAATTTTATGGACTTTTGTCACCAAATTTTCAACACAGGTATTTTGAGACCTCCACTAATGAACAGTGTCACTGTAATTTTTGTAATCTGTCCCAAACACTGATTTCCCACAGCAATCATGCTATTCTGTGCTGGATGTGTGAAAACACATTTTGGCCAGGATGTGAAAAGTGACAGCTGTACTGTTCATGAGGAGGTGTAAATAAACACCAATGCTGAATATGTGGAGTGAAAATATTACATATTCGCGATGTTACAAGTGTGCTTTGAAACTGCAAAATGCACACTTGTAACACAGTCATTTTTGGGAATTTTTTCACTAAATTTTCAACATAGGCTTTTTGGGAGCCCTCCTCATGAACAGTGACACTGTCATTTCATTAATCAGTCCCAAAAGGTGATTCCACGCAGTGACCACAAAATCACCTTTCGGGACTGAATAACCAGATGACAGTGACTGAATTAATGAGATGGGGTCCTAAGAACCCCATGTTGAAAATGTGGTGCCACAATTTGCAAAAATGGCCAAGATATGTACCAAAGTTGGAAAAAAAACAAACATTTATGCCATTATACAGCTTACTGGCATTTCTACAGTTTGCAGGCTTTGAAGAGTGCAGATGTGTTCCTGGTCCACCAAAGATCATTGTGCCAGGCTCCGGAGGTAAGTATGGGGTGAGGGTGTGTGTGGGGAGGTGGGTGTGCAGTGGATGGCTGCGGGTTGGGGGAGCTGCCACCGGACTCAACTAGGGACTGTTTCCTAGTTTACAGGTTTAAAAAAATGTTAGAACATCGTAGGAAGGTTTTTTCTTTATTACAGGGTCTTTTGGCATGCTGGGGTGGGCTCCCAGTGTGCCACCTGAGTGTTTGGGGGGCTGTAGCCGAAGGGGATTGGGCACCCACATTGGCACATATAAGTGTTGGGCATCAAGAGCCAAGGGGGATTGGGCATACCCCTTGGGACACAAGTAATAGGGGCAGGCATTATGCTGATGGGGAGTATGCTCCACCATCGGCAAAATGACCTGGAAGGGGGCAGCCGACAGGGGGACTGGGCACCCCCATCAGTTTGTTTTTTGGTTTTTAACTATGAGGAGGCATGCAGAAGTCCTTGTCTCAGTGTGTTCACACTGCTGTAAGCTACAGCAGTGTGAACGCACAACCAGGAATGCAATGCAGTAATGCAACTTCAAAAGACCGAGCCACACCACTATTAGTGCGGCTCCATCCTTTGAAAAGTTGTCCAACTCAGCCTGAACAGCTGAAAGTGAGGCGTTATCACCAGCTTGCTGACTGATCTGCCTGCCACTGACCTGCCCCAAGAAACAGAGCTCTCCATTGGGCACACCCCTGTACAGCACCTTATAGCAATGAGTTTGTCTGCGCCTGCACGTCACGACGAACTCAAAAATGACAAAGCAAGAAAGTATAATTTGACAAAATGTGAAAGAGATGCACTGAATAAATTATCTAAAGATGATACAGTGGTATAAAATCAGCCGATAAGGGCAGAAACATTGTGATACTTGGTAGAGACCTGTATAGGGAAATAGTTATGAAATTGCTAAATGATAAAGACAGTCACAGTAGATTAGTATCAGACCCCACACCTCAGTATAGGAAAGAGCTGTATACATTGTTGAAAAGATCCACAGACAATGGAGATATATCAGAAAATGAACATGGATTTTTGTGAAAGGAATACCCAATAATACCAGGGTTCTATATCCTCCCAAAGATACAAGAAGTAAGGGGGGGGAGTACCCCCAGGTAGCCCAATAGTTTCATGGGTAGGCTCTTTAGCTCAAAACTTATGGACATTTTTGGATTTTGTTTTGCAACCAGCTGTTGGTCATTTGAGATCCTACATAAGGAACACCACAGATCTACTTGACAAACTGCAGGGTGTCACATGGGAGGAAGATTGTAGTTGGTTGGGAATAGATGTGGAGTCATTGTACACCTCCATAAATCATGAACAAAGTATAGTTGCCACAGCATCTTTTCTAAACCAGTACCAGGGAACAGAAGCAGTACCGATAGAATTTATTAGAGATTCTTTAGAGTTTGTTCTGAATCACAGGTTTTTTGTATTTTAAGGTGCTTTTTACAAACAGAAGCATGGCACAACAATGGGTACAGCAATGGTACCCTGCTATGTGAATCTTTTCCTTGGTTATTGGGAGAATACAATCATTTTTGACAGAAACATTAATCCATTTTTTGATCACATAAAGAATTGGTATCGTTTTATAGACAATATCATCTGCATTTGGCAAGGAGACAGGAATAAAATACCAGAATTTATGGAATGGCTAAATAATAACAGGTTAAATCTTAGATTTACACATACCAGTGACCCTATTACATTAGATTTCCTGGATCTGAATTTATCAATAGAAAAAACAGGAGAGCACAAGTGCATTATTAACACAAAGACATACAGAAAAGTAACAGCCACCAACTCAGTCCTGCACTATGAAAGTGTTCACCCCCTTAGTTTAAAGAGATCAGTACCTTACAGTCAACTTTTATGCTTAAAAAGGAAACTGCAGCACAGCACAAGATTTTGAAGTACAGGCTAAAGAACTGATTGAGAGGTTTAAGATATGAGGGGTATGGCAGTAACTTACTCAAGTCATCGAAAGGAAAGAGTGGAGAAAATTGATAGAACTGAACTACTAAAGAAACAGGGGACAACATCTAAAAGAACTACACCATGTACCTTTATAACAGAATATAATGAGATAGCAGGTCAGACTGGTAACATCATATACAAAAACTGGCCCATCCTGCTTAGTGATGAACTAGTAGGGAGTGCTGTAGGTGTGAGTCCCCATGTTTCCTTCAGTAGAGCCAATAATCTAAAAGATAAATTGGTTCACAGTAGACTACGGAAAAATAGTCTCCACCGATAGCCAGATGTGGCTACCCAAGAGGCCTGTAAGTTTCTATAAATGTCAAAGATGTAACATTTGTAAGTATGCAGCTGCTAGCCCCAAGTTCCAACATCCCAGAAACCCCAGAATCAGTGTCAATATTAGAGAATTAATAACATGTGACACCTACTGTGTGGTCTATGCCCTCTGGTGTAGTTGTGACTTGGTATACGTTGGAGGAACTGTGAGACCTTTAAAGCAGCATGTGCAAGAACACATCAGGTCTATTATTAACAAATGACAGGATACTGCTGTAGGCACACATTTTGTGCAATTTCACAACTCTATGCCTAATGATCTTAGATTTATGGGCATAGAGTGGGTATCCCCTCCGAAATTAGGAGGTGGCAGACCAAACACTTTGCTTGAAAAAGCAAGTATGTGGATTTTTTAACTGGATAGTGTTAAACCTAATGGTATGAATGACAAATGGGACATAAAACCATTTTTAAAGAAAAAATAATGGCACTAAAGCAGTGGAATTGATTTGCACCATTAATAGAAGCTCAATATGAATATGCAAAAGACGCACACATTTTGTTTCCTTGAACTAATTAGATTTTTCTTCATTTTCTCCTTTTAGGAGTGTCATGCTTCTTTATGCAACACAGTAACTGGAAAACCTCTACCTACCCAGAGATATACAAAGAATGGAGCTGTGCCTGCCAATGCTTTGATAACAATCACTCCAATTTGCTGTGTTTTCTAAAAATGTTTGCAAATAACTGGAGAAGTGAACTTAATTTAAATGTTTTAATTTTGGAAGTATGGCATCCATCACATAATAGGATTTATATAATTTCTACAAAATTATTGGGGCTGGATATTCAAAAGGGTTGCTCCATGTGCAAGTCCGAAATTGTGCCATTCTGCCATATTCAGCAGGAGGCAGTTGCGCCCCCCCCAAGTCAAGCTGAGCAACAGCGCAATGCTAATGAAGGCATGCTCAACTGGAGGGGGAGGAACCATGCATAAACTGCACAGCCCGATATTCAGAGGGCTGTGCAGAGTTGTGCAGGTGCAACCCCCAACCTGCGCCTGCACAACTTTGAGCAAAAAAAAGGAGTAAGTCGAGGGCCACCCACAGGTGAGCTGCCACATTGCAGGGTGCAACACAGCAGCTGCCACCTGTGGTGGCCCAACTTACTCCTGTACTCCTGCAGCCCGATCACGGGCATAACTGTTGTAATCCCCCTCCTCGACTGCCCGATCGCGGGCATAGTGACAAACTCCCTCTGAGCGGTCGGCACGGGCATAAGTGACAAACCCCCTCCCCAGATTGGCCCGATCCACGGGCATAAGTGAAACACTCCCCCACTAGCCCCGATCGGGCAGAACAGATTCAACCCCCAGAACATATCCCTGGTGGTCCAGTGGTCCGCGAAGCCAGATCAGGTATTAGAGTCCACCACCCCAAGGTCCACCTACCCTGGTGATATAGTGGCCCCACCCCACCCACCCACGGGCCCCACCACCTCGCTCTCCCGCCAGCCGGCGGCGGGGGCAGCATCCACCCGCCTGCTGACTGACTGCTCGGTAGGGCTGCCGCCATTGGTTCAGAGCAAGAGCCAATGCATACCAACAGAGCAGCGTCAGATATGTGAATGAATTCATTCATTCACATATCTGAACTAGTTATTACAGTAGGCAGCTGCTTCCTGGCTCTTGCTCTGAACCAATGGGCGTGCAGCCCTATCGAGCAGTCAGTCAGCGGCGGCGGGCGGCAGGTGGGTGGGATGCTGCCGCCGCGCCGCTGACGGAGGGACGGGTGGTGGGGCCTCCGTGGGTGGGTGGGTGGGGGTCACTAGATCACCAGGGTAGGTGGACCTTGGGGGTGGTGGACTCTAATGCCCATGATCAGGCTTCATGTCCACTGGACCACCAGGGATATGTTCTTTGGGGAGGGTTGAACTCTGTTCTGCCCACAATCGGGCTAGTGGGGTGGGGTTTTTTCATCATGCCTACAATCGGGCCAGTTGGGGGTGGGGGATTTTTTCACTTATGCCCGCGATCGGCCAGTCGGGGGAGGGGGTTTTATCACTTATGCCCGCGATCGGGCCAGTCGGGGAGGGGGTTTTGTCACTTATGCCCGCGACCGGGCCAGTCGTAGGGGGTTTATTCACTATGCCCGCGATCGGGCCAGTCGGGGTAGGGGGTTTATTCACTTATGCCCGGCGATCGGGCCAGTCGGGGAGGGTTTTTTCACTTATGCCCGCGATCGGGCCAGTCGGGGGGAGGGGGGATTACAACAGTTATGCCCGCGATCAGGCTGCAGGGAGCATTGGTCCCCGATGGCTGTTGCCTGGCAGGGCGCCAGGCACAAGTCCTCGGGGATCGGTGCACCTGCATGCTAATGGCATGCAAATGGGGCCATAAATAGATGCAAATGGCCCCCTGTACCTTGCATGAATTATGGCCCCATTTGCATGTCACCTTTTGAATATCGGAAATTTGCGCATGGCGCAATGGAACTTGCGCCACCGCATCTTGAATGCTCCACTCTGACCACTTGCAGTGGCGCAAGTTCCACTGCGCCATGCACAGTGGCTGTGGCCAGGGGGTGATATTCAAAGGAGTTGCTCAATAGCGCAACTCATTGAATATCGCCCCGGCCACACCCCTGCGCAACTATTTTGTGCAGTGCAAGGGCTTGCGCCTCAGAATGGCGCAGTTTGAATATCCAGCCCTTGATGTATAGATGAATTTGTTAGATTAGATTAAATAGGTTTTGTCTCTTTAAGCAGCACTAAGGTGGCTCTTCCTTTGTTAAAAAGTTCATGAAAGAAATGGAAATCGAGTGATGTCGTGAATTAATTATGGAATGAGCATGCTATAATAGACAAGTTCTCCTACCTAGGCCTCACCCCCTTTGAAGACTCATGAGAGTTGAGGCACCAGGGGTCAGCCTTTTTCAGGAAGCCACTGAACTGCTGTAATAGCTGAGATTTGTGAAGCACTTCTTTCAGTAAATTTTTGTCTGAACATTAAAAACCTGCTTCAGTTTCATTCTTCTCGTGAGCGCACTGCTGAAAGCTTTTGGGACTTCGTCTTTGTGGAGGTAAGCCGCCTCTGAATCACAGTGCTACCCGGCCCAGTTTTGTTGATTTCACGGTGTTTCTTGCTGGACACTTTAAAGATGGGCTCCAATGACCAGTAAAAGAATTACAGCTAGCATCAGCAGATCCCAATTACGAAACAATCCAGAAATAAAACTGAATTTCCAGCCATTCTGCTACTAAAAAGGATATGTACATCAAAACAAGACTCTTGTTCTTTACATTTCAACTTGCCCTGCTCCTAGTAAGGGGCAGAAATAAGACCCATGCATACTCCTGTTTGTGACATCATAGTCTGTTCCATAGCAACAGGTCGTGATGTCCCAAGCAGTGTATTATAATCTTAGCTCCTGAATAGCATCAGTACAAACTAAACTGTAATGGATAAGGGTAATGTTTTCATACATTCATTGGTTTCATAGGTCTTATGAGCAAAATAAGGCAGACTGCCTTATTTATTTGCTCACTGTTTCTCAATGGCTATATCTTGATATATCTTGAAGTATCATATACTAATCAAACTGCTCTTCAAATGCCTTCATAGACCTACTCTCAGTTATTCACCCAGGTAAATTATTCCACATGCTAACCACTCTTTGGGTTATTCAAACCTCTCTCTGTTGATGATCTATAGTAATCTCCTTTTGTTTGCTTCTTATGTCCCCTTCTCTCAAAGTATTATCACTCGAGGCCCAAACACCCCCACAGGTCTGTAATTTTGGTGGCCCTGTAGAGGAAAAACATGTCTCCCGTGAGACACCTTTGCTTAAGACAGTATAAATCGAGTTCCTTCATTCTCTCTACGTATGATTCTCCCTGAGGCCCTTGATCAGATTCACTATGTTGCACTCCCTCTACTTTCCTGATCTCCCTTCTATGGTATGGTAACCAAAGCTGCTCACAGTACACAAAATGTGGCCTCAGCAATGCCATAAGGAGTGGCATTATTACATCCTTATCTCTACTCATTATATTTTTTGCAATGCAACCAGAAGTCTATTAGACCTTTTTGACCACTTCTTTACATAATTCTTCTTAAAGGTGATAGGAAATGATTTTTACATAGTTAACTGGCCTCCCATTCTCCTGTCTATGTCAGTTATGTATTTTGATAAGCTCTGACCAATTTTTGATAAATAAATAATCTATCTTTGTGGTGACAGATCCACTTAAAGTTCCACTTACCTCTGCAACTACTGCTCTTTCATTTCATATTTCAACATGTTACACTTGGTCCCCTCACCCATATTGGAAACCCACTGTACACCTCTGACAGCATCTACAGTATTACCTAATTGCAGCACCAATGAGCTATAATCATTGCTAACCCATAGGGTACAGGTACCTACCATATAAGATTAAGGTATCAGGGACATTATTAGTGATTGTTACTGTGAGTATTGAAAACATATAAAGTAGGTAAGTCCATGAAAAGGGGTTACCAAAGTGTGACATGAGGGTCAGTTTTTCAAACCCACAAAAGATCAGTTTTAATAAACTTGTCAATACACTGTGACCCAAGCATGAAAAACATACCAGATTGTGAGATTACTTCCTATCAGAAATTTGAGAAAAATCACCTTCAGTATTGCATGTGTAATGGTGGACACCAAACATTGCACGTGCAACAGTGGACACAACAGTTGTTTTCCTTTAAAAAAAAAACTTTGTTTTTCTTCACTTTATTTTACTAAGCATTTCAAGACACTATGACCCAAGAGTGAAAAAGGGACTATGTTGTGGGATAACTCCATATCAGATCTGAGAAAAAAATCACCTTCAGCATTGCTCATTTAACAGTGGACAACAAACATTGCATGTGCAACAGTGGACACCACACAACTGTTTAAGTTAAAAAAACATTGCCTGCACCCCGTCTCAATAAAGTCCTGCAGTACTTTTAAGACCCCATCCCAAAAGAAAATCCCCACTAAAAATAAGCTAGTGCTTTTGCTGAAATTTTGGAGAACATGTAAAAAATGCAAATTGCTTGGACACCACAGTTGTACACACCATGCAGCACTTTGGGTGAACCAGAAATTGTATATGCATTGAAAAACTAGGGTGAAAATGTCTTCATTAACAAGAGACGACACCAGAGGCAGTTTTCAACATAACTTTACTGAAGTACAACTAAAATAAAATAAAATCTGCATAGAAGCAATGGAATATACTGTGGTTTTGCATGTCACATTTTGCTAGGAAAAATCTGTGACATTGTGGAGCTAGACATTGAATAAAAACAAAATGGGTATACCTGGGTTTCTCAAACTAAGAAATGTATCTGTACTTGTGGCTACCTTTTAAATTCACTTATCATGACTGCAGTGGCTGTTGTTAATTTTTTTTAAATCAATGTACAATGTATCTGGCACATTGGTACCCCCGTGTCATGGAATTACCCAAGTAATGTACCAAGAATGCATTTCTGTGTCTTTTGCCTAACTCATATTCTAATCTTCTGAGAAGTCACACACTGCATTGTACAGTCTGCACTGCCACCATGCAGATTTATGTAACACTGCATTCATTTTCTGTATTTTGTAAGAATCCTTTGTATTCACTTTTAGCTGACTTTACATATTTTGTATATCTTTAGATACACTATGGAGCCACCTAACTTTTGGCCAATAGGGCATGTTTTGTATATCTAATTTACACACGAAGAACTAGCTTCCATAGTGATTATTTTACTACATAAGCTAATGAATGACATCTTCTCCTCGAGATCGAGACCGTCTTCATATCCTGGGGTATAGGGAAACTCTGGCTCCCAGTGTCTACTTTGGTAAGGCTCTGATTAGGGCATATGTCTGATTTTGTGTAATAAACAAGTTTATTACTGCTTATGCAATTTGTCTATTGTTTCTTTGGTTGGTTTATTACCACCAAGAGCCTGAGAGGTAATTCAACTTTATATTTTGCCAGCCATGTGCAGGTGGTCTGAACTAACAGGGTCTCACTCCTCAACTGTCTTTCTAATGGGTAGCAAGTAGGTGTACACCTCCGTATTGCCTCGCCTGTTCTTTTACTCCATAGCACCCTGCAAAGTCTGACTGCACACCATGCAAGAATGATGCCATCTCACCTTGCTCCACATTAGCTTTGAGTTGTAGGATTGCATGAGTACAGATGCCCAACAGTCTTTTGGTTTAACCACTGTGGATCAATACACAGCCGGGGCACCACTGATGGATTAAATTGAGTTTCCCTAACATGTCCAACATCTGCACAGACCTAAGACATGATGTCTCTAACTTTCTCACTTCCCATGGAGGCTGGAGTGATTTTGCGCTGGAAGCAAAATCCTCTGATAACCCTGTACTGGGGATTTAAACCCAGTACTCAGAGATGAGGCAAACAGCCAAAAAGCAAACACTGAAAGGGCTGTTGGTTGTGGCTCTCTATGCTGTTCTGAAAGCCTCTGAACCAAAGTTTCATTTCCTTGAACTGCAAAACGTGGTTCTAAAGAGGATGTTGGGCTTGCAGGCAACTGAAATGCTTATGAAAGAGCTGAGACTGGATGAAGAACTTCAGTCTCTGCACAGTAAGAATGAGACACGTTTGCATTGTGCTGTACAGAATAATGAATGAGAATTATGTATGTTGAGAGTTGATTGCAACAGGTTGAAGCAGGATAAGAGGCAGATATTGCAAATAAATGATTTGTTGAGTGAAACAAATGAGATGTTACAAGGTGAGAATGAGTAGTTATGTAAAGATCTGAAAAGGGTAAGTGGTGAATTGGACAGGGAGCTTAGGGACAATTGCGAACTCAGTGCCACATATAGTGTTACAGAAAGAGGTTACAAGAGGTGTTGGGCAGAACAATGCAAAAGTTAGTCACACGCAGCATAGAGCAAAGATGGCAAAACTGTGTTATCAGTGAGAGGTGTTGGCTAGTCACATCAATGCGATGGGCGGAGTCCACTACACTCCCATTGACATTGTGTCATCAGGCGATGACAAAACCATCAAAAATGGTGGTGCCTAGCCGCATCCTCAAAATGGTGCTTTCCCTGCACACCACCCACAAGATAGCATTCTCCTATGCTATGATAGTGTTACCCTATGTCATGAGAAATATGGTGACTTTCATATGCAACACCAGATGGCAACCACATGACATCGGGGAGGGCAAAGTTATCCACCTCCAATTGCCGTCCTGAAAAAGGAAGACAAAGCAGAGATTGATCAAATGATCAATGCAGCCCTTGCAAGAACTGAGATGACTGAGGAACAAAAACAAATCTTTCGAGAAAACATGGAACAAATGTTGAAAGAAGCTTCGACTCATGAGTCGATGTTCCGCACTGTGGCCAACACCACAGTGGAGACCACCCTTCATGGCACACACTTCAGTCCCTTCACCAATCTGCGTCCAGCAGTTCCCAATAATCCTCTCCAGGCAGCCCACTCTGTTCAGCAGATCACTGACAGTATAGGCCGCATGGACCCTATTGACAATCTCAGCTGTCATTTGGAAAAGGTCCATTCTAAGTATGAAATGCTGAGTCTCACAGGGGACTACCAAGTGCAGGTCTTTCAACAGACTGTTGACCAAGGCATCTGGGTAAAACTCCCAGAAGCAATCCACCAAGATGTGGATGCAACTTTTGATGATGTCGCCATGGACAAATATTTTTGATATTCTTCATGATACTAACCCTCTGCTGTCTAAGGCGTACTCTAAAACAACACCATAAACAATTACAATTCCTTTACAAGGCTCGTGCCTCAGGTCTGTATATCCACAACTTACCCATTAGTTGTTGCTTTTTCAGTCAGGCAACAAGGGGAGGAATGTTACACTTGGTCCTCTCACCCATATTGGAAACCCACTGTACACCGCTGACAGCATCTATAACATTAGTTAATTGCAGCTCAAATTAGCTATACTCTTTACTAACCTATAGGGCACAGGTACCTAACATATAAGAGTAAGGTATCAGGGACATTATTTGTGATTATTGGAAACATATAAGTGATGTTCCAAGAATGCATTTCTGTGTTCTTTGCTTAACTCATGTTCTAATCTTCTGTGAAGTTACACACTGTATTGTATGGTATCCTGTGATATGGGGCACTAGCAAGTGGGCACCAGCCAAAACCGCAACCCACTTTTGGCTAGTGCCCGATGGCAGGGGTCGATGAACAGATGGGGGAGTCAGCGAAAAGGCCATAGGGTGTCACGTGTATATATGCATGCGGGGGGGAGGAAACCTGCTGAGGGAGGGTATGTGAGGGGTGGTGCTGTGGGGTTCCAGTGAGCTGGCATTGTGGTGTGGTGTGTTAGGTGTCAGCTTGGGGTGGCAAGGATACAAGGTTCATGACCTGGTGCTGGTAGCTTTTGTTGTGCCCAGCCCAAGGCAGTAAAATTAATTTTTTTGTCCCCAGGTATGCCCCCCCGACATGCACCCCCCTGGAGTTGAGAATCTTAATTTGGGTGGGTGTGAGGGGCACAGCCCCCCCACACATAAAACAAAGCAAAAAAGGTTTTTACTCTGTGTTTTGTTTCGCCAGGATATCACATTGCTGAAATTGAATTTCGGCAATGTGGGGTTGCGATAAGGGTGTTCAGCATTTAAAAGTCGCTCTTATCACATAGAACTGTATTGTACAGTCTGCACGGCCATCATGCGGACGCCACTACAGCCTAAGATGGCGGCCATGCTGGGCTGCTGTCAGTGAGGGGATAGTTTTGGCTGCAATTTAACTTAAATTTTATCGATTTTATTTATTTTTGTTTTGTTTTTCGTGTAAAGTCTGTATTAGCATAGGGCTGTGAGCAATAGTCAGGGTTCAAGTAGTGAGTTAGCGATAAGGAGAGTAGTATTTATTTTAAGTTTATGTTTTCGGAGGCAATGCTTGTACCGAGGGGGATTAGCATTTAATTTCAAAGAATTTGTCTGTCTCCTGTGTCGGTTGATTTCCTATAGATTATTGCGGGACTTACGATGTCATTTGCCTTTCCATTGTAAAATTATGAGGACTGGAGTATGGCTGAATAAGGGATCATCTGTGGTGATCTGCTCTGCTGAGAGATGAACTTTGCTGTTGTTGGGAGCGGTGAGAGCCTTCCGAAACTTGTCCAGCTGAGAGACGAATTGTTGTTACTATTGGGAGTGGTGAGAACCTCCTAAAATTTGCTACAGGGGAGCGAGCTGATCCCTTGTTTATTTTTTTTATCTGCCTAACTGAGACTGAACAATTTCCCTGACACTCTCGGGAGTGGTGAGAGCCTCCCGTGGTTTGTGTATGGGGTTTTGGTTGATCTCTGACTGTCTTCTGCCTGTTTTAAATGAATCAGCGATTTAGCTACCGGTGTTGTAATTTCTTCCTCCTTAAGTGAGAGATTTGTGGGGGACTACAACACTGTTTGGACTATTGCCTCGAGGGCCTGGTGGCCTAGGGCCAGAGGCTGGGAGTTTTGAACTAAATTGATTGGATTTACAGGCTTCAGATTTGAATTTGAGTAGACTGCCTAAGAAGATTGTGAACATTTTCCTTGGATATTAGACATCTACAGGTCTTTGGGATTTGAGGAGCGACATGGTCTGGGTGCTGTGCTGTGGGGGGAGCCTCCAATTTGCTCTGGGGGTAGTGGTTAACCAGATTCCTGTGACCGAGCAGGAATTGCCCTTTGCATCTCTGGGGAGTCAGAGTGTTAGTTGGGCATCTTCTAGATCCCTTGTGGGTCATTCCTTGTGGCATGCCCCTAGGGGGATTGTGGCTGCGGGTCTTGGGTGGCAGGGTGTTGGGACAGGTGAGCTCAGTGCACTTGGAGGAAAGGCCCCCCTGAGAGTTAGTGTGTATGCCCAGTCCACTGTTATGTCGTGGTTTTCCTGGACTGTATCCTGAAGGCTTATATAAGCTATATGACTTTACTCTGGCATGTGGTTCATTATCCTTGGACATTAAGACTGGGATCTTGTTGTTTTTAAAATCTGTAAGGCAGTGAGAGTGCCTCTTTAGGTCTGGGCACAGTGAAAGTGTGCCTAGTACCTTGAGCTTGGTCATTTATTATTTTAATATTTCTTTATAAAAAAAAATTTGTTTACGAGTTGTTAAGTGTTTCTCCCTGTCATGTGAGAGGTGGGAGGGGGTTGTTTTTAGAGTTTATTTCTTTTCTTTTTCTTTTTGGTTTAATTTAATTTAAAATAGCATTGCTGTTTTTTAAACTTTGGATAGTATGTGTTGGGACCGAGTCTCTGTGGACAGGTGCTACTCCCCCTCTAGGCTGAGGGACCTGCGCCCCTTTGACTGCCCCCCCATTGAAACTAGAGGTATAAATTCATTGTCGTGCCTTGGGAATGGCATGTGGGTGGAGGAGAAGGAGGGTGGTTCCTCACCTGGGGGGTGGAGTGGAGCAGACGAATAGGGGTGGTGAGGTCTAGGAGACACCCTGGGGTGAAATGGGTCCAGCATAGGGGTTTACAATGCCTGGGTCCCTTACCCAAGGGTTCCACTGATAGTGGGCAAGTGGCCCGTTCCTCCACAGCCTCTCATCCAACCCGGGCGGTGTTATGCAATGCCAGGTCTATAAAAAACAAGACAGCAATTGTTGCTGATCTTGTTGAATCATCTGACCTGGCCTGCATCATTGAGAGCTGGCTGGATGGAAATGCTGGTCCCATATTGGAGTCAGCTATTCCAGCCGGGTACTCAGTGATACATCGCCTGAGATTGGATTGAAGGGGGGGTTGCTATTTGTTTTAAATCGAAGTTGGGCCTTGTGGAAGTTCCAGTGGTGACCCCCAGATCCTTTGAGTGTATCATGGGTGCAGGTGTGGGCAGCAGAATTCTCCTCGTTTATCATCCACCCAGTGATGAGAAAGCTTTTCTTCGGGAAGTTGCAGACTTTTTTGTTGACCTGGTGTTGGAGCCCTCCAGGTGGTTGGTCCTGGGGGACTTCAATGGTTGGGTCGATGATGAACTCTCGCTTTTTGGTCAAAACTTCCTCCAACTGATGATTTTGTTGGGCTTCACACAGGTTGGTACCGCTGCCACCCATATTCAGGGTCACTCCTTGGATCTGGTGTTCACCCCGGGGATGGAGATCTCTGGACTGGTGGTGGAACCAGTCGGGTGGTCTGACCATCACTCTATAAGGTTGAATTTCGTGGCCCCCCCTTTGAGACCAACCCCTTTGGAGATGGTCCAGTACCATCCTTTGAGGGGTTACCCCTGTGGGTCTGATGACGGTGCTGGACCTATCGAGTCGGCCTGTGGAGTGCATGGATCCAGAGGTCTTAGTAGTACACTATAATAATATGGTGTTGAGGGCTCTGGATTCCATAGTTCCTGTCCGTGTTCACCCCCCTCCCTCCACCCTCAGTCCACTTGGTTTGATAGGATGTTGAGGGAGTTGAGGAGGGTTGGGTGAAGATTGGAACGCTGCTGGCGGAAATCTGGTCTGGAAGATGACAGACTTAGATTGATGGCCCATTACATGGATTATCAATCAGAAATCTCCCGTAAGAAGGCAGAGATCCTGTCCAGAGAGACAGCTGCATCGAGGAATCGACCAGCTCAGCTCTTCTGGACCATGGACAGATTGTGCAATCCAACCTGTCTGCGTGGTCGACGAGCCTTTTCATAAATAAAGTGTGATGAGTTTGCTCGGTTCCTTGATGATAAGGTGTCGTCGATCAGGTCAGAGATCCGCAGTTTGCATTCAAATGAGCATGGCAGTGGTTGATGTGAGGCTGCAGGCCCTCAATCTATCTGGATGGATTTTGACCAGTCAGAGATCCTGGATATCATGACGATTGTCCAGGGCCTGCGACTGACTTACTGTAGTATGGATCCTGGTCCTACATGCCTCCTTGTGGGGTGTATGGATGTGATCGGACCAATCCTTGCTGAGATAGTCTGGTGCTCTTTGGACCAAGGGGTGTTTCTAGAGTCTCTAAAAGAGGCTACTATGACACCCCTTTTGAAGAAACCTTCCCTTGACCCAGACTGTCTCGCTAACTACAGACCGATCTCTAACCTGCCCTTTTTGGGCAAGGTTATTGAATAAGTAATCGCGTTGCAGCTCGAGGACTTTCTTACCACCCATGAAGTCTATGATCCTCTCCAGTCTGGTTTCAGGAAGAGGCATAGTACTGAGATGGCATTGGTCCGGGTACTTAATGATCTCCTAATAGCGAGAGATCAGAGGAGCCGTTCGATCTTGGTTCTCCTCGACCTCTCTGCAGCATTTGATACCGTGGACTATGGGATGTTGCTAGAATGCCTTAAGCTGTTCTGTGGACTGTCAGGGACAGTCCTCAGATGGTTCCAATTTTTCCTCAGGGGCAGAACTCAGAGGGTAGTATCAGGAATTTTTTCCTCAGCTCCCTTTGCTCTGTCCAGTGGGGTGCCGCAGGGTTCTGTGCTTTCCCCCATGTTGTTCACGGTGTATATGCTGCCATTGGGGGGGGACATTATAAGGCATTATGGGCTGAGTTTTCACTGCTACGCAGATGATACTCAGCTCTATATGTCCTTTGTACCAGAACAAAATGATGCTTTATCAGTCTTTAACAACTGCCTCGCTGAGATTCAGGGCTGGATGGGTGCTAACTGGTTAAGACTGAATCCGGATAAGACTGAAGTGCTGGTGTTGGACTTAGGTCACCATGCAGAGAAGTTGTCTCCTGGACTTTCCTCCGGCCTTGTGTTGGGGGATAATCAGTTGAGACCTTCTGAACAGGTGTGAAATCTGGGCGTAATTTTTGACGACGAGCTGACACTGAAGGCACAGGTGTCAGCTGTTGTCAAGTCTTCCTTTTACCATCTGAGGAATATTTCCTGGATAAAACACCTTGTTCCACATGATGAACTTCCTGTATTAGTCCACGCCTTTGTCTCCTCGCGTCTTGATTACTGCAATGCTCTATATCTAGGGTTGCCGGGAGTGGATCTCCATCGCCTGCAGTAGGTGCAGAATGCTGTGGCCAGGTTGTTGATGGGGCTGCCAAGAACTTGTCATATCACACCTGTGCTGCGCGAACAGCACTGGCTGCCAGTGTGATGGAGAATCACCTTCAAGGTCGCATTGATGACCTATAAGACCCTACACGGTCAGGGACCGGACTACTTGCAAGATCTCCTATGGCCTTACCGACCTCTTCGCTCGCTCCACTCTGCCAATGAGGGATTGCTAGAGGTTCCCAGGGTTTGTCTTCAATCATCTGGGGCCAGAGCTTTTTCTTTTATGGCCCCAACCCTGTGGAATTCTCTACCTCGTCAGATTCGGGAGTGCCAGTCCACAGAGCAATTCAAGGTTTCTTTAAAGAACTATTTATTTGAGAAAACCTTTGATTAGGCCAACCTATTGTCTTTTAATTGTTTTTAAATGTGTATTTATTTGTTGGTTGTTTATTTGTATTGTATTCGCGCTTTGACAATTTTGAAAAGCGCTTTATAAATAAAATTTGATTTGATTTTGATTTATGTAACACCACTCATTTTCAGTATTTTGTACGAATCCTTTGTATTCACTTTTAGCTAACTTTACATATTTTGAATATATGGCTAGTTTTCCATTAGCAGGTTATATAGATCTGCCACTAGAGGGATCTTGTTCTTTCATTTAAAAAAAGTCTACCCTCTTAAAGTCACAGTTGCTTTACTTGCTATATACCCTCCTTGTACTGCCTCCCTACTAAATCCTAGTTGCCGAAATTTTTGCCCAGGATTATTTCAGCCTACTGTACTGATTCAAATTGGGAATTTCTGTTTTGGGGAAATGCTTATATTGTACTGCTTCTAATTTGGAAATTTGGGGATTTTGTCTTGGGGAAATATTTTACTGTTTAAAGTTGATTGAACTCCTGTGAAGTTTCCTCCCCCATCCCCCCTCCTACCTTAGTTAGATACGCTCTAGCTCCACCCCTCTTCCTCACACTAGGCCCTCGATTGCTCGCTGATCCCTTCTATTGGCCTACAACACTTGCTTGCCTTTTCTCTTCCTTTCTGTCCCACCTAACTCCAGCCTACACTGCTCTCTCTCCCCAGCGGCTCACATACCCCATCCTCACTGTTCCTGCTCACTCTCTTTCTCTTTTCACTACCTCTCCCTGCCTGTTTCATTTTTTCTTTTCTTTCACCCTACACCAGCTATGAGTTCCCTCCCCCACCTGCTCCTTCCCCTTCTCTCCCTCCTTGTCCCTCCTCCCTTGTTCTCTCTCTCTCTCTCTCCCAGGCCCCTGCAACCCCAACCCCGTACCCACTATCTACTTAATCAATACCAGCAGCACATTGGGAATGCTCTACTTCTTGACCAGTCCTCCCCATGGGCCTCCACTTGGAAATATCAGGCTGCTTCTTAACACCACTAAGATTGGTCTTAATGCCAGCCTATCTCTACTGCGCCACACTGCATATCATCGGGGCTGTCGTATGGACTCTCCCTACTGCCCATACGCTAAAAGGAAACAAAAACTATCACTACTGGACCTACGCCTCTGTTCAACGAAGCTCCTCCTATGTCTCCTACTGATCTCGGATAACGTCCATTTGAACCCTGGCCCAGGCTGTTCAAGCCTTCTGAAAAAGGCAGGGCCCTCACCATTGCAACCATTAACATCTGCAGCCTGTTACCAAAGCTTGATGCACTCCAAGCCTTTATCAGCCAACATAATCCTGACATCCTTGCTGTAGTTGAAACATGGTTGACACCAAAGGTTCCTGATCTGGCAATTATCTTGCAGAGCTACAATGTTTTCAGACTGGACCATGTCTCTAAAAGGGGAGGGGGCTGTGCCATCTACATTAAGGATAATCTCCTGGGGCACCTTGTTCCAACCCCTGTCCCTGCCTCCTTGGCCCAGCTTCTACCCATTAAAATTCTTCTAGGTCCCAATCAAAAGCACTCAGCATTGTCTCTGTATATATTCCACCTCAAGATCAAGATCTTGACATCAAAGAAGTTCTTAACTTCATCAGCTTCCAACCTCTTGGCTCTGAACACATTCTGCTTAATGATTTCAATAAAAACTGGCTCGCAACTGATGTTCACACTCATAAGGATGCCCTTGCAGCTGCTAACCTCTCAGAATTGGTCACCACACCAACTCAGATAAATTAAAAAACTGGCACTAGTACCCTGCCGGACTGGGTTCTCACCAATCACCCTACCAGGATCTCTCATACCTCCGTTCTCCCAGATTCTCTCAGTGACCACTCCCCAGTTATATGTGAATGGTCTAATACATTTCTAAAGCCACCCCCATAATCATTATCAGCACAGTCCTTCCCTGTGGTCAACTTACCCATCTCAAACAGTACCTATCCTTGCAAGACTGGCTGCCCATCTACAAGGCGATGGATGTTAACCTAGCCCTCGGCTACTTCATCACTGCCTTCAATAAGGTCTGTCACCTTTTCATTCCTTCAAAAAAATGGAAAACAAAAGCCCTCTGTAACCCTTGGATAACTGCAGAGCTCCTTTCCCAGCTGAAATCTAGGGACCACCTGTGGGCAGTGGCAAAAGCCACAGGCAAACAATCTGACATCAAAAATACAAACATGCCTATAATGCCTGCACAAAATCCATTCATCTCACGAAAAGCTCATATTATAAGGACATCCTCACCAACACCTGGGGAAATGGTCATGCTTTCTGGGACAATATCAAGGACATTACTGGGAAACAATCAAAGTTCCCTCCGGCCATGTTAATTGCTGAAGGGTCCACTACCCTTCATCCCATGCTCATTGAAAATACCTTTAACATGACTTTTACTGACCTCAGTACTGTTCTACCACCTGATTTCTTCACAGTCAGTCACACCCCTTCTAACACACCCTGCACTCTGTCAAACCACCCTCATTTTTACTTCAGGGAGATTAAGATGAATGAAGCTCATCGCCACATTGCCTCAGCCATCTCCACTTCCAGAATCAGCAGTGACACCCTGGATCTTAAGCTGCTATCACTTACACTTAATGAGGTCCTCAGTCCCCTTACTAAAATTCTTAACCTCTCTCTCTCCACACCAGTACATTCCCTGAAATATGGAAAACTGCCACTGTGACCCCAGTCCACAAAAGTGGGTATAAGACCTGCCACTCTAACTACCACCCAATCTCCATATTGCCACCACTATCCATGGCCCTAGAGCATATTGTTGTGGACCAGCTCACTGATTATTCTGTGCACACAACAGCACGGTTTTAGAAAAGGGCATAGTACCACCACTGCCCTGCTTGAATTTACCGGTGCTGTGCATAGTTCCCTTGATAAAGGTCTTCTTACTGGGGTTGTCTTCATCGACCTCTTGAAGGCATTTGGCATGGTCCATCATTGGCTGCTGTATGACCAACTACTCCTCGCTGGCCTCGCACTGGACTCAGCCCGCTGGTTCAGAAGCTAAATTGACAACCGCTCTCAAAGAGTAAAAATTGCCAATGCTATCTCGGACACCTTGCCTGTCCACTCCGGAGTCCCTCAGGGGTCCATACTGGGCCCTCTCCTTTTCAGCCTCTTTTTAAACTCCCTACCATAATCCTGCTTGGAACAAATCATCCTGTATGTGGATGATGCGGTTGTCTTTTCTGTGCACAAGGATCTTTCACCACTACAACACAGCCTCCAACTCAGATTCAGTGCCATTGAAACATGGTTCTCCAATCATAAACTAGTCCTCAATCACAAGAAACCAAGTCATTACTATTCTACAGTTCACATAACCATTACAAGCAACACCCCCTTGCCATCTCCACCAAGCAGGGGACTGTCCTCGAACAAGTTTACTCATTCAAATACCTAGGGATTCTGCTTGACCTCAATCTCTCCTATACAGCTCACACTGACAGCTTGGCTAAAGCTGCCAACACACGCCTTGGATTACTCTACAAGCACAGGCAGCAGCTCACCCCAGAGGCCCTGAAGATTGCCATCCAGAGCTCTGTGGTGTCAATTATTGATTATAGCCTCATTATCTATGGCTCCACCATGACATCCACCCTCCGACATATAACAACTGCACTTAACACAGCATGCTGACTCACAGGTGGTGCCCACCACCTCACCCACACCTGTGCCCTTTATGAACAATCTGGATGGCTCCAACTCTCCAACTGTATAAAGTATCTCACATGTGCTATGGTGGGAAAAATCAACCTTGGCCTCACACCCCACGGTGTTACTGACTTGTTACATCAAATCACCAACTGACAGAACACCAGGAGCTCAACAACCCAGATTCTATAAGTTCCTCACTATCGAACTACACAGGGCCAACGCTCCTTCACCTATAGAGCTCCTCTTTAGATGAATGGTCTCAGCCACACCATGTCCTCTGCTTCAACACAAGGTTTGTTCAAAACCAGGCTCTGGGCCCATCTCATTGCCTCTAGCTCCTGTGACTGCCTCTCCTAGCTGATGACCTACACAGCTTTAATCCTAACTTATATACTGCTTAACCCCAGGCCCCCAGTCCCCCTCCCTCCAGCTCCTGAGGCACCACTTCAAATCTCAGGTCTTCATACCACCTTATTAGTCCCTCCTTACCCCAATATAGCACTTATTTCCCCCCTTACCCTGCCCCCTTTTTCTCTTTTATCACTCCTTCCCATTTATTTTTCAACAAGTGCCTCCGGCTGCATCTTCATCCTCCCCCTCTCCTCTCATCCCTGTTTCTCTGCCACCCCCAGATGCCTGACCCTACCCATTCCTTGTCTGCTCATGCGTCCTAGCTGTGTTCACCATTTTACTATAGCTGCCTCTGTTAACTACCTAAATCTCTCCTCCTCCTCTACACCCAACTCTTCCTATAATTGACCCCTTTCAATAGCACTGTTGTACATGAATTGTTTACTGTTATTTCACTGTTGCTTCCTTGTTGTTTGTTACTTCTGATGTGGAATCTTTGTAAAAGAGCCTTGGCTCAAAGGTACTTGTAATCCTGGAATAAATAAAATTAAATAAAAAAAAATCTTTAGATACACTGTGGACCCACCTCACTTTCAGCCAATAGGACATGTTTTGTATATCTAATTTAAGCACGAAGAACTAGTTTCCATAGTGATTATCTTACTACATAAGCTAATGCATGACATCTTCTCCCCAAGACCGAGACCATCTTCATATCCTGGAAAAATCTGTCTGCCAGTGTCTACTTTGGCAAGGCTTTGATTAGGGCATATGTCTAAATTTTGTGTAACAAACACGTTTGTTACTGCTTATGCCATTTGTCTGTTGTTTCTTCTGTTGGCTTACTACCATCAAGAACCTGAGAGGTTATTCACCTTTACAAACACATTCCATGACATCAGTTACACCATTCACACTAGATGGGGGGGTCAATACCAGTCCATTCACAGAAGAAAGGGTCCTGAAAGAACTCCTAAAACTGAAGGTGGACAAAGCAATGGGGTCTTATGGGATTCACACCAGAATTCTAAAAGAACTAAGTGAAGAACTAGTGGCACCACTGACTACCCTTTTTAACAAGTCATGGGAGGATGGTGTGGTACCTGAGGACTGGAGGAGGGTGGATGGGATTCCCCTTCACAAAAGTGGGAGCAAGGCAGAGGCAGGAAACTATTTTCTGAGAAGAAGCCAGAAGGGGAAGGAAACATATTCAATTCAGTGCTTTACAGTAACTGGTAATTGCTATTTTTCTTTTAAACTTAGATAGTGAGCTTTTAGTGATACTGTAATTTATTTGCTGTCTTTACTTAGAATTGTTTTTGGGCTGTTGAAAATTTAAAACGTAGTGGTGGTGTATTTCTTTGCTGTCTTTAATTGCTGCAAATTTAGTCTTGGCTTGTCTGACTTGCCCTGTAGTTGGGGTAAGGGGTGTTAATTGTCTGGCCTCTGACCTCAGCTACATGATAACTGGAGGTGGGGCTTAGTCAGAGTTGAGGTAGCAAGAGAGTTTTCTTTTCTCAGAAGAAGCCAGAAGAGGAAAGAAACATATTCAATTCAGTGCTTTACAGTAACTGGTAATTGCTATTTTTCTTTTAAACTTAGATTGTGGACTTTTAGTGAGACTGTAATTTATTTTCTGTCTTTACATAGAATTGTTTTTGGGCTGTTGAAAATTTAAAATGTAGTGGTGGTGTATTTCTTTGCTGTCTTTAATTGCTGCAAATTTTGGCCCCCTCCCCTTCCCCTAACTCTTAATTATATGCCTGTTAAATCTGATTGAAAGAAGCTAAACACAGGGGATAGTAAGAGGTGTGGCGTAGGAGGGGCATAAGGGGGAAGAAGCCCACCCTCAGCATGACAAGTGTTTTGACTCATTTATTTATTTATTGGTTTATTTTCTTTTTTTAAAAAGAAAAGTAACTGAGAATCAGTGGCAGGATTTTTAGGACAGTAAATTAATAAAAAGGGAACTAGGAGAGCTTCAGTAACAGACAAGTAGTGGAATTGCAGTATAATCTGGGGAGTGGTGCAATGCAGTGGCTGTGGGGCAGCCATATTCAGGTAGACCTTCTGGACACTGAGGTGCTGCCCTATCTGCATGCATCTCTCTTGACTGTGGCATGAGGTAGCCAGACTCAGAGCGAAAGTAAACTGGGACAGGAGTACCATCACCCCTATCCAGAGACCACCCAGTCCAATGCAACTGCCTCAAAGGATACCGAGAACGAGGAACATTTAGATGACAGTGGGCTTAGGGAGGGTTAGAGTGGTCAGGCAGAGGCACAACCCAGATCCTATTCCACTCAAGAACTCATATGCCACACTGGAAAATGGGGACAACCAAATAGAGGTACCCAGAGAAGTGGAAGAAAAGGATGTGGAGGTTAGCCAAGGAGGTGACCTCAGCAGGGAGAGCAGTGGATCCCAGAGGAGGAGGAAGTGAATCCTGATGGGGGACTCCATCATAAGAGGGGTCCAGCTAGGAACACAGAAGGGGGAGGACAGGGAGGTGAGGTGCCTACCAGGTGCCACAGCATGGAGGGATGGAAGGAAGATCCTGGGGATCACTGGGAAGGCAAGACAGAAGGGTGAGCTGGATGTCATTATCCACCTAGGTACTAATGACCTGGCAAATGGGGAGCCAAAGGAAGTTCAGGAAGAGTTTATGAAATTGGGAAGGGGTCTCAAGCAAGTAGCTACTTCTGTCACTTTCTCAGAAGTACCACCATGAGAGGCAAGGAGAGCATAGGGGTGCATGCACCAGCAACTTTAACTCATGGTTGAAGAACTGGTGCTGTGAGGAAGGTTTGGATTCATTGGTGACTGGGGACCCACCTGGAAGGATGGAGGTTTGTTCAAGCCTGACGGCCTGCATCCATCCTGGAGGGGAATCTAAGCACTCAATGATACGTTTAAATGCTACATCGACAAGCATTTAAACTGGCAAAGGGGGTGGCAGGCCAGCAAGGAGGATACCTACTTGTTCACCCCCCACAGCTAGCAGTGGAACCAGTGAACTGGAGGAGTGGCTATCTCTACAAAGCAGTGTGCAAAAGATGGAGATTAACGCCCAAGAGGTGGATCGGCAGAAAAGGGGCAAAATTCAGCAGAAGGGCAGACAGCAAGGAGAACCAGGGATAAAGGACAACCAAGGAAGGGGCTGGAGTAGAACAGTGAAACAGTCTAGGGAGGTCAAATCATGGAAAGCCATGTGTGCCAATGCCAGGAGCCTTAGCAACAAGATGGAAGATCTGGAGACTGTCATGGTGCAGTCAGACCTGGACATTGTGGCCATCACTGAAACCTGGTGTAATGATAACCACAACTTGGAGATGGCCATACCTGGCTACAACATATTCAGAAGAGACAGGGCAGGTAGAAAGGGAGGAGAAGTGGCACTGTATGTGAAAAATGACATAAGGGCCACAGAGATCCAGGCGGAACAAAATGGGGGAGAGATACTGTGGGTTAATCTGGAAAGGAAAATGGGGCTAGCCATCCGCACAGGTGTGGTCTATAGACCACCAGCCCAGGAGGAAGAAACAGATAGGGAGCTGATGCTAGCCATCCTAAGGATGGCAGACAAGGGTGAGGTAGTACTGGTTGGAGACTTCAATATTCCAGACGTGGACTGGAGCATCCCAGCAGCAGCATCAACTAGGAGCAGATTTATTCTGGACTCTTTCAGGTGCCTTCCTCAAGCAACTGGTCATGGAACCAACTCGGCAGAAGGCAATACTGGACCTTGTACTCACAAACAGGGACAGTGATGGGGTAACAGTGGGGAGCACCTGGGGAACAGTGACTACCAGTCATTGTGGTTTGAAATCACAGAAAGAGCAGAACCAAACCACACAAAAGCACGTATCCTGGATTTTAGGGGGGCAGACTTTGGGAAAATGGGGAGATACTTGAAAGAGGCATTAAGAGGAATGGGGCAGGAATCAGGTGTTGATGAACAGTGGGCAGTATTTAAAATGGGGATTACAAGAGCAACAGAATTATGCATTAAGCAGGTTAGCAAGAAGAAAAGGAAGAGGATACCATTATGGTTTTCCAAAGAGGTAGCAAATAAAGTGAAAGCCAAAAGGATTGCATTCAGGCAATACAAAAAGACATAGGCAGAAGGGGATAGGGAGAAGTACCAGGAGAAGCAAAGGGAGGCAGGGAGGTCAGTAAGGGAAGCCAAAGCTCAGACAGAAGAACACATTGCAAAATCAGTGGGTAGAGGGGACAAAACCTTTTACAGGTACATAAGGGAAAAAAGAAAGGCAAAGGGAGGGATAGTGAGACTGAAGGGGAGGATGGGAGCCGTGTGGAGGATGACAACAGTAAAGCTGACATATTGAACAGGTATTTCTGCTCAGTCTTTACTGAGAAGAGGAGGGTAATGGGTCTGAAGGGAGTACAAGGGGAGAATGGTGCAGAAATGGACACAAGTCCCTTTACTCAAGAAAGGGTCCTGAAGGAACTGGAAGCAATAAGAGTTGATAAAGCAATGGGCCAGATGGGTGCACCCTAGGGTCCTTAAAGAACTAAGAGAGGTGGTGGCTGAATCCTCTGGCTATTCTGTTTAGCCAATCACTGGAAACAGGGGAGGTACCCAAAGACTGGAGGACAGCAGATGTAGTCCCCTTATACAAAAGTGGGAACAAAGAGGAAGTGGGAAACTACAGACCAGTCAGCCTCACCTCAGTAGTGGGGAAGATCATGGAAGCACTACTGAAGGAGTGACTGGTGGAACATCTGGTTGTCAATGGACTACAGGACTCAAGGCAGCATGGTTTCACCAGGGGGTAGTCATGTCAGACCAACCTCGTTGAATTTTTTGACTGGGTGACTAGGGAGGTGGATCAGGGGAGGGCAGTGGACATGGCCTATCTGGACTTCAGCAAGGCCTTTGACACTGTGCCACATAGAAGACTATTACACAAACTGGGGAATTGGATGTGGGCAGGACAGTAGTGTGGTGGGTAGGTAACTGGCTGGGTGGCAGGACACAGAGGGTGGTGGTAAATGGCTGTCACTCCACAGAGGGAAGAGTAACCAGTGGGGTACCACAGGGATCAGTGCTGGGACCGGTCCTATTCAACATCTTCATCAGTGACATTGCGCAGGACCTAGGAGGCAGAATTTCACTGTTCGCTGATGACACAAAGCTTTGTAACAGAGTAGACATACCAGAGGGTGTAGACAGAATGAGAAGGGACCTGCAGAAACTTGAAGAATGGTCAGGGGTTTGGCAGTTGAAATTCAATGCAAAGAAGTGCAAGATAATGCATATGGGGCACAAAAACCCTGGCACAATATATCAGTTGAGGGGTGAGGATATAGCATGCACCAAGCAGGAAAGGGATCTTTGGGTTACCATCTCTGATGACCTCAAGGTAGGGAAACAGTGTGACAAGGCAGCAGGTAAGGCAAATAGGATGCTGGGATGCATAGGCAGGGGCATCACCAGCAGGAAAAGGGAGGTCATAATTCCACTATACAAGACACTAGTGAGGCCCCACTTGGAGACAGTGTACAGTTCTGGAGACCTTACCTACGTAAGGACATAGACAGGGTAGAGGAGGTTCAGAGGAGGGCAACAAAGATGGTACATGGATTGCATCACAAGTCCTATGAGGACAGTTTGAAGGAACTGAATATGTACTCCCTGGAGGAGAGGAGGGAGAGAGGGGACATGATAGAGATATACAAGTATCTTACAGGGAGGAACAGGGTGCAGGAATACACTATTTTTAAGCCAAAAAGATGTTCCAGGACTAGAGGGCATGTGATGAAGTTGGAGGGAGGACGATTCAGAGGAAATGTGAGGAAGAATTTCTTCACAGAACGGGTGGTGGACAAGTGGAACACCCTGCCAGAGGAAGTGGTGGGGGCTGAAACAATCACGGGATTTAAGAATGCATGGGATAGACATAAAGGAATTCTGGAGGTCAGGGGTAAGAGGCAACAGACTTCTAGGAAAACATAAACTGAACTTACAAGCTCAAATGGGCAGACTGGGTGGGCCACATGCCCTTATCTGCCGACACTGTCTATGTATCAATGTATCTATGACCTGTTAGCTTGACCTTAGTGGTAGGGAAAATGATGGAATCACTTCTGAAAGAAAGAATTGTTGAGTACCTAGAGGCCAGCAGGGCACAGGACCCAAAGCAGCATGGATTCACAGTGGGATGGTCATGTCAGATGAATCTAATAGACTTCTTTGACTGGGTGACCAAAGTAGTAGACTAGGGAGGGACTGTGGATGTGGCCTACCTAGATTTTAACAAGGCACTTGACACAGTCCCACACAAAAGATTAATAAAAACATTAGCCAGCCTGGGAGTGGGTCACAGGGTAGTAACCTAGGTAAACAAATAAATGGCTGGATAACAGGACGCAGAGGGTAATACTGTAGTAAACAGAGTCCACTCTGAAGAAAGGAGGGTTACTTGCTGGGTACCACAGGGTTCAGTACTTGGACTGGTCCTCTGTAATGCCTTTATAGGTGACATTGCAGAGGGACTGGAAGGAAGCGTATGCCTCTTTGCAGACGACACAAAGATCTGCAATAGAGTTGATACACAAAGGGGGCTGGAAAGGATGTGAATGAACTTGACAAGGTTGCAGGAATGGTCAAAAGTATGGCAGCTTAGATTTAATGCAAAGAAGTGAAAAGTAATGCACCTGGGAAGCAAAAATCCAAGGGAAGGGTATACAATGGGGGGAGGGAGGTATTAACAGAAACAAAAATGAAAAGGGACCTGGGGTAGTCATATCAGATGACCCAAAGATAGGCAAGCAATGTGAGATGGCAGTAAGGAGATCTGGGAGATAATGTGGAGAGGCATCACCAGTATCAAAGAGGAAGTTGTTATCCCTCTGTATAGACAGTTGGTGAGACCCCATCTGGAGTACTATGTGAAGTTCTGGAGACCCCATCTCTTCAAGGACATAGACAGGATGGAGGCAGTCCACAGGAAGGCAACTAAAATGGTGCAGGGTCTGCACCAGAAGCCATACTAAGAGAGACTAAAATAGCTTAATATATATACTCTCGAGGAAAGGGGGGGGGACATGATAGAAACTTTCAAGTACCTCAAGGGAATCAACTAAGTCCAAGAGGGTAGCATCTTTCATAAAAAGAGATGTGCATGAACAAGGGAGCACAATTTGAAGATAATGGGGGGTGACTCAGGGGCAATGTGAGGAAATATTTTTTCATAGAGAAGGTGGTAGACACATGGAACAGCCTTCCTGAGGAGGTAATGGTGTCACAAACAGTGGGGGAATTTAAGAATGCATGGGACAGACACGAGGCAATTCTAGTGAGAGGTAGGAGGAAGTAGGCTGTTGGTAAAACTAGAATCTGCAGCTTATCCAATAGGTAGGGAAATGGGCTGACTGGGTGGGCCAAGCGGTCCTTATCTGCCGCCAAAGTCTATGTTTTTGTGTTTTTGTTCCATGCTATTCATCTGAACGGTCTGGAATAGTGTTATTGATGTCATAGAATGTTCAGGCAGCATGAAATGAGAGAGCAGCAACTGCTAAGGAGAAAGGGATTCAGTGTAGTTACAAAGACAAAATAAGTTACGATTTTAACAAAACAAACTCTGATCAGAGCCATAACAGCTGCTACTGCATTAATGTGATAAGAGATTTATTTATTTCAAGTTTTTATGAGGAAAGACATACTGAGCTAATAAGAGCTCGTTTTCAGATGTGTCCTGGGGGGAGGAGAAAGGGGAAAAGATAACATATACAAAAATACAGAATATAAAGTTCATAGAAATGGAATAAATGTAACAAAGAGGACAATTATGTCTAAGAATTAACTGACAAATAAGTTGCCAAGCAATATGTTGTGGAACTGACAAAAGAACAAAAATAGTTATCAACTTATCAAGATAATAACTAGGGGAATAACTGATGCAGGAGAACAGATATAGAATCAATGTGTGACTTAGTTGTATTACTGTGATGCAAAATCTTTTGCTGGTCAGGTTGCCTTCTCTTTCCACTTTCCTAAACTTTAGAACTCTCTCTCCTCCTATCCTTTCATTCTGCCTCCTTCAAACACTCTCTCTCTCTCTCTCCTCTCTGCTCCATGGCCACACTGCTACCTATTGTACCTGTCCTTGAGTCATATCCCTTCCGCACTCCTCAGTTTAGCCTCTTCACTCTTTCTCCATGACCACACCACTTCCTCCTGTGTCTGCCCTTGAGTCATAACCCTTCCAAGCTCCTCAATTTAACATTTTCCCCTCTTTCTCCTTCTCCTTACCACTCCACCCACCTCAGCAACCCTTCTCCCTCTCTTCTTCCTTCCTCACTTGTCTGCACTTTCCATTCTCTCCCCCCCCATCTGTGCTCCTTCTTTCAGCACCCTATCCCCTGATGCCTCACACCATTGAAAAGTACTATTGCTTATGCCCGGGGGACACATTCCCCACTGTGTCCTTGTAATATTTTTGTCTATAATGTTATTTGTCTGATGAACCTCATTCATGTTCGTTTTGCATTGTTTATTTTATATCCCTGTGTGATGTTTTACTGTATAAGTTATTGTTCTGTGTTGTTCTTGCACCTCTTTTCCCTCTTGCCCTGAGGATGCATCTCGAAATGAGCTATTTTCCAGCTCAGTATATCTTTCCTGGTGAAACTTTTGAAGTAAATAAATACATACTGTACACAAATAATGTGAAAGTCCCACATTTACACCACAATAGTAGAAAAAAACAAAGCCATAAACATCAAGGTAATGCAATGAAAAGTGCTTTTGTTTCTGGACATACACATCCCCCTGAAAATGTGCACAACACACACACACACACACATGTAGCTGTTACAACAGTTGTGCACAAACATGGAGTATGAGTGTCATTCATAGGAAAGAGCAGCTATAATATTTCATGTTCAGTGGAATCCTGCTTTTACACATTATTCCAGTAAACCAAGGAAAATTCAACTCATTGTTCTTTCTCTCTCTTTCTGAAAAAAAAAACTGTGTTTGTATTAACAAAAATCATGAAGAAAGCAAATAAAATGTGCATATCTTGTTTAATGTTTACTTCAGGAAAACAAACAGCAAACTTTGTATGTGACAGATGCATACTGTTAAAAAGTTTACAAGAAGAAGTTAAACATTTACAGCCTAAAGACACCCTTCAATCTGATATTAAAGCACTAGAGGACTATATAGATCAGATGTCACTTCTTGTTGAATCAAATGTGTCCATTACAAAGCACTCAGATGACTCTCTCCACCATGACAAATCTCCAGATAAACACTTTGCATATAACTTAGTAGAACAACCAGTTACATCCTCCACTCCTTCAGATCATACCATAGATGATAACTGGACAAAAATTCCTTACAAAAAAACATACTAAAAAAAGTAACTACCTGGACAAGAAACAAGAGTTACCCCTACAAAACTCATTTGAAACCCTTCCCTTAAAAACAGACAGTAATGTAGACACTGCACCAGGTGAATGTAGTAACACTATATCTAGAGATGATGAACCCAACTACTCAACTAAATCTCTTAACACAATAAAAATAAATCATCTAAACACAAATAAACTGCCCAACAAACCAAATAAGGAACCTAAATGCTAGGCCATCACAGAATTAGATCACGACCCAGAAATAAATTCTGTCATAGCTATAAATCCCTTGATAAAAACTGCAGAAACACACTCACTAGTTGAAACACAAACCAAACAGCAACAGGTAGTTGTACTAGGTGATTCAATTATTAAATATTTAGACAGAGCAATATGTAACCTGGACAAACAACACAGAATGTGCTCTAGTTTTAGAGGGGTGAAAATTACAGATATTACAACAATGGCAAAACCTATACTGCCCACTGCAGGGGAAAACCCTTTGGTAATTGTTCATACAGGAACAAATGACATAGGGGGTTCGCAACTCTCGAAAATCAAACAAGACTTTGTAGCACTAACTAACATACTATATGAACGTGGCTGCACTGTCTGCATCTCCGAGGTACTACCCATCCCAAGAGCCACCAGTTATATCACTTCAAAAATCAAAGCTTTAAATGAATGGCTCCGCAAATGGTGCTTTCGACAGGGAATTAAGTGCTTAACACATTGGGAAGAGTTTGAGGATAGACCATCACTGTACTGTTGGGACGGATGGCATCTTAGTAGAAGAGGCAGTACCACCCTGGGACAAAAAATGACTACATACATAAATGCACATTTAAACTAAAAAACAGGGGGGAGACTGGGAAAGCACCCCGGCCTCTTATTAACAATATTGGCTCAACACCTAGTCTTAAATTAAATATGATCACCTTCAATGCATGATCTATGAATATTCCTAAATATGCAGAACTAGAAATATTATCTCAGACCTTAGATTTGGCAATAATTGCAATCACAGAAACATGGGGAAACTCAGACAAAGACTGGATAGTGGAACTTCCTTGTTATAGACATTATCATAAATATAGAGAGAATATAAAAAAAGGAGGAGGGGTCAGCCTTTATATAAGAAACGATATTCACTCATATGGAAACGAAACTAATTCGCAATTGGAAAGTGTTTGGGCCTATATCCAACCCACAAGTTCCCACAAACTACTTATCAGAACTTGTTATAGACCACCATCATCCGATTTAAATGCCACCAGGCAGCTAGCAGAAGAAATACAGCAATTAGCTAATAAGGACACTGTATTAATATTGGGGGACTTTAATTTACCTACTATAAACTGGGACACCCTTTCTGGATCAAACCATCAGGATGAACAATTTTTTTTGGTAATAATAAATCTAGGTCTTAAATAAATTGTAAGGGAACCCACCAGGGGAAAAAACACTCTTGACCTTGTTGTAACAAATCTAGAAACCTCAACATCCGATGTCAAGATCTTGCCCCCATGGGAAATAGTGATAACATGTCCATATCTTTCTCTATGCAATTTCCTCTTCAACCCAAAATAAACAAAATTAAAGGAAAACAATGCCATAAAGCAAATTTTAACTGCATTAACCACTCCCTAGAAGAAATTAACTGGGAACAAGCCCTTCTCCCCTTAAATACAAATGAAGCATGGGATCTCTTAAAAAACAAAATATCTCAACTTGAAAAACAATACATACTTGAGAAATATAAATATAATAAAAAAGGAAAAATACCACAATGGTTTAACAAAAATATTAAATCATTAATTGCTCGTAAAAAGAAGCTCTTCTCTAAACTTAAAAAAGCATCATCATCTCAAGTTAATAAAATATTGGTAACCTATAAAGAGACAGTCAAAATGTTAAAAAAAACAGATAATCACAGCTAAACGTAACTTAGAATTCAAGATTGCTCACACGAAAGACTGTCACAAGGCTTTATATTCATACTTACATGAAAAAAAGGATTGTGACAACTTAATTGGGCCACTAATTATCAATACACAAACAATAACCTCGGACATTGACACTGCAACTGAATTAAGCAATTACTTTTCATCTGTTTATGCACAAAAATCAGTTCCCTCATCTACTATTGTATCCTCAAAGATAGAAATAAATATGATCACAGAGCAAGATACCCTGACTGTACTAAACACTTTAAAAAAACACACCAGCCCAGGTCCAGATGGTGTTACTTCAAGGTTCTTAATGGAAACGAGAAATACTATCTTCCAACCTCTAAAAATAGTTTACAATAAATCTCTGTCTGAATCAGTGGTACCCAAGGATTGGCGCTCTGCCATAGTCACACCTATCTTTAAAAAAGGCTCTCATGCAAAAACCGAAAACTATCGCCCTATCAGTTTAACATCTATACCATGCAAACTAATGGAAATAATTATTAAACAAAAACTAGAAAATGAAATGTCAGTTTTAAATATTAATGATATGTACCAACATGGCTTCAAACAAGGTTTTTCATGTACCACAAACCTAATTTCTTTCTATTAATACATTAATTACAACTTAGATTGCAATATACCGACGGACATTATTCTGTTGGACTATAGTAAGGCATTCGACAAAGTTTCCCACTCAATACTGATTAACAAACTTAGCAAAATGGGGTTTTCATCCCTACTGGTCTCATGGATAAACCAATGGTTGGATAATAGAACCCAAAGAGTCAGGGTAAACAATGCAATGTCTGGCATGAGAAGGGTGACTAGTGGAGTGCCCCAGGGCTCGGTGCTCAGGCCTACTCTATTCAATCTATTTGTAAGTGACATGTATATATCTACCAGTAATATAATGGTCAAATTTGCAGACGACACAAAACTTGGGGGAAAGGCCATAAAATGCAATAACGAATATGGACTACAAGCTGATCTATCACTAGTAGAACAATGGGCAAGTACTAATGAGATGTATTTTAACATATCCAAATGTGCAGTATTACACCTGGGAAAAAACAATCCGGATAGAACATATTATCTGAATAATACTATCATCAGAACTTCTAAAACAGAAAAAGACCTAGGAATATTAGTTAATGACAAATTAGCCTCATCTACCCACTGCGCCAAGATAGCAAATCAAACAAATACCATACTTCGTAGAATTAGCAAAACATTTGTATCTAGATCAGAACAATGTCTTTTGCCCCTCTACAGATCCCATGTTAGGCCGCTTTTGGACTATGGCTCTCCCTTTTGGAGCCCTTATTTGACCTCAGATATTAACAGGATCGAAAATATTCAGCCTAGAGCCACTAAGCTCATCCCACATTTAACAAACTTAGATTATAGCACCAGATTAACCAAAACAGGACTTCACACTCTGTCCCAAAGAAGACTCAGAGGTGACGTGTTACAATTATTTAAAATACTCGGTAGCCAGGAACAGATGCAGATATGTGGCATTAAATTTTCCACCAGAAAAACTGCAGCCAGACTTCATAATAGACAGTTAGAAATCATGAAAGCAAAGAGTAATAAAAGAATTAACTACTTTACCATTAGAACACCAAGAATTTGGAATAAATTACCACAGGACTTGGTTGATTCGCCAAACATCTTAACATTTAAGAACAAATTAGATAAATGGATGCTTGGGTAGGGACTTAATAAATGTTCCATGTATATGGAGGACAATCATGATGGGCAATTGCCTTCTTTTGTCCAAAAATACCAAAGTACCAAAGTACAAAGTATTTAGTAGAGTGAGCACAGGTAAAATGCAGAATCTAATTTTTTACTGGGGTCCTGCTTTTATACATTTTTACAATGTAGCTACCCAGGTTAGTTCAGTTAGCATGCAGTATCTAATTTTCAGTGAGGTCCTGATTGTACCTGTTGTCACACTAACAGGTCTGGCATGCACTAAATGACTTGACTCCATCACAGCCTGTTTGTTTTCAGTGACCAGATACTGTATCTCTCTCTTTGGCCAGTAGGGGGATGTAAATTGTGATGAGTGCACATTTTAGTGCCTCATTTTTGTTTTGGAGGCAATATTCAAACATGCTTGGGGCACTCACACTTCGTTCCAAACATGTTTGAGTATAGCAAATTTACTGAACTGTGCTAATTTACACTAGTTGGACAGCAGGGGGATGTGAATTGTGCTGAGTGCATGTTTTAGTGCCTCATTCTTGCTTTGGGGGGCTATATTCAAACATGCTTGGGGCACTTGCACCTTGCTCCAAACATGTCTGAGTATAGCAAATTTAAACGTGTTAATTTGCACTAAGGAATGGGACTTTGCAAGGGGTAGCCTGACACCTTTTAATATGGGGCCATTGCTCTGTGTACTTCTGGTTTCCAATTCTAGATCTGTCCACTTATTTCTGTTTCAAGCTTTTAGCCACTGACTGAATTGCTTTTAGCCACTGACTGCCATGCCAGCAACCTGGGTTCAAGAATGGACATGGGTCGCTTGGGGACTGTCATGGGAGGGAGAATGCACATCTGTAGGACAGGGAGAGGAATCTAGGTGGCAGTACCATGGAACAGCATGGGAAGGGGACCCCACACCTGGAAGGCTGAGGTGTCTCCATGAAGTATGAGTATATACTTGTCTGGGCCCAATAGGAGAAAAAGCCCTTTGATTATAGAACAGTGATGGCCTACCCTCTAGCAGGCCCCACACATAGAAACATAGAAGTTGATGGCAGAAAAGGACCTCAAGACCCACCCAGTCTGCCCATTTTACCAATTTGCGCCAGCTGCCTCTATGAGGTCAGCGGCCTCAGATATGCCCCCCTCATATGTATGATTCCCTTGTGCCTATCCCATGCCCTCTTGAATCCCTCCACTGTACATGCTCCCACCACCTCCTGAGGCAGGTTGTTCCATGCATCTACCACCCTCTCAGTAAAAAATAACTTTCTCACATTACCCCGTATGCGATCTCCCTCCAATTTCATGTCATGCCCTCTAGTTCTATTGTACGTTTTATACTGAAAGATGTTATCCCCTTCCAACTTATTTATGCCTTTAAGATATTTGAACTTCTCAATCATGTTCCCCCTCTCTTGTCTCTATTCCAATGTGTACATATTGAGGTCCCTAAATCTAGCCCCATACAGTTTGCCTTGTCATACAGACCCTGCACCATCTTAGTTGTCCTCCTCTGCACTGCTTCCACCCTGTCAATATCCTTACATAGGTGCAGCCTCCAGAACTGCACACAGTACTCTAGGTGAGGCCTAACCAATGTCTTGTACAGTGGGAGCACCACCTCCCCCTACGGCTTGTAATAACTATCCCTATACACCTTAATATTCCACTAGCCCTCACAACTGCTTTTGTAGTCTATTTGGCGGATTTCAGGTCATCTGATATAATGACCCCCAAATCCCTCTCCTCCCTGGTGACCATCAACAATTCACCCCCCAACATGTAGCTCCCCCAAGGGTTTCTGTTTCCCACGTGCATGATCTTGCACTTCTTCACATTAAACCTTTACTGCCATACCTCAGACCACTTCTCCAGCTTTTCCAGGTCTCTTTTCACTCCCTCTATCCCCTCTGGAGCATCTACTCTGTTGCAGATCCTGGTGTCATCTGCAAACCGGCATACTTTTCCCTCTAGCCCCTCTGATATGTCTGCTATGAAGACATTGAAGAGGATTGGTCCCAGGACTGACCCCTGTGGCACACCACTGGTGACTCTCACTTCTTCTGACTGTGAGCCATTTACCACCACCCTCCGCCTTGTGTCCACTAACCAATTTCTGATCCATTTCTCCACCCTGTGTCCCACCCCTTAGACTCCTCAGCTTGTTTACCAGCCTTCTATATATGGACTGTTTCGATAGCCTTGCTGAAATCAAGGTAGGCAAGATCCACCACCCCTCCCTGGTCCACCACCTTGGTCACCCAGTCAAAGAAATCCATCAGATTTGTTTGACAGGACCTTCCCATCTTGAACACATGCGCTCTTGGATCCTGCATTCCAATGGATACCAGGTGATCCACAAACATTCCTTAAGCAGTGTCACCATGATTTTCTCCACTACTGAGGTGAGACTCACTGGCCTGTAGTTCCCTGTATCCTCCTTACTACCACTCTTGTGAAGAGGGACCACACTTGCCCTTCTCCAGTCCTACGGGCCCACCCCCGTATTCCATGACTCACTGAACGGGCTGCTTAAGGTGCTGCCAGCTCCTCCCTCAGTTCCTTTAGGATCCTTGAATGTACTCCATCTGGCCCCACTTTTTTTGTCCATCTTTAGTTTTTTAAGTTCCTCTAGGGCCCACACAGATGACCAGGCACCTCTGATCCAAGGTCCTGTGACAGGACCACCAGAAAAGGTAAGTCCCAGAGAAAGCGGGTGGCAGAACTGGGAAGACTGACCCAGATGGGGGCAAGTCAGGGTGTTGAAGGAGATAGACCAAACAAGAATGTAGCACTCGTGCCAGCAAAGTTCACTAGTAATAGTGACACAGAACACTAGTGGAGCCTTTTGAAAATTTATTTAGTCACAAAAGGACAAGAACAATCCAAAGGTGTAACACCTAACACGCCAAACAGTTACCCAGCGCTTCGACTCCTCGCGAGTCTTCCTCAGGGGTGTTGAAGGAGAAACACAGCTTTGTCCCATGGATACAGTGGAGCAACATGCCACTCATCATGATTGTGTACTGCATGCTGATGAATGGTAAGGGACTGCCTGAACTGAGGAGTGACGCTGAGAAGCAATGCATCAATACAGTGGGACGACATGATACCCATCAAGGTGGTGCACTGTGTGCTGGTGAAATGTGAGGTACTGCCTGCACTGTGGAGTAATGCGCAGAAGTACTACATGAACACAGTGGGGTGACATGCCACCCATTACGGTGGAGTACTATGTGCTGATGAAATGTGAGGTAATACTCGCATTGTGGAGTGATACTCAGAAGCACTGCATGAGCATAGTGGGGTGACACGGCACTCATTACATGGCACCCATCAAGGTGGTGTACTGTGTGCTGGTGAAATGTGAGGGACTGCCTGCACAGAGGGAATGATGCTCAGAAGCACTGTATGAACATAGAAAGAGATTGCTTGCATGGAGGAGCAATGCTAAGAAGTAATGCATGAACACAGTGGAGTGACATGGCACCAATTATGGTTGTGTTCTGTGTGCTGGTGAATGGTTAAGGATTGCCTGCACTGTGTAATGATGCCCAGAAGCACTATATGAACACTCTGGTGCAACAAGGCACACATCACGCTGGTGTACTGCTTACTGGTAAAAGAGGAGGGAACCCAACATGTTTCTTTTTATGGGAAATGGTGCCTTTTAAAGATCCTTTGTAGCTTCCCCAAGGTGCTTATCCAACTTGCATCAAAAATGTGCTTGGTGGGGAATGCTGATGTGGTTGTCACACAATAATGGATTCCATATTCTAAAATTCAATTTTTCATGTTTATTGCTAGGCCCAACATATCGCTCACTTAACTGAGCTTTTTCAAGGGTCTTGTCACTATGATTACACACTCCTTAATTCTTACATATTCTCTCGATTATCATCAATTTCATACCATCTGTATGCTGTTTGCTTTTGCCACTATCTTGCCTCCTCTGTACTTTGTTACTTGTTTAAACTCAGACTTCAATGTCCTATTACTTTTTCTCTTTCTACACGGAGGCTTAATGGCATCTTACTAATCCAGAACACTGAGTAAAGCAATGTCTTTTGAAGTCTGAGTTTAAACAAGTAACAATGCATGGAAGAGGAAAGATAGTGGCAAAAGCAAACAGCATACAGAAGGTATGGAATTGATGATAATTGAGAGAATATTTAAGAATTAAAGAGTGTGTAACCATAGTGACAAGACCCTTGAAAAAGCTCCATTAAGTGAGTGAAACTGAACGTTAGGGCTAGCAATAAACATGAAAAATTTAATTTTGGAGCATGGAATTCATTATTATGTGACAACACACCAGCATGCCCCACCAAGGACATTTTTGATACAAGAAAGATGAGGGAATGCCTGCACAAGGGAGTAATGTCAGAAGCACTGCATGAACACAGTGGGGTGACATGGCACCCTCAAGGCAGTGTACTGCATACTGGGAAGGGTGAAGGACTGCCTGCGCTGTGGAGTGATGCTCAGAAGCACAGGTTGATCACAGTGAGGCGACATGGCACCAATCACAGTAGTGCGCTGTGTGCTGGTGAAAGGTGAGGGAATGCCTGCTCCGTGGAGTGATGCTCAGAAGCACTGCATGGGCACTGTGGAGTGACATGGCACCCATCACAGTGGTGTAATGTGGACTGGTGAATGGGTAGGGATTGCCTGCACTGAGGAGTGATGCCCAGAAGCACTGCATGAACACAGTGGGGAATCATGGTACCCATCCCTGTTGCATACTGTGTGCTGGTGAAAGGAAGGGATTGGCTATACTGGGGAGCAATGCTCAAAAGCGATGTATGAATACAGAGGGGCATCATGGCACCCATCCCTGTTGTGTACTGCATGTTGGTGAAAAGTAAGGGACTGCCTGCATTGGGGAGTGATGCTCAGAAGCACCGCTTGAACACAGTTGGGTGACATGGCACTCATAAGAGCTGTGTACTGTGTGATTGTGAGTGTGAAAGGTGAAGGACTGCCTGCCATTTGGAGTAATACTCAGAAGGACTGCATGGACACAGTGGAGCAATATACCACTCATCACAGTTGTGTATTGCATGCTGGAGAAATGTAAGGGATGGCCTGCAATGAGGAGTGATGCTCAGAAGCACTGCATGAGCGTCGGGGGGTGGAGACATGGCACCCATCAAGGTGGTGTACTGTGTGCTGGTGAAAGGTAAGGGACTGCCTGCACAGGGGAATGATGCTCATAAGCACTGCATAGACACATTGGTGCAATATGGCACCCATCACAGTGGTGTACTGCATGCTGGAGAAAGGTGAGGGACTGCCTGCATGGGGGAGTGATGTTCACAAGCACTACATGAACACAGTGGGGCAACATTGCACACATCACAGTGGTGAACTGTGTGCTGGTGAAAGGTGTGAGCTGCCTGCAAAGGGGAGTGATGCTCAGAAGCACTGCATGAACACAGTTGGGCAATATGGCACCCATCACGGTGGTGTATTATTTGCTGGTGAAAGATGAGGGACTGCCTACACAGGGAAGTGATGCTCAGAAGCACTGCATGAACACAGTGGGGCAACATGACACCCCTCATGGTTGTGCACTGTGTGTTGGGGAGATGTCAGGGACTGCCTGCACTGTGGAGTGATGCTCAGAAGCACTGTATGAACACAGTGAGTAGTGGTGGGCAAAGTGTCCTCAATTCGCTCTGCGAAGTGATTCGCGGAACCAAGGGGTGGAGAGTACTCCACAATGCAAAGTGGAGTAATTTGCTTTATGATGGGTAACGTGAAGTCCATTGAAAACAATGACTTTGTGTTACTCTGCCTTCCCAGACCACTACTCCACCAAATTCTAAGGGCGAAGTGCATTGAAAACAATGCACTTCACCTTACTTTGCCTTGTTTTTAAGCTCCGAAGGTGAATTTTGCAGTGATTTATGGGATTTCAGGTCACATGGGCTCTATATTGATCTGCACAGCCTCAGTTCAGGGTAGTGTGTGTAGGAAGCTGTGGGAGACAGTGTGCTCTGAGAGCTATCTGTGATTGAAACCTTCTAAAAGCTGTTAAAAAAGCCTTTTTGAGTAATTACCTTTTGCTCAAACTTTAGTTCATCGATTGTAGGAAACCCTCCTGTGCTCATATCATCGAGCGTTTTTGTTTGTGTGTGGATTTTGAATGTTAATGTACAACATTGAGTCTGTGTAGTAAGAGACAGTGAAAGTGTGCTTTGGGGGAGGGGCGTATCTGTGGTGTAGGTAGATTTAATTTGGAGAAATAGGGAGCTCTTTGTTTTTTGATTATATTTTTGTTATATAACTGACTGTGTTAATGTACAAACAGTAATATTGTCAGTAATTGTTGAAATGTTCTTGCTGATTGTGTGTTGCGTGGATCTGGTGCAGCAGTTCATAATTTCAGGTTGTTTACAATACATGGCATATTACTGAATTTTTCAATTTGCTAAGCATTACTTGTAGACAAATTGTGTGTGTGTGTGTGTGTGTGTGTGAGTGTGTCTGCAGTGCTGCTTGATATCAAATAATATACCTTCTATTGTGCCACAGTGTAATTGCAGGCACAGCAGTGTGAACCTGCTATCCACTGCAGCTGTGTGATTTTGTCCTGCTATTGTGGTATCTTTTCTTTGTTTTGCTGCTTGCACTGCCATAAAAATCTGAAATCAGAGCCCTCCCCCACCGGCAAAAGGAATTGTTTTCCAGATTGGATTGTTTGTGACTTCAGCACCACTGGTTAGTTAAGGTGTTGTTTTCACTTGGGAATTTGAGTCTGCATCTGTTGTTGAAGACACAGTTGTTTTTTTGGCTTTACATTCAGTGTCCCCCCACCCAGAGTGAACATTCAAAAATCTAAATTTTTCTAGAATATTATAGTTGATCCCCCAAAATGCCCGCAAAGAGACATGCAAGCAAAGCTGGTTCTTGCCTTGGCACTGCTGCCAGTGGTAAGATTGTCTGTGAGCGAGGTAGTACGCAGATGCAGAAGTGCATTGCTGATGTGAGGAAAGGTATTTCTCCTGCAATGTTTTTTACAGCCCAATCAGTAGCTTCACTCATAGTTGGAGGAGATGATCTTGTCCCAGCCAGTGTTGCTAGTGCAGTTGCTGGTGGTGGTATGAGAACTGCTGCCTCAAGTTCCACTTCTGACTAGTGTACCATGTCCAAAAATATAGTGGAGTGTGAAGCAATGTGAGTGAGTGGCAGTGCAGATGATGTTATACTTCCCAGTAACATCCCAGTAACTGAACATGAGGATTCTGATAATCATGTCAACGATAGCATACAATGCGACATTTCTTCCACCGCAGTTCAGGTCGCACATTTTCCTTGCAGTGATTCAGTGTGTGGTGAAAAAATATCAGGTGATGGTGGTGTTGATGATGATGATGAATCTGATGATGATGATGTTGCTGTGGTTACAACATGCAGTCCACATGCCAGCATCCAAGCAGAAGATGTGGATGTGGGTGATGTTGATGAATATGATGATGATATAATTGACCCCAGTTGGAAACCAGAGAAAAATAAATTCAAGGTGGCTGTGTCTGGGTCTGTTTGCATTAATCCCCCAACCCCCATAAAAAACTTGTGATTTACCACTTTCAGGGGATGGTGATGATGACCCAGTAATAATGATAGGTGGTCGTGGTGGTCAGTTGCAGTCCAAGTGTGTTCAGCCCGAAAAATCACGTAGCACACCCCCCACTTCATGGCTTAAAAGAAAGTCCAATAAGCAGCATCATGGACATGTTAAAAGTAGAGCATCACAATCCTTTGTTTGGGACTTTTTGTGCAAGATGCAAATGATGAGTCAGTTGCAATCTGCCAGGTTTGCCATGTGCGTGTGGGTTGAAAAAAAAAAGAGGAACCATCTGGGCACAGGAGGACAGCATACGAATCTTAAGAATAGGTACATGGCACTGTGGACCCAGCACAAGATGGCAGCTAACACCAGAGTGGGGCATTCACCCTCGTCATCAACCATAACGAGCATGTTATCCCCTTCCATGAGTGTTAAATCCAGTAGGAAATTAAATGTGTGCAGTAGTGAAGAAATAAGAACAGAGGATTACTACAGGCATTATGAGGTGGAGGAGCATAATGATTTTGAAAAGTTGTCCAATGCTGGTGAGAGTAGCAGTTTTGTGGTGGTGGTGAATGCATTATGTCTAGTGCAAGTGGTACATAAACCCCGGTTGGTAAATGTGGCAAAATAACTGCATTTGTGGGGTTGTCATCATCACCTGTGCAACTGTTTTCATCAAACATCCACACTCCACACTCTGCCATTCACAGAGCAAAACCATTTGTCATCACACCCCATGTAAAACGTTTAAGTCAGCCCATATTACTGAGTGTTTTTTTGCATAAGCTGAAGTACCCACCCAATCATACAGTGTCATGTGAACTTAATGCTGCTTTAGCTGAAATGCTGGCAATTGATCTTTTGCCCTTCTCCTTTGTGGAGAATCTGGCTTCCGGCGGTTTGCTGTATGTGCCTGTCCAAAATGAAAAGTCCCATCCAGGACATACTTTTGGACCTGTGCTGTGCCCCAGTTGTACCGTACTGTGTCCGACTCAGTAAGACATGCCCTTCAACATTCCTCCTCTCCATTCATCCATTTAAGTATGGATATGCGGACAAGTGGTAAAACAGTGGGGAGTTCATATTTGTGTATAACTGCACATTGGTGCAGGTGCTGGGTGTTGTTTATGATGTTGGTAGTGTGAATAATCAGTACAGTAAGGTGGAGTGTCATGGTAGCAATCTTCCAGGAATTTGACAACATGCAACGATTGCTATGCGCAATGTGACCTGTTCACACACTGGTGAAAACAAGTTGGACGTGGTACTGACTGAAATTGACAAGTGGCTGAACCCCCTGTCCCTGAGAGCTGGGTTCATAGCAAGTGGTAATGGGTCAAATGTGGTGAAATGCATCACAAATGGTGGCTTTTTTCTGGTTCCATGCATGGCCCACTGTTTAAATCTTGTGGTGCAGGGGTTTCTGCAGCACCCTGATGTAAAGGAAATGCTGACAGTTGCACGCCATATCTGTTCTCACTTTTCACGCTCTGCAAAGGCCCGTGGCCAACTTTGGCAGTTATAGATGTGAAACAGCCTCCCTCAGTACCATTTGGAGCTGGAAGTTGTCACCCAGTGGAACTCCACTTTATACGTGGCAGAGAGGTTGTATGAACAATACAAAGACATCTCAGAATATCTTGTGATGCATACTAGCTGTGACAGTTCCAGGGCCTCCATGTCTATGAAGACTGAACATTGGCAACTCATGGACTCTGTAATAACAATTTTGCGGCCTTTTGAACATGCCACACAGACAGTGAGTGGCAAGTCTGCCTCCATTAGCCAATCAATTCCACTGCTGCGGGTGCTGAGGCAGACATTGGTGAATGTACAGCATGGCCTTGATGTTGCCAGAGACAGTGCTAGCAGTATATTGCTGAAACACATGCTGACAGTATTCGACCAGAATCGTCACATTTTGAGCATTCAACATAGTGACAACTTTGCAATAGCAACAATGCTGGACCCACGATTCAAATGTTGAATTGCCTCAGTACTGGAGGGAGGGCCTGAACAGGTAAAACACGTCAGTGGGCAACTGGTGTGCTTGGTTCATGGGGCACAGAAGTCACGTGCCAAGGTCAGCAAACCTCAGCAGCATAATCAGGCTGAAGGTGCACCTGGAGGAATATCAGGCATATCCTGTAAGGGGAAGGAGACTGCAGTTCCAGGTGGTCTGTCATCTAAAGTGGTTGGCGTCAACCCCCTTTGGGAGGCTTTGTCCCAAGTGGGGATTTGTGAAATAAATAATTGTGGAGAACAGGATGATGCATCAACCACTGAACTTAGTGCAGCACAGAGAATGGCTGAGTCATATTTGTCTGAAAACAGGCATCTGTCAATAACTGATGATCCTCTTTTGTACTGGAGTGGAAAGGTCAGTGAATGGCGAGAGCTGACTGCAGTGGCACTGAAGTACCTCACATGCCCACCCTCCAGTGTAAGTGACAAGAGGGTATTCAGCTCAGCAGATGTAATAGTTAGGGATCGTGGGACAAACCTCTCTCTTGCAAATGTTAGTTTGCTAACATTCATAATAATGAACGAGAGGCACATACCAGCACAGACTGCAACCTCAGTACTCATACCCTGGCGCAATCATGGTGGTTTTGGTGATGTAGAAATGGACCATCCTGGTGGCACTGGCAGTGGCAGCATGAAGCAGCCTACCACTGGCGTAGATGATAACACAATGGAGAAAGAATTTCCCAGTGGTCAGACTTCAGACATAGATGAACATGAGGGGAGCTTTCTTTATGAGGATGATGAAGTGATTAATGTTGGAAGGTCTTAACTGAAGTTGTTAAAAGGCGGTGGCATTTTCTGTATGATACATGTTTTCTTTTTCGTGACTTTGTGTGCCCCCCCCCGGACCACCACCACTAGGACCAATGTTAGCCACTGATACCACCAAGAATGACTTTGTGTGCCCCCCTGGACCACTACCACCAGGACCAATGTTAGCTACTGCCACCACAGAGAATGACTTTGTGTGACCCCAAGGACCACCACCACCAGGACCGATGTTAGCCTCTGCCACCACCACCACCAGATACAGGAAGATGTCACAGGGAATGTCATCATGTGCTGCAGCTATCACCACCAGCACCCACCATCAGTGTCAGAAGTCATTTCAATCAATGACCATGACCATCATTACCAACCAGACTAGAGAAGGATGCCGATGAAATCTGTGAAGAAGTAAGCAAATAAGAAACCATTAATGAGACCTACCTACAAATATGCCCCCCCCCAACTACTTACCTTCATTGGCTTGAGAGTTATCCATTTCCAGTTTCAATGCAAAAAGTTATCATCAAGCACTGGAATGTGCACACCAAGTGTCTGTGACCTGTGATACAAAACAATACAATGAGTACATGTCTGTATATGTCAACTCCCCACCTACGAAATACAGAATATATATATATATATATATATATATATATATATATATACTGTATATATATGATCAGATTTGCATCGCATTTCTGGGAATCACAGCACTCATTGGACCAGCAACAGTTGGCTCACGGTCATAATTTCTGATGGAACTTTGTATGTGGTGTAACGCTCCCATTTCACTTTGTTACCACTTGTCAGTTTTCTGCACACAAGACAGATGCATTTTGGGAATGCATAAAAAATATCTGTGGACTCTGTGTGGGCACTGCACGCATGACTATGTGCGCAATAAATTCTGGGGGACTTTGTATGTGGTGTAACGCTCCCATATCACTTTATCACTTGCCCATTTTCTGCACACAAGACAGATGCATTTTGGGGATGCAGAAAAAATCTGGGGACTCTATGTGGGCACTGCTTGCATGACTGTGTGCGTAATAAATTTTGGGGGACTTTGTATGTGGTGTAATGCTCCCATTTCACTTTGTTACCACTTGTCAATTTTCTGCACAAGAGAGATGCATTTTATGTATTGTGATTGTGAGCACATAATGTCATACTTAAATTATAAATTAAAGCAGCATTGCAAGAATGTGGTGACAATTCTGACCTATACTTTTTTATGCTATTTTACATTGCCAGCCACTAGTTACCTCCTGACTTGTATGATACCCTTCTTTTCACAATTTATGTTTGCCTTACTACTTTTTATCATGTCTGAAAAAAACAAGCATTTGTCAATGCCGAATGTTTGCTTGCTGGCACTGGCATTGGTAGTGTAGAAGTTACAGAGCTGCATAATAGGAATGGCTGCAAAGTATTGAACTGAAGCCAAGCCCACCACCACCCTGCAGAGAGTGGCAGGCATTGGGGTGTGCCTTTGGGTCGTCAGGCATAATGACGATGCCATTTCACCACACCCTACCCTGCAGACACTGACAACTGTCACGGTGTGCCTTGGGGTCTTTGGCCCTTATGCGCACCCCATTCCATCAGGAAATGGTGAGATGGGTGCGGTATAGGAGAATGGGGTGAAGTTTGGACCCGAAGACTCTGAGGCACACCTTGATGCCTCTCACTGGCTGCAGGGTGTGGGTGGGGGTGGAATGGTATGAGCATGACAGGCAAGAATCCCAAGTCACACCCCTGATGCCTGTCATACTCTACAGGGTGGGGTGTTATGGTCGGAAACCCTAACGCCTCAGGCATTCATTGGTATTTTCACTCCAAATTTTCAACATGGTTTTTTTGTGACCCCCACCTCATGAACAATGGCAATATCAGTTTGTTAGCTGAAAACTTCTTTTGCACAGCGACTATGGCATTTGGCACCAGAGGTGCAAAAACACATTCTGAACAGGATGTGAAAAATGACAGTGGTACTGTTCATGGGGAGGTGTAAAAAATGGCAATGTTGAAAATCTGCTGTGAAAATCTTAAAAAAACTGGTGAAGTCACGAACGTGTGTAGAAACTGTGCAACGCACACCCGTAATGTAATTAGTTTGGGGATTTTTTTACAGTAGATTGTTAACACAGGCATTTTGGGACCTCCGATCATGAACAGTGTCACTGTGATTTTCTTTATCTGTCCCAAACAATGATTTCCCAGCGACCCACATCTCTGCACTGAAAGTGTGAAAACACATTTCAGCCATGTTGTGGAAAATGACAGCTGTACTGTTCATAAGGAGGTGGGGAAAAATGCCACTGGTGAAAATCTGGACTGAAAATATTACAAATTCATGAACCTACGAGGGTGCGTGGAAACTGCGCAATGCTCACTCGTAACACAGTCATTTTATGGAGTTTTGTCACCAAATTTTCAACATAGCCATTTTAAGACCTCTGCTCATGACCAGTGTCACTGTGATTTTCTTAATCTGTCCCAAATATTGTTTTCGCAAACTGACTGTACCATTGTGCGCTACATGTGCGGAAACACATTTTGGGCGAGATGTGAAAAATGGTAGCTGCACTGCTCATAAGGAAGTGCAGTAAAATGGCACTGTTGAAAATCTGGTGTGCAAATATTACAAATTCGCAAACTTGCCAGTGTGCGTAGGAACTGCTCAACATGCGCTCCTAAAACAGTCATTTTTGGGAATTTTTTCACCAAATTTTCAACATAGCCAGTTTAACACCTCTGTTTATGACCAGTGTCACTTTGATTTTCTTAACATGTCCCATACATTGATTTCGCACACTGACTGCACCATTGTGCGCTACATGGGCAGAAGCACGTTGTGGGCGAGATGAGAAAAATGACAACTGTACTGCTCATAAGGAGGTGTGGTAAAATGGCAATGTTGAAAATCTGGAGTGAAAATATTCAAAATTCGTGAACTTACGAGCGTGCGTAGGAACTGTGCAACGCACGCCCCACCTTATGAACACTGGCAGTGTCCTTTCGTTAATCATTCCGGAAAGGTGATTTCGCACAGTGGCTGTGAAATCACCCTTCAGGCCTGAGTAATGCCATGACAGTGCAAGAATTCATGAGGAGGGGTCCCAAAAACCCCATGTTGAAAATTTGGTGCAAAATTTCCAAAAAATGCCTGAGATATGCAACAAAGTTGAAAAACCCCTATCTATCCCATTATACAGCTTACCGGCATTTCCTCAGTTCGTGGTCGGCTTTGAAGAGTGAGTGCAGACGTGTTCCCAGTCCACTGAAGATCATCGCACTGGACTCCGGAGGTAAGTATGGGGTGGGGATGCAGGGTGCGCAGTGGGTGGGTGCGGGTTGTGGGGGGGGTAGGGAGACTGCGAGGGACCGTCTTTTCTTTACAGGTTTTTTTTTTCTGAAAAAGATGACGCGGGATGTTTGCCATGCTGGGGTGGGCTCCCAGCATGGCAGAAGGATGGCTGAGGGGGCGTGGAGCCGACGAGGGATTGGGCACCCCCATTGGCCATGGCATCTGTTGCCATGCTGGGGTGGGCTCCCAGCGTGGCACCCTGTACTCGGGGGGGAGACAGTGAAGTCGACAGGGGATTGGGCACCCTCGCCGGGCGACGGCATGGGGGTGGGGAGAGGTGGAGCCGACGGGGATTGGGCACCTCTGTCGGCCATTACATTATTTTGCCACGCTGGGGTGGGCCTCAGCATGGCACCTGGATGCTTTGGGTGTGTGTGGACAACGGGGATTGGGCACCCCTCGGGCCACAGTGTGGAGGGGGGAGGGAGAAGGTGCATGAGCATGCTGCGTGCGTGCATGCATGTGTGTGGGGGGAGAGAGCTCTGCTCACCCAAGCGGAGCTCTCCCTTTCAACTGTATGCCACTGCATTTTCAGCTGTCATAGACAGCTGGAGCAGTGATTGGCGCTTTGTGACCGCGCCTGCAAATACACTGACTGAATTGGTAGATGCTGACACACCTCTGGAAAACTCGTATGATGGCACTATGTTTCCTTGCACATGCGTGCAAGCAAACGTAAAAAAGGAGCACACCTTTTAATATTGTTCTGACCATGTTTTTATCACTATTTGCAGCTGTTTTTCAATAAACATTGTTCTGTGAGGTCATAAAACACTGCCTGCTGCATAATTGTTAATTTTACAACAGAAGTAATATATAACAACTGATGGAGAATAAAACAACGGAAAATACTGATTAAGACCTGGTCTGCACCGTATTAAAAGGAGTGCTCTTTTTATTATTTCAGACATGAAAAAAGTAGTAAAGCAGACTCAAATACTGGAAATTATAGTATCATAGTATCATACAAGTCAGGTTGTTAAGTAAAGTGGCAATGTAAAATAGCTTTAAAAAGTATAGGTCAAAATTTTCAACAGATTGTTGCACTGCTGCTTTAAAGAGATTCACCAAGTTATATAGTTATTATGGTGTTGCACCTAATATATGGATGTCTTACCTACAGAGGAATCTTTCTTGCTCCACATGTCCTTACATAGTGCAATACTTTTCTGGCAAAAACGCCCATAACTGGGTTAAAGCAGGTCACTGAGGACTTCCCGTTCTGAAGAACCACCCAAGTTCTGTCCCCCATGTCAGCAATGTTAAGACGTGATGCCAGGGAGAGCGTGGGGACATGGTCCATTATACTGAATGTCCGACAGCTTTCCGAATGTTTTTTTATGTTATAATGGTCACTTTGTGGTGAAACATGGGCACGTTTCCACTAACAAGGCTTTCACAATGTACACATGACTTACCGGAGATCATAGCGCAAAAAGCACATGCTCTCCTAAAAGTCATGTGTGCAGTATGTGACTAAGGTGCACTCTAGCCAGATACCTCTGAAAAAGTTTTGCATCACTTAGTCTGCTGATGATGATGGTGACAATAAAATATACGGTATTCTGCTCGCTCTTCTTTCTACCATAAACACAGCAACAAGTCAGCAATATATGTCTTCAAGAAACTGCACAATGTCTGATGTCACACACACATACACACACACGCACACACAAAACAACACTGACTGCACACATGCAATTTAACACATCATACTTGCACTGCTCACACCAGTTTTTCCACAACCACTCCACAACAGAAAGTAAACATTACTGAGGCACTGCATCATAACAACAGGGCAATAGGAGCATGTATGACTGTCTATTATTAAACATAAAAAAAATCACAAAACTCTACAGTGGTGGGGTGGGATGGGGTGGGGTGGGTGTGTCCAGAAAAAAATACTTTAATGGGGGATTCCAGGGTGTTCCAGCAGCAGGTGGAGCATTGATAGTATCTGCAGTTGCTGTTGCTGGATCTGCTCCACCTGCTGTTGCGCAGCACCCACCCTCTCGTTGCTTTCCTCAAGGGCTGCCCTCACCAGTGCAATGTCTGCCTGCGCTGCAGACACTGTGGCAGGGTCCACTGCAGAAGAAAAGCCAGATAGTGGTGGTGGTGAGGGTGTTCCTGGTGGCTGTGGTGGTGGTGCAGGAACTGCTGCTGTTGCCCTCCTCCTGCTGTGGTGGCAAGGCACAACACCCCCAGCACCCTCTGCCACAGCCACAGAAAGGCTGGCAGGTGGACACCTGACCCCTTCAGTGGCAGTCTCCCACTCCACCTTGTGGTGGTTTGCCATATGTGTGCATTGACCACCGGTCCCAAAATGTGTCCCCCGGTGGGGGTCACAGCGCACCTGCACACCACATAAATGGCAAACCACAATGGTGCTGTCCCCCCCTCACACAGTTAAAAAACTGCCAGACTGGGGAACTGCAGGGGGACCAGGCACAGGGGGGAAGATGTACTGCCGGCAGCACCGTCATGCACCTGGGGTGCCACCTGCGGTTGTGGAGGTGGTGGAGGGGGTGCTGCTGGAGCCCCTGCAGCTGCTACTGTAGGTGGTAGTGGCAGACTTGGTGGATGTGCTGCCACCGGTGGTACTGGTGCTGCTGCTTCCAGAGGGGGAGAGGCAACACCAAACAGTCGGGAGCGGTCCAATGACACCTGACCGCCCCCACACATGTACACTCCCCTCTGCCCATGCCCACAGGCCACAGACTCTCCTCCCGGGTTCATCGTGCACAACTAAGTCCCTCTGCGACCGACGTCTCAAAAGACTGCTTCACACACACTCACAGTCTCTCACACACACGCACACACACACAGAGTCACACACATACACACACACACACACACACACGCACGCAAAACAGAACTTAGAAAACAAACAAATCAGTAGCAAAAAAGAACTGAAAAACACACCACAAAAAACCTAAAGATTTAACTTTTAAAAAAGCTGTTGCTTTTTTTGGCACTTCACAACAAGATATATAGACAAAACCACCAAACTCTCCTCTACACACAAAATGCTTCCTCCTTCTACCACTGCAAAGCAGAAAGTGAATGCTTTTATGACTCACTTCTTTCCTGCCTGTATAAACAGTACTGTAAGCAATGTGATGTGTGGAGGGCTGCCTATATTGCTGTCACCTCACCTTATTCGCATTAAGGCAGAATGGCAACAAGAAGTCATAATGCAAATGTGAAGTGAGCACTTCCCAATAGCCAATTTGTGTAGCGTTCGGATAACGCAAAGTGGCCACTTTGTGGCTACTTTGCCGGTGGATTTTAAATTCATTGCATCTCTAACAGTGAGGTGACATGGCACCTGTCTTGGTACTGTACTGTGTGCTGCAGAAAGGTGAGGGACTGACTGCATGGGGGAGTGATGCTCAGAAGCACTGCATAAACACAATGGGGCAATATAGTGCCCATCATGGTGGTGAACTATGTGCTGGTGAATGGTGAGAGACTGCCTACATTGGTGAGTGATGCTCAGAAACACTGCATGAACAAATTTGGGTGACATGGCACCCATCATGGTGGTGTACTGTGTGCTGGTGAAAGATGAGAGATTGCCTATACAGCAGAGTGATGCTCAAAAGCACTGCATGAACACAGTGGGGTGACATGTCAGCCATCACAGTGGTGTACTGTATGCTGGTGAAAGGTGAGTGACTGCATGCATGGAGGAGAGATGCTCAGCAGCACTTCATGGACACTGTGGGATGACATGGCACCCATTATGGTGGTGTACTGTGTGCTGGGGAAATGTCAGAGACTGCCTGCACTGTGGAATGATGCTCAGAAGCACTGCATGAACACAGTAGGGTGACATGGCACCCATGTGTTCTGATTACCTCAGTCGTGGACTGATCACCTCAGCCGTTTTTGTTGACCTTGCAAAAGCCTTTGACACAGTCTCCCACCCCATATTGCTCTCAAGTCTCGCTGAATCAGGCCTCTCTGTCGCAGCCACAAACTGGTTCAGATCATACCTCTCTGATAGAACTCAGTCTGTTAGAGTCTCAAATGTGATCTCCACCCCCCTTCCCTTAACTATCAGTGTCCCACAGGGGTTGGTTCTTGGTCCCATTCCTTTTCTCTATATTCCTAAATGATCTGCCACTCATCTGCTCTACTTTCTCAATCCACATGTATGCAGATGATACTGTACTCTACTACTTGGGCTCTGCCCCGATGTGGTGCAATCAAACCTCCAAGCAGACTTCAACAAGGTACAGCAATGATTTAGCTTGCACCAGCTCTCCCTAAATGCAATAAAACTGTCACTATGACCTTCGGCACATGACAATGCCTGGCCAGACTCCCCTCCCTTCCCTATTTCACCACCCTGGATGGCCAAAAACGTGAAGATGTCTCCTCGTTCCGTTACTTGGGGGGTCTGGCTCGACAGCCATCTCTTCTTCTCTGACCACATCGATGCTATTTCAAAAAAACTATGCCCTATGCTCAGTGCACTATATAGGAACCGCAGAAGCTTCCCTCCTCGCGTCCAACGTGAACTGGTCCTGAAGATGATACTCCCCTCCATCGACTACTGCGACATTGTATACAGTGCAGCCCCTAAGTCCACCCTATCTAAACTGGACACACTTTATAATGCCTTCTGCCACTTTGCTCTCGATGCCTCTCCCCTCACCCACCACTGTGACCTCTACTGAGCCTTGGCACTACCATCCCTCAAAAACTGCCACATCTCTCATTGTGCTAAATTTGTCTCCAACCTATGGCTTGGGTCCATCCCCTCCTACCTTGCCAACGTGCTCACAGATGCCCCCCCCATCATCTTAGATCCCGTGACTCCTGCCAACTTTCAGTCCCTAGGCGGAAGACTTCTGCCGATCAAGTTGCCTTCTCACACTGGCTACCCAAGCTCTGGAACACCCTTCCACTGCAAATTCGGCACTCCTCCTCTTCCTACTCTCTGTCTACCAACCTAGCAAACTTCCTTACTACAAATTGCTCCTGTCCCTGAACCTGCCATGCCCCACTGTCCCCTCCCCAATTCCTGACCAGCAGCCTTAGCCTTTCTACAGAAGCTGGCATATAACCCCAACCTTGCACTTATGTCCTGGGCCTATTTTGCCCTATGTACTGTGTATAACTGTATACCTGTGATATACGTCCTCTGTTGTTTACAGCTGTTACTACTGTGCTAATTTACCTTCTCTGATGCTTCTTGTCACAAAAATTGTTATTTGATACTATAATATCCTAAGCATTCAATGTGCGCTGCTTGTATATTCATGCAATCGTGTATCCTTATGCTGCTTTTTATTTGCGTCTGTTAACTGTTCACTTGATAACCTGCATGTTATCATATCCATGTGTACCCCCCCCCCCAGGTCGCACTGGGAGACGAACATCTTGTAGCTCAGTGTGCCTTTCCTGGTGAAACAATTGCAACAAATAAATAAATAAATCACAGTGGTGTACTATGTGCTGATGAAAGATGAGTGACTGCCTGCATGGAGGAGAGATGCTCAGAAGCACTCAAGGATACAGTAGGGTGAGCATGGCAACCATCATGGTGGTATACTGCGTGCTGGTGAAAGGTGAGGGACAGCCTGCAGAGGGGAGTGATGCCTGTAAGTGCTGCATGGACACAGTGGGGTGTCATGGCACCTGTCACGGTGGTGTACTGTGTATCATAGGTATCATAGGTAGTAACTGAGCAGAGAAGACTTGCGTCCATTGTGCTCGCTGAGGCACTAATTATGGTAACTCCCAATTTTGTTTGCTACACAGTATTTATCCAGCTCCCTCTTAAACTCGAGCATGTTATTACTTGCGACAACCTTGTCAGGTAATTTGTTCCAAAGTGGAATTACCCTAACACTAAGCCACTGTTTCCTTTTTATTGTCTTAAAATGTTGCCCTTTCAACTGCAGTGTGTGCATCCTAGTGTTATAACACTGATCCCTAAGTGTAAGTCCCAGTTTCCCCCTTAAGTTGGTGTCTTTAAACAGTGGGATGACATGGCACCCCGTCATGGTGGTGTACTGCATGCTGGAGAAAGGCGAGGGACTGCCTGCACTGTTGAGCGATGCTAAGAAGCACTACGTTAAAACAGTGGGGTGACATGGCACCCCGTCATGGTGGTGTACTGCATGCTGGTGACAGGTGAGGGACTGCCTACACAGGACAGTGATGCTCAGAAGTACTGCATGAACCCAGAGGGGTGACATGGCTCTCATCAAGGTTGTGTACTGTGTGTTGGTGAAAGTTGAGGGACTATCTGTGCTTATTTAAATGCTACATGAGAAATAACACATACAGTGTCTTACATGGCATTTATTTACTTATACATCTAACCCTAATGTTTATTGTATTTAGGATAAGCACTATGACACACTAACACACAGGCACTGCTTCATGTTCTAAGCAGTACACAGTAGTACAGTATAGCATTACAGCCATTTGTAAACTAAGTAGGAAAAGGTTACTGTACCAGGAAAGGGTTAAGTAAGTAAAACTTTATTTCTTAAGCACCTTTCAATTAACAGAGTGACACACACACACACACACACACACTCCTCTCCATGATGCAAGCAGAATTGAGACTTTTTCTCTGCCTGCATGCAACATCCCATATTAGCCATCTTTGTTGTACTATCACCAATTAATTTCAAAAATATGAACAATAACCAGAATAACCAATATAAAAAAACTCATTAAGTGATTTACATAAATTAGTGTGTTATTTACTGTTGTCCTTTTTTTTTAATTCTTGCAGATCCCAACATCTGAAATATGAACCTCCTTCCTCAATCTCAGTTACAGTTTATGGTTGGAAAAAACTGATTAAGTTGACATGTTTATGAACTGTGAATCTTTCTTGATAGAGAATAGTACCCAGATTGAAGCTAGGTTCACATTTCAGATGCTGGGATCTGCAAGAATTAAAAAAAAAAGGACAGCAGTAAATTCAGTGTCAGTGGCTCAGTAGGTAGCACACTCGCCTCTAAGGCCAGGAGATCAGAGGGCTGTGGGTTCAGTTCACACACCTGGCACTTGGGTTTATATCCCAATACTGACACTGTAGTGCAGTATGAGAGGGGTGCTGCACTTCTGAGGTGCTGTCTTTCAGATGAGACGTTAAACCGAGGTCCCATCTGCCTGGATTGGTGGTAGTTCAGGTGGATGTTAAAGATCCCATGGCACTTATCAAAAAGAGTAGGGGAATTTCCCTGGTGTCCTGGCCAAATTTCCCTCATTCACTAAAAATACCAACAACAGCTTAATCTGGTTCAACGTCAGTTGGCATTCATCTGTATCCCCCTCCCCCGGGTCGTGCCTGAAAATAGGCAGGATTTGTCTAGTTCACTTACCCGGTCAACAAAAACTAAATAAGAATAAATAAAATAAATAAAGCCATCACACAAAATAGTCCAGTGCAACACTGATCAGCTGAATGAACAGAGCAGAGTGCTTCAATTAGCAGAGTGATTCCATAAAACCTCCAGTTGTATCTAGTCTATTCGGAATCTGAAGAGCTCCCTTTTTCTACTGTCATAGCAAGATGTCTGTTGGGCTCCACCCATTGCAGTCATGAAAAGGTCAAAACATCAGAATGTTGGATAGATGCTTCAAGAAAAACAGCATGGCATCTAGATGTTTAAAAGCTGTTTTCTATCATGCTTAAAAAAAAGAAAATATTAGCTTAAAATTCAGTTTTATTTGGGAACATTGGGTAACTAGGTCTGCTGATACCAACTATGACAATTTTCTTTCTTTCTTTCTTTCTTTCTTTCTTTCTTTCTTTCTTTCTTTCTTCGTACTAGAAAAGACATACTGAGCTGATAACAGCTCATTTCCAGCTGCATCCTGGGAGCTACTGGTACTTAAAGCCCCTCTTTGAATTGTTAGGTTTTAAAAAAATGGCATATGACAGGTATTGCATTCAGGACTGGGTGACCCTCTTTGGTGAAACAGTTAGAAATCCATGACACCTAACAATTAATTCATTTATGTTAATTAGCAAAGGAAGGTGTTACAAGGTAATTAAGCTGAAGCTCAGTTTCAACAGCATTCCTTTTTGAAACTACAACATGCAAAGTTACAAAATGTATATGGTTAATTAAAGTACAATATAAAATAGAATGCATGGTAACTGTTACTACACTTTAGATTACCAACATTAAAAAGAAATTTAAAGACTACCAAAAGGTCAGCTTACTATGATTTGACTGTATTCTTCAGGTAGTGAGCTCCAAGTCACAGGACCCATGTAGGTGAAAGCATGGATACTAATGGAACATATTTTTCCAATATACATTTTCTCCTCAGATAGTAGTTTGCCTGGCTTCAAGGATATGCCCTGCTCGGGGGGATATGCCTTGACCAGGCTGAGGGATCCATGACTGACATACAGATGATTACCTCTGTTTTTCTTCCCAACCTCTCCTGGAATGGGCGATGCCTCTACCAGCCTAGCTGCTCCCTGACCCAGCCACAGGAGTTGCTGTGGTGGTGGAACCAGCTGTGAACCCTCATCAGCCAAGACACACTGCCATCATTGTCACAACAGTGCAATACCCTGCTGCTGTGCCATCTGGGTGGCCTTCATCAATGCAACCTCAAATAATAAGAAGTTAAATTTTTTTATCATATAAGATTTTATTGGGTTTTCATATTATCAATGTTAATCAGTATACATACCATCCAAGTGGATAAGAAACAGAGAAAGTCATAAGGCAGTATTATTACATTGTCTTCAGATAAAGTATATCAACTCCTAATAGGGAGAGTGACCAATCCTTTATGCATGTCTTCCCTAAACATTCTACACCTAAGAACAAATAACTATCAGCTGTGGTGCCCTTGTGTGGCAGTCAACTCAGAGCTAGGTATATTAATTTGTATATTTTCCCTTGGACCTAGTTTACAGAGTAGTCTAAGCATATTACTTTACCACATAGCATCTTCCAGTGGGACACGGGAATAGTTTCCTTACAGAGTAGGATTGCCAGGTATCAGTAGGTGAACTGTACATAAGTGAGAGTTTAGATGGGGTCCCAATGCCTATGATAGGCCCACAGTTGGTTCTTACTAGCAAAGGACAGCCTTTCAAAAACACCCAGCTGGGCCACTGCCATGTGCCAGGTCAGGAGTGAAGGAGGAATAACCTGTCACAATCTCATTAGGATAGATCTCTTGGCTTCCAGTAACACTGCTAACAATCACCTATGTGGTTGGAGGAAGTTAGAGTGCAGGATTGATGTATCCCTTAGTATTGTAAGGGTTGGTACCCTGGGAATAGCCTCCTGCAGGACCTCAGAGCAATCCTCTATCACCCCTGTCCAGAAAGCATTAAGGTGGGTACATTCCCAGATGATATGCAGTAGGTTAGCTTCTGGCATCCCACATCTCCAGCATTGTGAGTGTGGGAGAATGCCCATACAATGTAATACTGCAGGTGTACTGTACCAATGTGTTAGTAATTTTAGCTGGATCACTTGGCTTCTCGTGGCTGAATACATCAAGTGGGCGTCCCTCACACACTTGTTCCACACTATCTGAGGGATGTTGGTATGTAAGTCCTGCCCCCATTGTGCCCCACATTTCTCTGCAGTGTTAGGTTGACCATCATTGAGGGTTCTGTATATCCTCCCCACCAGCCCTTTCTGTGCCCCCACTTTGTGCAGTAGTGCTAGCCATTCCCATCCTTTCCCTGACCCCTTCTTAACTTTACAGGCCCTGATTGCCTCCCTTTCCTGAAGGTACCTCCAGAAATCCTGCCTGGGAAGTTGAAATTTCTCTTGAAGGTGTTGGAAGGTCAGCAGTTCTTCAGTACCCTCTTCCCATAGATCCGCTATGGTTAGTATCCCTTTCCCTATCCATTCCCCCAATCTGATGCTATGACCATCAATCTGTATAGTGGGGTTGCCCCAGAGGTATGTGTATCTTAGTGGCCCTCGATCTTTCCCAGGTGTCTTAGTGAGTGTCATCCCCTTTTGCCAGGCTTTGCATGTTTCCAGTATCACTGGGGAAGCTGTACTCTCTGAGTACCTTTTCCTCTCCAGGAGAGACCCTGGCCATTGCTCGGACATAAGACCCTTCTCCAGCTGGAACCATGCTGGGCCTGTTCACCCATCTGGCAGGGACCACCATGTAGCTTGTGCCATTCTATATGCTACACAATAGCCATAGAGTCAAGGTAGGCCTAGTCCACCCTTCCCCCAGTGAGCCCTGAGTTTTGTCCTACTGAACCTTGGGGGTTTACCCTCCCACAGCAGATCCGAGATCATTTTATCCAGACCTTTGAATATTCTGGGGGGCGTTTCCACCAGTAGATTGCAAAACAGATATGACACCTTTGGGAGTGTGAACATCCACACTGCCTCTATCTTACCCTTAATGGAGAGTCACATATATGCCACCTCCTCAGCTCAGCCTCTATGGTACCCAGGACCGGACCATAGTTGTCATCGATAAGCTGTCTCCAAGTGGCTGACATTCTCACTCCTAAGTATGTAAACCCACCTGGAGCCCATCTAACCTGTAGGTCCTGCTGAGTCATTCGTGTGCAGTGGAGGTTTGGGGGTGACAAAATGTGTTTTGTCTTATTCACCCTCAACCCTGAGATCTCTGCATATTCCTGGAGTATCTGCAATGCGTGGGGTACTGTTACCTTGGGGTTCTCCATCATCAAAAGGATGTCATCCACATACGAGTTTACCAAGTATTACATTCTCCTTATATCGATGCCTTTGACTTCCTTCATGTGTATCAGCCTCTGAGCCAAGGGGTCAATGGCTATTAGCAAAAGTAAGCCGGACAGTGGGTACCCCTGCTTTGTTCCTTTTTGCAGCAGGAATTGTTGGGGTATATTTCTATTAGTAAGGACTGCGGCAGTTGGTGTATTATAAAGAATCCTGATCCAGTTTGAGAAATATTTGCCAAACCCATATGCTCCCAGGGTGGAATGGAGATGTCCCCATTCCACTGAGTCAAAGGCCTTGGTAAAGTTGACCGCTAAAGCTGCCATAGATTTGGGAGAGTGTAGTGTCCACCATTTGAGGTTCAGGACTGTGTGGATGTTGTCTGCCCCTGTTCTGCCCTTGCTGAATCCAGCCTGTGCTGGATGTATTATGGTTGAAAGGACCTTCTCCAGCCTTATGGCCAATATTATTGCCAGCACTTTTGTATCCACTGAGATGAGGGAGACAGGCTGGAAATTTGCACAATCCAAAGGGTCTGTGGATTTCTCAGGGTGCAATGTTATAATTGCCTTTCTCATGGTTGGGGGCAGAGTTAGGTCTTTCTCTGCCACTTTCAGTGCTTGCCATAATGGAGTTGTGATCTCTGCTGCCAGCAGCTGGTAGAGATCTGCTGACATATCATTGGGGCTGGGGGCCTTTCCCTTAGCCAGCCTATCCAGTGCAGATCGCACCTTCTGCTCCGAGATGGGATCATCCAGGTCTTTTGCCTGTGCCTGGATAGCTGAGGTAGTTAGAGGGAGTTCAGAAAGGCCACTGCCCTAGGATCTGGCTCTCCATGCACTGCGGGTCTAGTGGTGGAGTACTGGGTCAGATAGTATTGCTGTATTACCCCATTTATGTCCTTAGGGTTAGTGACCATCTATCCATTTTGGGCCCTCAGGGCATGTATCTGGGAGTTAGCTTTTTGTTTCCTTAACTGGTATGCCATCAGTTTCTCTCCCTTATCCCTGGATTTCCAGAACCTGTGTATAGATCAGAGTAGCTGCCACTCTGCTGCATGCTGCTGGATGATATTTATTTTATTTTTAAGTCCAGTGATTCGAGCCATCAATTCCCCAGTGGGCGAGGGGTTAGCCCTAAATACACCCTCCATCTCTGCCAGCTTCTTCTGCAGGTGTTCCAATTCCTTCCTTATTTTTCTATTCTGGGTAGCAATGTAAGAGATTATACACCCTCTGAGGAAGGCCTTGAAGGCCTCCCACACTGTGCCAGCCCCTAGCTCACCATTCACAATGATTTCAAAGTATGTTGTAGCTTGAGTTTTAAGCCATTTGCCAAATTCAGGGTCCCGCAGAAGAAGGGGGTTACATCTCCATCTCGTGGAGGTAGGCTGTGCCCTGGTGAGGTGAAAAACAGACTGACTGGTGCATGGGCAGATATAATCATAAGCTCTATGTACACTTCCTGAGTGCCTTGCGAGGCTTCTTTGTTGGTTAGCCAATAGTCTATCTTGCTGTGTGTCTTGTGGACTGCTGAGTAAAAAGTATAGTTCTGTCCCGTGGGGTTATCTCCTCGCCATGGGTCCTGCATGCCCCATTCCTTCTGTAGGAGTGTCAGTGCTTCCCTGGACTTCGTATGTGCATCCTAGGTAGGCTGGGACTTGTCCAGGAATACGTCTTGGACCAGATTAAAGTCTCCCCCTATTAGAATTGGGGTCTCATGTTCATCCCCTTTGGCTTCTGCTATCACCTGGCTGACCTGAATAAAGAATTCTGGCTCATTCTGATTAGAGCCAAAAACATTGACCAGGACTGCCTTCCCCCTGGGGTAGGCAAAATGGGCCACCAGCCATTGCCCCTGTTTATCCATTTTGACCCATTCTTCTACCCACCGACTTGATTTATGCACTAGAATTGCTACCCCCTTAGATTTAGAAGTGGCAGAACTGTGTAATACTTTCCCCACCCATGTCTTTTTCAGCCATAGGACCAACCAGGCTGTGAGGTGTGTCTCCTGTAGCAAGGCCACATCTGTTTGTAGGAATTTAAGATGCTGCAATACTTTGGTTTTTGTGACCAGGTGATTCAACCCCTTGACATTCCAGGAGACACACCGCACTACCGACTCCCTGTCCATAGATGCCATGTTGGTATGCTATATCCCACGTACCACTTACCTCTATCTGTCCTCAGTTCAAAATGTAGTCTTGCTTCCCTTGTCCTGGAAGCAAAGCACTTTTCAGGCCGGAACCTCTAAAAGGAGGCCTCCAATGTCAGTGCAAAGTTACCCTGTAAGATATAAAAACAGCCCAACAGCAACGATCCACCAGGTTGTGCTCACAAACTTCAGTTACGAACAGTTCAATAAAACTTGCCCTGGTATGCCTTCATCTAGGTATGTAGTGTTATACCCTCCCCCTTTCTTCCTTTAAACACACCCTAGTGTGTTCCTATCTGACCACTTACCCTCTAACGAATTCCTAGATCGTTCTATATCAGTATTCCTTGTCTGTCTCTCTCTGTTCATAAATGTTTGTGTGTGTCCTCACTAAAGAACTGTAGGTGTAAACAAAAGAGGTGATCAGATATCTGATACCTCAGCTCTGTCACCCAGATACCAAGGAGTAGTGTGCTGAGACAAGAACCTCTACTGCTCCTGCTTTATGATCATGCTACTACGTAAAATCTTTCTGTGCTTCATCATTGGTTTCTGCATGATTCCCCAGGGACCCAGGGATTCCATCCAGTCCTTGAGAGTCTCCCTGCATAAGCCGTCATCCAGTCCTCCCTACCTGTGTGCATGGGGGGGTGGTGTGATGGGGTAAAGGAAATACTGGGGGAATGGAGAAAGTGAGTCGATGCAGCCCCTACACATAGTTGATGACCTGCCCCATGGTCCTGCTGACTGTCCATAGTATTTGCTGGGGGGGGGGTTATTGCACCTCCTGGTTATTTTACCTGTGACCCACGATTGTATTGCGCATCTTAATATGACTGTCTCCCCATATCCCCAGCCCCTTATATTTGTTTGGTCAATTCCCACCTGATCTCATTCGGCTTGTGTCCATTAGTTTCGTATGCAGAGAGGGAGGGAGAAAGAGAGGGAATGAGAGGGAGATTCCTACTAACTTCAATCCCCCAAAGGTTTCCTTTACTGGGCACCTTCACCTCCCCTTCCTTGCACCACAGCAGTCCTTTGCCAGCAGGTTATTTTCACTTACCCATCTGTCCCTGCTACTCTGCTACTCTGTACTACTGCTGCTCTGCCCTTGGGGAGGGCCAGGCTATTCCCCAAACCAACAACCTTTAATCCTGCGTTGACAACCACCCACAACTATCATTCGTTAACCTAAACAGCATACTCCTCCACATAAGAAACACAGTTAAACATTAGTCCAAGCTTTCTATTATTTGTTTACCCCATAATCATCCCCACATCTAAAATGGCTTGGAACACATACCGTGATGCCATCCAATGATTCATGGCCTTTCTTCTGCTTGCTGTCACTCCCGTGGCTTCCTCTCAGTGAGAAAGACAAACAGTCCAGACACAGCAGCGCATGTTCATCCTTGTCCTGTGGCTGCCACTTCTGCAAAGAAGTGAGCCCCGGGTTCCAACAGCTCCTGTGGGTAGCTCATATTGTCCATATGCTCCTCTAAAAAATCTTCTGCTGCATTCGCCCAGTCTGTCTTGGTGGCTCCCATCTGCTGCACCTCCAGCTCCGTGGACTCATTGTGTAGAGTTTCATCCTCACTGCTGGATTCCTCTTGCAGCTGTTTGGTGGGTGGTGATGCCTGCAGGCAGTTCAGCCCCCTTTCTCTCCCCGACATGCTTTGAGATCATGGCCTGGTTCTTTCGGGTTGTGGTTGCTGCGTGGCATTGCGGGCCTCCAGTGTTTGGGGGGGGACTTGATCCTGGTTTGCATTTTGTTTATACCTGTCACCAAAGCTGGAGCCTGCCAAATCAGTTGCTGCCATTTTAGGGCTTTTGGTCTCCTTTTGTTTTCTGTCCCCTGCTCTCTGGTGTCCTGTCCCTTGGTTCTGCTGTGCCCCAGTTTCATCACATGGAACCCATAGCTTTCTGGGACTTGTAGTCCCCAACCATAGATTCAGCCAGCATTTTGCAATCCAGTGGACTATGTCTTGAAGATTGCAGCCCACCATTTCTTTGCCTTCTTTACATACCCAGAGAGCACTTAGCACCCGAAATCCATATTTAAATTCAGCAGCCCTTAGATCCCATTTCAGTGGTAGAAATGCCTTGTTAAGCATGGTAACTTCATGCAAAAAATCCCAGAAAAGAGCAATGCTAGCCTCCACTGTATGAGACTTCCCCTAAGTCCCTGGCTGCCCGCAATACCTGTTCTTTAGTAGAGTACCACAGGAAATAAGCGATGATGGGTCTTGGAGGGTTACCTGGTGCTGTCTGTCACCCTTGAGTTCTATGGGCCCTCTTGATTTCCATTGGGCCTCTCCAGCAGTCTCCCAGCAGCTGTGGCAGAAAGTCATTGAGGAACTCCTCCATGTTCCTCCCCTTCAGGCCCTTGGGGATGCCTAGAAGCCTCATGTTATTATAGCGTCCCAATTTTCTTGTTCTTCTGTCTGATCCCAGAGCTTCTGTAGTCAGGCCTCATGCTCTTCCATCCTGGCCAGTATCTTGTGTTGGTGGGATTCGAGCATGTCAGTCCTCTGCTCCACCAGATTGAACTTGTCTTGGAGGATCCTGACATCCTCCATGGTGCCTGTCAGAGCTCCCTTCACATCCGCTATGTCCACCACCAGAGCCTCAAACATTCTTGTAATATAGCCCAATTGGTAATTAAGCCTTGTTTCTGCCGCAGCTCCCATGTCCTGGCTATTAACTGCTGCTGCCATCTCTCCAGAGGGCTACATATGAATGGTAGTTTCACTGTTAGCCTGCTTGTTGCAGTTCAATGGGTTATTTGTCAAAAAGGTTGCTGGTGGAAGCAATTACAGCTCTTTTACTGTATGGAACACCAGTCACCGTGCTAAAGGCTACAGTTCTGCCTCTTCTGGATGCTCCGTTGTGTGTTCTATACCCACACAGTGGTCAGGAAATTGCCCAGCTTGTGTTGAGCCCCCCTCATGTCAGGGCTGCATATCACTCCAGGCTGTCTCAGACCCATATGGCTCATGAGTGCAATTATTTTTACCTCATTGCCCCAAGCACAGATAGCAGAGTGCTGTTTGGAATCATGGCTATAACTGACTAAATGGATAGTGCCACACGAACACCAAGTCAGGAGTGGAGTGAGTAAACTACATGGCCATAGCAGTCAGCATCCAGACCACACCCCTCGGAAGTTCAAATTTTAGGTCACTGGCAGACCCTTAGTTCAGGGTGCAAATCTTCAATAGATCTTTTACATATTGAAAGACTTGATCAGTTATACAGTCATACATACAATGTAAGAAATTACTTTTATCACTATTTTCTTATGGTTTCCAATTTAACTCATTCACTCTACAGGAGCTCTTTGGGAGTTCCACAACTTGTGTCCTGTATACTCTTAATACTGCATCCTAGGCCTTTCTAAGCAAAATCAAGCCATAATCAGCATGCCACAAACAAATGTGAATACCTCATGAACCGTAAGTGCTACACACAAAATATGAGCATCAAAGTTGTTCAGCACAAAATTACCTTTCCAATGGTGCTGTGCAATTCATTATAAGCAATTTCTTTTTTTTTTCAATATTAGTCAAAATAGCAAAAAAAAAGTGTTTTTTGCAATAAGAAAGTCATTATAAACCATTTTTGGTAGGAAAGTATGTAACACATGAACACCAAATTAAGCATCCATACATTAGATTTACAGTAGGTACAAAAGTAATTTTGCACTAAAAAGCAATTATTCTAATATAAAATATGTATTTACTCCCATTTTATTCAAGATGCTTAGGTGAGGCTTGATGGACAAATGTCAGCCACACACACCATCCCATAAACAAATGTGAATAACTCCTAAAGTATACATGATACACACAAAGTATCAGTGGCAAAGTTGTTCAGCATAACATTACCTTTCTAATAGTGCTATGCAGTCAATTTATTTATTTTTATTTATTTATTTATTGAAATGTTTCACCAGGAGGGCACACTGAACAATAAGTTGCTCATCTCACGGTGCGACCTGGGGGGAGGGGTTACAAAGGGTTGTGAAGGATGAACAGTTACAATAGTATGTGGGTAGTACAAACAATACAACATTGTAAGATTGTGCAACAAATTCTAATCAATTTGGTTTGCAAGTAACACAAAGAATAGTGCTGATGACCAGAGAAGTGTCCAGGACGCACAGGAAGTCTTTGTTTGCCGACTGAATTCGTTGTGGGAGACAAAGGGGATGATTTGGCCACCACCTACAGGTGTTTTCTGGAGGTAATGAGTTTTAACATATTATATAAAGAGCAGTTGTGAACGTTCCTATGGCATCTAAAACATATTGAGCCAATTTCTGATGCAGAATATCAAATTTTCCTAACAATGAAGCTGAAGCATAACCATAAATAATACCTCCATGGTTTATAATGGACAATATTACACAGTTAATGCTGCTTTCCTTAATATCTTGCTAAAAGAAGTTTGTCTGCGTATATAGAAAGTCAATTTGTGATCTCACCTTTTTTTAAATCTGGTTCATCTCCACACTCCATTTTTAATTGGAACTGGCCCCAATTCACAAATACTTATATCTCAAACTATAAGATTTTATTATCAAACATTGTAATTTCAAATTTCTTTTTAATGGCATTCAATGTTTGTACTGTACCAAATAGAATCATTTGGGTTTTGGCCTTTTTCAGAATCAGCTTGTTTGTTTTTTTTTTTTGCTTTTGTTTTTATTTTTATTAAAATACTTCTGAACATGATCAAAGCTGAACTGCAACAAATACTGTAAGGTGGTCAGTTCACCTCTGTAGCCATAAATGCCTGCGTTATCTGCATAAATGAGCACCAAGGTACCATGCAAGCCAACATCCAGGTCATTTATAAACAGTGAGAATATAAGTTGTCCCAAAATAGAACCTCGTGGTACCCCATTTACAGTTGACAATTGCTTGGTATGTAAACCCTTGAACAACACATTTTGATGCCTATTTCACAACTAATTACTGATCCATTTTTGTACATTCAAATCAATCTCAAAGCTCAGTAGTTTGTTTTTATAAAAATTCATGGTCTACAGTTTCTAAAGACTTGGACAAATCAATAAAGTTAGCCACAATCTACTCCCCAGATCACCTCACAGCCCCCCACCTGCATGTTCTCTGGCTTTTACCTACCTCTTTTTACCCTGAGCATTCTCCCGGGGGCAAGGTCTCTGGGGAGGTGTCCCAAATCTCCTCTCCCAGCTACACAATTTTAGGATTAAGCGACTAGTCCACACAGTTTTAGGATTAAGCTACTAGTCTGTGCATTGGGGCCAGAGAGTGCCCTGATGGAGTCATCCCTTATGTCAGTGTTTTTTTCACTGTTATTCACCCAGTCCCAGAGACACTGACTGAGAGGACTCTAAATGAGTGTATACATGCAAAGGCATGGCTTGTGCATGCATGAGTAAGATGGCATCCTTCCCTCCCCCCAGAAACTGCTCTGATTACACTGCCTCTTGTTTTCACACAGGTGGCAGTACTGTATGAGTCTATAACTCTTCCACTCCTGAGGAGCAGGAGAGCCTCCTCTGGGATTCTTGATCCTCCTTCTCCTGGATATCTAAATCCTGAACCAGGTCATCGGCATCGTGAGTGGTTGCACTGCCACTTTGTTGACAGGCTGGCTCAGCCACTACATTTTATCTACTACCATATGAGTGCCATTTATTATTTAACCAGAGTTGTTTTAGTACTATGTTTCAGTCTAATAACTAGAGTTGTTAAAGTACTATGTTACAGCCTAAATTCAGTTTAAGCTTGGTTGAATAAATCATTATAGTTCAACCATTATAGTTCAAAAAGGCAGTAATCTGAACCAAAACTAACTTCTTCATGGCTATCAACATTACAGACAGAAAGAGATTGAATGATAGTAGCCAAGCTACAAGAAGCAGATTTATGAGCAGGAATTTTGCCAAGCTTCCAATCAGATGGGTAATCATTCAGCTACAGGGCTACTGTATATAAAACAATGTTTAGTTAGTCTGGAGCATTGTACATACTAAGCAAATGATGTCATGCAGTTTTAAAATATAATTAATAAAGTTCTGGATTGATAATGTGAGTTTCCTATTATGTAGATTTATTTATTTAATTACATTTTTCATGAGGTGCCTGAGAGGACAGCAGGAATACACACACTCATTACATCAAGCATACAGAAAGACAGAAATACACAACAATAAATTAAAAGTAACAAGGCTACAAAGTGAAGAATAAAGGAACTGGACTGCAGGCACCAGAAACTGTAATACCAAAACATCTTTCGTTTGTTGAAAAACGGCTTTATTAATTAAAACAATAATATCCTTAATAGCACCCCTCCCACCACCAGTGTTTCATGAACCCACCTGTGTGCTTTCTAAAGCTATACAGTTACGTTTTGGTTCTTGTATGTCTCTCTCCAAGCTACATGCATGCTATCTAAAGACTCAAACCCTGTGCAAGGCATCATGGGTATGCAAATCCCTGTGAAAGGCAAGCTGACATGACTTCACCAGATCAAAAGTCAGTTACATTGGATCTGATATTGGCTAAAAACTACAGACTACAGACACATATTTCATCCTGTTGAGACTTTGCAGTGCAGCTGTTGCCTCGCCAAGAACCAGGTTAACCCAGCACCAATTTTAGACCTAATGACACCTCAAGCAGAAATACTTTGGTGCCTCCATCACCGCTCCCATCATCCCCCTCCTCCCTTCTGCTCCAACCCACATCCAAAAAGTGGTAAAAATTCTATGAATACAGGGGTGACAACAACAGTTTTAATCTTGACATTAACACTTCTTGCATTTAAAGATGATCTCTGCTGATACTTTCTGCTTTAGTGTGGTCCAGCATTGCTGGTGCCCAAATCAGTCATTTGATTCCTTTTGTGCCTAGCACTGCATCTGGGTTAGCCCCAGAGAAAATCAGACATTTAGTATGCTCAGAGGTAGCATACAAGAGAGGCAGCTTATAGGAAGAATAGTGCACAGGATCCATAAAAAGATGCAAGGAAAGAGCAAATATCCAAATTGTTTGGTTTCTGTATGTCTCAGCAAACCACACGAGTGGAGTCTAAAGTCTCAAATCCAGTACAAGGCATCAAGGTGACAAAGTAACTGTAAGACATACAGAAGAATCCCCAATAAAATGACTTTGTTCAAGAAGATAACAATGGCAATGTACCTTTTGGTGTAAGAAAAGTAGTCTCTCAGTAGTTGTAATCCCTGGGAAGGCATGTCAGGTGATCAAATAGATTATTCCATTTATAAAGTCCATGAAAGGAAAAAAACAGCCTCCCATAGTTCTTTTTCTCTCTTTGGTATATTGAAGTGGAAGGAGTCTTAGATGACTGGAATACGCAACTGACAGGTGTGATGTGGTTCTGCTGGTACACATGAAACCTCAGTGCCCAGCTGACAAATTCAAGTTATGTTTCATAATTTCAGAATGATTCCCCTCTGTGTTTGTCTGTACACTGTATATAAAAAAGAAGTCATTTGTTTCTCAGCATGCTCAAGATATTACTGCATCCATACTAACTGGGAATAACTAAAGCAGGCAAATCTGAATTGTGGTGAGCCATGAACCTTAGAAATGAGACCCTTTTTAGCTTCCCTGAAAGATATCTGATAGTTATATTAACAAATCCATGTCTTCCAGTAACAGTGGAGACTTTGGATTAATCAGTATAGATAGGTTTGATATTGTACTGTTTTATCAAGCAACAATTTTCATAATAACCATGTTTGCCCTTGGAAAACTTGACTCAAATATACCAGTTTTCTGTACCATATTTTAAAATCTCTGCAATATATTCAATTATATGACAGGTATCTCTTGTAAGTTAATCAGAAAACAGAAAAGTGTAATTTAATACCCCACAAACTACTATAACCACATTTTGGACATACCCTCAGTAAGCTATTCACATTTCAGATATGCCCACACCAGACTATTCAAATTTCAGATCCGCCCTCAAAAAGGGGGGGAGGGGGAAGCATGTTCCACTTTAACTACCACAGAACTTTTAAAACCCTGGGTTCAATATTCCTAGTTGTATAATAATAATAACATTCAGTGAAAAAGAGTTAAAAAGAGTATAGTGCAATAATCGGCTTCTGCGGTTGATTAAATGCCTCGGCCTTCGGCCTCTGCATTTTATCATCCACATCAACCGGCTATTCCTTCATATACTCTGGCTAACTGAATGTTATCACTTAACTATCTTGCTCAATACATTGTAAAATTCTGCATTATTAATTTCAATATTTGTGACTTAATTTTATACTGTATGTTTTCACATTAGCTGTTCTGTTGCAAGTCAGATATTTGCCAAACAACAAAATGGAGGATGTGAAACAGTATGGGAATGATGTAGCTCTAAAGAGCATGATAGTTCTCTTGTCTCTTCACTGGGTTTGCATTCTGTGCTTTTTATTTGCTGTATCTGACTTCTCATCTACCTTTTCATCATTTAGCACCCAGAAGGCTAATTATTTTTATGAATTCTGCATGTTTTTGTGAAGTATTTCACCCCAAACAGCAATTTTCACAAGAAGTCTCTATTTTATAAAGCTGAATAATAGGCTAACATTAAACATACTGTAATTGTTGTCAACATGATGGTTTCAGGCCTTTAATCTTAGTAGATAAATGGGGTAAGATTTTAAAGATGGTGACGTAGCTGCAACTCCCAATCTATATCACATTTACCCACAAAAGCAAATCTGATAGTCATATAGCAGCATATCATGTCAAGTCCATGCTGGCGTGGTCGGAAACAGCGCAGACAAAGCTGCGAAACTGAACACCGTGCATCCAGAATATAGCTGGGGAAGGAAAACACATAAGGTACAATATTTCACTTGGGTGGTGGTCCATGGCAGTGTGGAGTTTGAAATAATAAATCATACTGTCCCCAAAATCTGTGCTGGCAATCTGGATGTGTATTTTGAGTTTTGTGGCTGTGTTTGTGCTATGTGTGCTGCGCTGGCTTTACACTCAGTGAATTGATGTGGAGCCACCTGCAATGGTAAGACTTCATTGTACTTAGCATCAGAGTAGTGTTATGTACTTGCTAGTTCTTAACCATCTATGTCCTTTCATTGTAAACATAATGCATGAAAAATTATGAAATGAAATTGTGATATTGAACCCTCCCCATGATCTTACTTTTGTTTTGGGGTTAACCTGGAATGCACATACCTTTGCTATCTCGTCTTTGTCATTGTGTCTGTGTTGTGTTTTGTTTGTTGGGCTGGCCACCCACTTTGTAAAAACCCTTTGTCTTGTCGTAATCGTAATCTGTAAATCTGTAGTATTCTTTTGTGCAGGCCAGACCCCTTAAAACAGATCGTAAGATAATCATTCCTATAGTTAGGAAGTTTGGTGTGAGTTTATAAGTTTCGGTATATTTTGGGCTTCTCTCAGCCCTCCTTAATTAGTGGCACAATATTCTTCAGTATAAGGATTTTATGCACTCAGTTAAGCCTTTGCCTTTGTTCTCAGTATATTTTCGATGTATCTAGGTGACCGCAGTATTTCGGTCTAGCGCTAGGTTTTATTTCTTGTAAAAAGGTGAACCACTTTAAGAGCCACATTCCTTTGGGTTCAAAAGAGCACTAAATATATTATTTATGCTGCTCCTGTATGTATTTCGTTTTCCCCGGTGTGAGCAGTAAGGAAGCCAAAGGCGAGTGAAAATACGTAGCGATAGTCACGATTATCGGTAAAGCTTACCCATTTCGAATGTTAGCACTATCATGATTCTAACCCTTAAAAATAGAAACACAATTTTGAACAGAGTATACCTGCTCGGAAGGCTTAGCTTACCCCTTCTTCCCTGCAGGTTTAGTCATTAAACAAGTTATGGAACTGTTTTGAAACTAAGGAGTTTGTTCCAGAGCTGTGTAGTTTCCAGGCTCCCCTTCCATCCTCCAGCTTAGCATATCTATGGGCCGGTCGGCTGAAATTTCCCTTCCTTTATGCTGCTGGTCGGAGGGGTGGTCCTCTGGAACTTTTCTCTGGACACAATAAATTGATAGAAAGGCTGTTATTTCATTTAGAGCTGTCATTGTGATGTGGGCAATTATAAAAGACATTATTTTATGAATATAAATGGAATTAATGCGTTCTTTATTTCTTTGGTTCAAAATTGATAATGACTAAGGTGGAGTCTTTTTGTCACATGATTACAATTGCTATATAAAGCATTTGCCTAGGGAGGTCAGTCAGTATGTAAGGGGCTGTGGATCTAGCAACACCCCATCAGAGTTAGCTAAATTCTAGCTCTTGAGATGAATCCTTGACTCTGCTGATTTTCTTTTTATTCTGTTTGTTGTTTTGCCACCTTCCAGTCCACTGTTTTTGGAATAAATCTACATTTATTTTGCTGCTAATTTTGTCTGATGCCTTATTCTATCCCACACCAGTTCACATTTGGTGTTAGAAGTGGGATAGTGGGTTTGGAGAGACCCACTGTTGGATCTGTGCCCAGATCCTGATCGTATGCATCCAGACAAGGCAGGAGAGCGGACTGTACTAGCCACAAGGTCTATAGTACAAAAATTGGATTTGCCTTTACTAACTGGTCTGGAGCCAGTCGTACGCAGAAAGGTGGCTAAGGCAGAAGCTGAAGGAAATACCATTGAAATGGAAGACGTCAAGCCTACTGAAAGGGACGCCCAAGCAGACGGATTTGAGAAGGAAGACCCCCCAGAGAACCCCCATGAGCTGCTCCGCTGGCTGTGTCTGTGACAAGTGGAACTGGAGTGAGAGAGAGGGAGAGAGACTGTGCAGAGAATGCTGCCCGTTGGACCAACACCCTACGTGCTATACAGGCTCTAGGCACGACAAGACCACCACCAGCACCTGTGGTAGGACAAAAAGATATAAAACTGGTTAAAATGGCTGATTCTGATGATATTGAAGCATATCTTCTAACATTTGAGAGGGTGGCCACTGCTTGTGCATGGCCTAGAGATCAATGGGTTGTAAGGTTGGCCCCCTATTTGACTGGGAAAGTTCAATTAGCTTATAGTCATACAGAAATTGCACATAATAATGATTATGACCATATTAAGCAAACCATCCTTAAAAGATATGATATATGTACTGAAACTTACCGGCAACGATTTAGAGCATATACGTATCAATCCACCGACACCCCTCAAGATGTATACACTCATCTAAAAGACTTATGCCGTAAATGGTTACAACCTAACACAAGAACAGACAGTAGTACAAATTATGGAAAGTATTATTTTGGAACAGTTTGTTAGGGTTTTACCCCAAGATGCACAGTTGTGGGTAAAGAAACACCGCCCCGAAACCTCTGAGGCAGCTATACAGTTGGCTGAGGACTATATAACTGCTAGGCCTCAATGACCTAGGACATTTATAAACCCTAGGAGTCCTTCAGCTGTAGTAAAATCTTCTACCGGTACTACCCCTGTGACACAGTCTAGTGGTATTCCTGGAGGTAAGGAACATAGTAAGACAAGTAAAGGATACAGCCATGATATCATATGCCATGGGTGTAAAGCAAAAGGACATATTGCTAGGTTCTGTCCAAAAAAGAAGATGGATTCAATTCACCTAGTTCTTGCCAACTGGAGGCATTATGTGGCAACTGTGGAAACTGGAGGTTTGGTGGTATTCGGACTTGTTGACTCAGGCAGCAAGCAGACCCTGGTTCATGCCTCTTTGGTGGAAAAGCCAGAGCCGGGGGAACCAACCACGGGGGTCAAGTGTATACATGGGGACATTCACTGGTATCCTTTATGAGAATTGGAGATTCAAATAAATGGGACACTACTAAAAATGAAAGTGGGCATAGTACCCTCTTTGCCAGTTCCTGTGATAATTGGACACGACTACCCTTATTTTGACTCTTTATTAACTACAAATATCAGAGCTGTTACCACTCAGGCACAAGGAAAGCAAGAAAAAGAGTTGGGACATTTATTTCCTTTTGAGGACGATGTATTTGGGACTGTTGGTAAAGATAAGAAAAACAAACTACAAAAAAGAAAGGATAAATATCTGTGGACTAAGAAAGATACTAGACTTGAACTATTGTCTGAAAAATGTAACTTGTCCAACAAATAATTCATAAATGTACAAAAAAATGATGTAACTCTGATACCTTTTTTCCCACAGGTAAATGTAACAACTGCAATTGATCCTCACCAACCCTATTATAAAACTGAAAACAGCCTATTGTATAGGGTGTGTACTAATCCACAAACTGGAGAGATAGTCGAACAATTAATGGTGCCTGTGCAGTACCGACAGAAGTTGCTGAGCATTTCCCATGATATTCCTTTAGCAGGCCATTTAGGTAGGGACCGTACCCTAAAACACCTTTTGTACAGGTTCTTTTGGCCTAGTATACATGAGCAGGTGGCAGAATATTGTAAAAGCTGCCCTGATTGTCAACAAGTAGCAGCAGTAGGACGTAAGGACAAAGTACCTCTAATAACAATGCCTGTAGCTTGTAACATGTTTGAGAGGATAGCAATGGATGTTATAGGTCCACTTCCTAAAAGTACAAAGGGGAACCGTTTTATATTAGTGGTAGTAGACTACTCCACAAAATATCCAGAGGCAATTCCCCTTCGTACAATCACTGCTTCTAGAATAGCAGAGGAGTTGGTAAAAATTTTCAGCCAAATGGGAATTCCTAAAACCATTTTAACGGGTAGAGGTACCAATTTTTGTTCAAAATTATTACAACATTTGTACCAGGCACTTGGTATTGAAGCTATTTTCACTATGCCCTATCACCCGCAGACTGATGGATTAGTCGAACGGTTCAATCAAACATTAAAAAGAACGCGAAGAAAGTATGTATCAGAGGAAGGTAATAATTGGGATACATATCTTCCCTATCTCATGTTTGCCTTTAGAGAAGTTCCAAAAGCTTCTACTGGGTTTTCCTCGTTCCAATTACTATACGGTCATAACCCAAGACGTCCTTTGGATATTATAAAGGAAGAGTGGGAGGATAGTACAGATAAACAAATGACAGAACCATTAGAGTATTGGCAACAACTACGTCAGAGATTAATGACTTATGTCAAAAAGGCCCCCCAGACTAACCTACACCAACAAGTGAAACAAAAAGAGTATTATGATAAAGGAACGAAACACAAAGAGTTTATGGTAGGAGATAAGATGTTACTTTTGTTACCTTCCTCTGAAAATAAACTACTTATAAAATGGCAAGGTCCGTATAAGACCATAAAACGTTTGGGCCCAGTAACCTATGCAGTCGAACTACCAGAAAAAAAAGTTAAACACTGGGTATATCATGTGAATTTGTTAAAGCAATGGGTAGATAGAACCCCCCATGTCTGTAACTACATTTACCCAGAGACCTTTGAGTCGGAAATAGACGTAGCATATCAAAGGTTAGAAAATACGGGAGACTTTTCAGAAATACATATCAACCCAGATTTAACAGCCGAGCAGATTACCACTTTACAGACTGCGTTACGGCCCTTCCAGACCTTATTTACAGGAATACCAGGGAAAGTTAAAAATACTGTCCATCATATTGTAGTCCCAGACATCTTACCCAAACGTCAAAAAACATACAGGATATGTGAAAGAGTATGGAAAGATGTTATACAGGAGATTAAAAAGATGCACGATCTGGGAATTATTGAACCCTCCCATAGTGAGTGGAACTTTCCCATTGTGATAGTGGGCAAAAAGGAAGGAGGAATCAGAATATGCCTTGATTTCAGACGTTTAAATGCAGTGTACAAGTTTGATTGTTACCCGATGCCCCAGATAGATGATATCATAGACCATTTAGGTAAAGCCCAATACATCAGCACATTAGACCTGACTAAGGGGTATTGGCAAATTCCCCTAGATCCAAAAGATAAAGAGAAAACTGCATTTAGCACACCTATAGGCCTATACCATTTTACCGTAATGCCTTTTGGCCTACACGGTGCCCCTGCTACTTTCCAATGGGTCATGGACAACATATTACAACCACATGCAGCGTATAGCGCAGCTTACCTAGACGATGTGGTGATATTTAGTCACTCATGGGAGGAACATATACAACATCTGAAGGCAATACTGTCAGCCCTATCCGAAGCCGGGTTGACTGCACATCCCTCCAAATGCTCGCTGGCCATGCAGGAAACAAAATATCTAGGGTTCCAGATTGGGAATGGGATAGTAAAACCAGAAATCTCTAAAGTTGAGGCAGTGGCTAATAGCCCCCATCCTATAACAAAGAAGGATGTTAGGTCATTCCTGGGACTTATTGGGTATTACAGACATTTCATACCTAACTGCTCTACCATAGCTGGATCTTTAACAGACCTAACAAAAAAATCCAGACCGGACAAAGTAAAATGGACACCTGATTGTGAGGAGGCATTCCATTGTCTAAAGTCCAAAATATGTTCCTCACCTATTTTACATACCCCTGACTTTTCACAACCATTCATATTACAAACAGACGCTTCTAATTATGGTATAGGAGCCGTTCTCACACAGATGGTACAAGACGAGGAACATCCCATAATGTACATAAGCCGGAAATTACATGAAAGGGAAAAACATTATTCCGTTATTGAGAAAGAATGTTTAGCCATAAAGTGGTCAATAGAAGCCTTACGCTTCTATTTGTGGGGTAGAGAGTTTGAACTACGGATAGATCATAATCCCCTCTGTTGGCTTCATGTAATGAAGGATATAGACCCTTGCATAATGTGATGGTACTTCGCAATGCAACCCTATAGATTTACTATAAAATACAGAAAGGGTTCGGCCCATAGTAATGCTGATTTTTTATCAAGATATGGTATGGGAGACTCACTTATCTGTCAACAGACCTCGGGGTAGAGAAAGATAAATGTCACTAAGTGAATTAGTTTTGCTTAGGAAACTTTGTTTTTATTTTGTCTTTTACATCTGGGACCCCGAGGTGGAGCCCTGGAGAGGGTGGGCTATGGCTCCATCCTTTTTTCTAAAGGATCTGAAGACAGCTATTTTGCTTCTCCCATTAAATCTTTAACCAAACACGGAATGTTTGGTCTTGGGCGGGGAGGAATGTGATAGTGAACCCCCCCCCAATGATCTTACTTTTGTTTTGGGGTTAACCTGGAATGCACATACCTTTTCTATCTCGTCTTTGTCGTTGTGTCTGTGTTGTGTTTTGTTTGTTGGGCTGGCCACCCACTATGTAAAAACCCCTTGTCTTGTCATAATCGTAATCTGTAAATCTGTAGTATTCTTTTGTGCAGGCCAGACCCCTAAAAACAGATCGTAAGATAATCATTCCTATAGTTAGGAAGTTTGGTGTGAGTTTATAAGTTTCGGTATATTTGGGGCTTCTCTCAGCCCTCCTTAATTAGTGGCACAATATCCTTCAGTTTAAGGATTTTATGCACTCAGTTAAGCATTTGCCTTTGCTCTCAGTATATTTTCAATGTATCTAGGTGACCTCAGTATTTCGGTCTAGCGCTAGGTTTTATTTCTTGTAAAAAGGTGAACCACTTTAGGAGCCACATTCCTTTGGGTTCAAAAGAGCGCTAAATATATTATTTATGCTGCTCCTGTATGTATTTCGTTTTCCCCCCTGTGTGAGCAGTAAGGAAGCCAAAGGCGAGTGGAAACCACGTAGCGATAGTGCGGAGCTCCGGTAAAGCTTACCGCTCGAATGCTCGCACTATTGCAAAGGAATTCTAACCCTTAAAAATAGAAACACAATTCTTGGAACAGCGTATACTGGCTCGGAAGGCTTAGCTTACCCCTTCTTACCTGTAGGTTGAGTCATTAAACAAATTATGGAACTGTTTTGAAATGAAGGAGTTTGTTCCAGAGCTGTGTAGTTTCCAGGCTCCCCTTCCATCCTCCAGCTTAGCATATCTATGGGCCGGCCGGCCGAAATTTCCCTTCCTTTATGCTGCTGGTCAGAGGGGCAGTCCTCCGGAACTTTCCTCTGGACACAATAAATTGATAGAAAGGCTGTTATTTCATTTAGAGCTGTCATTGTGATGTTGGCAATTATGAAAGACATTATTTTATGAATATAAATGGAATTAATGCGTTCTTTATTTCTTTGGTTCAAAATTGATAATGGCCAAGGTGGAGTCTTTTTGTCACATGATTACAATTGCTATATAAAGCGTTTGCCTAGGGAGGTCAGTCAGTATGTAAGGGGTCGTGGATCTAGCAACACCCCATCAGAGTTAGCTAAATTCTAGCTCTTGAGATGAATCCTTGACTCTGCTGATTTTCTTTTTATTCTGTTTGTTGTTTTGCCGCCTTCCAGGCCGCTGTTTTTGGAATAAATCTACATTTATTTTGCTGCTAATTTTGTCTGATGCCTTATTCTATCCCACCCCAGTTCACAGAAATAAATACTGTTTTATTGATATTTAACGTGCACCTTGTATGTTGTTTGATATTTAATAATGATGCTCAATTGTACTTATTTTTCATGTGTGATTTTGCTGTGGTGATGAACTAAAGCAAAAAAGAACTGATGATTCTGCTAAAATGTAACAATTTGCTCAGGCTAGGAAAGTTAGATATGGGTGCTGTACTGTTCATTTGGGTTGTTCTCTGCTGTCAGGACAAAGGGCAGACTATAAATTCTACTTAGACCTCTTGGTTCTGGTAAGGATTCTCTACCTTCCTGATCCATGTGAAAGATGTAATGAAACTATCTAGCATAAAAGTGCCAGTTGTTTTGTCCAGGCTTACATACAAGAATTATTTGCACACTCAGCACCAAGTCTTTGGCTGAATGTTGGGGATCTGAGAGAAGGTTTGAGTGCTATACATTGAATAGGTTTTCACAGAGACTAGTAAGGTTTAGTTGCAGCAGACGTCCAAGTGTTTCATGTAATATACACTACACAAGCAAGAAACTTAGAACCCAGGGTCCCAGACAGATGATTTGACACACTGGTGTGGGTAGCAGTCAACTTGCAACTATGAAGGAATGCATAGGCAAACTAATGAAGAATTATAGAAGGCTGAAAATTCTCTAAGAATACCTAATCTCATTTTCAATTCAGAGAGAGACAGAGACAGCAAGAAAAAGATTTTCTGGGCTCTATTCTGGTTCTGAATAATGGCTAAAATCTAGCTTGTGATGTTTAGACAACCAGAGCAGATGATGTCTAGGAGGCAGTGATCCTGTTTTATTTTTAATGTGCATAGTTATAAAGGAATCTGAATGCCAAGCATTTATTAAAGCAGCAATGCAATGAAAAAATTTATTCCAAAAAGCTAATTTTCTGCTATGGTTATAAAAAATATTGGCATAACTGTTGATTTGGGTCTTCTGGATGCTTCCTATGCTGTGTACTGTACATTTACATTTTTGTCTGGATTCTTACCCTCCTGAGCTGTTCAATATTATTTCTATGCACAAATGAGGTGGCCTTCTTTTTTTCTTGAGAAATAATTATCTTAAAACTTTCTTAAAATTCTTAAATGATAACAGAAACTGAACATTTCACCACCAAAATAAACTGGACATCTGGCATAGATTAGGAAGTAAAACAGTTGGGGTCATATTATTGCTAATTTTCGTTGCACTGCTGCTTTAAATACAAGCTAAAACATGTCTTAAATTATGGTTTTATGGTTCTGTGGATTCTATTTATTCAGATTCAGATAATTTGGATAGTGTGAACTATCCAAGGATCCGAAGTGGACAGTGCACTAGCATCTAGGATACATGGACTGATTACTTTCGAATACTACACTGTACAAGCCTCTGGATATCTTGGTGGCTCAAAGAGTACACGATCTGCAAATCTGACATTATTTCAAGGTTTCACGGACTATCATGGGCTCTATAAGTCCCACAATCAGGATAGATTCATGCTTGAAAAACTAGAGCTGAATTTTCAAAGCTGATTATTTACCACAACTTCTTGAAATCAGACATTTTATACATGAGACTTGTTCCAAATATTTAGAATGTTTTTATTAGCCACCTCCCCAACCAGGATCCATGACAGGAGTCTGACAGAAATTCTGTCAAATGCCCTGTCAGCAACCCCGGCAGGTCGACTGCATTCTGCAGTCAGCTGCCGGTTCACTATGGATTTCTTTGTTTTCTTCAGAGGGCTTCACTCCAGAACCTCCCACACAGGGGGCTGTGCCCCCTGCACCCCCCCCACTTAAAGATTCTCAACTCCAGTTGGAGCTGATTGGAGGGGTGCAGGACCCCCGACAGGCAGTGCCGGGTTCCAGCGGGTCTCCCACCGAGGCTAGGTGCTGTAGTCACTGTGGGGGACCTCGCTGGTGAAATGTCACTATGAGGGGGGTAAACACCCTGACCACACATCAATGGTCATCATGCATCAAATTTAGGGCTACTTGGGTGCACTGTTGCACTGCTTGTGTCTAAACCTAGAGGCAAGTGACTGGGAAGCAGGTAAAAAAAAACTGTTGTAAATACAGCCAACATTGGAAAATAAAGAGCAGGTTACTTCATGGGGATTTGCACACAGATGTGCCAGGTTCCACACCTACTGGGTCATAATGTCCCACGTTTAATAGCGTACGACATTATAGCTAAACCTACAGAGCGCTGAAGGTTACAGCGAGTGGTGCAATACCATAAATACTACTGTACGTAGTATTGCACCACTCGAAACATCCCAGGCAGAGGATAAGACCTCTGCTGGGATGGGATTCCTCCGAGCATCTGCCATGGCTCAACGGACTTAACCACTGCAGCCAGGAGCACAGGTGCTGCATCTGGGACTGGGTTTGTGCACTACCCGAGTTGACCCCCCCCCCCGAAGTTGAGAATCTTTATTGGGGGTGTTCGGGTGGTGCAGCCCCTCATGTGAGGGCTGCAGGGGTGGAGCCCCAAAAACTGTTATGTCAAGATGGCAGAAATCACACTGTATTGGCAGTGTGATTTTGTCATGTGGCATAATGTGTTGTGACATTATGACCCCGTGCTGGTTTCACAGTCACAACCAAGGCTGCAGACCTTGCACCAAATTCAGAAAATCTGGCCCTTATACTTTGCATTAAATCTTCCATAGGATTTGCCACCTTTTATACTTTAGACCAATTGAGTTTCAGTTGTCAAGGGCAGCTTCTGCTTGGAAGAATATGGACCACTACCCTTAGCTACCATGAGTTCATGTGTTTGTACTGTACATAACCATGATGTATTCATAATAGCTTTACTCAACAGTTCCAGAGTGGGTGTGTGCAATCAATTTGATCAGAAAGATAAATGTATAAGCCAACTTGTACAAGAAGATTTTTTTTTATCTTTAATCTGAAGGGATCCTTTGACCTCAACACACCTCCTGCTTTCCTAGCTTCCCATTGGTTAAAAAGAAGGTGTTGGCCTGAGATTTCAATCTTGACTTCAAGATAATGTGTTTGTTAGAACATGAATTGAGGGTAGCAACACTGATAACTTTTCATAAAGCATGGTTGTTACACTTGACTGAAAAATAACCTTTTTTTTTTGTTGTTTTTAATAACTTTGCTGCTGATACTAGCAGTTATCTGGGGCCATGGATCTAAACATACATTGCTTTCTCCATACTGGCTACACATTCCTTAAATGACACCTCGAATTCACTCACGTATCAGTTGGAGTTTTAGAAAATCATTGCAGAACAACATACAGGGAGAGCTATTACCCGTGTACAGTACACTGATGTGAATTGTTTTTTATATAATTTTCCGTTTATTGTTTTCATACAAAAAAAAGCAGGATAGCACCACTACAAAGAGGAAATCAGCAAATACATTAAATTGAGTAATCCTTAAATCTGACATTACTTTGTGCCCTCCAAATTCATACACACTAGAGGAGAAGCCCCCAGTATAATAACAAATATAGCAAGAGTGAAAAAGAGTGCATCCCTTGAGGGCTATGGTGGGCGGATGGGGGGTTGGCAAATAAAGCAACAGGATGTCACTATACGTACATGCGGGGGATAAGCACGCACAGTGAGGAGATGTGAGGAGTTGTGCCACAATGGGTTGCTGAACCGACCCCATGGCGTGGTGGGTGGATTGCCAGCGCTGGTCGGCAGGGTATGGGGTTCGGGTCCAGGTGCTGGTGCGTTTTGGTTGCACCATCCCCAAACCTTTTATATTTTTAATGTTTTCACCCCCTGACAAGCACTCCCCCCATGGAGTTGAGAATCCTTTAGTAACAAAGTGCATGGGGGTTCAGCCCCCTGCATAAAACATTAAAAAACTAAGTTCCCGGCACCGTTTTTCTATCCGCTGGAGTGTCAGAAGACTCTTGACTTCTTGATAACGGTGATTGCCTTTAGGCTTTCGCCATTATCACATAGCACCATCACATTATGTCAGGAAGGCAGACTGAACTGGACACTAAATTTCCATGTAAGGTCCTGTGGAAGAAGGAACAGAGGTAACAGTGGTTGGTTATAGTACAATAACCATACAGACTACAGTATACAGAAAGTAAAGCCATGTGCAATGCAGCGATCCAGTGCAGCAAGGTATTTTAAGGATATTTATAGAATGGGGTCCGGGCAATTTTGCCCTAGATTGATTAAAACGTGGTCAGGGGCGGAGTGGCGAGGTCACAGGCCAGGATGCTACATAAGGAGAACAGGCCACATCTGCCTGAGCTGCCAGGCGGCGGCACCTTGCTACATGAAACCTAATTATAGTTCTTACAGTAGTAGTAATTAAATGTTTTATACTACATTTTTAAGCCCAATTAACATATAAATATTAAACATCAACCTGTTAATTCAACAGCTACATAAAAGAAAACACACACAATGACTGTTAAATCTTGTTTACTGAATCTGCAGATTGATGCACAGTGCTGAATATCAGGGTTGATGCGACTAGTGCAACTGCACTTGTGCATCCCCCTGCTCCCGTTCTGCCACTTGCGCTGGCACAGTACCACTGCACCATGCACAGTGTGTGCACCATCAGTGCCATATTCAACGGTGCTGTGCTATGGCACAGCACCGTTGAATATTACCTGGTTCATGCCCTGGTGCAGCCCAGTTGTGCTGCACCTGGGTTTGACCCCTGCCCAGCATAGTTTGAATACCCAGCCCTTTGTATACACTGTGCTCCCACCAAGGATATTACACAGGTGTTTGAAAGAGATCATGCTAAGAAGGAGCACCACAGACTCCCAAAACTCAAACAAATCCAAAAATAGCATGCTCAAACCTTTTATGTTACTTCACACACTGGAATTCACATTTCTTCTAAGGGGTGCTACTAGGTTGTGGCATACAACATACAATCTAAAGATACTAGAGTGTATCAACCCCCCCCCCCCAACACACAGCATAACATTTTTAAACTTTCTGCTGCCAAAATTGGCTATATTTACTTCAAGCTTCACGTGACAAGTGGGTCCTCTTGGCTTCAGACTGGAATTCATATGTGAGTAAGTTAAATCACAATCGTCAAGGTGGGACCCTTCAATTTAGTCCCTAACTTCCAGTGCCTCCATGACTATTTTGTCTAATTGACTATTTTTATACACTGTGCTCCCATCAAGGATTTTACACATGTGTTTCAGGGGCAGTTAATGAAGAAACCTTTTTTTTGGGAGGGGGGTTGACTAAATGCCAATTGATGGGGACAGGGTGGCTAAGTAAGTTAACTCTTCTTATTCGGAGGTGGTTAGATATGAAATGTCGATCTATATCGACAGCTGCTGGTGACATGGCTAGGAGAATCCTCTATACAGGAATTTAGTATAATGAGAAGGGGGATGCCTCTGTAGGAGGGGAAGGGGAAGATGCTGTTAAAGTGTGTATATATGTGTGGAGGGGGAGGGTTGGGGGGATGCCTCTGAAGTAAAGATGAGATGCATCTGAAGTAGGTGGAGATGCCTTACCCGGTTACAAAAAGACTAAACTATAAAAACAATTTTAACATTATTTCACAGTGCAGAGTTATCTGCTATGAGCCTATCCCACCTGTCCTGTGACCTCCATTCACAGCACTAATCACAGCTCCAGAACCCTGCAGCTGTGAATGGCCTGGCAGTCTCATGCAGATGGTAGCAGAAGTGGGCATCTAGCTGCAACCATCAGTGATCTGGAGGACTGTACAAATAAATAATTTCTGTATATAAATTCTATAGTTATGTGCATGCACACATGTGTATGCAATAAGAGTTTCCCCAAATGGGGCAAAGAACTTCAGCTTCATTTTTGGTTGGAGTGCCTGCTAATCCTTGTGAAAAAGGGTGGAAATTACAGTAGATTGTCATACTAACATACTATGAAGCCAGCAGAATAGGCACTATGGTCTATTGAGTCTGCTTAATGATCAGTGCCTATGCCGGGCACCGATTTTTAGCCGTCCCTCCCACCCGCACAGGGAATCCTAGTTCCCAGCGGGGACCCTGGATGTAGCCCTCCCCTGCACCGATCCCAGCCCTTCTTGGACTCCTCCACCACAGTAGCAGCCACCAGCTGTCTGGGCAATGCATTCCAGGGCTCCACCACTCTCTCAGTGAAGTAGCACCTTCTTGTTTCCCCTCCTCAACCTCCCCCCCATCCAGCTTCATGGGGTGTCCCCTGGTTCCCTTAGCTGTAGGACTCCCTCAAGGCTTACCCTATTAACCCCCTTGAGATACTTGAAAACCTCTATCATATCCCCAATCTCTTCTCTCCTCCAATGAGTACAGGTTGAGCTCCCCCAGTCGCTCCTCATAGGACATTTCCCCAGTCACAGTACCATCCTAGTTACTCTCCTCTGTACCCTCTCCAGTAGCAAAATATCCTTCTTTAAGTAGGGACAACAAAACTGCATACAGTACTCAAGGTGTGATCTAACCAGACTATTGTACAGTGGAAGGAGTACCTCACTACTCCTTCAGGTTATCCCCCGGCTATACACCCAAGCATTTTATTTGCTTGTGCTGCCACCCTTCTACACTGCTCTGAGTTGTTCATTTTGGCATCCACCACCACACCGATGTCTCTCCCCCCCCAAAGGTGTATGGATGAGTAAGGTTTTTTGGCTCCCAGGTAAAGAAGCCTGCATTATGCAGCATTAAACTTTAGTTTCCAGATTCTTGACCACCTCCTTAGAGTCTCCAGGTCCTCCTGGAGGTCCAACTTTCCCTCCTCCTCATCCACCACTGCCCACAGTTTATAGTCATCTGCAAAGAAACTCATCTTACTCCTTGTACCATTTCTGCTGTCCATGACATAGGCATTAAATAGGAGTGGATGCATCACCGACCCCTTTGGTACCCCACTTGTGACTAACCTTGAAGATGAGACCCACCCACCCTCACCCACTGTACCCGCCCCACCAACCAGTTTCCTATCCACCTGCCCATACCCCCCACCCCATACTCTCCAGCTTCTCCAGTAGCCCATGATGTGGCATGGAGCCAAAAACCCTGAAGTCCAGAAACTGGACATCCACTGACCTGCCCCAATCCAATGTCCTTGTCACCCCTTGAGTGCATCCAACACCTTACCTCTGGGTATTTCCTCATCCTTTCCCCTTCGTAGACCATCATATCTCCTGCCCACTCTCCTACAGCATTTTGGCATTTGAAATAAAATGTCAAAGTTCAGTTCCAGAGCTCCAATGAGCTCCCTCTTTCTGCTCGATCCCTCTCTCGCTCTCCGGCATTGCTGCAGGTGACCCATTAAATAGTGCAGCAAGCCTGCAGCATTTTGGCACCAAAAATAAAGCTGGCCAGGTGGTGCTGAGGGCTAAGGCACTGGACGCCTTACCTCGTACCACGCCGGTGACCCATGTTCGGGAATGGGCACGGATCGCTGGGGGTCGGCAGGGGAGGAGAAGGATAGAGTGCTGCTCTGCTTCTCCGGGTGGAGGTCACCTGCAAGCTCCTGCCGCGATACCGCTACCTGGGGGTACGCAGGTGGAAGGTGCGGTAGTGGGAGGCAGCAGTATGGGGACAGAGCAGAGGGGCAGAGCAAGAGGCGTGTCTCAGTGTGTCTCCTAGCTCATTGGCTCTCATTGCATGCCAGCACCTGAGGTTGAAGAAGGAAAACACCCCCTGTCTCTCCTAGGTGACGATGCCTCGCTGTACATCCTTGGTTCATCGGGGCAGACTCCATTGTGCAGGTCCACATCGAAACAGTTGTTGTGGAGATTCAAATGGGGGGGTTCCTCCTCGCCCCACACTGGGGGGTCAAACCGGGCGTCAAGGGTCAAGAAGTGGTACCTTGTACTCTGGGGCAGACTCCAACGATGAGGCATGTGTATGGGGCATTCTGAGAGAGTGGAGAGAAGGGACAGTGAGGTGCAAAAATACGTAAATTAAAAAAAAAATTCACAGTTCAGTCCCACACTGCAAGAGCTCTGCTGAGCTCCCTCTCTCTGCTCGATCCCTCCCTATCTCACTGTCCGGTGCTGCTACAGGCCACCCATTAAATAGGGCAGCAAGCCTGCAGTGTTTTGGCACCAAAAATAAAATTGCAAAGTTCAGTCCAAGAGCTCCAATGAGCTCCATCTCACTGCTCGATCCCTCTCTCGCTCTCCAGCACTGCTGCAGGATGACCGGTAAATAGAGCAGCAAGCCTGCAGCCTTTTGGTGCCAAAAATAAAATTTAGAAGGTCAGTCACAGTCTCAGAGCTCCAGTGAGCTCCCTCTTGCTGCTCAAGCCCTCTCTCCTCTCCAGCGATGGTGTCTATACCCATGGATGGATGTTATTCTTGCCCTGGGGGTCAAATGGCTGTTCACACATGGGCAGAACTTGCACAACATGGGTTGGGCAGTACTCTGTGTGGTGGGGCAGGTCCTGAATTAACTGCAGTGGCACAGTGTGGGACCAGTACAGCATGGGACAGCCATCACTGTGCACTGGGACAGTGGGACAGACAGGCTATGCACTGGGCACATGGGATCACCGGCACTGGAATGCACAACCATCTGCAAGTGCACCAACCAACCTAAATGCCCTCCTACCCTCTTCCCCTGACACAATATCACATGACCTCCCTTTTCCAGCTGCAGTGCCCTACACATCTATTCCCCTGCTGGAATGTTAGCCCCCCCATCATTTGTCCCTCTGCAATGCCAACCCCCCACACCTTTCCGTAATACATCACTGGCCCAGCTGATGCCTTATACCTTTCTTCCTTAACCAGAATGCCCCTGGCTCAGTGCCCCAGCCCAGCTGGAATACCCTCCACCATTTGGCCCAGTCTGAATACCCTCTTCATCCGAATGTCCCAACCTAAAGGTTCCCTGGTCTCAGTGCCCCAACCACAATGCCCCCACCCTTCTGCCAGACTGGAATGCCTCCTCATCTTTCTGCCTGACCAGACTGCCCCCTCCACAGGTGATCACTATCTGCGACACTTGGTCTGTTCTGTCTCTCTAGTCTCGCCAAGTAAGTGCCACACTGGGAAAGCCAGACAGCCCAGCGCAAAAGAAAAGAAAAAGGAAACAAAAACCCTAAACCAACTCAAGTAAGCCAAGTGGTGGCAAGTGATCTAAAGGACTCGATGTTGTATGCTGTACATCATTGCCATAATTGTGGCAAATGGCAAGGAAAGGGTGTTGGGGTGCTACTGATATTAGTCAGGATAGGTCCTGGTCCAATAACTGAAACTATAATTCTTGCATGGCTCTGAACTTTTTTTAAACTTGAGTTTTGAAGCCAAATCTGCCACTTAGGAATCAGTACCAAGGGAGCAGACAAACAGAATGCAGCCCTGGCAGTCAATAAGATCCAACCATACTCACTTTTTACCTCCCCGTTCCATTGTGTGTGTGGTGTGTGTGTGTGTGTGTGTGTGTGTGTGTGTGTGTATTTAAACACCACTGTACCCTGCAATAAATCAAATAACCACTGCACTCTCTGGGGTAATCAAGTGTCATCGATATATTATATCTCTTTTTAGATGTACAATATAAAACTACACAGCTTTTTATAGATTTAAAAAACATTGGAACAGCTTATTTGTTAATGTTTTTTTTTTGCCTCCTTTTAACATGTAACTTGTACCTACTGGGAGGTTTCAGATAATGTGCAAAGTGTTGCAAGGCCAGTGGCATCACTAATTACTGCTCCCTAGCAGAACTCCCCCCCCACCCAATACTGCTTTGCACTTCAAGCTGCTTTCTTCCTCCATCTTCACCCCAACTCTTTCTGTTTTAAAGTAGATGGGGGAATCAGTGAAAGTAAATACTGTACATAGGCCCAGATATTCAAAAGGATTGCGTCATGCGCAACACGAATGCGCCAGTGCAAGTCTGAAAATGCACCATTCTGCGATATTCAGCGGGAGGCAGATGTGCCCCCCAAATCACAATGCGGAAGAGCGCAATGATAATGAATGCATACGCAACTGAAGGGGGAAGAACCATGCATAAATGGTGCAGTGCGATATTCAACAACATGCGCCATGCGCAATAGGGGAGCAAATGGAAGTTGCGAGATAGCGGAAATTATAGAAAATAAAAAGGAACAAGAGAGAGGCGCAAGAACGCTCCAGGGAAGCCACATGTTGGTGAACTGCAGGCAGCCACACAGGCACACAAAAACTGGGAGCAGGACAGGGCAGGAGCTGGACAGAGCACCTGAACCCCCAGGAACAGGGAAGGTGTGGGGAGCCTGTGCCACAGTGCAGGTCAAAAGGGGGAAGTGCCACACAGCACTGAGGGCACAGATAGTGGGCAGTATGGCCACTACAAGGAGGTGTTCGTGCAGGGGGAGTAGCAGCAAGGACGGGGGGGGGGACACAAGCCAGGGACTGGGCCAGTGCCACCATTCAGATGGAGGCAGTTATGAGGGGGGTGAGAAGACAGGTAGCAGGGGGGCACGGCCGTGGAAGGGCCCGTCGTCGGTATTCCCCCAACAGGCAGTACTGAGCTCACACTAGCTTTGAGCTGTACACTGATACTGAGATCGTGGGCCGGTACCGCCTGAACCTGGCGATTCTGAGGCGGCTCTGTGAGCTGTGCAGTGATGTGATGCAGGCACCCACACGATGGAGCCATGCTCTGTCAGTGGAGGCCAAAGTGACAGCTGTCATGTGCCTGCTCGCCACGGGTACCTTCCAGAGACCAACCAGGGACACGACAGGCATAACCCAGCCGGCTGCATCACACCTCCTCACCCAATTCCTCAGCACACTGCTGCCACACATTCTGCGGAGTACATCCGTTTCCCCAGCACACCGGCGGAGTGCACAGCAAACATACAGGAATTCCACAGGGTAGCACGTATGCCTGGTGTGCTCGGGGAAATAGACTGCACCCATGTGGCCATCCTCATGCCACCTGGCCCCAAAGGGGCCGCATACATGAATCGGAAGGGGTATGCAAGCATCAACTGCCAGGTGGTGTGCGATGCCAGGGGGTGCATAATCAATGTCTGTGCCATGCACCCTGGGGGAGCACATGATGCCTTCATCTGGCACCAGTCCGCACTGTGCCACAGGTTCGAGAGTGGGGACATCCCCACTGGCCACCTAGTGGGTGAGTACGCAAACCACACAGAAAGACATGGAACTTGGGAGGGGCATAGTCAGAGGTGACATGGGTATTGGCCTAGATGGCCCAAGGCAGGGCAATGCTGATCACCAAACTAATGTCCACCCTCTACACACAGGTGACAGTGGATACCCACTCCGTCCCTGGCTGCTCACACCATACCTGCGGTCCACGACCCCATCGCAGCAACGCTACAATGAGGCACATGCCACCACACGCAATGTCATAGAGTGGGTGTTTGGGATAAATGAAGACACGTTTCCATTGTCTGGACAGGTCTGGCGGCGCCCTACAGTACACCCCCTCAAAGGCCTGTGGGCTATTCCTGGCCTGTTGCATCCTACACAACATGGCCAATGACTGTGGGATAGCCGTACAGTTCGAAGAGGGGGACAGCGATGGGGACGATGAGGACGCTGGTGAAGATGGTGATGGGCAGCCCCCCCCTTGGTCGAAGGGACCCCCAACTGATCCAGATGGCACAGCTGCACCGGACACCATCACAGAAGAGCACTTCAACCAACCCAGGTAAGTCATGGGGCCATGTGCAACCACCAGTGGCAAGGGCACAGCCCACAAACACGCATGGACAAACCCCAGGGGTGCATGTCATTAAGGGAGTTGGCGAGCATGGAACCACACATGCCGTCAGGGATGGGCAGGGTCTAACATGGCAACGGTCTCACACACACACACACACACACACACACACACACACACACACACCCCACAAGACATGCACAAAGGGTAGGAGTCACGCCGACCACAACCGCCACCCCTAGCCACACACACGTCCACAGACCACCACGCCCAGTGCCTGTCATTGTGTGTGTGTCAGATGCTGGAAACCATTGCACAGTGGCAGACAGCACAACGCAGGCATCATCATGCACACACCACAGCAGACAGCAGCCGGGAGGGTGTGCAGATGGAACGTGTGTGTGTGTGCAGGGCTGGGTACCCCACCCGTGCATTGCACGTTGAACAACACAATGCACACAGGGCAGCATTAGACAGTAGCCATGGTGGGAGACAGGTCAGTCATGCGCCACAGTGCCACGGCCACCACAGATGCGTGGGCGGCCCTTCCAAGACCCACCAGCAGTGACAGGCTGGCCAATGGCCTCATGGGGTGGCACCGACAGTCCCGCAGGGGTTCCGCTGCGTGAACGCGACCGTGCTCGCACAGGGGTCTGCAGCATACCGAACATGCCTGCGCCAGGCATGCTCGGGATGCCCACAGCTGAACCCGGTGTTGACAAGGAGGGTGTCACATGATGCCGGGAATGGGGGGTGGGCATTGCACTGTGCAGTGTCTGCGATGCATGGGCAAATAACTGTGTGCCCATTGTGGTCATGGGCCCTCCTCTATGTCCATGGTATCACCCTCAGTGGACAAGCCCACCACCGCTGACCCATGTAGATGCTCAGGAGCTGTAAAGGAACACAGTAGCATTAATATATCTGCCCTACCCTGTCCCCCCCATTGACAGACCAGGACCTACCATGCAGTGACGGGCTACCACCCATCTGGAATCCACCTCCTGGGACACCCTCGATGGCACAACGCCACATGCTGCCAGAAACCCACTCTTCTTGTGGGGTCAGGCATTGCACGGCCGGCTGTCCCCCACCGGTCACAGACCGTGCTGCCCTGATGGCAGCCACCTTGTCCTTAATCCTCCGCCTGTCCATGCCCATCTTCTTTTTGCACTCCTGCATGGACCGCTGGTGGCTGCCATGCAGGTTGATGGCACGCGCCACCTCTTCCCATGCAGCAGCATGGGCCTGTGGTGTTCCCTGCCATCTGCTGAGCAGTGACTCCAGGTCGAGGTAGACCTCAAACAGGGCATCTGTTTCTGCCTTTGTGAAGTTAGGCCTCCTCTTCCTCCCATGTCTCTGTTCCTCTTCCTCTACCTCACGATCGCTCATTATTCATCCTGTGAGAATGACAGGTGTTACCTGTGACTGTGCAGTCCCATGCATGCCCCACATACCACAGTCCACTCTCCCAAACATCATGCAACTCACCACAATAGACTGCAACAACAGACTATGGCCAGTGCAGCCCAATGTCGCATTTTTATAGCGCAACGCATGCAAATGAGGTGAGGCACAATTATAAGTGGATGCAAATGCAGTATCTGCGCCATTGAATGGCTGATTAGCTGATTTGCATATGCTGGCTGAATATCGTGCTGTTGTGCTTTGCACAATTGTGTTGAACGTGCTCAGGCAAGGGTGCATTTCTGTGACATGCACAGTACACACTGAACGGTGCATGCCCGGGGTGATGACGCAGACGTCTGCCACTCTGCTGGCGTGCTGTTCATGGGAGGCAATGCAGGGCACGGCCACCATTGTGCCAGTGGCACTACTGCGCTGTTCACATATATGGCACTCTGGCACCAGGGCGCCGTGGCTGCTGAACCACAGCATCAGCAGGCGGTACAGGAGGTGGCACACAGGCACCCAATCATGCTAAGCAGCATGTCGCGCAGCCCTGAGTCCGACCCACCTACCCCTGTTTAGACAGACAGTGACAGTCTATATCTCTCTCTCTCTGGGGGCCCGGTGGGCCACTACTTGACTATAATCTGCAGCTCGGCTGCTATATGTGTGTTTCTAGCCTAATGGTACTCGGCGGCGGTGCTCTGAGTCTGCGGCTAATTTTTTTAGACCCTACCACCCCCCCCCAGAAAAAAAACTCAATCTACAATATGATGGTATGGTATGGGGTTGGTAGCGAGAAAAATATATATATAAAAAAGAAAAACACACACAAAAAGCAAACAGTGCACAGGCCACATACCGACACAGGCCAGGATGCAATTAATATCCCAGGCACCCCTGGCCAGTCCACCCCTGATCATGGCCAAGTCTGATGCCTGTGTAAAAGTGCTTGTGATCAGGTTTCATGATATGGGCTCTTCCCTACTAGGACCACAGTCAGTGTCAACAAGTCCCCTTTGCTTATGTCACAATCCCAAGTAGACAAAGCCAGGTTGTTTTAAGAAGAATACCCATACCCTTGTTATACATAAGAAACTGTATGTGCCTTTATGTTCTTGAAATACTGGATTTGTTATCAGATGGCAGCGTACATCATCCAGAAAAAAAAGCCTTCTTTAGTAATGCAGGAAGTGCTGAGGGGATCAAAACTGGCAAGCATCAGAGATGGATTCAGAATTTTACCAAGTGAATATATAGAAGGAGACAGAGCCAAAATGAAATATTACCTTCTCAGTGATAGCGTAGTGCATAATAATAGGTATTGCAAGGTCACCAGACTGAGGAAGGGAGGCAACCTAAAAAGGCTGATTCCTCAAAAGGTAAGTTGAGGACACCATCCTGCCAATTATAGGTCACAGGACTAAAACTGGTGTGCAAGTCATGTTTTTATAAGGAATCAGATTTTGGCATGCACCATTGTCAAAGACAGCAGTACAAGCTTCTGTTCTTTTAGCAGTGTACTAAACCTCAAGCAGAAGTCAAACCAGGCTATGTGTTGAATGAGAAAATGGAGACCTGTTTGATATTTTTGGACAAAATTGTAATTTTTTCTAGTGAATAAAGCTATGTTTTTTTTCTACAGACTAAGAGTACATGCTCCACTCTTCTTCATTTAATTTACTAGCAGCAAAGAAGAAAACAGTAAATTGCAAACATGGAGAAAGGCCCTTTCAATGTCATGGCCTACATGACAAGTACCACGGTGATGTGGCCTCCCATAGTACACTGCACTCTTGAATGTAAGTGCACCTATTATTTCCTCTCCTTCGTATTCCTTGGAAAGTCAATCAATGTTTTTATTTGTAAAAAGCACCATTCACATAAAGACCAAAGTGTTTGTACAATCCTTAAAATCAAAGATAAAAATGTAATAATAAGTCATTATGAGAGAAACTAGAACTCGGAATCTTCAAATTTCTGGAACCTGTAGGACTAGGAATCTTACATTTGTGTCCTAACTAGCACCTGCAGAAATGCAGAAATGTAGGGACAGTGAGGTGGAACTACAGTCCACACCTCCAAGTCATCAATAAAATGTTAACTTTCTGATGAGCTACACTCTAGGAAAATTAGAATTTTATGTCACTGATTCAGAGGATCTAATTATAGACTTGCTCAAAGCCCATGCCATAATCGCAGTCGCAAGTTCCTCAGATACATGTTTGTGATAACATCTCCTAAACACTGTATCTCAGGACCAATCAGCTGTTTTCAGGATATCCTCAGTTGGATGCTTACACTGAAATCTTGTCTGACCTCTGTTGGAGTGAACACCAAGTTGGAAGAGGTCAATGCTTGCCTTTGCCATGGCCCAACACACTCACTGGGCCACAGTAGCTGGTGAGAATGGTCTGTGTGGCTTGGACAAAGAAATCAGGAGCTGATCCTGGCACCACTGTTGATAGTGAGCCTATCAGCATACAGCTGGATGCTGCTGACCACACATAATGTTTCCAAATCAAACCTAGAGTAAGACACACTGGGGACTGAGGTCTCTATGCACCTCCAGAGCATGAAAGATACTCCCTCTGAAGTCTATGACATTTTAGGGAACTCCAGGGCTCTGATGTCTGAAACTCTTTTGTTGAAACTAGGCAACTGAGGGTCCTTCATTTCATTGACAACTGTTTCATACTCAAGTTCTGGTTAGGCAGTCAAAAAATGAAGGAAGATTTTTTTTTGTCATCTCAAGTAAAACTGTAGTTTGGCTGAGGGTCTCTTGACAACCTAATTGTCTTTATGAATGAGCAGACCATAGGGATTTACACTACAATGTTACCTCCAAATGTGGCCTGATGAAAATGCAGATTGTAAAAATTGATGTGCCTATAGGACTTACCAGTCTTATAAACCTCATATAGAAATTCAGTAATTTCTAACACATGGATTGAAAGAGGATCCAGGTTCCTAGATGTACACCATTATGACCAAGTATTCAAGGAAAACCTGGACCACCAGATATGGGCTACATTGCTGAGTTAATTGATACTTCCAGAATCATGGGAAGGGGGCACACTGCTGGGTGCAATGGGAGGTCTGTTGGTGTCGGGAAGAGTAACGGTAGTTCCCTCAACATCTCTTGTTTGGACAGATACTATGGTTGGGTTTACCACAGCAGGGTTATCATCACCACTGACCCCTGCTGTGTCCTGATCTGAACCAGAGCTCTGCAGATCATGGAGAAGAGGGGAAAGGCATAACCCTACAAGCCATGCCAGTTCTACATGAAGGTGTCTGTTGCACTCATCTCTTGACCGCTCAACCAATGGGCATGTAGTGTATACTGTACGCGCTCCTGTGTAGTTCACTTGGTGGCTGGCCATGGTGGTGTTGATGGGCTGTGCCATTCGCTGGCTTCAAATGGCTTTGGGGCAGAATGGAGTGGTGGGTCATGGCCTACTGTGGTGCGGGCTCACTAGACTGCCAGGGATTGGATCAGGGATATATTTTGTGTTTAATTTTATGTGTGATCAAGGCTAGGGAAGGGTTAATCACTAGACTACTGGGGATTGGATCAGGGTTGCATTATGTGTGATCAGAGCTGGGGAGGGGGAACCACTAGACTACCAGGGATAACAGTCCGGGGACTCTTTTATTGTTGTATGGGTCAGGGTGTGGGGGGGGGGGACTGGCCCTGCACAGTCCATGGCAGCACAGACACACAGATGAGCCCATAATGAGCACGCAAATGGACCCTTTGGGCTGTGCATGCCTAATGGTCTCATCTGCATGTTTGGGCTGAATATCACCCATGGGGTCTGCTGAGCATACAGGTATGTGCCACCCATTCCCCTATGGGCAGTCTTCAGCCCCATGCCTTGGATGTGCCACACCATGCATGGTGGCCACTGGGTGTGCATCCAGGGTCCGAAATTCAAACAGATTATGTGGTCTGTTTGGATCATGCATTCTGTTTGAATATCACGCCAGAGCTAACCAACCCATTTTTTTGTGTATGCGGTGCAATGTTTTGCACATACATCCAGATGGCTCTGAATATGGAGCCCTATATGTGGTTACACAATTTAAAACATTTTCATAGGTTTATACAGAGCTCACAGAGGACCAGAGTCCATTATAGCTCACCAAGCTGATTTAGCTATACCCAAAGATTTTATTATCGACGAGGTGTTTATTCAGTTTGTTCTTGAAAACCTCCATGTTACAACTGGTGACTACCTCAACTGAAAGCTCATTTCATACCTTCACTACTCTTAAACTAAAACAGTGTTTGCTTTTATTAGCACAGTATCTTTCTCTGGTTAGCTGTAATGGATGGGACCTTGTGCAGTAACTCCGATCCCTAAAAACCAGGCCAAGCTGTTCCCATAGCCCTGTGTCTGATAGGGCCCTAAAAATCAGACACATGTCACCCCTTAACCTATAGAACTCCAGGGAGTACATTCCCAGTACCTCCAGTCTCTCGTCATATTCCTTACCCCTGACATCCTTTATCATGTGGGGGTAGCTCTCCTCTGAATCCTTTTTGAGTGCTCTGACTTTGGTTTCTCCCCCTAGTGGCCAGAACTGGGCACAATAATCCATATGAAATCTCAGTAATGAAGTATACAGTGAAAGAAGCAGCTCCTTCTCTTTGCTCTTAATGTGTCTGTTGATGCAATACAATATACTGCTAGCCTTCTTAACCACCTGATTATAGTGCAATTTGAAACTCAGGTCATTACCAATTCTAATTCCAAGGTCCTTTCATTTATGACTTCCCTCAAGATTGTCACATCCAGTATATAGCTGAGTTTCTTGTATATAATTCCCAAGATGCATCACCATACACTTGTCAGGATTGAGTGATGATTTGTGATATTTGGCCCATTGCTCCAACTCCCTCACTGCTGGCTGTAGGATGCTTGCTTCTTCCATTTTGTTTACTATTAGCCCTATCCGGGTATCGTCAGCAAATTTTGATTCCCATACTTTTGTTTTGCTAGTCATAGAAGAGCTATACATATTGAATAAATAAGGACCCAGTATGGATCCCTTGAGCACCCTGCTAGTTATCTCCGCCCACTCAGACTATGAACCCTTGACAGAGACTTGCTGTTTCCTGTTGATCAACCATGAAGTTATCTATTGGGATAGATTCCCTGTATCTTGTGCTCATTCTTATCACCAGATCTTTCCCTTAGCTGTAACTGTTCCTCCCAGTTTTAGCTCAGCTTTTTCGCTAGGTGGATGAATGACCCCTAGAGAATACTCACAAGTGTACATTTTGCCCTGTTGTGAAAAAAAACACAAAAATACTACCACTAGTCAAAATCTGGATAGGACATCTTATTAATATTGAAAGCCAAAATAAAGAAAATGCATTGGTGGTTCATTGGGGGGTCCCCAAAATAAATTTGAATTCATTGGTTTGGAAAGGGGGCATCTGGGACCAAGAAGAGGGAACTGAATCATACCTTAGGAGGACTTTGGACACCTGGCCTTAATGAGAGATTTGAAGTTAGACCATTTGTGAATTACAGATTATTCCAAAAATGTTGTGCAAGCCCTTCCCCCACCCCCATCTAGGAGTATCCAGGTGGTAAACTGTTGGGAAGGGGCACTGTACAACCCAAGTAACACAGTCCGGAAATAATAACAGGAAACAGTATCTGAGTCCCATGGGTGGTGCTGGTGATGGATAGACTCCATTGGGGGGTACTCTCTGGCCGGTTGACGATGAAGGGATGTTGTACTGTGATGATGCAGATCTTCACCTGCCTGACCATGCCCAATTCACTGGATGGCCTTTGTAGACAGTCTTCAACAGGCAGGCCTCTTGACGACTCCCTTGAAGGTGGCTGGCTCTTTGGGATCAATCCTGGAACACAATGGCAGGTGTCTGTGGAGGCAAACTTCTTTTAGCAGCAAACAGTTCCTTCAATAAACAAGGCAAACACCAGAACTTCAAAAACAGGGGATCCCATTTAATGAACAGTTAATAAACAGGAACAGTAACTACATGGAGCAATAGAACAGTTTAGTTGCTTAGGATGGTGCAGGTCACATTATGGCTAGTGGTGCTCAGGACCATGGGGGGTCACCAGATGAGCAAGTTAGTTCAAGCTGCTACCTATAGGCTATGTAGCTAAAGTCAAAACACAAGCAGCAAAACTTTTGGCTGAACCAGGCCCTTGCAAACCACAAGCAGCAAGACTGACTTTTCTTCCCTCCTAGTTTCTTGGCTAACTCCAAGTGAGGAGCGGGACCCCCATGGGGGGTTGCCAACTGCAAATACCACCCACATTTGTCTGTTCCTCACACAATTTCCACAAAGTCCATACCTCTAGAGGTGGCTTCTTTAGGGCACAGAACCCAGAAATAGCAAGTCCCAGATAGAGGGACTGACCAGGACCAGGGGGAGTCCCGACCCCTGGCCCCTATTATACCCCCTCACCTCATGTCTCAATTCCTTTTCTGGTGCTTCCTTGCGGGCAGCAAACTCATTCTTTCATCCCTTTCAGGGACCAGAGCTGTAGGTTAACCCCAAACCCAGGGCTCCCACTATGAATGGCAGCTGCCATGTTCCTCTGTCCAACTCACTCTATGGCCTGAAAAAACAATAAACAAACCAGCCGCATCGATGTGCAGGTGGACGCCCCAATCTGAACCTCTGTCTCTCTCTCTCTGTCCTCTGCCAAAATCTCCCCAAGCACCAAAATGCACCCTCTTTTATCGGCTCCCAGTCTAGGCACCAAAATCCACAAGTACAATCAGGGACCTGACCATATGGTACCATGCAAACTGTTCCCCCTGATGACCTGTTGGACACGCAGTCCCAACTTAACTATTTACATATTGCCCTCTAAATGCAGTGCCAGCTGATACTGAGCTACAGCTCCCCCACAAAAAAAAACAGACATATGAGAAAGCCGGCAGAAGAAGGCCATTTGGTCTATCAAGTCTGCTCGTATTGCTGGGCCCATAGCTTGAGCTACTGTCCCTGCCCCCTCTCCCCACTCCTCCCATCCTCCCTACCCATGACCTTTACCCCCTCGTACCTGTCCCAGCCTCTTTAAAAGCTGCCCACTGTCTTCAATGAGATTACCTGTTCTGGCAGTGCATTCCAAGTGTCCACTCCCCTTTGTGTGAAGAAGTACTTTCTGGTTTCCCTCCTAAACCTCCCATAATAAATAAAATAAAATAATAAAATAAAATTAAAAAATAAACCCTCCAGCGTAACACTGTGCCTGCTCATGTTATGGTTGCCACTCAGCTTAAAAAGACTCTCCTTATCAACCTTATTTATCCCTTTCAAATACTTGATGGTCCCAATCATGTCCCCTCTCTCTCTCTCTCTCCTGTCTTCCAAGGAGTACATGTTCAGTGCCCTCAACCTCTCCTTGTATGCCTTACCCTGCTGGCCAGCTATCATCTTTGTAGCCCTTCTCTGGACCTTCTCCAGCAGGTTAATGTTCTTTTTGAGATGTGGGGACCAGTACTGAACTCCATACTCTAGATGCGGCCTTACCAGTGACCTGTACAAGGTGAGTATAATTTCCTCTCTCCTACTACTGATCCCCCTAGATATGCATCACCGCATCTTGTTTGCCTTTGCTGCTTATGCATGGAGTGCTTCAGGTCACTAGTGATCATCACTCCCAGGTCCTTCTCCTCCACTGATACAGATACTCGGACTCCACCCAGGTAGTACTCTGTCCTGGGATTCTTGGCTCCAATATGCATAACTTTGCATTTTTGGAATTGAAGCCAAGCTGCCAGATCCTGGACCACTTCCCTAGTTTTTCCAGATCTTCCTGTAGGTCCTGAATCCCTTCAGCTGTGTCCACTCTCCCACAGAGCTTGGTGCCATCCACAAATAGGCACATTTTGCCCTTAATGCCATCTCCAATGTCATTGATGAAAACATTGAACAACACCAGCCCCAGAACCAAGCCCTGCAGGACTCCACTGGTTACCTGTTTTGTGCCAGATAACACTCCCCCCACAACCACCCTCTGAGTTCTGTCCTTCAGCCAGTTTTCCACTTATCTGGCCATCTTTTCCCCAACCCCGGATGCTCCTTTAAATTTCCTTAAATGCTAGGCTTGTATGCCCAGTAGCACAGACCAGCAAAAGTATTTACTAATTTATTTATGTATACAAAAACCTGTCCCCATGTCCTCTGGTGGTCCTAAGCCCCCCCCCCCCTCATAAAACCAGACCCATGACCCACGGAGCAGCTGTTCCAGTGAGTTTTTTTTTCTTTTCCCACTTTTCTCTTCTTTCCCGGTGGCTGCACATACCCTGAAGTACAGGCCACCATCAATTATTTACAGTTTTACAGCTCTGTTGCCACGGCAACCCTCAGGAACCGATCACCGCTCCACATGCACCGAGAGGCATGGAAACATCAGTGCAGTGCCTATGCCCCTGTCATAAAGGCCAGGCACCATGATGAGGTGGCATGGAGCCACAGAAGCCACCCACAGGCTGAAATGGGTCCAAATCCGGCCAGGGCCACTGAATGACCCCCTATGCAACAGAGGGGAGCAGCGACATAAAAAGCTCCATTAGGTAAGCCCGTTTTGGGGGGGGGGGCTTACAGTTGTCTCTGTTTTCTCTTTTTCAGTCTGTACCAGATGAATGTATAATGAACTGCTGAAGTTTATGAATATTGTTGAGCATTGCAATTAGAACTTCTTGAAAGGACTCTATTTAGTAATACTTTAAGTTTTCTTAACTACACTGTAGCTGCAATTCAGTTGCAATGCAGCTGCATACAACAAATGTGTAACTGCAGCATAATTACCCTGTTGCATGATTACTGTACCTACTCCACAGTTACAGGTACATTGAAGGGATATTTTCTATTAGAGGGTGAGGCATAAATGGATAAAGGGGAAAAAAAACACAGAAAGTAGAATAAAAAGCTGACATACAGAGACCAGTGCAAAGTTCAGCTGTACATAGTTTCTTTTTATTGTTGTTAACCTTTTTCAAGTTGAAAGAAAGGTCCTTGAGGATAAGTAGACTGTGACAGAGGAGGATATACCTGTGGAAAATATAAAATAAAAATTAATGAGTTAGAAAGAAGGCAGAATGTACAGTGCAAAGAACCCCCAAAACAAATATAGTTTAACATACAAAGTCAAAAAACAAATCTCTGGCAACTAACATGAAAATGAAAAAGAAGTTGTTACAGAGTGAGAATTTGTAACTGCTGTATCTGGCTTAATTGCAGTTGATGTACATCTTTTTTCAAACTGTGGAAGACTCCATTTATTGTACAAGTGTTAGCACTCACTTTCCTCAATAAAAATACGTTTTAAAAAAATGTGTGACCCCATGTTCCATTTTCAATGCCCCACAGGAGGCATGTCTCAGACAGCTAGTTTTGGAACCCTTTCAGGAGGGAGCAATCTTAGACCTGGTACTCTCTAATGGGGACAGAGAGAGGATCTCAGATCTAGAAGTGGGTAACCATCTGGGAACAAGTGACCACTAAACAGTGTGGTTCATGATAAACAGCTGTAGAGTCAAGCCATTCAAAAATTAAGGTACTGGACTTCAGGAGGACGGATTTTGTCAAAATGGGAGCGTGCCTCAGAAAAGCACTAGCAAATAGGCAAGAAGGTGGGGTGGAGCAACAATGGGGAAACATCAAAACCACCATCACAGAGGCAACAAGCCTTTGTGTGAAGCAAATAAACAAATCAAAATGAAAGAAAAAACCTCTATGGTTCTCAAAAGAAGTAGCAGGGGAGGTAAGGGAAAAAAAGATAGCATTCAGGAAGTATAAGGAAACACAGAAGGAGCAGGACAGAGAACTGTACCAGTTAAAGCAGAAGGAAGCTGGGAAGGCAGCCAGAATAGCAAAGGCTCAAACTGAGGAAAAGATCGGCAACTCGGTGAAGAAGGGGGATAAAACCTTTTATAGGTACATCAGGGAGCAAAGAAAGACTAATTCAGGGATACTGAAGCTGAATAAAGAGGAGGATGGTTGGGCAGACAGGGACAGTGAAAAGCAGGGATACTGAAAGAATACTTCTGCTCGGTATTCACAAAGGAAGAGGAGGGGGAGGTACCTATTCCAGTCATTAGAAGCACTCTGGATAGAGGGTTGCTACCGGTCCTTTCACAGAAGAAAGGGTTCTGAAAGAACTCCTAACACTGAAGGTGGATAAAGCAATGGGGCCTGATGGGATTCACCCCAGAATTCTAAAAGAACTAAGGGGAGAACTAGTAACACCACTGACTACCCTTTTTAACAAGTCATGGGAGGATGGTGAGGTACCTGAGGACTGGAGGAGGGCAGATGTGATTCCCCTTCACAAAAGTGGAAGCAAGACAAAGGTAGGAAACTACAGACCTGTCAGTTTGACCTCAGTGGTAGGGAAAATGATGAAATAACTTCTGAAGGAAAGAATTGTTGAGTACCTAGAGGCCAGTGGGGCACAGGACCCAAATCAGCATGGATTCACAGCAGGAAGGTCATGTCAGATGAATCTAATCCATTTCTTTGACTGGATGACCAAAGTAGTACACCAGGGAGGGGCTGTGGACATGGTCTACCTAGACTTTAGCAAGGCATCTGACACAGTTCCACACAAAAGATTAATAAACAAATTAGCCAGCCTGGGAGTGTGTCCCAGGGTGGTAGCCTGGGTAAAACATTGGCCAGACAACAGGACACAGAGTGTAATAGTAAATGGAGTCCACAGTGAAGAAGGGTGTTACTAGTGGAGTACCGCAGGGTTCAATACTGGGGCCGGTCATTTTTTAATATCTTTGTAAGTGACATTGCAGAGGGACTGGAAGGAAAAGTATGTCTCTTTGCAGATGACACAAAGATCTGCAACAGGGTTGATACACAAGGTGGGATGAAAAGGATGAGAAGGGCCTTGGCAAGGCTGGAGGAATGGTCAGGCATATGGCAGCTTAGATTCAATGCAAAGTGCAAAGTAATGCACCTGGGAAACAAAAACCAAGGAGAAGAGTACACAATGGGGGTGAGATACTGACAATAACAAAAATGGAAAGGGACCTGGGTGTAGTTATGTCAGATGATCTGAAGGTGGGCAAGCAATGTGAGAAGGCAGTAAGGAGGGCTGGGGGGGTATACTGGGATGCATAGGGAACGGCATCACCAGTAGAAAACAGGAAGGTGTTATCTCTCTGTACAGACAGTTGGTGAGACCACATCTGGAGTTCTGCGTGCAGTTATGGAGACCCCATCTCTGCAAAGACATAGACAGGGTGGAGGCAGTTCAGAGGAGGGCAATCAAAATGGTGCAGTGTCTGCACCAGAAGACATATGAAGAAAGACTAAAGGGGCTTAATATGTATAGCCTCAAGGAAAGGAGGGAGAGGAGGTACATGATAGAAACTTTCAAGTACCTCTAGGGAATCAACAAAGTCCAAGAGGGATGCATTTTTCAGAAAAAGAGATGCGCAAGAACAAGGGGGAACAATTTGAAGATAGAGGAGGGGCGCTCAGAGGTGATATAAGGAAGTATTTCTTCACAGAGAGGGTGTAGATGCATGGAACAGCCTTCCTGAGGAGGTCGTGGAGACAAAAACAGTGGGGAAATTCAAGAATGCATGGGACAGACATAAGGCAATTTTAGTGATGGGGGGTAGGAGGAAGTAGGCTGTTGGTTAACTAGGATCTGCAGCTTATCCGTTAGGTAGGCAAATGGACAGACTAGGTGAGCCAAGCAGTCCTTATCTGCCATCAAATTCTATGTTTCTATATTTCTAATAATTGGTTGCCAAAAATGTCTATATAGATAGAGACCACATTTATCATGTGTCCCTTTGTTTTTATCTGTGCAATTCAACAAAATGAAGAGCTACTATAAGTCATGCTTTTGATCTAGTATTAGACATTATTAGGGGACAGATACATAAGCTTTTATACACTTTGTGGCTGCACTTAGCACATTTATTACATATGTTGTATATTCACATGCACTTTTTTGCACTATTGACATTTTAATATTGTGCTGTAAATATAGTTTACCACTAGGGCCAGTACCCTTAATAAAGCTCAGAGAGACTGAATAAAACTTTGGGTTGGTCATGGGGGCTCCTGTGAGTGTGAAAACTTTTCAATAAGTAAGTAATTTTTAACCTGCATTAACTTGAATATTGGGTAAGCATGATCTGTGCCTTTTTTTTGTTTCTAAACTGGATCCTCTGTGTTTGCCTTCTGCTCATGGTGATACCCTGCACCAGCTTCCTGCCCCAGCTTCTTGTTTAAATCCCCCATATCTGCCCTATACATTCTCCTTCCCAGTACCTCAGCTACCTCTGGGCACAGGTGCAGACTATTCTGGGCATCAAGGCTTCCTTGTCACAGAAGGAAAGAAAGGTTTCCAGTTGGCCAGAAAAACATACCCTCTGTATTGCAGCAGACCCTTAGCCAAGTGATAGCCTGTTTAATGGTTAGTTGCCTCTCTTCACTAGCCTGAAGTACCAGGAAGATTCCAGAAAAGATCAGCCTGGATATGTTCCACTTCAGAAAACATGGAAACAGATGTTTATGAACCAAAAAAGACTCACTGTCCATCTAGGTTGCCTAATTCCTACCTAGTTCCTGACTTGCTCAGCACTGGCTGGCTTTATGTCAATGTATCATCCCTCAGTTCTGCTTGGACCTCCAGCTCCACCAGTCCCATCTCCTACCCCCCTCATTTTCTTTTTTTTTGTTTTCTTTAAGTACTTTTAGCTTTTTTTCCTTTTTGGTCCCACTCTGTACGTCCCCGGCGGCAGTGCACACCTAATGACACATGTATGTCGCGTGCGGACACTCCACCACCAGTTGTACTATTGCTGCCACACCTATCACCGGACCTCCATCTGGTGATGCAGGACTATGAGTGGGTGATCCCCCTTCCTGGGAGAGAGCCATCACTCGATCCTGCTCCCACCCTCCCCATGCCAGCACCCCGTGACCCAAGGTCATTCCCGAACCCTGTTCGCCAGAGCAGCGCGAGGCAAGGCATCCAGCACCTCAGCCCTCTGCACCACCAGGCCAGCTTACCCCTCTCATTTTCATCAGTCCCATGTGCCTATCCCACCCTCTCTTAAAACTTGCAACCTTCTGAACAATGACCAGCTCCTTCGACAGTTCCAATTTTCCACCACACTTTCCTTGAAGAAGTACTTCCTTTTTCCCCTCCTAAATTTCCTCTGCCAGCTTATAACTGTGGCCAATGGAACCCTCACTAAGATTAATAGTTACTGGCTATCCACCCTGTTTATACCCTTCAGACACTTGAAGGTTTCAGTCATGGCCCCCATCTTCTCTGTCCTGTCCTTTAGGGAGTACATACTGATGTCTGACAGTCTTTTCTCATAGGTTCCAGCCTGTTGACTATAAATCATTTCGGTCACTCTCCTTTAGACTGTCTTTAGGTGATACTTACCCTTTTTACCCAGACTGCATACAGTGCTTTAGGTGCTGCCTCACCAAGAACTTGTACAGGGGCAGGATCACGTCCTTACTTCTCCTTGAAAAGACTCTACCTATGCACCCTAGTATCCTTCTAGCTTTTTCACATGCCTTGTTACCTTTGGCTTTGGTCTTGAGGCTGTTGCTTATTATAACTCCCAGGTACATTTCCTCTAAGGTGCACTCCAGTCTTACCCCCTCCCCCACTGAATATTTTGTCTTCAGATTCCCACTACCCACCTCTGCTAGTAGTCTGTTCCATGGCTCAGCCACTCTCTCTATAAAGCAGAACTTTCTCACATACCTCCTGAATTCCCCCTCCCTCCCTCAACATCTTACATTCATGTCCCCTTGTTTTCATCTTGCTATTCCTGCTAAATAATTCTTCTCATTTTACCTTGTTTATTTCTTTCAGAACTTGAAGGTCTCTGTCATGTCACATCCTCTACCTTCTGGCCTCCATCGAGTACTTGTTCAGTACCCTGAGCAGATCTTCATTGGATCAGCACTGTTGGAACTGAATTATTTTGGTTTCTCTACACTGCACCATCTCCACCCTGTCTTTATCTCTACTCAAGTGAGGACTCCAGAACAAGGCACAATATTCTGGGTGAGGTCTCACCAGGTATCTGTAGAGGGAGTATTACTTCTTTCCTCCTGCTATTAAAACCTCTTCCAATACAACATTCTGGTTACTTTGCTGTAGGCCTTATTACGTTGGCTAATTTGTTTTAGGTAGTCACTTATGATGACTACGGGCCACTTTCCTCTCAAATAGTGTCCAGCTTCACCTTTGCCATCACGTATTCCATCCTGGGGTTCTTGTTCCCTGTGCACATCACCATGTATGTTTTGGCATTGAATTTGAACTGCCAGACCTTGGACCACCCGTCTAACCCTTCCGGGTCCCTTTTCAACTCCTTCCTCACTGTATAATCTGCCACAGAGCTTAGGGTCATCTGCAAAGAGACACATCTTGCTCTGTATTACTTTTCCTATGTTGCTGATGAACATATTAAAATGGACTGGTCTCAGGACTGACACTTGCAGTACTCCACTCATGACCTCCCTTTCCCCTTCAATTTAACTCCATTTACTAACATACTATTTGCCAGCAGATTAGGCCTTACGGTCTATTGAGTCTGCTCGAACCTTAGCTCCCTAGTTGGGTGCCGAGGCCCTCCCCTCCCTTGTGTTCCAGAAACCCCTGTCATCCATCCCCACCCCCCTGGGACAGGTCATCATCTGATACATCCACTTTCTGTGTCTGTCCCACCCTCTCTTGAAGCCCTCCACTGTGGATCTCTGAACCAGCTCGCCAGGCAGTGCATTCCAAGGGTCCAGCACCCTCTCAGTGAAAAACCTCCTCCTCTTTTCCCCCCTCACCCTTCCTCCTTCCAACTTCAAACCATGCCTCTGGTAATACCTCCTGTTTAGTCTAAAGATCCCTCCATGTTTACCCTATTTATTCCTTGAGGTACTTAAGACCTCAATCATGTCCCCTGTCTCTCCTCTCCTCCAATGAAACAGGCAGAGCTCCTCAAGTCTGTCCTCATATGTCAAACTCCTAGCCTCATATCATCTTAGTTGCCCTCCTCTGTACCCTCTCCAGGAGCTGTATGTCCCTCTTCAAGTGTGGTCTCCAGTACTGCACACAGTACTCAAGGTGTGGTTCTAACCAGTCCATTGTACAGCAGCAAAATCACTTCCTTGCTCCTAGAGGTGATCCCCTCCGATGCATCCCAAAATCCTGTTTGCCTTGCTAGCCGCTCTCCTGCACTGCTCAGAGTTATTCATACATGCATCCACCATGACTCCTAGGTCTTTTTCCCTATTAAGGCCTCCAGCGCTCCCTCCAGGGTGTACCTGTGTTTAGGTTCTCCCAAGATGCAACACCTGCACTTGGTGATATTAAAATTTAATTTCCATGTGTGAGCCCAGCTTTCCAGGGTGTCCAGGTCCCCTTGCAGGGCCAACCTCCCCTCTTCTCCCTCAACTACTGATCCCATCTTGGAGTCATCAACGAAGAGACTCATTTCACACCATATATGCTTTCTGATGTCAGATATGTATGCATTAAACAGGATCGGACCCAGGACCAAGCCCTGCGGTACCCCACTACCAACCTCTCTAGGGTTCGAGAGCTCCCCACAGACCACTACTCTCTGGGTACATCCAGCTAGCCTGTTTTCAATCCATCTGACCATCAAAGGGCCTACTCCTAACCCCATCAGTTTCTCAACCAGACCATTGTGGGGGACAGAGTCAAACGCCTTGCTGAAGTCCAAGAATAATACATCTACAGGCTTTCCCCTGTCCAGTTCTGATGTTACCCATTCGTAGAACTCCACAAGATTGGTTTGACATGATCTCCCTGGCACAAACCCATGTTGCCGACTATCCAGACCTCCCACCTCCTCCAAGTACACCCCCAATCGTTCCTTTAGTATACTCTCCATTAATTTTCCCACCACCAAGGTCAAACTGATGGGTCTATAGTTACCTGGTACTTCCCTTGACCCCCCTTTATGGATTGGCACCACATGCGCCTCTCGCCAGTCCCTAGGTACCCTCCCTGTCTCAAGTGACTTGTTGAAGAGCTCCGCCAGGGGTGCAGCCAGTATGTCCACCAATTCCCATAGTACTCTTGGTTGAATGCCATCCGGCCCAGGAGATTTGTCTTTCTTTAGGGCCTTGAGGACTAACCACACCCTTTTGGCGGAGATAGCATCATCCGTCCCCTCCACCTTACTGGCCTTTTTATCCTTGTCTAGATGTGACACCCCTGGGGTACCTCTCCCTCCCTCTTGCTCCATTTCTGTTGCTTCCCTGATCCCACTCACTGCCGCTTCTATCCCCATCGTGCCTTGCTTTGTAGATATCCCATCCCCCTCCCTAGTGAACACAGAGGCAAAGTACTCGTTAAATACCTCTGCCTGGTCCCTCGCCTCTTCCACCCACCCTCCTTCTGATCTCAATCTGCTGAGATGGCCCTTAGATTTTCTCCTCTCTCCAATGTACTGGAAGAACCCCTTTTCCCCTCCATGTATCCCCTGTGCCAGCCACTGCTCTTTACTGGACTTTGCTCCCCTCACCATCCGGGTGACTTTTCTAGATGCAAGATGGTACATTTCCTTATCCCTATCCCCTCTTGTTGTTTTATATTTTTTGTAGGCCACCTTCTTTTCTCTGACTGCTACCTGTACCTCACTGGACCACCAGCATGGTTTATGTGACCTTACTCCCTTACGCTTCAACTAGCGCAGATCCTGACTGCCTCATGAAGTCCCCTGCTTTATGACCTCCCATCTCCTTTCCACACTTGTCATTGATGTAATCCTTCAAGTGATCCTTGAGAATATTTCCCATGCCCACAAAGTCTGCCCCTGAAGTCCACTGCCAGTGTCCTAGATCTCCCTCCCCCATGCTTATTTGAAACCAGATAGTATTGTGGTCGCTCCCAGTCAGGGGTCCTGTACAACCATGTCCCCTTACCAGACACCCATCTGCCAGAACCACGTCCAGGACATGCCCCTCCCTTGTGGGCTCCATCACATGCTGTGTTAAGAACACATCCTGGAAGCCATCCAGCAGCCTCTGCTCCTTGGCCACCTTAGAGGACATGATTCCCCAGTTAGTACCTGGCATATTAAGGTCCCCCATCAACACCACTCCTTCCCCTTTTGGTCCACACTGGGCAATGATGTTGTCCAGCAAACCATCCTCTAGAACATCACCCATCCCAGGGGGCCTATATACTACACCCAGCTTGACCTTATCTCCTGCTGGGGATCGTAGGAGTACCCATAAGGCCTCCACGTTTCCCTCTGCCTCTTCTACCCTAGCAATTTCTATGTCATCTCTAATGAACATAGCCACTCCACCCCTCTGCCCTCCTTTCTATCTGTCTAAGCATAGTGTACCCCATGCAGTTTAGGTCCCAGTCATGGTTTTGTTGGCCCATGCCTCCGTGACCACCGCCACATCCACCCCTGAACAGCATGGCTGAACCCCTGACAACTTGTTTCCCAAGCTCCTGGCATTTACTAACACCAACCCCACCCCTTATCCCTGATCCCCTTTGTCGAACCCCACCCAGGTTCCTTATACTTCCATCCTCCTCTGCTCCTCCTGAAACCTCCACCCCAGTCTGTTTCCCTCCCTTGGGTTTGAAGGCTACTCCTCATCTGGAGGAGAGGGCTCTGGTCAGCCCTCCCTTATCCCTCCCCTCACAAGTTTAAACCCCACCTTTCTTGAATGTAGTCAGCCATCCCCTGTTTAAGGACTTCCTTCCCTAATGGGGCAAGATGAAGCCTGTCCTTGGCATACAGTCCCTTATCCTCCCAAACTCCTTTCCAGTTCCCTAACACCCCCAATCCACTCTCTTCACCCCACTTCCTGAGCCAGTCATTAACCTCTGTGATCTTCATTTTTTTCTCCACTGAGGCCTTTGGTACTGGCACCACCACCACCACCTTCTACTGTCTCCCCCCTAGCCCCCTTCCCACCCATCAAACTAGGTCATTTGCTGCTCTCAAATCATCACATGTCTTCAGCAACCTTCTGTTTGGGTTGAATGCCTTGCTAAAGAGGAGGTAAAATGAATCTACTGCTGGCCCCTTATCCACTGCCCTTGTTACCAAATCAAAGAATATTATCAGTTTGGTCTGACAGGACCTCCCTACCACAGTTCCATGCTTCTTATCCTGGAACCCATTTCTCTCTAGGTAGTTAACTAGGCCTGCTTTGCATAGTGTCTCCACCAGTTTACCTACAATAGAGGTTAAGACTGACAGGGAGGAAGGCCTATCTCTACCCTTGTGGAATGATACCACATTGGCTATCACCTAATCTTCTGAAACCACACCTGACTCAAGTGATCTATTGAATAGCCCTGGCAGGGGTTCAGCTACTTCTGATGCTAATTCCCTGAGCAACATTGGGTTACCCATAGTAACTGTTCTCAAGCATGTCAGTGGCTCAGCAGGTAGCATACTCGCCTCTGAGGCAGGGAGATCAGAAAGCTGTGGATTCTATCTCCACATCAGGCACTTGGGTTAAATCCCAATACTGACGCTGTAGTGCAGCATGAACAGGGTGCTGCACTTCTGAGGTGCCATCTTTCGTATGATACGTTAAACTGAGGTCCCATCTGCCTGTTTTGGTGGTAGTTCAGGTGGATGTTAAAGATCCCATGGCACTTCTCGAAAAAAGTAGGGGAAGATACCCTAGTGTCTCAGCCAAATTTCCCCCCATTCACTAAAAATAACACCAACAGCTTAATCTGGTTCAAGGTCAGTTGGCATTCATCTGTATCCCCCTCCCAGTCAACAAAAACTAAATATAAATATTATTTGTTTTTTTTCGAGATAGGTCCCTTTAATTTCTTCCTACCTGATCTCAACGCCCCACTCTTGATTTTGTCCACTCCACTTCTGAAACCACCCCTACTGAAGTGAGCTACTGAACAGCACTGCCAGGGGTACAGCTAGTTCTGATGCTGGTTCCCTAAGTAACATTGGGTACATCCCATCTGGCCCAGGATACTTATCTGTTTTCAGGGCTGCAAGCACAGTGTAGCCCTCTCTCCTGTAATTACCACCTACTCAGGTTCTGCAATCCACCTTGCAGCAGCTTTTAGGCCTCTTTCTTCCACTGTGAATACTGAGCAGAAGTAATCATTTGGACTGGTTGCTTTCTGCTCATACTTCTCTACTACCCTGCCTCCTCATATTATTCTTTTTCCTTTTGGTCATTGGAGAGTTCACTACATAATAGTATTAGAACAATGCTTTACTTGGTAGCTGATATATCCAGTTCTTATTCTCTTGATGCTTCATCAGTATCGTGACATTACTCATTATGACATTACTTGTACCCAGTTTGGCAGCTTTTGAGTAATTCTTCTTTATCAGTTATGTCACAGTCAGTGAGGTGCAGACAAAGTAAGAAGAGAAATACAGCTAGCTGTGTCAGTCTCCAGGCAGAGTGATATTCCACATATCACACCTACAGTAGATCGGTCAGGCACAAAAATCTTCTAATTAGCAAAAGTGAAAAGAAGAAGTGCCTCAGACATAAGAAATAATAGTTGACTACTTTTAAAAGTTAATATTAGCCAGCCTGTTGGTGCAGTGGAAGGACTACCATACACGATGCTGGCCATTCAAATTGAAGAACAAGCCCAGGACATTGGGGGATGACTGGGGGGAGGGGAATCAAGCATCCCAGAAGATGCCTTCCTCCTGCATTAGTAGAGGTGCAGTCTGTTCAGCTTAAATGGGATTAAGCTGGCTGGTGCCGAACAGAGCCATGCAACATTGTGGATGTGCTCATGTGCACTTAGTCCCCTTACCACCAGAATCCTGAGAGTTTGGGGAACCTTAAGTTAGGCATTACTCCAAAATATGTGGGATACTGCTCTCACGTTTTGCCTTCTGAAAGGCAGCTCCACCTCCTGCACCAGACTGCTGACGAAGGCAGTTGTACATAGTCCCAAAGAAACCACTGCATTGTAGGAGCTACACTCTGGCATTGGAGGCCAGAAGGTAAGTGCCAGTAAGGTTACCACCTACTCGGCTTTTGACCGAATGATTCGGTTTTCTAGGTCCAGATTCGGTCCTCCTGTTTTCACCATTGCAAATTCGTTTTTTATGGTGGGTCAAGCAGCACATGTTAGATTCCCCACTAACTGTTTCATTTTGTTCTCATCTGACTGTAAGCAAGAGTCTGACATTTTAGTGTGATTGCTTGCTTGCAGTGCATGCTAATCAGGAAGTGCCTTCAAGAGCAGGACACTTAAAGAGCCAAATGGGTCCCTGTCTGCTCAGTTGTCACCTCTAACTTCACACCAGCAAACTGGAAGATTATTCACGGGAAGGGTAAACAATACCACCTTCATTAATACTTTCATTTTTCTGAAACCATAGAGGCACCATATTAGGGTAGCTTCCTGTCCCAGTATGGATTGTACAATGTGTTTCAGAAACTTTACCTGCTAATCCAGTTTTATTCAGAGGTAGTACTTTTTCAGTCATTTTGAATGCTCACATGCTTGTAAAACAGATTCTGTTAAATCCTTCACCATTTTACTTGCATGGTCAGATTACAAACAAATTCTGATGTCATGCAGGCCTTTGTTTGTATACCAGTCAGTCTGAGAGGTGTAAAGTAGGGCTATTAAGACTATTAGCAGCAAATCAAACTAATCCTTTCCAGGCTGCATTGTGAGTATGGTCTTTGACTGCTGTGATAAGGAATACTTTCATACCTTTAAATGTTCACCATTTTTTCTTTTAGTGTCTGTCCTATATTTTAATATCCGTTACCCCTTTTGTTGTTATATTAATAATCTAATAATTTATTTCATTTCTAGCAATACTATGCCTCTCTCTCCTCAGTAGTTATTGTTGTCAATTTTCATACTACTTGGATATTCCAGGAAGACCAATCCAGGCCTTTCAGATGAACAGCACAGAATAATGTGGCTAATGTCATGCTAAGCTACAGAAATGAGAAAAGGAAGAGAGAGAGCAGTAGCTGATGAGATGACAGGAACATGGTCTAGATTTGATGGCACTGCAAATTTAGGCAATTTATCAAAACATTTTCAAAACATTATTATTTTTTTTTACCAGAAGAGAGACACTAAGCTAAAGCTTGTTTACAGGTGCAACCTGAGAGCACAAGGGAATTAAGTGATTTGTGTAGGGTCACAAAGTATGCAAGTTTGGGCTGTAGGATTCAAACCCTGGTCTCCAGAATTGCAACTCAGAGCTTTAAACCACTGTGCTATACTGCCTCCATGCTACATGTCACATATCATGCTATCTGCTATGTATGACTGACATGGAAAACAAAATAGGGTATTGAACAGCATAGAATAGTTCCTACCACTTTTAAAAACTTCTCCGACATTACAAATAACTTTAGAGTAGGCGCAATGGGAGGGACAGTAGCACATCTTAAAATGGCAGATGATGGTTGTAATTACATCTGGTCCACCATCACTGGTGTAGTTTATTTATTTATTGAAAGAGTTTTACCAGAAAAGGCCACCTGATCCGAACTAGCCAGTTGTCAGAGGTGTCCTTGCAGTCACTCGATTTTGTCAGCTAAGCTGTGTACACAGGATGGAAAGTCCCCTGAACCCCTCTCTCTAACCCCACCAAATGTTAACACACACTGAAATTTAAAATATTTAAATCTAAATAAAATAAACCAAAAATAATAATCATGATGCAATTTAAAGAAGTTGTACACAATGTTGTATCAGCAGCAATTCTGAATAAATCAAGTGAATCAGAGTCCAAGTGATGCCCTCATTAGTCATAAAAGGGGCGGGGTTAGGGTTGGAGTTTGGGGGTGTGGTTTAGTATTCGGTTTTCATCTGATCCAAAGGTGGCAACCCTAAGTGCCAGAGAAGGGGTAGAATGGGGCTGGGGGTTGCCAAAGCTTAAAGTGGCAGCACTGGTGACAAGGGGATAAAAAAATATACTGACGAAAAAAGGTTAATATAATTTAAGGCAGTACATTAGCTCTTAAAACAGTCCCTGACATTTCAAGGGAAACTTGTAAAGAACCTAATGTTTAGACACATTGCAGTTTAAATGTCATCTATTTTCAGAATTTACTTTAGCTTCCTGTTCTTAATTAGATTTATTACATATAAAATGGTGACTGTTCTGTGGACTCCATATGCTGTGGCTGGCTGTCTACATGTGACATAACAATCTTCTGATTTACATCACAGTCTGCTACTATGGAAATCATGATATTAAAAATATAGGATTATGATATCAGATGTGGATGAGCAGTCAGAGCAGATGAAGGCTAAAGGATGGCATTGGTGACCCTGCTTTCACAACTTCATTTCAAGCAAACAGGGCCACTAAATAGGGGCAATATTAGAAATCTAGGCTGAATTGTGCATAAAATTTTATTTTTCTAAAGTCTTCTTAGTGACATCATGGGTTTATTAAGGAAATGTGGTGTGTAGTTAATCACTGGATCAACAAATCTCAACCCCTGGGCTGTCTGTTCAGCTGCCAGGTCAGATCACCCTAATTGGTGCAACTCTATGAGATGATCATGTCAGGACCAACTCTCTTTCTTGGCAGAGAGTAGCAGTTCCTAAGGAAAGGAACCAAGGAACAAGTTTTGTTTAGTGATATGTGTGGCACTGGGATCCATCATTTGTGGTGCAAAAACAACATTTTCCATAAATGCCCTCAGGACCCATCCACTGCTTCATATTACACTGCTCTTACAATGTAAAAATGTGCACTGTATCTAAAGTTCTATGGGCTGAATGTTTATTTTTAGGGTTTAGTTTGTTTATATGCGATGTCCCATTGCTACAGAATCTCCAAAAAAATATTCTACAATACTTGTAGGTGCAAGAAGTTATGCTGATGGAACAATCCTGATACATGAATAAATGCAGTATATAAAACTGAAGGGGGAATTGATGAGTTGTTCAAAATTCTAAAGAGATTAAAGGAAATAAATGAGATTATTTTCATTGGTTGGTTAATCACAAACAAGAGGACAGACTCTAACTAGAAATAGAAACATAGAGACATAGACTTTGGTGGCAGATAAGGACCGCTTGGCCCACCAAGTCTGCCCATTTCTCTAACTATTGGATAAGCTGCAGATTCTATTTAACCAACAGTCTACTTCCTCCTACCCCCCACTATAATTGCCTTATATCTTTCCCATGCATTCTTGAATTCCTCAACTGTTTTGACCCCACGACCTCCTCAGGAAGGCGGTTCCATGCGTCCACCACCCTCTCCATGAAAAAATACTTCCTCATGTTGCACCTGAGCCATCCCCACTCTGTCTTCAAATTGTGCCCCTTAGTTCTTGCACATCTCTTTTTCTGAAAGATGCTTCCCTCTTGGGCTTTGTTTATTCTCTTGAGGTACTTGAAAGTTTCTATTATGCACCCCCCCCTTCCTGAAGGGTATACATATTAAGCTCCTTTAGTCTCTCTTCGTATGGCTTCTGTTGCAGACCCTGCACCATTTTAGTTGCTCTCCTCTGGACTGCCTCCATCCTGTCTATGTCCTTGTTAAGACGGGATCTCCAGATCTGCAAGCAGTACTCCAGATGGGGTCTCACCAACTGTCCATACAGAGGGATAACAACTTCCTGTTTTCTACTGGTGATGCCTCTCTATGCATCCCAGTGTACCCCCAGCCCTCCTTACTGCCTTCTCACATTGCTTGCCTACCTTAAGATTGTCTGATATGACTACCCCAGGTCTCTTTCCATTTTTGTTGTTGTTAGTACCTCCTCCTCTATTGTGTACTCTTCCCCTGAGTTTTTGTTTCCCAGGTGCATTACTTTGTATTTCTTTACATTGACTCTAAGCTGTCATACTTTTGACCATTCCTTCAACCTTGCCAAGTCCCTTCTCATCCTTTCCACCTCCTTTGAGTATCAACCCTGTTGCAGATCTTTGTGTCATCTGCAAATAGGCATACTTTTTCTTCCTGCCCCTCCACAGTGTCTCCTATAAAGGCATTATAGAGGACCGTTTCTAGTACTGAACACTGCGGTACCCCACTAGTAACCACCCTTTCTTCAGAGTGTGCTCTGTTTACTATTACCCTCTGTATCCAGTTGTCCTGTCAATTTTTTACCCAGGCTACCACCCTGGGACCCACTCCCAGGCTTGCTAACTTGTTCATTAATTTTTTTTGTGGGACTGTGTCAAATGCCTTACTAAAGTCTAGGTAGGCCATATCCACAGCCCCTCCCTGGTCTACTACTTTGATCACCCAGTCAAAGAAATCTATTAGATTCATCTGACATGACCTTCCCACTGTGAATCCGCTACCTTGGGTCCTGTGCCCCGCTGGCCTCAAGGTACTCAACAATTCTTTCTTTCAGAAGTGATTCCATCATTTTCTCTACCACTGAGGTCAAACTAACAGGTCTGTAGTTTCCTGCCTCTGCCTTGCTCCCACTTTTGTGAAGGGGAATCACAACCACCCTCCTCCAGTCCTCAGGTACCACACCAACCTCCCATGATTTGTTAAAAAGGGTAGTCGGTGGTGTCACTAGGTCTCCCCTTAGCTCTTTTAGAATTCTGGGATGAATCGCATCAGGCCCCATTGCTTTGTCCACCTTGAGTTTTAGTTCTTTCATGACCCTTTCTTCTGTGAATGGACTGATATCAACCCCCCCCCTGTCCAGAGTGCTTCTATTGTTTGGTTTAGGTACCTCCCCCTCTTCTTCTTTTGTGAATACTGAGCAAAAGTATTCATTCAGTATCTCTGCCTTTTCACTGTCACCTTCTGCCCACCTCCCCTCCCCTTTATTAAGCCTCACTATCCCTTCCTTGGTTTTCCTTCACTCCCTGAAGTACCAATAAAAGGTTTTATCCCCCTTCTTAACTGCCCAGCACCATGGCTTGGAGGGACAGGGAGCAAATCCTCAGGATTGCAGGAGCAGCTGCACGGGGAGGGAGCTGGATGGAGGGAGGGAGCTGGACATCATTGTCCACCTAAGGACAAATGACCTAGCTGGGAATGGGATCAGAGCAGTGCAGGTTGGAGTTTGTGAAGTTGTGGAGGGGGTCTTAGACAAGTAGCATGCATGCATGCATGGTAACCTTCTAAGAGGTGCTGCCTGTCTATGGCATGGGCGAGGCTATGGTGCTCCAAACCATGGGATTCAATCAATGGTTGAAAAACTGGTGCAGAGCTCAGGGTTTTGGCTTCATTAGGGACTGGGGGTCCACCTTGAGGGATACAGGCTTATGCTGGTGTTATGGTCTGTATCTGTCCAGGAGGGGAACCAAGATCCTAGGTGATAGGTTTAAATGCTTCATTGGCAAGCATTTAAACTAGCCAAGGGGGAGGGGGGCACTGAAAAGGAAGAGGAAAATCCAAGCCCACCCCACTACAAAACAAGGTAGTTAGCGAGGTAAACACTAAAATAGAGAAATTGATAGGGAGAAGGTCAGGGGTAAATGGAGAAAAAGGAGAAGGCAGTAAGGACAGGGATGGGTCTAAAAGGGGTAAGGCCATCAAGAATGGAGGGTATTGAGTACCAACACCAATAGTCTAGGCAACAAGCTCTCTGAACTAGTGGTCTTGATGGAAGAGGGAATCCTAGATATTGTGACAGTCACAGAAACATGGTACATGGAGAACTTAATTCACATCATTTGCAATGCTCTCTATCCTACTATCTTGCTCTAGGGAAAAATGTTGGTGCTTAAGTGTCAGGGCTTTAAAATATGTAGGCATCACTAAACGTTATTTAGTAATTGTTCACTAGCACTCAGACATAGACAACACTTTGTCTTAATTATAATTCTGCATATTTTATTTCACAACATGCTGTGTGCATTCAATTGATAACATCATTCTTTGCACTTAGGATTCAGGACACATTTGTGCAAAAAGCACTAAATAAGCATACGGTTCTTAGCATATCCTATTTAAACTGCATCTTTCCTTCTCAAGTAAGCTTATAAAGGTAAACAGTATTCATTGTGTCCTGTTAGGGCTCCATTTTTTCTCTCTCTCTGGTAGGCTTTATAAAAGCATAGAATACTTATCGTATCATATCCAGTCTGGATCACATTCCTCAGGTGAACTCAGGTTGAAAAGTTTTTTCTTGGCTCAATCGTCCAATCCATGTCCTGCAGGTCTAATGTTCAAAAATTCCAAAATGTACCCACTCTGACTACGCCGAAATTCAGGGTACCAACCTCTCTCTAGCTGGTCTTTCAAATTCGGGCAATTTTTTATTTCTGTTCTACGACCCACACATATGCACCAAACGAACTCACACGCTGATAATTTCACTATTTAGGCAGACGCCATTGCCATGAATCACTTGGTCTCCACCTTTCTTCCAGGTGCTCAGACACTATCAGTGTGTGATGTACTGCTGAGGTTTCAGAGGGATGCCCCTCCTTCCTCAGAGCCCTAACAGGACGCAATAAGTATTGTTTACCTTTATAAACTTACTCAAAAAGAAAAGATGCAGTTTAAATAGGATATGATAAGTACCATATGCTTATTTAGTGCTTTTTGCACAAATGTGTCCCGAATACTAAGTGCAAAGAATGATGTTATCAATTGAATGCACACAGCACGTTATGAAATAAAATATGCAGAATTATAATTAAGACAAAGTATTGTCTATGTCTGAGTGCTAGTGAACAATTACTAAATAACGTTTAGTGATACCTGTGTATGGTACACAGAGAACCATGACTGGGATGTCAATATACTAGTGTACACAATCTAAAGGAGGGACAGGGAGGGTAGAAGAGGAGGAGGATTAGCTCTCTATGTAGGGGAAGGGATCAAAGCAATGGAACTAAAGGATAAACAGGGATTAGAGGAGGCACTGTGGGTCACCCTGTAGACAGGAAATGGCACCACAGTCTGTACAGGGGTTGTATACAGACCCCCATCTCAGGGGGAGGAAATGGACAAGGAAATGATAGAAGGCATCCTTAGGATGGTAGAAAAAGGAGAGATATTGTTGATGGGGGACCTGAATATGCCAGATGTTAACTGGAGCACCTTTACTGCAGCCACATCCAAGAGCAGGGTCATTCTTGATGCCCTACAGGGGGCATGCCTCAGACAGCTAGTGTTGGAACCCACTCGGGAGGGAGCAATCTTAGACCTGGTACTCTCAAATGGGGACAGAGACAGGATCTCAGATTTAGAAGTAGGTAGCCATCTGGGAACAAGTGACCACCAAACAATGTGGTTCATGATAAACACAGCCATAGAGTCAAGCCGTACAAATGTAAGAGTAATGGACTTCAGGAGGGCTGACTTTGGCAAAATGGGAGTGCCTCAGAAAAGCACTAGCAGATGGGCAAGAAGAAGGGGTGGAAGAACAATGGGGAAACATCAAAACTGCCATCACAGAGGCAATAAGCCTTTGTGTGAAGCAAAAAAACAAATCAAAATGAAGGAAAAAACACTATGGTTCTCAAAAGAGGTGGTGGGGAAGGTTAGGGAGAAAAAGATAGCATTCAGGAAGTATAAGGAAACGCAGAAGGAGTAGAATAGAGAACTGCACCAGTTAAAGCAGAAGGAAGCCAGGTAGGTAGTCAGAATAGCAAAGGCCCAAACTGAGGAAAAGATAGCTAACTCGGTTAAGAAGGGGGATAAAACCTTTTAAGGGGTACATTAGGGAGTGAAGAAAGACCAAGGGAGGAACAGTGAGGCTTAATAAAGAGGAGGGTGGGTGGGTAGAGGGTGACAGTGAAAAAGCAGGGATACTGAATGAATACTTCTGCTTGGTATTCACAAAAGAAGAGGAGGGGGAGGTACCTAATTCAATCAATAGATGCACTCTGAATATGGGGGTCAATACCAGTCCATTCACAGAAGAAAGGGTTCTGAAAGAACCCCTGAAATTGAAGGTGGACAAAGCAATGGAACTTGATGGGATTCAGCCCAGAATTCTAAAAGAACTAAGGGGAGAATTAGTGACACCACTGACTACCCTTTTTAACAAATCATGGGAGGACGGTGTGGTACCTGAGAACTGGAGAAGAGTGGATGTGATTCCCCCCTCACAAGAGTGGGAGCAAAGCAGAGGCAGGAAACTACAGACCTGTTAGTTTGACCTCAGTGGTAGGGAAAATGATGGAATCACTTCTGAAAGAAAGGGTTGAGTACCTAGAGGCCAGCGGGGCATAGGACCCAAGGCAGCATGGATTCACAGTGGGAAGGTCATGTCAGACAAATCTAATAGATTTCTTTGACTGGGTGACCAAAGTAGTAGACCAGGGAGGGGCTGTGGACATGGCCTACCTAGACTTTAGCAAGGCATTTGACACAGTCCCACACAAAAGATTAACAAACAAGTTAGCCAGCCTGGGAGTGGGTCCCAGGGGGGTAGCCTGGGTAAAACATTAGCTGGACAACAGGACACTAAGGGTAATAATAAATGGAGTCCACTCCAAAGAAAGGATGGTTACTAGCAGGGTACTGCAGGATTCAGTACTGGGACCAGTCCTTTTTAATGTCTTTATAAGTGACAATGCAGAGGGACTGGAAGGAAAAGTATGCCTCTTTGCAGACGACACAAAGATCTGTAACAGGGTTGATACACAAGGGGGAGTGAAAAGGATGAGAAGAGACGTGGCAAGATTGGAGGAATGGTCAAAAGTATGGCAGCTTAAACTCAATGCAAAGAAGTGCAAAGTAATGCTCCTGGGAAACAAAAACCCAAGGGAAGAGTACACAATGGGGGGGGGGGTACTAACAACAATAAAAATGTAAAGGGACCTGGGGGTAGTCATATCAGATGACCTAAAGGTAAGCAAGAAATGTGAGAAGGCAGTAAGGAGGGCTGGGGGGATACTGGGGTGTATAGGGAGAGGCATCACCAGAAGAAAGCTAGAAGTTGTTATCCCTCTGTACAGACAGTTGATGAGACCCCATCTGGAGTACTGTGTGCAGTTCTGGAGACCCTATATCCACAAGAACATAGAGAGGATATAGTCAGTCCAGAGGAGGGCAACTAAAATGGCGCAGGGTCTGAACCAGAAGTCATACAAAGAGAGACTAAAGGAGCTTAATATGTATACCCTCGAGGAAATGGGGGGGGGCATGATAGAAACTATCAAGTACCTCAAGGGAATCAACAAAGTCTAAGAGGGTAGCATCTTTCAGAAAAAGAGATGTGCAAGAATAAGGGGGCACAATTTGAACATGGGGGGAATGGCTCAGGGGCAACGTGAGGAAGTATTCTTTCATGGAGAGGGTGGTGGTGGGCACATGGAACGGCCTTCCTGAGGTGGTCATGGGGTCACAAACAGTATGGGAATTCAAGAATGCATGGGACAGACATAAGGCAATTCTGGTGGGGGTTAGGAAGAAGTAGGCTGTTGGTTAACTTGGATCTGCAGCTTATCCAATAGGTAGGGAAATGGGCTGACTGGGTGGGCCAAGTGGTCCTTATCTGCTATCAAAGTCTATCGGCCCGATTCTCAAAGTGTTACACCTGGCGTAAATTGAGTTGGGCCAAATAAATGGTGAAAGTAACAATTTATGCCAGGAGTTGTGACATTCGGTATTCTGCAAAGCAGCCTGCGACATGTCGCATGCTGCTTGCGCAAGAGTGGACATATGCCACCAGTTACGCGATAAATCCCCTGTGACATGGCGCTAGGGGGTTTATGGCCGCAGTTGCACCCTATTCTGGAAGAGCAGCAACAAAATCCTCAAGTATGCTATTCTCAAACAATCCCCGGAGGACATCCGCCAAAGTAGTTACACCAGCTTTTAGCTGCTGTAAGTGTACTTATGCCCTCCAGGGGTTGTGCAGATCTGCCACTGGGCCAGCTCCCAAGATATGTGCCCCCCCATGCCCTGATCCACAAATTGTTAGCGTTAAAGCCCCACAGGGCTAATCATGCCCCCCATGCCCCATCCCCACAGACACATAAATGCGCCCAGCAGGGCAAGCAGACCCCCCCATGCCCCATTCCCCAAATACATATTGAATTCTGGGCAGGGCTAGCACACCCCTCCATGCCTGGTCCCCTGCATTAAATGTTAAACTGCAGGGCTAGTGGAACCCAACCCCCACCAATGCCCCAATCCCCAAACAAAACCCCACAGGTGTCTAGCACTCTGCCTGATCCCTGCATTAAATGTAAAGCCCCACAGGGCTAGCACCCCCACTTCCCCACTCCCTTATCCTCAGAATTGCATTATGCACAAAAAAATAAAAATAGCCCCTGAGCTCCCTGGTAGTCTAGTGGCCCCCCCCAACCCGGATGTGTTCACTGAGCGCATACTATTTACAGTAGTATGTGCTCATACAGAGCTCAGTTGGTGGCTGGCTGTGGTGGTGATAGGTGTGCTGTGCCAGTCGCCGACTTGAGTATGGTTCAGGGGTGCAGAGTGGACCCGCACTTCTGGGCGAGGGGGTGGGGTGCCGCTAGACTACCAGGGAGAATGGGGGCTATTTGTATTTTTTTGTGCATAACGCAATTCCAAGGATTGGGGAGTGGGGGCCAGTCTGTGGGGCTTTACATTTAATGCGGGGATCAAGCATGGGGGTGCTAGCCCCTGCAAGGTGATTTGTTTGGGGATTGGGGCATAGGTGGGGGGGGTTGGGATCAATTTGTCCTGCGGGGCTGTACAGTGTTTCTGTGTGTGTGGGAGGGAAACTTGCATCCTTCATTTGGGCAAGTCACAGGCCGTTTGGCATACCAGTACGGCTGGTGCAAGTCACTGGACTTAACCACAGGGACCCTGCCTGATAGAGAATTGGGTGCAGGGTCTCTGGCGCAACCTTGTTTGGTGCAAATCGCCTTTGGCGGCAACTTGCACCATCATTCTAGAATCAGGCCCTATGTTTCTATGAGTCGGCTGTCTTTTCCTCGGTTTGGGCATTCGCTATTCTGACTGCCTTCCCGCTTCCTTCTGTTTTAACTGATACAGTTCTCTGTCCTGCTCCTTCTGTGATTCCTTATACTTCTTGAAAGCTGTCTTTTTCTCCCTAACCTTCCCCACCACCTCTTTTAAGAACCACAGTGTTTTTTTACTTTGTTTTGTTTTGTTTATTTGCTTCACACAAAGGCTCGTTACCTCTGTGATGGCAGTTTTTATTTCTCCCCACTGTTCTTCCACCCCTCCTTCCTGCCCATTTGCTAGTGCATTCCTTAGGCACTCACCCATTTCATAGATTAAAACAAGGATTAGTCAATGCCGAAAATTTTGAGGGAAAATGCAGTATTAAAAAATTACCAAGGTATGAGTACAAGTTCAAAACACATTGAAGTACATTGACCGCATACCTGATTTCCTCAATTCCTGGTTCGGCATCGAAGAGTGAAGACGTGTCTCTGCTTCAGAAAGGATTATGGCTTTTGGCTCCCAGTATGTAAGTAAGGGGTAGAGGGGTGTGGGGTGGTGGGTGCTGAATGGGAAGGTTGGGTGGGGAGAGGGTAATGGGTGGCAGCAACAGACATCGATGGACCATTTTCTGTTTTACATGGATTTAAAAAAATAAAAAAAGACTACAAGGGATGGCTTTCTTTATTGGAGGTACTGACCCAGAGATGGTGTCATGTATGGTGGGCTCCCCAGTGACACACAGTGGAAATGGGCCAGGTGGGGGATACAAGCCGATACCTGGGATTGGGATCGGGCACCCTGGTGCTGGAAAATACTGAAGAGGTTGTTCCCCTGGCAACCTCACATGAACATGGAAAGGAAACTCAGGAATGGCATGATGAGGTTTGCAATTCGTGAGATGGTGTTCAGAAGAAGACGGGCAGTTTCCGTGCAGCTTGGGGACTGAAGTGCTTGTGCTTTCTTGATCTTTGCAGCTCTGGTTGCTGTGCCTTTGGCTCTTGCAGACACTTTACCTGGGTGGGCATTTCTGTTTTTTTTTAATGCTGATGGACAACAGAGGGGAGACTCAGTAATGGCATGATGACTGCTTGCCAGCAGAAGCAGTGGAAGGGGGTCAGAAATGGCATGATGACTGCTAAAGGACCAAAATGCTGTCTCATAGGAGTGCTTCAGTCCTTTCACCTACACAAAGTTTCTGCTGAGCAAACAGTGACCAGTGTCATAATCAGCTTGCCTGGTCATTGGTCTGTCCCTGCTGAATCCCTTCACATCCTACCAATATTCAGCCCTAACATGCTTATGAGCCCATTACGGATTTATTAGCATGCATGTGCTGACCTCTCTGTGTGCCCATCCTGTAGCTGTATTGAATATTCATGGTGGTGTAGTGGTCCCCCAATCCCCATTGCCTGACCTATAGCTGTCTTTAGTATTTCTTTTTGTATAATGGTCTGCCACCCCAATCACCCATCCTATAGCTGTCTTAAATATTCCTGGTTGTTGAGTGGTTCCCCTCATAAGGGCATCTAACCCACTCCCAACCTACACACTCAGGACCTTCCTCCCTGGACCCACTCCTCACTCTGTTACCTAAGCCCAACTGTGGCAATAGTGACAGTGCCTGGCACAACCCTCTGCTCACCACCTCAGCCATCTGCCATCTGACTGTCACTGAGCAACCATGAGTACTGTAGAAAAGCAATCTGACTGTCCATGAGCAATCATGAGTACTGTAAAACAACTGTTTCCACAATACTCGTGATTGCTTACTGATAGTCAGAATGTAGCCAGTTGAGGTGGTGAGTGGAGTGCTGCTCGCTATCACTATTACCTTAGTTCAGCTTAGTTGATTGAAACAAAGGGGTGTGGGAGGAGCATCCTGAACAGGCAAGTTGGGAGGATCAAATTCCTTTATGCTGGGGGGACCAGTAGACCACTAGGATTTATTCTACACAGCTACATGTCAAGCAGTCGGGGGGGGGACACTAGACCGCCACAAACATTCAAGACAGCTGCAGGATAGGTGATCAGGGGCTAAGGGGACCACTAAACTACCAGAAATAGTCAAGACAGCTACAAGATGGGTGATGGGGGTGGGGCGACCACTAGACCACCAGGAATATGCAAAACAGCTACAGGATAGCTGATTGGATGGGAGGTAAGCACACATGGGGATAAGGGCAGGGTTTCAAAAGCATTAAACAACACTGTGATAGAGGCTGTGTAGTGCTGCAAAAACCTTAAAATATACAGCTGCCTTCAGTATGCATGGGGGATCCTCACTGGCAGGGACACATGGCATATTCCGCGTGGTCACACTGTTGGGTCACCACAACATGTCATGGTCCCTTGAATATGACCTCTGCACTGACAGCTGGCACTTTTACCAGTTAGAGTTTTGCTAACTGTTTGAATATGGGGACCCTGGTGCTGAACAAAATGGTGAACAGAATAAGAAAAATGTCTATAATGTCACCATTTCTTCATATTTTTTTTTATATTGTCTTTATTCCCCTTCTTCACAGCAGTAACCCCTCACTTCAGAGACCCCAATGCGACCATGCATCCCTGAGCTCCCCAATAAGCGCTAGCCCAGATGGGTGCCCTGCTCCAATACCACCCTGAGCACACTGGGTAACCCCCCCTGGCTTGGGTGGAGGAGTCCCCTATCCCCTCCATACTTACAGCAGGAGTGTGCACTTTGAGCTGCCTCCTCGAGTTCCTCGAATGCCACCACTGGAATCTATCTACCAGCGCTACTGTGGGGTGTTTTCCTGGTTTTCTGGTCCCACACCCTGCAGGCATCAGCATGCTAGGAGGGCCAATGAGACAAAGGCCTGGAGAGATGTGTCTTTGCTCTTGCTCTCAGCTGATGTCCACCCCTCCCTACACTTCTGCTGCCTCCGACTGCACCATCACCCATGGTCACTCAGGTGGTGGTATCGCAGCGACATCTGCAGCCACCCCTCTGGAGAAGGAGAGCATCCCATTGGGTGCTCAATCCTTCTCCCCCTGGCTGGCCGTCCAGCAACCCTGGCTCAATACCGAACCTGGGTCACTGGCGTTGCAAGTAGTAGTGCTACTTCTGCACTAGCGGGCCAGTTGTTTTTTATACTTTGACCCCAAATTTTCTATGTAATCTTTTTATGACCTCACCTTATTAACAAGATTCCAACATGGTTTCAGAGCTGGGCACTCGACAGGCACTGCACTCATGGACTTCATGAACAAGTCAGCAAGTGCTTTGGATGTGGGGGGATTCTGCAGGTGCAGTGTTCATCGATTTGTCCCAAGCCTTTGATTTAGTGAACCACCACATCCTCTTTGAGAGACTAAAAAAGGTTCAGAATGGCCTCTAGTCCATTACAGTGGATTAAATGTTATTTGGGGCAAAGAAACCAATAGGTAGAAATACAGAGTCAGCTATCAGACCTAGGTTATTTGACTAGAGGTGTGCCCCAGGGATCAATCCTTGGGCCACTATTATTTTTAGTTTATGTAAACGAGTTGCCTGAAAATATCCAAAACACATCTATAACACTCTACGCAGATGATACTATGTTGTTCGCCTTGGCAAAAACACAAGATTTGAGGACAAAAAAAGCTTCAAATCGATTTTGATATACTCTGGGACTGGTTTCATAAATCAAAACTTGTAATGAGTGGTAAAAAAACACAGGTAATGTAGTTTCACAATAAGTGGAAGAGTAGGCTCACCAGCCATATTAATTATTTACTGATTGAGGTAAGTGCTTTGAGAGACTGAGGAGGGGGCAGCTGCAGGAGGAGTGAACAGACAACTCACTAGACTGTTGAGGAGGAGCAGCCATAGAAACATAGAAACATAGAATTTGACGGCAGATAAGGACCGCTTGGCCCACCCAGTCTGCCCATTTCCTTACCAAATGGATAAGCTGCAGATTCTAGTTAACCAGCAGCCTACTTCTTTCTATCTCCACCCCCTAGAATTGCCTTATGGCTGTCCCATGCATGCTTGAATTCAGTCACAGTTTTTGACTCCACAACCTCCTCAGGAAGGCCATTCCATGCATCCACAACCCTCTCTGTGAAAAAATACTTCCTTACATTACCTCTGAGCCGCCCCATCTTCAAATTGTGTCCCCTTGTGCTTGCACACCTCTTTTTTTGAAAGATGCTACCCTCTTGGACTTTGTTGATTCCCTTGAGGTACTTGAAAGTTTCTATCATGTCCCCCCTCTCCCTCCTTTCCTCGAGGCTATACATATTAAGCTCCTTTAGTCTCTCTTCATATGTCTTCCAGTGCAGACCCTGCACCATTTTAGTTGCCCTCCTCTGGACAGCTTCCATCTTGTCTATGTCCTTGTGGAGATTGGGTCTCCAGAACTGCACACAGTACTCCAGATGGTGTCTCACCAGCTGTCTGTACAGAGGGATAACAACTTCCTGTTTTCTACTGGTGATGCCTCTCCCTATGCATCCCAGTATCCCCCCAGCCCTCTTTACTGCCCTCTCACATTACTTGCCCACCTTTAAGTCATCTGATATGACTACCCCCAGGTCCCTTTCCATTTTTGTTGTTGTTAGTATCTCACCCCCATTGTGTTCTCTTCCCTTGGGTTTTTGTTTCCCAGGTGCATTACCTTGCACTTCTTAGCATTAAATCTAAGCTGCCATACATTTGACCAGTCCTTTAACCTTGACAAGTCCCTTCTCATCCTTTCCACCCCACCTTGTGCATCAACTCTGATGCAGATCTTTGTGTCATCTGCAAAGAGACATACTTTTCCTTCCAGTCCATCTGCAATGTGGCTTACAAAGACATTGAAGAGGACTGGTCCTAATACTGAACCCTGCGGCACCCCACTAGTAACCCCCCATAGCAGGAGTCAGCAAAAGGCTTATATTTTTTATGGAAGGTATGTCACCATTGCCACACTCAAGATTTAAATTTTTGCTGACCTTTTCATAAAAACACTGTGTCTGTTTCACATCAAGGAGAGTGCATGTGTGTGTGTGTGCAAGGCAAAAGGCCCCAGGTCTCTGAACATTCCATTGTTTGGTGGAGTCCTCAGCGGTGTTGAGGAGTCCCAACAGTGAAGACAGATTCAGTGGGGTCCGCTGGGATCTATAAGCCTGGAACAGCTGGAAGGCCTTTGTGCACAGACTTAGTAAGACCAAAACAAGTTTTAAACCTCTCTCTCTCCTCTACATAATTTTTTATGTGAGAACAGCACAAACAGTGTGAACATTTGATCTATATAAAAGAGTACGCTCTTGTGGAAAAGTTTCTGTATCATTGCAGAATTGCACTGATACGGTGCTGACTAGTTTTTATTTTAGCTCCAGTAAATTTAATATTTTTCTGTTTATGTTTAAAGTGTTTGCTGTATTACCTTGCTGTATTACCCTGAACATAGACATTTTTAACATACATAACTAATTCTAGATTGCTGCTATAATTAGAGGGTAGTAACTTCTGGCCTGGCTGAGTAGCTGGAGCTTAGGATCATTGAGTGTTTTTTTTTTCATTCCCCTTGTTTTGCCTTCTCTCTCTACTTTGCTTGGAGGAGAGACTTGGTGAACAATTGAAAACAAAGTTGAAAACTAAAAAAAAAGGATAAAATTAAAGATTAAAACTTAAAAAAAATTAAGGAAAAACAAAACCAGGGAGTAGCACCCTGGTTGGCTAGGAAGAGTCACATGGTAAAGAGCTTTAAAAGCTCATGCGTAGGCGTGCACTCTTCAGATCCACCATTTGACGAGTATCTATGGAGAAGAAGGCAAACGATTTGGCTCCAGCATCTTACTTGTATTTTTGATATCTGTTTACTTTTTTGGTTGAGCAGGTTATTAGCCATTGTGCTTATTTCTCTCTACAGAATTAAGAATTTATTGAGAAGTGCAACAGGCTATGGATAATGGCAAAAATAAAGTTTGGTTGCTTCTTAAGTGAATGCGTTGCAGGAAGTAAATTGACCTTTTTAAAAAGTAAAATTTCTTAGCCCACCATTTTGTACTGTGATTTAGCAGACCAGACAGGCTGAGCAGCTATGACTATTAGCGCTGGAGAAATTGCTATGCTTCAAAGCTCTTTTTTGCCAAAAAAGTAAATAAGTAGTCCTTAGTAATTTCTATGAATTCTATAGAGGGTTGTCGCATAAAGTAAAGGGTGATTACTGGGAAATAACTCTTTTATTAGACTATTATATGGTTTTATCATTGTGTTTTTTATTTTTACCCCCCCCCCAAGTGGAGAGACATAAAAGGGACCTCAGGAGCCTAAGGCCAGAATCATCAAAAAAGTCTTGAATTTGGAGGTAATCAAGTGCATTTAGTTTTTTAAGACCCTCAAGAACATTGAGATTTTTAAGAACTAGAAGGACCACAAAAATGGTAAATAGAGGTAATGAAGTGAGAGGAACACCTTGATAACATCAAGAACGAAGTACAAAGGAACTGCATTATTCACTTTTGCCAGATTGCACCAGCCTTTGGAAGCACTATTACCATTCCAAATTTACAGAAGAAAGGATCACAAGCAAAAAAGAAGTGCCCAAGTATAAAGAGTCAGGACTGTAAAACTAACTCTAACAACGTATTTTCAATGCTGATATTTGTATCTATGTTTAATGGTTGTATTCACTTGAAAAATGTACAGTTTAGTGATCATTTTCTTTTATTTTCCTTCTTTCTGCTGTCTTCATACTGTGACCAGACTATCTGAATTACTTCAGGTGCCTGAAAAATAGCTAGATAAAGTTAGAACTGTGTTCTTAGTTAGTTAATAATGTTTTCACAATCAGTCTTTGTCTATTTAAAATTATTTAGTTAGACCTTTTAGTAAGACCTTGATTACTAGCGGATACAGAAATGTACTGAATATGTGGGTGATTGAGTTTCCTCAATTGTAATGCTGTTGGAAACTAGAAGTGGAAAGGGTCTCGTGGATATTAGTATTCCACTGGACACAATGGAAAGACCTGATATTAAACCTGTAAAACAGGCTACGAAACCAAGAGGAAGGCCAAATAAAACATCTAACAAATTAGAGGCTCTCATGGGGGTCAATGTAGGACCATTAACAACAGTTAAAGAGGGAAAAGGAAATTTTGACGGCCACATATCTACCCCACTTGAAGGCCATAATGAAGGGCAGAGTTACATAAGTAAACAGGGTCTATTGAAACCCAAAATGTTTCAACCTTTAATCCGGGATATGTTTGACATGAATAAGGCAAAATTAAACAGCAGTGAAAATGTATTTGGAGCAAGTAAGTCTGAGATACAAGACCCAATACAATTAGTAGGACAATCACCTGATAAAATTAATAAAAAACTGTTAAATTTGCACAATATGGATATAATGAAATTAGTGAATAAGGAAGTAAATTTGAATTTGAAGAAATTAGGGAAACTGTTCAGACTAACAAAAGAATAAAGCAAAAAATAAATGATTATAAACAAGGGTTGAATGGTTCTATATTCACCTTTGAGAATTTACAGACTCAAAATACCCAAGTAGAACAAATATCTGAGTCAATTATTGAGCCAAATTGGTAATCAGAAAAGGCCACACAATTGATGAGCCCAATAGAACCCAATATCCCTATTATGGAAAATTTAACTAAGGAAGTAATTAATGCCTTAAGAGATCCCCTGGTGGCAAATGCTATGATATACGAACAACTTCTGTTAATTAAACAGGAGTTGTCATTTGTCAAAGGCATCTGCATAGAGAACAGGAAACAGATTGTGTCAATAACCACCAATTTAAAACAAGGAAAGAAGTACTCCGAATCCTTAGAATTGAATGAGGTCTTTAAAGAGAGAATCAATAATCTAGGACAGGATAGTAGAGGTTCAGAGACTGACCTGAGGCAAGTACAATTGGTAGATCTAATGGAATTTGCCCCCTCACCTACTGGTACTTGTACTGAATTAAAAGAACTAGGTTCAGAGTCTATCTCAAACTCAGATACTGAGTTACTTATGCTTCCAGCTGTGAATGTTAGAAATGATAATATAGCAATGGAACTCAGGTCTGCCAATAAAAAGGTATGGGAGAAAGGAATCAAACAAGAAAGGGAGAAAAAGGAGAAACAGAAGAGGAAAGGAAAAAGTAGAAAGATGGTCCAGTTAACCAGTTGTACAGAACTGAAGACTGAACTATCATTGGAGAATAAAGGGAAACAAGATGAAACAGGTAAAAGGGACTATTTAACTGTGTTAGGAATGCAAGATTCATTGAGACAAAAGGAAAATGGCAGTAAAGGGAAAGGAAAACCAGATAAGATAATTACCTACGAGGCAAAAAACAAACATCATTAAGAAAACAACAATAAAATAAAAAAAAAGATTATGGCAAAATCAAATAAATCAAAAAGCTTAAAAAATCAACAAGGTTTAAAACTAAAAAACTGAAGGGACACAAATATCCTTTGATTAATAAGGCAGAAGAGAGTAATATGACAACCTTAGTTAGAAAAACGGAAGATGACCACACAGAACACCAACATAACAAGACTCATGACAAAGATAGGGTTACAAATTCAAGAGATTTAAAAACTGATGACGGGGTAGGGAATCAGAGAGACAGGCTAAAAAATTGTGTAATATTCTCAAAAGAACATTAGAGTCCGATTATGTGCTACTGCTATACAAAGGGACCATAATTCTGGATGAGACTGAGGAAAAGCTTAATTCATGTCTAAAACAATTTTTAAGGATGGTTCTTCAGGGAAATAAAAACTCTGCTCCAATGTTAAATCGGTTAAGTGTCATCAGACCCTTGGAGAATGTGGAGCTGGTCCTATTAATATCAGACCAGTACTACCCACTTAAAGCAACAGAAAATAACAAAAAAGGATAAGAACACTGGATTTTGAAATGGAGAGTGTGGTGAATATTAGAGTCTTGTTCCCTGAATATTATGAAGGGTTAAAAGACCCAGGAAAGAGAAAAATAGAGCTACCCATCTCAACATTTGGGATACATAATTTACTAAATGAGACTAAGAGAAATTTGAAAATGAAAATTGTGGAATTACTCCAGAATTCATTTAGAACTAAAGATTTAAAGCTGGTAATAAAGAAAGCGATAAGATGGGAGGAAAATGACAAATTGACAATCTGGGTACAAAATGAAGCTGATTATCAGTTAATTCTTTCAAAAACATCTAGATTAGATAAAGTAGATATTTGCTTATTTGGAGAAGTAGAAACCCTAACCCTAACCCCAAGTAAAGTGGTACCAAGCTCGGAACAATGGCTGAGCTTGATTCAAATGTCAAATAGATTCCAGATACTACAAGATCAAGGGGAAGGATGACGATCAGATGAAACCATAAAGGATAAGATTATACATAAAAGGGGACAAGACTATAATATTTTATCATGGAATGTGGCAGGGTTAAAGGAAAGATTAATTGACCCATCTTTTACTGATTATGTGGAACATTTTAACTGTATTTGTTTACAAGAAATATGGACAAAGGAGACAATAAAAATTAATGGGTATAAGACATTTTTCAAAGGAGCCCAGAAGTGAAAAGAAATTTGGAAGATTATCAGGAGGTTTAGTGACTTGGTGCAAAATTTGCAAAGAGTACAGCCTCTCGGAAATGAAGATTGACTCCAATCATATTCTAGGCATTAAGATAACAAGGAAGGACAAGGTTGTGATAATTTTAAATATATATATACCACGGGGGTGAGAGTTTTCTCAGTAGGATAACCTGTGTTATTTCCACTGCAGTGAGGATAAATCCTGATGACATCAGCAGAATGAGGATATCAACATTTATCCATACTCTGCTGATGTCACCAGAGTGAGGATAAATGCACTGCAGCTTGCATTTTAAAGGAAACTGCTTCAGAAAACGTTTCCCTTTCTCACTGAAGCTGCAACTTACTCAATTAGCTTTGCAAAAGACTCTCACATATGTCCCATTGTATTTCTAACATTGCTGCATGCCCATTACTGTGCTGATCTCAGCCTCAAAACAACCTGAATTCTAAATGAAAGTCTTTTACAAAGCAGGTTCTGTTTCTCAGTGCTACCTGCAGCAGTTTGTCTTTCTCACTGAGCCTCTGACTCACTCAATTAGCTTTGGAAAACACACTCATCTGTGTTTCTGACTCCCAGTCCATTCAGAACACACACACTGACAGCACACACAGAATGAGCAGGAAACACACAGACTCAGGAAAAAATGTTCCTGCAGCTCTCACCCCTGTGGTATAAATTGCACACATGATGGGCAGATCATGGCATATGGAAAATATTCTCACTCCTGCCTCTTGAGCTGTGTATTTTCACTCATGCCTTCTCGCACTCATGAGAATACACAGGTCACTCTGCAGGAGTGAGAATATTTTCCATATCCCACTCCTGCCCATCATGTATCCTATATAGATATATATATATATATATATATATATATATATATATACATAAATATATATATATATATATACCTCCTGTAAGCTCTAGATACACAGAAATATGTGCATTAGACCCATTGGAAAAAGTAATTGTTTAATGTACTCAAAGTAACCCAGATTGTTGCATGGTAATTATGGGATATTTCAATGTCAGGTTGGGGTGGTACCTCAAGCTCATGACAGAAATGAGAGAATCATGTGCAGTCAGAGCCAAAATTCCATAGCTAGCCAGCATGGTACCTGGTCAAGTGAGTGCTACCAGAATGGCGCTGCACTATACGGCGCTACTCTGGTAAGCGCTCACATGGACAGCGAGTGGGGTTTTACAGTGTTTGTTGTAAGTGCTTCCCTGGTTGCTGTCTGTGGTGCCGATCACACACAAGGGCATTAGAATCCAGGATGCAGCAGGAGAGGTTCCAATCCTGGTCTCCAACCTTTTAGCATACCTCGGGACTTTTTTATTTTTACAAGGAGCCATGGAAATGGTATTCCATGGCCCCAGAAATATAACTTGCCCCATGATCCACTACCCACTGGAGGGGGAATCCTTAAGTCTGGGAGGGTGGTGGGGGGCAGAGCACCCCATGTTGGTGAGTGAGGGGACAGAACCCCCCACAAAAGAAAAATCTGCACCATTATTGCAGCACGCTCCTTACTGATGCTATTATTGTCAGCTCTGTTTAGACCCAGTGTCATTGGGCATAGCTCTCTGGACCATAAGGAATCTATAAGGGGAACGAAACTAGAAACTATGCACCTCCTTAGATGATAAAAATGTCCTACTATTAAATGGGAGATCAAGGGGGATCCTTTAGGTGCATTTACCTACTTGGGGAGTAGGGGAGCCTCGAAACTGGATCTGTGTTGGGTAAAGTTTAACATAATTCCCTCATTCAGAGACCTACGAATAGGTGATTGGGCAGAAAGTGAACATAGCCCCATAGAAGTACAATTAGGATTGTTGCCCAAGAAAATAACAGAATAACAGAAATAGTAAAATAATTAGGGTTAAGAAAGGGGTCAAATGGGAGATGACTGATAATTTCTCATCCAATCAATTACTTACAGATTGTGGTGCAAGGGATGAGATAAGAGATATCTCCAGTAATAAAGACCCAAAAAACAGCTTACAGGATCTAGAAAAAACTTAGAAAAAGATATCATCCATCCTAATAAAGGCTTCACACATAAAACAAATAAAAGGAAGCAAATGGTATGATAAAGAATGTAAAGTACTTAAGAAAGAAATTAATAAGGCAGCAAGGAAGGTGACAGATAAACCGACAAAGGAGAATAAAACTAATCTTAATAAACTTAGGAAAGCTTATAACTACTATTAAGTAAAAAAAAAGGGAAAATTATAGAATAGACATGTGGAAAGAATTTGAAAAAGCTGTGTGGGTAAAGGATAATGAGAAGTTTTGATGAACGTTGGCATATGGTTGGGAAAATTATTCGGACGAGATGGAAAGTCACATAAATCCATCTACATGGGAAAATTATTTTAGAGGATTATTTAATGATCCAGAGACAAGCACCACATATATATTTGAAAAAGAATGGCTCCCCCTTAAAAGGGAAATAACAGAAGAGGGAATACTGACAGAACTAAGCTAAGCAAAAAGACATGAGGCACCAGTCCCAGATGGGATTCCTGTGGATATAATTCTGAACGATATAGAATTATGGGTACCATGTTTAAAAAACATATATAATCAAATAATTAAAACAGGGTTCATTTGCTCCACATGGAGAGAGAACATCATTATACCAATCTTTAAAAAGGGAGATAGAACTAACCCTAAACACTATAGACCTATAAGTCTTCTGAATGCCACCCAAAAATTATTTACCAAAATTCTACATAAAAGAATATTAGAATGGGTTCAGAAGTTAGATACAGTGGAATACACTTAAATGCACACCCATTTTGCACAGTGAAAATGTGCATTTAAGCGGAAAGTGCATTTACCCGAAATTGACGTTTTGTTATTTTTAAAAAACTAGACGAGATACAGAGGGTTGCACATAAACGTTTCTTTTCTGATTTTTTTTTAATTCTCCTTCATTTAGACAGTACTTTATTCAGTACAGTACTTAATTTAGTCAGTTCAGTGCATATATTGTTCATTAATCACTGGTGCAATTATCATTTACTACCCGATTGTCCCCTGAATCAACCCCTACATTTGCTGTTACAAAAAAAAAGTTATTTTGCTTTGTCTCCTATTATTAATTGCAAGCTGAGTAAGGTAGTGTTCAAATTCAAAAAGTCTTGTAAGGTCCTGCTTTTCCCTTGCCCTCACAAAATCCCCAATTTTTGTCCATGCACTGTAGTGCTTCGAACATTGTTACCTCTGGTTCGTCATTCTCTGATTCAGTAGCATTTTGCTCATCCTCCCCATCTGGCTGCCCGATTATCTCCTGGTATATTTCTGTGTCCGTAATCATACCAGTGGTCTGCATCTATTCGTCAATGTCCTGGTATGAGTTAAAGTCAGCCCAGTTCATGTTTGGCAGCAGAGCAGGAGCGATCTCATTCTCCACGACCTCATCAATAATCTGATTGTTGAAACCTGCTTTATTGAAGCAATTCTGAATGATTTAACTTGACGCCATGCCTGATCTAGCATTTTTATGGCATCCAAGACATTAATATTTTTGACAACTTTGCTATGGTGTTCAGCGTTCCATCATCCATACAGAGGATGATTTTCTCTATGATCTGGAAAAAAAGAAGTAAAATAAGTGAAGATCATAACATAAGATCATAACACAGCAGAGCAGAGCATTAAATTCTACAGGTGGTGGGGATGGGGGTGTGAGTGTAGGCATGAAGCTTACCTGGCTTTGGTAATGATGTTTTACATTTTTTATAATTCCCATGTCAAGTGGCTATATCAAGGATGTGGTGTTGGGTGGAAGAAAAATCAGACAGATATGGCTTAAAGAGATTTCAGGGTGTGCTGAATGGTTGTCGAGTAACAATGCTTTCCATTTCCTTTTTCTGCACATTGTCTGATTAAATTTCTTCAACCAGTTGCTAAAGATTGCTGCCATCATCCAGGCATTCGAGTTGCTTTCGTAGTCGACAGGTAAAGCCTCCATAGATAGACTGGCAAAGCACCTGGGCTTTTTTGATTTCCCGACTACAACTGGCCTTATTTTTCAGTCCCTGTCTGGTTGCAACATAGAAGATGAAATTCGCTCTCATGAATTTTTCCCCCCAGCTGCTGGATCTGATTGAAATGAAAGTGACCCCTCAGGTGCAGCACGAAAATAAAGTCCAGTCCCGTCACAGTTGTATATACGGTCTGAGGGATCATCTTTAAGGAGTTGAGGTAGCATTGTGGACAGCCAGGTATCCACACCATGACAGTATTTGAATATGATTCTGTTGTGGTCCTTCCATCAGCTCAACCATCCACTGGTTGCTTTGAAAGTAAGCCCCATTTCAGAGGCCAAGTCCTCTGCTTTTTTAGCCAAAATAGGACCACTGACTGGAGCATCCATACTGCGTGCAGCGGAGAACCATCGCAAGAGGGCTGCCTCAACCTCCTCACTCCCCCCCCCATCTCCATTTCCGGTCCTGGTTCTAAGAGTGCTCCCATTCTGCCAGTAGTCTGTCTTTGCTGTGCACTATTCTAGCAATTGTAAACACATCCACACCTAATTCTGAAGCCACATCCAAGCGTTTAACATTTGGTATTTCTAGATGCTGGATCACTGAAATTTTCTGGCTGAGTGTGGGTGTTACTGTTTTCTGATCCATACTGCTTTTGCTGCTATGGGGTGAGAGTGTGGATAAACTAGTCAAGGTGTTAAATACTGTATCAAAACTTCATTAGGCTAGTTAAGCATGGCATTACCAGTTTCCCATACCATTGGCAACATTGTTAAAATCATTGTGCACTTAACAGGTGCTGACTACATTGCAAAGCATGTGTTAAGTAATGGGAAATCTGTGTATTTATCCGAAATGTGCTGTAATCTGAAGTGTATATAAGCGGATTTTTTAACAAAGGAGATATGGGGAAAAAAACGGGGATTTTAAATATAGTGCACTAAAACGAAATGTGTACTTATCCGAAGTGCATTTAAGTGGAATCCACTGTATTATGGATGAAACCCAGGCAGGATTTATGCCAGGACACTATATTATTGATCAGTGCTTCGTCTTGGCACATTTGATGCACAAGTACATTAACATCAAAAAACACAGGCTCTACCATGTATTTATAGATCTGAGAGCTGCCTTTGATAGAGTAAGGAGAGATAAATTATGGAAAGTTTTGGAGAGTTACGGGTTGGACCCTGCAATGCTAAATATGCTGACAGCATCATACACAGACAATACTACAAGCATAAGGTATAATAAAGAAGGAGACAACTCAGTAAGATTTACAACAAACATAGGTCTGAGACAAGGATGCATTCTATCCCCATACTATTTAATCTATATAGAAATAGGATTTTGGAAAGATTGTATGACAATTAGGCTTGCCACTAAAGCCAAGCCAGGTTGTCTGATGACCCCTGCCAGGAAGGAACACAAAGGGGAGGTGGGGGGAGGGAGGAAAGATCAGGCAGAAGAGGTGGGGCTAATGACATCACCAGGCAGGTAGAAAGTATAATATGACAAGGTGATGCCGGAGCCCCAAGGAATGGCTAGGAGGGTGGAGCCCCAAGGGGTCCTGACCAGGGATCCTGTAGGGCTATATCAGGCCAGGACACAGACAGAACAATCTCTTTTTGCTGGGAATTTTCTTGCATAGAACCCAACACATTGTTGGCAAGCAGCAGGTAAGGCACAAAGAACTACTAGGCCTCTAGGCCATGTGGCCCAGGTGACTGGGCCCAGAGCAGTTTGCGTATGTGTTTTTTGCCTCTGATTGCTTACATTTAATAGAAACATAGAATAAGATGATGTTAAACCTGTACTTGGAATGATCTTTAATGTGGTTTGCAATAGGGCGTGGGTAAGCCTGAATGTAAGCTCAAAGGTTTTTTTATGCTTTGGAGCATGGTGTTTGGCACTGAGAAGTAGGCCTAGGGCCTGAAAGAAATGAAGGGTACAGGAAGGCAGGTTGTTTGTTCCAAGTGCATAACATTTAGCTGGAAGAAAACTGTGATTATTTGTGGCTCAGCTGTATAGGAATTTTGTCTAGGAAGGTTGTGGGTTTAATCCTTTGGGGGGCCTTTCCTTATAGAAAGGTTTTTCTGAGGTATTTGCAGTGAAGGATCATTTGCGTTTTTCCTTTCACTGGATATGCTGATCTGTTTCAGGTCTGAAAAAAAAATAGAAGCAGAGAGAAGCAAGAAATGGCCACAAGAAGGCAGGATCTTTGGGGTGTTTGTTTTTTCAATCACTTGGCATGACAGTGTTCAGTGTTTTCAGTGGGGCAAGCAGGCAGGGCTCATCACAAGGGCCTGCTCTTAGGGGGTAGTGCTTGGAAGCTTCGTGGTAGCAGCATACGCATGGCGGTGCTTTTAAGCTGCAGGGAGGATGAAGTAGCCAACACTAAAGAAGCATGCTTTTTGTTGTAATTGAAGGGTATTTCATCTGTTGGCTTAAAATTGTGATTTTGCTGTAGAGCACAAGGGGAGTGGTGCTTCCCAGGGCGTTTATGCGGCAATGCACCGAGGGCAGGTGTCACGATGCACGTTCGGTTGGTTGTTGATTGGTGGTGTGCAGGCTGATTTGGTGGACAAGTCTGGTGTGGGCCTGCTCGGCCAGACTCGGCGGCGTGCATGCCTGGAGGCCAAGTGGTCCATGGCAACTGGGCAGAAGATGGATGGGGTTTTTCTTCTTGCCCTGTTTAGGTGGGGGCATGGGGGGAGAGAGCTTGGCTGCATCTGTTGGGAGTGAGGGGAAGCCAGTGGGTGACAGGAGCAGATTGCTCTGTTATGTCCGGGTTAGCGGTGAGCCTCGTGACACCTTGGGGGGGGCCTTTTTTCTCCATGCAAAGCCAGGGATGTGAGTCGGAAGATCAGCATTTGCTGCTAGGGGGTTGATAGACAGGGTGTTTGCAGCTGCATGAAGTGTGCAGAAGGGTGAAGATTAATGAGGCAGCTGAAGTTTGGGTGCCAGCGGAGAGGCGTCTTGTTACCGGGGCCTGCTGGTAGTGTAAAGGTTCGGCCTGCAGGAGCGGGCCAGCAAGAGGGAGTGTTCCCTTTGCAGGCATATGGTGCGTATTAGTAGTGCTAATGCAAAGAGGTGCTCAGAAATAATTTCTGAGCGCCTGTTTGGATTAGCGCTGCTAATGGACACAGTTGGCAGCTGGCCGTGGAGGTGAGAGGTGGGCTGTGCCAGTCACCGCTGGGAAAGGGTGGGGGTGCTGGGTGGGCTGGCCAACTGGGTGGGTGGGTGGGGATCCACTAGACTACCAGGAAATTGTACATCCTTATCTATTTCATTATGATGGAGGGGGGCCACTAGACTACCAGGGATATGAACAATAACAATCATACAGATTGGGGGTGCCACTAGACTACCAGAGATATCAAAAAGCAATATTTAATGAAATACACATTGGGGGGCCACTAGACTACCAGGAAATTGCAGATCCTTATCTATTTCATTATGATGGGGGGGCCGCTAGACTACCAGGGATATGAACAACAATGATAATTTTATACAGATCGGGGGGCCACTAGAATACCAGGGATATAAAAAAACAGTATTAATGAAATACACATTCAGGGGGCCACTAGACTAACAGGAAGTTAGAGATCGTTATGTATTTGATCATGATCGGTGGGGGGCACTAGACTACCAGGGATATTGTAAACATGATGTATTTTATTCAGATGGGGCAGAACGAAGCCCCCCCTGAGCAAAATGCACCCTCGTTTTACTTCGTAGGGTACCCCTAGGCTGAGAAAATGCATTTTAAAATCTGGCCATCTCATCCCTCGCTCGTGATGCACGATCGTGATCAAAGAATCTCGCGATCAAAGGATTTGCAGGCTTGCGATCAAAGATCGTTATCGAGCCACAAATTAAGATTTTAAAAGCTCAAAACTCTATTTTTTGACCGATTTGGATCAAACCAAAGCCTCGGCTCAATCGATCGGAGCCCCCTGAGTAAAACCCATCCAAGTTTTACTTCAGAGGTGAACCCTGAGTCGAGATATTTGTGTTTTTTCAATCGGAAATTGCAAAACAAGATGGCGGATCTCACGATCAAAGAATTTTAAAATTCCTCGGGGACAAAGATTCTTGAACCGCGAGGCTGCAAATTCTTTGATTGTCTGGTGGGATGAGATGGCCAGAACCCCATTCTTTGTTCGCAAAACAAACATATAAATGTTCCCCTTTGACTTATAATGGGAACTTAAAAGTGGCATAACTTTTGAATGCCTTAATAATTTTTCACCAAACAAAAAGTGGCATGTTCAACCACCAAAGCTCTTTCAAATGAGCCACCTTGCAGAGCAGCATGCCACACAATGGCCGTGCAGGATCACATCCAAAATCCCAAAAGCTGCCTCCAAAAACAGATAATTTTGGATTTTTCAACATTTTCGTACTCAAAGACTGTAAGTTCGACTGAAACGCAATTTGGCAAATCAAGAGATCTATCATGCCCCACTGTGCATACCCAATTTTAGGCAAATCCATTGAATGGGTCTAAAGTTATTAACGTCCAAACTTTTGACTTTAGTATGTAATTGACAACTGAACCCTAACTATAGTGGCGCAACCACGCCACTATAATATATATATATATATATATGATTACGGTCATTAGGGCTATACCATCTGAATTTTGGAAATGAAATAGCCTGTATGTATCTAACTTATACTTGTCAGACATTGGATTAACAAAACAGACTTTATAATTATAATTAAGATGATATGGGTATTAACGTAGCTGGGAAAATACCCAGAGCTAAAATGGACAGTGGGAACTACCTGCTCCCTCTAGGAAGAGGGCTTACATTTGAAAGCATTCTGGATAGTTTTCTCTGGTAAAACATGGGTGAGTTAACCTTTCTTCTGGAAGTCTGTTCAAGCAAAACCAAGGGGGTGAGTCATAAAGAAATTTACTGTTATGGTGGGTGGCAGACTGCTTAATCTTTCAGGCAACCTTTTTAAGATCGGATGTTTTTGAGAATTTTAAATTGATGTTGATGTATATAGGTAAAGCTGATATACTGTACCTAGGAGAATTTTAACTGGAAGTCTGATGTATTCATGTGATTTGTTCAATATATTTTGATGGAAAGCGCTTTAATGTTTCGAATTTATTTATTTATTTAAGCATTTTACCAGGGAGGCATACTGAACAGGCTACTGCTTGATTCCAGATGAGTCCTATATCAATAAAAAGATTATTATTATTATGATTATTATTATTAATTCAGCCTGTTCAAGGCAGCTGGTGGTGAATTGGGTAAACCCAAGGCTACATGTTGAATTTGAATAGCTGGGATTTCCCAGTTGTACATAGAGGACCAGGACTAAACCTAGGAGCCATAAGGGACTGACAAGGCCTACTAACTGCTTCTGTTTTCTCCACTATCCATGTACTTGATATTCCCCCACCCTCTGTGTGCTGAGGATCCGTGGTCAGTTGAGCTTTAGCTCAAAGGTGGTAATTTTAATTTAAAATAAATAAATAAATAAATAAAATAAAAAGTGACGATGTCAGTATTACATTTTACTTGTATTGCAGTAAGCAGCAATCTGATACAACTGTCCTAGGGGTCAAAGGGTAGTCATGCTTGCCAGTGGCACGGTACCACTACCACTGCCGTGGCCAGGCTCTCAGCCAGGTAAGTCAAAAGGACCAATGTCAGGAAGGGTGTGAGGGCTAACCAGACAGTCTGAGTTTGCTCCAGCATAGTTTTGGGGAAGTCCAATTATGTAGAGATCATTTACTGACACTGTTGCAGGTATAGGATTTATCCCCAGCCTGGAGGGTTGGTGCCCAGGTCAATCATTTTGTGAAGTGATGGGCTGATGTTGCAGCCAATTAAAGTTACAGTTGGGGAGTCTAAGCCAGGTCAGGTACTAGGTTGCTAGGGAGAGCAATAGTTTTCATAAGAGGGTTGGTTTAACATGAGCAAAACAGAGAGGAACACTTTAGGGGCTCGGGGCCAGCTGGACCAGCTGTAGAGGGCGAGGAAGGATGCCATGAGTCCAGCAGCATTATGGACCAGAGGGGATTGGTATCCAGCATAGAGCATCTCCAATCCCAATCTTTGGGGTGCCAGCCCCAACAATATAGGAATGTTTCAGTGGCCCAGCCACAGTCCCGTGGTACGGCTATAGTTCCAGTGCTACTGGAGTAGCTGGTCACATCGAGGCCTGTGATCTGTCTTTTAGCAGCCAATCTACCAGGCACAGGAGGATATGTATCCCCTCTATTCCTAGGTTAGGGGGCTAAGGTGACTAGGTAATGATGAAGGCCCTTACGGCTGAGGTAAGCTGAAGGAGAGACATGGATGAGGGACAGGTAGGATAGGATGCAATGCCTTCAATCTGTTGGTAGCTGAATTAGAGGGGAGGCTGAAGTACTCATCCTAGAGATGTGGGGGGCTGGGAATCTCCACTCCTAAATGCGGGAGCACGGCGGTTTCAACAAGAGCACCTTGAGGGTGCTGGAGGGGCTACAAATTCTAAATCTGGAAGAGGCTTAATAACTTGAAAAGGATGGTTATGGGAGGCTGGAGGGACACAGCAAGGACACTGTACCAGGGTTCCCTTGTCAGCAAACAGGCTGAGGGCCTATGAAACAGGGTGGGTGAGATTCCAGGAATTCAGGAGGAGGCACGGGTGGGGCAGGGATGAACCGGCCCCAGGATAAGCAGGTAAGGAGGTTTATAGTGGAGAAGTGGGAAGAAGGGCTGGCCCACACCACAGTAGTGGTACACCTGGCTGGCATCAGTTGAGTATGACAGAACAGGGGTTGGCCCAATGTAGTGGCTAGCAGGGCAGTAAAAAGAATGGTCACAGGCTGGCAGAGGGGACAGATTGCCAGGATGGATGGGAGGTGCCCCATCAGAGGGCAATTGCTAGAAAAGTACTGGAGGCGACACAGCAGAGGTGCACCTCGGCCCAAGAGGTGGTTCTGTTCAGGGCCGTCTTTGTGGCCATGGCAGCAGAGGCCTTCCAGGTGGAGGAGGTGGTGACCCCATGGAAAACAGCTGCTGTACAAGCTTTGCAGCACGAGGATGTCTAGTGGGGGGTTGGACAGAGTGGTCACTAACCTGGCCAGGTCCAAGATAGACCAAAGGGGAAGGATGACCAAGGTGCCATTGGTAAGGCAGCCACAGTCCATCAACTACACAGTGGGGGCTCTGGACGCATACGTGAGCACCTGAGGAAGAGCTGGGGTGCATTTTGCTGGTAGGGGGATGGCTCCCTGGTGACAGGTTTTCAGGTGGGGGCAATACTCAAGAGGGCCCTGGCTTTCATTGGGGAAGACCCAGGTGAATTTTACCCACATTCCTTTAGGAGTGGGGGGAGCCACAGAGGCAGCAGAAGAAGGGTCAGCAGTGGAAGAGGTAAAGAAGGTTGGGTGCTAGAAGTCCAGCTGCTACAAGAGGTATGTCAGGGTTTATAACAGCGACTCAAGCCACAGAGGCAGCAGAAAAAGGGGCTGCAGTGGAAGAGGTAAAGAAGGTTGGCCTTTGGAAGTCCAGCCTGCTACAAGAGGTATGTCAAGGTTTATAACAGCGTCTCATGCCACAGAGGCAGCAGAAAAGGGGCTGCAGTGGAAGAGGTAAAGAGGGTTGGGCGCTGGAAGTCCAGCTGCTACAAGAGGTATGTCAGGTTTTATAACAGTGACTCACACTGTTTATCTTGTCTCCAAGGCAAGTTTCAAGAGGAAAGTTTGGATAGTGGGGCACTCCTTCATCTATTAGGCAACAAGGTGGGCGGTCGCCACTTGCAGAGGAGCAGAGTTGCGATACAATACTGAGCACACCAGGGTGCTATGGAAGGGCATTGGGGGTATGAGGTGGATGCAGCTTCTGCTGCTATTGAGTGAGCTAAGGGTGCAATGGAGCACGCCAGACTGCATTATCATACACTTGGGGGGCAATGGCTTCGGGGGCCTGCCATGGGGGGAACTGAGGCAGAACATCCTGGGGGACTTAGAAAAGCTTAAAGGATGGTGGCCGGGGATGACAATTGGCTGGACCAACATCACCTCCAAGAGGGATGGAGGGGGGTGAAGGACATCTGGCTGATTGATAAAGTTGGAAAACATGTGAAATGGAGAGTAGCAAGGACAGTATTTGAAAGGGGGGGGTGTACCTACAACACAAAGACATTTCCTTTGATCAGGTTGCAACGTACAGGTCTGACGGGGTGCATTTGTCAGAATTTGGCATGTGCCTATTCCTGAGGCCAATTGGGGAGCTAGTGGATGAAATAGCCAAAAACAGGTTTGAGATACTAGTCCGCAAAGGAGGAGCCCCTCCGTCCATCGCCAGCTGGAGGAGGGGCAGTGGAAGAAAGAAAATTGGGAATGGGGGAGGGAGGGGTAGGATACACGGGCTAGGGACAAGGAACCCAGACATGGTGTTAAAGCGGGAAGGGGGGTAGGTCCAGGCACCGGATTCTGAAGTGTCCAGGTCAGGAGGGCGAAAGCCTGGGTAGGTGGAACCGGCCAGGTTCTGGTGTGGAGGAGGGGGCCAGATGCACAGTGTCCGGGTCCTGAAAAGTCAAGTTGGAGGAACAACCAGAAGAAGGAAGAGGCCAGAACCAAGAAAACTTTAAAATGAATTATCTGTGGAATTTGAAATAAGAACATTGTGGATGAATACTCTTTGTGCTAAAAATAAATATTGCCAACGAGCAACCAAAAAATGAAATAAGTGTAGCGTCTATTATTCCTGGAAGGGGTTCAGGGGACAATTAGGCTTTCCACTAAAAGGCAAGCCAGGTTGTCTGATGACCCCTGCCAGGAAGGAACACAAAGTGGCAGCGGTGGGGGAGGGGGAAGGAAAGATCAGGCAGAAGGGGTGGGGCTAGTGACATCACCAGGCAGGTAGAAAGTGTAATATGACAAGGCGATGCCAGAGCCCCAGGGATTGGCTGGGGGTGGAACCCCAAGAGGTCCTGACCAGGGGTCCTGTAGGGATATATCAGGCCAGGACACAGGCAGGACGACCTCTTTTTGCTGGGAATTTTCCCACACACCCACCCTTATTAAGGAAAGTGCTGGGGATGCCATGGTTGGTACAAAGATAGACAGAGGGCAGGTTAAGTGCCCTAGGAGCCCTGGGCATGGAGCCGGTATCTTTACTGTGGGGAGGCAGCTGTAGGCCCAGGGAGCTGGGTCATAGTCCCTTGGGGAGGGGGGCAGCAAGGCCCCAAAAAACGGCAACTAGGAGATGATTTGGAAGAAAGAATGGGGGAGTGGGGGGAAGGGGAAGGGGGAGTGGGGTAGGATACACGTGCTGGAGACAAGGAATCCAGACGTGGTGTTAAAATGGGAAGGGGGATAGGTCTAGGTGCCGGATTCTGAAGTGTCCAGGCCTGGAGGCCGAAAGTCTGGGTAGGTGGAACCAGCCTGGTTCTGGTGTGGAGGAGGGGGCCAGATTCACAGTGTATGGGCCCTGAAAAGTCAAGAGGGAGGAACAACCAGAAGAAGGAAGAGGCCGGAACCAAGAAAACTTTAAAATGAATTATTATGTGTGGAATTTGAAATAAGAACATTTTGGATGTAAATACTCTTTGTGCCAAAAATAGATATTGCCAACAAGCAACCAAAAAGTGAAATAAGTGTAGCGTCCATTATTCCTGAGAGGAGTTCAGGGGACAATGGGCTGCACATGCCAAGAGTGGGCTTGAGGCACTGCTCTTACCTGGCTTTTGCAGATGACATTGTCTTAATCTCTACTAGTTACCTAGGAATCCAGAGAAATTTAAAAAACATTTTTGAAGGATGTGTTGAGGCATCCTTGGAAATAAATTTTGAGAAGACAAACTATTTAAGATGTCATAAAACTGTGAAAAGAATGGGGACTGATTGCAGTTTAACATGTAATAATCACAAAATAGAGTGTGTTAATAATGTTTGTTATTTAGGAATAATATTTACAAATAATTTGAAATGGAACAAACATATACAACTCTTGATACAAAAGACCAAGAGATTCACATCAACAGTGGAAACATTTTCTTATAGATCTGGAGGACACTGTTTGATAGGAAGCATCAGGGCATTAAATGCTAAAATACAAGGTCAAATATTGTATGGGGCTGAAATCTGGGGTCAACAGAATACAGATTTGTTAGAAGTATTAAAGAACAAATTCTATAAGAGATTATTGGGTCTCCGTAGTGGGGCCTCCTCTACATTAACCAGATTAGAAATAGGGCAACTGCCTGTAAGATGCAATATTGATCAAAGAAGGTCCACATGTTGGAAAAAGGTTTACAGTATGTAGGAGACAAGACTACTGCAAATTGTCCTAGAGGAAACAAAATATATGCATGATGGATTCTCCTTCCTAAGCATACATTTCTTAGAGGATATTCTGAAACCTCATGATTTATTGAGTTGTTTACATGAAAATTGTATAAGCCCTATGGAAAATATAGAAATATATATTAAAGATAGAATAAGGGATAATTATTATCAGAGAGAATTAGAAATGGGGAAAAACTGTAAAATCAGTAGATGGTTAGCTCATAATAAAAAAGGAGATATGAGAATGGAACCTTATTTAACCATATTGAAAGACTGGAAAAAGGAAAAAACACTCACAAGATTCAGATTTAAATACAATGATAGCCAGAGGCTAAGAGGAATCTTTGACAAGAATAAGGGAAGAGGTTGTAAATGTAAGCTTGGGGAAGACAATCTAACACATTTGTTAGTTTTATGCCCACTGTATGGCTTTGAGAGGAACTGATACCTGAGCAAAATTCTAGCATCCCTAGATATGGAACCCAGGTACCAGGTCACCTATTTCCTAAAGCCTAGAAATAGGGAACTACTGACTAGTTTATCAACATTTTGCATAAATATAGAGTTAAAAAAACTGCATATAATACAGGGTCATATAAGTGATGTTCAGGATTAATTGGACTAAAGTACTAATATAATGTACAATAATTGTGTGTTTGAGAATCAAATACACATTTATATGTGACTTGATTTTTTATTTTTATAACAATGTATTTTTATGGTAATGTGAACCCCAAATTTATGACATGTACTTCTTTTAACTTATTGTATTATTGTGTGTTTCTCTGTATCTATTAGTGATATTGTATATTTATATATTGTATTAGCCATGTAAAGACAATATTGTTTGTCATGCAATAAAAATTGAACTAAACATAATAAGAAAAATTGTTCCACACAAAACCCGGGTATTATAACCAGAAGTGGACAAAAATGAACCACTACAAACCAGTATGAATACCTAAGAGTGATTTTAGATGGCTCACTAATGTTTGAAAATTACATGGATTACATAACGAAAAAAGTAAATAAAAGGATAGGTGCACTACGAAGATCTTCATCAATTGTGACCTACCAAATGTATAACACAATAGCAGCATAGTTAATTTTGCCAGTCCTGGAGTATGGCAATCTAGTTTACAGCTTTGACAAACATAAATCTTTGGATAGGGTCAATAAATCATATAACCAGTTGACAAGAGTTGTCCTAAGATGTCCCTTTCTAACCCATTACTGTCTGATGTTTAAAAATCTAAAATGGGACAGTCAGGCCACACAATAAAAACAATATATCACACTATAAAGGAAACCTTAGTATCCAACAAGATTGTGAAGGACAACAATATTATTTGAGGGAAATAGTTCATAGGGGTATAAAAATTTCCAGAATTAAAACCAGGTATGGTCAAATGACTTTCTAGTATTGTGCAGCAGTAATCATGAATGAGATTTCTCCATCAATAAGAAATCTGTCCAAGCTATCCACTATTAAATTTAAATTGGACATGAGCATTACTGAAGCACATACCTGCTAATGATTAAACTAAATTTGTCTATTTTTATTATGTAATTCCGTGTTGGAACTTTTGTTTGTGCTATATTGTATTGTAGCATAGATGATTGAGTTTCATCTGAATGAATGTAAACAATGGTTGGAACTATTGTCTGGTTTAAAATGTATTGATCTATGGATATATGGATATATGCATGATTTAAAATTGTTGTTTAAATGTATGCATTTTATGTAGACAGGACAATTTTGAAAATAGGTCCTCGGACATAAAGTTTTATCCTGTTAAAAAAAAAATTTAACTAACTAACTAACCTTATGATCAAGACAGGTGAAATTTGTTAAACTGGATGCTGTATAGTGTAGAGGTTAAGAGCTCTGAGCTGCAAATCTTGGGAACTGAGTTTGAACCTTACAGCACCCACTTGCACACTGTGTGATCATGAACAATTCACATAACTTCCCTGTGCTCCCAGGACACTCTGGAAATGAGTCTCAGCTTAGAGCATCTTTCCTGGCCAAAAATTGTAAAATAAAATAAAAAACTTCTATCTGAAAAGAGATTTCATGACTGCAAAACAAGTTTAGGAGGGGATTTGAAAAATGACACCTGACAAGTTCATGAGTTGAAAATTTGCGGCCCAAATCTGCAAAAATGACAAAGGTATGAGTAAACATTGAAAAAATTCAATTTTTCTTCATAACTTTGTAGTTCTTTGACATTTAGATCCCAAATTTTCAACACTGTCTTTTTATGTCCCCACCTTATGATCAAACCAGGTGGAATTTAAAAAAAAAAATCCATTCTGAAAGGTGATTTCACAACTGCAAAAACATGTTTTGGAGGGGATTTGATAAACCACACCAGTCATATTCATGAGGTAGGGTAACAAGCGTGCTATGTTGAAAATCTGGGGCCCAGATCTTCAAAAATCACAAATTGATGGGTAAACACTGAACAAAATTCAATGTTCCTTCATAACTTTGTTGTTTGTTGATATTTGGACCCCAAATTTCCAACACAGTCCTTTTATCACCCCCCCCCTAACTTCAAAACAGTTGGAATTTTTTCAATTCTGTTCAAAAGGTGATTTCACAGAAGGACTCCAAAAACACATTTTGGGGGGATTTAAAAAATGTCACCTACAGTACCTTTTTCATGAGGTGGGGTCCAAAAAGACTACTGTATGTTGAAAATTTGGGGCAAAAATGTAAAAAAATTGGGAAAAGTTATGAGAAGAAGTTGAAAAAACATTCATTAAAAAGCCATTAACCAAACTTACCTTGTTTTCAGTCAGTTTGCAGTCAGCACTGGAATCAGCAGGCTTCTTGGTGATCATTAGGAAGGATGAGATAGGAAGGTGAGGGGTGCAGGAGGTGTGTGTCTGTGGGGTGGTGGGTGCTGAGGGGGAATGGGGTGGAAGGATCAGGGGAGCAGAATGCAATGAGGGACCATTTTCTTTTTTTACATGTTTAAACAAGCATTTGCCGAATGTTGATTGCATTAGTCTGTTGAGCTCACTCAGTGACCCTCTGTCACTGGCTCAGTCTGTTTGTCCCGGTGCTGCAGGCTACTCTTTTGTACCGGGCTGCTGCCAGCGTTGGCAGCTTGTTCTGCTGAGGAAGAAATCTGCAGCTGTCCCGAGAGAGCGCCATTGAGGTGGCTCACTCCCCCTCTCTCACTCGCTCATTCTGTTTCTCCTGGCGCTGCAGGCAGCCCTTTTGTACTGGGCTCCTGCCTCTGCTGGCACCTTTTTCTGCCCACAAAGAAATCTTCAGCAGTCCCGACAAAGCTCCGTTGAGCTCGCTCACTCCCCTTCTCTCACTCGCTCATTCTGTTCTGCCGGCACTGCAGGCTGCCCTTGTCTACTGGGCTCCTGCCTGTATTGCTGCCTTCTTATGCCCACAAAGAAATTTGCAGCAGTTATAATACAGCTCTGTTGAGCTCACTCACTCGCTCATTCTGGTTTTCCTGCCACTGCAGGCTGCCCTTTTGTACTGGGCCCCTGCATGCATTGCTGCCTTTTTCTGCCCACAAACAAATCTGCAGCAGTCCCAACAAAGCCCCGTTGAGCTCACTGACTCCCCCTCCCTCACTCGCTCATTCTGTGTGTCCTGGCACTGCAGGCTGCCCTTTTGTACTGGGCTCCTTCCTGCATTGGCGGCTTTTTCTGGCCAGAAAGAAATCTGAAGCAGTCCCGACACAGCTCCTCTGAGCTCGCCCACTTCTCCGTCACCTTTATTCCGCTTTGCCGGCAATGCAAGCTGGCCTTTTGTACTGGGCTCCTACCTGCGTTGCCGCATTTTCTGCCCACAAAGAAATCTGCAGCAGTCACAAAAGAGCTCTGTTGAGCTCGCTCACTACCGCTCTGTCACTTGCTCGTTCTGTTTCTCTTGGCGCTGCAGACAGCACTATTGTATAGGGCTCCTGACTGCTTTGGCACCTTTGTCTGTCCACAAAGAAATCTGCAGCTGTCCTGACAGAGCTCTGTTGAGGTGGCTCAGTCTCCCTCTCTCATCGCTCATTCTGTTTGTCATGGCACTGCAAGCTGTCGTTTTGTACGGGGCTCCTGCCTGCATTGGCGCCTTTTTCTGCCCACAAAGAAATCCCAGCAGTCCTGATAGAGCTCCGTTGAGCTCACTAAGTCCCCTTGTCTCACTCGCTCGTACTGTTTCTCCCATCACTGCAGGCTGGCCTTTTGTACTGGGCCCCTGCCTGTATTGACACCTTTTTCTGCCCACAAAGAAATCCGCAGCAGTCCTGACAGCGCCTCGGTGAGTTCACTCACTCCCCCTCCCTCACTCGCTCTCTCGTTCTGTTTCTTCCAGTGCTGCAGGCTGCCCTTTTGTACTAGGCTGTTGTGTTGGGGCCTTTGTACCCACAAACAAATCTGCAGCAGTCCCGACAGAGCTCAGTTGAGCTCGGTCACCACCCCCCTCACTCAGTCATTCTTAATCTGTCCCAAACACTGATTTCCCAGAGTGACCATGCTATTGTCTGGCAGGAGCGCAAAAACATATTTTAGCCAGGATGTGAAAAATGACAGCTGTAGTGTTCATAAGGAGTTGTGAAAAAATTTCACTGTTGACAGTATTACAAATTTGCGAAGTTACAACGGTGGATGGAAACAGTCCAATGCACGCTTGTAAAACAGTCATGTTATGGAGTTTTGTCACCAAATTTTCAACATAGGGATTTTAGGACCTCTGCTCATGAACAGTGCCACTGTCATTTTCTTACTCTGTCCCGAACACTGATTTCCCACAGAGACCACATTATTCTGCGCTGGAACTGTGAAAACACATTTCGGTCAGGATGTGGAAAATGACAGCTGTACTGCTTATAAGGAGGTGTGAAAAAATGACACTGTTGAAAATCTGGTGTGACAATATTACAAATCTGTGAAGTTACAATGGTGCATGGGAAGTGTGCAATGCACACTTGTAACACAGTCAATTGATGGGCTATCATCAACAAATTTTTAACATAGGCATTTTAGGACCTCTGCTCATGAACAGTATCATGGTCATTTTCTTAATCTGTCCCGAACAGTGATTTCCCACAGCGACCGCTCTATTCTGCACCAGAAGTGCGAAAACACATTTCGGCCAGGATGTGGAAAATGACAGCTGCACTGTTCATAAGTAGGTCTGAGAAAATGGCAATGTTGAAAATCTGGAGTGAAAATATTATAAATTCGCGGGTTACGAGGTGCATAACTGCGAACGATTGTAACACACAGTCATTTTATGGAGTATCATTACCAAGTTTTTAACATATGCATTTTAGGACCTCTACTCATAAACAGTGTCATTGTCATTTTCCTAATCTGTCCTGAACACTGATTTCCCACAGCGACCACACTATTCTGCGCCAGAAGTGCGAAAACACATTTCGGCCAGGATGTCAACAATGACAGCTGTACTGCTCACAAGGAGTTGTAACAAAATGCCAATGTTGAAACTCTGGCATGAAAATATTGTAAATTCGTGAAGTTGTGAACGTACGTAGCAACTGCGCAACGACGCCAGAAACAGTCATTTTGATGTCACCAATTTTGAAACATAGGTTTTTGAGAACCCACCTCATGAACACTGGCACTGTCATTTCGTTAATCAGTTCTCAGGGTGATTCCGCACAGTGACCGCGAAACCACCTTTTGGGCTGATTAATGCCATAACAATTCAAGAATTCATGAGGAGGGGTCCCAAAAACCCCATGTTGAAAATTTGGTGGAGAAATTCCCAAAAATGCCCAAGATATGCATTAAAGTTGAAAAAACCCTATGTATTACATTATACAGCTTACCGGCATTTCCTCAGTTCGCGGTCAGCTTTGAAGAGTACAGACGTGGTCCCGGTCCACCGAAGATCATCGTGCTGAGCTCCGGAGGTATGTATTAGGTGAAGGGGGGGTGTGGGGAGGCAGGATGCGCAGTGGGTGGGTGCGGTTGTGGGAGGGGGCAGGGAGACTACGAGGACCGCTTTCCTTTTTTCAGGTAATAAAAAGAAAAAATGTTGCAGGACTGTTTTTAACTTTACAGGGGCATGTGGCATGCTGGGGTGGGCTCCCAGTGTGCCACCAAAGGCCTCTTGTTTGAGGCAGCTGTGGCCGATGTGGGATTGGGCACCCCCATCGGCAAACAACAAGGGGCATGTGGCATGCTGGGTTGGCTCTGGCGTGCCACCCGGACTCTGTTTTTTTGAGACAGCTGGCAGGCAAGGGTGGGCACCTGTCGGCCGACAACAACAACAGGGTGGGGAATTTTTTCTGCCGATGGGGATTGGACACCCCGTCGGCAAACAACAAAAGGGATTCTTTCTGCCGACAGGGATTGGGCACCTGTCGGCAGACAATAAATGGGGTGGGGTTACATTATGCCGATGGGGAGGCGCCTCATCGCCAAATAAACATGGTAAACATTGTTTGTGAATATAGGCAAGCCGCCGCCATGTTCACAAACAATATCAGAGATCCTACATCCCGCCCTGCAATGACGGGTCACTCCCTCATTGCAACAGATGGCTGATGCTGTAATGACGAGGCGGCCACTGATTGCAGCGGCTGATTTTATAGAAGGTTGTGGCACGCTGGCTGAACTAGTGTCAGCAGCAGCGTGCCACAGCATTGGGGGATGGGGGACAAGCCTTTGCAGGCTGTGGGGGCATTGGGCACAACAGTGCCATGCCTCCACAACCTGCTTGTGGAGAAAGCTGACGCAACATGTTTCTTGCGCATGCGCGCAATCAACATAAAAAGGGACATTTTTAATTTCAGGTTGGACACCCTAGTGTTGGTTTGTAGTTTGGTGGCATCAGGGGTGGGTACCCCAATGCTGCATACTGTTTGAGGGAGATAGCTGGCATGTGGGATGGACACTCAAGTATCAGAGTGAGCATGTGTGTGTGTGAGAGAAGGGGTTAAAAGCTGGGTAGGGTGTAAGGTATTTTATTTATTTAAATTTTGATGACCAGGTGGGCCCTCTGAGACAGTCAAATCCCTTCTTTAGGGGCAACCCGAGAAACCAAATGTTCCAAGCATAAGAAAACAGTACAGATACAGATAATTATGTACAAATATCATTGGACAGTTACATACATTCATGGACTAGACTAGCCATCCCATTCATTGGGAGTCAGTACAAATTACGTATGTCAATTGCAACATAGGTGAACAAACAGTAAGGTGGATACGAACATACAATATAATCGTAGTAGAGTCAATTAGTACAGAAGTACAGAGTATAGACAATTGGCTGTGTACAGACTCATAGCCCTAGACATTGATCATACACACCAGAAGAGTATAGGCAAGCATGTGGAGAGGTTTAGAGAAGATTGGGTACAGTTCCATTACAGACAGGTGGCTTGTAAAATATTTCCCTATATTGTCTTTTGAAGAGAGAAATGGTCTTGCATGAGAGTAGTGAATTTGGGAAGTCATTCCCCTTTTGTGGTGCTGTGAAGGAGAAGGATCTTCTTCCAACCATTAGGCGAGTCTTCAGCAGACCCAGCAACAGGAGGTGTGAGTACCTAAGTGTTTGTGGGAAGGGTTTCAGGGTTAGTAGGTTAGATATATTCAGAGGAGGTGGGAGATGTATTAGCTTGAAGGCGGCACAATATACTGGAAGGTTAAGTCTGGCCATGAAAGATGGCCAACCCAAATTCTTCACCACATCACAGTGATGGGCGTGAGCTGGGGCCTTAATAGCAAATCGGGCAATTCTGTGATAGGTCATTTTGAGTTTGTTCAGGAGTGTAGTCTTAGAGGAGTGGATTATAGAGGCACTGTAGAAGAGGCCTGAGAGAAGGGTGGCAGAGGCAATAGTGCTTCTTCCACTACTTGAGAGGTAGGGCGCAGTGTAGAAATATAGAAACATAGACTTTGATGGCAGATAAGGACAGCTTAGCCCACCTAATCTGCCCATTTCCGTACCTACAGGATAAGCTGTAGATCCTAGTTAACCAACAGCCTATTTCTTCCTACCCCTCAAAAATTGCCTTATGTCTGTCCCATGCATTCTTGAATTCTCCCACAGTTTTAGACCCCACAACCTCCTCAGAAAGGCTGTTCCATGTGTCCACCACCCTCTCTGTGAAAAAATACTTCCTCACATTGCCCCTGAACCGCCCCCCCATCTTCAAATTGTGTCCCCTTGTTCTTGCACATCTCTTTTTCTGAAAGATGCTACCCTCTTGGACTTTGTTGATTCCACTGAGGTACTTAAAAGTTTCTATCATGTCCCCCTCTCCCTCCTTTCCTCAAGGGTATACATATTAAGCTCCTTTAGTCTCTCCTCATATGGCTTCTCTTGCATACCCTGCACCATTTTAGTTGCCTTCCTCTGGATTGCCTCTATCCTGTCTATGTCCTTGTGGAGATAGGGTCTCCAGAACTGGATGCAGTACTCCAGATGGGGTCTCTCCAACTGTCTGTACAGAGGGATGACAACTTCCTGTTTTCTGCTGGTGATGCCTCTCCCTATACATCCCAGTATTCCCCCAGCCCTCCCTACTTCCTTCTCACATTGCTTGCTAACCTTAAGGTCATCTGATATGATTACCCCAGGTCCTTTTCCATTTTTTTTGTTGTTACTACCCCCCCCATTGTGTAATCTTCCCCTGGGTTTTTGTTTCCCAGGTGCATTATTTTGCACTTCTTTGCATTGAATCCAAGTTGCCATACTTCTGACCACTCCTCCAACCTTGCCAAGTCCCTTCTCATCCTTTCAATGCCTCCTTGTGTATCAACCCTGTTGCAGATCTTTGTGTCATCTGCAAAGAGGCATACTTTTCCTTCCAGTCCCTCTGCAATGTCACTTATAAAGACATTAAAAAGGACTGGACCCAGTACTGAACCCTGCTGTACCCCACTAGTGACCCCTCTTTTTTTGGAGTGGACTCCATTTACAATTACCTTGTGTGTCCTGTTGTCCGGCCAATGTTTTACCCAGGCTACCACCCTGGGACCCACTCCCAGGCTGGTTAATTTGACTATTAATCTTTTGTGTGGGACTGTGTCAAATGCCTTGGTGAAGTCTAGGTGGGCCATGTCCACAGCCCCTCCCTGGTCTACTACTTTGATCACCCAGTCAAAGAAATCAATTAGATTCATCTGACATGACCTTCCCACTGTGAACCCATGCTGCCTTGGATCCTGTGCCCCACTGGCCTCTAGGTACTCAACAATTCTTTCCTTCAGAAGTGATTCCATCACTTTCCCTACCACAGAGGTCAAACTGACAGGTCTGTAGTTTCCTGCCTCTGTCTTGGTCCCACTTTTGTGAAGAGGACTCACATCCGCCTTCCTCCAGTCCTCAGGTACCACACCATTCTCCCATGATTTGTTAAAAAGGGTAGTCAGTGGTTTCACTAGTTCTCCCCTTAATTCTGTTAGAATTCTGGGGTGAATTGCATCAGGCTCCATTGCTTTGTTCAGCAGTTTGTTCTCCAGGCATTAAACTGCAGTTTGAACCTGGAAAGCTACTGTTTTGTCTGCATTATTTCATCCTTTATCTCTTTGTGAGACCACGAGTGCCACAAGCTTTACAAACTCCCATTGCTTTGTCCACCTTCAGTTGTAGGAGTTCTTTCCGAACCCTTTCTTCTGTGAAAGGACTGGGATTGACCCCCTATCCAGAGTGCTTGTGTTAATTGATTAGGCACCTCCCCCTCCTCCTCTTTTGTGAATACTGAGCAGAAATATTCGTTCAGTATCCCCGCTTTTTCACTGTCCCTCTCTGCCCACTCACTGGCCATTCTATTCAGCCTCACAGTGTGATATAGAAGGCTTAATTTCTGATTAGTAGCCTTATTGACACAGGTTATGTGCTCATCGAAGGATAGATGCTTGTCAAGTACTACACCCAGGTATTTAAAGGAGGTAACATTTTCGAGTTGAATGTTAGTGGATGTTTTGATAACCAGAGGGTCTGTGAGGTTGTGTCAAAGCAGGTATGGTGGATCAACATGGATTTAATCTTTTCTGTGTTCAGAACTAGTAGGTTATTTTCAAACCATGTTTCTAGAGTCTGAAAGTCATTTGTTATGTCAGAGTTAATACTTGAGACGTCACAGGAGGATCTATATAAGAAGGCATTACCCACATGTAGCCGAACTGATGCCCCTCCACAATTCAGAGGAAGGTCATTAATGAATATTGAGACTAGGAGAGGCCCTAGGATTGATCCCTGGGGAACCCCGTCAGTGATATGAGCTAAGGTTGAGATGGTACCGGCCCATTTGACACATTGAAACCCATTCTCTAAGTAGTTAGAGACCCGAGAGAGAGAGAGAGAGAGAGAGTTTTTGTCAAGACCAAAGTAGTGAAGCATACAGATGAGAAGTGAGTGGTTGGCTAGGTCAAATGCCTTTGTTAGGTTGACAAAGACTGCACCAGTGGCTTTGCCCAGGTCCGTAGCTGGAATATATCAGTGGTGACCCTCAGGAGAGCAGTTTCTGTCCCATGCAATTTCTGAAAGCCATGCTGGTTACTAGTGAGTGCACTGGTCTGTTCAAGGTAGGATGATAGTTAAGTATTCTTTCTTGGATTTTAGCAATTGGACACAAGATAGATATGGGTCTATAGTTTTCGATAAGGTCGGTCAGACCACTTTTATGTACTGGGACAACTATGGTTTTCCATTTGTGTGGGATGGTTTGCATGAGGAAGGATCTATTTATTAGGCAGGAGATCGGGTAGGCAAGTGCAGATGCACCTATTTTAAGAAATTTGGGTGGTAGGGAGTCAAACCCTGGTGAGCTGTCAGGTTTAAGTCCCCTTAGCAATTTAAAGGCCTCTATTCAGGAGGTAGTTTTTAAGTGGAAGAGTGGGTGTGGAAATTCTGGGTGCCTAGCTGATGGCGCAGGACAATTAACAGGAAGGTTGGTTTTATAGGCATCAAGGTCTGTAAAGAAGGAGTTCAGCCCTGCCACTATCTCCATGGGTGAGGACAGGATCTTGGAGATTAAGCAACAAGTATTTACCAGTGAAAGCATCTGATATCGGCTATTAGTCCTAAAGATAAATATCATCCCACATAGCCAGGGGAGTGTCATCAGCTGTTTGCAAATGTGGACTGTAATCATTACTGAGCCCACTTGCCCTCCAGTCAGAAGGAGTTGTTATGTTGTTTGCAGGACTCCACAATGCAAGAGACTTTTAATTAGCCAGTGGGATCTAAGAACTGCTGCAGTGCTCAAGAGGGGAATAGGGCCAAAAGCACCAGTTAGGCTCTATCCAGCATAGTCAGTGGAGTGTGATCAGCTACCAACTGTGGACTGTAATCACTAATAATTACTGAACTCACTCATCCTCATGTCAATAGGCACTGCTGTGTTTTGGGCAGGACCAAGTTATTCTATTTAAGGCCCATTCAACAGCAGTCCTCCGCTGTGGTCCTGTAGTTGAAGCGCCATATCTGAAGGGCATCATACTGTGGGTGTCAGCTTGGGGGGAAGCTGGTAGAAGCAGTGTACCCTGAGTGTGACAGCCTAAGCTGCATTGTAATGTAATTTGATTCAAGGGCAAGTTAATTATAGTATGTGATTTCTGCAGTTGCCATACTACAGCAGCTAGCACCAAGGCTCCAAACATTGTAAGTAAACTATGGGTTAATTTGCACTAGTTATAAGGGGATTATTTTGAGGGGTGGGTGAATAGTAGGATACATTATAAAAAAGTTTTTTTTAAAGAGACGTATTGTTTATTGTATTTTTAAATATTTTACATTCATTTAATTCTACGTTGCAAATATGTGCTAATGCATTGATGCTGGGATGCACTAACTTTAATATATAATAAGTAATAAACAAAAACACTGTAATTATAGTATACTGAGTAACAGTAACAGTGACAGTAACAGTAAGAAGGTAAGGAAAATGGGAATGGTGCAGTGTTATGTTTGTAGTACAGCAGTCTTCAAGGAATTCTTCTGGAAACTGAGGTGCTGCCCAACATGTACTCACTTCTCTGGGTTGCAACACAGGATGCTGGATTCAGCTGAACTGGCAAGGTTACAGCAGATCTTCTGTGCTACAGGAGTCACCAAGTCTGTATCCACTCTCTCAGAGGATGCCAAGAAAAAGGCAGAGCGGATGAACCATGGTAGTATCAAGGAGGGTGGGGGTGAGAGGTAGGGTTCACTCTCCAGCACCTACACAAATACAAGAATTGACATCCTCTACCAGCACAGGAGACACTTCCTACCACAGTAAAAAAAGTGTTGTCCAATGCTTTATTATAAGCAAAGTATAGGATAATCACCCCCGATCCTAATCATAACACCCATCCCCCTCTCTTCTCACCTAAACCGACATTAAATCATGCCTTAATTCTTTCAAGTGTTGCACTTATGGTCTACAATTTGAATAATTGCCTGCACTGTTATCCTCATTATCTTGCCTACGTCTCATAACCCTGTATCCTGACTGTATGTATTATATTGCTTCTGGATCACCTGATTGTATGTATTGTATTGCTTCTGTTCCCCGGGTCACCCCTGAAAAAGGGACCTTCGGGGCCCAGTGGGCCATCCTGGTCATCAAAATTCAATAAATAAATAAAAATACTATTCTAGGAAAGATGACCACCAGGCTGGGTGTCCATCTAGCTGTGCTCTGATTAGCACAGTAAAATCCTCTTTCTGCTTTTAATTATGTAAGTTTTAGATTGCTGTAAAGAGAATCCTAATAGAATCAGCTTTGCCCCTCTGGACGTAACCCTAAGGTCCGGCGAGTGTTAGTTTTAGTTATTGGTAGTAAGTAATTTAGTGTCGAGGTGTAGGGTCGAGAATTAACTTGGGGCTTTTATTGGGGTATACTTGGAGCTAGTTTTATTATTTTTAGAATCCCTTGTTGATGCTTTGCAGAGGACTTTTTATCAATTCCCAGTTTAGTGCTACTTCTAGTGGTGCTTGCAGTTGAAGACAGATGACCAGAAACCAGGACTGTGAGCAGAGTGCATAAGGCACTTAGTGAGGAATGAACTGTGAGAGGGCGGTTGCCAGAGGTAGGCATTCCGGAGTGGAGAACGTGAAGCCACAGAGCAATTGGGAGTCTGAGCTGGCTGTGGGGCTGTGAGTCAGCATCCGCTGTGAGAGATCGGACTGGGTTTTGGAATTCACTGCAGAGCTGTTTTGGCCTGAGAAACATCAGTTGTGGCCAAAAAGGAGTGGAGATACTGACCGTTTTGCTTGAAACAAGCTTTGGATCACTGACTATTACGGGGCTATTTAGCCCAAATACCATCTGTGGTAGTCTGGCCGTGGAACTGGTTTGTGCTGTAGGCCTGTTGTGAGGTTTGTGTGAAATCCATCAGAGGATCGTGACCTGAGGACTGTCTGTGGCCTCCATGACTGCAGTGTTGGTATTTCTGCTGTGGACCACCTCTATGACCCTATTTACTCTCCATAAGTATTCTCCACATTTCAGGCAATTTTTGCCTGGAATCGCTCTCTCCATAAGAGTGGTGGTGAGAGCTCCATTCTATTGAGAGCAGTTGTGGTTGTTGTGCAGCGGTTAATTCCATGAATTTAAAAACTACTGGAAGAGAGTGGTGAGAGCACATTCTTGCTGCCTAGCCCCACTCACAGTTGGACTCTGAGTCTTCAACTTGAGCAGTGGTGAGAGCGCTGCTGTTTTCTGCCTTCATTGAACTTTGGACATTGCTCTGATTCAGAGTTGCTTTATTCTGTTACTGTCTCTGGACATTGCTCTCTGCATCCCAATAATGAGGATTCTCCTTAAAGTTTTGAACTTTAATTTTTAATTTTAACATTTTGTTTGGTGGGGGGAGGTTACTGTGAGGGGGTGGTGTCAGGGATTGTAGGTAAGATTTGAATGTGGAATGAATGTTACTAGAGTTACAGTATTTGTTATATAATAATAGTGGGTGAATGTGTGTGCATGGGTAGGGACTTAGATTATATGGGGATTTGTTGATTTGGGATTTTATTTGGTTGTATTGTAGGGTGAGGGGTAATTCATGTGGGGTATTTTGTAATAGTTGAGAAATAGCTGTAGGATGTGCCTGGGCTTCATATCCCTTGTATCACCTACTCAGCTTTACTGCTGTGTGACCTTCACCCCTTTGCTGACCTCCCCCACCATCTGTACCAGTAAAATGCTGTTGGGAGGTTGGCATTGGTAGGGGGTGATAGAATTGGAGGCAGAGCGCTGGGGGTACAGCGGGGGTGAGCAGCATTGGGATGGCTAGATCCAGGATGTACCCTGAGGTAAAATGGGGCCTTGTGAGAGGCCAGATATGTTTAGTGCCCATCCCAAGGGATCCCACTGGACCGAGTGGGTAGGTAGCAGGTCAGCCAGCAGTTCTCACCTGTCCTCTTCGAGCGGTGCTATACAGTGTTAGATTGATGGGGAACAAAACCGCAATTATTGCAGACTTGATTTCCTGGACTGCTCTGGTTTGCATCACAAAGACATGGCTGAGCGATAACGCAGGTCCAGTCTTGGAAGTGTCAGTCCCAACTGGGTACACTGTAGTGCAGTGCCCGAGGAAGGAATGCAGGGGGTGGCCATCTGTTTTAGATCCAGCTTGAACTTCTCCGTGCACCCAGTGGATTCTACCTTGTCCTTTGAATGAATGGCTGTGCGTGGGGGGCCAGGTGTAAGATGCAGGATTCTACTTGTGTACCATCCCCCAAGGTGCTAGACAGATTTACTGCAGGAAGCTGAAGACTTTGTCGCCTAAAGGGTGTTGGAGTTGTCCAGATGGTTGATTCTGGATGATTTCATCGGCTGGATCAATGACAAACTTTCGCATTTTGGTCATGACTTCCTCCAGACAATGACATCACTGGGCTTTGTGCAAGCAGTTGCTTATGTGAATCACCCCTACAGCCATGCCTTGAACTTGATATTCTCACTGGGGTTTGAGGTCACTGACCTCAAAATTGATCCAGTCTTTTGGTCTGATCGCTGTATGGTGGAGTTCTCATTTGGGCTCCCCCCCCTCCCCGACAGTCCTTCCCCTGTTGAGATGGTCCAATATTGCCCATTGGGCGGATTTTCCCCAGAGGGACTTTTGGCAGTGGTGGACTTTTCTGGTGTAAGTGCTGCATGTGTGGCTGTTATTGGTGACATAGTGATAGCCTATAATAGTGCTGTCCCCAATGCACTCCACGCTGTTTCACCGATCCGTATATGACACAGGTCTTCTCTCTTGAGATCCCAGTGGTTTGATGGGGCTTTCAAGGAGAGGAAGACCAAGAGTCAGAGGTTGGAGCATTGCTGGTGGAGGACTCAGTCCAAGGAGGATAAACTGGCTTTGAGTGTTCACTATGGGAGGAAAAGACTGGCTCTGCTCTTTCGAACTGTAGACATCCTACTTCACCCTGCCAGTCTGCAGCCAAAAATACAATTTTCAGTCGATTTATGTGAGGAGTTTACTCAGTTCTTCTCTTACAGGGTGTCCTCCATTCAATCTGAGATCTCCCCAATGGGGCAAGGTCAGCCCTGCAGTAGTGTGGGGTGAGTTTCGGCCAGTGGGGGTGGCTGAGGTTGTTGAGGTAATCTCAAACCTGCAGCCCCACTTTTTACAAACTGGACCCAGGCCCTACTCATCTCCTAGTGGGATGTGCTGAGTCTGTTGGTCCAGTATTCACCAAGATTGTCTGATGTATGTTCCTGGAGTCTTTTTTTTCCCTGGTGCCTTGAAAGAGGCACTGGTGAAGCCCCTTCTGAAGAAACCATCATTCGACTCTGACATCTTGGCGAATTGCTCACCTATCTTCAACCTCCGATTTTTGGGGAAGGTTGTTAAGAAAGTGGTGACTTTGTAACTTGAGACACACTTCATGGCCTTTGACATCTGTGAGCCATTCCAGTCTGGGTTTTGGATGAGGCATAGCACCAAAATGGCACTGATCAGGGTGCAAAATGACCTCCTCAGGGTGAGAGATAGAGGAGATCAGTCAATTCTCATTCTCCTTGATCTCTCCTCAGCTTTTGACACTGTGGACCATATTGTGCTTCTGGTCACATTAGAGAGTATTATGGGCTCACTGGTACTGCCATCAACTGGCTTGAGTCTTTTCTCATGGGCTGGATGCAACAGGTAGTGATGGGAACTTTATCCTCTGTCTGAAACTCTTGTCCTGTGGAGTTCTTCAAGGTCCAGTCTTGTCACTGATGCTGTTCACGGTGTAGATGCTACCCCTGGGTGAGATCATTAGATGTTACAGTCTGAGTTTTCACTGTTACGCAGATGATACCCAGTTGTATAGGCCCTTTGTTCCTGGGACAAGTAATGCCATGGAAGTGCTAGATAAATGCCTGGTCGAGATCCAAGATTAGGTGTCCTCTAACTGGCTGAGACTAAACCCCAACAAGACAGAGGTATTTGTGATCTAGCCTGGTCACTGATGTGATGTGGTTGCTACAAAGGTGGGAACAGGGTTGTTCCTGGGCCCTGCCCTGCTGGTGGCATCCACTAAGGTGAGAAATCTGGGTGTCATCCTTTATGATGGTTTTTATTCTTGAAGCTCCGGTGTCATCCGTAGTCCCCAATAGTTTTTACCACTTAAGGAATATCGCCTGGATTAAATCCCTAATTCCACCTGATGACCTGCCCACCCTGTTACATGCATTTGTCACATCAAGGCTAGACTATTGTAATGCTCTTTACTTCTGGGTCAGTGGAGGGAACCTCCGTTGACTGAAACTGGTGCAGAACGCAGTGGCCAGGTTGCTCATGGGCCTTCCTAGGTCCTGTCATGCGACTCCAGTCCTGCGTGACCTGTACTGACTTCCTGTCAGATGGAGGATCATCTTCAAGGTGGGCTTGCTCAGCTATAAGACCCTATATGGCTTAGGCTCTGGCTCCCTGAGTGACTCTCTGACTCCAGTCCTCACCATGCACTCACTCTGCTCCTCCACTAAGTGCCTCCTAGCGGTTCTGAGGAACAGGCTGAAAACCTCAGGAGATCATGCATTTGAGGTGGCTGGCCCTCACTTTCCAGATCACTGAGGGAGGCTTTCAAGTGGGGTCTGAAGACTCACCTTTTTAAAGAAGCCTTTTTTTAGTTAGCTACAGCAAGATTTTATCTATATTTATTATTACTGAAATTGATTATTTATTGTTTGTATTTATTTGTGCTGACCCTGTATGTAATTTTATTGTATGTTTCTTACACCTCTTTGTACTGCACCCAGAGCCTCCAGGATCGGGTGCTTAAAAATTAAAGATTTATTTACTTACTTACATGTACTTACTATGCCATTGTGGTCCATGGGTCTGCAAATGGCAATGCACTATCCAATGTCAGGGATCTGCTGAATAGGGCCTGCCACTTTATGCTAGACCTTAGATTGATACCCATACCTATGACCTGTATAGGAAACAGCTGGAGGGTGCTATCCAAACCATGATCTTAAGAAAAAAGTTTTACTAGATCCACTGTCCCCTGGCTGTGTTCAGATACATTGACAATAAATATGTCACAAGTGGCGTAGCTCGCCACTCTTCATTGTTACCCTAGAAGAGAAACACGTTGGGTCAAAATTCCTTCTCTTTTCATTTTGCCAAATGTTAGAATGATGTGACAGACATATTAAGAAGGTGTGCCTCTAGTGCATCGTTTAAAACTCAGCCGTTGACTATGCGTACTGCCTCTGGTATATGTAAATGCTTCCACTGAATATATTTGTAATCTTGACAATGTCCTTTATTTATACTACACTTGTTTGGTTCAAAACTTGCAATCTGTACCCTAACCCCAAAACTGCACTATGTTGTTACTTATAATCACTGCATGGACGTACTTAAATGTCTGTGTATAACACTAGTCCCTTTAAAAATAAACACTTGCCTGAACGTTTTATGTGAAATAAAAACTAAGCTAATACTAACTAAAACTATGACCACTCACTCTACCTAGTTATAGGCTTCCCTAACACTGTTAAGCTGATGCTCAACATTTATTTGCCCCATTGGCTGATCTTGTACCCGTTTACTTGCTCAGCCCTACAGTCATTATACTTTGCTTATGTATACTGCTTGCACTTGCATTCTGAAATGTATATTGCAGTGTACATTGCATTTCTGGTAACTGTGTTTTGTTTGATCATGTACACTGTGTCTACTTTTCATGTATTCTGTATTTTGTCCACTTCCGCTGCCCCCCCAGAATGCATCTGGAAATGAACAATCCTGCTCAGTATGCTTTTCCAGGTAAAATTTTAAATAAATAAATACCACTGCACAACACCTTTGCCATATTAGCTAAAAGGGGCGACTGAGAGGAGGTATCAATCACAATGGATAGGGAAGAGGTGGTAGTTCTCATGAGGAGAGAACCAAATGGGGTAAGGGGAATCACCCAGCCAAGGAGGAAGCAACTGTTGGTAGAAGACTTAATTGTGAAGGTGATCAACTCTTGAGCTGAGCTAAAGAGGGAAGCATAGGGAGGTGAGGTGCTTGATGGGTGCTTCACTCTGGAAGGAAGGAGAGTGAATCCTGAGGATCACTAGGGCTACAGGAGATGGGAAGGAACTGGATATCATTTTCCTTATTGGTATGAATGCTATAGCACAAGAGAAGGTAGGAGTAGTAAAGGGAATTTGGGAAGGGGTCTCAAACAAGTGGTATGATTGGTGGCCTTTTCCAAGTTGCTACCTGTTTATGGCTGGGGAGAGGTAACTACAACAGAGATTTTAATGAATGGTTGACGTCATGGTGCATGGAGGTAGGTTTTGGATACATAGAGAACTGGGGATCAACCTGTAGGGGTGTGGGCCAGTGTAAAAAGGTCTATAGTAAGGTAAATAGGAAGCTGGGGTGTACTGCAAGGGGTCGTGACTGGAGAAGGAAGGAGGTATTACTACCTCTCTATAAAGCACAGGTGAGGTGCCACCTGGAGTACTGTTCCCACTTCTGAAGTCCTCACCTGATGAAAGACAAGGACCAGCAAGAGACAGTGCAATGAAGAGTGACCAAAATGAATCAGGGCCAGCAGGACAGATCTTATGAGCATCGGCTCAAGGCACTGAACACGTACTCGCTGAAGGCCACATGAGAGATGGGAAATATGACAGAGACCATCAAGTTCCTGAAAGGAATTAACAAGGTAAACTGCAAGGAACTATTTAGTGTGAGTAGCAGATCAAGAATACGGGGGCATGAGTAGAAATTGATGGGGGAGGTTCAAGAAGAACATTAGAAAGTTATTTTACAGAAAGTATGGTGGAGCCATGGATTAATCTGCCAGCTGATGTGGTGGGTGCAAGAAAACATTCATGATTTCAAACACGGCTGGGACAGAGTGAAGGGCTTAGTGGTTGCTCAGTGTGGTAGCGATAGGGCTTGGAGTATGAGGGTGGACAGTGTAGGTAAGAAACCTGTATGGACAATAGGTCCCAGGTTTGTAATGGTTTTATGGGAAGACCAGATGGACCAATGGTCTTTCTGCCATCATTGCCTAGTGGAAGGGGACTGGAAAGTCAGGAAGGCATTGGGAAGCAGAGTGTGGAAAAGAAGGGGGATAGAGGTCATGCAGGACGCAATAGGGAGGGAGAAAATTAAGTGATCCAGAGTGGAGTTGGCGAAAAGGGGACGTGGCAGGAGCAGGGTGACAATAAAGGAAAGCAGCACAGGTTGGGGAGAAAAGACAAGGGGGATAGGAGGTGTAAGGAAGGGGAAACTGGACAGGGGCACCGGGGCATTCACTAGGGTAGAGAAAATGGACCAGGTCATGGTCTTTGGTGACTCTATCATAAAGGGAGTGCACTGACTTAGAAAAGGATTTGCCTATAGAAGGAGGTCAGTCTTCTACGAACCAGGCATGGAAGCAGGGAGGGAGAAGCAAAAGATAAGAGAGGGCATAAGTTTAGTGGGTGGAAAGCTGCACCTCATCATACACTTAGGGACAAATGACCTGGTGGGCAGTGAAGTAGATGAGGTTCAAAATAGGTTCAGGGAGCTGACCAGGGAATGCAGGGAGGAGGTTAGCACACTGGCTTTCTCAGAAGTCTTGCTGGTCCCTTGTGCCAGTACCACTAGGCAGCAGAAAATTGCAGAATTCAATGGTTGACTCAGGGTTTGGTGCAAAAAAGGAGGGTTTTATCTGCATAGGGGAGTGGAGATACAGATGAGCAGGTGAGGGTCTATAAGCAAAGGATAGACTGCACATTAATGAGGGGGTCTAGGGTGCTGAGGGGAAAACTGCAGGATATATAGATAGGGTCTTGGGGGGATTTAAATTAGTAGTTGGGGGAGCATGAGACTAGGGAAAGGAAGGGGACAAAATGGAGGCCTTGTTTAGTTAGCACTCCCTGCAGGAGGGGCAGGGGAAGTAGGGAGGATGAAAGGGAAGGGGAAAATGGTGGAGCGGTATGGCCAGGGAGGGGCAAGGAGGGCAGGGGGGTGGACTCTAGCCCATTCAAAGAAGGCAGTGTATGTGAGGAACTGGATAAGTTAAGGGTAGATAAGGCAACGGGTCCAAATGTCTTACATCCAAAGGTGCTCCAAGAGCTTAGTGAATCACTGGCAGCACCATTAACAAGACTGTTTAATTTATCATTAGACATGGGGAGGGTTCCAGTGGACTGGAAGAAAGGGCAGATGTGGTGCCGCTGCACAGGAGTGGCAGTATTGAGGAGGAGGCTGGAAACTATTGTCTGGTCAGCCTTATCTCAGTGGTAGGTAAGATTATGGAGGCACTCCTAAAGGTAAGAATTGTCAACTACCTTGCAGCCAGTGGTCTCCAAGATGACAGACAGCATGGGTTCATGGAGGGGAGGTCATGCCAGATGAACCTGATTGAATTTTTCAATTGGGTGATGAGGGTGTTTGATCAGGGAGGGGTGGTGGACGTAGCCTATCTGGACTTCAGCAAGGCCTTTGACACTGCCCGTCACAGGAGGATGGTCAACAAGTTGGGCATTTTAAGGGTGGAGCCGAAGATAACTAAATGGGTGGAGAGTTGGCTTAGTGACAGATGCCAGAGGGTGGTAGTAAATGGGGTGCACTCAAGGAAGTAAAAGGGTGACAAGTGGGGTGTTCCAGGGGTCAGTATTGGGGCCCATCCTCTTTAACATCTACATTGTGGATATAGCAAAGGGACTGAAGGGGAAGGTGTGTCTATCTGCAAACGATACAAAGATTTGCAATAGGGTGGACACTCCAGGGGGGTGGATATAATAAGGGAGGACCTGATAAAACTGGAGGGGTGGACAGATAGTTGGCAATTAAGATTTAATGCAAAGAAGTGCAGAATAATGCACATAGGGCACAAAAACCCCAAGGCCACATGCACACTGGGGGTGAGGAAATTTTAGTAATGGAGCAGGAAAAGAATCTGGGGATTATCATTTCAGACAACCTAAAGGAGGCAAACCAGTGCAACAGAGTGGTAGGAAAAGCAACCAGAATGCTGGTGTGTATAGGGAGGGGTATTGCAAGCAGAAGGAAGGAGGTGTTAATGCCCCTATACAGGTCCATGGTGAGACCCCATCTAGAGTATGGGGTCCAGTTCTGGAGACCTCACCTAAGAAAGGATATTGATAGGGTGGAGAGAGTCCAGAGGAGGGCGACCAAAATGGTCCATGGTATGCATCAGATGATCTATGAGGAGAGAATGGAAGAGCTTGATCTGTAACCCCTGGAAACTAGGAGGAAGAGGGGGATATGACTAAAACTTTTAAATATTTGAAGGGGATGAACAAAGTGAGGGAAGGGAGCATCTTTTGGAGGAAAGAAAATCTGAAAACTAGGGGGCACAGTTTGATGCTGGAGAGAGGAAAGTTCAGAGGTAACAGGAGAGAGTACTACTTCAAAGAGAGGGTGATGGGCCCTTGGAACAGACTACCAGAAGAGGTGGTGGGGGTCAAAATGATAGGAGAATTTAAGAGGGCATGGGAGAACTACATGGGAATAAACAGGTGAGGGCAGGGGATGAACCTGGAAATACGGAGGGGACTGGAGTCTCTATCGGAGGGGGGGAGGGGCTACCTATGGGGATGGGATCGGGGCAGGCTGGATGGGCCAATGGGGTCCTTTTCTGCCATCAGATTTCAATGTTTCTGTGTTTCTATAAAACAAAAGTGTACATTTTACATGTAAGCTAAGATGGAAAATGAAGGCAGTATCGATATTTTAACCACAAGTCTTCTGATTCCTGAAGACCAATGACCAAAATTCCAGTTATACTTTTATCTACTAATTACTATTTTTAACCTTGATTTAATCAAACACTTTTATAATAATAATAACAATAATTGAAAAATAAATAATACAGCACTGAGTGGCCATGATTCTAGTGCCTCATTGAGACTGTCAGAAGGTAAGGGGTACATTATCTTGCAGTCTATGATACCATGCATTAACCATTCGTTAGCATATGGCCACTGTAACTCAATCTGTCCAAATTAAAACTGTTCTTAAGGTAGTATACATTTTCTAGGGTTTTAATCTACATAACCACACAGTTCAGTAAAAGCTATTAATTATTCAAAACTAGCTGTGCAATATTCCAAATCTAAACTGAAAATTTCATATATTCTTTCACTACAAAAAAAGTTCTTTAAACATATTTTGAAGCAACTAATTTTTTTTTTAACTACAATTATTTTACAGTTTATTTGCCCAAAGTAGTCTAACTGAGATGCAACATCTCATTTTTAGTGCTGGCCCTAGTTTTACTCCAACTTTTAGGCATTAATGCCTCTTGCTGTCATGTATATCATTTTCTACTAATTGCCAAGACTATTGCTGTCTTTAGCATGTGTGAGTCAGCTGTGGTAAGGTCTGAGTAGTGGCATAGTCAGAAGAATGTAGTGCCAGTTAAGATATTTTTATACAGCTTATCCTTCCCTCCCCACACACATGGATTTACATACCCATGATGCTTTTCACATGGTTTTAGGCATTAGAATGCATGCATGTGTCTTGGAGAGATTTACAGAAGATATAACAATTGTAAATTATCTTCCATCTTGTATTCTATATACTGCCCTTCTTATAAATTTTCTTTTTGCTAGGCTGCTGCTCAGGCATGTTATGTGACCTGTAATGGATGTCTTATATCTTGGTCTGTAGTGAATTTGAAACTTTACTGAATGAGTTATTGAATTATAATTATAATCTTTTGCACCCCCTTTTTCCCATTTTTGCTCAGCCATCCTCTACCCCTCTTGACAAATTTTCAGCTTTTTCATCTCTCCTCTGTGCTATGTCCTGTGGCTTATACTAGCCCTCCTCCTGTCATACCACCCCTTTGCTGGACCATATTTTATTTATTTAGTTAGTTTTTGTTGACCGGGTAAGTGCACTAGACAAATCCTGCCTATTTTCAGGCATGACCCTGGGGAAGGGGATACAGATGAATGCCAACTGACCTTGAACCAAATTAAGCTGTTGGTGGTATTTTCAGTGAATTCAGTCCTCCCCCTAACCTGTTTCTCCCCTGCCAGTCCTACTTTTTAAGCATCTCCTCTTCCAGCCTCTATTAACAGTCAGTGCTGTCCTCTAGGCCTTGGCGAAATTTGCATATTTCGCTTCTGTGGAATTTCTGCAAAATTGTGCAGTTTCTGCAGAATTTAACCTTATTTTCTCCTGTGGTGGATTTTGCAATTTTCGCGGAATTTATCCGCCAAACCGCGGAATTATTATTAGCACTGTAGATTTAACAATTTCTACAGAATTTCTTCCTAAACTGCAGAATTATTATTAATACTGCGGAAAATCTGTATTGAATTGTGGAACTCGCAGTTATTGAAATAATCCGTAGCTCGTTGATGAAACTTCGGAATAATATTCCGCATGCTTTTTGGTCATGTGATTCCTTTAATTTCAGTGGGAAATGAATTATCAAAGTCATTCTTTCTACTGTGACTGTCTGTCAGTAAAATGTATTAATTTTTGTGCTGTTAAGTAAGTCTGCCTATTCAATAGTATAGTTGTTTCCAAACCTTATTTAAAAAATGTTGTCAGCAATATTCTGCAGTTTATGCAGAAAATCTGCAGATCATAAAAATATTCCACAGAACAAACTTCAAAAAAATCTGCAGTTACTTGATTGCCTGATTTAGGTTCCATGAGGTGGGGTTTTTGCTGTCAAAGGTCCATGTTACTATAGTGTCAGTGGCTCAGTAGGTGGCATACTCGCCTCTGAGGCCGGGAGATCAGAGGGCTGTGGGTTCAGTTCCCATATCTGGCACTTGGGTTAATATCCCAGTACTGACACTGTAGTGCAGCATGAGAGGGGTGCTGCACTTCTGAGGTGCCGTCTTCCGGATGAGATGTTAAACCGAGGTCCCATCTGCCTGGATTGGTGGTAGTTCAGGTGGATGTTAAAGATCCCATGGCACTTATCGAAAAGAGTAGGGGAATTTCCCCGGTGTCCTGGCCAAATTTCCCTCATTCACTAAAAATACCACCAACAGCTTAATCTGGTTCAAGGTCAGTTGGCATTCATCTGTATCCCCCTCCCCCCAGGTCGTGTCTGAAAATAGGCAGGATTTGTCTAGTGTACTTACCCGGTCAACAAAAGCTAAATAAATAAATAAATAAAATACTATAGTAACCACCCTTCCCCTCTGAGTCAAGTGACTGCTGCTCCTTGCTTTCTGTGCAGTTCTTTAGAGTTTGGTGAAGTGGAAAGTTCTGCTGCTCTGTGTGTCTGCATTTTTTTTGCATTCAACTAGAGTAAAAACATTTGCATCTCAATCTGATTGAAATAGCTGTAGAACATTTTGTAGTTGGATCCTCCTTCAGCAATCCGATATATGAAACTTGATTAACTGTTTAAATAGTTAGGTAACAGGACAGGACATTGTGTGTGTGAATGTGTGTGTGTGTGTCTGCAGTTTAAACTACTTTTAGTTGTAAACAGCAGTTTAGTATTTTTTGACTTGAAACTAAAAGCAATACTGTGACAGGCTATTCTTATTGTTCCTTGACAGTATTGCATTGTATTTGACTGCTCTACTGATTTTGCAATATACACTGTTGATATAGATATTATTTGATTGATTGTTTTTGTGCGCCAGTTAAGATTTGAGTGAAAAAATGGTTGGAAAGAAGTCAGGTACTAGGGTTAGTGTGCATGGTGGACGTGGACGTGGACATGGATGTGGTAGTTCAGCGCCTCTTTTCAGTTTTAACTCCCCTCCTGAAGATCTGGCTGTAATGTTTCATGAAATGAATATTGAATTCGATGGTGCTGCAGGTCCTTCCAGCAGCAATAATACTGTAGGTCCTGTGGTTGGCAGTAGAGTGGGTGCAGGTAGTATCAGCAGTACTGTGGGTCCTGTGGTTGACAGTAAAGTGGGTTCAGGTAGTCCTGTTGTTGGCAGTAAAGTGGGTGCAGTTAGTAGCAGCATCACTATCGGTCCTATGGTTGGCAGTAGAGTGGTTATAGGTAGTAGCAGCAGGTTAGGCAGTGGCACAAAAGTGTCTCCAATAGGTCTGTGTTCTTCTGGTAGTACAGTAAGTAAGGGTGGAATCGGAAATTATTACTTTTTCTGTAATGCATGCAATAGCACAAGTAGTGTGAGCAACAAAATTATTAATTTTACTGAGAATGCAGAAGGCAAATTCAGTGTTGGGGGGGACTGAAAACTGCAGTTGATGTTGCTGCATTAATGCTTGATTCACAGGATAATTCTCAGCCTGAAAATCCTGATGTGCTTCCATCTGTGATGGAGTCACAAATTTCACAGTGTAGTGGTTGTGAATGTGATATTGAGGATGATGGTCCCGTAGTAAAGGTGGTCAGTAAAACTATTGGTTGTGTGACAGTAAATCTGCTGGTTCTATTGATAATAATGTTTTGATAGTGGTTAATGAGGAACAGGATAATACTGTAGCAGACATTAGTGGTGTCAGTGATATTGATAGTGTTAGTGTATGTGATTTTCAGGTGGTTCAAGATGACCCTGTAATAGATCTTGATTACCAACCTCCCTATGTCCCTGTTAACAGTTCATGTACCTTGCCTTGGAATGTAAATGTAAAAGTGTTATCACAAGCACAGAATGAAACATCAGTGACTGTTAACAATAACATGCAATCTCCAATGCCTATTCATGTCTCTACAAGTAATATCAGGCAGCAGAAGCGTCTGCATGTGCCTGTCATAGATGAGTCACAGTGGCAGATCACAGTCAGCAGTAAGGCAGAGAGTGTGCCCCCTTCTAAAAAGCAGTGTACAGTGGGCAAATTTCTAGTGTGGGACTTTTTTGCGTTCCAAGATTATGATGACAGCACAGCTATTTGCCAAATATGCTGAGGTAAAGTGAGTCGTGGCAAGGCAGGATCACACTTAGGCACAAGTGGAATGCACTCACGTCTCCAAACCAAACACACCATTCGCTGGCAGCAGCATAAACATCAGGCCTCCCAAGTAGAAAACAGTGACTCTGTTCCTCTACAGAACTACTTATTGGACCCCGCTCACAGTGAGAGTAGTGTTGTTCTACCACAAATAGCATCCACCCCAAGACGTTCTGAATCTTTAGTTCTAGGTAAATCATCATCCTGTACCTCATCCTCCTCTGTATGTTCAGACTTCCCTCGCCGCAGTATCATGCCACAAAGTTTACAAACTCCTTTCAGTTCCAAAGTCACCCATACGCAGCTGAGAATTTCCAAGTCAGTTGTCACTATGAGGCAACCTAATATTAAGAATGCATTGTCCAAGAATACAAAGTACCATAGGAATCATCCAGTTGCAAGGCACTTGAATGCAGCAGTTTCTCAAATGCTTACAATGAATCTTCTTCCATATTCATTTGTTGAAAAATCTGATTTTCGGTAGCTCATGAATAAGGCGGTACCCAAATATGAATTGCCCAGCAGAACTTACTTTGCGATGAAAGGTGTCCCTGAGCTGTACAACACATTATGTTCTACAGTTTCACATGCACTGTCACACTCTGTGGTCAGCTCTGTGCATCTCACCACTGATATGAGGACCAGTGGTCTGGGATCCACAGTTAGCTTTATGTGTGTTACAGCACATTGGGCTCACATCCCTGGTGTCTACGGTACTTCACCTTGTCCTGCAAATGATTGTCATTTGCAAATAACATATGGAGGCAGTGGTGGTGTGTACCAGCAGGCAACACTAAGCATGCAAAGTATGCATGGCTCACACACAGTCTAAATAATTCTTGAATGTCTAAATGAGACAATTTCTTATTGGCTGAAACCACATGAACTCAAAGTGAGTTTCATTTCAAGGGACAATGGAACCAATGTAGTGAAAGCCATAAGTGACGGTGGCTTTGAGCACATTCCTTGCTTTCCACATGTTTTGAATCTGATTGTACATCAGTTCTTAAAACATGAGGCAGTGGACAGCATGGTGACCATTAGTCGTCGGATTTGTGGACATTTCAGTCATTCCTAAAAAGCTTGATCTGAGCTTAGTGTGTTGCAGCGTTCATATGGTGCGCCACAGCATCATCCCAAGCAGGATGTTCCCACAAGATGGAACTCAACTCTGTATATGCTGGAACACTTGTTTGAGCAGTGTAAACCTGTCAATGACTATGTCATGCAGCTTTGTGATCCCCTCACTCAACAGGCAATGACATTAAGTCCATCTCAGTGGAGGGTCATGGATAGTATAATACAGGTTTTGTGCAATTTTGAGCATGTCACTCAGGCTGTTAGTGTTGAATCAGCATGTTTGAGTCAGGTTATTCTGTTGTTGCAGATACTTAAGCAGGCAGTGGTCAACTTGAATGACCAATTTGAATGTGCAGCAGATGAGGTTGGTGTGAACCTGTGTAACCACATGATGGACATCTTAGAAAGTGATAATCATGTCTGTTACATGTTGTAGAGTGATTCATACTGGATGGCCACTTTAATTAATCCCCGCTACAAGCATGGTATCGCATCACTTCTGCCAGGGGGTAATGTAGAGGTTGATCATTGTTCACTTGCTCTTCATGACAAAGTGTACAATAAAATGCTTGAAACAGATGTCAATAAAACAAATGAGGGAAGTACTCAGCAGCATGTGCGTACCGGTTCCCAACTCTCTTTGTCATCAAAGTTATCAACTTCTTCAGTACCCAAACCCACCCGCAATCCATTGTGGTCAATATTACAGCAGGTGGGTGTTTCTCAGCCCCAGAAGCAGGAATACGGCAGCAAACTGCAGATGTCAGAGGCAAACATGGTCACTGCCTATACTGATGATCTTGAGCAGGTATCTGTTGAGGATGACCCTTTGTTAGTACACTGGCAACACAGGGTGACAGTGTGGCCTGCACTGGCATTAGTTGCACTAGAACTGTTAAGTTACCCTTGTTCCAGTGTAATATCGGAATGGGTTTTTAGTGCAGCAGGGGCAATGGTGTCAGACCATCAGACATGTCTGTCTTATTCAAATGTTGAGCGACTGACATACATAAAAATGAATAAACATTTTATTCCACCTCAGTGGTCTTTGATGGTGTTACGCCTAGTGGTGATGACGAAGGCATGGATGATGATGAAAATGATGTTAAGCCGGTAGAGGGCATGTGTTCTGATGGTGAGGATACATCAGAGGGACACATCTTTTAGTTTACCTAATTTTGCAGTTTGTTTTATGACAGCAAATTTCTGAAAGCATTTATTTGTATTATTTTTAGTTACCCAACGTAAAGTTCAAAATAAGTACTTTTTTTTGTTACACATTATTTGAAAAATGTACTCCATAGTTAAGTACATACTGGTAATACAAATGGTGAAACAGCAGCGTCAGAGTAGCTGCCTCTCCCAATCTGGTCACTGACTAACCTTTTGATGATCTTACTAATAAAGTGCGACTTAAATGTTACCTGTAGTGTAGTGTAAATTTTATTCACTTGTAATGTTCTGTATCTGCATATGGGACAAAACAAATTCCGACTTCCCCATCTGAAAACCATGCCACCATGTAGACCCCCACACCCCGTTTTGAGATGTGTGTCACACAATGAAGGCTGAGTGAGCGTGCCCCATTGATGTGTATGTGGTTGATATTTATTATTTTTACATGTTTATATAGTTTACTGTTTGTATTTCAATAAATCAAATTGATTGAATGACTAATGTTGTGGACTGTATTAGTCAACTAACTTTCTTTCATGAAATCCAAATTATACAGGGTGTATACAAATACAAGACAATGGGGAACAGTCAGTTACGCAGCCTTCATTATGTGACATCACAACAGGGCTGCATGTGTTCATGCAGGGCCGTGGTTTTTGGATGTTGAAGTCGGTCCTGTTTTGGCCCATATTATGATGAAAAAGAAGTTAAATCTTGAGGGACAGAACATGTAAACTACAGTCAATATGTAAGCCAAACTTCATGAGGAGGATATTGAAATGGTTATTTATTTAACAGGCAGGGGAGGCGAGCTGCTCTGATAGTACTAGGAAGATGATCTTTTGACATCATTAGCACTTATTCATTCATCCATCTCCATCGGGTGAGAATATCATAATAGTTTCCTAATGTTTCTCATGTTCAGAAAGACATTCTTTATCAGAGAATTAAAAACATTTGCGAACAGGAAGTGTATATATATATATATATATATATATATATATATATATATAGTCCTTCCTTATTAAACAATCAGTAATCACAGTTTCAGTCCACATTGTTATGTCATGTGTTAATTACATGACATAACTTAACTGCAGTGCATGAATCATTTCCTGAAGATCACATTCAGAAGTACATGCAGATTATATATTCTATTAATGGTATGTTATGGAAGAAAAGTAAAATAAGGTAATAGTTTTATATACTGTTTTACCAAAAGTGCATACTAAAGTGTGTAACAATCCATATGCACAGTACAAGTCACATTAAACTGTTCAGCCAATTAGTTGCTGTATCAGTTCTGACTGAGTTTCATAAGTGATGCTGGATCCAGCACAAAGTCTTGCACAAACTGTTTCTGAAGAGTTAAAATGCATTTTTTCATTGCACTGTGACTGGACTGCAGATGCATTCCAACTGAGCTGCAAAAACATTTTACAAACATTGCTCTTCAGCTGGTTAAGCATTGAGAAATAATGCATTATGAGTTGCAAATACATTGCCAACTCAAAAAAAAAAAAATGCTAAACCAACTCATTGATGGAACAGTTTAATGTGACTTGTACTGTAACATTGGTGGCAACATGAATCCATACATTTTTTTTAAATCATTTTATTACAGCATATACTCTTATTCCAGGATTAACCATTAGGTTGCACAAATTGTACTTGTTAATTTTCTTTGGGTTTAATTGTTCCCAAATTAGGAAAGAAGACAATAGAGCTAGATTGAGACCCGTATAGTTACAGTTCAGTTATGGTACATCATTACTGCAATCACTTATCCAAAAAATGACTGCAGTACTGATACAACAAAATAAATACAGGTTTGTGAAACCCGATGTTTAAATGAGCTATAAGAGTACGTATCATGATAACATTAAATAATGAAACAAATATTGGTTATTTTTTGCACATATTTTTACATTAAGAATACAGATTGTTTCACACTTTACTCTGCACCAGTTGTTTAACATGGTATATAAAACTACTCCCTCTCTTTTGTACTTCATGTCTTACTTTCAAACCGCTAGCTTTATTTTCATTCGAATGTACTTCTGACTGTGATGTTTTTTTTAAAATTAACTGTTCAGTTTTATGTGATTTGACATGACATAACCATGAAATAAATTATTATTGTATGATACAGATTATATATGCTACCTGTTCACAAATGTTTGTAATCTTCTGATGAAGCATGTGTTAATGTCTGAAAGTTAAGTACAGGATATGATGTTGTCACTCAGTGGAGATAGCTGAATGACATTCACCAAATACATTTATGTGTTTGTGCCATTCTTCAAGGTGTAGGGGTGACTTGCTGACTGTGACTTGGCTTAAACTAAGTATTGCACTGTATCATGGGTTCATGGCCACACTACCACCCATCTGTGTCCCACCGTTGCATTTCAAGCACACATTAATTTCATTAATGATAAAACTGCATAGTAGCATTAATGCTACAATCATTATTCCATATTTTTGTATAATTTCAATAGTGTTAAATAAAGTCTTCCAACATGAAAATAAAGCACTGACGACTGAACTATCTCCCCTATTAAATGGATGTCAGATGTACCATACATGGAATGATATACTGTAAGTGCGAGCTAGATGGATGTTTGTGCTGCTTAAATACTAAATTCTATGAACTGTTTAATTCCACAGTCTGTCCCAGTAAAATACATTTGTGAAATCCTGCCACATTGTTGTTTGCAAATATACAAAACTCTTTTCGATGTAGATCATTTCAGCACTGTTGAAGCAATAAGGCATAATGGGGGAGTGTTATGGTTGCATAATGGACCACCTCACGTGGGTTGAAGCATGAGGCATACCCAACTGCTTCCACCACCTGATAAGGGCTATTAACCCCCAATAATACACCCCTTGGAGTGCCTTATTGCAATAATGAAATGTATCCTGTTTAGGTTATTTTATGCATTTATTTAAACATGTTAATTTCAGCTGAGCCGTTGTGCTCTGTGATAACGGACCTGCTAAACGCAGCTCTTGGCCAATCAGAATTCAGCACTCTTTACACCCATTTTCATAAGTTTCATTATGAAATGGGTACAAAGAATGCTGAACTGTGATTGGCTGACAGCTGCTTTTAGCCCATGTGTCGCAGTTACCACAGCCTGCGATGTCTGTCTGCACCATGCTGTGCTATTTCCACTAAGGAACTCCGTAATGAGGTACTACTAGGCCCTGAGACAGTGCTGCTGCTGATCTGACCACCACTCCTGCTGTGCTGTCCAGTCAGAGCCTGCTCATGCTTACTGTCTCCACTCTCAAGGCAGAATCAAGGAACACTGTAGTGAGGAGCTACTAGGCCCTGAGACAGTGCTGCTGCTGATCTGACCACCACTCCTGCTCACTACCACTACTGTCAAGAGAGAATCAAGGAACACCGTAATGACAAACTACCAGGCCCTGAGACAGTGCTGCTGCTGATCTAATGAACTGCAAAGGTAAGTATTTTTTGTTTTATGATTTTTATTCTAAAGCATTCCTTTAATTTGCCAATGACAATTATGTAATCTTTTCCGTAATGTACTAGTGTTATCCTTATTTTCTGTGTGTGCAATATAATTCTTAAATAATGTGTTACTGATATAAATTCAGCTGTGTCTTTGCAGTGGGCACAGACAAGGTCGAGCACGAAGTCATAGGACAGTCATTTGGGTAGGCAAGCTCAATTGGCACTACCACTATTGTATGTAAGAACGTATGCATAAAGCCTAATAGTAGTGAACATTATTGTCAAGTAAAACCGCTTTTCTTTCTGTAAGTATTTACTGTCTCGTTACTTTAACAGGTATGTCCTGCCCTGCTGCTGATGTTTTTGCCATAATCATACCTGACGCCACCAACACTGTTGCCTCATGTTTTCATACATTTCGTTGTCCATCATACTCAAATGGTCAGGTAAGTAATTCTTGTATGCATGCTTTTTTCATATTCCACATAAAACATTATTTTCATTTTCAGGAAACAAATATTAGGTATGTTTGCTACAATGTATCATTAATGCCTGGTAGCAAGTAAGCAGTATTGTTCATTATGTCATATGTTACACAGAAGTAGATAATCAGAAGATCTGATTGTAATCTTTACTGTGCATTCTACCCCACATCCGGGGTGTTTGGTAGTGTGACCAGAACGACAGAAAAAAAAAGCATGATCAGTTTACTGACATGGTTTGTCAGGTTGAGCGGCTATACCTTGCTAATGATGTACCATTTTCTCATTTTTCTGTGAAGTAAAGTGCAGGTATGGCAATTATGCAAATACTGCAACCACTTGCAACCACTTGCTTCTCTGAGGTTTTACACATAGTACATCAATTAAGAAATCAAATAAGTCATGACCAGGGGTTAGATTAACAGTCTGTTAATCCACCCCTAGGGGTGTAATGTAGCACGAGGCACAGTTCAGTGTCAGATTGCCCCATGGGCTGATTAACTGACTGTTAATATAACTAGTGGGAGTGCTTATTACTATTATAAAAAATATTCTAAAAGAAAAGTGCTAAAAGCATACTTTTTGAAAGTTTTACTCATTTAGAGGAAGATTTTTAATAAAATAGTTCACCAACCAACAGTTTTGGAATGCTGGTTCATTGTAATGCATCATTCCTCACATTGTGCATTACTAGAGGATGTGAAACTGATAGGAAGAATCTGTGTGCCATGGTGATCAGGCTGTACATGACAGTATAACATGGATCAATTAATGTAAGGCTGCTAAAATCCTAACAGCCAATCAGATTTCAGCACTTATGAGAAACTTTTTATAATTAATAATAAGTACATTCATCACAAGACAATGATGACAACCTGGGACTGGAAAAAATATTTTTATATTTTTTCACACAACAACTGAACAATTTTAAACTTTTAACAAACAACAAACAAACAATGAAGTGTCAACAACAATAAAAGTTTCTAAAACAACATACTACTCTATTTGTAGGGGTATTGGGGTAATGAAAATAACAACAAAAAACAACAAGATCAACAAAGTTATTAAACACTGAAAACAAACTATTTATAGCCTAATGCGAACATTGCACAATGCAAGTAAAAATTTGCCAGCAAACTTAGCATTGCTTCTTATGCTTAACAGCATTACACCATGCCTGTGGAGTGCGTGGGCTCCTGAAAATCACACCCTGAAGCTTGCAAAGTAGGCATTTGATTTGTTTTAGCTCACCCTCTATGTTTACATAGTGTGCCTCCAGAGACCTTAATCTTTTTTATAACTCAAAGGTCCTTGTCCCTCCTTTCCTCATGGTCTGGCAGTGTGGGTGTTGGTACTTGTTGAGGGGCTTCAAGGGTGGAACGGTCGGAACCCTCTTCAGGCCCAGTGCCTGCAACTATCACACCAGATCCTCTTCTGGACTCTTTGGCTGCCAGCCTTGCCAGTTCCTTCTCTATTTTTAAGACACAGTTTCTGTGCCGTGTGCTTGGATTTGTATAACAAGCAACAGGTTGGGGATGGGGATGTCCTTGTTGGGGTTCAAAGGCAGTCTCCAGAGCTGTTGTACAGAAAGAAAGGATGATGAGGGAGATAATGATGATTCAGTATTATATCCTCCCTAAACTTAAGAACATATGACATTATGTTAACCTCTAAACAGTAGCGTTACACCTGCTGGATAGCTACTACATAAATTTAACAGCAATGGGTCATAGCAATGCCCCCACACCCAGACCAGGTATTGGATCTTGAGCCCAACTAAAGCCATAGACATCAATGGTATACCTCCCTGATACCAGCTGCACACAAGTTCAGACACTGAGGAGTCACATGGCCTCAGCCAGGCAATGCCCCCACCACCCCAGACCAGGTATTGGATCCTAAGTGTAGAGCCACAGCCCAAGTAAAGCCATAGACATCAACGGTATAACTCTGTGATACCAGCGTCACACAAGTTAGGACACTGAGGAGTCGCACGGCCTGAGCCAGGCAATGCCCCCACCACCCCAGACCAGGTATGGGATCCTGAGTACAGAGCCACAGCCCAACAAAAGCCATAGACATCAATGGTATACCTCTGTGATACCGGCTGCACACAAGTTAGGACACTGAGGAGTCACATGGCCTCTGCCCGGCAATGCCCCCACCCTGTAGAATATCAAGCAATGGAGCAAATATCTTGAATCTAATGGGTTGCAAGATATGAGGCAGCATGGATTCATGGCTGGGGGGAGGCCATATCAGAAAAATCTGATAGAGTTCTTTGACTGGGCGACCAAGGAACTAGATCAGGCTGGAGCGGTGGATGTAGTCTACCTAGATTTCAGTAAGACATTCAGTGCTATTCCATATATGAGACTAGTAGGCAAGCTGGTTAGCTTATGAGTGGGTCCAAAGATGGTAAACTGATTAAGAAATTGGTTAAGGGATAGGCAGCAGAGGGTGGTGGCAAACAGAGTTCATTCAAAGGAAGGGAGGTGACCAACGAGGTTCCTCATGGATCCATGCTGGGATCAGTCCTCTTTAATGTCTCTGCCTCTTTGTGGATGACACCAAACTCTGCAATAGGGTGGAAACTCTGGGAAAGGGAGGGCAGGAGTGGTGAAGGGTATGGCAGCTGGATTTCCATGTGGAAAAGTGAAAAATAATGCACTTGGAGCACAGAAATCCAGAAGCAGACTACAAAACAAAATAAAATAAAAAAGTGTAGATTAACAAGGCTAAAATGGACAGGCCAGAAATAGACATGATGGGAGTGGTGCAATGCAATGGCTGAGTGGTGGCAGTCTTCAGGAAGACTTTCTGGATGCTGTGGTGCTGCTCCATCTGCATTCACCTCTCTGGGTTGAGGACAGAGGTTGCTCATTTCCAGGCCAAGTTGGCTTGAATTAAGAGGGCCTCCTCCTCCACCCAGGTACCACCAAGTCCACCTCCGCTGCCTCAAAAGAAGCCAAGAAGGAGGAATGGCTGGACAATGGTGGGCTCGGGAAGGCTAAGAGCTTTGGGACAGTGGCACATCTATGTTACAGTTCCACTCCACAACTCCTACACCACTCTGGCGGGGTGAGACTGTCCCAAAGAGACACCCCCTAGTGGTGGACAAGGAGGATGTAGGGGACCTCAACAGTGGCAATCCTGGGAGGAGGCAGAGGACCCCAGAGGAGGAGGAGGAGGAAACAATTCCTGGGGGGACTTTATCATTATGGGGGTAGACTTGGGAGCAGATGGGGAAGGAGTGAGGGAGGTCAAGTGCCTACCTGGTGCCATGACTCAAAGGGATGGAAAGTACATTCTAAGATATGCTGGGGCAGAAGGACAGGAGCATGAGCTAGATATCATTGTCCACCAGGAGACAAATGACCTGGCATGGGTAGCGCAGGAGGGGTTCAGGGAGCTGGGGAGGGTGTTAGGCAGGTGGCACACTCAGTAACCTTTTCAGAGGTGTTATCTGTCTATGATGGGGTGAGGAAAGTGTACTCTGCATCAGGAGCTACAACATGTGGTTGAAGGATTGGTGCAGAGCAGACCAGAGGGCTTTGGCTTCACTGAGGACTGGCATCTCTCCAGGAGGGACGTAGGCCTATACAGGAGAGATGATCTGCATCTATCTGGTGAAGAACCAAGATCCTCAGTGAATGGTTTAAATGCCTCATTGGCAGGCATTTATACTAGGCAAGGGGGGTGTTGCAAGGAAGCAGGGAGAATCAAACTGCACCCCCACAGGATCAAGCAGTCAATAGGAAGGACCCCAAAGTTGAGAAATCACCAAAAGTACAGTACCTAAAACTGGAAAAGATAAAATGGTAGAAAAAAGGAGGAATGGAATTAAAGACATGAGGGGTAAAGAGGGAAGATATGAGGGTAAAAGAGGGGATGTCATGGGGGAGATAGAAAAATCGGGATGGCCATGCACATGAATGTTTACAGCCTAGGATATAAGATCCTAGACCAAGAGGCCACAATGGCAGAAACTGACCTGGACATTGTCACTATTACTGAGACATGGTACAATGGGAACCATGTCTGGGATGTAGCCATACCAGGTCATACTCTATTCAGGAAAGACAGGGTGGGTAAAACAAGACCAGGAGTTACTCTTTATGTCAGAAAGGGTATAAAAGCAAATGAGATACAGGGAATGTAAGGAGGGGTGGAGGCCCTGTGAGCCACCCTAGAGACAGGTAATGGCACCGCTGTTCATGCTGGTGTGATCTACAGACCTTCAGCACAAGGAGAAAAGTTGGGCAGGGTTTTAGTGGAAGCCATCAATAAGATGACAATTAAAGGGGAGGCGCTGCTGGTGGGAGACTTCTTAGAGACATAGAAACATAGAAGTTGACGGCTGATAAGGACCGCAAGGCCCATCCAGTCTGCCCATTTCTTTTCCTACCTTATAAATGTGCCATCAGCCTTTTCTCTGTCAGTGGCCTATCTATTCATACTCATCTTTCTTGCTCCCTTATGCCTATCCCATGCCTGTTTGAAGCCCTTCACTGTATTCATTGCCACCACTTCCTGAGGTAGGCCATTCCATGCATCCACCATCCTTTCTGTGAAAAAGAATTTCCTCAAATTCCCCCTAAATCGGCCTCCCTCTAGTCTCATGCTGTGTCCTCTTGTCCTGCAATTTTTCTTATATTTAAACATGTTAGACTCTTTCACCTTGTTAATGCTCTTAAGGTGTTTGATTGTTTTGATCATATCACCTCTCTCCCTCCTTTGCTCAAAGGTATACATATTGAGCTCCATTAATCTGTCCTCATATGTCTTCTGATGCAGTCCCTGCACCATTTTGGTTGCCCTTCTCTGGACTGCCTCAATTTGGTTAATGGCCTTGTGAAGGTGTGGCCTCCAGTACTGCACGCAGTACTCCAGATGGGGCCTAACCAGTGTCTTGTAAAGAGGGATTATAACCTCTGTCTTACGACTTGTGATACCCCTACTAATACACCCTAACATCCCCCTAGCCTTACCTACTGCTTTAGAGGTCTGCTTCGATGATTTCAGGTCATCGGTGATTGTGATGCCCAAGTCTCTTTCTTCCTTTGTAACTGCCAGCAACTCCGCTCCCAGTCCATAGGTGGCTTCAGGGCTTCTCTTCCCTATGCGCATGATCTTGCACTTCTTTGCATTAAATCCCAGTTGCCAGTCTTCTGACCATTTTGCTAGTTTATCCAGATTTCTTCTCATTTTGCCCACCCCATCTGGATCATCTACTCTGTTGCAGATCTTGGAGTCATCTGCAAACAGGCAAGCCTTACCCTCTAGTCCATCTGCAATGTCACTAATGAAAATATTGAAGAAGACTGGCCCCAGGACTGATCCCTGAGGTACCCCACTTGTGACTTGCATCTCTTCTGATTGTATGCCATATACCACCACCACTCTGTTTTCTGCCCATCAACCAGTTTACCACCCAACTGACCAACCTCTGACCCACCCCATGTTATTTATCAATCTTCTATGTGGAACAGTGTCAAAAGCTTTGCTGAAGTCAAGACAGGCAACATCAACTGCTCCCCCTTGGTACACCACTCTGGTTACTCAGTCAATGAAATCTATGAGATTAGTTTGACAGGACCTTCCTTTTGTAAACCCATGCTGTCTTGGATCCTGTACCCCTATGGATTCCAGGTGTTGCACTATCCTTTCCTTAAGGAGTGCCTCCATAATCTTGCCCACTACTGAGGTAAGACTGACTGGTCTGTAGTTCCCTGCCTCCTCCCTGCTACCACTCTTGTGAAGCAGGATAACATGAGCCCTTCTCCAGTCTTCTTGGACCTCTCCTGTGCTCAGAGACTCACTAAACAGTTCTGCTAATGGCTCTGCTAGTTCCACCCTTTGCTCCTCAAGTACCCTGGGATGTATGCCATCAGGTCCCATTGCCTTGTCCACCCTGAGCTTAGTGAGCTCTTGTAGGACCCTTTCTTTTGTGAAGGGAGCAGTGCTCACCTCCCTCCCCCCTGTGTCCATGGTGCTGAGCTGTGGGCCCTCTCTTACCTTCTCTTCAGTAAATACTTAGCAAATGTATCTATTTAGGATAGATGCTTTTACAGGGTCCTCTCCTCCTCACATGCTTCCTTTTCTCATTTGAGCTTAGCAATACCCCCTCTGGACTTTCTCCTTTCACTAATGAATCTATAGAAAGTCTTGTCACCTTCTTTTACTGTTCGTGCTAGTGTTTCCTCAGTTTGGGACTTTGCCTGCTTTACTGCCTTCCCTGCTTCCCTTAGGGCAGTTTGGTATGCCTCCCTATCTTCATCCCGCTGTGTTCCCTTATATTTCCTGAAGGCCAGCCTTTTGGCTCTGACCTTTTCTGCTACTGTATTTGAGAACCAAAGTGGTTTTCTTCTTCTTTTGCACTTCCTTTTCTGTCTAACACAATGGGATGTTGCTTCAGGTATTGCATCCTTAATGCCTGCCCACTTTACCTGTACCCCCTCCCCTGTGTTTCTTTTTGCCAGGGCTAGCTTAACTCTGTTGGCCATCTTATCAAAGTCAGCTCCTCTGAAGTCCCATATTTTTGCCTTGGAATGGGATGATTTAGATGTAGTGGCCAAATTGAACCATGCCATTTGATGGTCAAAGGCCCCCAGGTGACCTTCTACCTGGAGATCTGTGATCCCATTCCTGTTAGTCAGTACTAGATCTAGGATAGCCCTGTCTCTTGTGAGTTGTTGTACCAGTTGTTTGAGGCCTTCCCCCTGCAGGGAATCCACCATGTGTTTGGTTCTGGCAGATGTTCCTGCTGGTTTTGACCAATCTGTTTGCTGAATGTTGATTGGAGCATTCCAGCTGCAGCCTCAGCCTGCAGCAGGGACATCCTGGACTCCTTGCAAGGGGCATGTCTCAGGCAGCTAGTGGTAGAGCCCACCCATGAGGGAGTGATATTGGACCTGGTATTCACTAATGGGGACAGAGTTACAGCTGTCATGGTGGGTAGTAACCTGGGGTCCAGTGATCACCATACAGTGTGATTCAATATGAGAACAGTGGCAGAGTCAAACCACACAAAAACAAGGGTCTTGGACTTCAGGAGGGCTGACTTTGCAAAGTTGGAGAAATGTCTCAGGAAAGCTCTGGCTGGGGGAGGACTAGAGGGGAGTAGAGGAACAGTAGGCAAACCTCAAAGGAGCCATAATGAAGGCAGCAAGCCTTTGCATTAGGCAATTAAAAGTAAGAGAAAATAAAAAAACACTATATTTCTCAAAGAGAGTGTTCAGGAAGGTAAGAGCGAAAAAAGGCTGGCATTCAGGAATTACAAGGAAACACAGAAGGAGGAGGACAGGGTAGTGAATCAGGAAAAGTAGAGGGAGGCAGGGAAAGCAGTCAGGAGCACAAAGGTGCAAACAGAGAAAAATAGCCCAGGTAGTAAAGAAAGGGGACAAGACATTTTACAGGTATATTACTGAAAGGAGAAAGACTAGGGGTGTGATTGTAAGGCTAAAAAGGAAAGGAAGGGAGTGAGTGGAGGGGGACCCTGAAAAAGCAGCAATCCTAGACAAATATTTCTACTCAGTATTCACAGAAGAAGAGGAAGGTGAGGGACTGCAGTTAAGCGACAGGAGCATTAATGGAAGGGAGATGGATACCAGTCCATTTACAGAGGAGAGAGACCTAAAGAAACTCACAAAACTGAAAGTGGACAAGGTAATGGAGCCAGACGGAATACATTCAAGAATACTAAAGGAGCTTAGAGAAGTGCCGGCTGCCCTCTTCAACCAATCGCTGGAAACTGGAGTGTTTCAAGGGGACTGGAGGAGGGCAGATCTACCCTCTTCACAAAAGTGGGAGCAGGGAGGATGCTTGCAATTACAGGCCAGTCAGCCTGACCTCAGTGGTGGGGGAAATAAATGGAATCCCTGCTAAAAGAATGGATTGTGGAAAATCTTGAATCCAGTGGATCACAGGATCCAAGGCAGCATGGATTCACAGCAGGAAGGTCACGTCAAACAAAACTGATAGACTTCTTTGACTGGGTGACCAGGGAACTAGATCAGGGAATAATGGTGGATGTGGCCTACCTGGATTTCAGCAAGGCCTTTGGCACCATTCAACATATGAGGCTTGTAAACAAGCTGGGTAGACTGGGAGTGGGTCCCAAGGTGGTTAACGGGGTCAGAAATTGGTTGAGGTATGGAACATAGAGGGTGGTGGTAAACAGAGTACAATCTGAGGAGAGAAGGGTGACCAGCGGGGTGCCACAAGGATCAGTTCTACGGCCAGTCCTGTTTAATGTCTTCATAAACGATATTGCAGAGGGGCTGGAAGGGAAGGTATGCCTCTTTGCAGATGACACGAAGATCTGCAACAGGGTAGACACTCCAGGAGGGCTGGAAAAAATGAGGAGGGACCTAAATAAGCTTGAGGAGTGGTCGAGAGTGTGGTAGCTGAGATTCAATGCAAAGAAGTGAAAAATCATGCATTTGGGGAACAGAAACCCAGAGGAGGAGTACATGATGGGGGGGTACTGACAACCACAAAATAGGAAAGATCCTGGGGATAATCATATCTGATGACCTAAAGGTAGCCAAACAAGTGACGAGGCTGTGGAGAGAGCCAGTGGGATGCTGGGGTGCATAAAGAGAGGTATCAGCAGCAGAAAAGGGGAAATGGTGATACCACTGCACAAATCACTGGTGAGACCTCATCTGGAGTACTCTGTCCAGTTCTGAGGCCACATCTCCAGAAGGACATAAACACAGTAGAGGCAATTCAGAGAAGGGCAACAAAAATGGTAAAGGGTTTGCAACAAAAGTCATATGGGGAGAGACTAGAGGACCTCAATATGTATACTCTGCAAGAGAGAAGAGAGAGATGAGGGGAGGGATATGACAGAGACCCTCAAATACATTAAAGGCATAAATAAAGTACAAGAGGATAGCATATTTCAGAAAAAAGATGTTCAAGAACAAGGGGTCATGATATGAGGCTGGAGGTAGGTACACTCATGGGTAAAGTGAGGACGTATTTTTTCTCAAAAAGGGTAGTGGGTGTGTGGAACAGCCTCCCAGTGGAGGTGGTGGGGGAAAAAACAGTAGGGGAATTCAAAAATGCATGGGCTAGGCATGGGGAACCCTAGTGACAGGAAAGAGAGGGTAAAGTCGGAGATCAGGTAGGGTCTGTGGTTTTACAGTAGGTGTGGAAAGCAGGCAGACTGGCTGGGCTAAGCGGTCCTCATCTGCCATTAATTTCTATGTTTCTGTTTCTATGATGACACCAAACAGAAAAGAGACATGGGGGGGGGGGGTGATCATATTGGATGACCTAAAAGTGGCCAGGCTGTGTGACATGGCAGTTGGGAAGGTGAGTGTGATATTGGAGTGCATAGGGAGGGGTATCACCAGCAGAAAGAAGGATGTGGTGTTGCCTCTGTGTAGACAGCTAGCAAGACCCCCTCACCCCACCTAGAGTATTGTGTCCAGTTCTGGAGACCACATCTCAGAAAGGACATAGACAGAATGGAAGCAGTCCAGAGGAGAGCAACTAAAATGGTGCAGGATCTGCATCAGAAGCCCTATGAGGAGAGATTAAGAAACCTAAATATGTACACCCTGGAAGAGAGAAGAGTGGGGAGATATGATAGAGACCTCACAGAGTAAACAAGGTACAAGATGGAAGTATTATTCAGAAAAATAGGTGCTCAAGGACAAGGGGCACGACAAGAAGCTGGAGAAGGGGTAGATTCAGGAGAGATGTGAGGAAGTACTTCTTTACAAAAAGAGTGGTAGATTCCTGGAACAGTCTTCCAGCAGAGGTAGTGGGTGCAAAAACAGTGGTGGAGTTCACAAATGCATGGGATAGGCACAAGGGAATCTTAGGAAAAGGGGGTGAATGGGCTGGAGATCAAGTAGGATCTGCGATGATCCTATAGGCATGGAAAAATGGGCAGAATAGGTGGGCCAAGCGGTCCTTATCTGCTAGCAAATTCTGTTTCTATTTAAAAAATTATCCAAACCATTGATAACCCAACTGAATTATATGGAGAGCTCAGTGGTGCTTTAGAAACATCAGTATCAGAAAATATAACAATAGTGGTTTTAGAGGAATATCCAGTACATAGCCTGAAGGCCTGGGCTTCATTTGGATTCATAAAGTTTGACCAAATCTGCTGACCATGAAAACCAACCTCCCCTATACAGCATGTTCCAATGTTGGGACCTTTTTCAAAATCCTTATGATTTCCCTAGGGTCAGGGCTGTGTATCAGAAAGTGGAAGGGACTGGGCTGTCAGGTTCATGGAATCAACATACGATCCCTTCCCTGACATTTACCACATAATTAAACATGTCGAAACAATCCTGCTTGTCTTTTCTTTTTGGCAAGTTTGAGGGCACGGCATTTTTCAAAGTGCTCTTCAACTTTCTCCTCACACTTGGCTAGCTCTTGGTACTCCAGGATCTTTGTTAAAGATGACTTGGCAAGTTTGTCAGGTTGTTTATCTTGGCTACATGTTGCATGGCAACTGCTGCCTCATTCACAGCAGAATTCATTCCATACCACAGATATAGGCACTTCTAGTTTCACTGCCAGTTACAAGTATTCCTCCTCCTGCCTCTTAATTTAAAGATGTGCATTTCTGCTTTTGCCAGTGCCTTTACTTTATTTGTAGCCATGGTTTAACTACAGCAGTCTGCAAGGGGCAGACAAATCAGCCATGTTTTGTTAAACCATGGTTTGGTCCTCTAAATGCTTTGAAAACACCATTATCAGCTTGGGATTTTTGGCTCAGTCATACCAGGGTTTAACCTGATGCTGCTGACACATTACACGAGGAAGTACAGATTGATGTCAGTGTTGTTCTAGTACCAGCTTTAACAAAGCCTGTGTTATGTTTGCCAATGTTGAGACACAGTTACAGAAAAACAAGCAGCATTTCCGGTCTGACCAACATTCTTCTGTCAAAACAGCAGCTTAAGTTTCTACATTACAGCATAGCTGTCTGAGGTATACCTATTTAAAGTCATTTTTTTCCAGTTTCCTGCAAAATAATTAGAGATGCCAATCACACAGACGGGGCTTAAGTCTCATATCATCTTCCCTCGTACAGTGGAATCAACCAGGGTGCAATGCTTCTGCCAGTGACAGTGTAGAATTCTGCAGGAATGCAATGTAACCCATTGGCTGTTACTCCAATCTGTCACACAGTAAGGTGTGATATTTTTTATCACAAGAGTGTTGCACCCTGGCTGACTCCACTGTACTGTAATCTCAGGACATTCCATTCTTAGTTACTAAAGACAGTTGCATGTAAACAGTCTCTCTTTTATTTATTTATTTATTTATGTATGTATTAATTTATTTATTTGCTTTTGGTAACCAGGTAAGTGCACTAGACAGGATTACCTATTTTTAGCATGACTCAGGAGATTACAGTTCAAACAATTTACAAACAATAGTACAAGGAGGAGCTGATACCATGCAGTACATAAAGAGATCAACAACCTTACATGACAGTAGAACTACTTACCACAAAAGTGATTGCATACATAGCATAAGCATTACTGTACAAAAGAGATAAAAACAGCTTGCAGAGATCAGTAACATAAGTGCATAACAGCAGTGCTGGTGGCATAGGATGAAGGTATGGGGCAGGGAAGAGGATAGTAGTGCAACAGCAAGTAAAGCAGTATATTCCATGATCTAGAGCAAGCAAAGAGGTGTAATACATGAACTAAAGACATTTACATTCATCTAGGGAGGTGAGGTAATTAAAGAGTGTATGCTTGAAAGCAGGGTGAGAACTGGAGCTTCTAAGAGAAAAGTGAAGGTTGCTTCAGAATTTGGTAGCATAGATGGAGAAGGCAAGTTCATCCATTTTGGTGGAGCAATTAGGGACAGTGACCAGAGCTGAAGTCGAGAACCGGAGGAGTCGGGAGCAGTCAACTGGGGTGAACATGGATGCAAGGGAGGAGGGGGGAGAGAAGAACGAATTATATTGTCGGTCAGGCAGCCTATGGAACATAAACACCTGGAGGAGGGGGATAACCAGCGGAAGTCAGAGTAAAGTGTGCAGCGGTATTTAAACCAATGAGCAGACATGGCAATTCAGCAAACATTGTTATAGAAAACATCCCAGGCGTGAAGGATGTTTGCCTGCACTTGAGCAAAGACTGGCAGTGCATAGCAAAGACCAGGCAGCAGAAGTCCTTGGGCAATGGAGATCCTAGCTTCTGGGGTCAGGGCGTGGCGGACAAGATAAGCCAAATCTATTTTGGCATTGACAGGTAAGTAATAAGACTTGATGGGGTGTGCATTACGGTGTGATAACCGCACTCCTAGGGGCACAGTTAGGTACGAGGCTGAAGACCGAGTACCGGTCATCCCTAGCAGTGCAGTTATCACACCGTAATGCACAACCCCGGAGTGTCTTATTGCACTTATAAAATAGCTGAACTAAAAAAATCTCAAGAGTTAACAGTTAATAATGTTTAAACATATTATTTATTTAAAGCGTTGAAGAAAAATAGTCCCAAAAATTGGGTTTTGGTTAGATAAAACAACACTAGAGTTAATGTTGCATTTATATTGTGCACTAACCAATATGTAGACTATAGTGTGTTAAACTAGTTGTTTAACCTACACAGAATAAACAGATCAGCACTTGTTTACTAATGCTTAACGTTCCAAACTGACGATTTTTCCACCTATGGATGCTACACTGAGATAAAAAAATATATATTCATTCGAAGAGACATGAGTATATACTGGGTCTATACGGGTCTAAATGTCTCTATCAATTATGTTGTGCCTATGGCTGAGTTGCACTGTGTGTGATGTGTGCTAAGGTCTCCATTTCACTGTCACCGATCTACATTGGGACTGGGTAGGAATATTTCCTGCAAATGTTTTTGGGCTTGTCGAGCTTACTTTTACTTTTATGCCGCCAGCAACCTGAAGAGCACCGGTTCAGTTGTACTACAGACGGAGGAAGGTACCTGATTTTAAAATACTATTTCTCCGGTTGCGGTGCCCAGGATCAGTGTTAAGGAGTGCATTTGTGTGTGATTTACATTTATTTGACTTCTGACTAAGGCAACCAGCATTTTTTTTTGTGAAGGAGGAGGCAGTTGCAGCTAGGAGGTGGCAGCGGAGTGCATCCAGCAGCAGGCTTCTTTCTTCGGTTTGCGATTTTGTCAAACTCCCATTGCTTTGCCTGCATATGTGGGAGTGCATGGCTATGGTGTGTGACGTTCACAAGGGTATGTTTCTTTTTGCATTGACTTACCGTGATTTATTACATTCAGATGTTCATTTTTTATGAGGAATTGAAGCTACGAGGTGGCAGTGAATTGTGCTAGGCAGCAGGCTTACATTTGCGGTACACAGTTTACGGTAAGCTACCGCTGATTTGCTTGCTGCCTGCTTATTGCTATGTGTAGGGTTGAAAGAGGTACTTTTGTTTCACTTAAGGGCTGCTTTGTATTTCACTTTTTTTAACTGAACAGTTCATTTACTTACAGTGGCAGTTACTGTGAGGAGCATGGGAACGATCATTAGGCCGCAGCAAAACGTGAGGAGAAACAAATGTTGACTTTTTACTTTTACAAAGTTCTAGTTAGAATGCCACATGTGAATCTTTTAGCCACTTTTCTCTGCTGTGAGGCTTTTTTAACTGGGTCTAGTTATTTATAGTGTGACATTTTCCCATGTTGCACTATGAATAGCCAATCAGATTTTTACATTGTTTGCTGCTATTTTATAAACTTGCATACCGCATCGACATGGAGAGAGAAACTGAGACACGGATCTAGAGTGACCCCTAAGTATCTGAAGGAGTCGGTAACTTGTACCGGGGAGCCATCGAGACAAGAGACCAGAAATTAGGGGTTTAGGGTACTGAGCTTCCTCTGGGACTCAAAAAGCCTGGCCTGGGTCTTGGCAACAAATAATACGAGGTGGTGAGATGTGAGCCATGTTTGGATTCATTGCAGGTTGGAAAAGAGGTGGGAAGTAATGTCAGAAATGGAGGTAGAGGAGGTATAGAAGACCAAGTCATCAGCGTAGAGTAAGGTGTGACAGTGGGTTGGAATGGTAGGTAGATTGTTTATAAATATAGAAAAGTGCATGGGCCCAAGGATGAAACCTTGTGGAACACCATTGGATACAGGGGCAGTGTAGGAGAGGACTCTACAGTAGGAGACAGACTGGCTGCGATTGTGCAGGTAGCTGGAGAACCAGGCAATAGTGGACTGGGAGGCACTTAGTGAACCTAGCTGCTGCAAGAGCAGTGAATGGTTGACCGAGTCAAAAGCCTTCGTTAAGGCAATAAAAACAGCCCCCCGTAAGGGCTGGCGAGAGCTGGAGAAGTCAGCCCTCAGACCCTTATGTGGGCTTTTTTGGCAGCGACTGATGCAAGGACTGGGGAGAGCTGGAGCTATTCCTGCTCCTTTCCTACCCTGGAGTCATAATGCTATGGCTTCAGCAGAGCGACTTCCATGGCAGTAGGTTGTGAAGCATTATGTGATCAGGACTTCAGGGCAGGGAGCGAAGGGACCAAAAGGTGAAGTCTCAGGGCTCAGTCCACAGAGTAGGCTGGGATGCACCTGACTGTGTAGCTTTGCACTTGATACCATCCACAGCCCCTGCCCGCTGCACCCCACAATTGTGGAGCTCCTTATGGGGGCAGGGGCAGCAAGAGGGTAGAGCTACAGTATGCAGAACACAGGGCATCCAATCAGATGACTAGTTTTGCTTTGGACTTCCCATTCTGCACTCTGTTTTACTGTTTGTACTTGCCTATATTGAAATGACCACCAGCTCTCATGACCTGTGCAGAGGGCTGGAGGCAGGGGAAGGGGTGGTTGTTTGGGCCCCAATAAGAGTCCTGTGACCAGGGGAAGAGGGACTAGTAGGCTATATTGTATCCCGTCTGGCCACATAGTGTCTTCCCCCTCTACCGGTCCTCTGCAGTGCAGAATATGCCTCCAGGATAGTTGGGCACATGTATGTGCCCACCCTGACAAGTTATGAAGTAGTGGGCGTGGAATGGGATAATGTGCAGTGGGGAACGTAGCCAGAACTGAGATGCACAAAAGTCTCTGCATGTGTGGAGAGGGATCTCTGCAAACCTGCAGCCCACTTAGGTACCCCTCTGCAGGTATGTATCTGTCTGTGAGTTGAGCCCTAAGAGTCAAAGATTTTGTTTTAATAAAAAGGTCTTCAGTACTGATTGACATGTACTGTTCCCCAGCCCCCCTCCTCCAGGACGCATCTAGAAATGAGATGTTCCCAGGCTAGCTCAGCATGCATAGTAGGCAAACCTAGTAAAATGTTTTAGAATAGATAAAAATAAAAACATAACATGGGACTAAAAAGAGCAATGTCTGAAGTGTATATTTGGGGGAAATTTTATGAAACCGAGTTCTGTAAATGTCCATGGTGCATTTTTGCTGGAAACTAGAAAATCTCCTTACTTATGGTGCTAGTGGTTGTATTTTAAAGTAATTCAGAAGGTACCATAGTGTGAACCTAACTTCTCTTCCCATATGAGTAGCCCTCTCTCTTTTTTATTAATTTTGGTGATTCTGCAACTCTTATGAATGGTGTCTGACTGGCAGAGTGGGGAAAAAATGAAACTCTGTTCTCACAAGTCAGGCACATGGATGGATCTGCTGAGTGTTACCAACTTGTGAGCCAGCCCACAGTACAAGGTCAGTATGGCATCAGACTATCACTATGCACTGAATTGTGTCAATATGCTGTTTTCTAAGTCTCTTATGGTTATTTATGTCTGAAATAAACATGGCAAGGTGTGTAATTATGGGACAGTAATAGCACCTCGAGTGTGTTGTTAGGCACAAGGCATTTGCGTTGAGTGCTCTTAAGCACATAAGAGAAGTGTGAGTATTGGCCATAATTACACAACCATGAAGTGTCTTGTTGCACTTACAAAACAGGTCCTGCTAAAAGATGAATAAAATGTATACATATTTATTCTTTTTAAGAAACAAACATTGTGCTCACTGGAAATATGTCCAAATGAAAAAGAAATACTGTACAGGACATTTATTTCACTGGGACAAAATGTTTGCTATGTTCATTTATTAAAAATTTCTGTGAAATTTTTGTCTCAGCGAAATATGTCTGATATGCAACATGTGGCTGTGTAGGCTTAGATGGACCGACTAAGGAATGGGCACACTTCCTTCATTTTCTGGTTGTTAACTTTGTTCATAACTTTATTCATGAAAAAACTTATTCCTGAACTTTGTTCCTGAAAACTTACCGGCTCACTGTATCACCCCTCGCAAGTCGCGAGTCATGAGTCGCACACTGCAGCACTATCGGTCGACGAATGATGAGACAAAGAGTCAGGTTCTGATGCCTAAACGAACAAACATTTATTAATGCAGACAAAAGGAAATCCTTTTTGATTCGATCCTAGAATGTGTCTTCCCTTTACTCAGTTTACTCGGCCTCTTCCTCTTCATTGTCCGAATCAGCCGCATGGGTTTGGTCGGCGTCTGACATCACCGCCGCCGCCACTGACTCATTCTGTAACACAAATGACAAGATGAATTTTATAAGGCAATGTCAAACGGGAGAGACAACATGAAAAGTAAGAAAGAAACTTTACCCAGTTCAGACAGTTACTGTAAGCATGCTGGATGCCAGCCTCAGCAAACTCCCTTATACAATCAGCTCCTCTAGTTGAGAGCTCCACAAAACTCTGAACCAACCATGTGGCATGCCTTTCTTTAAGCTGGTGGACTCTTGACTCCCCCGTGTCACATTCTTGGCCATTAGTCCAGCATACCAGTTAATAAAACATCGACAAAGATTGTCCTTGTAAAGCTTATTGATTGTAATGTCATGGGGGGGGGTTGGAGGAGGTCAGTGCAGGAAGGGGGTATAAAAATAGGCACAATACTAGCCTCCTCAAGATAGCTGTAGTAGTGTGCGCTCTGAAAAGGTCTATAAGAAGTGCCTTTTGTTCAGCAGGGAGATTGTGTTATACTTTAATGTCCTGGAAATAGGGGATTAAAACATCCTTCATGTACTCAGTCATTGTGGATTCATTTGCTCAATGGTTTCGTGAGTGTGTGATGGGTGACAGGCTTGGGTTTTACCCTTATAAATCACCTGTGGTGGCAGAAATGTACCAGAAAGGGTGCAAGCTAACATCATGGACAATTGCCGCTTGGCACCTAATCCTACAACTGATACTTGATGTGAGCCTGTTTCAGCCAACGTCCACTTGGACACAGGTATCATGGCCACACCCATTTCATCAATGTTAATGATCAGCACCGGTGGTATAAGCTCTTATGCAGCACACTTTGTTACTCTCATTAGAAATTTGGCTTTTAAGTTATCGAAGTCAGCTGGGGTTTTGTGAGCGGTTTTAGTATCCTTCCGCTTGCTGTACCGCATCTTGTTCAAAAAACGTCATGCCTACTTACGTGTAAGCTCGGTGGTGCCCCCATTTTCCTTTAGTAAGTAAGGTGCACTTGATTTCATGGTATCCTGTGCAATTGCAAGCACCACAGGAGCATTCATAACACCACCTTCTGAACGCAGGGTGCACACAATTTTTTTCAACTGGTCCGTGACATCAGACAGCACCATAGTGGGACGGCCTCGGGGCTTACAGGGCAAGGTTGTTAACAAGTGTGCAGTATCGGGGTAACTTTTAGTTTCTCCAAGTAATCTTTCTTAAAATGTCTTATTGTGCTTTTGTTAATGCTGCTTTTGTTTTTAGTTTTATAATATAGCACTGCTGACATCACCCCATGATCCGCGGCATACTTTCCATACTCAAAACGCACTTCCGGGGTGTAGTGTGCATATGTCTCTGGACACCTTTTCTTTCTAGGTGGTGATACTGATGCAAGCTCACTGGAAACAGTTGCGGTGACAGGCACAGAAACATCGGAGGAATGCGCAAGCTCTGCGGGGATGATGTCAATAACATCAAGAGGCTGCTCCTGCCCCCGCTTTACCGACTTGCTTTTTAACTATGAGATTAGAGATATGCTGCATTCCTGCAATGCACTGGCATGCAGATTTTAGAGTGAAGGAAAGTAGGCACTAACATAGTTTGGTACTTAAGTACCAGGTACCCTGTATACACCGGCCGAGACATTACTGCGCCTGTGCCAAATTTATGACCCGCGAAGTCCTCCTGACCCTTGACATCACGAACATTATTAGACGTGAAATTAATGTCCTCTACAGTAGTTCCCATGCACATAAGCAAGGCCACTGATTTTTAGCATTTGAAGAAATGAAATACTGTTATCAAGACTGGAAATACTGGGATCACACTGACAATTTCCAGTCTAATTTTAGGGTTTTATCAAAATTCTACTGTCAGCGTTCAGTATGTATATAAATGTTCAGAATAAAAGAAGGCTAAGTATACATCAAATTAAAGGGGCACTGTCAGCTTTGCCCCTTCATTTTTAGCCAGATCTGGAAAGTGTGGACTCTTGGCACACACCTACTGTATTAGCGATTGACTGTAAAATGAGCCTATGTGTGAGAAAGTTAAGCCTTTTTATTATTTTTAGCAGTTTTTGCCACAATACCTCTTCAGTCAGGCTGCCAGTAATTGACCCGCATCTGGGAAGCACATCCAGGTCAGGAACGCGGTCTGCCAGGAGCGCAGCCATGAAGTGCAAATTTTTCGCATACCACCATTTAAAGCAGTATAATCTGATCCCTTATGTTGTTTGAAAATGCTGCTGGTATCTCTCCTGGCACACTGAGCACTGCAAGTAGTACAAATTACTTTCTTAAATCCAAGCTGAAATCCTGGGCATGCACACCAATGGCACTCTTTTGCGCATATGCTGGGTTGTTGTGCATGCCTCTCTAGTGCTTGCCAGGGATTTCATGGGCATGGGAGTGGGGCATTGCACAGAGGGTGGGGGGGCTTGCAATGTGAGACAGGGGCATGATGGAATGGGCTTGGGGGTCTGCACAGAATGTGGGGGTGTTTTACACTACTGTGGGACAAGGAGGGAATGCACAGAGGTGTGTGTGTGTGCTTTTGTTCCTATGGGGCACAGTGGGACAGAGCTTGGTGGGGGGTTTGCCACTGGGCTGCAGTGGCTGGAAGGCTGCTGTGTTGCTGTATGCAGTACAGCAGCCTGCCTGTGGGTGGCTATGGGTTAGGTGTGTTCATGACACACTTAACTTTGTATGGTACATCTTTGAGATGTGTGGGCAGATACGTTGCACATCTCAGCTGAATAGGGGAATGCATTGCATATAAATGGGCACTTCTCCTGGAGATGTGCTGCATACATTATGGTTACACTTGGGCACAGCCGGAGATGTGTGATGCATCTTCACCCTTTGAATATTGCACTGCGGCGCATTTCCTGAGATGAGCAGGCACATCTCCTTTGAAAATGTCACTCTTAATGTCTTATTCTGCACATGGTAGTATTGGGGGGGGCTAGTAGAAGAGAATGGATCTATCTGAGGTGGAACAATAGGACATATAACAGCACAAATGGACTACTTTACAGCACAAACACTTCAACTCCTTTTTATGTTGGCTCGCGCATGTGCAGCCAACATATTGTGGTACTAGCAGAATTGGAGGTACAGTCACTGTTGGGCAAATGCAGGGCACTCACCATTGGGTGCATCCCTCATTCCCCAATAAGTCTGCCTGCCAGCAGCACACCATGAATACCTAATGTGGTGAGAACATCTAACGAAAGGTCTGCTGCAATGTGAGCAAAGCTTGTCATATGCAGCGGACCTCCCAACGTGCTTACCCTGATAAAAAAGTAAAAGCATGACAGCACACTGCCTGCCATAATGCCGACTTTGGGGGTGCGCAATCCCCCTGTTGGCAAGTCCTGACCCAATGTGTGTGTGCCGATGGGGGAGCCCACTCCCCATCGACATCTTGCACCCCCCATTTGTTATGTGCCAAGGGGGGTGCCCAATCCCCCTCGGCTCATGCCCCCCCCACTTTCATTGTGTGCCGATGGGGGTGCCCAATCCCCCATTGGCTAAAGCATCCCCTCTTCAGTATGTGCCAACAGGGGGCTCCCAATCCCCATTGACTAAAGCATCCCCCCAAAACACTTGGGTGGCACCTTGGGAGCCCACCCCAGAGTGCCAAATCACCTGAAAAAGGAAAACCGTCCCCTGATTTTTATTTTTTTTTAAACCCCTGTAAAAAAGAAAACAGTCCCTCATGGTCTCCCTGCCCCCTCCTGCAACCCACTCCCACCCTCTAAGCACCCTGCCTCCCCACACATCCCTTCACCCCATACTTTCCTCCAGACTCTGACGCGACAAACTTTTGGTGGACCGAGAACACGTCTGCACTCTTCAAAGCCGACTGCGAACTGAAGAAATGCCAGCTCTGTTAAGTTATACTCACCTGGTTGATCCTGTATTCCATCTTGGACTCCATTTGATGTGTACCTCATCCCAGAATCTGCCACAGCAGATTAAATGGCTTGAGATCAGCCATGGAAGATTTAACTAGCTCCAGTTGTTCTCTAAGGTACTAAAGGCTCAGTTTTTCCATCCTCTGGTCCTGCAGTGCAACCAAAGCTGAAAATAAATACTTACATGATCTCAACAGTGGGAGATACTGGTACTGAGGTGTGGGGCTTTTGATATTTGTTACGTTCACCAGATGGGATAGACCTGGTCCCTGTGCTATGTTGTTTGCAGGAGATCAATGACTACATGGCCTCCAAATGGATAGACTGAAGTAAAGATTGTTTGAACCTGGTTGCTGTGAGTTGGCAATGACAAGAAGTGATGTCTTGTTACCATCTCATAAGGATGTCACCCTTTGAGCTGTGGATACGGTGAAAATTCTGGGAGTCATGAACTGCAGGCTGACACTTGAGCATCGGTATCAGCAGTCATCTGTAGTAGCTTTTTTCATCTTCAAAATATTGCCTGGATTTAACCATATCTGACTTCCAGTTACCTTTTTACAATAGTCCATGCTTTCATCACATCCAAGCTTGATTACTCTAATGCTGTCAGCCTAGGGTTAATTGGGAGACTGAAGCATCCCCTCCAGCAGATAAAGAGCATGGCTGCCTAAATAATGTGGCTGCCAGACTGATATCTGGTACTTCTTGAGAGGATCATATCACCCCAGTGCTGCACAATCTGCACTGGCTGCTCTTCAGTGGTGTATCCACTTCAAGGTAGGCTTGCTCATGTACAAGGACCTACATGATAGGGGACCTGGCTACCTAACAGATCCCCTGACCCCTCATACCTGTATTCACCATCTCTTCTCTACTGATACTAGCATAACGATGCAACGATCAAGGCTGAAGTTATCCACGGAGAGGTCATTTATGGTGGAACTCTTTGCCTTGTTCCATTTGATCTTTTTTTTTAATTTATTTAATGTCTCAGATTTCAACAACCTTTGAGCTAGTAGCTCATTTACAAAGGTTCCATGTCCAGTACAAACAATGACATATACAATTGTATTTAAATTATACATAATCAGTTCCAGAGTTACACACTGTGAGGAACAGTACAATATAGGCCAATGCAAAATCAATACAAGTGGAAGCATGGATGGCTCTGTCAGTAGGAAGGGGAGGAAATGACATCCAAATATAGCCTTGTCAAATGGAGAAGAGTAGGGCGATAGGGCATGGGGCAAAACCAGCCTTACCAATTAGATTTGGTCACAGTGCACCAAGCATAGATAAGGAAAGAGGGAATATTTGTGGGGGGGGAGTGAGGATGAGAGGTTAAAGGGTATAGGTATTATGGAGCAGAGGAAGACACACAGGAGTGGGCTTTGGTGTAGGCTGAGATAAAGCTGGCTAACTGGTGCACTGAATCTGCCAGCACAGTGAAGGCCTTTAAAGGGGCCAAAGTTCCACCATTTAAATTGGTATACTGTCTGACCTGATTTGATTAATGTCCATTAATTTGCTGCTTATAAGGGTGCTCTGTTTATTGGAGCTATTTATTTACTTATTTGTGTATCTATTTATTTATGCATTCATTCATTTATTACTATATCTACTCATTGATTATGCATTTTATAATAACGGGTGAGCAATTTTTTTCTATAGGCTCAGCCCCATGGGGGCTTACCTGTTTTGCCCCATGGCCCCTGGTATTCCCCTGCCATCTCTGCCCAGCCCCTGTAGTATTTCCTTCAGCTGGGGTCGGAGAAGTTAGACCGCTGAGCCACTGACCCATTTCTGCACTCCAGTGTGGTCGGAGGGCCCGTGCATGAGCAGTAGTTCTTTTGGGTTTGCGGTTTGCCTATGGGTGAACAGATGCCACTCTGGTGCTCTGGATCCCGTTCTTTAGCTAATCAGGGACCAGAGACCTGGAGGAGGCATCCAAAAATTGGCCTCATGTTTAAAAACAGCACCTATCAGCATTGTTGATGGGGGGGCACATGGGAATATTCATTAGGGCTTCATGAACATTAATGAGCCTGATTGCTAATCCAGGGAACAGTGGTTATCAGAGTTAGCGACATGTAAATGGCACAGCCTGAACATGTATTTGAGCAGTCACTTGGCAAGGGGTAAAGTCTGCTTCAGACTCAGGGGGGGACTGTGTTTGAAAACTGTTTTAATTGTCTACCAGAACACTGAAAATATAGGGCAGCGTAAAAACTGTGTTTTGTACTGAATAATAGCCGCCATCTTGGTACTTGCCAGTCGGCTATCTAGGGCCCCAAAAATTATTTGTGATACCTTATGGGAAGAGGTGTGAATCAATTTCAGGCCCCAAAAGGCTAATGTCAATCGATAATCGAAATGGGCTAATGAAAAGTAATATTTATGATTGATGACCGGAATTGGACAATCAGAGAGCAGGATTTTGCGGTGAAATCCCAGGGACTGTGGGCAGTTTGGGCAGTGTTTGTTGGGCTCCTCTTAATTCAAGAAGGGATCAGGCTGTGTATGTGTCAAGGGAGAAGGTCTTTCTCCAGGCTTTGGTTTGGCAAAGCGTTCCAGTGTTTGGAGGGTCTGAAGAGGACTTTATTCTAGTGGAGATATTGTTGTGAAGCTGTTTCTGAAGATCTGAGACTTTTTGGGTGAAAAGTTCCTGGCAGTGTGAGAGTATCAGGATTTTGCAGTGAGCCTGCATCAGTATGAGGAAAACCCCTGAGGCAGTGAAAGGGGGTGATTGGAACTGTGAGTGCCAGACAACATGGGCACTGCTCTTTGAAGCGGAGGACATTGGAAGGAAAAGGGTTACAGGTGTCCAGTGTTACAGGAGCCTGTGGTCTGCTGAAAGCCAGCTGTGAAAAGGTGGAAATTTGTATTAAAGACTGAAATCCAATAGCCAAAATCCAGGGGAAAGGTGGAAATCTCTGAGAATTTGTCTTGCTGCACTCCGGTGCTGTTTGCTTTGGCCAAGGGAAAAGTGGTATCTGAGATTATTTACAGCTGCAATCCAGAGTAAGGTAGGGAACTTGTTAACCCCTTTCAAGTGAGGCAGACTGGGATGCAGGGGGCCACAAGCATGTGGCTGAGTGCTAGTGCACTCTAGGCCCATATAAGTGAGCCTGGCTGTGGAGCCACTCCTGGGCCTGGCTGTTTGAGGCCTGGTAGGCCTCGTACTTGGAGCTTTGCAATGGTCCTAGGACCAGGCTGAAGGGGACAAGTGGCCATACCTTCAAGCAAGTCCAAGGCTGTTCCAATGAATCCTCACTGCCCATCTGCTTGTTGCCCGCTGAGAGTGATTGGTGAAACCCGAATTGCCAGAGCCCACTTTGCTAGTGACCAAACCCCCATTTCAGGACCATGAGTACCCAGAGCTTGCCCTGTTAAAAAAGGGGAGAAATGGTAATAAAACTGCTAGCACTTCAGAAAGAATTATTTTGAGAACCCCAACGCTGGACAACCCGTGGCACCGAACAGGACTGCCAAAAACTGGGTACCCAGTCAGAACATAGCGGGATTCACTGGTACCAGTGGAGGTGGGTTACCGTATGTTTGGGCCCACAGGCTCTGTTAATTCAAAAATAACCAAACCCTTTGTAGTCACAGATATCCTGTTCCTGGTACCCCTTTCCATAGCCCTCCCCCCCTTTAATAATAAAGCTGTGGTTTGTTTGTTGCAAGTCCTGTGTGGTGATCAAGTTCTTGGTAACAGCTGTTAAGTTTATATATTTTACAGTACTGGGGTACAAGATAGAATTTATTGTGGGGGGTGATTGGAAGAGGAGGTGGGTAGGTACAGCATCTCAGGGGGTTGTACCAGGCAAACACCTGGCCCACTGTTTCTCTTCTCTGGGTGGAGGCACCGCATTATTTTCTTACCAATTTGGAATAGAACCCCTGAACACCACAGTAGCAGGACCCAGGGCACTTAACCTGTATGGTAGTCAACAGGCAGGCATAGCAACCCATTGGCACAAGGCACCTGGGCTACACCATAATAACTGGCTGGTTATTATGGCAAACATGTGCTGCCTCAAACTCACGCGCTGAATGTAAAAGTGTGAGCATGAGCCATCTTCTAACAGCCATGCAGTGGCTAACAATGAACAACTGCGCTGGGGCTGTCAGAAGCTTCATGCTCACTGTGTATATTTAGGCTGAAAATGAACCACTACAGGAGCTGACCCACTGGCACAGCAGCAAGGCATCCACTTGCAGTGCCAACATTCTGGGTTCGGGGACAGACTCAGGAGCTGGAGGGCCAGCGGGGGGGAGGATGGAGCATCCCAGAGACTGCTCTCCTTCTCTGAGGGAAGGGGAGTTGAGTGTTTGGTGCATTGTGGACCTCTGGCAGAGGCTGGGGGTACCACTGCAACCAGCACCACATGTCAGGGGGGCGGGGTGGATGCTAGGCATTATTGCATGTCCTCACCCTGGGGGATTCCTGCAGCAAGAAAAAAGGCCAGTCCCCACGCATGATGCTGGCTTTGCCGCCATCCCCCTGCCTACCCATGTCCACTGGGGGGGTCCCGCTTCTGTGGTCCCAACCCAGGGGTCCTACCAATCCAGTGTCCATTGGGGGGTGGTGCCCACCTGGTGGCACTGCATGGGGGGGGATAAGCCTGGGTATGGGGGAACAGTGGGCGGAGCAGAGATGAGCCTCCTGGGGGCCAGGCAACAACAACAAAAAATGAACTGCTGCACTAAACATCATAATTGCCCTAATCTCAGTACCATTTTCTCCCCCAACTTCCTCTCCTAGCACCTTTTCTCCCCCCAGCTTCCTCTCCACGATTCATACACTTAACGATAATCTCCACGGTGACGACGTCACTTGACAACAGTCCAAGGCTAAAGAAAACCGGAAGAATGGGGGGCAAAATACTACACATTTTTTAATATTTTCAATACATCTTTGAGATTTTTTTTCAAAGAATAATATATAGGGACCACTATGCCACATACAGTGCAGTTCAATGGCTCTTTTTCTCCCATTAAAAAAAAACGTATTTTCGAGTGGTTCATACCAATTTGTACTCTGTACCTGTTGCAGGTCCGAGTCTGTGTGCCTCACTTTGCTGTATAATTCAGACTACAATTCCTTTCAATTAATAAGGTATTTCTAGTAACTCCTCTTAAATTCCTCTTTTCTTACCCCTATATCCAAAAGTCTACATAAAGTCACCATAATCTGTCTGGAAAAAAATTCTTCACAAGTAGTTATAAAAAATAAACAATGGGGTGGTGGGAATACTCGAATTTAATGCACACCCTTGGTGTGGGATACTTTTATAAAGCCCTTGACCTTCACTCTTTGGGTTTGTGTAGTATCCCACCCCGAGGGTGTGCATTAAATTCTTGTAATGTACACCACCCCATGCACTATTATCTATGTCATTTGCATGGCCCTCTAAGCCACTGGGGAAGGGTGCCCAAAATAAAAACTGTCTTGTCTTACATTGTTGTTACTAGGGATGCACGGATAACCAACCCGGTGAACTGATCTGGTCAGATCTCAGACTTTTGTGACCATATCCAACCCTATCGGATACTGGGCTGGTGTTTAATCCAGTCGAGTTTACCTCTGTCCCCTTGTAATTCCAAATCCAGTACCTTGCTCACAAAAGCACGTATCCTGGATTTTAGGGAGGCAGACTTTGGGAAAAAGGGGAGATACTTGAAAGAGGCATTAAGGAGAATGGGGCAGGAATCAGGGGTTGAGGAACAGTGGGCAGTATTTAAATTGGGGATTACAGGAGCAACAGAATTATGCATTAAGCAGGTTAGCACGAGGAAAAGGAAGAGGAGGCCATTATGGTTTTCCAAAGAGGTTGCAAAGAAAGTGAAAGCCAAAAAGATTGCATTCAGGCAATACAAAAAGACACAGGCAGAAGGGAATAGGGAGAAGTACCAGGAGATGCAAAGGGAGGCAGGGAGGTCAGTAAGGGAAGCCAAAGCTCAGACAGAAGAACACATTGCAAAATCAATGGGTAGAGGGGACAAAACCTTTACAGGTAGATAAGTGAAAAAATAAAAGCAAAGGGAGAGATAGTAAGAGTGAAGGGGGAGGATGGAGGCCGCATGGAGGATGACAACAGTAATTCTGACATATTGAACAAGTATTTCTGCTCAGTTTTTACTGAGGAAGTGGAAGGTAATGGGTTTGAAGGGAGTACAAGGGGTAAGAATGGTGCAGAAATGGACACAAGTCCCTTTACACGAGAAAGGGTCCTGAAAGAACTGGAAGTAATAAGAGTTGATAAAGCAATGGGGCCAGATGGGGTGCACTCCAGTGTCATTAAAGAACTAAGAGAGGTGGTGGCTGAACCTCTGGCTATCCTGTTTAGCCGATCACTGGAAACAGGGGAAGTACCCAAAGACTGGAGGACAGCAAATGTAGTCCCCTTATACAAAAGTGGGAAGAAAGAGGAAGTGGGGAACTACAGACCAGTCAGCCTCACCTCGGTAGTGGGAAAGATCATGGAAGCACTACTGAAGGAGAGGTTGGTGGAACATCTGGTTGTCAATGGACTACAGGACCCAAGGCAGCATGGTTTCACCAGGGGGAGGTCATGTCAGACCAACCTCATTGAATTTTTTGACTGGGTGACTAGGGAGGTGGATCAGCGAAGGGTAGTGGACATGGCCTATCTGGACTTCAGCAAGGCCTTTGACACTGTGCCACATAGAATACTGTTACACAAACTGGGGAATATGGGTGTGGGCAGAACAGTAGTGGGGTGGGTAGGTAACTGGCTGGGCGGCAGGACACAGAGGGTGGTGGTAAATGGCTGTCACTCCACAGAGGGAAAAGCGCCCAATGGGGTACCACAGGGTTCTGTGCTGGGACCGGTCCTATTCAACACCTTCATCAGTGACATTGTGCAGGACCTAGAAGGCAGAATTTCACTGTTCGCTGACAACACAAAGCTCTGTAACAGAGTAGACACACCAGAGGGGGTAGATAGAATGAGAAGGGACCTGCAGAAACTTGAAGAATGGTCAGGGGTGTGGCAGTTGGAATTCAATGCAAAGAAGTGCAAGATAATGCATATGGGCACAAAAACCCTGGAATAATATATCAGTTGGAGGGTGAGGATATAGCATGCACCAAGCATGAAAGGGATCTTGGGGTTATCTTCTCTGATGACCTCAAGGTTGGGAAACAGTGTGACAAGGCAGTAGGAAAAGCAAATAGGATGCTGGGATGCATAGGCAGGGCCATCACCAGCAGGAAAAGGGAAGTCATAATTCCACTATACAAGACACTAGTGAGGCCCCACCTGGAGTACAGTGTACAGTTCTGGAGACCTTACCTACAGTACGCAAGGACATAGACAGGGTAGAGAAGGTTCAGAGGAGGGCAACAAAGATGGTACGTGGATTGCATCACAAGTCCTATGAGGACAGGTTGAAGGAATTGAATATGAACTCCCTAGAGGAGAGGAGGAAGGGGGCATGATAGAGACATACTAGTATCTTACAGGGAGGAACAAGGTGCAGGAATACACTAGAGGGCATGGGATGAAGTTGGAGAGAGGACAATTCAGAGGAAACATGAGGAAGAATTTCTTCACAGAACGGGTGGTAGACAAGTGGAACACCCTGCCAGAGGAAGTGGTGGGGGCTGAAACAATCATGGGATATAAGAATGTATGGGATAGACATAAAGGAACTCTGGAGGTCAGGGGTAAGGGGCAACAGACTTCTAGGAAAACATAAACTGAACTTACAAGCTCAAATGGGCAGACAGGGTGGGCCATAGGCCCTTGTCTGCCGACACTGTCTATGTATCAATATTTAAGGTTAAAGTCCAACAGTTTAAATCATAGGTTAAGCCTCTGAGGGGATCTACACTGCCTCTTTTAGGATAATGCCTTTGAAGAGTCACACTGGCAGGCTCTGATACTTTACCTTTGTGGTTCTTCAGCATTCTCAAGATGTGACTCTGGAACACCTACTGGATTTGATTCTGCAGGCACATTACTAGTGGACACTGTGATGGTGGTGGCATGGGTTTGTGCAAGTTTACCAGGCATTGTTTCTTATAGACAAGTTTCTAAGAATCGATCAATGTGTCAGTAGCAGACCACATCCAGCCCTACTTTCCCTGAATAGGATAGTGGACATTTCTAAGATTTAATGGTCTCTGGCAGCCAAGTTTGCAACTGATAGTTCCTTGCCAATACATCTTGTCCAACAACAAAAGTCAACAAAAAGTGCTTGCCATTGTGCCATTTAATCAAGCTGCTTGTTCTACTCAGCTTGTTGGAGGTTTTGTCTAAGTAGACCTAGATGTGATCTTAAATGTAATCCATTCCTTGCTAAAAGCAATGATGAGAAAGCTTTGCAGTGAGCATCATTTTATTTTTATTTAGATCCAACAGCCTCAAAGTAAAAATAACTTTGTACACCCAGACTTGAAGTCAACCTTTCTTAGGTGTCCTTCTGGATATGCCACAACAATGACCTCCTTAGTTGCCTGATTAGGAGAGGTCATACTACCCTCTGTCCATGTGATCTTCTTACTTGTCTCAGACCTGATCCACCAGATAATAGTAACAAAATTTTAGCTGCACTTAGTCAAACGTAGCCAGTCAGCAGTCTTCCACCCACCAAACCCCACACAACAACCACACAGTTACTTGTTGGTCTTCCTGTGCTTTAGGTTGCTACCCAACTACCCATCTCCCACCTGGTTGTAAACTATACCATTTATGCCTAATGGGAGCTCTCTCACACACAGTCCCTTGGTACCTTAGGTGTTGAATGGGTGCAGGATGGCCCAAGGTATGCAGTGGGTTGGCTGACCTTGGAGCCCTTTAATTTAGAAATGAAACAGATTAATTTGCACAAAACCCAAAGGCCATGCAATTACTAAAATGGATTTAAAACCTATGACAGTGAAGTATTAGTTATCCGGGCAGATGGCCAACTTGTCAATGAACTACAAGCAAACAGTATTTCCCTGAGGCAGGGTAAGCCCTGATGTTATTCAGTTTCCAAACCGGAGGGCACCTTCTCTCTGCAGGCTTCTTGTGCTGTAATTTCCCATGTTGCCTCTGGTTCAGTCAGGCACTCTCCTCAGGTTCACTTCACATTTCATAGGGGCAGGCTTTTGGGCTTCTCTCATGACTGGCTGCTGGCTCTTTCATCCTTTCTTCTCTGTCTCTTGACCACTGAGGCCATGTACCAACCCTTAAGTTTTGGCTTCTTAGCCCTCAAACCAGTGGCAGCCTGACACCTAGATATAGCACCTGCTTATTAGACCTTGATCAGCAGCCCTGGATTTCAGTGTCTTACTCTGTGTCATCTCCTCAGCATCATCACTCATTCTGGCTCACACATACAGTAGTTGTCACTGTCTTCCTTTCCAAACCTCAGCAGCTTCCTTCTCTGTATGTTTTGAGGCACAATACCCACCGTGGAACAGCTCACCCTCTGGAACAGACAGCAGGTCCAGCCCCACTGTGATCACTCTCAGATCTGAAAAACTCCAGCACAGTTCCCTTTTTGTATCACAGTCTGAAACCAGCTCCCCTTGGTTCACACTTTTGTCACTCTATAACCACAAAGTCTTAATCACTATCTTTCCCTCTTCCAGATGCCTCCATGAGCTTGCTATAAGCCCCCAGCCCCTTGTTTGACTGTTAGGGGTCAGTCACAGAGATGATGGTGTCCATGAAGACTGGGGGCACTGATCCTAAACTGGTGATCAAAGAGCGTTTCTGCCCACCCCCAAGATCTGGTGGCAGGGGTAGGCAATGTCCTCTGGTGGCAATGAGTTGGCGGCAGCCACCCACCTTGATGTGAAGCTGAGGTGCTGCAAACCACAAACAGCATGGTTCCAACATGCATGGGAGGCAACACCAAACTGCAGCTCCTGCTGTGTTCTGTGTTCTCCTGCCAGTTCCCCACCAGCACACTTCAGTTCCTGGGGTCTGGGGAGGCAGTCTGCAGCTGTGATGGGACAAAACAGTTCCTGAATCCACCTCCAGGTAAGCTCAAATTTAAGAGTTGTTGCACTGGTATCAGATCTTTTGTTTACTTTTAAATTTTAATGTGATATCTTATGTGTGTTTTGTAATGTTGATATGTGATTTTATAATAACCGTTCTGATTCTTCAAAATGGTTGAACAATAAATTTGAATTGAATACTTCTAAAGGCCTCACAATCTTTTTAAAGAAAATGCTGGAAATAAAGCAGATTATAAAACAGTGACAGGACATGGAACAATCTGATTGCTTGACAAACAAATATGCTGAAGTGATAAGTTAATGGCTGGAAACCTTCATGTTTAATAAAACAATCAGTACATCAATTGCAAAAACAGTAACACAATAAAAACATTTCAGATTTACATTAAGATTAAAGTGTGCCAGGAATTGAGTTACCTACTTTAATCTCACCTTAAGGGCAAAAGATGCTTGCTCAGCTTTGGATCGTGTCTCATGAGCCCTGTAGGGATATCCTTCTTGGGAGAGATTAAATGATGGTAACCCAATCCGTGGTTGTGCCTTAATGGGTATTCAGTTACTAAGTACTTTAGATTATATACCTGCTGTTCATTGTACTAGTTCTACTATTTATTCTGTAAAATGCAAGATTTCTGTAATGTGAGAAGTAGAACCAATGCAATAAAATTTAACTGAATTAATTATAATGCTTAATAATTGTCTCAAAGAGAATGCCTGACCATCTCGAGTTTTAAATCTGAGCTCAAAACTTATTTGTTTTACAAGGCTTTTTCTGAAGGTTTTTAACATTTTAAATGTATGTCTATTCTGATTATTCTGTTTGTTCATTTTATTGTACAGTACCTTGGTATCTGAAAGGCACTTAAAAAATAAAGTTTACTTACTTACTTACTCAAACCACCGTCCCTCATTAAATAAGGAAACTGAGCAAATTTGTTTAAATATGTGTAACATCTGTTCTGTGCATCCTCTATGTGTGTGAGTGTGTGTGCATTAGAGATGCAGCAAATTTAAATTCCACCAGCAAAGTGCCCGTGCAGTGGCACTTTGCGTTGGTGCTTCGCTATGCAGAATAACTCAAAGAAAAGGCTAAATTTGCCTTGTGATTATTACTTTGCGTTGTCATTCTGCCTTAACACGAAGTATGGTGGCGTGACAACAATATTGGTAGCACCCCACACACAGACACCAGAATTAATGTGCATCCCTAAAGTGCTACTGTCTTGTGTCCGGAAAACTCCCCAGTGCTGTCGAAGTGAAATGAGAGCGTAACAAGAAATGCAAAGTCTCCCAGAATTAATGGCTCACTCAGTCATGTGTGCAGTGGTCACACACACAGAGTCACCAGAATTAATGTGTACCCCAAACTGCTACTGTCTTGTGTCCAGAAAAGTCCCCAGTGCTGGCGAAATGCTACTGTCTTGTGTCCAGAAAAATTCCCTAGTTCTGATGAAGTAAAATGAAAGAGTAACAAGAAATGCAGTCTCCCAGAAGTAATGGTGCACTGCAAATGCACAGACAAATTGAGATTGTGCTGCACACTCAAGAGATTCATACTAAAAGGTGCAACAACACCTAACCAGTGCTCATGAGTCACAAATCCAAGACTGGAAAGGAATACCTTTTGCCAGCTGGGGGATTAGTGAATGGTGGTAACAATCTGCTACCAGTAAAGATACCACAAAGCAGTACAAAAAATTCATGCAGAAGTGGTGGCTAGCAGGTTCACACTGCTGCAATTAATCTGGAATAATAAAAGGTGTCTGCTGCACCACAACAATCAACAAAAAATGTCAAGAATTATTGAAAATATTACTGTGCGTACATTAACACAGTTATACAAGAGAAATATCACCAACACAGAAAGAACTGTCTTTTTCTCCAAGTTAATCTACCTACACCACAGATACGCCCCTCCCTCAAAGCACACTTTCACTGTCTCTCAGTACACAGATTGAATGTTGTACATTAACATTCAAAATCCATACACAAACAATAAATGTTCTATGATATGAGCACAGGAGGGTTTCCTACAATTGATGAACTAAAATTTCAGCAAAAAATTATTCAAAAATGCTTTTTAACTGCTTTTAGAAGGTTTGAATCACAGACAGCTCTCAGAGCAACTGTGTCCTACAGCTTCCTACACACACTACCCCGAAGTGAGGCTGTGCAGAACAATCTTGAGCAGTGGTTCTCAAATGGTGTTACCAGCCTCCCAAGGGAGGCCCCAAATTTTTCCCGGGGGGGCCCAGTCAAGTCTGAGAAAGTACAGTATTGAAATGTTAAGTTTTGGCTGTTTTGTGTGAAAGGATAAAACAAACTAAGTATGCATAATTGCAGGTGAATTTCTTTACTTATGCACAAATTTGTGACCAGGAAGTCCCCATTGAGCCAAAGCTTGTTTATAGGTGTGTATTCATATGTAAATTAATGCCTGGGAAGCCATGCTGAGTCAAGGCTTGTTCTACAATAGGTGTTTTTATGAAAATTAGTGACTAGGAAAAGTACACTGTCAAGGCTCATCTCTATAGTAGGTGTTTATATGTAAATTAGTGACTGGGAAAGGCACAGTGAGTCAATGCATTTTTTCAGGTGTGAACTGAGGTTAAGGGTACAGGAAGTTGCTTAACAACAGGGTAAGAGAGGGAGAGATGTAGTGGTTAGGTTGGTTGTTCCAGATAGAGAGGAAATTATGTTTAAGGTAAAGAATGGCCTTACAGTATATCCCCAGTAGTTTCATTATTGTTCCCTAGGTTTCTTAATCCTAGTAGCATCAGGTGTCAGACTAAATTTACCTATGAAATTCCATTGTTTCGAACTGCTTTTGGCCAGAGATCAACCTTATACAGGGCTCCTTTGTTTTTTAATTCATTACCTGTCGATATTATAGAAAGCATGACAGTGTGGTCCTTTAAAACTAAACTAAAATACTTGATGTTGAATAATAATATTTGCACATGCTCATGTTAAATAATTGTTTTTTTTTTTGTGTTTTTTGTTTCTTGTAATTTTGTATTATTTTTAAATGTTTTGATTGTGTGTAATGCTATGTATGTTTAAGTATGTTTTGTGACTTGTTGTGGGTGAAAACGGGCAGTTTTGCTCATCCTGCTTACAAGTATAAAAAATAAAAAATGAAATGAAACACAGTAACAAGGGCCAAAGAGTCAGAAAAAAGGAGTGACAAATATAACCTGGGGTGTCGGGTTAGGGGTGGAGAGCAATACATTGAATACAAAGAGAATATACTCAGTCAACTTTATTAGTTTGACTTTATTCCTGGTGTACTGTGCAAAGTAGGATTTTTTTTCTGTCGGGAGATCCAAGTTTTTTTTCCAAATTTGAGGGAGGCTTGAAATCTTTTTCATCACTTTGGGGAGGCTCACTATCACAAAGTGTGAGAACTAATGATCTAGAGCCCATGTGACCTGACATCCCACGAATCACTGCAAAATTCGCCCTTGGAGCTTAAAAACAAGGCGAAGTGAGGAGAAGTACATTGTTTTCAATGTACTTTGTCTTAAAATTGGTGGAGTAGTGGATTGGAAAGGTAAAGTAACACAAAGTCATTGCTTTCAATGGACTTTGCGTTACCCATTATAACGTGAATACACCACGTCGCGTTGCAGAGCACTCCGCAAATTTGCCTTCACTCTGTGAATCACTCCATGGAGTGAATTGAGGCCACTTCACCCATCTCTAGTGTGCGTGTGTGTGTGTGTGTGTGTGTGTGTGTGTGTGTGTGTGTGGGGGGGTTTGAAGCTAAAACATAAGATGGTGATATTTCTGGTTTCATAGTGAAAACACAATGTGATAAGAGGCAGCTTTTATGCCTTTAGATGTCATCTGTTTTCTTTTCAGTTTATATGCTATACTTCGATGTTTTGACAATTTTACTATTTAAATAATTAATCTAATTTTGATTGCCTTTTTAACTACCCTGAATTCCTCTCACCTCAGAAACAGCTGGCCTCAGTTTTTGTACCGATGGAACATTCTCTGACATCAGTCACACCATTGCAGGCAATTCAGATGACATGCATGGATAGTGGAACTGATGTCATAGAACATCTTGGAAAGATGAAAAAAAGAGCAGTAGATGATGAAGTGAGAAGAACAAAACTGATTTAAGGGCACTAAAAATCTAGATTATTAGTTCATCAAAAAATGTTTCAAGCATGTCAGAATACTTGATTGACATGGAAAGGTAAAAGGGGGAAGGGATGTTTAGTGTAAAAGTGTTTTCTCATCACCTGGGTGTAACATCCCACTTTCAGTAACTGGGGATGCATCAAATGCATTAATGTGTATGGGCACATATATTGAAAAAGAATGGATTTGCTGAATTCTGGGCGTTGGAGCCAAAATCAACAAAAAGCAATCATAAGTTGTTCTCATGGCTCCTTCAAAGGTATTTCACTGACTATTTAAACATTTATACCAAGGAAATTTGTAGGTACATTGAGACACACACACACACACATATATATATCTACAGTATATAGCTCTCATACACATGGCATTTAGGCAAAATGTGTGTAAAAATACCGATGGACATCTGACATACAGCATTTATTTTATTTCCGTACATTGGGACAAGCATAACGCAGGGGCAGAGATGAGTCATCATCTTGCATTATTACTAGTGAGATTGTGACTGGATGAGGAGAGCCATGATTGCAAATGCCGGCTGCACCAGGAGCTTCAGAGATTTTCATGACTGGTGAGGTAACTACATGCTGCATCTTACAGAGTGACTGCAGGGGGAATCTGTGGAGTGAAGCCCCGATCTGTGAAGCAGTTGAGGCTTCAATTAAGCTAGTAGACCTCCTTTAACCTTACAATCTCATCCCTGGCCTTCCTCATTCACTTATATGTCTAAAAAAAAACATTGTGCCTTTGCGCTGTTTGCTACTTTCCTTGTTCCTCTCTGTTTCCCCTACTAAACCTCACTACCCTCCTCCCTCTGCATCTCCTTATACCTTCTGGATGGTACCCTTTTAGCCCTTACCTTTTTGGCCACCTCTTTCAAGAACTATATTGGTCTCTTTTTCCTCTTGCTTGTTGTTTATTTATTTATTTATGTATTTATTTATTTATTCCAGTCTCGGGTTATGAACCCTTGAGCTGGGAGCTCATTTACAAAGGTTCCACGTTGGTCAGTAAGCAATCAATAGGTACATACAGGTTACATACAAGGGTTTCATAACAAGTTTCATTGGTGGTACAAATGTGAATATGAGATTCAGGCAAACACTAGGTACATGCAGGTTACCATCAAAGTTACAGAGCAAGTTATGTAGTTGGCTCAGGCATGATTATGAGATTCAGACATGGCTTTAGGTTGTAAATGGTTGTACAGAAAATCAAGGAAGAGTGTTTCACTATGCAGGAGGCAGAAGGTCCTCCAGTGGAAGGTAACAGGCAGTGGGGGGTGGGGAGGACCAGACAGGACTGAGGCCCATTGTCAAGGGTGAGGTAGTTGAGATGCAGTGAGGGAGGAAAGTTTAGGACCAGAGTAGGGGGATGGAGCAGGTGCAAGGGAGTGGAGCTAGGGATGGAAGTATGGAGGAGAGGGGGGATTAAGGAGGAGGGGGGATAATGGGAGACAAGGTGAGGGTGGCTAAGAGAGACTGGAGGAGGTTAGAGTAGTAGGTAGGTATCTGGGTTAGGTAATGGCATCTGATTGGACAGAGATAATTTCTGGGGCATACAGGTAGGTAAGAAGTGCAGGGGGAGATCCGGGCAGGACCTTGATGGAAAACTGAAGTTATAAGGGGCAGGTGCACCTCATGCGGCTAGTAAGGTGTGTGTAAAGCATCGACCTGAAAGGCCCAATTCTGGATTCAGCAATTAGCCCACTCAGAAGGGAGTTTAGCAGGTGAGGGGCTCAGTATACAAAAGACCTTTGGCCCAAGGAGGTGTGACAGAATGGCACCTTGAAGGAGTTGGTGAGTGTTCCTCATGTTGGATGAGATGGTGCAGAAGGTGTAATCATTGTTGCTCACTTGTTTGATGCAGAGGTTTGTGACCTTTACTATGTCCTCATTTAGCTTCACCCATTGTTCCTTCACCCCACCCAGGCCATCTCCCTTGCCAGGTCGTCTCTGAGGGATTCCTCATCTTTATAAATTTTGACCTTCTGAAATCCAGCACCCTCACCCTTATGTGGTTCAATTCTACAGCTGTCCTTATATCAAACCACACTGTATGGTGATTACTGGTCCACAGGTGGTATCCCATCTTGACGTCTGCAATACTGTCCCTGTTAGTGAGTACCAGGTCCAGTGTTTCCCCATCAGGAGTGGGTTCACTGACTAGTTGCCTGAGAAATGCCCCCTGCAGACAGTCCAGGACATCCCTGCTTCTAGGTGAAGCTACTGCTGGGAAGCTCCAATGCACTTCTGGCAGGTTGAAGTCCCCCACCGTCAGCACCTCTCCCTTTTCTGTCATCTTGCCAGTGACTTCCATCAGTTCCTTATCTAATTCCTTACCCTGTGCTGGAGGTTTGTACAGCACTCCAGTGAAGAGTGGCTCCATTCCCCATCTCTAGGATGATCCACAGTACCTTTGTCATCCCCCTTTGCTCTCTGTGTCTCCACTGATTTTATGCTTTCCCTCACATAAAGCACCACACCCTCTTTTTTCCTTCCCACCCAGTTCTTCCTAAAAAGATTATAGCCTAGCGTGGCCATGTTCTAGTCATGGTGTTCACTGCACCACAACTCTATAATGGCCACAATATCCAGTTTCACCTCTGCCTTGATTGCCTCTAGGTCCAGAATCATTATTTCATAAACTTCTAGCGTTCGCACAATTGGCCTTCTAGATTTTGTTTACACTCCTTTTTCCTTTTGCCTCCCTCTTTCCTCACTCTCTTTTCTTTCCCTCTTTCCCTCTTTATCTACACTACCCTACTTCCTTTATTAATTTGCACCCTGGGGGATTCCTCTCCCCTTGGATTCTCCTTACTCTCCACTTCAGCCTGTGAGGGGGCAGTTTCTGCCTCCTTGACTCCTTCCGCTGCCCTCCTTGACTAGTTTAAATGTTCATCAAAGTAACATTTAAACTGTCCACTGAGGACTGCACTTCCTCTCTCAGATGGATGCAAGCCATCACCCCTTATAGGCACTTATCCTCCCAGGTGAGTCCTTAGTCTCCAATATACTGAACCCTTTCTCTCTGTACCATTCCTTCAGCCATGCCTCTGCCCCACCACCCCCACTCTTCCAGAGACCACCATAGTCCAACTGTTCCTCTTCCCTGGCATCCTCTGAGGTAACAGTGGCAGTCTTGGTGGCCCCTGGGTGAAAGACAAGGTCCTTTGAATCCTGGCCAACTCAGCCTGGAGTCTAGTGACCTCCTCTCTCAACCCCCAGAGTTGTGTACAGATGAGGATGCACCACAGTCTCCAGCAGGTCTCTGAAAACTGCCGCACCACAGTCACTGCACTACACAACTCCCAGCAATCTTGCCTTTTATTCTCTTACTTTCTCCTATCTGACTAGTACTCTTACACTAGAACCAAATATATGGAGTACTTCCTACACATCCCTTACTCCCTTAACCTTGCATAAATATGATATACAAAAAAATAAATATCTGTTTCACTTGTATCAAATCTTACCATTATCCAAATGTTAATAACAAGTCTCAATATTCTAGAATTCAGTGGGCTGCTACTTCAGGTGTCCTATTAGAACCAGAACACCATGCCAGAAAAGCTGTTTCTCAGCAACAGTTGGATTCTGGATAAGTATTGCTTTGGAAAAAGCTTATTTTTAAAACAATAAGAACTCAGCAGCCCAGAAGGCCCACTAAATAGTGAAAAACAAAATTGCAGTCCCACATAATTAACAGACCACCACAGCACATGCCATCTAGTGTCATTGCCCTTGTAGTGTCCTTAAGGATGTTTACATGGCTTAGAACTAGCAATCTAACCCAGGACACTCAAACAAAAACTATTAATTTCCCTTGGAAAGGAAATTCACTACTTGGTGACAAAACAGAGGCTTCCATGAAAAAGGTGGATGAATACAAAACCACCTACAAGAACACTGAGAAAGAAAAGGCCTCCACTTTCTGTAGGCCTTATGAAAGGGAAGGTAATGGTAGGGGATACTTCCCCCATGCTTATATCTCCTATGACTACCCTCTAGAGAGGGGTTACCATAGGGGTAAGTGTAGAAGGGGCACCAGGTGTGCAGCTGCACCACCAGCCTCCAATGCCCAAGCAATGCAAAACCTCTAACAAGTCTGCACAGGCTGCCCATCCATAGGGCAGGAAGTCTGACTCACTATTTCCAGGACTGGGAAAAAAATAACTACAGACAAGTGTGTCCTAGGAGTAGTCAGTAAAGGTTTGTCCTTGTGTGGTGATAAAATCCAACTGAGTGCTGACCATGAAGATCACCTATCTCAGCTGCACACCCAGCACTGTCTCAAGCAGGTGGACTGGTGAGACAATGCTGTGGTTCAAATGGGGTTGGTTGGATTTATTTATTTATTTAGTCTTTGTTGACCGGGTAAGTGCACTAGTCAAATCCTGCCTATTTTCAGGCACGATCCAGGGAAGGGGGATACAGATGAATGCCAACTGACCTTGAAACAGATTAAGCTGTTGGTGGTATTTTTAGTGAATGAGGGAAATTTGGCCAGGACACCGGGGAAATTCCCCAACTGCATTGCTGGCAGTAGGGGGCCGTTATGACGGTGAGTTTGATCAGTTGGTGGTCAGACCTGGTAGAGGATGGAAGCAGCAGCAGAGGAAGTGCGGGGAAACTCCCGTCGCAAGTACAGGTGAACAGTATGGAGGGAGAGCAGTCGGCACTGATTCCAATTATGGAGGAAAGTGAAGTGTTTCTATCCATGGAGGATGTATCTGGTTCAGTAATGCCAGAACTCCCTAAACTTATGACAACACATCCCAATCTTAAACTGCAACTACAGGAGCAGCTTTGTGAACTACAACTGGAGTAGGAAAGAGTTTTGAGGGAAATTTCGGCACTTGGTGCAGAGGAATCGGCTGGAATTACCTGCGAGACAGAGAATATTCCAGAGGAGCTGGTGTTACTACATCCACGAGACGAGTGGAGGGGTGAGTGTAATATGAAGATTATTGAGATGCAAGATGGACATACTATAGACATTATTGAGAAGGTAGATACGGTGGAATCAAGGCAGATTCAGAGCCAACAGCCTTTGGAAGAGTTTGAAGCAACTGCGGCATCTGAAAGCATCTGCTTGGTTGCTAAGGGAATCAGAGAAGACCCGGATGTGGCCCGATCGGAGCCCGGAGGATCCAAGCCCTTGAGAAGTAGAGTTTCATTGTCCAGGGCTGCGGGATTCGTTTTTCGTGGGATAGTACAGCCTCCCTCATTAGCCGAGAAGAATTGTGTCTTTCAAACAGACCCTAAGCAGCAAGAGGGGGTTTCAGAATTCTCTTTTCTTAAACGAGATGTATATGGACAGGAGAAAGTAGGAGAAGAGGGGAAAGAAAAAAGGGCTGCAGTGGTCTTTGCTAAATGAAACCTGGGGATACCTGTTGAAAACCAAACTGAAGATTTAACTATGGGCAAAAAGGATCAGATAGTTTTGGAGACTGTTCCTTTGAAGAAACCCTTAGTAGATGACACTTGGTCTCCAAAAAAAGCATTAAGGGAGGCTGGTTGGACATTGGAGAAAGGATCCTGGTGTCCGACACCTGACTGAGATCCAAAACTTAATTTCTCTCAGAATGAACCTGTGTGGCAACCGAAGCTACCTACTGTGGTTGCAGTTTCTGAAGGGGAGGCAGGGGGAAGCAGGACTGTTGAGATGGCCTTGCAGGTAGATCCTTCCATGGTTGATTCTAATTCTACTTTTACCCTGGATGTAGAAGTACAACCAGGGGAAAATGGGCAGGAGAGTCCAGTCACAGAGAAACCCTTGATGTCAGACCTCTTTGCTAAAATTAAAAAAAAAGCAGCCCCTAGCAGGAATGCGGTCCGTTTAAGATACAAAGAGGGTCTGGAGGTTAGACCAGACAGGTTATATGTGGGGAAATGTTTGTTAAAGGAATCTTTGCATTTTTCGCCCAGGGAGGTATTTGCATTTATTAACATATCTGGGGAGGATAATTTCGATGTAAGTTTTCGTTCAGCTTATGCACTAGACCTTTTTTGGGAAAGATACAACCAGGTGAAATTTTCACCCATATGGACACCCTTTTAGGTCATTCCTTTGACAAAACCATTAATAAAATGTGTTACCATCATGTTCCGAAATGAAGGAGTTCATGTGGACGACATTTCATACTAGTGTCTCAAAAATGTGAAATATTGAGTCTGCCAGAGGCTATATTAGATTCAGAGCAATTCTGGACTGGGGGATGGAGATTTAAAGTTAAGTTAAAGCAAACAGAAAAAGGGATTGAACATATCCCAAACTCCTTTCTCTTGGGAAGGAATAGAGGGGTATGTTTTTATGCAGAACAACCTCACGCTGGTTACAAATGCGAGGCCAGGACACATTTATCTAGCTCCTGTGACAAACCTCACTGTGATAACTGTGGAGAAGTGGGGCATATTGCATTTCAATGTGCTAATTTCACCAAATGTGACCTATGTGAGGGTATCGGTCATGTATTTTCTGAGTGTGAGTGGGCAGCAAAAAATAAGGCCTCACGTGGCAGCCCTGACTTGTTGATCCAGAAGACCCAAGACCTGGTCACAAATGTAGACCTACCCGATCTAGAATCAGGAGTAGACAATAATGACCCAGGAGAGCACCATGTTACAGATCCGGTACAGGGAACCAGTTCAGAAGCATTGCCTCAGAGAGCCTCTAGACCACCTCCTGGGGGGTCTGTAGTGCAGGACGAGGCAGGAGTACCTGACGTTATAAAACCCCCGGTTATGATTCCGGTAAGAAGGTCCTCTCGGAACCTGAAACCTACTAGAGGGCCTATCTCAGTAGTAATGGAAACTAGTAACCCTTTTTCGGTTTTGGCAGCTTCATGGGGAGAGTCAGAAATGGATTGGCAGGACTTAGATTCACAGCCCATGCAGCATAGTCTTCCTTCTCTCTTCCGGATATAAGAAGGTTATAAAGGGAAAAGGAAAAAAGGAGGAAAAAAGATGATTGAAATGTACATTCTCTAAATGATTGCATTTAAACTTGGTTCGATAAATGTGCACAGTCTGTTAAACTTTAAAAGGATGAGGGTGATTTATGATTATGTACATCATCAAGCTCTGGATATATGTTTTCTGCAGGAAACATGGATGTATTCTCTAGACCAGGCCAGGCTTTTCCAAAAAGAGTGGTGTTGGGGGCCAGCCTATTGGTCCTTTGGACAGCAAATGGCAGATGGTATTGGATTTCTTTTTAACTCATATAATTTTTCTTTAATTAAACTAATGGACTTAATTCCAGGATGATTGATGATTCTGGATGGAGTCTAGAAATCCCTGACGTGCCGATTTATTAATGTATATTGTTCTCAAGTTAAAGCAGAATGGGTAGCACTTTTTCAGTTGATAAAACCTTTTTGACTGACTTCACATAAGATTTTCTTATGTGGAGATTTCAATTGTGAGTTAAAGAAAGGGGGTAGTCACAGTTCAAAAGGGGACAAAAAAATTTATTGCGATTCAAATGCATTAGGGCAGTTGATAAAATCATCCGGCCTAGTTAATGGCAGTAGCTGTCAACAAAGTGGGATACAATTCACTTATCAGAGAAACCTATATACATCAACAATAGATCATATTTTCATTTCGGAAACACTTCCTTTTACATTTCACAATTTTCCTGTTTCCTTTTCGGACCACATGCTCCTTCAATGTACTGTTTGTCCTTAGGCAGCACCACTACTACAGCGGGCAAGATGGAAAATAAATGCACTATTATTGAAATGTCCTGAGGTAATAGGGAAGCTTAAAACCTTATTGATGGCAAGACTTTCTGTGGCTTTTTTGTATGATAATTTGGGAGATTGGTGGAAAGATTCAAAAGGTGATTTTTGTAAATTATTAAAAAATCTAGGGAAGATGAGGGAAAATGAGAAGTTTCTTTAGTATCTTAAATTACGACAACAATTATATTATTTTATTTCAATAGCAAATACATCCAAAGTTGATTGTTCAACCCAAATTGCACAGGTGAAACAGCAACTTCAGGAGGTGCAATACAATACAGCCAACACCCTTCAAGCTCTTTTCCAATATGGAGTAAAAAAACATCCTTCTGGGGATCCTTACGAGGTTTTTAAAAAATATAAACATAACACAACTTTAGAAGCACTTAAAAATCAAGATGGAGATATTATAAAAGAGTCAAAACACCTCCAAAAGGTTATTAAACATTTCCTTTCTGCTCATAAACCTGAGAAACCACCTAGTATTTCTACTATAAAACAGTTTTTGGAAAAATTAAAATTACCTGGATTACAAAGGCCTATAGGGCCACTTATTTAGCCCATTTCGTGAGTAGAAATTGTAAGTGCCATAAAGGACCAAAAATCAGGGACCTCACCAGGGATTGATGGACTAACTATAGAATTATATCAAACTTTTCTGGAGGAATTCTCGGAATGCTTGGAAGGGTTTTTAACTTCTTTCTAGACTCAGAAGAATTTCCAGTATGGTTTTCTGAGGGATTGTTAATTTTCTTATATAAATCAGGGGATAGATACTTATTAGAGAATTGGAGACTGCTTACGCTGCTAAATTCAGATTACAAACTTTTGGCAAGTATTTTAAACAACAGGCTGAAGCAAGTGGCGGTTACTGTTCTTTCTCCCAATCAATTTTGTGGGTTACCGGTTAAAAACATTTTTCATGTACACATGATTATTAGGGACTGGATTGAATATACTAATCTAAACAAGCTTTCTGGCTGTATTGTGTCGGTGGACCAAAAAAAAGCTTTTGATCGAGTTTATCATCCATTTTAATTTTTGGTATTATCCCATTATGGAGTACCAGAATGTTTTTTAAATTGGATTAAGGCCATCTATAAAAATACCATCATGCATCCCATAATTCAAACAGAAATTGGAGAGGGGTTTCATGTTTCGACGGGGGTATGACAAGGATGCCCACTTAGTCCTTTATTATATGCCTTTACGATTGATACTTTGTTTCAATATTTATCACAATATTCATTATGGGAGGGGAATCAGGCCCCCCCCCCCCGATTACAGAAAGTGCATGTACAGGCATATGCAGATGATTTGTGTTTGTTTTTTACAAAATATAATCAAGTGCCACAGTTTTTGAATTTTATGGTCCAATATTCAAGAATTTCGAATTCACAACTTAATACTTCCAAAAGTCAAGGGTTATTTATTGGGGTAAATCTTCCAGCTCCTATAAGGGTGCAGGGACTCAGTATTTATTCTGAGCTGATCAAGATTCTAGGTTTATGGTATAGAGCCCACAATTTTCCCAATTTGAATTGGGACAAGGTATTACAAATACAAATACAAACCATAGAAGAGAAAATTAACATTTGGAAACATTGGAAATTGTCCAAACTTAAGTGGGTACATGTTATTAAACAATTTATTATTCCAAGTTTATTATATATGGCTCAGATATTCCCAATACCAATAAAATTGGAGACAAGACTGTATAGTTTATTCTTTCAGATGGGGTGGGGAAATAGACGTAACCCCATTAAACGTCATTATACGTATTTGGCCACAAGAAATGGGGGTTTGGGGATGGTGGATCTGGTTATTTTTTTCTCTACATTATTTATAGCTTCAAATCCTAGGGGATGGTGGGGGACGTCATCTTTAAATGAAAGAATATTGATAAAACAAGTTTTAAACCAGTATTTCGCAGTTTGGTCGATGTGTCCTCCAAAACCTATTCCCACCCTAGTCCTCCCTTGTTATTTTTTGCCAATAGCTAAGAAATTATTTAAATGGGGGCTAACGGCTCAAGTGGTGAGGGATAATACAGGGACACAACTATATACTAAAGTTATGCAGCTTCTATACCTGAATGAACCGGCCTTTAAAAACTGCCCTTCAGGACATAAAAAATTGGTACTGCAGAGGTTAAATAATCCCAGACTACCGGAATACATGTGGGAACTTATATGGCTGACGGTATATGGTAGGATTGGGATGCGAGGTAATGCTAAATATAAGTCTAGGACTGAGAGAAATTGTCCATATTTAAACTGTGTAGATCAAGAGGAAATGGTAGAGCATTTTTTCTTTTCTTGTCTATATACCAAGTTTCTTTGGAAATTCCTGGCAGTTCAGTGGAAAATGAGGTGGTTAGACCATTTGGACTATGATACACTGGTTTTGGGTCAATTTGTTCACTTAGGGAAAACGTATCATATTGGGACTCTACACATCTTTTGTTGTACATTAATATATTATTTATGTCAGGCCCCATGCCAATGGGTATTATATCAGAAAAAGATGCCTTATGATGTAGTAGGCTTACTAATTCAGGGAGCCCTAGAGTGGGTATATCTTAAGGATATAGGCTTTGCATCCACCAGACAGGTGATGGACTGGTGGAAAGGATTTGCTAGATTTATTAAATATAAATAAGCCATAGGCAGGGGATTTGGTAAAAATAGGAGGTTTAGGTCTAGAGGTTTGAATTAAAGGTAGTATAAGAATTAAGAGGATGTTGGGGGGTAGGGTATGTATGAAATATAACGAGTTTAGGTTGTTCACAGAATGTAACATACTGATGAAGGTTTGTAGTGAGTTGAAATTCATCGGATGGGGCATAGGACTTGGTTTGGGGGAGAGAAGGGCTTTAAAGGGAATTGGAGGGTGGGATTTCAGTATGTGATTCTTTCTTTATTGGTGGAGGTATGACAATAATACTACATTACAATTTTTTGTTTATGAATTGTACTTATTAATTTGTATGATTTCATATAGTGAGTCATTATGTTTTTTTTTTGATGTGATTATAATAAAAACTTCCCCTACTCTTAGTAGGGGGGGGATCTTTTTTTAATACTATAATTTAATTTTGGTTTCTAAATATTTATTAAGAGGTAAGTTAGAAAATGTATGACTGTAAAACTCATTTGATTTCTTTTCTGGTTTGTATATTTTTTTTTGTGTGACTTAACACAGTTTTGTATTTATTTGGATTTATTTTACCTTATGATTAGTATATTGCTTTGTGTGATTCAACACTGTTTGTAATTATTTGTTTTTGATGTTTTTATAATAAACAATTCCCCTACTCTTTTCGATAAGTGCCATGGGATCTTTAACATCCTCCTGAACTACCACCAATCCAGGCAGATGGGACCTTGGTTTAACATCTCATCCAAAAGATGGCACCTCAGAAGTGCAGCACCCCTCTCATGCTGCACTACAGTGTCAGTACTGGTATATTAACCCAAGTGCCAGATGTGGGAACTGAACCCACAGTTCTCTGATCTCCCAGCCTCAGAGGTGAGTGTGCTACCTACTGAGCCACTGACACTGACGGATGGAGGCACGTGATAAGGAGAGGCAGGAGACAATCTATAGATGTGATGCCCAACGGGCTTTATTCATACCACAGAGAAAGGTAGACAGGGTCACAAGGGAAGAGGGGAACCAAACTACACAAGAACAGCAAGTAACACTCTATACCAACTCTAAGAGGTGCACCTCGGCTTAAGGCCACTATCTATTGGACTCTATGCTAAACTTTCTCTAAAGGGTCTAATGAACAAATTCAAACATCTATTACATAAAATGAGATGAGACAATCACTGCAGTGAACAATGGGAACCAGTGCAAATCCTGAAGGATCATGTGGTGTAACCACCTCTAAGAGTTCATAAGGTTAAAGGAAGACCAAACTTTTCCTGCCATCTTCATGCACACCGCTGAAGAATGGAGTAGCAATGGGGTAAAAGGGAAAATGGGGTTCTTGCTTGGTGCCAAGCTACACCAGTACTAAAACCTAGAAGAGGTTGGAGGGGGTAGGAGAGATTTTTAAACAGACCCTGGTTTTTCAGCCAACTCACTCTCCAAGGCTGCCAGAATACTCTAGCATGAGATAACTGAACTCTGCTGAACTCTTCCCTAGCACAATCCCTTGACCAGGGCTGCCAAGGATGAAGGAACCAAGACTTGGTGTAGAATCCACTCGAAAGGATTACCAAGGATGAAAATCTGTTGCAGTTTCCCCTGGTACAACCCTCCATCAGGGCTGCCAAGGATGAAGGGACAAAGACTGGTTGAAGTTCCCTGGCATAAACCCTTGACCAGGGCTGCCAAGGAAGATGCAAACCACCTCAACATCTATATTGTCCCAGCATCTGCCTCTCCCACAGTGTGCAAATTCATACAGGCAACTATTGTATTGGGGGAAAAGAAGCTTCATATTATCTGTGCCTATAATCCACCTGCTGGGGGAATAATAGGTCTTCAAGAACTCCTTGACATCACCTCCCAGACTGTAAATCATAATGAGGCTGTCATCCTAGGTGATCTTAACCTCAATTGGTTAGGGTCAGCTCAAATATCCTTGCAATCACTCACGCATAGTTATCATTTTCACCAGTTGATCTCTGAAGCAACTAGAGCCACGTCATCCCATCAAACGGGTACACTCCTAGACTGGGTGATGGTTAACCATATGGAAATATGTGTCAAAAGCAGGAATCCTTGCAGATGCACTAACAGACCACTCACCCACTTTTTGTATCCTATCTATGGTTGGCTTCCATCTTCTCCATCAAGACTAATCACGCTTACAAATCTAGCTCATATTGACCAGGATGCATTTTCTATGATGTCTCCAGTATCGACTGGGCAGGTATCTATCAAACAAAGGATGTGGAGGTTGTTCTACAGATATTCATAAATGAATTTCTTACCATTCAATATAAACATGCCCCAAGACTACTAGGAGGGTCAGAAGAAACAGATGAGGTGGCTGCATAAAGACCTTGCTAATCTGTGCCAGAGGGACAAGCTTTGGATTCGCTACAAACAAACTGGCCTACAGTCAGATCTTATTGTCTATTGTGAACTAAGGAACAGATGTAAGAGACAAGTTAGAGTTGCTAAAAGCAAATACTGCAAGGACCTTCTACAAAGCTCAGCCTGCGACCCGAGGAAATTTTGGGCCCATGTCAAAACATTTCTCGGTACCTCGCAGTCGGTCACTCCTGATGAAATGATCATAAATGGGGCACATTGTAATGACCCTAGGACCATCTCAAACAGTTTTAACAATCTTTTCTCTGATCTTTCATATTATACCTTGGCTTTACAACCTAGTGGATCGCACTCCAATCTACCTACCACACTACCATCAGACAACCATACTGCCCTATCGTATGATGCTCCTCCAGCACCACCATTCTATTTCAAGGCTATATCAAGAGCGGAAGTTCTGAAATTACTGAGATCCATATCTGCCAATACCAGTTCTGGTTCTGACTCACTGGAACCTTGTCTTCTTAAGCTGGCTGCTCCACTCATTGCCTCTCCGATTGCCAGAATCTACACTTTATCCCTTATCCATAGCACTGTGCCAGACCTATGGAAATTTGCAAGAGTAACACCTGTCTTTAAAAAAGGTGACCCAAAGGACATGGCCAATTACAGACCTATAGCAATTCTCTCTGTCCTTAACAAGATCCTAGAGAAAATAGTTGCATCACAGACCATTGACTACCTTACACGCTACAATCTCCTCTCAGACACTCAGCATGGTTTCAGAAAAGGTCATAGCACCACCACGGCTCTTCTTCAACTAACTATTGATATTCTGTCCAACATGGACTCTGGAAAACTCACAGGTGCCATCTTCATTGACCTCACTAAGGCTTTTGACCTTGTTGACCATCCCCTGCTTCTCTCCACTCTCCATAAATTCCATTTCTCTACCCCTGTTGTGGACTGGTTCTGTAGCTACCTGTCAAACAGGTCGCAAGCTGTCAAATTTAACTCCTCCCTGTCCAACATGTCTACTATCAACCTTGGGGTCCCCCAGGGCTCTATCCTTGGGCCCCTTCTGTTCCCAATTTTTATCAACAATGCAGCTGAGGTCCTGGAATCCTGCTCAGCTATTCTCTACACTGATGACCTGATCATCTACACTAGTTCTTCTAGTATTGCCTGCATAAACACATCACTTACTTCAGACTTCAATAAGGTCTTAGACTGGCTACTAGACCGTAAGCTTGTACTAAATGAAAAGAAAACGAAAGCCATGCTCCTAGGTTCTGCACTGAAGATTAAGACCTGTTCTAGTTTGCTGGAGGTTCTTCACCCAGGAGGATTTCCACTTGAAAATGTTACTTCCTTCAAGTACCTTGGGATCCTCCTGGATCAGTCCATGGATTTTAATCTTCACATTCAGTCCTCACGCAAAGCTGTAAACTCGAAACTAGGAGTAGCTTACAAAACGAGCTTCATGCTTACACCCTCGGCCAAATTAGCAATTGCCCGAGGTATTCTGCTCCCAACCCTTACCTATGGTGCCTCTATTCTTACCTCTGCCCATAAAACCTCCCTACTAAAATGGGATGTAACTTATAACAATATATGCCGATTTGCCTCTTTGTCACCTCGACTCAAACATGACTGCCTTCTTTATAAGGATCTGAATTGGCTCTCACCCTCTGCCAGTAGACAATACTACCTTGGATCACTAATGGACTCGATCATCCAGGAAAAAAACCCGTCCCAGCTGGCGGCGTTGCTGGTCCCTCAACCATCCTCCCATGGCCTGCAATCAGCTGACAAATCCTTGCTCTATGTTCTGAGATGTCGGATGACTAAAGGCACAGGGGCCTTCCAATTCTCTGCTCCCAGGCTATGGAATGCTCTTCCACTCAACCTCCGGCTGGCTCAGTCTCACTTTGGATTTAAAAGTGAATATCGTCGTTATCTATTCTTAGCTGATGCTTGTACATGCTTTGACCCAACCTGAAGCTCCTGAGACTTACCAGTAATGTCACCCCTGCTCTAATCCAGCTCCAAGACTGTCTCCTCTTCCGCTCCCCATATTTTTCCTTCTCTTTGTAAATAACTTCTTGACTACTAGCTCTCTTCCTTCTTGAACCTTGTTGCTGACCATCCACTGTTGTTTTGCCAATTACCACCCCTGACCTTCCTTCTGTCAGTCTTTCTTGTTATATTTGAACATTCCTCACATTTCTCTCTATATAACCTTACTATCTTATTAACCCTTTCACTCCACAGGTCGGTTCCATGGTTTCTGCACTTATTATATATCTTACTGCCATTATCTGTATAATGCTTGCCATTATTTTTTGTTGTTTCTACCCATTGTATTTTTGTAGCACTGCTGTACTGTTCCTCTATTTGTACTATTGTACCCATGTTGCTGTTGTTCAACTGTTCTCCTTTTGTTGTATTCTCCCGGGTCGTGCCTGAAAATAGTCATTTTATGGCTAGTGCACCTACCCGGTTAACAAAAACTAAATAAATAAATGAACACAGACTTGGCGTTGAATCCACCTGCAAGGATTGGCAGGGATGAAGATACATTGAAGCTTCTTTGGTGAAGGATCCACAGGAGGACCACCAAGATCAAGCTGAAACCCAGGAGACAATATGGTGCAAGCAGGGTGAAACAAGCAGGGGGAGTAGGATGCAGGGTGAAGATCAGAACCCGGAACTGTCGAGAACCAGAAAAAATAACAAACCGGCAGATGCAGACACACACTGGCCACGTTGGACTCGACTTTCAGCAAAAGACTGAGAGTGATGGACGAGGCTTCTTCCAGGATGTTCCATTTCCAGGCTGACTGAACCACAAGGAAACCAGGAGCTGGCAACTACAACTCACACCAGGTTACGTCGACTTCAACCAACGGTGGATGACAGGGAAGAGTGTTGCTGTGAATTTCTTCACTGACTGTAGACTGTTTTGGTGAAGAATCAGCTGTGAACAACCCCTCCTAGGGTGTTGCGGCAGAAGACTGAGTCCATATGCTATGCACTAAGAACACTGATAATTCTACTTTGTACTACACCATGGTGTTCAATGGTTGCTGGGGCGATTGGTTGTTGCAGATGCAGTTTGCCTGGAGCGGGGCAAATTGCTGAAATCTGGGGCAATTGTTCGTTGCAGGGGCAGTTTGCCTGGATCAAGGGCAAATCACCAGAGTTTGAAGCAATGGTTTGAAGCAGGGGCAAATAACCACAATCCTAATATAATAGTCTTGGTACTTTGCAATCCACACAACATTCCAGATACTAAGCAACACAGTTCATCAGCTGGCAGTCATTAAATGGCAGTTGTGTGCTATGCACCTCTTTTGTGACCTTCCACGCTTGTGGATCCCTTCTTCACCAGGATCTGACTACCCCTCTGGAAGCTTTTGGGTGGGTGAATGCCCTTTCCACTCTGGGCCTCCCTTACCCAGGTAGCTGCTGAGTACCTCTGACTCCTAAGGCCTATAGACAGAGGCCCTCTGACTACTTGGCTCCTTTGATGGCTGGGATGCCCCTTACAACACAGTGAGCCTACAGACAGAGACCCTTTTTAATGTTTGGGCTCCTCACTGTCCCTCCAACAACAGAGGGCCAAAGGCTGCCCCTTCTCATTACCAAGGATCCCTTCGCTGCCCTTTTCAGTTCTGGGCCTAAAGCTGCCCTCCTTATTACCAAGAGGCCTTATCATCAAGAGGCCATTTACTGCCCCTTTTCAGTTCTTGGCCTAAAATTACCCCTTTAATACTGGGGTCTTTGCTGACCCCTTTCAACCACTGGGCCTAATGCTGCCCTTTTAAATGCTAGAGCCTGTGCTGCCTCTTTAAATACCTTTAGAAATGGCCAAGGCCTTATTACCAGTCACTCCAGTCCTGCTCCATCTCTATTCTGCCCCTCATGAATATTTAAATTGGTCTCCCTATGCGCCTGTATGGCTGGCCCCTCCCTGAGGGTATCGCTAGCCCCACAACATTAAAATTTACAGGCTGATCCTCTCTGTGGGTGACGCTAACCCCACAATATTAAAATTTTAGTAAGTCCTTCCTCCTGGTCTTCCATTGGTACTCCTAGTGCCCAAACAATTAAAATATTATTTTTATATATATATTTTTTTTATTTAGGCTGTCAGCACATCCATGTGTTGCCACTGACTCACCGCCCTGGCACAGGGCGAGGAAGTTGCTTGGTGGGAGGAGGGAGGTTCTTGCTGGCAGAGGGAAGGACTTGAAAAGTGGCAGCAGGCAGAGCAGGGAATGGCTAGGAGGACTCAGGAAGGCCAACAGTCTTTTCAGGTCATGACACGGCTCTTCTAATGCTTCCAACGAGGGACCAAAATGGGAATGGTGTGGGGCAATAAAACAGAAAATGGGTCTGTAGAGACTACACCATCGCAGGGGACCGGACTTCCTCTTCTTTTTTGAACCACCAGACTCAATTGCTTTCACACTGGGGACCGAACACAGAGCAGGATCAGGAACAGTCTTCTCTGGCTGGAGGAAGCACCACTGCAGAGTCGACGGGACCAGCTTCAACACCAAAGGTAAGCCCCAGGTCCCTGTCGCACTCACACGGTCCTCTCTCTAACACAGCCCAGCCCAAATTCACTAAAAAAGTATTTACTTTACTTGAAAAAGTGCTCAGGGTTCTAATTTCAGAACCCCAAACTTGTGCCCACACAAATGGCCAGGGATTCAAATGGGCACCACATGCTGGCCAGAGACTGTGGTCCCAGCGCATGGATGCCCACTCTCATGCTGCCTGCTCTGGGAGGGGGTGGAATGGAGAAAGCAGGCAGCAGACAGCCAGAAAAAAAAAACTTTTATTTCTGTTGTTTTTTTTCCTCTCATACAGTGCCTTTCCTAACTACTCTCTGGGGGGGGAGGGGGACACTACAAGGGCCCCAAAACGCAACACCCCTTTTGTCCCATAACACCACAGGGACACATGGGGCAGTCTGAACCCCTTTATTTTTATTAAAAGGTGCCCTGCCTGGTGATTCTAGGGAGAGGGAATACACTACAAATGGGGCCCCAAGCCCACAGGGCTCTCCACCTGTCCACTAGCATTCCAGACAGGAGAGAGGACCCCGTGGCACTTCTCCAACCCCCACGCAGACCACTTCTTTCCTTTTTATGGTGCCCCCATACTTTGGGGCATTACATCTGCAGTTCAGAAAATTCTCAAATCTGCAGAATCTCAAGGTTTTCCACCCTCACTTGCAAACAGAAACAATACTGTCAGAGATAGAGGTGAAGAAACTGTTGCAAGCAGATGCAGAGGAAGAAGTACCTCCCTCACAGTAGGGCAAGGGACTTTTTTTGTAGGCAGTGATGAAAGTTAACAGGAATGCACAGGAACTCCATTCTGTACCTTTTTTGCCACAGGAACAGAGTTCCTGTACTTCCTCCCACTGACACTGGAACTGAAATTCTTAAACCAGCAACATAATGACAGTTTCTGGCCTTGTGATGTGAAATCAGGGTTTCTGTAATTAAATTTTACTTGTACAGCAGTGCTATTTTGCTAGAAATACATCAGTATCACTGACTGAATCTGCTAGCGGTGAAACAGATAGCATGTCTTCACACAGCTATCCTTCATACTGAAGATCTTCATTCTGCATTTCATATTTGCCAGTGCCTGAGTTCCTGTACTTCTTGTCTGCCACTTGCACCACTGATTGTAGGTACTTCCTGACCACAAGTAAAAAGGGGAGTGGCAACCCATTTTAGTCCTGAGATGTCTGAACAAACACTTAAAGAAAAATTCAAGAAGGTAACACTGTGCTCAGTTATTCCATCTCTGCAAAACGAAGGCTGGCTAGGGTCACATGATCTGAAGGATGTCTACTTTCATATACCAGTCAGACCCAGCCACGTGTAGCCCCGACGCCATATGCTAGAGGGCTACCCCCCCCCCTTTCCAACTGTCTCTGATACCCGGCAAGGGTCCTGGGTCCTGCAATGCTGATTATTGGGGGTTTGTTCCCAGAAAAAGTGAAAATAGCATAGTACCTCCACCCAGAGTAAAGTATCAGTGGGCCAGATGTCCGCTTAGCACAGCCGTCTGGGATGCTGTGCCTACCCACCTCCCCTACCAACTACTGTGCATGTTGTGTTCTCCAGTACCTTGTCCCACCATAAACCATGCGATTCAATAATGAGCACATGCAATGAAGTTTATCACCGTAGTAGATTCAAACAACAGATTCACAGCTTTATTTGGGGATAAGGAATAGGGGGAAAGGGATACCAGGGTACCAGGTAGCTGCGAAGGCAAAATAAAGGATTAGAATAATATGCAATGTGAACATATGGGCCCACAGGCCAACCCTCCCTCACTGGTACCAGTGCCCCCAAATGGTCCCTAGGGGGTACCTACTAGTTGCAGGCCTGTTCGGTGCCGCTGGTTGGCCGGCTGTTGGGGCCCTGAAATGATGAAGTTTGAACTTTAAATAAAACAAATACAGTTTCCCCTTTGACCCTTCCCAGGAACCAGGTCCAATGCAGAGACCACAGGTTGGGAAACCCTATGAGCTTTCCCCCCATAACAGTGACAAAGGACAAATGGCAAGTGCTATTGGTGATGCTAGGAAAACAGGGCAGGATGGGGGGGGTGGAAGGTGGTTACCCTTAATGCTAGGAGCCTTCAGAGGAAAACTGCAGAGTTACAGGTTTTCATGTCAGAGGGAGAGGTGGACATTGCAGCCATCACAGAAACATGGGCCACCCAATACAATGACTGGGACCTGTCTGTACCAGGGTACAGGTTATTTCGTAGGGACAGGGTGATTGGGAAAGGAGGGGTTGGCACTATATGTGAAGAAAGAACTGAAGTGTGTAAGGAAGGAAGGAGAGGAGGGTAGTACGGAGTCACTTTGGATGCAAATCCAGGATTCCAAGAATAGGATTCTTAGAATGGGAGTGGTGTACAGGCCACCATCTCAGATGGAGGAGTTAGACAGGGAACTAGCAGGACAGATCAGGAGGACCTTCGAAAAGGGTAATGTGGTGATTGTGGGGGACTTCAACATGCCAGGAGTGGACTGGAGCACCCCAACAACCAGGAACAGAAGGGAGCAGGTACTGCTGGATGCCTTCAGGACAGCTTCCTGCTGCAATGGTCAGTGAACCAACCAGGTTTGGGAATACCCTTGACCTTGTGCTGGCAAATGGGGACTTTGTGAGAGAACTTACAGTGGAGGAACGCTGTCAGGAGTGACCACCACTCAGTATGGCTCACATTGGATATGGGCAAGGAAGGAGTGGAATCTGCACAAGAGTGCTGGACTTCAGGAGGGCAGACTTTGGGAGGATGGGGGAAGTGGTAAAAGGGTACTGGTCAGAATTCAATCTAGTATGGACACTAACCAGAGGTGGAGCTCATAAAGCTGGGGATAGTGGAGGCAACCAAAACCTGCTGCAAAGCCCAGAGCAAGAAGGCTAGGGCTAAGGAACCGATCTGGTTGAGCAAGGAGGTCATGGAAAAGGTAAGGAGGAAAAGAGCTGCCTTTAGGAAGTACAAGAAAACAGGGAGGGGGAGGACAGAGAGGAGTACTTGACAGAATCAAGGAGGTGACAAGGGCAGAAAGGGAGCCAAAGCATCTATGGAACTTAGGCTGGCACAAGGCATTAAGAAGGGGGGAAGGACTTATTTAAGTACATCAGGAGAAAAGGAGCTCAAGGACCACGTAGTAGATTAGGAAGGAGGGGTTGGGTGGAAGCAGGGTACGATAAGGCTGAAGCACTAAATGAGTACTTCTGCTCAGTATTTATAAAGAGAAGAGGGGTGACACCTAAGGTGGGAGAGAAATGGCAGAAGCAGGGGGCTAGGTGACAGATGGGGAAATCATGGAGGGCAGAGTTCGAGAGAGTTTGAAGGCACTGAGGGTGGACAAGGCGCCAGGCCCAGATGGCATCCACCCCTGGGTACTGAAGGAGCTGGCAGAGGTCCTTGCAGGACCTTTGGCAGACCTATTTAATGCTTCACTACATTCGGGGTGTGTACCTCAGGACTGGAGGATGGCTCATGTGGTGCCCCTCCACAAGATTGGCCCCAAGGATGAACCGGGAAGCTACAGACCAGTGAGCCTCACATCCATCATGGGTAAGCTAATGGAGACTATCCTGAAGGAGAGGCTGGTGGCCCTCCTAGAGGCCAAAGGACTACAGGACAGCAGACAGCATGGCTTCATATGTGGCAGATCCTGCCAAACCAACCTGGTCAAGTTCTATGACTGGGTAACTAGGCAACTGGACAGGGGCCATGCAGTGGATGTACTGTATCTGGACTTCAGTAAGGCATTCGACTCGGTGCCACATGGAAGGCTGGGAAGGAAGTTAGTAGGCACAGGGGCAGGTGCAAAGCTGGTGAAATGGGTAGGAAACTGGCTGCAGGGAAGGCAACAGAGGGTGGTGGTGGGTGGGGAGCTCTCACACCCAAGGGCAGTGACGAGCCGTGTTCCACAGGGCTCGGCGTTGGGACCAGTGTTATTTGGGACATTTATTGCAGACATATCATGGGACATCAAGAGCAAGATCAGTCTGTTTGCTGATGATACCAAGGTAGGTGCGGTGGTGGATGACCTAGGGGGATGGCAGGGGTTGCAGGATGATCTGGCAAAGCCTGAAACCTGGTCAGACACCTAGCAACTGGGGTTTAATGCCAAAAAGTGCAAGGTGCTGCATTTTGGGATGAAGAACCCAAGGAGGAGTTACCAGCTAGGGAGAGTGCAGCTAGCCCAGACAGAGGAGGAGAAGGATCTGGATGTGCTCATTACAGGGTCAATGAACAACTCGGCACAATGTAGGAAGGCAGCTGCAAAGGCCAGCAAAATGCTGGGTTGTATTGCAAGGGGTATATCCTCGAGGAGGGAGGAGGTGATTCTGCCACTGTATAGGTCATTAGTTAGACCACACCTGGAGAACTGCGTGCAGTACTGGCGTCTGTATCTGAAGAGGGACATTAAGTTACTGGAGGGGGTACAGCGCAGGGTGACAAAGATGATCAAGGGGCTGGGGTACTTATCATACGAGAGGAGGCTGAAGGAGTTGAACTTGTACTCCCTGGAGGAGAGGAGAGGAGAGGAGAGGAGGAGAGGAGAGGAGAGGAGAGGAGAGACAGGGGTGACATGATTGAAACCTTTAAATACATGAAAGGAATAAACAAGACGGGTACAGAGGTGCTGTTCAAAGTAAGGGAGGGGAGGGCCACCAGGGGCCATGATATGAGACTGGAGTGAGGAAGGTTCAGGAGGGAGATGAGGAGACACTTTTTTACAGAGAGGGTGGTGGCTGGGTGGAATGCACTACCTGCAGAAGTGGTATGCAGTAGAACAGTGGACTACTTCAAATGAGGATGGGACAGGACAAAGGGGAGGGTTAATGAAGGGGAAGGGTGGAAGGGAGGGTCAGCTGCAGAATAAGGGGTGCTAGCTGCACATTCGAGCAGACTTGATAGACCTCTAGGCCTTTATCTGCTGGCAAATTTTGTATCTTCGTATGTTCGTAGATCCTGGATACTCACAGTTAGGGCTGGTAGTATAGCCTAGAAGTTAGAGGAATGAGGTATGACCGAGCTTGCTACATCCAGCAGACCAGACCCGAGTTTGATTCTTGCAACCTCCACTTGCATAGTATGTGACTCTGAGCAAGTCACTTAACCACCCAGTGCTCCCAGATCACCCCTGAAAACAGGCACTTGTACCTAGTGAGCCTTACCCGGTTACCAAAAGACTAAAATAAATAAAAAATAGTTGACCTCTGTGCCAGGGGAAGTGGAGGTCCTCGAATCTTAGTGCATCAATATAGAAACAGGCTGGCCAGGTTTCCTCTGCCCAGATGGAACTTGCTCGAGGAGCTTGCAGCTGGTCACCCTGATTGCAGTTCTTGCCACTTGTCACCTTCAGCTGCTTCTGGCCTGGTGCAGAGCACTGTGGCAAAACAACACCGGCTCCAGAAGGCCCAGACCTGGGAGTGGCTCCACAGCCCGGCTCCCTGATTGAAGTGCCCTAGCACTTGGGTTCAAGACCTGTGACCTCCTGAAAGAGTGAGTCCCACTTGGGAGGGGTTAGCGAGTTCTCTCCCTGGCTCTAGGTGAGGACTCCCAAATGGTGGGGGTCTCCTGCAGTCCCTGCACTGAGCTCTCAACAAGTAAAGTTATAGGCAGTCACTCCACTGAAGTCCAGTGTCAATTTGAGCAAGTGCTAGCCTCTGATTCAATCAGTGTCAGTGCAATTCAACAGAGGGGGGATTCAGCAACAATTGCCCCCCTACACACCAGTCTACACTTTTAGCTTAGCAGCGTCCAACTCTTTTACTCAGCTGCAGCAAGTCCACCAATCTCAGCCCCGTTAACCAGTTCACTCAGGACACACACAGTTTCTGGCTAGCATCCCATGACATGAGACCTTCTGACTCTTTCAAGAAAATGTAGGTGCAATCCACATAAGCAAGTGACCTCTCAGCAGCAACTGTAAAGACTCAGATAGTCTGCTCAGACTTTTTGGTTAGCACAATTTCCCAGTGCAGGGTATCTGCCACTTTTAGTTTCTCCCAACACTCATTCAGCAACTTTTCAGTACCTGGAGAGGCAGAATCTCAGTACAGTCTCCATTTCTCTCTTTTCCCCTTCACAATCCAGTCCTGCTTCAAGCACCTGGGGAATCCTTCAGCGACCACACTCCTTGGATTAGCACCTGGGTAAGCCCCTGAAGTCCACAGTCTTCTTTCACAATACAGTCCTGACTCATGTGGAGCCCAGCAACAGACTGAAGAAATCCCAGAAAGTCCCCACTGTATCAGTCGAAATCCCAGTCCTCTGATTGGTTGTTGAAGCCTTTCACTAATCGATTTCTATAGAGATCAATATTTCCTGCCCGTTTATTGGGGCATGATCTAGGCACCAGCATTAGTCCCCTCCTTTTCCCAGGAGTCCCTTTGTCACAGTTTTGGGTGTCTAGATCTCTCATTGGCTAAAAAGAATGGGGTTAAAGATCATAAACATGTCAGTTCACATTCAGCTGTAGTCTATACAGTCTCTCCCCTTCTTGATCTGGTGCAGTCCAACACTTTAGCCTCATCTGCACCATCACCCCACTGCATGGTAGTACAAACTGCCCCCTGTCAAATAAGCCCACTCTCAGGACTGTGGCCCCAACCATTTTGCTGTTGCTGCTGCCGTAACTCTGTCCCCCCAGGCAGCAGGCAACATCCTCATTGATATGTAGGAGGCAGCTCATTAATATTCATGAGCTCCTGAGTGGCCCTGCTGTAAAAATCCCTGCTGTATCGCTACAAGCTTTTGCCAATTCCATTCAGGTCTCTGGTCCCCGACAAGCATAACAGGAGTACAGGAACCACAAAGCATCTCCCTGCTTCCAGAACGCAACGCAGTTGGCAACATTAAATTGCTTCATGCGCTTAAGTGAGCGCTGGCTGAAAACAGTATGCTGGCCACTCTCAATGGTGAAATTATGCACAATGGGGCATAAAAAGGCAGCCTACTGGCAGAGATGGGGGGGGGAGGGAACCAGCCAAGCACCAACAAACCTGGAAGGAAGTGGAGCACTTCAGGTAAGCCTCCACAGGGGGGGTTACACATGGAAAGTACCTCAGGTTCAGGATAGAGAACTGGCAGTAGCAGTTCAGCCCTTCCCTTCAACCTTACCTCACCTCAGCTTCAAGGGTGTTTAAAAAGTGCATACCTATGGTAGCAACACATTTGAGAAGACAAGGGGTGGTGATTTTCCTCTATCTGGATGACTGACTGGTCTCAAGAAAAACAAAGCAGGAAGCAAAGTCCTCCCTATTGCTGACACAAGGCACACAGGAGGACCTGGGCTTTTTCATAAATCTTCAAAAGTCCCTGACAGAACCAATTTGAATTCTGGACTTTATAGGTGCAGCACTGGATACCCTGCAAGGGAAGGCATTCCTCCACCAAGCAAGGGTAGAACATCCGATTGCAACTGTAGAATCATTCAAGGCAGGTCAGAAAAGATCTGCAAAGGATTTTCTGCATTTATTGGGGCACACGGCCTCATCCACTGCAGTGGTACCAGGGGCCAGGTTCCAAATAAGAGATGTTCTGAATCATCTGGGGAAGGGGGCATTGGTCTCAGAAGTGGGATCCAATGTCCAAATTGGTGTCTGTCATAAAGTCTTTCCTAAGGGCGCTACAATTGTGGAAAGAAGAATGTAGCCTCAGAGAGGGAATTCCCTTAATTTAGTAATCACCTACAGCCATACTCACAACAGATGCCTCCTACCTTGGCTGGGGCACACACCTGCAGGACCTCACTGTAAGTGGTACTTGGAGTATGCAGTAGACTCAGGAGCACATACATCTCTTGGAGCTCAGGGCATTGTATCTGGCAATGCAGACTTTTTCCTCACAAATCAGGAGTCAGTTTGCCCAGGTCAGAACAGACACCACCACAACAATGTATTACACAGACAAGCAGGAAAGAACAATATCTCCAAAGCTGTGCACATAAGCAGTGAAAATCTGAAACCCTGCATACTTAAAGTTCAGCTTTCAGCAGTACACCTGCCAGGGAAGGACAATGTGCTGGCAGACTGCCTGAGCAGAGTCAGCCAGGGAAATCATGAGTAGAGCCTGAACCAATAAAGGTTATGGCATCAGTGTTCACACTTTGAGGTACACTAGGAATAGATCTGTTTGCCTCCTGGGAGAACAACCAACTCCCACTGTTTTGTTGCAGACCCCCAGCATTGGGTTCAGTCCCAGAGGATGCTGTACCCTCAGCTGGTCAGGGAAGTTTCTCTATGCCTTCCCTCCTTTTCCACTTTTACTGAGAATACTGAGAAAAGTGAGAAGGGAGTCAGCAACAATGAATTTAATTGCTTCAATCTAGGCCAGATAGACCTAGTACTCCATGCTGTTGTCCCTCTCCAACAAACCACCAATCAATCTGCCTCTGAAATACAAACTGTTGACACATTCCCAGGGCAGGATAACAATCCCAGATCAGAGATCTCTGTGCCTCAGAGCATGGATCTTGAGGAGCTACAGTTCTCTCAGCTGAATCTTTCTGAGAAAGTAATGAAAGTGTTGAAAGTTTCCAGGAAACCAGCAACAAGGAAAAATTATACTTTGATATGGAAAAGATTTTCCTTCTGTTCTCCTAGACAGATCAACACCCTCAGCAACGTCTGTCCACAATCCTGGACAACTTAGTCTACCTCCAGTCCTTGGGTTGAAGGCCTTCAGCCCAGAAGGTTCATTTGGCAGCACTGTCAGCTTACACATCAGCTGACAAAGACAGATCAGTGGGCTCACAACCCATTTTCAATTTTTTTTTTCAAGGGTCTTAATCACCTGTGTCCTCCAGTGAGGGAGCCTGTCCCTCTCTTGGATTTAAAGTTATGTATTGCCCAGCTGATGGAGGCTCCTTTTGATCCCATGGCCACTGCTGTACAGCGTTTCTGGTCGCAGTGACATCTGCCTGAAGGGTGAGTGAGATACAGGCCCTCTGCAGATCCTAACTACATAACTTTCCCACAGGGACAAGGCAGTCCTAAGGATGAACAGAAAACTCCTCCAAAAAGTGGTGTCTGTATTCTATTTGAATCAGAGTTACTACTTGGACCACACAAAGGACGTATGGTCCTATGGTGAAGTGGAGAAAGGCAAAACAGCATCCAAGAAAACCATTTCCTGATGGATAGTACCCTGCATACAGTTATAACAAAGCTGGTAAACTGTCACCCAGAGCAGGGGTCAACTTTAACCATTTTTGCTCTAGACAGAAGGGCAAGTTGATTCAGAATTGCACTAGCCCACAGAAGGTTGCACTAGCACTTTATTATAATGGTAAATTTTGGTTACTTATGCTGGAAACAATGCAAGCCAAGAAATACTCTGATTATTTCACATTTATCCTGCTCCCACATTGCTTCCAGCTCCCCTAGCAGAAAAAAAGACTGCAATGCCATCACACATAGTGAGTGCCCCCCATTGTTTTGTACCATGCCCTCCTCTCTTCCTCTTTCTGCCTCCCCATCAAACTAAAGGACATCATAACAACAAATGTTCAATCAAGCAGTCCTAGCTCTGCACACAGAATAGCTGACATCATCATGCACCTCACCACACTGTCACCACCACCACCCACAGAGCAATGAATAGAGTCAGGCAGAGAAAGACTCACTCAGCCCCCACCCTATAGTCAACTGGAGACCTGCACTTCTGAAAGTTTTTGTTCAGTCTCAAGTGAGCCAGGAGCACATCTAAGGTTTTTTTCGGGTGAGGGCTAGACAGCCCTAAGGGGCTTGGGAAACAGAAAATGATTACATTTTTATTTGTAAAAGCATTGATTTTAATATGCTCTGCCCCAGCAATAACTGATTTTTCTTAAACATTGTCCTTTCATCAGCCATGGGGAAACAGTACACAGGCATAATGCTATACTATCTCTATTTCTGTATAGGATGTTCTATGCACCCCAGGAATGCCTATTTCAAGGTTTCAAATTCCGTATTTTATAAAGGTTTATTTTTGTACCATACGTGATCCAAAGCTTTGTTTTTAGGCTGAAGAGACATGCTGAGTGGGATAAGGGTGGAATTGTATGGATGGTGATAGGCTGGTATGGTCCATTTAGAAGAGCTGGGAACCCCCTACACTTGCCAGTAATGGCAGCCATGGATTTATGGATGGTCACTTCAGAGTCTGGTCTGAAGTGGTGTCCAGGGAAAGAACAGAGTTAAGAGATTTGGAGGGGAGAGGGAAGTTATGGTGAGGCTGGGATAAAACCCACCACCTGAAGGGTCGACCATGTATAACTCCTTACATTTTGTCACTGAAATGTTGGATACAGACACTGAAAATGTAAGGAAATGAGAGGCACTCGTCTTAATAATATGGGACAAATTGTGAGACAGAGACACATTCAGAAAACTGGAAGCTAGTGGCTTAACAGCACTCTACCCTTGATCACACCCTGGACACTAGCTGAAAGTACTAACAGTTGAGTAATAATTTATTTATTATTTTATTTATTAGATCATCAGTTTACAGACATTTGAGTCATAGACTCATTTACAAAGGTGCCTCGCCAAGAGAGCAATACATCACAGCAAACAAAACAGTACAGTACAATACCAGCAGGAACATCTGCCAGAACTAGACTCATAGTGGATTCCCTGCAGGGGGAAGGCCTCAAACAACTGGTACAGCAACCCAAAAGAGACAGGGCTATCCTAGATCTAGTACTGACTAACAAAGAAGGGATCACAGATCTCCAGGTAGTAGGTCACCTGGGGCCAGTGACCATCACATGGTATGGTTCAATTTGGCTACTACATCTAAATCATCCCATTCCAAGGCAAAAATATGGGACTTCAGAGGAGCTGACTTTGATAAGACGGCCAACAGAGTTAAGCTAGCCCTGGCAAAAGAAACACAGGTGAGGGGTACAGGCAAAGTGGGCAAGCATTAAGGATGCAATACTTGAAGCAACATCCCATTGTGTTAGAAAGAAAAGGAAGTGCAAGAAGAAGGAAACCACTTTGGTTCTCAAATACAGTAGCAGAAAAGGTCAGAGCCAAAAGGCTGGCCTTCAGGAAATATAAGGGAACACAGCGGATGAAGATAGGGAGGCATACCAAACTGCCCTAAGGGAAGCAGGTAAGCAGTAAGGCAGGCAAAGTCCCAAACTGAGGAAACACTAGCACAAACAGTAAAAGAAGGTGACAAGACTTTCTATAGATACATTAGTGAAAGGAGAAAATCCAGAGGGTATTGCTAAGCTTAATGGAGAAAAGGAGCATGTGAGGAGGAGGACCTGTAAAGGCATCTATCCTAAATAGATACTTTTGCTCAGTATTTACTGAAGAGAAGGTAGGGCAGGGCCCACAGCTCAGCATCATGGACACAGGGGGAGGAGGTGAGCACTACTCCTTCACAAAGAAAGGGTCCTACAAGAGCTTGCTAAGCTCAGGGTGGATAAGGGCAATGGGACCTGATGGCATACATCCCAGGGTACTTAGGAGCTAAAGGAGGAACTAGCAGAGCCATTAGCAGAATTGTTTAGTGAGTCTCTGAGCACAGGAGAGGTCCCAGAAGACTGGAGAAGGGCTCATGTGATCCCGCCTCCACAAGAGTGGTAGCAGGAGGAGACGGGAACTACAGACTGGTCAGTCTTACCTCAGTAGTGGGCAAGATTATGGAGGCACTCCTTAAGGAAAGGATAGTGCAACACCTGGAATCCATAGGGCACAGGATCCAAGACAGCATGGGTTTACAAAGGAAGGTCCTGTCAACTAATCTCATAGATTTCTTTGACTGGGTAACCAGAGTGGTGGACCAAGGGGAGCAGTTGATGTCGCCTACCTTGACTTCAGCAAAGCTTTTGACACTGTTCCACATAGAAGATTGATAAATAAGCTGGGTAGGCTCGGGTGGTCAGAAGTTGGTCAACTGGGTGGCAAACTGGTTGACGGGCAGAAAAAGAGAGTGGTGGTAAATGGTATACAGTCAGAAGAGATGCAAGTCACAAGTGGGTACCTCTGGATCAGTCCTGGGCCAGTCCTCTTCAACATCTTCATTAGTGACCTTGCAGATGGACTAGAGGGTAAGGCTTGTCTGTTTGTAGATGACACCAAGATCTGCAACAGAGTAGATGATCCAGATGGGGTGGGCAGAATGAGAAGAGATCTGATAAACTAGCAGAATGGTCAGAAGAGTGGCAACTGGGATTTAATGCAAAGAAGTGCAAAATCATGCATATAGGGAAGAGAAACCCTGAAGCCACCTATAGGCTGGGAGGGGAGTTGGTAGCAGTCACAAAGGAAGAAAGAGACTTGGGCATCATCATCACTGATGACCTAAAATCATCCAAGCAGACCTCTAAAACAGTAGGTAAGGCTAGGGGGGTGTTAGGATGTATTAGTAGGGGTATCACAAGTCGTAAGAGGGAGGTAATAATCCTCTGTACAAGACACTGGTTAGGCCCCATCTGGAGTATTGCGTGCAGTATTGAGGCCACACCTTCACAAGGACATTAACCAAATTGAGGCAGTCCAGAGAAGGGCAACCAAATGGTGCAGGGACTGCATCAGAAGACATATGAGGACAGATTAACGGAGCTCAATATGTATACCCTTGAGCAAAGGAGGGAGAGAGGTGATATGATCGAGGCATTCAAACACCTTAAGGGCATAAACAAGGTGAAAGAGTCTAACATGTTTAAATATAAGAAAATAGCAGGACAAGAGGACACAACATGAGATTAGAGGGAGGCCGATTATGGGAAATGTGAGGAAATTTTTCACAGAAAGGGTGGTGGATGCATGGAATGGCTTACCACAAGAAGTGGTGGCTATGAATACAGTGCAGGGCTTCAAACAGGCATGGGATATGCATAAGGGAGCAATACAAATGACTATGAATAGATAGACCACTGACAGAGCAAAGGCCGATGGCCCATTTACAAGGTAGAAAAAGAAATGGGCAGACTGGATGGGCCTTGCGGTCCTTATCTGCCATCAACTTCTATGTTTCTATGTTTCTATACATAATGCTTAGATTAAAAAAGCAATCAGTGTTATAGGCATTCACTGTTGGTACACAATGACTCACACTGAGTCTTTTGTGGGATCCCCTTCTTGAACTGGCAGGTAATTGTAGCTTTTAATGAGCTGTTAATCACACTAGGCTATCTGGAACATTGAGAGAGATTAGCATGAGGATTAGAGCTTGCTACAGTGGAGACTTTTTTTTAACTTCATTAACAGCCATGAAAATCAGCACAGTCAAGATGGACAAGTAGAGAGTTAGCTGCACTAGCCCGGGTCAATTTGCACTAGGGTTTGGGCTAGTAAAACAATGTTAAGATCAACCCCTGACCCAGAGGACATAGGGCACACTCTACAAGAGGCATCTCTGCCTCTGTGACAGTATGAAGGGGTACACCCTGCAAGAGATTTATAAAGCAGCTATCTGGAAAATGGTGCACATTTTCACAGAACGCTACTGTCTGGACATGCAGTCCAGAAGAGATGGCAACTTTGGCACTGCTGTCTTGCAGAACCTTTTCCTTACATAGGTTCTGTACCCAGCCCCCCCAATGTATTGCTATGGAGTCTGCACTTGTTGTTCTTAAGTGAGGGACTCCTGGAGTTTGAATTAAAAATTACTCACTGTAGTAACATTGTTTCTTTCAAAGGTATTCCTCACTATGTTTAACAATCCCTAATCTTTGTCTCCCCTTCCAGAACCTGGAAAAAGTTCAGACAAGAATCTGTTTCTTTTCAACTTGCTTGAGTAATTCTTTATCTCTGGACCTCAATGTGTACTCACTGGAGGAGAGGAGACAGCAGGGGAACATGATTGAAACTTTCAAGTACCTTAAGAGCATAAATAAGGTGCAGGTGGGGGAGCTTTTCCAGTGTAGAAACAGTAATAGAACAAGGGGGCACAATATGAAATTGGAGGGCGGTAGATTAAGAGGTAATGTGAGGAAGTTTTTCTACACAGAAAGGGTAGTCGACACATGGAATAGTCTGCCACAAGAGGTAGTGGGTAGCGGGGGCAAGCACAGTGGAGGGGTTTAAGTATGCTTGGGACAGGCACAAGGGAAGCCTGAGAGGTGAGGGAGTGATGACAAGCCATTGATCACATAGGATCAGTGGCCACATACAATGTATAGGGCCTATGGGCAGACTGGATATGCCTAGCGGTCCTTATCTGCCAACAATTTCTGTTTCTGCTGTGTGACCTCCACTCCTTTTCCAACCTCCCTTTACCAGTAGAGGTGATTAGGCACTGCAGGGAGGTTGGGATTAGTAGGGGTGAGTAGGTTGGTGGTGGAGCACTGGAGGTGTTACAAAGGTGAGTGCCATTGGGGTGGTCAGGTCCAGGAGGCACCCTGGGATGAAATGGGGCCTTGCCAGATGTGTTTGGTTCCCATTCTCAGGGTTCCAAACAGATTGAGTGGGCAAGCAGCCAAGGGACCAGTATTCTCCACTAGTCCCCTTCTGGTGGTGCTATGCAATGCCAGACCGATGGGGAACAAGACCACAATTACGATGGACTTGATTTCTTCAGTCAATCTGGCTTGCATCATGGAGACCTGGCTGAGGGATGATGCAGGTCCAGTTTTGGAGGCATCGATCCCAGTTACTTCTGTGACCCATCACCCTGGCCATGCCTTGGACTTAGTATTCTCACTGGGGCTTGAGGTCACTGACCTCAAGACTGATCCAGTCTCCGGGTCTGATCATTATACAATGGAGTTCTCATCTTTCCACCTCCCAATAGTCTCTCCCCTGCTGAGATGATCTGCTACCACTCATTAAGGGCATCATCACCAAAAGGACTGTTGGGGGTTGTAGATTTTTATGGTGTGAGTGCTGCATGTGCCGCAGGTGTGGGGGAGGTGAAGATGACCTATAATAGTGCTGTCTCCAAGGAACTTGATGCCATTGCACCAATCTGTATACGAGCCAGGTTTTCTTGCTTGAGATCACCATGGTTTGATGGGGTGCTCAAGGAGATGAAGACCAAGGGTCAGAAGTTGGAGCACTGCTGGCATAAGACTCAGTCTGAGGAAGATAGACTGGCTTTGAGATTTCATGATAGTGAATATCAAAGGGCAATCAACCATAAGAAGACAGAGTTCCCGTCCAGGGAGATTACTGCAGAGTGGAATGGGCTTTACTCTTTTTGCCTGTGGAGAGACTACTTCATCTGGACTGTCTGCAGTTGAAAAGAGCATTTTCATTTGCTCTATGCAAGGAGTTTGTTCAGTTCTTCTCTGACAGGTTGTCCTCCATTCAGTCGGGGATCTTACCAGAGTGGCAAGCTCAGCCCTGCATTGATGGGCCTTTTGTGGACAGAGGCAGTCTTACTGTCTGGGCTGAGTTTTGGCCACTGAGGGTGGCTGAGGTTATGGAGATGATTTTGAAGTTGTGGCCCACTTTTTGTGAAATGGACCTGGGCCCAACCCATCTCCTAATGGAATGTGTGGAGTCCATTGGTCCAGTGTTCACTGAGATTGCCTGGTGTTCACTCCCATAGGGATTTTTCCCTGAAGCCTTGAAAGAGGTGTTGGTGAGGCCCTTTCTGAAGAAATCATCACTCAACCCTGATTTCTTGGTGAATTATCAGCCTGTCTCCAACTTCCCAGTTTTTGGGATGGTTGTTGAGAAAGTGGTGGCTGTGCAGCTCAAGGCACACCTCACGGCCTTTGACACTACAGGCTTCTCCAGTCTGGGTTCAAGTCTCTGCAAAGTATTGAAACGGCATTGGTCAGGGTGCAAAATTACCTACTCAGGGTGAGAAATAGAGGGGATTGGTCAATTCTTGTTCTCCTGGATCTCTCCTCAGCATTTGACACAGTGAACCACATTGTTACTTGATCACCTTAGAGAGTTTTATGGACTCACCGGTTCTGTCATCAACTGGTTTGAATCTTTCCTCACAGGCAGTCTGCAATGGGTAGTGACAGGGAATTTCTCTTCCTGTCCAAAGCTCCTGCACTGTGCAGTTCGTCAGAGCTCAAGCTTGTTTCCGATGTTATTAGTGGTGTACATGCTACCTCTGAGGGAGGTCATTAGGTGTTGCAGTCAGGGTTTTCACTGTTATGCAGATGATACCCAGCTGTATATGTCCTTTGTCCATGGGACATGTAATGCAGTGGAGGTTTTCAACAACTACCTGGCTGAGATCCAGGACTGGATGTCATCTAACTGGCTGAGACTTAACCCAGATAAGACAGAGGTACTAGTGATTGAGCCTGGTCACCGGCATGATGTGGTTGCTGCTGGTGTCAGGATCAGATTTGTTCCTGGGCCCTACTCCACTGGTAGCTTCCACTAGAGTGAGGAATCTGGGCATCATCCTTGATGATGGGTTGACACTTGAAGATAAGGTGTCATCCATCATCCGGAGTGGGTTTTATCATCTGAGGAATGTCGCCCGGATTAAACCTCTTATTTGGTTTAGTGACCTGCCATCACTGGTGAATGCCTTTGTCATGTCAAGGCTCGATTGCTGTAGCACTCTTTTTTTGGGGGTCAGTGGAGGGAATCTCCCCTGACTACAGCTGGTGCAGAACGCAGTTCCCAGGTTGCTGACAGGCCTTCCTAGGTCCTGCCATGTGACCCCGGTCCTGCGTGATCTGCACTGGCTGCCGGTCAGATGGAGGATTACCTTAAGGGTGGGCTTGCTTACCTATAAGGCCCTATACAGATCAGGTCCTGGCTACCTGAGTGACCTCCTGACACCTGTCTGCACTGGGAGCTCACTCTGCTCCTCCACCGATGGCCTCCTGGCAGTTCCAAGGGCTAAGCTGAAAACCTCAGGAGACTGGGCATTTGAGGGGCCCAGCCTGGCCCTTTGGAATTCAATTCCAAGGTTTTTGAGGCAGGCTCCATTGGTGAAGGCATTTAAGAGGGGGCTGAAAGCACATCTGTTTAAACAAGCATTTGATATATAGTGATAGCCAAGTTTTAGCTCATTCTGTTTTGATTATTTGTTTTATTGTATGCTATTTATTCTTCCTGACCCTGTAAGTATGTTATTGTATGTTCTATATTTTTTGTAAAGTGCCCAGATCCTCCAGGATTGGGTACTCAAGAAAAAAAATACTACTTATTTACTTACTTTATACAGTGTTTTTACAATCGTTGCCAAGTGGTCTAAGTTACTTTATTTTTTCATAACAAATACTTTTGTTCTGCCTTGCTTTAACAAATTTTAAAACATTTTTTCAAATAAACATCTTAGAATTTTTGGTAGCCATTTAATTACTTTTAGTCATCACTGCTCACCCTTGCTCTTGAAATAAATCTGATGTTAGTGCACAGGGGTGAACATGACAGCACAGCAGAGTCTGAATTGCATTCTAAATTCCATAATTTGCATACGATTCTAAAAGTGCTGGGGCTGCTCATGCCAGAGGAATGATGGAGGGATCCCTTTGGAAAAAATGACATCACTATGGTGAGTAATTATTTTCTTACCTCCCTACTATCTTCTCCCCCCCTCCTTCCTCTTACCTTCTCTGCAGCAATGTTTTCCATTCCATTTCTATTTTATCTAGGAAATCTATTGTTGGTCAAGCTGCCTTCTCATATTGCTTTCCTAAACTCTGGTCCACTCCGCTGTCAGTCCACTCTGCCTCTCCTCTCTTAAGTTTCTTCTTCATGACTTTTCTACTCCCACCTGTAACTGTCCATGACCCCTACCTCTGTTATCTCCTTCCCCTCTACTCATATCATCCTGGTCATTTTGTTCTCCCCCTCACTCCACTATTTCTGTGAGTAGTTCCCCTTCCTAGCACATATCAATTTTATCTACTGTAATTACCTGTTGTAATGTTCTGCCTTGCAGTGTTTATGTTTTTTATGTACTGTATTGCTGTATATCACTAGTATTTTTTGCAGTACTGTTTATTTTTTTCTCCTCTAGTACTATCTTCCTTACCTCTTATCCCAATACATATTAATGGCAAAAAAAACTGCATTAATGCCCCATTTGGGTTCTAGTAACAAAGTAGGGAAATTCAAACTTAGGATTCCCAACCCAAAGACTCCCCCACCCACCCTCGGATACATGTCCTGGGGTAATCAGATGGCTATGGTGATAATTTGCTCAAGCATCTATGGTAAAATAAGGAAAATCATGGAGTATGGGAGCACAGGGCTGAAAGGGCCATGTGCTCCCACAAGGAGATGAAGGTTAATTACAATGTCTCTACATTTATGGATAGATGGGAGCACAGGGCCCTTTGTGCCATGCGCTCCCATAAACAACTATGGCTATGGTGATATTTTTCACAAAAAGTTAAGGAACTTCATGGCAAAAAAACAATGTTAATGCCCCCATTAGGGTTCCTTATGGTGATATTTTCACAAAAAGTAAGGAAATTCATGGCAAAAAACTGTGTTAATGCCCCATCAGGGTTCTTGCCACAAAAGTAGGGAATCAAACTTAGGGTTCCCAACCCAACACCTCCACCCCCACCCTGCATGCAGGAACAGGTGTGAGGGGTGTGCCTTGGTGTTTTGAACCCTAATGCTCACCCCATTTCAAGACTAAGTAAGCTAAGACGGATAAAGAATAGGAGAGTGGGGTGACAATAGGGTTTAAAATGCCAAGACACACCTCTCACACCTGTTCCTGCATACAGAGTGAGGATGGGGTGTTAGGATTGGAAGCCAAGGGTGGGGGTCTTAAGGTTGAGAACCCAAAGTTTGAATTTGCCTACTTTTGTTGCTAGAACCCCAATGGGGCATTAACACAAAGTATCACCATAAGGAACCCTAATGGAGACATTAACACAGTTTTTTTCCATGAACTTCCTTATTTTTTGTGAAAGTATCACCACAGCCATAGCTATTTATGGGAGCACAGGGCCCAGAGAGCCCTGCGCTCTATCTATCCATAAGTGTAGAGACACTGTAATTAACCTTCATCTTCCTGTGGGAGCGCAGGACCCTTTGGGCCCTCCATTCCCATGCTCTGTGATTTTCCTTATTTTATCATAGATGCATGAGCAAATTATCACTATAGCCATGTGATTACCCCAGGACATTGACCTGGTGCAAAAAAGTTTCAAATCCCTGCCAAAACATAATTCTGCACAACTGCAAAGCCATTCCATGCCACAGGTGTGAAAACACATTTTGTACAGGATTTGAAAAATAATAGCAGTGATGTACATGAGGTTGGTTAATAAGAGGCTATGTTGAAAATCTAGGTAAAAATATTTAACATTTTCATAGTTATGTGCAGGCATATTGAAATTGCAATGAATGGTCTTAACTTTGGCATTTTTTCATATTTTGACCCCAAATTTTCAACATCATCTTCTTATGATCCCACCTCATATAACCCATAGGTGAACATTTTTAAATCTGTGGCAAAACATCATTCTGTGCCACAGGTGGGAAAACATGTTTTGTGCAGGATGTGAAAAATGAAAGCTGTACTGTTCATGAGGAGGCATCAAAAAATGACTGTGAAAAATTTGGAGTGAAAATATTAAAAATTACCAAAGTTATGCACATGCATAGAAAAATTTCAATGGCCACACATAACTCGGCCATGTTTACGAATTTTTTACCAAATTTTCAACATGGTCTTTTTGGGACCCCATCTCATGGACTCTGGCACATTTTGTTAATTGGTCCAGAAAGGTGATTTTACACAGCGACCACAAAATCATGTTCCAGACCTAACTAACAAAACAACAGTGACAGTGTTCATGAGGTGGAGTCCCAAAGAAGCCCATGTTAAACATTTGCTGAAAAAATACCTAAAAATGCCAAATATATCACCATAAGTTTAAAACACAATTGAAATATATTATACAGCACTTACTTTGATTATACAGTTAGCTGTTCAGCTTTGAAGAGTGCAGACTTGCCCTGGTCCACAGAAGGTGATAGCCGACAATCTCTAGTGGTAAGTATAAGGCAGGGATGGGGTGGGTGGTGGATGCTCAGTAGGGGGGGATGGGGAGACAATGAGAGATTGTTGTCTTATTTTCAGGATTAAAATAAATAGCAAAGACTTTGGGGGACTGCTTTCTTTTTTTACAGGTAATAACAAGTAGATATATCTGGACTCTAGGAGCAGGCTCCCCAGTGTCCCACACTGGTGGGGGGGAGGGGGAGATGGGGTAGAAATAGGATCCACCACATTCTGCATGTACACTTCCCTGCACTCTAAACATGAGTTGCAAACAGGAAAAAAAATCACACTCCAAACAGCATCAGCCTGGGCACCAATACACAAGAAAGAAGTAGGACCCCACTGAAAATGAGATATTGCATCTCAGCTGGGCTATTATCAAGATCCATAAAATGTTGCAATTTCATGATTCTGGAAATTTCTGCAGAGCCTGCATCACACCGTGGAATGTCTATAGTACTATCTGTAAATCTTAAATCCACACCAGCAAAGGCAACTCATCCATGGGCAGCCATGGCTGTTCTGGGGGAGGGATGCTGTTTCATTTCAAGACCCTTCGTGCCCCCCAAGAAACTGCACACCAAGACAAAGGAAGCTGAGCATTCTGCTAAAACAGTTAGTGAAAAAAAAAAAGCAAAATGAAAAAGAAATGCACCTATTCACACCACTGCTAGCAAGCTCCTTATCCAATGCTTAGCATCTGTACCTACCTTTACTAAGCAAGCATCACCCTTTTGTAAAACTTCAGAAATGGAACACAGGTGGGTCATCCCCTGGCATTTTCTTTTTTTTTCTAGAATGGGTGGAGGAGCAAGATAGCTGCACTAAAGCTAATGGAGCTTGTTACCTGTATGCTCATGAGGTCATAAATCCACTTAGGGTACATCTTGAGACACAGGGAGTGGGCTCCCCAGTGTCCCACAATGGCAGCAGGGGACTTCTACCATCGACATGGGGTTTGGGCACCCCGATGTTGGTAAAGACATTTGTAAAGTAAACATGCCTCGGCCCCATTGGACGCAGTTAAAGGAAAAAAAATCCTTCGGGGGCACAGGAATTGGATTCTGGTGGCAGTTTGGCCAAAAAATGGCTAGGAAAGGTTCTGATTTTTTTCATCAGCCGATGAATTTTTTTGAGTGTGCCACAAATTGCGGCATTTTTCTCAAAACAACACCACAATTTGCAGTAGATCCCCTCTGGTTGGTGCAACAGTGCCACAGTTTGTGGCATTTTAGTAAAAGTAGTGCTGCAATTTGAGGCAGTAGTGTTGCAAATTTGCGACACTGTCAGCAGCCGATTAAAATAAACATATTTCCGGCCACTACTTCTCAAAACTAATGCCAGAATCATGTTCCTAAGGCTCCTATTAGGTAAACACAATTGTAGGTGTTTACCAGGGGACAAAATTTTTAATTATAGCATTTTTTCCACATCGCTAACTGAAAACAAGATGGCAGAAGTGCACTACATACTTTCTCATTTGTAAAGCAAAACGTGCTTAATGTAAGTGCTATGCGCACATCTAATTTTTCTATTGGATATAATTGGAAATTTAAAGTTTACTAACTTTTGAAAGGATTAATACTTTTTCACCAAACCTTCAAATGGCACATCTGTGACCCAGCCCCATATACTCTAATGAGTTCAGACCAAACCAAGAAGCGGTTTTAGAGAAATGGCATGCAAAAGGAATGGCACCTAAATAGTAAATTTCACACTTTGTAACGCTCTGTATCTCTGAAACTGCTCATCCAACTGAAACATAACTTGCCACATCAAGAGATCATCAGTCCCTGGCAGTGCATGCAAACTTTCATGTGGATCGGACAAACGGTTGCAAAGTTATTAAAGGTCAAAATTTGAGGTTTAACACGGAACTGGATGTTGAACCCTAATATAGTGGCACTACTGTGTCACTATATAAATATATATATATATATATATATATATATATATATATATATATATATATATATATATATATACAGTATATATATACACACACATATATATTTTTTTTTAATTGCAAAAAACTCATCTGCATCTGTGTCCACATGGAAACGCCGAGGCCCCAGACAGTCAAGGTACACACTTTCTCAATTTTGAAGTTTCAAAATTATAACATTTTTCAGTAACATTATTTTAATTTTTGTATTTTTCACCACCAAATATTTCACTCTTGAATGTTTCACTATCACATGGCTGAGGCAATTCTGATGAAAGTGATTCTCACATTAGTGAAAAACATTCAAAAGTGATTTTCGAGTGATGAGTGATTTTTGTTCCTTGGTTTTCACTAATGCAAAAATCCAGCTTTGCTTAAAATGTTCATTGTTTGAACTGAGTATGCTCAGAAAACAGAATAATTTTTAAATAATTTAAAACCTAAATTATTTTGAAACTTCAAACTCATGAAAACAGGTATCTTGAGTGAGACTGTATCAAACCTGTAAGTTTCAGGTTTAAGAAAAACAAAATTTTTTTATCTATGGAAGAGCAAACAAAGGTCTTAATTTGGGAGAATCTTAGCATTTTTGTACCTCTGTAACTTTGCCCCCAAACTGATTTTCATAAAAGTTTCAGGATCCAGACACCTTAGCACAGACTCAATGTATACCAAATTTGAGGCAAATCAGTTGAACAGGGGCAGAGTTATTAAGGTTCAGAAATCTGGGTTTACTATAGAAGTGCTTACTCAACCCTAATAATCAGGCGTTACAGTAGTGTGTGTATATAAGGGTTGAGTAAGCACTTTTGTGTTAAACCATGATTTTTGTACCTTAACTCTGCTCATATTCAACTGATTTACTTTGAAATTTGGGAGGTGTAGATTTGATACCAGGGTCTCAGGACCCTAAAAAATATTGTGAAAATCGGTTCACTGGGGCAAAGTTGCAGAGATGCAAAATCATAAAACTGTCCAAAATTAAGACTTTTCTTTTTTGCTCACCTATGACTAAAACCTAGGAGGATTTTAAACCTGAAACTTTCAGATTTTATAGAATTTGACCCAAGATGAGTGCTTTATGTATTTTATGTCAGTAACTTCCCTCGTGTTTGAGAAATTAAGCAAAAGTTGTGCGCATGCTCAGTTTAAAAACTGAACATTCTAAAGATAACTGATTTTTTACGACCACATTTCTAAATTTGGTCATTGTTTTGACAAAGATGTATACATGTATAGGGAAAGGGCTAGCTTGATGCTGTATACAGCTTCTATTTCATTTTTAACAGCTTTCATTCAGCAGGTGTGAGACTACATGTCAGTGCATAGTATCCCGCTCCCCCCACTGAATAGAACTATGGCTGTTTCTTTTGTTATATAGCCCTTCAGCTGTCATTACTGCATAAGCAGACTCATGTCATTAAACTGGACAATGGGGTGCCAATCCCCAGTGCCAACTAAATACATTCTGATACTGGGGTTCCCACCCCGGTGCCATTACAGTCCTCCCTCTACATTATTATTCCCCCTCACTCACCACAGCAAGATCCTGACACTGGGGTGCCAGATCTCCAGTTCTGGCTCAGAGCTCCCCCATAACCCCACCCAACAGTGTGTGAAACAGGGATGCCCACCCCCTGTGCCGTAAAACATCAAGCCAACACTGGGGTGCCGAATCCCCAGTGCTGGAACCTGCAAAAGAAAAATGGCCCCTTGACCTCTTTATTTTTTTTGTAACCCTGTAATAATGAAACCATCCATCAATGTCTGTTACACAACCATTCCCCCCTCCCTACACCCACCCCACCTGATCCCCACCACTCAGCACCTAGTCCTCCACCCCCATACCCCTTACTTACCTACCTACTGGGTTGCAACACCCTAATCCTTTCTTAACCGGAAACATGTGTTCCTCTTCAGTGCTGGACTGTGAACTGAGGAAACAAGGTAAGTGCAGTTAATGCATTTCAATTTGTTTTGAAGTTTTACTTGTAACTTTTTTTTATATTTTCACCCAAAATTTTCAACATGCCCATTTTGGAATCCCACGTCATGAACAAGGTAGATGAAATTTTTCAAATCCAGCCTGAAAGGTGTTTCCTAGTCACTCTGCAAAATCACTTTTTGGGTTGGATATAAACATTTTCACCTAACAGGTTCATGAGGTGGGGTCATAAGAAGACTGTGTTGAAAATTTGGGGTCAAAATATTTAAAAAAAGTTATGAAAGTATGTTGAAATTGTTCAATACTCGCTCATAACTAGACTACTAGTAGTGCAAAATAGTGAGCTGGGCCATCGGCAGACAAACAGAACAGCAGTGAAGAAAGACAGCCACACCCCTAAAATATTTGAAACCTGATGTGAGCTTTGAAAGCCCTCACTGAAACTAAGGTAATAAACACTAGCCAGCCTTCTAGGCTAGAAGGTGTCTGGAAGCACATAGCTTCACTTGACCATTGTGGGCCGTGAGGAAGTGACCCTTTGCCATGAAACATTAGCCATCTGTTTACCAGAAGTGGCTCTGCACTTATTCATACAATAAAATATCCTTATTTAAAAATTAACTGGTGTTCGAATCTCTCTCATACCTATTTTTGATTCAAAGTATTAAAACATAACTAAGTTATGAAGGTACATTGACATTTTCAATGCTCACTCTTAACTTTGGTCATTTTCAATATTTTGACCTCAAATTTTCAAAATCGTCATTTTTTCACACTAGCTCAAGAATCTGTTAGATGTTGTTTTTCAAATCCTAGTCAAAATGTGTTTTCACACTTGTGGTGCGAAATGATGTTCCAACCAGTATTTTAAAAATGATACATGCCATGTTCAGAAATGTGGGGTCATAAAAAGACTATATGGAAAATCTGGGGTCAGAATGTCACCCAGCAAAAATTATGAAGTGACATTGGTTGCAGACATGGTCGTTGGCCCAGTATAGGGACCACATTGCCTTCCCATGCTGGTAACCGGAGTTTGAGTGCAAGCTCAGTGAACTGTCCAAATAGGCCGAGGCTAGTTGAAGGTGCTGTGACATGTTGCACTGGCCCTAGCCTGGGGAGGGACAAAGCAGTTTTCTGGTGCACAGGTAACACCTTGTGGTGGGCAGAGGATCCTTCCCTCACAGGAAGTTGATGTGTGTATCAAGGCCTGATGGGCTCATGTACTTTGTCAGGGCAAGTGGGGTGACAAGAAAAATGGGAAAAAGACTACCTGACAGGATAAAGGTCAGATTACTGTGGGCCCTACACCACCAACAAATCCCTACTGCTGTCAGCCACCCATCCCTACCATCCTCCATCTCAGGAACTTACCTTGTACTTTGGCACCCCCCACAGACTCCCCCCATAACAGGGATATGGGGGGTATCTGCCCCCTTGACTGTCAGACAGTTTGGCACTCCATTGCCTGTTGGTATTGCAGGGTGTGTTAAAGGTGGTGGCTTCATCCTGCCCTGTTGGAGGTCGATGAGCAAGGCAAATTGCCTCCCTAAGAGGAGTGAGCCTACAGCTGCTGACTCCTGTCCATTACCCCACAATGACTTCTACATGTGATCCAAGTCCATTTCTGAACCCTAGTCACTGCCGTGGTACTGGCATCAACACTCCAGACCAACTTACTTTAAGTACTCCAAAAAACTACAATCCCTTTCCACCTGACACAGCTGATTGGTATTTTTTTTTTAATTCTTTTCATCCCACCATGCAACAGTGTACAAGACCTCTTTTGGCTGTCTCCAGTGCCCATATCCCATCTGGCTGAGACCCTCCTGCTTGTGTTACTGGACTCACCTGGTCCACCCATGACACATCTGGTGGCCAGACCCCTCAGTTTGCTCCCAAGGCAGAGCTGCCTTTGTCTCCTTGGCTAACTCAATCTAGAGCACTGGTACACCTCACTCAGAATACTGTGTACATTTCTGAAGGCCACATCTCCAGAAGGATATAGATGCAGTCCAGAGGAAGGCAACTGAAATAGTATGGGGGCTGTATCAAAAAACCCACTAGGTCAGGCTAAAGGAACTCAATATGTACGCACTCGAAGAGAGGAGGAATATGATAGAGACCTTTAAATACCTCACAGTGGTAAATAAGGTACAGGAGGAAAGTATTTTTCAGAAAAAAACAAATATGCACAAAGAAGAAGAAGGGGACATTCTATGAATTTGGAGGAGGGTAGATTCAGGAGCAATGTGAGAAAGTACTTCTTCACAGAAAAAGTGATGGATTCCTGGAACAGGCTACCAGCTGAGGTTAGGTGGTGGGGTCAAAAGCTGTGTTGGTGTTCCAGAATGCATGGGATAGGCATAAGGGGATCTGAGTAGAAAGGAATAGGGGAAGGGGAGAAAGAGCTGAAGATCAAGTAGGGTCTACGGTGATACTGTAGGTAGAAAAAAATGGGTAGACTGAGTGGGCCAAGCAGTCCTTATCACTGACAAATTCTATGTTTCTTTGTAACTCCCACATACAATCCAGTTTGGCCATAGGATGAGGTGAAGGCCAGGGGTAGCCAGTCCAGAGCAGGTCAGATCCGATGGAGGACTTGGTGAGTGGGAGCAGTGTCACCCTCTAATCCAAAGGTTGCATTCCACCCTGATTTCCTGGAAGAGAGGACAAGCAATGACATCCTGGTGATGTCAGATGTGCTCCCACACCTGACGCACCAACGTCTACCTCTCCTCCAATCCCCTTGTTCTTGTGATTTCTGGCTCACTGACCTGCAGCCAACACTAGGGGCTGAACTATTGAACAGCACTGCAACTCACCTGCCCAAGAGGAGGAAGAGGAGAGCTGTTTGCTGGATGCTCAATCGTCCTCCTGCCTGCTGACCATCCAACACTCCGAGCTGGTTCTCAAACACTGGTCATTGGCATCGCAAGTGGCAATGTTACCACTTGCGCCAATGGGCTGGCCCCTTATCAGTATTTTTATTACTCATACAAACTAATTTTCCACTTTATGTCTACGGGTTCAGTTGAATGGTACAGAAGCTCTGTCGTTGGAAGACACTGGCTATGCGTATCAGATAAGTACTGTTTTATGTTTAGAGTACCTTATTTGCCCCAGTTAGTTACTAAACAACTGCAGATTCTTTGTGACCCTGCTGCTATTCTTATTTTACAGGTACAAATGGATGTTCCCTGAAGCTGCCCCCCCCCTACAATTCTCAGGATCCATGTAAGACATCTTTATTATTAGTACTGTATCTAAGCTGGGACTTTACAGTAATGGTGCAACTACAAGTATTAGGACACTGTTGTCTATCGCTTGTTAGACAGTTAGTGAGGCAAGGCTAGAAATATGTACTCTATTCTGTTTATTTCATTTTGCGTAGGTCCTGAAGGGACCTGCAGGAATGAGGATATTATTCCACTGTCTTAGAAAGAAGGGAAATTCATTGCTAAAAACTACATTAATGCAGACAGGGTTGAAGAACGCAAAGTGCACTAAGTAGGGAATGAAAAAAAATTAGGATTTTAGGTCCCTGCAGTCCTAATGAATCAGTGGTGAGGTGTTCCTTGGGGAAATGTAAAATTTTCAAGGTTTATTAAATGTCCATGTTTCAGAATCTGGATGAGCGGCCTTCACAAAACTCCACAAGTCTTAAAAACATGCCACCCACACTGCACATGCAAAATTTCATGTCATGTTGTTGAACGGTGCCACAGCAATTTAATTAAGGTGCAAAATTTTGGTTTAAACATTAAACAACAGCCTGCTCAACCCTAATTATACTTGCACTACTATGCAAGTATAATATACATTCATTGCAAAAAAAAAACTGTGTTGATGCATCAGTTAGGGTTCAACTTAACACCACAAAAGCAGGAAAATGTGGTGTTAGGGTTTCCAATCCTAAGTGCCCCAAGAAGCAAAAATACAAGACCACATGGTGAACCACAGACAGCCATCATCAAGTAAGACAAATGCCATAAAATGGTTTCCCAGATGATACACAAGGCAGCCATCAGCAGGGTCCAGCAGTTTTGCAACCGCAGATACACATGCACACTACAGCATATACACACTCACTTCTAACTGCAGGTAGAAATCCAAGACACTCAAATCACAACACTGTTTCTGTATGCAGAAGCACAGGTCCCTGTGGGGTCAGTGCTTTTGCAGCCACAGATACACATGCATACTGCAAGACATATACACCCACTTTTGGATGCAGAAACTCTGGTCCCTGTGGGGCCTACACATTTGTAGCTGCAGACACAAATCCACAATACATAAATTACAACGCTGCTTCTGTCTGTTGAGACGCAGGCTCCTACAGGTCCAGTACTTCTGCAGCCACTGCTGCACATGTGCGCATCCAAAATCTACACTCCCACTTCTGCAGTCACACTGGTACATTTTTAAACAGCACTGATGGAGTATGTTTTTTTTTTTACAGTGCAGCATGCTGTATGCATATTTTCAAAGGTACCACATTAGTGCTACTACATTTGTATCACTTGTAAACAGTTACCTGTTGTTTGTCTTACCTGATAATGAAAGTCTGTGGCTGCTTGTGTAGTCATGTCCTTTTGCTGCTGGGGGGTTAGAGTTGGAAACCCTAATGGCACATGTTCCTGTTTTTGTGTCATTAAGTTGAACCCTATCTGGTGCCTTAATGCAGTTTTTTGAAATAAATTTTATTTCTTTTTGAAAAAATTAAAACTCTGATTTGAATAGTACTTCTGGCTGCAGAAGCCCTGACTCCTGTGGGCTCCCTATGCAAATAACATACAACAGCCTTACATATGTTAACTTAATGTATGTATGGGCTGTTCCATGCATATCCAAAATGAATAGGTAAATATGAACTCCACACATAAAATCTTCAGTTGTTCTTTAATTTTTTCATACACCTCATTTGGCTATGTTTCACGGCCTAAGCCACTTCATCAGGCCATAGTGTTATCTCAGATCTAGTAAAATAATATACAAAAGTGTTGAAGTACATGTTATAAACCAAACCATATAATTAAAACCACTTTGTAACACCCAAAATATACAATACTAATTATCAGTATTTCATGTTATTTACAGTTCTTAAAGTCCCTTTCCAAAAATCACTGATGTCCAGAATGGAAAGCTGTATTGCTTCTACAGTTTTTGCTATAGTTCAATCTATATTTAGTGTTATTTCTTTATGTTGCACTCTTAGAAAAAATATGTAAATAATTAAAGTCGTGTGTGCTAGTTTCAACAATTCTGTTTCTAATATTTCATTTCTTCCGGGATATCCTTCCCCTTATTAAAACAACAACAAACCACTACAGAGATAAGTTCACATTTGATGCCTTCATCAAAATACCACTGATTTTTACATCAGAAACACTTACTCTGTAGTGAAACAAACAACACTCTTTCAAACTTCCAAGTTACTCTGTTTTGTTTTCTCCACTGTCTTTCAAACAGTCGCAGTTCCTTTTAGATAAACAAACAAAACTTCCTATAATTCATTACAGATTGCCCATTCAGAAAGGGAAAGATGACAAAGTGCCTACAACTTTCAAAATAACATTTACCTGCAGGGTACTGTACTGTAGTTTTTTATTGCTTCATTCTGTTCAAAATTACCTTTAGGTTCCTATGTTAACCTCTATAAACATAAACATCACATGTAAACCATCAATGCTTTCTCTTATAAAGTATTCCGTGCATACACAATTTGTGTAGTGCACTTTGGTGCCCTCATACATCCCTTACCACAGCATTATGTGCATCTTCAGAATTCATGCAGAGCCCTTTGGGCCCTGTGCAAATCCTGCAGTCCAGCGTTATGTCCATACTAGCAGAACTGAACTGTAAACACACAAATCAGATTCTCATAACTTCCACAGGAGTGATAGACTTGTGATCTGACCTTTACAATGGTTTTTACCGTGTTACAGCATAAAAACATATTTTGAGGTGGAAGCGACAGTTCTCATTCACTTTGTTTGTCTAAGCGCCTTAAAAGACAAGACTGTTAAAAATTTAGTGAAAAGATGTGAAAAATGGTTGAGTTATAAGTAACAGTTGATTCTAAGAACAAAGTTCAGATGTTTATGCTGTGAAAAAAAGAATTCTTTGTTCACACTTTTTTATGTTAATGTGCCTTATTAGCAGTAGTACTGCTATATGGAGCCAGATTGCTTTCATAGTGTCTGTTAACCTGGTCGTGCTTTTTAATTCGAATTCAGCTTCGTGTTGTTAACCTGACTGTGACTCCATCTTGCTTTCTCTCTCTCCTCCCCCCCGACTCTACTTCCATTTCCCACCCTTACCTGCTTCTCCTTTGTTTGTGGCAGGATCCCTTTGTTGTTTAGTGTTGAGGACCCCTACATCGCAGGGTACATTAATTCGGTTTCTTGTCCCTGCAGGAAGATGCTTGTTCTGGTGCTCCCCAGCACACTGGACCACTCACTGAGGAGCCTGCAATGCCCAGTGCAGGTACAGAAAGACCACAGCCATTGGAGGCAGTGTTTACCCTCCCTTGGTCTGCTTTCCCCTTATGGGTTGCTGATGTCACATGACTAGATAACATGATCATCTGTGCTGATGTCATGAGACTAGATCATGTGATTGTCTGTACATTTTCAATCTCCCCTGTTTTCCATTTGCAGACTATGCCTCTCGGTCACTAGAGGTCGCTGCTGCTAATCCTAATAGCCTTCTTATCAGTTGCTGATCTCACATGACTAGATCATGTGATTGTACATTACTTCCTGTCTCCCGTGACTTTCCAGCCTATACCTCTCGGCCATTAGAGGCCACTGCACCTACTCTCCTTATTCTCCTCAGCACCTAATATAATTTGCAGCACCCCTGCTATGTTTTGTTCCTTACTTCCTAGTTTCTATCCCATTTATCTATGACTCCAGGCTCCTTTAATCCACTCTTCCCTTCATGTCTCCAACCCACCTGTGAGTCTTGAACCCATGGCCATGACCACAGGTACACTAAAAGTAACCACTCTGACCTTTGTGACAAATAGCCAGTAAGGATTCCCAACAGGCCTGACTTACTTGTATAGCAGTCCCCCCTTCCCACCTTGGAACAGTCCACTGCCCCCCACTCAATTGGTATCTCCAGTTGCCTTGCTGCTCTGCACAACTCACCACAGTACACCACAGTAACCAAAGAACAGCTGCAGGGCCAAATAAGTCACCCAAGGGAAAAAAGTGCCTAACTCAATAAGAAAGAACAATGCCTCCTCCTAGGCCAATACTAATAATACTGATAATCTCTGCAATGTACAGGAATATGACCTCCCCCAAACAACACACAGGTTGAGTACACCCCATCTGCTTGTCTGTGCATTCTACACTCAAGAACTTTATGCTAAACAACCAGACTACCAACACAGTTAGTGTAACCATGTCTGGAACCAACAAACTGTACAAACTTACCTAGCCAACACTGCAAGTCAAACTAAAAGCCCTCACTCAGAGAATAGCAGCTTGCTGTCTCTTTCAAACTACCACAACAAAGCAAGTAACAATGGGGAGGCTCATCACTCCTCCCAATAAATGTGGAAAGGCCCCACACTACAAAAGTTTCAACAAGAAAGTAATACTAATGCTACTCCTACTCTTGGGAAATGTACATCCTAACCCAGGACCTTTTGGAACTTCCCAGACAGAGTGGAAAGGCAGGCAATTTAAAACTGGCATCCATCTACATCAAGAGCCTCCTACCAAGACTTACACAATTTCAAGCCTGGGTCACCCAGTACCAACCAGACATCATCTCCCTAATGGAGATGTGGCTATCACCTAAAATACCAGATGCAGCCATGACCATGGAAGGCTATGCAGTCTATAGACAAGACAGAATAACAAAAAAAAGGGGTGGGGCTACTTAGTTTACCTGAGCTACAACATCAAAGGGCAGATCATTGTGTATGAAAAGTGCTATAGATCATCTCCCAAAAAACTAGGGAAGTACAACTCCTTACAGTAAAAATCATCCTTGGTGAACAGCATAAAACAATGGTGCTTACCATGGTATACATTCCACCTGGCTGGCAAGAAGCTGGACTGGAATTACTAGCAGACCACATACTGCAATTCAGCCAGAATTGGGAATTGATCACTGTGGGGGAGTTTAACATTAATTGGCTTGCATCCACCTCCACACCCCAGAAAGACCTGATATCCAGCCTCTGCCTCACGCAGCTGGTGACCACAGCCACCAGAATAAATTACAAAACTAGCACCAGTATTCTCATTGGCTGGGTACTCTCCAACCACCCAGAGAGGACTGCAGAAGTAACAGTCCTACCGGATACACTTAGCAACCATTCTTGGGTAATTTGCATACGGTGTAATAAATACCGAAAAACAACCTCCAGTCTAGTAAAAAGCAGGTCAGTTAGGAAAGGACAATTTGAATCACTCAAGCACTATCTACACATGATTGACTGGTCCCCCATTGATACCATACCAAACATAAATGTTGCCTTGGATTTCTTCATCTCTACCTTCACAAAAGTGTGTGACATCTACACACCATACAGAAGCCATAAGCACAGGGGGGCAAGTAACCCCTGGCTCACAGGCTCCCTGCTTGAGGTCATGAAGATCAGAGACAACCTCTTGTATAGAGTGAAAGCCACAGGACACCCTCAAGATTTGATTAATTATAAATCTGCTAGAAATAAATGCACTCAACTAATACAGGACGCAAAAGCCAACCATTATAAGGAACTGCTCGGTTAATCCTGGGGCAAAGGGAAGCAGTTCTGGGGGGCTTTAAACAGCCTTCTGGGGAGAGAGGCTGAAGCAGCACCTGACTTGATCACCACAAATATGGGTACCACTCTGAACCCCAAAGATATTGCTGACATCTTCAGTACAGCTTTCATGGACCTAACCTCAGTCTACCACCTGAGTGCCTAGCACCAGCAGAGCCGCTAACTCAGGTAAAGCAGGACCGACCATCCGAACCTGACCCTAATGTACCACTATTATATTTCAAGGAGGTCTCAGCTGCTGATGCCAAAAGATAAATAGAGCAGAAACTGGGTAAAACAAGGGTGGGCAGTGACTCAATGGATGTGAAAATCATAGCCCTTACACTAAATGAGATAGTCTGTCCCATATCTAAAATCTTCAATCTGTCACTCGGGACATCAACATTCACCGGTACCTGGAAAGTCTTGCATGTTACTCTGGTACACAAGAACGGTGACTGCACAAACTACTCTAACTACTGCCCCATTTCTATCTTGCCCCTGCTGTCAAAAGCCCTAGAATGCATAGTAGCTGACCAACTCATGGACTATCTAAATAAATACAAAAAGCAATGCCAGGAACAACATGGTTTCCACAGGGCCCATGGTACCATAACTGCCCTTACTGAGTACACAAGTTACGCTTTTGAGGAGCCTGATAAGGGCAAGGTAGTGGGGTGAATATTCATTGACCTCACTAAAGCATTTGACACGTAAATCACCAAATGCTACTGGTTAAACTTCATTCATTGGGCCTTTCCACTGATGCAGTATCATGGTTCCAGAGCTATCTGACACTAAGAACAAAAAGTGTAAGAATAAATGGAACTTTTCTCCATTCCAAGAGCAGTCACCCTTGGAGTACCCCAAGGTTTCATTTTCGGACTGTTCCATTTCAGCCTCTCCATTAATTCACTATCACACATGTGCCCATCAATTTCATTTTCAGACCGTTCCATTTCAGCCTCTTCATTAATTCACTATCACATATGCGCCCATTAAAAGTGTTGCTGTATGCCGATGATGCCATCATCTACACCAGCAGCCAGCAGAGGGAACAGCTCATAGAAGAACTCCAATATAGCTTCAACGAGTTGTAACACTGGTTCCATCAAAACAAACTCCTTTTAAATTACAAGAAAATGAAGGTCATGCTGTTGACCACAATGCACGGCAAATGCCAAGTAGGCCCCCTAGCCATTACTAGCAAGGGCAAAGTGCAACTGAAACAAGTTGGCACTTTTAAATATCTGGGCCTATAACTTGATGACACTCTCTCCTTCACCCATTATATTGACCATGTAGTTAAACAGACAACGCTAAGCTAGGCATTCTATGCCAGCATACAGTAGGAACACCTTGACTCCCGTTGGACTGAAGCTGGCTGTTAGCAGCTCAGTCCTGTCGGTAATTGACTACGGACTTGTTATTTACAGTGCCACCACTGACATGGCACTTAAAAAGGATCCACACTGTCCTTAACAAGGCATGCAGACTGTCTCTTGGGGCTAACAGAACAACCCATACCTGTAACCTCTACTCTCTTAAAGAGTGGCTCCCCTTACAGAACAGGGTTATATACCAAACCTGTATCCTGAGAAAAAAGGCCCTGCTCAGCCTAACTGCAGCTGGGCTACTACAACTTTTCACCCCAATTAACCACTTGCAGTGCACTAGATCCAAAGATAGGGATGTACTCCTTGTACCGTTTAGATGCACTTTGCTTGCACAAAGATCCATAGCTTATAGAGGTCCCAAATGGCTGAACAAACACCCTAACAACCTAACTAGTGTCGGCAAAATAGGCATCTTCAAGAAGGATCTACATCTACACCTGGCTACTGTAAACAACTGTAACTGGTACAGATGATTCCGAGAACTCGAACACATCACAGCCCCCCTCCCACAATCAGACAGTAGTCTGGTAGTAGGCACACCATGTGTGTCAAGTATATTTTCCTCTGCCTGTAATCTTGTAACACTGTGCTCCTTGGACAATGCCATAAGGGCTGCTATCTCACTCTCCCATGTATATACCTAGGCATGTTGTGCTCCTTGACGATTCCTATCTGGGCTGAATCCTTTCTGCTGTTGGTGTATGATCAGATTTAACCCATTGGTTGTACTCATTAAATATTGCTCTACATTGCAAATAACTAAATGTATAATATTGTAAATGTAATGTAATTTTGGGTACCTCTGGAACCATATGAAATGTTGTGGAACCTATAACGTAATTAATATTTACCCCTGTAACCCTATGAACTGAAGTAGAACCTTTGTAAAAGAGCTGCTTGCTCAAAGTTTGTAATCTGAATTATCAATAAATTTTAAAAAAGAATTCTTTGTTTGTACCTTTTTATGTCACAAATTCTTTATTCACATTTTTTTGTGTTACAAAGAATTCTTTGTGAGATTCTTTGTTCACACTTTTTCGTGAACAAAGAATTTTTGGCTCACAAAAATAAAATCACAACCCTTACTAATCTGGCTTCCTAAGATATTCAGGGTGGCCAGAAAATGTATTTCTGGGTAATTTTTCATCAAACAAACCCCAGAATCTAGCTAAACAGGTCCATTTTATTTATTTTTTCGTGTTTGGTATTTTGAAAAAGTACTATTTTTATGTGTTTCTAGAATTTTTTGTGCCCAAAATAAAAAACAAGAATGAACATAAAAAAGTTTTCTCATGAAAATAAAATCATCTCACAAACATAAATTCATTGTTTGCACCAGCTTGCCTGAAAACCCTACTGGCATGCATAGAAGCTACATTTTAAAACCTTTTAACTTGAGACTCATTTGATACTTTTCCACAAAACCTCCTATAGGCACAGCTTTTGAACCATTTGTGCTCCACAGGTGAGAGAAAAATAGCAAAAAGTGCATTTTAAAAGGCTTTTTTAAATTTCTAGATCTCAGAATCCAGCAAAGTAGACATCATGAAACTTCCCAAGCCTTAAGAATTTGTAGCCTGTACCATGCATGCAAAATGTCATGCAATTTCATTGAACAATCCTAAAGTTATCAAGGTGCAAAGCTTTTGGTTTAACATTAAACAGCCTGCTCAAGCCTGAACTATCCTTGCATTAATGCACAAGTATATATTCATTGCAAAAACAACTGCATTAATGCACCAATTAGGGCTCAACTTAATGCCACAAAACTAGGGAAATGTAGGGCTAGGGTTTCCATCCCTAACTCCCTACCCCCACCAGCAGCCCAGCTGTAAAGAGCAAAGTAAAAGTGGGTATCTACTTAGACAATCCTTTTGCTCTGCAGATAAGGCAAGGTGAGACAGCAGGTTGTGGTCAGCTGCTGATCCTTTTAGCTGAGCTGAAAAGGGCAAGGTGATAGTGGCTATCTACTCACACAATTCTTTTGCTTTGCAGATTGGGCAAGGCTGGACAGCAGACCCTGTTCAGCTGTTGAGCAATTTGTCCAACTGTAAAAGGTAATGTGGCAGTGGGTATCTACTTACAGTAGCAATGGTACGGTGCACAAAATAAGAAATAAGGCAACAGACAGTCAATGTTAAGCACCAATGTGCATTTTTACTGTTTGGCCATGAAGCAATTTGTCACAAACAAAACCCCTAGTGCCTCGACTCCTGTATGAGTCTTAAAGGGGGTGAGTATACTAAGCACAGATACTGTTTAAATACATCCTAGCAGATCCAAAGAACACTTACTCCCATTGGGTCACAGTTATGACACCACTATTTCAAACATCTATTAAGGTGACAGTGCAGTAATTAAACAAAAAGTGCTAAATCAAAATGTACTAAAAGTGCTAAGTTGTCTAGATAAACTGCATCTTTTATAGATTCTATGATGAATCCACATAATACATATATATACTAGCAATAACACTATAGATAAATACAAAATAAGAAAGACATAAATATCAATATATATATATTATATATATATATATATATATATATATATATATATCTCTTTTGACGCATGATAAAGTACCTCATTAAATTCATTACACATTATTGGCAAAATTCCTTATTACATTTTAACTAATTTAACTATATAATACATTTTTACTTGTAACAGAAGTCTGCAAAATTTAGATCTTCACGGGCAAGTGACAACCGGGTAGGCAGGAGTCCAAACAAGGAGGTGCTTCTCTGAAAAGAAAGGAAAAAAGATAACAGTTGAGACAGCAGTTCAGTATATACTAATGAATAAAGCACTATTATAGCATAGATCATTAAGGTCTTATATAGAAAAAACAGAGAAAATAGATACATTTATATGCAATTGTTGAGGAAGCAATTCAGTACATACTAATAAATAAAACACTCTTATGGCTTAATTCACCATAGTCCTATATAGAAAAAATGAATGCATTTATATACATTTAAAAAACATATTTGGAATTACCAACAATAGTAAGACTGCTGGGGGGACAGGTTACTTAAATAGGACTAGAAAGGAGAAACTCTGGTTTATTTCTTTCAAACTACTTCAAAAAGAAAGTATATGGATATTTAAGTTGAATAGTGTAAAGCCAAATGGACTTAACAATAACTGGGATGTTAAACCTTTTTTAAAATAAACCAGATTTTCTCCTTTCTAGTCCTATTTAAGAAACCTGTCCCCCCCAACAGTCTTCCTATTGTTGGTAATTCCAAACATGTTCTTTAAATGTATATAAATGTACTATTTTTTTCTATACAGGACTATTATGAATTAATCCATGAGTCAACAATTGCATATAAATGTATCTATTTTCTCAATTTTCTCTATATAAGACCTTAGTGATCTATGCTATAATACTGCTTTATTCATTAGTACATACTGAACTGCTGTCTCAACTGTTATCTTTTTTCCTTTCTTTTCAGAGAAGTACCTCCTTGTTTGGACTCCTGCCTACCTGGCTGGCACTTGCCCGTGGAGATCTAAATTTGGCAGACTTTGGTTACAAGTAAAAATTTATTATATAGTTAAATTAGTTAAATGTAATAAGGAATTTTGCCAATAATGTGTAATGAATTTAATGAGAATTCTATTGTGCATCAAAAGATATATATATATATATATATATATATAGATATTTATGGATTTCTATTTTGTATTTATCTATAGTGTTATTGCTATTATATATATATATATATATATATATATATATATATATATATATGTATTATGTGGGTTCATCATAGAACCTATAAAGGTGCAGTTTATCTAGACAACTTAGTACTTTTAGTACATTTTGATTTAGCACTTTTTGTTTAATGACTACACTGTCACCTTAATAGATGTTTGAGATAGTGATGTCATGACTGTGACCCAATGGGAGTAAGTGTTCTTTGGATCCACTAGGATGTATTTAAACAGTATCTGTGCTCAGTATACTCACCCCCTTGAAGACTCATGCAGGAGTCAAGGCGCTAAAGGTTTTGTTTGTGACAAATTGCTCATGGCCAAACAATAAAAATGCACATTGGTGCTTAACATTGACTGTTGCCTGATTTCTTATTTTGCGCACCATACTGTTGCTACAGTTTGTTCATCTGAGGGGGCTAGCCATCCTCTTTATGGTGCTGCAAACGGCCGAATCGCTGTAGCATGGTAAAAAATGTTTTTGTTTGTGGTATCTACATACATGATCCTTTTGGTCTGCAGACTAGGCAAGGTGGGACAACAGATAAGGCTTATCTGTTGATCCTTTCGTCCAGCTGTAAAGGGTAAGGGGCAGTTAGTATCTACTCTCACAATCCATTTACTCTGCAGGTTAGACAAGGTGGGACAGTAGATCAAGTTTAGTTGTTGATCCTTTAGCCCAGATGCAAGGTAGCATTAGGTATCTAATCACATGACCCTTCTTCTGTGAAGATTGGGCAACGTGGCACAGCAGATAAGGGTCAGTGATTGTTCTATTGCCACAGTCATAAAGGGTAAGGTAGCAGTGGTTGTCAAGTCACAGCATCTTTTTGTTCTGTAGATTGGGCAAGGTAAGAGGTACTCCTACTGTCAGCTACACTATTGCTCCACCATTTGTGCCTCTGTCAGAGCCCAATGGACATACCACAAGCATGTGTGCTACAGTCTTTATATTGTACGATCACAATGTGCAACCCTTTGATCAGAGGGCTGTGGGTTCAGTTCCCACATCTGGCACTTGAGTTAATATCCCAGTACTGACACTGTAGTGGAGCATGAGAGGGGTGCTGCACTTCTGAGGTGCCGTCTTTCGAATGAGACGTTAAACCGAGGTCCCATCTGCCTGGATTGGTGGTAGTTCAAGTGGATGTTAAAGATCCCATGGCACTTATTGAAAAGAGTAGGGGAATTTTTTATTATAATAACATCAAACAAAATAGTGACAAACTGTATTAAATCATACAAAGTAAATACAAATCATAATAGAAAGGAATCGAATAAGTATAGTTTTCATACAGCCTCAAAATAAATAAGAAAATAACAAATCACAACCCCATAATTCCCATAAATCCCTCCTCTTCCCAAAGAGCATGAAACAGTTTGTCCACATTCAGTTAAATTACAACTCATTACAAACCCTCCTATATATCCTACTACCCAGGTAGAAAGAAAAATATTTTCGTATATAGCATACCACCCAACTCCATCCCAATTCCTGATATCATCCTCTTATTCATTCCTAGGGAACCTAGGACAGCTTATCCCAATACTATATACTTCCCTTAACTTTTTTATATTTAATAAACTTAGTAAACCCTTTCCACCAATCTGTCACCTGTCTAGTGGTTGCAAATCCTAAATCACGTAAATACATCCACTCCAGGGCTACCTGAATTAATAACCTTACTGCATCCTAAGGCGTCTTTTTCTGGTACAATACCCATTGGCATCGGGCCTGCCATAAATAATATATCAAAGCACAACAAAAAATTTGCAGACTCCCTACATGATACCTCTTCCCTAGTTGAGGGAAGTTACCCAGCACCAGAGTATCATAATCCAAATACCATAACCACCTCATTTTCCATTTAAAAGCCAGGAATTTCTAAAGAGATTTGGCATATGTACAAAAAAAGAAAAAATGCTCCACTGTTTCCTCCTGATCCACACATTCTAAAAAGGGGCAATTTCTTTAATTCCTGGCCTCATATTTGGCATTGCCTCACACCCCGATCCTACCAAATACCTTAAACCATATAATCTCCCACATGTATTCTGGCAGTCTGGGATTATTTAACCTCTGAAGCACTTTATTTGTGTGACCTGAAAGGCAGTTTTTAAAGGCAGGTTCACTTGGGTATAGGAGCTGCATAACTTTGGTATACAGTTGTATCCCTGTATTATCCCTCACCACTTGAGCCCATAACCCCCATTTAAATAATTTCTTAGTTATTGGTAAACAGTAACCAGGGATAAGCAGCGTGGGAATGGATTTTGGAGGACTTGTAAACCAAACTGAATAATATCGGGTTAATACCTGTTTTGTCAATATCTCTTCATTTGAGGAAGATGTCTCCCACCCCCACCCTAATATTTGATGCAATAAATAATGTGGAGAAAAAAATAACCGGGTCCACCATCCCCAGACCCCCATTCCCTTTAACCAAATACGTATAATGGCGTTTAATAGGGTTAAGTCTATTTCCCCACACCATCTGAAAAAATAAACTGTACAGCCTTGTCTCAAATTTTATTGGTACTTGAAATATATTTGCCATATATAATAAGCTTGGTATGACAAATTGTTTAATAACTTGTACCTGCTTGAATTTAGATAATTTCCAATGTTTCTAAATGTTTACTTTCCCTTCTGTTGAGTGTAATGCCTTTTCCCAATTTAACTCGGGCAAATTCTGGGCTCCATACAATAGACCTAAAATTTTTATAGGTTCAGAAGAAACATGCAGTCCTTGCATCCAAATAGTAGCAGGGAAGTCTACCCCAATAAACAAGCCTTGACTTTTGGCTTTATTAAGTTGAGAATTGGAAAGCCTTGCATAGTAGTCCATAAACTCCAAAAACTGTTCCACTTGGTGATGTTTCTCAAAGAACATACACAAATCATCTGCGTATGCCTGGACATGTAATTCCTCCAATGGGGGGGACCACAGACCCCATCCCATAATGGATATTGTGATAAATATTGAATCAAAGTGTCTATAGTGAAAGCATATAATAAATGGCTCAATGGGCATCCCTGGTGCACCCCTGTCGGAACATGAAACCCCTCCCCAATTTCTGTTTGAACTATGGGATGAGTAATAGTGGTCTCATAAATGGACTTAATCCAATTTAAAAAACAGTCAGGCACTCAATAATGAGATAACACCAAAAATAAAAAAGGGTGATAAACTCGATCGAAGGCCTTCCTTTGGTCCACAAACACAATGCACCCAGAAAGTTTATTCAAATTTGCATACTCTATCCAGTCTCGAATAATCATATGTGCTTGAAAAAATTTTTTACCGGGCAACCCACAAAATTGATGGGGAGAAAGAACAGTAACCGTCAACTGCTTCAGCCTTGTATTCAAAATGCTTGCCAATAACTTATAATCTGAATTTAAAAGCGTAATTGGTCTCCAATTCTCCAGGAGGTATCTATCCCCAGATTTATATAAAAAAATCAACAGTCCCTCAGAGAACCATACCAGAAACTCTACTGAGGCCAGAAAAAAGTTAAAAACCTTCTCCGTTCAGTCAGAGAATTCCTCCAGGAAATATTGGTATAATTCTACAGTCAGTCCATCAATACCTGGTGATGTCCCTGACTTTTGAGCTTTAATAGCACTAACTATTTCTGCCCGGGAAATGGGGGAAATGAGGAACCATATAGGTCCTTGTGATCCAGGTAATTTTATTTTTTCAAAAAACTGCTTCACAGTGTGCATACTAGGTGGTATCTCTGGGCTATGAGCAGAAAAAAAAAAGGTTTTTATTACTGTTTGAAGGTGTTTTGACTCTCTTACTAGGTGTCCATCCTGATTCCTACGGGCTTCCAAGGGTGTGTTATGTTTATATTTTTTAGAGACCACATAAGGATCCCCAGAAGGCTGTTTTTTTACCCCATATTTAAAAAGAGCTTGAAGTGTACTGGCCCAATTATACTGAACCTCCTGAAGTTGCTGTTTCACCTGTAAGATCTGAACTGAAAAATCAGCCTTTGATGTATTTGCTATCGAGATTAAATAATACAAATGTCGCCGTAATTTAAGGTACTGGAGAAATTTCTCATTTTCCCTTGATCTTCCTTGATTTTTTAGTAATCTACAAAAATCATCTTTGGAATCTTTCCACCATTGCCCCAAATTGTCATATAAAAAGGCCATGGAAAGTCTTGCCAACAGTAAGGCTTTAATCTTCCCCACCACCTCAGGACATTTTAACAAAAGTGCATTTAATTTCCATCGTGCCCGCTGTTTCAGTGGTGCTGAATAAAGGCAAAAAGTACATTGAAGAAGCATGTGATCCGAGAAGGAAACTGGATAAGTGTGAAATGTAAGGGGAAATTTTACCGAAATAAAAATATTATCTATTGTAGATGTAGAAAGGTGTCTCTGATAAGTGAATTTTAACGCTCCTTGTTGATGGCTGCTGCCGCTAACTAGGCTGGATGATTTAATCAAATGCCATAATGCGTTGGAATCACAAAAAATTCCCCCCCCCCGAGCCTTGACTACCCACCGCCTTCAATTCACAATTGAAATCCCCACACAAAAATATCTCATAAGAGGTTAATAAAAAAGGTTTTATCAGATGAAAGAGTGCCACCCGTTCTGCTTAACTTGAGAAACAATATACATTAATAAAGCGGCATGTCAGGGATCTCCATACCCCATCCAGAATCATTAACCTACCTGGAACTAAGTCCATTAGTTTAATTAAAGAAAAATCATAAAGTTAAAAAAGAAATCCAATGCCATCCGCGTTGTTGTCCAAAGGACCAATAGGCTAGCCCCAACACCACTCTTTTGGAAAAGCCTGGCCTGGTCTAAGGAATACATCCATGTTTCTTGTAGGAGGCAGATATCCAAAGCATGATTATGCACATATTCATAAATCACTCTCCTCCTTTTAAAGTTTAATAGACTGTGCACAATCACAGAACCAAGTTTAAATGCAGCCAGTTAGAAAAATACATGTCAACCATCTTTTTTCCTCCTTTTTTTCTTTTTCCCTTTATACCCTTCTTGTACCTGAAAGGGGGAAGGAGGACTATCCTGCATAGGCTGAGAATCTGGTTCATTTCTGAATCACCCCATGGAGCTGCCAAGGCTGAAAAGGGGTTACTGGTTTCCACCTCTACTGAGTTGGAGACTATAGGGGGTTTCAGGTTCAGAGAGGACCTTCTCACTGGAATTACTACCAGAGGTCTTGGGATATCATGAACTCCTACCTCCTTTTGTGCTGTATAACACACCGGAGAAGGAATAGGGGATCTCTGGCCTAGTGCTTCAGAACACTTTCCCTGTACCATGGCCATGGCAGGGTGCCCTACTGGGTCACTGCCTTCCTCTCCTGACTCCGGAACTGTTAGGCAAGACCAAGTCCTGGGCTTTCTGTATCAACAAGTCAGGGCTACCACTAGAGGCCTTATTTTTGGCTGCCCACACACACTCAGAAAACACATGACCTGTTTCCTCGCAAAGGTCACATTTCGTGAAGTTAGCACATTGAAATGCTATATGACCCACTTCCTCACAGTTATCACAGTGAGGCTTATCACAGGAACTAGATAAATGTGTTCTGGCCCCACATTTATAACAAGCCCGGGGCTGCACTGCATAAAAGCAGACCCCTCTATCTCTCCCCAACAAAAAGGAGTTTGGAATGTGTTCAATCCCTTTTTCAGTTTGCCGTAACTTAACTTTAAATCACCATCCCCCAGTCCAAAATTGCTCTGAGTCTAATATAGCCTCTGGTGAACTCAGTATGTCATATTTTTGAGACAACCAGTATGAAATATCATCCACATGTACACTCTCATTCCGAAACATGATGGTAACATATTTTGTTAATGGTTTTGTTATGGGAATGACCAAGAAGGGTGTCCATATGGGCGAAAATTTCACCTGGTTGTATCGTTCCCAAAAAAGATCTAGAGCATAGGCAGAACGAAAACTCACATCAAAGTTGTCCTCCCTAGATATATTTATAAATGCAAATACTTCCCTGGGTGAAAAAGCAAGGATTCCTTTAACAAACTTTTCCCCACATACAACCTATCAGGTCTAACCTCCAGACCCCCTTTATAATGTAAACGAACCGCATTTCTGTGAGGTGCAGCTTCTTTTTTAATTTTAGCAAAAAAGTCAGACATCAGGGTTTCTCAGAGACAGGAGTCCTCTGCCCCATCTCCCCCTGTTGCTCTGCTCCTAAACCAGGAGTAACAACTGGAGCCTCAGCCTGCAAGGCTATCTCAGAATGTCTGCCCTCCTCTGGCCCCCCTTCAGGAGCTATAATCGGGACCTGGGGAACAGGTAACTGTGGTTGCCATGCAGGTTCATTTTGTGAAAAATTAAGTTTACGGTCCCATTCAGGTGTCGGGTGCCAGGACCCTTTATCCAATGTCCAACCTGCCTCACTTAGTGCTTTTTGAGGGGACCATGTTTCCTCGATTAGGGGCTGACCCAAAGGAACAGCATCCAAGGCCGTCTGATCCCTCTTCACCACAGTAAACTCCTCTGCCCTTTTTTCATCAGGTATCCCCAAGTTCCGTTTAGCAAACAGTACTGCTGTTCTCTTTTCTTTCCCCTCCTCTCCCAATTTCTCCTGACTATGTACTGGTCACTTTAGGAAGGAAAAATCTGAAACCCCTTCTTGATGCCGAGGGTCTGTTTGAAATACACAGTTCTCATCTGCCAACAATAGGGAGGATGTTGGATTCTTTAATGTTCCCCAAAACACAAACCCATGAATTTGGTTAATGGAGCACCACTCCCAAGGACCGAGACCTCTGTGCTCCGCTCAAACCCCATCCGGGACCTGCCAAGGCTCCTTAGCAACCGGAGAGACGCCTCCAGGCGCCGCGGTGCTTCCTAACCTACTTTTTGCTGTTATTGTAGTGAGGGTTATTGTTAGGAATTAGATAATGTGTTTTTGCTTTTAAGATGGTAATAAGTTTGCTGTATTGGCAAGTGTATAAAAGCAGTATTTCTTTGTTTTCTCAATAAAGTGAGTTGGAATGTGTTTTATTTTTTTATGTGGTTTTAATTTTTAAATTTCTTTGTTTGTGTATTGTTTTGAGTTTGTTATAGTTGTAACTTGTGTATGTTGTGTTTTTTTGAGATAAATTAGTGAAATATTCATATGTATTTTATTTGAAATATGAGTGGTAATATGTTTTTGTTAAGTGGTTTTTGTTATGGGGAATGACCAAGAAGGGTGTGTCTATATGGGGCGTAAAATTTCAATTTGGTTGGCTGTTTCTAAAAGATTTAGAGTATAGGTAGAAACTAAAATTTTCATAAAAGGTTCTTCTTTAGAGGTATTTATAAATGTAAATATTTTGGTGAAAAGTGATTTTTAATAAATTTTTTTTCATATAAATTTGGTTGTGTTTCAATTTGCATTTTTTATAATGTAAATGAATGTATTTTTGGTGGTGTAAAGTTTTTACTTTTAGTAAATAAGTTGTATATTGTTAGAGATAGGAGTTCTTTGTTTTATTCTCTTGTTGTTTCTGTTTTAAATTGTAGAAGTTAATTGGAGGCTTTTAAAGTTTCTGTGGTATGGCTTAGAATGTTTTGCTCTCTCTTCTGGGCTTTTCTAGAGTACTGGTACTTGGGAATAGGTAATTGTGGTTTATGTAGGTTTTGCTTTGTGAAAATTAAGTTGATGTGTCTTATTCAGGTGTTGGGTGTTAATTTTTATTCTAATGTCTAACTTGCCTTACTTAGTGTTTTTGAGGGGACTATGTTTCTTGATTAGATACCTAAAGAAACAGCACTGAGGCTGTTGATCTCTCTTGCTACAGTAAATTTCTGCCTTTTTCATTAGGTATTCTTGTTCTGTTAGGTAAATAGTACTGCTGTTCTCTTTTCTTCCCCTCCTCTCCCAATTTCTCCTGACTATGTACTGGTCACTTTAGGAAGGAAAAATCTGAAACCCCTTCTTGATGCCGAGGGTCTGTTTGAAATACACAGTTCTCATCTGCCAACAATAGGGAGGATGTTGGATTCTTTAATGTTCCCCAAAACACAAACCCCGCAGATTTGGTTAATGGAGCACCACTTCCCAAGGACCCGGAGCCTCTGTGCTCCGCTCAAGCCACATCCGGGACCTGCCAAGGCTCCTTAGCAACCGGAGAGACGCCTCCAGACGCCGCCGGTGCTTCCAACTCTCCCGAAGGCTTTTGGCACTGAATCTGCCTCGATTATTCCCTGCCAGCCTTCTCAATAACCCCAACAGTTTTTACAAGCTGCTTCTCGACAGTCTTTGTATTGCACTCACCCATCCGCTCTCCTGCTGGAGTTAGCAACACCATCTCCTCCCGACTGACAGCCATCTTACAGGTAATGACAGCCTGCTCCTTCGCACCGAGTGCCGATATTTTTTTTAAAACTCTTTCTTGTTCTAGCTGTACTTCAATTAGTTGTTTCTGCAGTTGCACCTCAGTAGTCGGGAGTGTTTCCTGCTTCTTAGTGAGCTCGGGTTTCAAATTACTGGATAAATCCTCTGTGGATACAAATACTTCTCCTTCTTCCATATTGTTAACTGGAGCCGACTGCTCTTCAAGAGCAATATCCTCCTGTGCTTGCAATGGGGAATCTCCCCACTCATCCTCTCCTGCCGCGTCCATCCTCCACCGAGTCTGACCACTGAGTGATCCGACTCACCACCGCAACGGCCCCCTACTGGCAGCAATGCAGTAGGGGAATTTCCCCGGTGTCCTGGTCAAATTTTCCTCATTCACTAAAAATACCACCAACAGCTTAATCTGGTTCAAGGTCAGTTGGCATTCATATGTATACCCCTCCCCCAGGTCGTGCCTGAAAATAGGCAGGACTTGCCTAGTGCACTTACCCGGTCAACAAATACTAAATACAATAAATAAATAAAACCCAACACTGCAGCTGAACTGCATCCTTTACAGTAGGTATGCACCATCCATTGTTGGACACGCATACAATACTTCCACATTTGGCTGTCCTGTCAGCATGGGCAGGGGACCTGAACCTCATGTGTTACTATGCACGTAACAGTCCTTATTTTTCAGCTCTATCTCCAGGCCAATGGCCTCCTATTACACAAATCCAGGCTATCAGTATGCATCATACGGCGTGGATATCGCGGTGGCCACTGGGCTTACCTGTTTGCTCACTTGGGGGGGTCATATCTAGATTGTAGAAATAGTATCATGCCTCAACCCAGAAAAAGATTATAGAACCTGGCAACAAAGTATGACCTCCTGGAATGTCGTACCTCCCCACCGAAGTCAACTCTCTCACGAACCCACACCCAGGCTGGACAGTTCCACAATGTGCATACACTGATAACCTATAGGAAATAGAACTAGGCAATTTTTATTTTCAATTGTTTAACCAGGAGTGGCACACTAAGCTGAATGCTTGTTTACAGGTGCGACCTGGGAACACAGGGAAGTTGAGTGACTTGCTCAGTTTCACACAGTGTGCAAGTGGGGGCTGTGGGATTCAAACCCAGGTCTCCAGATTTGCAGCTCAGAGCCTTAAACCACTGCACTATACTGCCTCCCAAATTTAATGCAAACAAAACATGACCTTATTAGGGCAGTAGTACCCTTGTGAGGAAAACAGGGTTAATGCAATATGAGATACTCTAGATGGTTGTAATGTGGCTGGTCTTCTGTTGACCTAAATGTGGCTGATCCAATAACAGTGGTTGCTCTTTACAGACCCTGAGCAAACATAGCCAAATTAAACCCTTTTATGGCCTGTATCTAAAAACACCCTTCTAAGCACAGCTCTGACACTCAGCCTTCCCCCACTCCACAGTGCACAATACAGTGTATCAATGTTACACTCCTGAACTAGAGGCACTACCCTCTCCCTGCTAGTACCAGTGTGTTTACCCTTTCAAATCTAATAGGAAGCTCCCATCAATTTATTAGGCACCCTGTGACTGAATCAGTGTAAGCCTGAAGATGGTGCAGCTGGTTGGTAGGTGGTGGTGAGCTTGAAATAAAGTATTAGAAATCCTCAGAGAACACAATTAAAACTACTCCCAAAGGCCCTGCAATTGCTAAAATGATAAAACCTTAAATGGAAGTACTTGAAACACCTATCTGACTGGTTGAATCCAGATAACAGTGCTCAGACTATTTGTTCCTGTATCACGCCACATTGTCAATGGGGAGTATTTGCATGTGGGTAATAAGCACCTCTACCAGGGGTTTGAATGGTATAGCCACAGCCCTTTAGGTTACCATAGCAACACTTTATAACCCCAGCTTCATGGGGATTCTATTCACGGCTGTTAGTCAATGTTTTGTACCAATCAGAAGGGAAAGCAGCATTCTGAAGAAGCGCTTCACATCTGCTTTAAAACATAATTTTTATTATTTTCTTGCATCTTTGGTGACTACAACAGGTTGGGGCTGTCTGGGTTACAGACAGCACCCTGAAATTCCGATCATGCCTGTGTTCTGTTTTTTACTAATTAAGCAACCTTCCTTTAAAATTCTCATCACAGCCTCAGGGAAGTCTGGACACATGTAACTTTGTCCGTTAAGAAAGGTGTGTTTTATAAAAAAAATATTGCAGGGCTGGCCCATTAGCACAGCGATAGCACTACTGCTAGTGAGGCAACCCAGGTTTGGGAATGAGCCTGGGTTGTCAGAGGGACGGCTGGGGAGAGGTTGGTGGAGCATCCTAGGGTATGCTCCCACCCTCAGGAGAAGAAGAGTCGCAATCTCAGCTACACCACCACCACCTTGGTGACCATATGTGGTGGTGCAAGAGAGAGAGAGATGATTAGAGAGGAGGACGTCAACGCATTCTGGAACACGCTGCACATCACGCACGCATACATACACCAGTCATGGACCCCCCTTGATGCACATGGGCAGGGACAGAAAACAGGAAAAACACTGGCCATTCACAGCATGCTATCCTACCCCTCCTCACCAGTCCCACAGCACCAACCAGATTCCAGCACTGGAACTGAGCTTGACCACTGCTGCAGGAATTGGGGTCCCCTCAGCTTGCCCTGCCCTGGAGGTAGGCCAGGAAGGAACAAGATGTTTGGGTAAGTCCCATGACAGGTTACAGGGTTGGAAGGGAAGGCAAGGACTGATGATAGCCAGCTGGAGGTGGAGAAAGTAGAATACATTTTAAAAAATTATTGCTTAATTTGATTTGTTTGCTTTCTAGCCTGGTGCTGCAGGTAAGTTGGGGATTTTTTTTGTTTTTTTGCTTCCCTACTTTTTGACAGACAGTTCTCACTCCTTTGCATTGTGGTGCAGCTCAGAATATTCCTATACAGTAGGTAGGGCTCTTTAGTAGCATTTTCAATCTAATTATAGGGTTGAACTGTGTGTTAACAAGGGGACTGTTTTAAGTATTTTAGAAAACTCTGGCCTTTTCATGGTCTTGTGAGCACTGTGAGGTTTTTACATGCTGCTTAACAAATTTTTGAGCACAAGCGCTCAATCCACTTATAAATGAGTTCTGTGCTGTGCTGCCCTGGTGTTGTACCACTGCACCAGTAGCAGTACTATGATGTGGCAGTGCATAGCAACCACATGGCAGTGCATGCACAAAGGCACACTACACATGCAAGAACAGTGCCCAGGAAACACATGCTTGTCCAAGTATGGTCCACACATCCCCCACCCAGAACAAGACATTACACTGCACAATGAGATATTAGTGCTACACAACAGGTGAACAAACAGGGAGGCAGTATAGCGCAATGGTTTAAGGCTTTGAGCTGCAAATCTGGAGACCTGGGTTTGAATCCCACAGCTTCCACTTGCATACTGTGTGACCCTGAGCAAGTCACTTAACATCCCTGTGCTCCCAGGTTGCACCTGTAAACAAGCTTTCAGCTTAGTGTGCCACTCCTGGTTAAACAATTGAAAGGAAAAAAAAAAAAAAAAAAACAGCACTAATGCAGCCCAAACACACAGTAGAGGCCAGGCAGATCACTCAGAGGTAAGAAGTTGATTCAGGAGCACTGTATCAGACAGACATGGCAGACAGGCATAGGGGAATGCAGGAGACCCACCAGAGGGACACCTGATGGACCCCCAATGAGATCCCCATCCTGTTGGAGCTTGTCATGGCTAGGGAGAAGCTGCTGTTGGGAGAGATGAAGAGGGGCCTGGCAGGGCCAGATGTGAGGTCTGGGAGTTGGTGGGTCAATGCCTGGCCAGAAAGATGGCATCAGGAGGCTGGAGGACCAGTGCAGGCCCCAGTATAATGATCTGTGCCAGCATAAACCAGGGAACCTGAAATAGTTGCAGCCATGGTGGAGAATGGCAGTGTGCCATGGGTGGGTGTGTACAGCCATATTTACCTATAGATACCGTTTATATGTTTCATCTAATCAACAGTGTAAAATGTAAGCTGTATATAATCATTTCATATAGACTTCAGGTTTAGAAATCTTCCTAGTTAAACACTTGAATCATACAATAGGCAGAACTGCTACCAGAAGCTAACAACAACTTAATACTGCCTATATAGCTGTCTTTCAATCTGCTTCTAATTAAACCTGCTTTTAAACAGTTTTTTCATTCTAACCTTTTTAGCTCTCTAAATTTTCATCAGCATTTTACTTCTAGTTGTCTAAACAAGGGAAGTGGTAGTGCCTAACTAATAACTTCAATTTGGTACAGGTGACTATTTTCTGGCATGGTTTGGCACTCCCTCTGATGGTACCACAGCAAATGTACTTAACTATAGGACTTCTAGCTGCTCTTGTCAGTTGAATTTGAGTATTGTTGAGCTCTAAGCAGGTGCATTCAGGTGGCCTGAGGACACTGAGTGTTTCTGTAGAAAAGTTTAGTCTGATGAGCAGACTGGACAGAATTCCCATCACTAGGGTGTTTCTCAGTGTTGGGTGCATGATGGACACTTTGTAGGGCAACCAGAAGATTTTAGATCAGAATAGTAAACTTATTGAGTTTGTCTTCTCTATTAATCCTAGGTAGAGCAGTGCGAAGTCCGCGAAATTTGCTCCATGAATGAATTCGTAAATTTTGCAGAATCTGCGTAGTGATTTTCACCCACTTCACACAATTTGCAGCCCATGAATTAGAAACATAGAAGCTGTCAGCAGATAAGGACCACTAGACCCATCCAGTCTGCCTGTAGGCCCTATACATTGTATGTGGCCACTGACCCTATGTGAGCAAGGGCTTTTCATCACTCCATCTCCTCCCAAGCTTCCCTTATGCCTGCCCCAGGCATACTTAAACCCCTCCACTGTACTTGCCCCCACTACCTCCTGTGGCAGACTATTCCAAGTGTTGACTACACTTTCTGTGTAGAAAAACTTCCTCACATTACCTCTTAATCTACCCCCTTCCAATTTCATATTGTGCCCCTTTGCTCCAGTACTTTTTCTACATTGGAAACAGTCCCCCACCTGCACCTTGTTTATGCTCTTGAGATACTTGAAAGTTTCAATCATGCCCCCCCACTGTCTCCTCTCCTCCAGTAAGTACATATTGAGGTTCCTTAGTCTCTCCTCATATATTTTGTGGTGCAAGCCCTGCACCATCTTTGTTGCCCTTCTCTGGATAGTTTCCACCTTATCTATGTCCTTGCACAGGTGTGGCCTCCAGAACTGCATGCAGTACTCCAGGTGAAACCTTACCAATGTTTTCTACAATGGCATCACCACCTCCCACCTCCTACTATTGATACCCCTGCCTATGTACCCCAGCATGTCATTGGCCCTCCCTTCTGTCTTTGTGCACTGCTTTGATACCTTAAGGTCATCAGAGATGGTAATCCCTAGGTCCCTTTCCTCTTTGGCAACAGTCAGCTCCCCCCCCAACCTGTAGCTCTCCTCAGGGTTCCCTCTACCCAGGTGCATTATTTTGCACTTCTTTTCATTGAATCTCAGTTGCCACATCTCCGACCATCTTTCAAGCTTCTCCAGGTCCCTCTTCATTTTCTGCACACCCTTCTGGAGTATCTACCCTGTTGCAGATCTTGGTGTCATCTGCAAACAGGCAGACCTTTCCTTCCAGTCCCTCTGCAATGTCACTAATGAAGACATTGAACAGGACTGTTCCTAGTACTGATCTCTGTGGTACCCCACTGGTCACCCTCCTCTCCCCAGATTGTACCCCATTTACCACCACCCTCTGTCTGCTGTCTGTTAACCAGTTCCTAACCCACCACCTAGTCTCCCATGCCCAGACTACCTATCTTGTTAATTAGCCTTCTCTATGGGATAGTGTCAAAGGCATTGCTGACATCTAGGTAGGCAACATCTACTGTCTCTCCCTGATTTATTTCCCTAGTCACCCAATCAAAAAAATCTATTACATTAATTTCACATGATCTTCCTGCTGTGAATCCATGTTGCCTCAGATTCTAAACACTTCCAGATTCCATACGTGCCTATATCCTTTCTTTCAGCAGTATCTCGATGAACTTTCCCACCACTTAGGTGAATTGCACAAATTCACAGGTGGATCAAACAGTTTCACCCGCCAATTTCATGCTGCATATGCAGATTGCACATTTTGTGCAAAATAACTCTGAAATATGGCACAAATTTCAGACAAACCATACAAAGCAAATTTCTGGCGAATTTCACAAAATTTTACAAAATGCAAATGTTCGGCGAGTCACGTGAAATTCTGAGGTGAAGTCTCACTTTGCAACACCTCTAATCCTAGGTTGCCTAAGTGGAGATCAGATGACTACATTGGACGGGGTAAGGACTTGGGTCTGACACCAGTTGATGTTAAATAGTCCAGACTGGCACTGAACAAAACCCCGTCGAGGGCCCCTGTGTCTCTTTTTAATCTGCCACCATTGTGCAGTGGATTTGGGGCTCTCTGTCTGTTCTGATTAGTTCTCTCCCTCGACTTTCTGTTGCTGAGGAAGATTTGTGCAGTGGGAAAAGGCTGTCACCCCCTTCCCTTTCCAGCTGCAAAGTGTCAGGTTGTGCTGACACAGAATGAACCTGGTTCCCACTAATAACTTTCCTGTTGATGCTGACAAAGAACATGGTCGATTTCTAGTATCTCTCCTGCAGGAGTTTCGGTCTCACCAGCAAACAAACTTTATAGCCAATTAAAGGAAGTAAACCCCTTAAATTCTGGAGATTGGTTGGTGTCAATACCATTTTCCCTGTCAAATACACACAAGTGATTTTATGGCAAATATCTCTAGGATCGTCTTCTTTATCACACAGAAAACTGTGTGTGTGTGTAAATAGGGGTTGCAAATTTGGGTGTATTTCCTAATTACTGCTGTGCAGACTTGATCAGAAGTAGTTTTGACCCTTGGTTCCAAATGATTAATTCAGGACCAAACTTCTGTGGCCACACATCATCTGAGGAACCAAAACATGATGGACTCAGATGCAATGTGAGACAAATCAGTTCCTCCTTAACTGCTGTACTGTGCAATTCCGTTAGATCATTTTCATCAGTAGGGTCAAACCTTTGCATGTTCAGGACCTGTTTACTGAGCTCAGAGAGACTAAGGGACTCAATTGAATTGGTGGAGACTCTCCCCATTCTTGTTAGTTTTGGTGACTCCTCACTCCATTCCACTGTCCTCATTTTAGAAAATATTTCCTCAAGTTTGGCAATGGTCTCATTTATCTCATTGTAAGATTTCTAACCTGTTATTTTATTTTTACTTTTGGATTTGCTTCTGCAGTTTTTAAAGATGTTTCAATTAATGCCCTAGGGGTTCATTAACATTACTGACTTCTTTTAAAGAGCTACTGACACCTCAAGGAAAAAAACATAATAATTAGATACAATTCTGCTTGCATTACATTTATATTTTATATATTTCTCTTTCTCATAATTTATTACTAAGGAAATGTGTATGAATATGTGATTGTTGTTACTTAGAGTTTATTTTGAGTTCATCTGCTTCTATAACTTACTCCTTACTCTACATCATGACCCTCTCTTGTGACATCACAGTCGGTTGCCATGGGAGTAAGTGTGAGGTCACAAGCTGTGCTCTAAGACTTCAGGTAGGGATAAAGCAGCAGGAACAGATCAACTCTTCAGGATCAGAAATCCTGTTTTCATACAAATGACCTCAGTAATAAATAATGGGGAGGAGAAATACAGAATTAATAGGAAATACAAGCTGGTTTGTGTCTAAATATTATGCTTTCTGGACAGCATGTTCCGTTCTCTGCTTCTACAGACATATGTAACAGTTTGTAAGATCTTTGCAATGTATCCCACTGTTTTAATGTTTGTATTGTCTTAATAAGTCAAATCAATAAAACTTGTTAACCGCAAAATAAATATTATGCTTTGTTAAAGTTCACAAGAACGCTTCACCAGCTGGTGCTAGTTTCTTACTCTCTCAGGAACTTTTTGTTCCTGTAGAGATTTACTATGCATTGCTAGTGGCTCAGCAGGTAGCACACTTGCCTCTGTGGCCAGGAAATCAGAGGGCTGTGGGTTCAATTCCCACACCTGAAACTTGGGTTAATATCCCAGTACTGACACTGTAGTGCAGCATGAGGGGGGTGCTGCACTTCTGAGGTGCCATTTTTCAGATGAGATGTTAAAACCGAGGTCCCATCTGCCTGTTCTGGTGGTAGTTCAGATGGATGTTAAAGATCCCATGGCACTTATCGAAAAGAGTAGGGGAGTTTTTTATTCAAAACTTCTAAAGGATCATAAAACATTACAAACAAATATCAAGGGAAAACCATAAAGAAAATATGTATTAATGCATACATTCCATTCTAGAAATATTGAAACTTATTCAAAATATTAACATAAAACAAAAAGCCCTTAAACTAAAGAAAATACATATTAATTCATACAGTTCATATAAATCCCCCCTTCCCCACCCCTAAGAGTAGGGGAATGTTTTATTATTATAACTTGAATGCACATAGTTGTACATAAAAGTGTTACTGCACACAAAATCATAATGTAAAAGAAAAATTAAACATTTATACGTATTTCTTCATACATTCAATACACAATGTATATTTATATATTCCCTAAACTCATTAATTAATAACTTCCATATACAGACCCCCCCCCCCACTAAAAGAGCAGGGGGATATTTTTTTCAAAATCAATGATATGCAGAACATTGTTAATGAATACAAATAATAATCAAAGAAACTAAGTATATACATAAAGATAAATACAGATTACTGGCATATGCTTATGAAAAACTGGAAAATCACAGGAAAAAGTCAACCAAAATTAATAACACTAAAAGGTAATCTCTCCCCTCCTTATTAAAAGAGTAGGGCAAGGATTTATACAAACTGAAAAGTTATTCATACAACAAAAATTTGAACTAGTATAGAGAAAATTGTAAAAATAAACATTAAAGTAAATAGGTATTTTGGCAAACATGCCCCTCCCCTTTTTTGGGGGAAAATCAAAATACAAATTGATACTGATTTCTAAAAATAAAATGAAATTGAAACTTGGTAAAAACACCACATATATATACTCATGCATACATATATATATATATATATATATATATATATATATACACACTGTATGTGTATATATATATATATATACTGTGTGTATATATATATATGTATATATATATATATACACACTCATACATAGATACAAGAGCAGAACAGTAGGAGAAGTATGTTAATAAGTCTTAAACAATTCATACGACATATCATACCTATGGGATAAAGAAAGTGTGTAAAAACAGCAAAATAATTAGTAAAGCATACCTTCCTCTGCCATAAAATGAAAAAATGCAAAACCTATAATGAATTCAGAGATCAAAACAAAAGAGTACAACACATTTTGATATCTTACAGGCACAATAAGAAAGGATTAATGCCCAGAAGGGGAGCAACAGATAGTCAAAATACTGTAACCAGGTGTTTCCAAGGCACCACATGGTGTACTTAAGCAATAATGCCTGACAGGGTGCGTGTTGTGCTGGGATAACGTCATGCCTCAGATGGTTGGGCATGAGGCTGCAGGCCAAGTGCATCCAATAACTTGTTTGCAGGAGGAATGAAAGGCTGTGGAGAATTTGTCATTTCAAGGGAGGAAAGAATTTCTAATGGGTCTACATGTGCTGACTCCTGTTGTTCTGGGGATGCCCAGGGTTGATCTTTAGATTTTCTGATCCACCCTGCTTGCTTAAGTGATTCTCCCATTGAGAGCCCAGTCACTGAAAGATTATCATCATAATCTGGCAATGTTTGTCGTTGTTGCAACCCCTGTATTGTTTCCTTATCCTAGGCAGAAATTTGCTGAGTACCTCATGTATTAACTCCAGTTTGTTCTACCTCGGTGTTATTTTCCTCCTCACCCCCCCAACAGACATTTTCTCCATCATGCTTGATGCCATTTTTTTAACAGTCTCATTTTCTGCATTAGTAATAATCATGTTACTTTCTTGTTCTATAGCAGGTCTCTCCATTTCCTCTGTATGTTCCTTCATTTCTTCAGTTTCATCCTGCACTACTACAGCTGTTGCCTCCCGATTCCCTGAACCTTCATTCCTCTGCTTCCAGGACTGCTAACAGGTAGGCCCTCCATTCGCTGTATGTTGTGACTATATTGCTTGAATTCACCTGCAGCAAACCTACGGTACATAAGGCTGAAGCGCTTGCAGCGGTGGCATCAGTTGTTTCACCATTTCCTTTAAAAAAGACTGGCAATTCTCCTTGAAGTTCCCTGACTAGCAGGGTGGGGAGGGAAGTAGCCTCCTCCACCCTGGATGCCATTACCACACCAATGCACAGGAACTGGACATTCACAGCTCTCCCTTATGTAGAAAAGAGTAGGGGAATTTTATAAACTTCCAAAATCAAAATAAATACAAAACAGAGTTAATGCACACAAAATCATATACAAATCATAAAAAAATCAAAGAAGTATTACAGTCATACGTGTTTAAAACTATGTTCAAATAAATCTGTAAAGCCCAAATTAAATCCTAAGACTGAACAAATCTTCTCCCCCCCCCACCAAAAGAGCAGAAGAAGTGTGGAAAACAAAATAAACAAAAATGTATTGAGTCATACAAAATCATAAAGAAAGAAAAGCCTGAAAAACTGAAATAAGTATTACGTCATACAGGAAATATAAACCCCAAATACTGCATATTGATAAAAAACCCTTTTCTTCTTTCCTATCCCACTATAAGAGTAGGAGAGGATTTTGTATGTAGAAGCTACCAAATAAAATAAATGTGTAACATTGGTAGTGCATTCTTAAATAATAGACAAATAAAATAAAAGACATAAGTAGTCAAAAACATACATTCTATAACATGGACTGAAATAAATTCATGAATTAAAACCAGAAACTAGAGAAAAAAATCAAAGTAAGACAGAACTTGGTATACTAAGTATCAAACTATAAACCATGATATATTCCAACAAGGCCATAATCTGAGGAAAAAAAGATCACAATAAGAAAAAGGGGGGAGGGGGGAGTGGAAGGGAACACCCTAGTCAAACCCCCACCCAAGTATAAAACTATAAACTACTGAGTTCTCTCATCCCGTATCTAGCCAGGTCAAAAATTTATATTTTTTCCCATATATATGAGAAGGAAGCTTCTCTTGTTCTTCTTTCCGAATACTTAAAACAGCTTCTCTGACCATCCAGAATAATTGATCCAGAGTTACAAAACATTGTTGTAGGGACCATTTACATTTGGCCTGCCAAATATGATTCTTAATGTACCCCAAAATACCATGAAAAAGGCCCACATCATAGTGACTCCCAGAACTAGGGACAATACCCAGTAACAAATTTTCTGGTTGTAAATCAATAAATGGAGAAGAGGTCCAATGGCAAGATAGTATCTCCCAAATTTTGTTGAACATAGGGACATAAAAAAACAAATGTTCCATAGTTTCAACTGGATCTTGACACGTTTGTTTGTGGACAAGCCCTTTCTTCAATACTTTTATGCCGAAGGCTGCCCTTAACGTAAGGCTTATCATGGACACCCAACCATGTTACATACCACATACAATCGGGCATTGTGGAGTAAAGTAACATGGCCTTAATATTGGACCGTTCCCCCTGTGGTCTGCCCACAAAGTCTGGGGATTGGAAAAAATAAGAAGTTTGGATAGCTGTGTAGAAATCCTTCTATTTAGTATGCAAAATTGTTTTTGTCACTTTCCATAAAAAGACCATGTATGTGCTTTTGTCTTGCAATGGGTGCATCCCATCCCCTATCCTCCAGCCATGGGGAAATAACATCAGAGACCCAGGGAGACCAGAGGTGAGGGAAATTATACAATAATGGCCAAATACTGACATATAAAAGAATGGAAAAAAGAAAGCAATAGGATTCACCATGTGCAAACCACCTTTTTCTTTAGGAAGATATAATATTCCTCTTTTTATTGGGTTCAATTGACTTCCCCAAACAGCCTGAAAAAATACACTGAGCAGAGAAGTCTCCAAATGCTTGGGTAGAGAATAGATGGCAGACAGATGCAAAAAAACCCCCAAAAAACAATAAAAAAGGTTTAATCATAAAAACTTGCTTCAACTTTGACATCCTCCACTTATTCCAGAGATGTACTTTGGTCATGGCTTCTTTAATAAGCTTGTCCAAATTATATTCATCTGCATTGTCAATGCCAAAATAAATATCTACAATTTTAACTCCGGATGACACAACTGGAATACCCATAAGCACTTCATATGCACATTCACCCCCTCCAAGATAAAGACACTTATATTTCAGCCGATTGATTTGAGCTCCTGTTCCTTCCATAAAAGCCATTGTCCCGGATTCCCCCCTTTTCCTCACAAAAACACAGAGACCATTGTTTGTTGTTGTGCTCAGATTGGCAATTAATTTATTTATATTCATAAATCCATATTCCATTTTCCATTTCTTTATTATCATATTTCCATAATTTTCATTTATTTCCATCCATATATCACTCTCTGATTATCCATCCCCCGGGCGAAAACCTGGGTGCCTTCTTCTTCTTCTCCTTTTCTGTTAGGTAACGGTGAAAACCGAGACCGCTTTCTCCTTCATCTTCTTCCTCCTCTTGTGTTATTCCTTCTTTCTTCCCCCCTCCCATCCTCCCCCCCTTTTCCCCCACTAGCCAGTCTCCAGCTTGCGTTGGATGACTGGCTTCCCTAACAGGTATCACTCTCCCTTACCCGGGATGCAACTTCCTTCCCCCCCTTTTTTTTTTTATATACCAGCTTTTGTCTGTTTCCTCCATTCCTCTATGAAACCCACTGTTTCTGCATTGAACATGTCTATTGCTATATCTGACAAGTGTACCCCATCTGACCTGTAGAAGTCATCCACCCATTCCTCTACTCCCCGCAGTATCACTTGTCCTCCCATCTGCCTTATCAATGTCCCCACCCAACTATTCATCTTTCTCCTGGCCCTCTCCACTGCCCTGTGTCTGTGTTCCTGTCGCCATACACTTTGTGGTATCATATCTGACCAGGCAAAAGGCATACTTGAGGCCACCACTGTCTTATTGACACCAGGTCCTCTTTATCTGTAAATATGTGTGTGCCATGGTCTGCCTGCCAGGTCATTTGCCCCTAGGTGTATAATGATTAGGTCTGGACTGGGCGATGTCCTTGAGTTCTTTCAAAGCGGGCAGGAGCTGTGCCCATCTCATCCCTCGTAGGCCGTACCATACCAACCTACACTGTCTTACATCCTGGTACAATTGTTTTCCCCCAGCTTTTTTCTCTGCTCTCTTACCAGCCCAGTAAATATAGGAATGGCCACAGATCCAGACTTCTGTGCTCCTCCCTCTACCTATGGGGTGCAAAGAAAATTAATTAATTTACACATACTCTCAGTTCCCTCATTGTATTATCCCCCCACCCACCTTCTTTTCTTCTTTTTTTTTTTGTTGTGCTCCTCCATAGGAACACCATACTTCCATCTTCTTTTCCCGTTCTTCACACAGCTCCTTCCCCTTCTCCCCTTTTTCTTTTTCTTTTTTACTTCAGCGCTCTGATGTATCTTTTATAGCTGGCTGACTGCCAACACCCTTTTTCCAAAATGTCCTTCACAGGTTCACCTGTTGCTGCCCACTGTGAGGCAGCCCCAATCCGTAGGGAATGAGAAGAGTAATTAGCTGGGTCCTCCCCCAGAAAATGTATGCCCTTTTTCAGCACTGCTGTAATTTGATAGCCGGTGACCCTTTTTCCATCGCCATGTACAAATAACTTCCCCGTCCTGGTCACCTGCTCTGCGGCAAAAACCCACAGGGCCTGCACTAGGCATATCGCAATCTCCGACTACCCTTTTAGTGTTATCATGCACCCTTGCCCTTTTTGGTCCACCTTTGACCTTCTTAGCATGATTCGTATTTCTCTTATCCCCCAACTCACATCCTCCCATTCCACACCTCCTTCCTTGTCATCTTTTCCATGGCCTACCACTTCACTCACCCTCATAGCCCCTGCAAACATTATCACATAAATTGCGTGAAATAGCTTGGCCTCTCCCTTTGATCTGCATATTGCCGGGAGCACCTCTTTTAGCTTTATTAGCCACTGCTCACCTATTGGCCTCCTATTATCCCCTGGCCCTCGTTTCAACCTGCCCCATCCCTGCATCATTCTCCTGATGAGCATTGATTTTGTTGGGTCATTCCATCCTTTTAGGCTGCAGATCACACTGATCCCTGCCAGATAAATCCCCATTGTGGCGTGAGCAGTCCCTTTCTGCCATTGTTCCACTGTGAACATTCCCAACTGTTCCTCAGAGAGCGGCCCACTTACCTCCATCTGGTGTTCTGCCCTGAATGTTTGAAAAACTCTCCAGGCCCCATCATAGGCCCTCAGAGTCTGAGGCACCCATTAGCTTTGAAACAGCAGTTCTGCTCCTTCTTGCCAACATCCCAGATGTTCATTGGTATGGGCGTTTTTTGTTCTTTCGCTGCTGGTGCCAGCTTCCGGAAACGGTCCAGCTGCAGACAGGAAAGGCTGTCAGTCAGGGTATTGTGTACCCTTTCTATGTGTTTTGCTCTGAAAAACATGTTCAGCTGCAAAGCCCTTAAAACTAACTGTCGTACTACCTGCATGACTGTATGAGACCTGGCTCCCTTGTTGTTTAGTACATCAACCACCGCTCTATTGTCACACCAAAATGTCACCTTCTGGTCATGTAATTCTTCCCCCCCCCCAAACCAAAGTGCATGCCCATATGGGCATGATCTCCAGTAGTGTTATATCTCTTACTTTCCCGTCCCTCACCCAACTTGCCAGCCATGGTTCTGCAAACCACCTGCCCCTCAGGTAGCCCCCATGCCCAGCCCCCTAGCCGCATCTATGTAGAGGTCAAGGTCTGTGTTGTACAGCCACTCCTTCTGCCAGAACGAACACCTATTGTAATCCTTCAAAAATTCTTCCCATATACTAAAATCCTCCCTGACACCTTGAGTCAGATCAACCCAGTGATGTGGTCTGGTGACCCCTGCTGTAGCTCTGGCTAACCTCCTGGTGAATGCCCTTCCTGGTCCTATGGCCCTGCATGCGAAGTTCAGGTGCCCCAGTACCTGCTGAACCAATTTTAGTTGCACCCGCCTCCTGCTGGCATGTACCCGGATTAGTTCCTTCAACCTCCTTACTTTTTTGTCTGGTAACCTAAACACTTCACTCGTGGCATCAATCTCTATCCCTAGGAATTCCATAACCTTGCTGGGCCCTTCTGTTTTTTCTGGTGCCAATGGGACTCCCAGCTCCTGGCACAATTCCTGAAACATACCCAGCATCCTCTGTGTCTCCCTTTCGCCCTTCCCAATGAGGAGAAAATCATCCAGGTAATGGATGACTGACCTATAACCCATTTTTTCTTGGAATATCCACTGCAAACATGTGCTGAACGCCTCAAACGTACACATGCTGTGGAACACCCCATTGGCATTGCTTTGTCAAAATAATACTGTCCTTCACTTTTAAAACCCAAGAGATCCCAGTCTTCCCTCCTGACTGGAAGCAGTCTGAAGGCGGACTCAGAGTCTGTTTTTGCCATCCATGCATCCCCTGTGGCCCGGATTATCCGGACTGCATCCTCTAGTGTCGCGTATGACACCCTACTATGTTCCTCACTGATAAAGTCATTCACCGACTCCCCTTCTGGATAAGACAGGTGGTGGATCACCCTGTATTCCCCTTCTTGTTTCTTGGGTACCAAGCCCAAAGGCGATATCCGCATGTTTTCCAATGGGGGTGTGTCAAATGGGCCCTCCACCCTGCCTGCTGCTTTCTCTTTCTCAATCTTCTGCCTTAGCATTTTCTCTTTCCCTTTTACGGATCCCAGGTTGCTTGCCTCCCTTGCTTGCCTAGGTCCCTTAGACTGCAGTGAAAACCCTGTGTTAAAACCACTTAAAATCATATCTCACATGCTCGTGTCTGGATATCTGTCCAGGCAAACTGTCCATGCTGCTAGGTTGATGGGGGTTCTGGCCATACCAAAATGCTCCTTGTTGTGCTACCTGTCCCTCCCGACCCCTCCCTTCCCTCCTGTCTAACCTTCCTTGCTTCAGTGGTTCTGACCCTCTCTCCATTCCCCTGCCCTCCCTCCCTGTTCCATGTTTGCCCCTTAAACCCTGTCCATCCTGAAAAACTGTTGGCTCGATCCTCCCCCCCATGCCCTTGTGCTCCCTGTATCCCTGTTGTTCTGTACTTGCTTGCTGGGTGCCCCCCTCCGCATTTTGAACTTGCATGTCGAAAGCGACACTGAGGCCATGAGCAGAAAGCTCTGTTATAAGCCCAGCAGCCTCTCTGTGGCATAGACCCCTTTTTGACCCACCCACCCTCGGGTGTGGACTGATCTGTTACGTAATCTGTCCATAAGTCTATTTGCTTGGTGTCCCATCTTACATCCCCGGATGTTGCCATTCTCTGCCAAAAACATTCGTCGTAGTATATCCATCCTACACCGCCTTTTGCTTTCCATATTATCAAAGAATAGGTAAAGAGTGCGATGCCCAGCTCCAGCATCTTTTCCAGAACGATGGCTGAAAAAGTGGAAAAACCTAGAAACCACCCATCCCAAGTCTTCCCTTCCGTGAACTTGTCATCCTCTTTTTTCCCTAAGAGCACTATGGCAGCTGCCATCTCACTCTTACCTATGATCTCAGTTTCTTCATATTTTGCCGCTGCCTCCCGGCTCACTAAAGCAAATATATCCACATAGTCCCCTCTCCCTGTTTTTTCTTTCATGGCCAATGGCACGTGTTCATCTATTCTCATCCCCGGCGAATCTATCTCTCTTGTACCTTTCCCCCTCTTTCTGCTCCCTTTACAGTGTCTCCTGGTACCTCTTGTCCTGTCCTAATTTCTGCCAGAGCAGATTCCATCTGCCCCAGCCCCCTTGTTCCCAGAGCCACCACAATTTGCCCTATATATTCTTTTATACTATCCCCCACTGCGTTGGATGTGTTACCTGTAACTCTGTGCTGGCTGAACTGCCTGGAATCCTCCAAAGGTCCCCTTGCTTCCTCCTGTGATTGGGGAGGAGGTGGAGGGTGAACTACTGGGGTCTGCGGACAGGACCTCCTGTCCTGGGCTTCTTGTCCAGGTACCGCCGGGGAGATTCCCCTCTGATTTGGGGTGAGTACTGTCATTACTGGGTCCACTGGCATCGTGGGTACTGGATCGACTGCCTTGGTGGGTCCCGCTATCACCGGTGCTACCCTAGCAGGACTCTGTAGCCCTTCAGCTGGCCTTTTCCCCCTGCTTCCTTTTTCAGTACCCACTTTCCTCTTCTCCCCGGGCCTCCCCGGTTCCTCCCCCTCCACCAGTTCCCACATTTTGTTTGCTTTTTCAGCCAGTTCAATTATAGCCTTGTAGGCGGCTTCCTTCAATGGCCTGTTCTTCTTGGGTGCCATGTCCGCCTTGTCCTTTTCTCTGTGAAAAACAACTATAGGAAAAGAAAAACAGGTTATTCATATCTCTGTACACCCCCCATGCGTCTTTCTCCTGTCTGTCGCACCCCCCCATCATACCAAACACAACCCGGTCCAACTGTAAAAGAAGGGAAAAACAGGGTTAATTGCATATGTATACCTGTTTTAGCGACATCTCTCTGCCCCTTGCACCACACACCCCATGAAACCAAAAAACTGGGCCCTCTAACAGGTCCCTGTCTTACTTGCCAGGTCACCTGGTCCCCTGGCTGCTCCCAGCTGTGCCCATTGTGGGATGCCTGACACTGTCCAGGACCATCCCTCCCCTGTCTCTTCTTCAGGCCCTTAGTCCTTCTGCCGTGTGCTCCCCCTTCAACACCTGTTTCTTCCTGGAGCAATTATCCTGTCTGGACTGACCAAGGGCCATGCCGCCAGCCTCTCCACCATCGCTCCTAATGGGTGGGGGATCCACTTCCAGTGCGGTCACCTCACGGTGTGTGGTCAACTGTGAGGTCCCCGGTCACCCTGTCTCTCATTCTGCTCAAGGCCTCCCTACAGGGACCCTTGCTCTCCCCTTAGTATGCCTCCAGGGCCTCCAAAAATGTGAATTTGAACAAAACAGCCCGAGTACCCAGGTGCAGCTTATTCCCGACACCCACGTGGGGTGTGACATCACGCCACCTGGCCCTACCCTGCATGCGCTCTGTCTTGTGTCCGAGGCCTTCCCCAGCCTAATATTTATGCTAAAATGTGTCCTGAAAATGGGACCCGAGACTGGGTCCCCTGATTTCATAGGTGGCAGCTCTAGCTACTACGCCCAGCAGCCAGCTCTACATCCAGAGGGAAAAAGACTTTGTGCTAAAAACCAAAACCTCCCAAAACCATCCACCTGCATCAACTTTGGACCTTTTTATTCTTAGCACTGCTGTGGTAGCCTCTTATGGCCTAGTTCTGGCTAGCATCCCGCTAGAGAATTGCCTAAAACCCCCCCCATGGTGGGTGACTTACACCCTCGCTCCAGGCAAACGGGGCCTCCTCCAGAGGTTTGCCATTCATCCCAAGAAATCAAGATGGCCCTTTGCAGCCACCAAACAGGCAAACAAAAGAGCGGTGTGTGATGTCACGCCACTTGGTCCTGGGTCGCGCTCATTCCTCCCAGCACCACAGAGTCTTCCGGGCCTCCCCCTCTTAGGATTAACATAAAAAAATGACAATCCTAGCCACTGCAGTCTGCTACACCACCGCAGGTGCTCTCCACAAAAAAACCCACATGTGTGTGACATCACGCCACCACCAAACTGTGCCTAAGGCCTACCATTCGCTATCCAGGCGTCCAATACGCCACTATCCCCCTTCAAAGCACCCAACTAGGACAGAGGGGTTTAAATATGTTCTTAGGTGGCTGCTACACCAACGCAGGCGCTCTCCACAAAAAAATCCACATGCGTGTGACATCACGCCACCACCAACCCGTGCCTAATGCCTACCATTCGCTATCCAGGCATCCAGCGCACCACTATCCCCCTTCAAAGCACCCAACAAGGACATAGGGGTTTAAATACATTCTTAGGTGGCCTTGAACCACCAACCTTTCGATAAGCATCTAATGCATTACCTGATTGTGCCACAGAGACAGTGCTGTATACCACGTGGTCTGGCTTGCGCTCGCTCCAACCCCCACAACTTCCTGGCCTCTTCCCGGCCTATTGTTGCCCACTGTCATCCCCAAGGGTGACAAAAACTGCCACAAAACCAGAAAACATGGAAAAAACCTTGTTACCCCTGCTACAAAAACAGCATGTGACATCACGCCATGTGGCCCCAGCTCGCAAGCTCTCTCTCTCTCCCCTGTCTCGAGGGGTTCCTTCAGGACTACAGCTTTGTTAAACAGCAAAACAGCTCTTAAGATAAACACAAAGCATCAAAACCAATCAAAATCTTTCACAAAAAACCTCCCCACACGTTGCGCGGCGCCCCACGTGGCCCTGGGTCTCTCTCACCTTCACAGCCTGACTCCCATCATCATCCAGAGCCCCCATATTTGCTCAGTCAAAATTTTCAACCTGTTCCTTCTTAAACCTGTATATCTATACATATATATACATCCCCCCTTCCTTTCTTTTTTTTACATCACATCTCGTCCTGCAAATCAATAACTCAATTGCTAGTTTCCTTACCTCTCTCTCCTGATAAACAAACTTCAAAGAAATTGCCAATCTGACGTGCTGTAGTTTGATGTAAATCAAAATTTCAGCAAAAAGTGGCTGAGGCCCCCTTGTGCTGTCCCTTATGTACCTCCCTTCTCCCCTTCCCTTCCTGCTACCTGCCCATTGTTCTGGCTCTTGGCCCCTCCCCTTCCTTCTCCCCTTCCCTTCTGAGCACAACCATTCCCTAATGGAGGGAAGGGGTGCACCAGGACAACATGGTCTTCCCCTTAAGGGGCAAACTCCATTGTCACTGTTTTGGTGGCCTTACTAGAGGGAATATCTGCCAAAAGGAGGCAAAGATCATCAGCGTATGCTATCGTGCGAACCTCAGGAGATGTACTATTAAAAGAAAGCCCTTTAATGGTTTCAGTTGAGTTCAGTTTCACTAAAAGGGGGTCTAAAGCTAAAATGTATAATAACAGGCTGAGGAGACAGCCATGGAGTACTCCCCTGGTATGTCTGCAAAATCTACCAGTCCAGCCATTGACATATGGAGCTATCTCAGCCTGTGCATAAATCCCATTAATCCAAGATAAAAAGGGGCGTGGAAAGCCAAATGAATGCATACATTTCCATAAGTAAAGGTGAGATGCTCTGTCAAATGCATTCAATTGATCTAGGCTGAGCAAAAAAACCATAACCTTCCCCAATCTGCTTCTATCAAAGATTTCTCTTATTAAAATCTAAGCATCCATAATTGTCTTACCAGGCCGAGAACAAAATTGGGAAGCATGTATAATAGAATTTAAAACTATTGAAATTCGATTACTTAACAATTTAGTCAAAAATTTACTATCAGAGTTCAAAAGTGTTTTTGGCCTCCAGTTCTTTAATCTTCATTGTCAGCTGTATTATAAAGAAAAATCACTAAACCCTGATTAAAACTCTATTGGAAACTCCCTTGTTCCAAACTTATAACATACATCTGGAGCAATTCAGGTCCCAGAGTCTCAAAAATAAAGGGATATATCTCAATAGGAAAGCCATCATTCCCCGGTGACTTCCCTCTAGGCAAAGCTTTAATTATCTTTTCCAATTCCAAGACAGTTAGTGGCTGGGCAAGGGTAGGAACAAAATGCACCAAAATCTGAGGCAAAGTACAAGAAGTCAACCAGGCATCCACTTTTTTCTGCTGAAAGTGTATGAACTGCCTTAAATAGCTGAACCAAGTATTTGTCCAATTCATGCAGAATAGCCTTCTGAGACGTCACCTCGTCACCAGAGGAAGTTATCAATTTTCACAAATCCTTCTTTATCATTCACTGCACACAACATTCAAAGGGATTAATGGCCTCCTGCCCACCCTGAACCCAAAATCACTGTTCTATTTCTAATGCCTGTTTCCTCTCATAATGGATTTGTGCTAGTTGCTGTTTTACATCTTGTACCTCAACAGGGTCAACAAACTCTCCCCTATTCAATCTAGAATATGCCAGTGAGAGTTTGTGTCTAAGACTCTGGTATGAGGTACATTTGTTCTTTCCTAACATTTAGTTGTTTAACCAGAAGTAGCACACTAAGCTGAAAGCTTTTTTACAGGAGCGACCTGGGAGCACAGGGAAGTTAAGTGACTTGCTCAGGGTCACACAGTATGGATGTGGAAGTTGTGGGATTCAAACCCAGGTCCGGTATGCTAGATGTAACCAGATTTGCAGCTCAGAGGCTTAAACCACTGCGCTATACTGCCTTCAAACATCTTCCCTATACTCTGAATATACTGTTTAATATCCAGTTTAGTCTTTGCCCACCATTGTTGGGCTAAGTCATACAGAAGATATAGTGATTTTCTTGCCTGAAGTAGGGAGAGGAAACTCCCTTTAATGACTGGAATGGATAATAATGAGATGTTTAGTTTCCAATACCCGGTGCCTTTTGAGGTAGCTGGATGGTTGGAAAATGTAACTTGTAACAGCATGTGATTTGAAGTCGCCACTGGTAATAATATCGAGGATCTATACTGTAAGTTAGAGGAAACAAACCAATAGTCTATTCTAGACCTACGTGTGCCAGAAAAATATGTATATGCCCCCCCTCACCTGCAGTATCAACAACATCCATCAACCCCCATCAATCTAAGCATCTCGTTAAAAAAATTGGATTCACAGTATAGTTTAGTAAAGTGTGTCCCTCTATCCTGGATTGTCCTGATAATATTCAGATCACCTCCAAACAATACATTCCACTCTGGTGAAGAAGGTATGGTTGTATTTTTGATAACAACTTAATCCTATCTGTTTTCAATTGGGGATTGTACACATTAATTAATCTGAAATCCGAATCATGTATAGAGATGTCCAGCAATAAGCATCTCCCTGCTTCTCTATTTCAATCACATTAGTGTCCTGAATTTCAGAAGTGCAAAAGCAAATTCCCACACCAGAACACACCACCTCCCCCTTCCCTAATCAGTAACAGGGGCCCTGGAGCCATGCTGCGGAGGCAGCATCAAACTCTTCCATGGTATAGAGCTGTGTATCCTAGAAAAATACCAAATCTATGTCCCTCCCAGAAAAAAAATCCAAAGTAACTAGCTGTCTTTTAACTGAATGAATGCTATTAATGTTCAAGGTAGCTACAGTGAGATCATACTCAGAAAGAGGTGATGTTGTAGGAGTAATCAAATGGCAGACTGTTTTTTTCAGGCACTCTTTCTGAGACAGGGCATAGAACCCACTACCTTTTTTTTTTATTTTGTGCGCTTTTCCCAGGATACCACCTGCTCCCGCTCAGAAACATGTCCTATTTAAGAAGAGGAGCGAGAAGCTGTATCCGAATCACCCTCTTCCATACTGTCTTCCACTGGCAGGCCCTCAAACTTATTACATGTCAGGACACTAGCAGCAATAGGTAAACCCTCACCTATAGCAATACAAGGGAGGTCAACAGGATGGTTACCACTAACAAGGGGGAAATCCAAAGGGGGAGGTGGAGGGGTCATATTCCCTTCAGGAAGTGTAGCAACAAGAAGCAGGGGTATGACCATGGCTGGTCCTGAGGTGTCCTGAACCACAGGTGATACAATTGCATTCTGTTCCAGAAAGGCTACTGGGATGGGTGGTGTAGTACTCGAATCAGTACTAACCTCAGAAACAGGGGAAGTGGGCCTAAGTGATCTTGGGGATCTAGGCTCTAACAAAGTCCTCCCTGAATGGGCTGTGTTAATATAAAAATCCTGGACAGCAAAATCCACATCATCAGTATTGTGTGATGCTAGGGGACATTCAGTGAAAGTGTGGCCAGGTTCATCACAGAATTACATAGGGGTGCATTATCACATTCTGACCCAGGATGGCCTACTTCCCTGCACATAAAGCAAACCACTTTGTTGCATGATGTACTGAGTGTCTGGGGGACCTACACTTATAGCATTGTCTCACCTGACCAGAGTGAAAAATAAACCCCTTATTCTGGCAAATGAAAAAACAATTCGGCAAATGCTGAAATTCATTATCCACTTGAAACAGTTTAGCCTTCAGGCTCCATCCCCTGTTCCAGAACCCCTCAGAATCTAAAATTGGTTCTGCAGAGCTCTGGATATTACATTTATTCTCCATTCAACATAAAATATCTGTCACATTCACCTCTTCATTTCTAAACAATCAGTCAATCAAATTTTTATTTATATGGTGCCTTTCAACTGCCAAGGCACGTAACTAAACAATTAAAACGACTATAACATAAAATCACATATATTATAGATATTATAAAATGCCGATAAAACTGACAGTGTTTGAGTCATTCCCCAAATGCTTGAATCCAACAAACAAACGGTGACAATGTGAAATTACTGATTTGTATGACCAGAAATGGGTCCCAGAGCAGATTCATTTTCAATAATACATATTTTGTCCAGAACCTTTCCAGAACCCCCTGAGTTCTGAAACTTATGTCAAAGGTATGCTCGCCTGGAGCATGGATCAGAGCATAAACCTCTGAAGGGGAAAATCCCAACGATTGCTTTAAGAAGACCCGTCCAACAAAAAATCAATCTGGCAGCTCTGACATCCCTCCTAGGTGTCTTAGGCAGATGGCATTATGTCTCTTCACCTGTTCCACAAGTTTATGAAACAGTACAGTGTATGTCTTTTTCCCTGGGTGTAATTTGGGAGGGGCATCAATATGATCCTGCCCAGACAGTCTCCCTGTATTAGTAATATCAGGTGGTCTAGGGACCATCATGTCCTGAACTGTAATATCAATATTGTCAGCATTTGCACCTGAAGAGGGAAGGGTTAAAAAGTACCTGGCAAATCAGTTCCTTCTCCCCTACCATTTGTTCCTTCCTGATGTGGTGTAGATGTCTCCGGGAGCACTCCAGAAATGCCCAGTACAGTATCCGTGTGGGCCTGTGGTGGCAGGATCAGTGGATCCTCAAATTCAGTATCTACAGTCCAAGTGCCATCCGAGTTCTTAATCCATCCAGCGTTGGATAATGCATCGTCCGCCGATCATCCTGGGTCACCTGGTGAATGTTACAAAATCTGCACCGCAGTGGGTGCTACAGCGATAGGATGCCTCATGGTGTCATTCTCTGCTTCTGAAAAGAACATTTTCACTGAGGAGGATTCTGGAGAAGGAGATGCATCTTCCAGGCATTTTCTTTTTCGTTCTTCCTGTAATTTTGCTGAGGCCTCCACGTACTCTTGGTTCGCTATCCCAATCTGTTCTTGCAACTCCTGTTGCAGCACAGCTTCTTGATCCATAGTTACAGAATTTACTGTTTCCATCCAAATATTCTGCTGGTCCCCTCCTATAACGTTAGACACACTCTCAGGGGAAGCCTCCACACATCCACATGCTGGCTGATCCAGTGAGAGTCTGAGTTCCTCCAAGGTCCTATGAGACAGCACCCCCTACAAAAGAGTAGGGGAATGTTTATTAAGAAAACCACAACATAATATGCATAAAAAAATCTCTCATGCAGTACATTCAGAAAGCTATACAGTACTTACTAAAGTCAAAATAAACATCTTTTAGATATTAACACCATATCTTTAGTAGCAAAATCTAGGCTTTCTCAGGGGACCTATATTTTATTCATACAGTTTTCCTTTACACATTTTAAGCTTATAAAAAAACTAAAAGAAATCCTTTGCTATTCGGGTTGTTTTAATTATTACACCATTTTTATACCCACAATCCCATCTTACCCTATTTTATCTTTTAAGAAAGGTACACTTTGCCATCTGCTCAACCACAGCTTATGGGCTATATGTGTTTTCTCTGTCATACATATTATACTCAATTCATTTTCTACTGTACGTAACAGTCCTCCTGGTTCTACATATATTTGTTGCATTACAAATTGACATCTAATTTGCCATAACAAATATTGTATCTCAGTTAATATTACACATACTGTTCCCTTCTAAATCTGATATGCCTTCCTAATAAAGCCTCCTACTATTTCTTCATATGATAGAGTTCCCCATATTGGGTTTTCCCATTTATATGCCAGCAGGGCCCAAAAGGTTTGTACATATGGACATTGTGTTAAAAAATGTTCCATGGTCTCTTCAATTGCTATACACGAGTCCCTCGGGCAAATGTGCTCTATTTGGCATTTGTGTTTTGCATTTGCTTTGACATTTAATCTGCCATGGCTGCTTAGCCATAATACATCCCACATTCTTGGGGGCATCCTTAAATCACAAAGGGTTTGTAACACCTTTGCATTATTACCTTCAGTTATCCCTTTAAAACTACAAGTAGTTGTGAAAGCTGTCTCCTGAATATGGCATATATTTGTTTCTGTTGTGCCTGACAAACCTGTGATGGTGTTAACTGCCACTTTCTTATTTTAATAATTACTGGTCTACAAAAAGGGGGCCCTGCTCTAAAAGAGGGAGGTAATCTGTCCCTCTTGTTCCATGCTTCAAAAATGGCCCTCCACCAATCATTAGAAAAATATTCTCCAAATCCCAGGTCCAGGTCTTTGTGGGTCTTTTATATTATGATAGAAAAAATACTATAAAAAATACCACAGGGTTCAATAAATTGAGGCCTCCTTTTTGTACTGGAAGATACAAAGTCTCTCATTTGATGTAATTCAAATGGCTTCCCCATATTATTTGAAAAATGTGACTTAATAAGGTTGGCTGTAATGCCATGGGAATAGGGTATACTGTGCTTAAATAAATAAAAATTGGAAACAAAAGAGTTTTTATTATCATCACTTTTTTTTTCTTTGTTTGTTGACATGATTTCCATACTTGGACTTTTCTCCCCATACTATCTAGTTTATTTTGTCAATTTAGTGTGCTGTTGTCTCCTTTCCCAAAAATAATTCCCAGCAACTTAAAAGACTTTATTTTAACTGGTATTCTCTTTATTGATCCCACATGTGGTGTTGATGGGCTAAGGGGGTACACAACGCTTTTAAACTCATTTATGGCTTCCCCTGTTACTGTGGGGTATTGTTCCACCTGGTCTAAGACTTGTATTCCTGACTCTTTATCTGGAACAAACAAGCATAGGTCATCTGCATATGTAGCATTCTTTACAGCTATTCTACTATCCCTTGGTGTGATACCCCTCATTAATGTATCTTGTTGAATGCGTCTCAGTAATGGATCTAAACAAAATATATATAACAGCGGGCTCAGGGGGCATCCTTGTCTCACCCCTCTTTTTATTTGAATATACGAGCTCAGATTCCCATTCACTAATGGAATACTTATTGCTGCTTTATATAATGTAGTGATCCAGTCACAAAAAAAGCGACGGTATCCCATATGCCAATAACGTTCTTTATATAAATTTGTGTGACACCCTGTCAAACACTTTTTTCTGATTCAAGGATATTAGGTACTCCACCAGCTTATCCTCTTTCCCTTGTTCTACTAATTCCCTGTTTAACAATAAGGTATCATGTATAGATTTTCCTGGGACCGAGCAAGACTGGGTAATTGAGATAAGATAAGGGGCCACTTTTAACAATTGTTTGACTAAGATTTTCGTTAGGATTTTAAAATCAGTGTTTGGTAAGAATAACAGCCTCCAATTGTCGAGATTCCTTCTCTCTTGGTTTTTATATAAAAAGATTTGTACTGCTACACATACTGTAAATGAAAGTTAATGCTTTTTGGTGTTAGTATCCAATTAAAGACTCCCCATAAGAGTACCACTAATTCTGCAGTTATTTTTTTATAAAATTCTGATGCGAGTCTATCAATCCCTGGGGCCATGTAATTTTTTAATTGTGTAATAGCCTGTTGTATTTCTTCTTTAGTTATTGGTTGAGTTAAACTCTTTGCCTCTGTGTCGGGTATCGGTGTTTGTATTTTCTCTAAGTAATTCTGCATCTGATCCTCACCTAGAGTTGGTTCTGTGTGCATCTCTGTTAAATATGTTGTTACCCCTTGCAAAATCTCTAAAGAATCAAAGACCTCCTTCCTTTCTTTTGTAATTATGGAGTTCATTACTCCGGCCTCAGATCTTTTTGCACAATCAAGAAGAACATCCCCCGCTACTAATTTCCCATGGGTACATATTTTATGTTCTAATATCATTGTAGCAGCTTGGTAGTATTGCAATTGTTCCATTTCCTTTTTATGTTGGCGTGCTTGCGCAGCCAACATCTTGCAGTAGTACAGATTTGTAGGTGCAGTCACTGTTGGGCAAATGCAGGGCACGCACCAGTAGGTGCGTCCCTCATTCCCCAATCAGTCTGCATGCCGGCACCACATCATGCATACTAATGTGGTGAGCACATCTAAGGAAAGGTCTGCTGCAATGAGAGCAAAGCTCATCACATGCAGCAGACCCTTTCTACATGCTTCGCTAGCTAGAAACATGGTGACACAGTGCTAGACCACTAAACTGCCATCTTCGGGAGTGCCCAGTCCCCAGGTTGACTTACCCAGCCCCTCAGGTATGTGCCAACGGGTGAGGCCACTCCCTGTCAGCAGAATGTGTCTCCCCTGCTTTCTTTGTTTGCTGACTGGGGTGCCCAATCCCCTTCGGCTTCCATCCCACTCCCTTTTCCCACTTTAATGTGCTGACGGGGGAGCCCACTCCCCAATGGCATGATGTCCCCCCCTTTTTCTGTGCCAACAAGGGTGCCCAATGCCCTGTCAGCTACTGTACCCCTCAAAAAGAAACCACCTGTAAAAAAGAAAACTGTCCATAATGTTGTTTTTTTTTACTACCTGTAAACAGAAAACAGTCCCTCGTAGTCTCCCTACCCACCACCCGCACCCACCCACTGCCTTCCCACACCCACCTCAACCCATACTTACCTCAGGAGCTCAGTGCGATGATCTTCGGTGGACCAGGAACATGTCTTCACTCTTCAAAGCCGACCGTGAACTGAGGAAATGCTGGTAAGCTGTATAATGGAATAAACAGGGTTTTTTCAACCTTGATGCATATTTTGGGCATTTTTTGGAATTTGTGCACCAAATTTTCAACATGGGGTTTTTGGGACCCTTTCTCATGAATTCTGTCACGGTTATGACATTAATGGGTCCCAAAAGGTGATTTTGCAGTCACTGCATGGAATCACCTTTCAGGACTGATTAACACAAGAACAGTGGCAGTATTCATAGGGTGGTCTCTCAAAAGCCTATGTTATATGTTGGTGGAAAAATCAAAATGGCTGTTCTAATGATCATGTGCAGTTGCTATGCACGCTCATAACTTCATGAATTTGCAATAATTTCTTGCCAGATTTTCAACATTGTTATTTTTCTACACCTCCTTGTGAACAGCACAGCTATCATTTTCCATATCCTGGCCGAAATGTGTTTCTGCTCTTCTGGGGCACAATACCGTGGTTGCTGTGGGAAATCAGTGTTTGGGGCAGATTATGAAAATAACAATGACACTGTTCATGAGCAGAGGTCCTAAAATGCCAGTGTTGAAAATTTGGTGACGATACTCCATAAAATGACTGTGCTACGAGTGTGCATTGCACAGTTTGCACGCACACTCATAACGTTGTGCATTTGTAATATTTTCATTCTGGATTTTCACCATTGGCATTTTTCCACACCTCTTGATAAACACTACAGCTGTCATTTTACATATCCTGCCTGAAATGTGTTTTCGCATGCCTGGCGCAGAACAGCGCGGTCACTGTGCAAAATCACTTTTTGGGGCAGTTTGAGGAAATGACAGTGACACTGTATATAAGCAGAAGTGCTAAAACGCCTATGTTGAAAATCTGGTGCCGAAATGCCATAAAATGACTGTGTTACAAGTGTGCATTGTGCATTTCCCACGCACCCTTGTAGCTTCACAAATTTGCAATATTTACATGCCACATTTTCACCACTGCCATTTTTTCCACCTCCTTATGAACAGTACAGCTGTCATTTTTCACATCCTGCCAAAAATGTGTTTCCGCACTGCACTACCAAAGCCAATGCCAGCACGACAACATTCGGCATTGATAAATGCTTGTTTATATTGTTAATTTGTACAGTTAAGTTCCTTCTCTTTGTGTTAACAATTGTATATAGCTGTCTTAAGTGATTTCGTAGTGTGAGGTATTTTTTATAACTCACCATACTCTGCTGTGATGCCCAATGAATTAGAATATTTTTAAAATCCTGTTTTGTATCTCTTCACCATATACTAATATCCTCCGTCAGACCTGCTGTGGTCATACGCGCTCTTAGTAGTTCTTGAACTTGAGGTACTGCGTTTTCATTTTCTAATAATTTATTATTAAATTTCCAGTAACTTTTCCCAAATTGTGTTCCCTTTTGTAACCTTGTTTTCCCTACTACTATAGCATGATCAGAAGTTTCTGTAGGGTCTATGTGAGTTTCATGTACATAGATATTTTTTGATACAAATCAAAAATCAATTTGGGTAGATAAGGACCCCTTAAAAAATGTTCCCCATTCCGTACATTCTATGTTCATCTTTCATCCATGTTGTCTGAATTATAATTTTTAGACAGGTGATGTCACAAAAAGTTTTGTTAGTCCTTGTTCCTCTATCTTGTTTCTCTAATCCACAATTAAAGTCGCCCCCCCCCGATAACATGTTTTGTGATATTGAAATAGGGCTGTATTTTTCTGAACAGGTCTACTGTCTCTCTTTTTGTAGATGGAGCATAATTATTTATTGCTCTCCACTGAGTTTTTTTGTAGTAAAATCTTCCACAAGTGCTCTACCTTTCTGTACTTCTATCAGTCTTCTGATTGTAAAGTTATCTCCTCGAAATAGCATTCCTACACCATCACATTTATCCGTCCCGAAGTAGTAATAAGAAAGGCCCCAAATCCAAAACCTTTTTTCCAATTGCAGTAGGGGTGCTGTATTTAAATGTGTATATTTATTTATTTATTTATGTTTTTGGTAACCAGGTAAGTGCGCTGATCCAGTGGACCATTTTCAGTCACGACCTGGGCCACAAGGTGGTGGTACATGGATACAAGCAGTAGATATAATATATAATTTACATATACTGTACAAGCATCAATAGATAACAAATAGACACAAGCTTGCTTGTGGTAAACAAACAATGGTAAGTGAGGTACCATAGGGATACCTGCAGCAGCACAATGGGAGAAAAGTTACAGATTCATAAGGAGTAGTTTAACATAACAGACTTATCAATATCTAGTCTAGGTAATATGCCTGTCACTGAGTAAGAGAACAGGTTGACCTGAGAGCTTATGGTAAAATTAGGGCATGGCTTCCAGACAGTGCGCTGAGTCTAGGCACTGAGGGAGCACAGTCTGAGTAAACTGGAGAGCAGGATAATTTGTGTTTTTGCCCCACTAAGACTTGGTGTAACCTTGAGCCATGGCCTGGACCAGATACAGAGATGTGGGAGGAGGTCTCACGGGTAGGTTTGAGAAGCAGTATGAGAGTCAAGTGAGTGGGTTAGTGCTTTAGGATAGAGGTGCGGGGGAAGAGTAGGATGGGCAGAAAGTGCCTGACCGTGGTTGGATTATGGTGGCTTTCATTCTCCTGCGCTGCCCTGTGTGCATTTGCAGGTGGAGCCTATCATTAACCAGGCCTTTAGGTTAGATTTGAATGACGCATAGGATGTAGATGTACGAACAGGCACGGGAAAATGATTCCAGAGGGAGGGGGCAGAGACAGAGAAAGCCTTACTGCCCATTACTGTAGATACATGGGGAACTTCCAAGGATTGGATGGAGGATGCCCCAAGTGGTCTTGTGGACACTCTGTGTATGAGTAGGGGGGCATATGGGGACAGCTGGTTACTTCTGAGGGCATTGTCGACTAGGCAGCCTGTGGTATAGTCATAGCGTGCCTGTAGAGGGATCCAACCAAGGCACTGGTAGAGTGTACAGTGATGAGTTAAGGAGGGAGCTTTGAGAGCAAAGCGACAAATGGCATTGTATGTCATGTTGAGGCAGGAGTGCTGCTTTATGGACACTAGGGAGTAAATGGGGGAGCAGTAGTCAAGGAGTGGAAGGAGGTTTCCCTGTGCAATGGTGAGATGAGCTTCAGATGATAGCAGGTGGTTTGCTCGGTATGCCGCTCATAGCTTCAGGTTTATCCTATTGATAGTCAGGGTTATGTGATCATTATAGGTGAGCGATGGGTCGAGGGTAACACCGAGATATTTGAAAGAGTTGACCTGTTCCAGTGGCAGTCCGGCAGGTGTATATGCAGTGAGGGAGGAGTTTAACTTAGCTGACTTGTTTAGGAAAGGCTTTGATCCGAAGAGCATGGCCTTCATCTTTTTCCCATTTACAAGGAGTTTTCTGGATGTGAACCAGTGAACAGCCACCTGTCTTGCCTAATCGAAGAGTCACAAAGGAATAATCACACTTGGCATTCACACATCAGCACAATTTATTGCAAGCAAAAGATAATTACACTTCATTTAGCAGCAATATCACTATCAGCATTAATGATTACACTTTAGCATTCATTCATTAGCAATATTACTATCAGCATTAATATATACTTTAATTAAGCAAAACATGATACATCACCGATTCAATAAAGCATCATCCAAGCCTTTTCCCAGTAGCTGGGGAAGCCCCTAAATCATCTCACAGCCTGGCCAGGAGTTTTGAACCGGGAGAAAGTTCCACAGCAGTCGTCCACCCTGCAGATGAGGCTTCCAACCAGGCATTGAGAAAGCTACATTTATATCTTATTCTATGCTAAAATAACATGCAGCCTTCATTGTGTTATTTTCCCACATTCTAGAAAGCTGGCGGGCTTCCAGGATGTTACAAATTCCTACACGATAAGGACTGCTCAGAATTCCCACACCTGCTAGGTCACTGTCTCCAAACACTGGCCGGGTGCCTAGAACACTATGAGCTAAGCAGAAGTTTAAACAAAACTACAAAAACAGGTTGCCTGATAATATACGACCTTCAAGTCAGCAAAATACACTGTCTGAAGCAAAACATAATGAGGCTATCTAAAGAGCAAAACACCAATTAAATGAAGCAGCATGTAAAATGGAGTCACACAATACAAAATGGAGTATAAAATGACATACATTACATGAAATAGCATACAAAATGGAGTGACAATAATCAACATATTATACTATCACTACACCACCGCATAGCTGTCGGTGAGAGTGGAGGAGATGGCTTCTAGGGACTTGTTGCTGTAGTATAGGACTAGGTTGTCCACATAGAGGAGAGTGTTGCAGTTTAGGCTATATACTGGTAGCATGTTGATAAACATGGAGAAAAGAAGGGGGCCAAGGATTGATCCCTGAGTAACTCCAGTGCAGGTGGGAAGGGAAGCTGAGGCTACTTTGCCTATAAGCATGGACTGGGACCTGTTTGTGAGGTAGCTATGAAACCAGGCTGCAGGTCCAGGGGCACAACCAAAATGCTGAAGTGTGGAGAGGAGAGAGGAGAAGTTGATGGTCAGCAAGGTCAAATGCCTTTGATAACTCAACAAAGACTGCACCTGTGGCCATACCTGTGTCCATATTTCTGAGGACATGGTTGAGAAGGCTGTCAGGTCAGAGGAGGTGCTGTGGTGTTTGCAGAAGCCGTGTTGAAAAGGACACAGAAGGTTATATTTATTGAGATGTTCAGTTAGTTGTGAATGGACTACTTTCTCAAGTAGTTTGCTGAGGTGTGGTAGCAGGGAGATGGGCCGATAGTTTTCTGGGCAACTGGGGTCTCCCGCCTTGAAGATGGAAATCACAGTTGCATGTTTCCAGGTGTCAGACACTGTTGATGTAGACAGGGCAAGGTTAAAAATGTATGTTAGTGGTTTGACGAGGGCAGGGGAGATGATCCCCAGGAAAGCAGGGTACAGCCTGTCACTTCCAGGGCTGCCGCTAGAAGGGAGGGTTTTCAGACATTTTATAATGGTCTTGGGAGTAATGGCCCTGAAATAGAAAGGAGGGATGGAAGCTTTGGTGTTTGTGGAGGGGCTATTGTTGCTGTATGGTTGGAGGGAGGGTGAGGAGGGAGCTTTCTAAGATAAGGGGTCAGGTTGGTAAACATATTATTGAGGAGGTCAGCGATGAGAGCAGGGTCATCGATGGTGCCTGCTGGGGAGGCAAGTTGTGTTATTTGCTTACTGGTCTTTGGGTTTAGGATGGACCCAACTGAGGCTCAGAAACTACGTGGATTCTTTTTTAGTGACTTTGCCAGCTGCTTACAGGCATTTCGCAGTTGTCTGTAGGTGTTCCATAGTTGTGGGGATGGAGACTCTTTGAATGCTCTCCATTTAGAGTCCCTGACCTTCATTTGCAGTAACAGTTCTTTTGTTATCCAACGCGTGCAGCCTCCCCTAACCCTTCTGGTTTTGGTGGGAAAATACTAGTCCTGAAGTTTCTGAAGGGTGCTGGTGAGGTATTGGACAGCAGCGGAGACATTTTCAAGTTGGTATAGGGAGGACCAGTTTAAGGACATTGCTTCCCTAGTCACAGGTTCATGATTCTGGCTGCTGAAACTTCTGAAGTACAGTAATTTTGCTGGTGGGTGAACTGTCTTATTGTTCACAACGATGTAGGTGGGGGAGTGGTCGCTAATTGCATTAGACATGGTGCCTGTTAGGAGGAGTAGGTCAGACCAGTTAGTTAAATCCAATCAAGGATAGAGTGATTTGGTGTGTGTTGGTTGAATCTTGTTGTGGTCAAGATTACTTGCTTTAGGTTTTGTGGCTTTAGTAAAGCTGTGTAGTCTGGGATTGAGTTTGCTGTCCAATTGAGATTGAAATCCCCCAGTAGGAAGACATCTCTAGATGGGGTGGCACCTGCTAGACCAGACAGTAAGCTAGATAGTCCCTGGGTAGAAGCTGGAGGGGGGTTGTAACAACAGCCAAAGTACGTTTTTTTTGAGGCACTAATGGTTAGCTCAGTAATAATCCACTCACTAAGTGAGATGGCAGTGGAGCAGGCAACAGTGGCAGCTGATATATGGTCCTGGACATACAGTGCAATGCCGCCTCCTCTCATCCTTCCCGGCCTATCTAGCCAGAGGCTGGAGTAGCCTTGGAGATGGTACAAGGCATTGTTGTGGTATGGTTTTAGTCAGGTCTCCGAGAGACCTAGCACATGGGGCTTGTATAGGGTCACCCAGGCCTCTATCTCAGTGAACTTGGAAGGAAGGCTACATACATTTAGGTGAGCGATCTTGATACCATGACATCCAGCCCACGTGGCATTAGTGTGGTCAATGTGTGCATTTGTAGGTCCTGGGTTGGTTTCAATGTCACCTGCTAGCAGGGCTAGCAGAATGAGGGACAGGAGGGGGCAGGTTGGGGGATGCCAGTGGTGTTTTTTGGTTGTGGCGGAATGAATCAGATAGCCTAGTTGTCTTCGTTCTTTATTTGATAGGGACGACAGAGATAATGACGTTAGTGGTGTGACCTTTTTAGGGGCCATGTTAGGCAGGTTGAGAGTAGGGGTGTAGTGAAGGAACTTTTGTTCAGTAGCTAGAATTGATGCAACTGAATCTGTTGCGAGCAGTAACCCAAACAACGTGGACGTAGCCAGCAGGAAAAGATTTCCGTTGATTTGGGGCATTGATGGGGAAAGGTATTTAGAGTTTGGAGGAGTAATGGGGAAGAGGACAAAACAGAAAGCCATATTCCTAGGGAGTAGTTGCTATGGGAACAGAATGTGATGTTAGGGGAGGTGGAGAGATGGAGAAGTGCAGGGTATTGGAACAGTGGCCACTGGTGGTGGTTTCCAATAACCTGCAAATGGGAAAAGCCACTGATTGTTTTTTGTGCTCAGGGCACTCACGTGACACGAGGTATAAATTGCGATGTCGACCAAGAGTGGTGGGGCAGTGGGGCAGCAGTGCACAGCACAGCGGAGTAAAAGTTTCCACGGAGCCGTTGGAGCTGCTGTTACTGGTGATTACCTGTGGGCTATCCGAGGAGCACTGCACTTCTGTTGTGGGGTTCAGGAGGGCTCCTCTGCTGTAGAACACCCTTGCAACCCTTGCTACCACTGGAGAGCTGTGAAGGAAAGAACACAGATTCAATTTAAGGAGGTAGGTGGAGGAGGGACTAAAAGAAACAAAGAAGGGGGAAGAGGGGGCTGACTCTAGCACGGTGCTTCAAAAATACATTTCAGTTGGGAAAAGATCTCCCGAAAAGCACTTGCAGTCTTACACTTAATTTCAGTTTGTGGAGGTAGTCTCCCCTTACACATTAGCAGTCTTTGGCTAACTTAATTTACACTTTCAGTCTTTCTCTAAATTAATTCGAGCTGTGGAGAAAGGCTCTTTTAAAACATTTGCAGTCTTTCTCTAAATTAATTCGAGCTGTGGAGAAAGGCTCTTTTAAAACATTTGCAGTCCTTATTTAACTTAACTCAAGCTGTGGAGAAAGGCTCCTTTAAAACAGTTGCAGTCTTTTTTTTAAATTAACTCGAGCTGCGGAGAAAGGCTCCTTTAAAACAGTTGCAGTCTTTTTTTTTTTTTTTAAATTAACTCAAGCTGCAGAAAAAGGCTCCCTTAAAAACATATGCAGTCTTGGTATAATAATTTAAAGTGAGGAGAAGGCTTAAAGGAATGCAAGTCAGGTATTAAAGTAGTTGGGGAGAAGGGCTCCTGATACAGTGTGCAAGACTAAAAAAAAAAAAACTATCAGCATTTCTGTGCTGACATAAAGGGCTGTTGTATTTGGTGCCAAAATCTAGAATTCAAAAGTTTCACATGGAGCCATTGGAGCCGTTGTTACTGGTTATTACCTGCAGGCTATCCGAGGAGCACTGCGCTTCTGTTTGGTGGGGGGGGGGGGGGTTCGGGGAGAGCTCCTCTGCTGTAGAACACCCTCGCAACCCTTGCTACCACCAGAGAGCTGACTGAAGGAAACAGGTATCAAAGTCAGAATCTTTCAAAATTGTTAGGGTGACTATTCTCCTTGGATTTTTAATACTATTTGTATTTAGGGTAGCTATTTTCAGTGTTAAATTTGAAGTTATAGACATGTTTTGTTTTTAGAGGGGAACATGGAAAACCTTCACTCACGCAAAGGGTTTACTAAAAGTCATAAGGGGAACACATATAAATGGGGCCCAGGCCCGTACCCTCAGACTCACCCCAGACCCCTCTAGGAGCCCTGTCTATCTCACCACAGCCTACGTTCCCCCAAAGAACCAGCACCCGGCCCTGGTATCTTTAACGGACTACCTGGCCACCCTCCACCATAAGGCAGAACAAATCCTAGTGGGGGACCTTAATGTAAATTGGCTCAGCACCTCCTCATCCGTGACCAGAGACTCATTTTCCGCCCAAGATCTGACGCAACTCGTCACCCAGCCCACGAGACTTAACCCTAAGAGTGGTACCAGCACCCTTCTGGATGTTATTATAACTAACCAACCCCATAAAATCCAAAACATCCAGGTCCTCCCAGACTCCCTAAGTGACCACTCCCCTATCCTATTTCATTGGGTAGCCCCCAATCCCAAACCAAAAGCCCAGACCACCCTCTGCAGGCGCCTCCGCCCTGGTGGGCTGAAAAAACTTAAAGCACTCCTCACCCAGATAAACTGGTCCCCCATTCAGCATGCAACCAACATTGACACTGCCCTCACCTTCTTCACTCACACCTTCAACATGGCCTGTGATCTCTTTGCACCCTTAACCAAAATCCGGTCCAAAAAACAGAACGCACCCTGGGTTAGCCCGGCCCTCCTACAACTACTTAGAAACCGGGATAACCTCTGGCACCTTGCCACTGAAACAGGTCATCTGTCTGATAGGCAAGCCTACAATGCAGCCTGGAATAAGTGCTCTTGGGCCATCAGGAAAGCCAAGGCAGACCATTACCAGGCCTCCCTTACCTCCTCCTGGGGCTCAGCCCGGACCTTCTGGGATAATATTAAGCAACTTAGCGGTAAAGCTTGCTCCCCCTGCCCCATCCCAGCTCACTAGAAATGGCACCACCTCCACCGAGCCTGCCACCATTGCTAACTGGTTCAACACCACTTTCACTGACCTTAGCTCAGTCCTCCCTAGTAATTTCTTTGACCCTCCCCCCAGCCAACCTCCCCCTGTCCTCCAGCACCCCAGCTTCCACCTGCGAAAGATTTCCACCCGGGAAGCCAGACCCATCCTAATCAAAGCTCTCAATGGCAACAATCCCAGCAGTGACTCACTGGACCCCAGCATCCTCAGGCTGGTGCTAGATGAAGTCCTTGCCCCACTCACCAGCCTAATTAACCAGTCACTCCGCCTGGGACAATTCCCCACAGCTTGGAAAACAGCCATTATCACACCTATTCATAAAGGGGGTGACAGGTCATTGGCCAACAACTACCGGCCAATTTCCATCCTCCCTCCCTCCCCCTCTCTAAAGCCCTGGAGAAAGTGGTGGCCATTCAAATCACTGATTATCTGGCTAAGCATAACATTTTATGCCTAGAGCAACATGGCTTCCATGCGGGTCACAGTACCAGCACTGCCCTTATTGAATTCTCCAACTTTCTACACTCCTCCTTGGATACCAGCTCCCTAGCTGGTGCAGTGTTCATCGACCTCTCAAAGGCTTTCGACACTGTCTCCCATCCACTTCTGCTGAATGCACTCTGCCACACTGGTCTCTCAGCTGGCCCCCTGGCATGGTGCGCTAGCTATCTTGACACTCGATCTCAGTGTGTAAAAATTAATAGCACACTCTCCGATACCCGTCCCATTCTCTCTGGGGTCCCCCAAGGCTCCATCCTGGGCCCCCTTCTCTTCTCGCTCTATCTGAACACCCTGCCCAGTGCATGCCCTGGCAAAATTCTACTGTATGCAGATGACGCTGTCCTTTTTGCCACCCACCGCAATCCCATCTCCCTACAGGACTCCCTACAGCAGTCTTTCAACAGTGCCGAGGCTTGGTTTAAGGAGCACAGACTCGTCATCAATCTTAATAAAACCAAAGCTATGCTCTTTTCCCACCCCCAAAACAAAGCTAGCAACCACCCACTCTATATCCTTCCAAGTACCAATCAGCCACTGGAACAAGTCTGCTCCTACAAATACCTTGGGGTTACCTTCGACTCAGCCATCACATTTCACAACCACATCGATGCCCTAACATCCGCCACTAACACACGGCTTGGCATCCTATTCCGCCATAGAACCTGCCTTCCCCCAAATGCTCTCCGGCTAGCTGTTACATCATCTGTTCTGTCCCTTGTAGACTATGGTCTACCAGTATATGGTGCTGTCGACACCACTGCACTCAACAAAATTCACCTAACCCTGAATAAAGCCTGCAGATTGATTGCTGGTGCCCCCAGGCTCACACACACCTGTCAGCTGTATGTCGAGGCTAACCTGCTTACCCTGGATGAAGGCCCAATACCAAACCTGTCTCCTCACAAAACCCTACTGGGCTCTCCTCTGGGTAACGGCATCCATCCACCAGAGCCCTCCCACTATTGCAACACGGTCTTCCTACAAGACCACTCTAAAGGTCCCCAGATCAAGAACCAGCCGTTGCCAGAGGTCCTTCTGCTATAGAGCCCCAACCTGGTTTAACTCTCTCCTGCCCCCATCACCAATGCCACCACCATCTCCAAGTTCAAAACCACCCTTGAACCACATCTTCAGCACTGTAACTGCTCCTGTCTCTGAACATACTCCACCTCTGCTTCTCTTGACAATGCCCCCCGGGCAGCTCTCCACCTAACCATCCCCTCCACCACTTCCCTGTACACCGTGCCTATGTTTAACCTGGCCAGTGCCAGCTGTTTCAGTGTTTACCAACCAGATTGCTCACTTGATACCAACTTGTGTAACACCTGTTATCAATTACATGTACCCTGTACCCAATTGTATTTGTCTGACCACAGTGTGACGTGGCGCCTCTGTTGAACGCCTATTGTTTTGCAAATCTTTGCTATGTAACCAAAAACACAATGTATGTCTTTATGTGACGAAGTACCTTTGGAAACGAGCCTCTGGCTCAAAGGTTGTAAACTGATTCTTATAAATAAATAAATAAATAAATAAACAAACAAACAAACAAACAAACAAATAAACATATATGCCAATACTTTATACTGCACTTTTACTACCTTTTCCTATTCTGGTGCTTTTCCTGGTCCTTACCCCTAGGAATTGCTTCCTGCCTTTCAAATGCTCAGTACTCTTAGGTTCTCCTTCTCAATCACTTGATACTATAGGCTGTGATGAAGATTCAGAGTCTCCTTCTGGCTCTGAGTCTTGTGCCTCTGTTCGTAAGCGGTATACCCAAGGGGGAAGATGCTTTTGCTAATTTGGATTTAGGCCTTGTTTGTTTAAGGACTCTTTGTTTTGACACTACTGTGGTTTCTGGAGGTAACATTGGACTTATTTTGAGAGGTTCTCTCTGTTCATCCTCCAGCACCACATCTTCCTTCCTCTCATTTGGGGATGGGGATGAGAGGACTACAAGGGCCTTCGGGATTCCAGAGGGGGATTTTGTACTGTATCAAGTGTTTTAGACGCATTCTCTGGATTTGGAGATATTGCAGTACTCTGGATCATTTGTTCTGGAGGTACTTGCGAATTCTCCTGGCTGCATCTTTTTTTTTTACCTATTGTCTTTTCCATTAGCAGATTATATTCTCTCACCACTAGAGGGCTATACCTCTGGTAGCAGCTCCTATCCTATCTGGCACACCACACACTCTGTTCTTTTATCATCACAATGCTCCTTCCTCAGTGGGCTCTCCTTTTCCTCTCTCTCTCTCTCTCTTCTTAAAAATTAGATAAGCCTGCCATCCACTCTCACGTCTAACCACTTGTGCTTCTAGCTCCAGTCTACCTACAAGGGTTAAATGCAGATGCTCTCCCACCATCTGTAAGCACACCTTTTGAACAGCAGCTGATTGGCCAGGCACTGTGCCCATTGACTTTGCATTAGTTTTGCCACAAAATTTCACCCACCCCCCACCTTACTTAAATAGACCTCTAACCCCGCCCTCCCTCTTACATACCCTGCCTCCCACTGCCTATTGGCCAACACTTGTAGCTTCCTCTGCTCTAGCTATGCCGCCCATCCACCCTCTCTCATCCCACATAGTGCTTACTGATTAAGGTGCTCTCTTTCTATCTGCCTCCTGCTATCCAAGTTACTTCCTCCTGTTCATCTCGCTTCCCCACCCCTACTGTGCTAGTACGCATGCCATGCAGGTTCTCTTTGCCTTTCCCTCACCTCTCCTCTCCCTCCTTCTCCTTTCCCTGCCCCCCCTTCTCTCTCTGTGGTCCTAGCCACCCCCACCTCACCCCTGCCCCTGCCACCCTCTACTCTGGTTTCCACTGCTACTCCAAGGGAACTTTCCACTTCCACTTGAGACTTGTGCTTGGTGCATCATTTGTATATTCCTGATTACTTACCCCGACCACTACTCTCAAAATGTGTGGCCAACTCTCTACACTGTACCACCTTGCAGTCCATATTGGATATCGCCTGATACCTTGCAACCTCTACTCCCAGAAACAACGATCAAAACTATCTCTCAAAGAGCTGCGACTCTGCTTCTTAAAACTCCTACTCCTCCTCCTTCTCATCTCAGGCAGCGTCCATCCCAATCCTGGCCCTAGAAGCTCAGGCCACACACAAACTCCAGGTGCCCTTATCCTTGCAACCATTAATATCTGCAGCCTATTACCAAAGCTGGATGCACTCCAAGCATTCATATGCCAACACAACCCTGACATCCTTGCAGTGGTGGAAACTTGGCTGACGCCTAAAGTTCCTGACTCAGCAGTAACAATACAGGGCTACAATGTCCACAGGCTGGACTGGATATCCAAAAAAGGCGGTGGTTGCACAATCTATATCAAAGACTCCCTGTCATGTCACCCTGTAGCAACTCCATCACTTTCTGCCTTGGCCTAGATTCTGCCAATAAAAATCGTCCTAGGTCCCAACCATAAAGCCCTGGCTATTGTCTCCATATACATGCCACCCAGGGACCCTAAACATGGCTTCAACGACGTCCTAAACTTTATCAACTCGCATCCTCCTGAAGCTGAACTTATTCTACTAGGGGATTTCAACATAAACTGGTTAGCATTGAGCGCCAGTGCCTATAAAGACTCCATCTCAGCTGCTAACCTCACGCAAATGGTAAACTCCCCTTCTAGGATTAACTACAAGACTGGCACCAGTACCCTCCTGGATTGGGTCCTAACCACTCACCCCACAAGGATTTCTTGTATGACCGTTCTCCCAGACTCTCTCAGTGACCACTCCCCAGTCATGTGTGCATGGTCTAACAAATTCCTCAAGCCCCCTTCCAAAATTATACCTAGCAGAGTCCTTCCTTGTGGAAAACTTCCACATCTCAAACAATACCTGCTTCTACAAGACTGGCTACCCATCTACAAAGCAACAGATGTTAACTTGGCTCTTGATCACTTCATCTCAATTTTCAACAAAGCCTGCAACCTCTTTGCCCCTGCTAAAAGGCACAAAACAAAATCTCTCTCTCTCTAACCCATGGCTCACTGAGGCACTTCTGTCACAGCTGAAACTAAGGGACCACCTCTGAGCAGTTGCCAGGGCCACTGGCAAACAACTGGACATCCAAAATTACAAACAAGCATGAAATGCCTGCACAAAAGCCATCTGGCTAACAAAATCCACCTATTACAAAGATGATCTCACCTATACATGGGGAAATGGTCGTGCTTTCTGGGACAATATCAAGGATGTCACAGGGAAGCAGCCAAAAACCTCTCCGGCCATGTTAATGGTTGATGGATCCTCAACCCTCAACCCCAAGGTGATCGCAAACATCTTTAACATTACTTTTTCAGACCTTAGTGCTGTCCTACCCCATGACTTTTTCGAAAACAGGGTCTACTCCCCAAATACCTCAGCCCCTTAGTCTAACCATCCCCTCTTCTACTTCAGGGAGGTAAGGCTGAATGAAGCTCACCACTATATTACTGCAGCTATCTCTAAATCTAGATCTAGTAGTGACACCATGGACATTAAGCTTCTGTTGCTCACCCTCGATGAGGTCACTCATCCACTAACAAAAATCCTAAACCTCTCTCTCAGCTGTGGAAAATTCCCAGACTTATGGAAAACAGCCACAGTGACACCTGTCCATAAAAGTGGGGATAAGACGAATCACTCGAATTATCGCCCTACCTCCATACTACCCCACTCTCTAAGGCACTCGAGCACATCGTGGCTGATCAGCGTACCGACCACTTGGATAAATACAATATACCTTGTCCACAACAACACAGTTTCCAGAAAGGTCACAGCACCACCACAGCCCTTTTTGAGTTCACTGGAGCTTTGCACAAATCCCTTGACAATGGCCTTCTCACAGGGGCCGTTTTTGTCAACCTCTCCAAGGCCTTCGATACGGTACACCATGGACTACTAATTGACCAAGTACTGAATGCCAGGCTATCACCTGACTCTTCTCTCTGGTTTAAAAGCTACTTAGAAAACTGGTCACAGAGAGTAAAAAATGCTGATGCTCCCTTCCTGTTCGCTCGGGTGTCCCACAGGGATCCATACTGGGCCCCCTCCTTTTTAGCCTTTTCTTAAACTCCCTCCCTTACCACTGCTCTGAGCAGATCATACTATATGCCGATGATGCTGTTGTATTCTCCACTCACAAAGATCCTGCAACTCTTCAACACAACATTCAATTTGGTTTCAGTTCTGTAGAGACATGGTTTCTTAATCGTAAACTGGTCCTCAATGACAAGAAAACCAAATCTATGCTCTTCTGCAGCTCTCATAACCCACACAAGCTACACCACTTGGCTATCTCCACAACCCAGGGGAACACTCTAGATCGGGTTGGCTCCTTCAAATACTTAGGGATACAGCTTGACCCTAATCTCTCCTATGGACCTCACGTGGATAATGTAGCAAGAGCTGCTAATACACAGCTTGGTCTCCTCTACAAACACAGACAACACCTCATGCCAAAAGCTTTGAAGGTTGCAGTCCTGAGCTCTGTGATCTCTGTAATAGACTATGGTCTCATCATTTATGGCTCGGCCACAACCACAACCCTTAGATGCCTCTCAACTGCCTTAAATAAAGCATGCCGGCTCATCACTGGTGCTCACCATCTCATCCACACATGTGACCTGTACACCCAGACTGGCTGGCTCCAACTATCAAACCACATAAAGTTTCTCACCTGCTCCATGGCAAAAAAAATCTACCTTGGTCTTGCACCTTCTAGGGTCTCAACTCTGTTACAACACCGAAGCAACAAACGGTGCCTTTGGAGATCCATGCTACAGCTACTGAAAGTCCCCCACTGTCACACTTCACAGGGGCAACACTCTTTTGCTTATCGAGCACCACTCTGGTTCAATGGCCTTATCCCCACCATCTCCTCTGCCCCAACAATTGGTATGTTTAAAACTAGGCTCTGGGACTATCTCACTACCAACAGCTCTTGTGACTGCCCAACTTAACCTTGTTTCTCCAATTCCCTGCCTGCTCTAGTGGTCCCCCTCCCCTCTTCACTGGATTCTACCCTCACATCTTGGTATACCCAATGCTGCACTTTTCACCCTTCCCACCTACCTACCTTACTTCTTCCTCCCCCCTCCCTCTTCCCTCTCCCTATGACTCTGGCACTTCTTATCTCTTGTCTGTTTTCTCTGACAAATGCTGCTGGCTGCCTTGCTTACAATGCTACCCTTGAATTGTATTAATCTGTAATCTCTTTGCAATGCCCACATTGTTGTAATGTCTGTCTTGATGTTCCCCATAATTTGTATTTCTCTGACATGGAACCTTTGTAAAAGAGCCTTGGTTCAAAGGTATTTGTAATCCTAGACTTGATAAATAAATTAAAAAAAAATCTTGAGCTTCAGTTCCCTGAGCCCGTTGGGTTGCTTTGTGTGCTGCTATATCTTTTTTTTGAGCAGTCATTAATAATGTGTCCTGATCTGGGCGGTCTGTTCTATTATGAGTCGCCCAGGGACAGGAGCAGTATATGTGTCCATTTTCCCCACATAAATTGCACGTTGGCTTATTTTGACATTCTGTACTTGTATGCCCAAAGGTAAAACATTAATTACATTTAATTCTGTCACACACTGAGCTAAGGTGCATCAAGGAACCACACTCAAAACATGTCTTTGGTTGTCCCCATAGAAACAATGCCCTCTTTCTCTGCCTAGAAATAAACTGCTTGGTAAATGGACAGGGCCTGAATCATTATTCCTCAGTCTGACTTTATATTTCCACCCCCTGCCCATACATATTCTTCGTCAAATATAGGCTGAGGTTGTTCCAGTGTCTCACACAGCTGTTGCAGCCAATGGGTGATGTTGTGGACTGAGACATTTTCATTCTGAAACAAAATTGTTGCAAATTTTATGGATGGTTTGGTGAGAGGTATGGCTCTGAAAGGCATCCAGAGTGCAGAAAATCGTAATTTGTCATATTTTGTTCAAAACATATCTAACCCCTGAGGGTTTTTAAAACTAATATCATATAATGTGTCTCCAGACACATGTATCAGTGCATAGATTTCATTAGTGAAAAAAAAAATAGACTCCTTAATCAACTTTTTTCCCCATGTACAATCTGTCTGGTGCAAAATCTAGACCTCCTTGATACTGTAATCTTACAGTATTCTTTCGTTGCAATGGTGGGGTTTGGTTAGAAAATCAGTCTTTTTTTCTAAATTCTTCCCATCTTTGTTTTGCTTGCTCACTGGAGGGGGGGGGCTCGATGGCCTAGCATCCTCCATAGCTTCCACTTGCTCACCCTGTGATACCATGATATTGGTCTGTCACAAGGCTCTTCATCCCCTGAATCACTGCTTTCAGGCAGAATAGTGTTTTGGGCTCTTTCCAGGTCTATTTCTTCTACTTGCATATTTTCTTCATTTAAATTCAACTCTAGTTCAGTAGCACATGCAGGTTCCTGAGTAATACTGTCCCCTCTTTCCAAATTTGTACTGCTGCCTGGTATGTGGCTATGTGCTGTATCTGGAATCCACTGTCCAGAAACATTTTGCTTCCAACCTGCCTCTTTCAATGTTTTCTCTAAGGTTTGTGGCATTTTAAGTTGCATTTCCTTCTCTGTTTGTCTACCTTGTCTTAACCTCAGATTCTGTACACTTTCAACATTTGCCATTTCATTTTGTGTACTTACATGCCATAGGGCTTCAGTTCTTTCATGATTTACTGCCAGGTTTTCCTCTTCAGATACTTTGCTGACACTTTCAGGGAGAGCTTCCAGCATTTCTTCAGATGCTGAATGATCGAGCATCGGCTTTTGCCTTGATGCTAGTGCATCACAATTTCCTGGTGTTTTGGCAGCTTGACTGGGCAGTTGCAAAGCAGTTTCAGATGTTGTAGCTTGAGACACATCTTGCTCTATACTTTCCTCTCTTAATCCTTCATTTAAAGGTTCTATTGTGCCAGTCATATTGCCGTGACCTTTTCCTGTTTAATTATCAGAAACTTCAGCTTGTGCATCCATTACTTAGAAGTTTCATTTACTATTGCCATGATAAGGGCTCTGTCTTCTTTCAACAGTTTCTTTAACCACTGTTCCTTCATATTCTCTGTTGCCCACCCTGAAGCATATTTTCAGAGGTTGCCAATAATTCTCCTGTGGTGTCGATCTCCTTTGCTGGACCGGCAGGGAGGGCGATCTGGTCTCCTGCAGGTTCACCAGCCTTCTGAACGCTCTCCTGAGTTGAGGCCATAGATTCAACAGCTCCCCCTACCACAGAGTAGGGGAATTGTTAATAAAACTTCAAAATCAACTCATAATCCAAAAACATTATACAAAGCATCTTAATTCCACAGCAGAAGAAATATCTGAGGTTGAAAACAATCATATTAAATCAAATACGTATTAATTCATACCCCCTTCCCTATGCATCTTTCCCCAGAAACATAATCCTATACTGTTTCAAATTGAAAAGGATCAAAAATTAAATCATAAGGTAACTCAAAGTAAGTATTAGTTCCTACTGTACTAGTCCTGCCCCCCCCCCACTACTTAAGAGTAGGGGAATTTTTATTTGAACATAAAACAAGAAACATATGAAACAGTGTTTCTTCACACAAAATCATAAGAGTAAAAAGGAACAGAAATAAGTATTACATCATACATGAAAACAAAGTGTACTCAGAATAATAGTTCTCTATCTTAAATCATAGAAAAGGATAAGGAACATAAATAAGTATTACGGCATACATTAACTCAAAATGTCGTAAAATCAAAAACAAGTACTAAAAATTTAACGCCCCCCCCCACACACACACATAAAAAGTAGGAGAACATTTTATTTATTTTTTTAACACTGCAAAATAAATCATAACAGCAGTATTGAGTCATACAAAATAAGGAAAATGCAATTCAAAAAGAAACAAAAGAATATTTTTAGTGTTTCAGGCACACTTTCAGTAGTTTCTTTCAGAAAAAGGAAAACAAATAGTTTCTTTAGGTGAGCCACATAAGGGCTCCCCATCTTAAATGGAACAAATCTGTACTGACCATACCCTTTTCTTTCTGTCTGTCTGACTTTTAGTACCAAATTCCTTATTATAAAGAATAGTTGCTCCGGAGTGATTACCCATTCTTGTAATGAAAATTTGCATCTGGTGATCCATATATGGCACTTGATGCTTAATAATATTAACTGTATCATATTTTCACAATGCTATGTCCCTGCTAACAATCCTAAAAAAAGACTCTCAACTGTTAGAAACCTAAAGGGTCCTCTCTCCAATTTACTGTTTATCAATGCCCAAACTTCCATAACATATGGGCAATGGAAATATAGGTGTTTCATTGTCTCTAACTGCTCAATAGATGATGCCCTGGGACAATACCTTTCAGACCTACCTTTGTGCTTAAGGTTATTTTTAACATTCAGTTTTTTTATGTACACACAGCCATAAGACATCCCACATGTACTCTGGCATCCTTTTATCTATCAGCATTTTCCCAATTTCTGCCCCATCTCCCTCACTTCTCACTCCGAACCAGGGATCTTCTATGTAGTATACTGCCATGAAATTATTATATAACACTTTCCTGCTCTTCTCAAACATCATTTGCTTTGTGAGCCTCCAAATTTTCAGTTTCCCAAAACAAGATTGGAAATATTGGGGTACATATTGAATGAATTTCTGCCTTGCTATAGGGCTATTGGAAGCCCACACTCGTAACTGGGGTTGAAGTTGATCCAGTACCCATAACCCCCAAATAGATGTAATACTTGACAGTAATGGTTTTATATTGTGTACCAGAAAAATACTAAAAAAATAACACCACAGGGTGGATCATCTGTAACCCCTCTTTGTGCCTTGGCAGGTATGTTACCCCTCTTTTAACTGGGTTACGTCTGCTCCCCCACAACCCTGTAAAATACACCCCCATTAGGGGTGTTTCAAATTGTTTGAGAGGGGGAAAAACTATAATTAAATGTAAAAACATTGAGAGTAAGAAGGTTTTAATCATATAGATATGCTTTAACTTCGCCATGTGTCATCTATTCCACTGCCTCACCTTAACCCATGACATTTGCAATAATTTGTCCCAATTATATATGGCTGAGTCACCCTTTCCAAAATAGATTCCTAAGATTTTTACATGTTCCAACCTTATAGGAATTCCCATAACCTGTGTTGATGTAGGGCTGTTATTACCAAGTAGAACACATGTGCTCTTTTTTTGTGTTTACCACTGAACCTGAGCCCTTCATAAATTCCTGCAACACTTTTTCTACCAAATTGACCGAATGCTTATCAGTCAAAAAGATACATAAATCATCAGCATAGGCCGCTGTCTTCATCTCTGAAATAGTGCTACTAATTGTTACCCCTCTAATCCCCTCAGAATTATTGATCATCCAAAGGAGGGGGTCTAAGCTAACAATGTACAATAGGGGACTCAGAGGACAACCCTGTCTGACTCCCTGGTGAATCATACAATCTGCCCCTATCCACCTGTTTATCTTTGGGGCACTCATAGCAGATTTATATATTAATTAAATCCACTCTATAAACTTATCTGGATAACCATATTTTTTTAGGCACTCCGAGAGGTACAAATGAGGCACCCTGTCAAAAGCCTTAGATTGGTCTAGGCATAACAGATATCTCATAAGCTCCCCATTATTACTACTGTCCATAATCTCTGTCACCAAAATTAGCGTGTCACCTATTTTCCTTCCAGGCACCCAACAAGTCTGTGAGTTATGTATAGTAACATCTAAAGTTGCCGCCAATCTCTGGCTGAGAAGTCTGGACATAATTTTAAAATCAGAGTTTAAGAGTGTAATTGGTCTCCAATTCTGAATGTGTCTTCTATCACCCTTCTTGTGTAAAAATACGACTAGCCCTTTAGACATGTTCTAGGGTAGTACCTCCATACTTAACATCATTGAATAAACTCCAGTCATTTCTTTTTCCAGTAATGGGAACATGAATTTGTACGATTCATTTGATAACCCATCTGGACCAGGTGCTATACCATCTTTTAGATCTTTAATTATATTGTTTAGTTCTTGATTTGTGATAGGACGTGTGATTTCTGCTGACAAATAAGTTGGCAGTTGTTGTACCTGTACAGAGTGTAACCAGTTCCTCATGTTCTCTATATTCAGTGCAACCTGACTGAATTGTGCTTCCAGAGATCTACCCACCTCCTGCAAAATTTATTTTTGATTAGTGATTATCTCCCCTTGCTCTGTGACCAAAATTTGCATAGTTTTCCTTCACCGTTGGGTCGCGCAACTTTCGAAGGGATTAGTATGTACCTTGGTTCCTTGGGTACCAAAGCATTGCTCTGTCTCCAAAGATTGTATTCTGTTGTATTGAATGTCTGAAATGTCTGCCTTGAGTTTTGTCAGCTCTTCCTGGCAGATCACCCTCCCCTGTAATTGTGATGCTATAACCTCTTGTAAGTCTCTTCTAACTCATTGTACAGTTTATTCCTCACGTGACCTTTTAATCTCCTGAAATGCTGAAAATACTCCTGGATATATGACTTTGTGTCTTCCCACCAATCAAGTTTGGCCTCATACAGAAAATAAACTGACTTCCTTGCATCCAATAATGCCAAAAAACCCTCATTCACCTGTGAGTCTTCTAAGAGGTTAAGGTTCAACCTCCAGTACCCCCTACCCCTGGCAGCTTCTGCATAATTTGCGATGCCAATCTCCAGAAGCCCATGATCTGATGAAGCTACTGGTATCACTTTTGATGTTTGTATGGGTAATGAGGGGGAAAGAAACCAGTAATCAATCCTTGTTGACAGCGTCCCTTTAAAATATGTGTGTGGATTCTTTTTTCCTGGCTGATGGAACACATTGCACAACCCTGATTGTTCTATTAACTGATTTAGATAAGTGGTATCACAAAACATTTTTGCTGTTTTGGATACCTTGTCAGCACCAAACCTGCTACAATTGAAATCCCCTCCCAGCAAAGTGTGCCTTGCTGTAAACAAATATGGTTGTATTCTCTGTAATAACTTGATTCTAAGTGCCTTGGTTTGGGGTGCATAAACATTTATTAACCTGAAATCCACCCCTTCCAATGTAATGTCTAGCAACAGGGCTCTACCTGGCCATATATCCACTGTGTGGGTAATTTTAACTTGGTGGGTGTTAAAACAAATACCAGCCCCACTACACAAGTATTCTCCTGTAGATCACACAGATGTGCCCCACCTGCAGGCTTTACTAGCCCCCAGAATTTCTTGCATTGCATGGAGTCTAGTATCCGGGAAAAATACTATATCATACTGTGCCTTTGAAAAATAAAGAAAAGTAGATAACTTTTTCCTTTCTGACAATATGCTATTTGTATTTAAAGAGGCTAAAGTCAAACAGTACAGTGATACATTCATTCCTTGGATGGTTTTTTTCAAGCCCTGGAGCCCGTCCTTCACCTTTTTGGTTTCATTTTGCCTTGTGATGCCGGTACAGTCATCTCAGTATTAGATGTGGCATCTTTCTGGGAGGAAGTCATTGAGGCAGAGTCTGATTCTTCCTCCATCTCTGTTCCCCCCATTGAAAAACAGTGTATTTATTTTTTAGAGGGAGAGGGTCTTGGTGCTCTCCAACTTGTTTTGTACTAGTTCCACCCCGCCTCTGTTTAACCAGCTGGAAACCATTCTCCTCTGGACCCTTCATAGTGGGAGGGGGCATCATTCCTTCCATGTTAGACACATAGTCTCCACACAGGTCTCCTTCAGGAGTGTCTGTTTTCCCTGATATTCCCAACAGGTCTGGGGTCTGACTTGCTGAAGGGTTTTGGACAGGCTGGGTTTTAGGCTCTCTAGTTGTTTAGATTCCATTGTCAGGGCCCGATGACCCTGGTGGGTCTTGAGTTTTCCTCCCATTAGCTGGTGCCAGTGGTCTATGAGCCGCTGGGTGGGGGGGAGGCCTCATGTTTGGCCCGGCTGATCTTGCAGCTTTATTTATATAAAAATCCTGAATGGCATAATCATAATCACCATTATTATGTGCAGCATCTGGGCATTCAGCAAATGTGTGCCCCTCCTTCCCCTTCACACAACACACACCTGGGTGGTCATTTGCAGAAATGGCTGGAATGACCAGTTTCCCCCACACTGAATACATTTCACTGCCTCACATTGACTGCTTAGATGTCTGGGAGATCTGCATCTACTGTATAGCAGTGACATGGTTGACTTGGGTAAAAGATAAAACCTTTGTCTTTCCCTAAGAAGAAACAGTTTGGGAGATGCACCAGACCAACCTCTCCTTGTACTAAGGTTATTTTCAGCCTCCACCCTCCATTCCAGAACCCCTCAGAATTGAAGATGGGTTCTGGATTACCTTCCATAGTACATCTTTTCTCAAACCAATATAGGATGTCTGTAATATTGACCTCTTCATTCCAGAAAAGTACTGTTATGATTTTAGTACAGCTTTTTGTCAAAGGTAATGCTTGGAAGGGATTCCATAGGGGGATTTGTTTTGACATTAGTGTACCTCATCCAAAATCTATCTAAAAGTTCTGTACAGCAAAAGCTGACATCAAATGTGCTTTCCCCAGTCGCATGAATAAAGGCATACACCTCAGATGGCAAAAACCCGAGAAATTGCTTGATCAACTCTTTCCCCACATATTGCCTGATAGGAGGGGTGTCTAAACCTCCTATATATCTTAAACCCACAACATTTCTTCTTTTTGCCAGTTCCACTGGCTTGTGAAACAGGCTTGCATATGTCACCACTGTGGGAAGGTCTGTACTGTCATCAGTGTTCTCACTCTTTTTCTCCCTGTTCAATGTTTCTTCGGGGGGGGGGCAAGATTGACTATATCCACACGGGACTGCTCTCTGGAGCCACCTCTTAGCAGGGTATTATCCTCGGGTATTGAAACACTTTATATTTGGAGAGTTTGAAAGAGGTTCCCAATGCTTTTGTGCAGAATCACTGCCCCCCCAGCTTACACCAACTTATCCACATTTGAAAGTAAGACGCAAGGGGTACTCACATCGGAAACTTTTGAAACACCTTTTGAACATTCGCCAAGCCCTGTAATTGGGACTGCTGGATCTGGTAGCCATCCTCCAGTCTCCATTTCCATCCTTGTCTGGAGACCAAACTTCCTGGTGCACTACCCTTACTTGTCCCCCATCCATATCCTGTGTTTCCATTTTTTTCTGAAACTGCAAACACTTTGCTGGGATTTATCGTAGAAAGAACCAGAGATACTGACAAATTTTGTTTCCTTTTCCTTTCTTCGTCCAACAGCTCTTTTGCTTGCAAGTATTCTCCTTCAGCGTCTGCTATTTGATTTCGTAGCTGAGCTTTTTTTCTTCCAGCACCGCTTGTAGCTGCCTCTCACTGCACTCAATATAAACAGGGCCAGTCAGTGTTTTATCCACATCCTCAGGATCCTGTCTTGCTGTATTTTCTGCCATTTCAGCTCACATACATCCTCTACTTTCTGTTTCAGCTTCAACACTGGGCTCTTCCATGCTCATGAAAAGTACTCCACAGCACCCCCTACCACAAGAGTAGGGGGATGTTTTATTGATATCACATCATCACAAATCATAACACATTGTACAAAAAATAAAGAGGAAATAACAAATAAACAACATATAGAAAGAAGAACAACAGGTATTCATTTCATACACTTGATGCAGTATGTTAAAGACCACACAATAATCCCTCCTTAACCCCAAAGAAACCTTCCCCTTCCTTCTTATTATCTTTCCCCATACCTATGTGGCAGGGGAATTTTTCTAGTTGTAGCTCTCAAACCTAATTACTTCTGAATGTGTTAAGTCACATGAAAGAATATAATTTTAGTCCCAAATCAACAAGTATTTCATTCATACTCTGGTTAGGTGATTGTTCAAAAATAATTTTCCAACTACTGAGTAACCAATAAACTATTAAGGCAAAAATCAGTATTACTTTTTAAACATGTCTTATTTCGAAATAGGTTTTTAGTCTACCTTCTTACTTGTATTTAATAAATCCAAACAACCCTTTCCATTTCCTTAAAACATAGCTCTTAGGATTAGCCTGCAGATCTTTCTTAAACACTGCCCCCATAGCTGGTTCTACCAGTGTCTTATAGGTGGTATATAACATCAATCTCTGTTGAAGTGTCCATTGACAGCGAGCCTGCCAAAGGTAAAACTGTAAACAGCAAAACAGCACCATTAAAGTATCATAATCATACATCATCCTGAGGTTGGGACAATGCCCAAGGACCACAGACTCATAGATTAAACTGTCTAACCACCTTAGATTCCATTCTGTCTTTAAATATCCCCATAGGGCTTTTGCATAGGAACAGGTAAAAAGGAAATAATCCATTGTCTCTTCAATATTTATACAACCATTATATGGGCAATTCCTTTCCTCTTAGGCCTTGTGTTTTGCATTGCCTCTTACATTCAGTCTCCCGTAAACTGAAAGCCATAATACCTCCCACATGTGCATTGGAATTCTGTTGTTATTTAATTGTTTTAACACCCCTCCCTTTAGATCTAGGGGGCAACTTTTAAATTCAGGTTGTTCTGGATGGATTTAACTCAGTATGTGTGAGTACAATTGTCGTCCTCAGAGTTTGGAGAAATCCCCTTTAGTGATCTCCCATTTGCAAAACTTTTTGAGCGCTGGTTTAATGTATTCTGGTATTTTGATATGGGTGGGCAATTTCGGAGGAAGGTTTCCAGTTCAAATTTCCAGATATGCACTACAAATTTTACAAAACAAATGGTATGTCACACCGGTTGGTTCCCCTAGCCCAATTTTAAGATTGTGAGACAGGAAAAGACTATGGAAAAAGATTATAGGGTCCACCACAGCCAGAACCCCTTGTTGTTTAGACAAGTATGTAAAACACCTTTTTATTGGGTTCAATCTGGATCCCCAAACCATCTGAAAAAAGCATGCATATAATCTGGTTTCTAAGATCACTGGCAGTGGGAAAATCATGGCTATATATAACAAAGTGGGTATAATGAACCTTTTAATTATGTGTACCCTTTTTATTTTAGATAACCTCCATGATTTCCATCTCTGGACTTTATTTTCAGCCCCCTGAAGGGCCCTTTCCCAGTTCTCAAGCGGGAGATTATGTTGTCCATACATTATTCCCAAGATATTTTGTGGCACTGAGGAGAAATAAATATGGTTTACTGTTTCTGGTGCCCGCTCTGTATTTCCTAAGTACAACCCTTTACATTTATTCAGATTGAGGGTGGCATTAGATACTCTAGAGTATTCCTGCAGTTGTTTTATTACTGTTGGTAATTGCCCCAGGTGTGCTATAAACAGGCATATATCATCCACATAGGCTTGGATTTTCAGTTCCATTTGGCCTGGGACCCCCTTCCCCAAAACCTTCCCATTCCTGAGTATCACTCAAAACTCTAATCAGAGGGTCCAGGGATAAGTTATAAAGGAGCGGGCTGATGGGGCAGCCCTGTCGAATCCCTGTATTTATGGTGATGCCTTTCATTACCAACCCTCTAATAATAGGTTGCACCTGGACTCTCTAGAATATAGAAGTTGGATTTTATGCACAAATTCCTTCCGAATACCATAATGTAATACAGTCTGAAAGAGGAAAGGCAGGCATACTCTATCAAAAGCCTTGCTTTGATCTAAAGTAATGATACAACCGGATGTTTGTGCAGTACCACACATTTCTGTTCCATCTCGGATAATCATTAAGGCATGTTGCAGCTTCCTTTCAGAGATCCCACAAACTGGGCCGTATGTATTAATAAAGGAGCTATTTACCTTAGCCTATTGTTCAGAACATGTGACAATATTTTAAAATCAGCATTCAGGAGCATTATAGGTCTCCAGTTTGAGATGTCTACCTTTTCCCCTCCCTTATATATAAAAATTAAGAGACCTGCTGTGAATTGAGGGGGCACCACCCCTTTGGCAAAAAATACTGAAAATAGTTCTACTAAACACCTCACCATTATTTTGGGAAATGATCTGTAAAACTCATGTAACCCCCTCCCGTTACCTGTGTTTACTAGAATCCCAGTAAGACCTAGTGGTAGGCAGGGAAGGCAGCTTGTGAAACTCCAGTTAAATGGATTTCATACTGTCTCACTGTGTTCTCAGTCTCAGCTGAGACTGAGGGATGACATAATTTTAGAACTGTAGCAGCTGCATAAGCCACACTGGAATGTTGCAGTTGGAGGTTAGAGTAGAACATTGGGGAATTTGAAGCCAGTCTGTGTGCAGTCTTAGAGAGAGACTGTAGTGCAGCAGAGAGTTTATAGGCTCTCAGAACTTTAAGCTCTGTTTCAGAGCTACTTTTGTTCAAGGTGTGTGTTTCCACCTGAAGAGAAACACAGGAACTGGTAATTAAAGTGGTGGAGACCACTCTCAATGGTTCAGAGCCCCATCCCTGAGGGGATGGGGAAAGGTGCCTGCCTGTTTTCCAGGGGCAACCCCCCTTGGTCCGGCTAAGGGAAAGAAGCTGCCTGTCTGAGTTGTGCTGAGGCACCAGAAGCTCTGAAAGGAAGATTTCTGAGGAGGAAATGCCTGTGGGGCACCTGCAACCAAAGAGTGAGTTCGCTCTAAAAAAGGGCCAAGTGTTTTCACCTGAAACAGAAGGAAACTAAAGGGACTGTTACTGTGTGGTCAGGAAAAGACAGTCAAGTACAGTTGGAAGATGTGGGGATTGGACTGCTTAACTCAGCGGGGGGGTCTAGAGTAATGGACAAAGCCACTTATAAGTATGTTCAAGGCCAGCACAAAATGGAAAGAAAGAATGTGGGGATTGGACTGCTTAACCTGTGGTGGGGGGGTCTACAGTAATGGACAATGCCACTTATTTTTAAGTATGTTCAAGTCCAGCACAAATGGGAAGCAAGACAAGCAGATTGAATGTGAAATACATTTAGCAAGAATCTACACAGCAAAGTGCTAAAGGATGAGGTGTTTACAGTCCAGAGAAATGGCCGGGTATGAATTGTGGGAGCGGAGGTGAAACCCCATCAGTAGTAACCAAATTCACCTCTACGGATTGCTCTGAGACACCTTTGCTTTCCCTCAGGTACTTGACCAGTGCCTGAGGAAAGTACCGATGTGGGATTAAAGGAGGATTCCCTGATGGAGCTGAGGTACTCTTAGGTGGTTTAGGGAGCCACCAGAAAATGTTTCCATGAAGTATGGAAGGTGTCCAAGTGGCTGGCAAGGGAACGAGCCAGGAAAACCCAGAGCAGTGTACAAGTTCAGGCTGTGTAACCCAAAGCAGCGTACAAGTCCGGGCTGTGTGCCCAGTGTGTTGTAGAGCCTGAGGGCTAAAGTGATGAGGATGTGTTCTGGTCTCCTTTAATCTGCATTACCAGGAGTGTAGCCCTGTGGGGGTCCATCTATGCTTTGTTTATTCTGTTGGATGTGAATAAAAGCCACACTTTAGAATCCCATTTCTGGTATTGGACATTACAGTTATTGCTTCCTGTGTTTGGAGTTACTTGGGTGTCCCTGTGCAGAGTAGCCAAACCTAGCCTATGTGCCGAGTGACATATTCTTCCCCAAACCCAGCCCACCTGGTAGAGCTGTCAGATACAAACGGCATACCGGGTAAGGGTTACACTCATAAGGCAGTCCGTCAGGTCCGGGTGAAGATTCATTTTTTAGTTTCATAATTACATCTTCTATTTCCTGTAATTTCAAAGGAGAGGTTAAAAATTCCTCATCCTCCTGGGGCTAAGGTTACCTGAGTTTTCTCCAAATAAGAATTAATCAGATTTGTAGAAGGAGGGGGGAACTCTCATGTAATGCCAAAAGCCCACAGATTATTTCATGGATTCCCCATCTCATCTTCCACTATGTTTCCTCTATCATTTACTAATTGAAACATATCTAAAGCCTCTTTCTTCTTTTTATAGGCTTCAAAGGGGTCTCCAATTGGGTTTTTTTGGGTTCCAATTTGCAATTCTGTATTTAAAGTTTTTGCCCTGTCATATTGAAATTTCCTCATTTCATCTTGGATCTGTTCAATTTGAGGGCCATAATCTTGTCTAGACATAGCAGACTGTGAAAGCATGTTCTGAAGTTGTGTTCTTTGTTTTAAATAGCTGAAAAAATTATTTTGTGACCTATACTTGCCATAAATTTGGAACCATATTGTTATCTCTTTTTTTGTGTCCATCCACCATACCCCTAAATCTTCATAGAGATCACTCACCGAGGTCCTAGCCTTCTGGTGCACTCAATACTTCACATTTTTGTTGAAGAAAGTATGTAATGTCATCAGCATGTACCCCTTCATTCTGAAACATCACTGTCACGTATTTAATAAGGGGTTTTGTCAAGGGGATCACCATAAAAGGGGACCACAGAGGTGAAAATTTAACTTGATTGAAGCGTTGCCAGAACAAATCCAGGGTGTATGCAGATCTTAAACTAATGTCATAGTTGTCCTCTCCTGAGATGTTTATAAAAGCATAAAATCTTTTGGTGAAAAGTGTAGTGAGTCCTTCAGGAGCTTCCTACCCACATATTGCCAATCTGGCCTGATTTTCAGACCTCCTTTGTACCTGATCCTAACTGCGTTCCTTCTAGGAGTAGCCTCTTTTTTTAATTTAGCAAAGAGTTCTGACAATAGTGGGCGCTGTGGGGGGCAGTTTGTGTTTCTTCACCCTTGGGTGCTGCTCCTCTTCTGGGATCCGGCATCTCTGCAAAGGTTATTTCATTCTTCTCATCCTGTGCCGGATCCCCTCGGGGTTCTAGTAGGTTTTTCTCCAAAGGCTCTTTTTCCAGTATAATCAGTTCAGTTATATTCTCCGTTCCCATATTTTCATTCCCCATATCTTGGGCAGTATCTGGATTTGTACTCCCCTTTTCCCCAACAGAGATTTGAGGCAAACCCCTGGGATGCCATTCTGGGGTGTTTGAAGGCCATGGTGGGTCTGGCAACCACTGGCCTGAAGGCAATTTCTTCCATTCTGCCTCCTGTAGGGCTTTTTCTGGTGACCAGCTGCAGAAGGGTTCAAATCCCTGATTTAGATTAGTTTGGAGGGAAAATATTTTGCCAATTGCCTCTGTCATTGTTGGACAGGATTGCATAGATATATTTTTGTCCCTTGTGTTCTACAGGCCCTTTATGAGTATTAAGCCCATCCAGATTGCGTTTTGCTAATATAATAGCCTCTCTTCTGTTTTTCCCTTCCTTAGATCCTGGTTTAGCAGAGCATGCTGAGAAAGAAAAGGTGGTAGCATCAGTCTGTTCAAAGGGGCTATTTTGGAAAATGACTTCCCCAGTTTTCTTATACTCTGTATTTGGGCCTTTTTGAATCTCCATGTTGAACCAGGGGACTGTATTACCAGAGTTAGGATTATTTCCCAGTCCTGAAACTACATTAGGCATTTCTTTACCTTGTATAGCAGTTTTTAAACCTTTGTTCCCCTTGTTGCTCCTTTTCTCAGTTTTAGAGCTAGTTTCGGTAGGAACTTCTGCCTTAATATCACCGCCCTCTACCTACCGCAGGTTATTCATAAAATTCACCGCTTGGGGCTCTAGGCACCTGAATCCCTCAGTTTTCCTGCCAGCTCTATTCACATTTGCATCAGTGGTTGAAAAAATAGGGTAAAGATTTACCTGCTGGAGTGCCGGTCGGCTTGCTCTTTCCTCGTTCTTTGATGTTGATGCGTCATATTCGGAGCTGCCAGCCGGGATGCACCCTTTGTCTATTTCTTCGCTGTGATCCAATGACTTTAATTCAGCTTGTTTTCTTGCCATAAAAGCCACATATTTCTCCTTGACTTTCTGTAATGCCTGCAGAAGTTCTTCTTTACTTTTGCCCTTAATTCCTGCCATGGGAGTTCTGTCACAGTCCTTATTTCTGTCGATACTACTCAAGTCCTCGATCGAGAAAAACATCTTTTCTTGTTTATTTTGAACTAATTCGTAGTTTATTTCCAATAAAGCAGCCACTTGCAATATGAGGCCAGGGGAGGAGTCCATCTCCCCTGCCACATCAGCATTTCCTCTTCCTCCTCCTCTGTCCGGCTCCCAACTGGGCCCCTCCATTCTGCTTCCAGGAAGTCAAGCACCCTGCTGGCAGAGTAAGGGAATTTCCCTGGTGTCCTGACCAAATTTCATCCATTCACTGGAAATACCAACAACAGCTTAATCTGGTTCAAGGTCAGTTAGCACTCATCTGTGTGTGGGGGGTCAAGTGAGGGAAGGGCAGCTGCTAGTGGGGTGCAAGCTGCACACTCGAGTAGACTTGATAGACCCTGTGGCCTGTTTCTGTTGGCAAGTAGGAAATAAGTAAGTATTACTTGAGTATAGTTTGAATTGTTTTTTAAAATCATCTACTGTCACTCTTTCAGTCTCTAGTAATTTTTCAAATATTTTTGCCTTTTCTCTGGTTTCCAGTGCCTGTGCGTGGCAGATACTGTGTTCAGGAATTAGACAGTGAACAGCAGCAGAATCTTGCAGATTTTGTTTAATGGGGGTCTTTGGAGTCAAACAAGTTACATCCTGTGTCAGCAGACAATAAACATGGGGCTCAATTCTCAAAGCCCTGGAAATGGAGCAAGGTGCCTGTGCTAAAACCTAAATGGTGCGAGTGGCACCTTGTGACTGAGACTGCCATCGGAGCTATTCTCAATGGCAGCCTGCATCAATCGCAGGCTGCCTGCCCCAAATGGGTCTTGTGCCACCTCTGCACCCAACCATGAGCTGTGACATGGTGCTAGGGGGCTTGCAGCAGATGGGGGTTACCATATCCCTGAAAGTGGGATTCACAAAACACTCCCAGAAGAAAAAATCTTAAGCACCCTTAGACCAGCCAGGGCTGGTCTAAGGGTACTTATAAATATCTCTCTGGGAGTTCTTGGCATAGTATGGCATTCCGATCTGCCCCTACTGGTTGTAATACATCAAGCTATCCATGGTGGACTAGTGCCCTCCTCCTTGATCCCCAGTGTTGCACACAAGCATAATGATAAGACCCATTCCACTGTCCCCAACCCCACTGATGCAGGAACATGAAATATTGCATATTCCCCATGACCCCCTCAAAGAATCCCCCTGGTGCCGGATCATGATATATTGAAAATTCCAATTCCCCCCGCCCAAACCCCAATCCCCGATGTTGCTGTTTTATTCAATATGAAATTGTCCCTCACCCTGATCCCCAATGCTGCCATTATAATGAATTCCTACAATGTCCCCTCTCTGCTGCTGCCCCTATTAACAATAAATAACATGCCCACTCGCTGCACTGTCAGTGAGCGTACTGTAAAGTGTATGTGCATGAGTAGCATGCTCATTAACAGTGCAGTCAGCGGCCAGCCATGGAGGTGTGAGGTGGGCTGTGCTGGTTGTGGGCTCTGCTTCAGGATGGGGAGAGTTGGGTGGTGGGCACTACCTGTACTATACCACCACAAAGGGTGGCATGTTATTCAGTGTTAATAGGGGCAGCAGCAGCAGCGAGGGGACATTGTAGGAATTCAATACAATGGCAGCATTGGGGATCAGGGTGGGGGGATGTGTTATTAATTATTGAAAGGGACAACATCAGGGTTTGGGGAGAGAAGACACTAGACCACCAGGGAATGTGTTTTATTTTCTGTACTTGTGGATTGGGGATAAGGGGGACTGCCTGCATATGCCACAAGAGGCCTGCGACAGACCTTTCCCGTGCACCAGGAGTTCACCGCATGGGAGGGGTTGCTGCAATTGTGGAGACTTAGGTGCCAGGACCCCTTCTGTATCAAAATCTGGTGCACCAGGCTTTGGTGCAAGCTGCTGTTTGCTGCAGCTTGCACTGATCCTAGCCCTTTCTGAGAACTGGGCCCATGATCTCTGCCAGTATGTAGGACAATCATTACTTTGTGCACATCAGCTGTGTCGGGACAGTATGCCCCTTTTCCTATTCTAACATAGCCGTTTTCCCAGATTGTTCTGTAAAGTATCTCTTCGCTCAGGTTTTGTTTCTTTAAAGTCTCTTTGGGACTTGCAATCTAGGTGCCCCCTCCACTTTATTTTAAGTGAGTCAAACTGTTAATGGGTTGCCCCTTCCCCCAAAAAGAGTTTTCCCTTTTGGTGTATAGGTATACAGAGATTTACAAAGTCTCAGTGGTTTGTCTGAAAGTTGACACTCTGAGTGTCCCCTCTTTTCCATCTTACTTTGGAAATCCACAAATTGTACATTTCCCCTTCCAAGGGGTTTCCTTGGGTTATTGCTCCAAGTCTCTAGGCTCAATCAGCTTGCCAGGGAGTGAACAATCTTGTTGCCCCCACTTCTATTATGGAAGCCCACCATGAGTGTGTACTCCCTCTCTTCACCATTAAATGAATATTATTAGTTCCCTCATATAAGACTCTGTCTATTCTCACTGTGCTATTGCCTTAAAGTGAGTCAGCAATCTAAGTGTTGTACCCCCTTCCCAAAATACTTCCTACTTTTGAGGTAGGTTTCTAGGTCTTGGCTGCAGTGTGTTCATTAGGGAATGGCAGCCTTGCAGTCTTAGCTCCCCCCTTCCCGTGGCTGCTGGAATACAGTGCCAGGATGTACCTTTGCCATTTTACTAATAGAAAGGCAAATGTAAATGGGAATATACTTGTGCTGGCACGACACCCCCCCCCCAAAATAGCTGTGGGCATCCCAACATCTTAGGTGGATCACATAAGGGGTATTTTGCTTCCTTCCTTACCTTATAAAACCAATACTAATATACCAGTGAACTCAAGCTCAAGTTCTATTTAATTGTTCCTTACTATGCCATGTACTAGTAATTCTGTTGGCAGCCAGGGACTAGTACCAAATACTGTATTCTCAATGTGCACATAAGAATACTCTAGTATACTCATATTGTCACTTCTAGAGTGAAATAATTTTACTAATTCTATCTTGCATGATCATAACTTATATATCAAGTTAGGGTTATTCAACAGTCAAGAGTTAGTACAGTATAATGTATTTTCAAGAATCACTTAAGAACCCTTGTGCACTCGTACTCACCTGTCCCATGAGATATACAGTATATGTTAAGTACTGTTGCACTGCATAACCACAGTGTGTATTCAAATGAGGGTGCCTCACATGTAATAATATAAAATAGGGATACACTTATGGCTGCCTTGTACTTCTTGTTTTTACAACTGCATCAGCTGAGGATGAAGGATTGGGATTCCAAACCTTTTTTTATAAGCAGTCTTAAGCAACTTTTCTAAAAGAAAACAGAAATATTTGCATTCATCCCTTTCTTACATACATGACTCAGGGTTCAAATTGATTATCATGTTTTCCAGGTTTCAGCATCAGTTTATGTAGAGACAATGGGGCCTACCCACAAAAGAACGCGTATAGGCTTGCATAGCTCTGCACCTGAGGGATTTCCATGTGGGGACAGCATTCATGAACACTGGACCCCACCCATCTCCCTTATGTGGCCCCGTCCCCCCCGGTGCACACAGGTCTGTGGGTGGCAGGTGGGTGTGGAGCTTGGCAGGCAGCCAATGGGCTGCCCAGGCAGGGACCCTCAGTGGATCCCTTATGCATCTCTGGCACCATGTTGCTGGCTGGCATGCAAAGTGCTGACCAAGCCATTGTGGGTGGTCACTCCATCGGCCCGACCCCGGACTTCAGATGTGCCCTGATGGCAGAGGTTTCATTGTTGGGGCTGATGATGCCCTCTGCCATGCCCACTGCATCTGGAGGCAGCCTCTGTGGGGGGGGCACGTAGCTGGCCCCAGTGGTTTATGGCTGCCTCCCAGACATGGATCTGGCAATCCCTGCACACAGCACTCCATGGGGTTGTAAATGCCATGGAGTGCTGGCTTACTCCCCACACCTTTCCTTGGCCCACCCCTGTGTGGAGCACCATGATTGGTCGGGGCATCAGGTGCATAGTGGGGTGCGTTCATGTAGTGAATGCGGTGGAGGGGGCACAGTGGGCATGGGTAGCTGTGCAGTGGCTACGTGCCTGACTTACACGGTGCGTAGCCTCCCCAGCCATTCGCGAATAGGTCCCAATTAGTGCAGCCTCTTTAGACACCTTTTATCTGTAAATATATGTCTACTTTAAATTATAAATCATTGATGATCTTTAACTATAGTTATGTGTTAAAAGTTCTTCAAGCTATTGTATTTAATAGTGTTACACAAGGTCCCTGCACCCTAATTGGTACCCTCAGAGGTACACCGTAGGCAGCTAGCATTTAGGTATAGGTTATACTAATATTTAGGGCTAAGGGCATCTACTGTATAAGAGTAGATGTCAGGATATGAATGCATATTGTTGTAATACACTTTGCTTGCTAATACACATATATTCTGCCATGTATTTTCTGTGTATTTCTTACTTGTCAGATGCCGAGACACCTGTGTCCTTGAAGTAATTATAATATGTAAGACGGCATTGCCATCTTTTGGTGACTTGTACTACTACACTGAGTTATGTAAGACTCTGTAAAAGAACTCTTTTGTTCTCAAACTGATGACTTTACAGAACTGTATAATGTTATCTTGGACCATGGAGCCACCTCTAATTTAGCCAATAGGGCTCATCTCTGTAACTAGAAATGTTTCTATCTTTTGCTAACCATAGTAATTATCATAGGTATATAATGTAATGCACAAGCCTTACACCTTGGAGACCTGAAAGACCCCAAGAGACAACAGAGAAACCTCGAGGTGTAGGGAACGCTTAGCACTGGCTCCCGGTTCGTATTGGTAAGAACTGCTTAGGGCAACTGTGATTTATCCCTCGGTAGTAATAAACTTGTTTATTACTCTAGTGCAACATGTCTGTGATTACTTGCATTCCCAATATCGTCAAGAATCTGAAAGTGAGGTTTAGACCTCTCAACAAATTGGCGACCGCGTGCAGGCGATATTTGGTGTTTGTAAGTTTTCACTTGTTGCTTAAACTTTTTCCCTTTCCCACGGGGACTGTAGGTGTACATTCCCATATCACCTCTCCCATTTTAAAACCAGTTTGTAGTCACTTGCAAAGTCTGGCTGACTTTTCGGGTGTGGTCAATGCCGTCTCGACCCACTCCATAGCAGTTCTGAATTGCAAGGCTGCAACTGATACAGTAGCCCGGCTGTGTTTAAAGTACTCATGTTGTGGATCGATACGCAGCATGCTGTCTTTTTCACAGTTTGAATTTTTGTTCCCTCCCACACAATGGCCACAGTATCAGATATCTGTGCAGAACTGAGACTCGATGTGTCGAACTTCCTTGCCTCCCATGGAGGATGGGCTGACTTTGCGCGGGACGCAAGTCAATCCAACAACCCTATACTGGGGATTTCAACATAGTATGCAGAGACGAGACAATCAACCAATAAGCGTCATGCTAAAGAGTTGATGGTCGCGGCTCTTTACACTGCTTTGGAAGCCTCCGAAGTGAGGTTTCATACCTTTGATCTGCAGATCTCATCTCTTAAGCAACAGATGGGTTTGCAGGAAACAGAGTGTATAAGACTGCAGCAGAACTTGGAGTCTGAACTCCAAACTCTGTGAAATGAAAAGGATTCACTATTGCATCATTCAGCTCAGGCTGGAGAACAGGAAATATGTATGTTGAAGCGGGAGTGTGAAAGTTTGAGACAGGATAAGAGTCAGGCAGTGCAAATGAATCATTTGCTGAGTGCTGCGAATGCTCAGTTGGGTGACGAAATGGGTGAGCTGCAGGACGAGATTAACCAGGTACGTAATGATTTAGAAGTAGCTTACAGGGACAATCGCAAATTGAGCACCGCGTATAGAGTTTTGCAAAAGCAAAAGCAAGATCAGGTTGATATGGATGTTGCAAGTGTGAATCACGATGAATATAGAACTAAGATGGCAACACTGCACCATCAGCGAGAGGTTCTGGCTGGACATATTAAGGCAATGGGAGGCATAGCCCCTGCCCTTCATTCGTCATCAGAGGGGGAGTTATCTGACGAAGACGTTTCACAATACAATGCCCAGTCATGCCCCTACTATGGCCCGGACTCCACACCCAGCCATCCACAGCATGGCGGGTCCCCGCCCCCAACTCCCCATGTCACACGTCGGCGACATCGTGACGCTCATCATGGGAGACGCCAACATGGTTGCCCCCATGATGGGGAGGAGCAGGCCCAAGCCTGGTCCCGACGGCACCTCTGGTAGCCGTTATTAATGTAGAAGACAGGCTAGAGATAGAAACCATGATTGAAACTGCAATAGGCAACATACCTCTTCCTGAGAGGAGTAAAAGGGCTATTAAAACCCAGATTAGGCAGCTTTTCCAAGAGGCTGGCACTCAGGAAGGCATTGTCCACACTGCGACTGAAGCTGCAGCTTGTGCTGCCTTGGACGGCGCTCGAAACAATCTACCTTTGCCTGATCAACCCACTAATCCCCTACAAATGGCCTACTCTGCTCAGCAAATTGCTGACATCATTGGTCGGATGAATCTGTCCGACAACCTCAGCTGTCGCTTGGAGAAGGTGCGTTCTAAATGTGAGATGCTTAGCCTCATTGCAGAATATCAGGTCCAAATACTACGCCAGACCATCGATCCTGGTTTGTGGGCCAAACTCCCTGAAGCTGTTCGCCAGGATGGGAACGCTACCTTTGACGAGGTGGCAGCTGAGCTCATTTCTGCTCATAGTCTAGGTGTAGTAGGAGTGATACTTGCATACCCTGTGAAGCAGAATGCAAAAGAGAGTCCAGCGACTTACCACCAGAGACTCTGGATGGCCTACTGAGCAGGAAAGCACCTAGCACAAGAAGCTGTGGATGTAGATCTTATTGAATATAAGACCCTGTTCCTTAGGAACATGATCCCAGCAGTAAGAGAAAAGGTAGAGCCAACCACTTACCCTAACACAGATAGGTTTGCCAATATTCTTTGGAAAACTGAGAGAGTGTACCAACTGTATATCCATGATTTGGACTCCGGTTCCAAAATGGTAGCTGCCATGGAACCCGTCTCGGAGGCCACAACACACTACACAGTGGAAGGACAGGCTCAACGCCAACAGGCCCAACGTCAGCCAGTCCCTTCAGCTGATAATCAACACCCGGAACAGGCCCATCAACAACAACCGCATCAACAACAACAGTGGGGTGGGAACCAGAATTGGCATAAGAACAGAAAGCATAAGGGTAGAGGTAAACCACAACAGAGAACGGCTCCTTCATATAGGGAGATAGCTGGAGAGAATCAGAAATTTCGAGAGCTCCTGGGACAAGTGCGCTCTGTAGCAGATGCTGTTCCCGAATAGGCCCTTGCGGCGGTACAACCGGCAACCCAGGCCCCAACCGGCCATGGGGACACTGTAGGTACAGGACCTCAGGCCCATACAGGCCTGAATGCAGAAGCTCCTCCCTATATAGCATCAGTACAGCATGGTGAAGTAATCCACATGAGCCAGGCCCAACCTCTGCATGCTTCCGGCAGCACGGATTGACAATTACAGGCCCCAGTCCGTATTGTAAACAAGCTAGTCTTGGATACAAACGGAAGGCCTTGCACCGAGGCCGAGGTCGGGGGCCACCTACTAGTAGTTTTACTAGATACAGGTGCAGCTGTACATGTGCTAGATGATGAACACCCAGACACATCCCCTTGGTCCACCGGATGGAGGACTAATATGTCAGGAGTCGACGGTACTAGGCTACCTGCATACCATTCTCTGCCCTTACTGGTAGAGCTAGGCCATTTAAAGGCCTCACACACTTTCCAACTAATGGTACTGCATGATCATCCTAGTATTATAGGGATTGACTTCCTTGCACCACATGGCTGTGTGGTGGACCTAGCTAACATGCTACTGATACAGATTCAGGGTCAATATCATACCATTTTGATTCCTGATTCACACGTTGTGGCAACGATATCTGCCAATGACAAAGAGTATGACATCATAGATTTGTTCAAGAATCATGAACTTTTTCCAAAGCTCCTACCTATTCTGCAATGACATTTGGAAGCGTTTGCAGTCACAAGCATGACTGTGGCAGAATGCACACTGTCATTGAAGTGCCAGGCCCGGCACAGGAGAGGCAAAGGCAATATCCTTTCCCACCGGAGGCCTTGCCTTCCCTCAGAGAAACGATCAAGTCACTCCTCAAGCAAGGAGTAATTAGAACTTGTGTTTCCACTGCTAACTCCCCAGTATGGCCCGTGAAGAAACCCACAGGTGCCTGGAGACTTACTATTGACTACAGGAAACTGAATCAGGTCACCCTCAGTTGTTCCCCAACTATGGCATCAGTACCAGATGTGCTGCGACTTATGATCCCTGACTTGAAATGGTTCAGTGCCCTGGACATCTCCAATGGTTTTTGGTCATTGCCATTGACCCTTAACAGTCAATATAAGTTTTCCTTCACCTTTGAAGGAAGACAGTACACGTGGACTTGCTTGCCACAAGGATTCCATAAAGTCCATCCTTATTCCATCTCCACATGATGGATGCCCTCAAGAGTTTCTCTACCTCCCAGCATCTCTTATAATATGTGGATGACCTGTTGCTGGCCACAGCCACACCGGAATAACATTTGGATCTCTTGGACGAACTATTGACTCTCATTCAGAAAGCAGGCCTGAAATGTAACCCGGCAAAAGCACAGTTATGTCAGAAAGAAGTACTCTTTCTGGGTCTGAAAATAACTGACCAAGGTTGAAGTCCTACCTGGAAGAAGGTAAAGGGATTGCAGGACTTGCCGTGACCAACTAGTGTTGCAACTCTTCGAAGGTTTCTAGGTATGGTAAACTATTCGAGAGATTTCATTTGTGATTTTGCTCAGAAAGCTGCTCCTCTGTATGAATTACTCAAAAAGAATGTACCATGGACTTGGGGCCCTATTCACACCCAGGCTGTGATGTCACTGAAGCAGGCCTTGGCCTCCGCCCCAGCACTGGTCAACCCCAAGCCAGCACTACCATTTCATCTGGAGTGTGCCACCTCTGACATTGCTATGTCAGCAGTGCTGGCCCTGAAGGTGCATGGCACATTGAGACCCATTGCATATGCTTCACAGCTCTTGACCCCAGTGGAACAGAAGTATGGCCTTTGTGAAATGAACCTTCTGGCCACCCACTGGGCTGTCAAGCACTTCCTGTATATCATTGGGTACTCACCACTGATCATTAACACCAACCACACCCCAACCACCTTCCTGCTCTCAGACAGAGTGAAGGATGGGTCAGTCTCTAACACCAGACCGACACACTGGTCACTTCTTCTCCAGGACAGAGATATACAGGTACAATTGACTAAAGTTCCATCTATGTCAGCTGATGGCCTCCTTTTACAGGGAGAACCCCATGACTGTACACTACAGTCACCTGATCTTCCTGATCCAGGTCCTTTCCTCCCTGCCACGCCACAAATACTTGATAGCACTTCTTTGTGCCGTATCTTTACTGATGGTTCAGCATCCTACTATCAGGGAGAACAAATTGCAGGGATGGGCATTTTGGTGATTTACTCTTATGGGAACACTGTCAAGATATCTAAACACGGTAGTGTAGCATCATCACAATATGCCGAGATGGCAGCGGTGGCCTGTGCCCTCGAGTTCATCCAATATGGAACCGAGGATACCATCATTTTTACAGACTCTAACTGGGTTTGTTGTTCCCTTACAGAATTTCTTCCTTTCTGGCAGAAGAACTCCTTCCTCTCTTCTGATGACAGTCCAGTGAAGTACAAAGAATTGGTAATATACATACATTCACTGGTACAGAAATTTGCACACAAACTTTATGTACACAAGGTTAAAGCCCACTCTCTCCATGACCCCCTATCATGCCTTCAATGACACAGCAGACACCCTTGCTAAGGAAGGGGCCCGAGGGGGGGACATCTGGATGAAGGACCATCCAGAGGCTAATGCAGCTGTACATATTGCAGCACTCAAGAAGAAACCTGAACCCTTTTCTCCCCTTGGACCTCTCCACAGCCCAGCAGCTTGATACTGAACTCAAAGAGGTGTTCAGATTCCTTGACAAAGGTACTGAAGAGAAACTTACCACACATAACCCCTATTGGAGGCATGAAGGAAAGTTGCGCTTGTCACCCGATGACAAGCTCATTTGGTTCCAACCAGATGACTCTACCACTAAGTTGTGGGTAGTCCCCAGACACCTAAGATCTGAATTCTTGCACCAAGTGCATGACACTCCTACTGGTGGACACCAGGGAGCAGAAAATATCCTCCAACGACTCAAGACCACCGCCTGGTGGACTGGTATCACCAAAGATGTTAAACAATACATAGACAACTGTCTTATTTGTGTGCAAAACAATCCCATTCCTACCAAACGAAATGCCAAACTTTTACCACAAAGACATTCTGGCCCTTGGCATGCCATTCAAATTGATTTTATTGGCCCTCTGACCAACACCAGCAGAAATAACAAGTATGCTGTTGTGGTAACTGACCTCTTCTCTAAGTGGGTAGAAGCTTTCCCCACTAAGACATGTACAGCGAAAACTACTGCCAAAATCCTGGTGGAATAGATTTTCTCCAGGTGGGATCTACCTCTTACGGTAGATTCTGACAAAGGAACCAGTTTTACAGGTGAGTTGATGAAAGAATCCCTTGAACTCCTCGGAGTTCAGCAGAAGTTCCACATACCTTACCACCCTCAATCCTCAGGTTAAGTAGAAAGATCCAACAGACAGATTAAGCAAATGCTTTCCAAATTCATTGAGGACAATCCCAAAACCTGGGATTCCCTATTGCCTTTACTCCTTATGGCAATTAGGGGCACACCTTCAGCCACCATCCAGTTCACACCCTTTGAGGTGATGACTGGTAGACAGAAGAGATTACCTGAACACCTGTTGTTTGACCTGCACACCCCCACTGCAGACCGTGTGTCTGTGGACCAATATGTGGAAAAACTCAGAAAAGACCTCATACACACACACTTGTATGCTGCCAACTGCATGGGCAAGGCCCAGCAACAATCCAAAATACAGTTTGACAAACATGCACAAGAAGTGGATTGGCAAGTTGGAGATCAGGTAATGGTACTTCGATTTGCACATCCTACCCACTCCTTCTCCAACAAGTGGGAAGGCCCATACCCTATTGTCAACAAGCTCAGTCCGGCAGTCTATCAGGTTAGACTCCTCCACAACAACAAGTTGACTGACAAATGGTTACATGCAAACCAGCTGAAACTGTATAAAGGAGCTTAAATTACTTTTCCTCACCCCATTGGGCGTAACTGTACTAACATACTAATCTTTGATCTTCCTTTTCGGATATATTGACAAGATGGCTATCTTGTTCCATTATTTCCTACTCTCAGGAGTTATTTCCTGCATCCAAGGCATGGTACTGGACCTCTTACGACACCTCGATCCTCCAGCACCTCCTCCAGAGGGAGTATCCATTAATATACCAGATAGTATGATCACTGTCCAGGAAGGTTCCGATGCTTACCTAACTGCCTCGGTTGTTGCTCCTGATAAATCTACCCTTCACATTGAGTGGCAAACCACATCACAAGGACAAATTCACCCTGTGGCCAAACTCTCCAAAGGAACTTTCCAAGGTTGGCCCAATGCTAAATTATCCCCAAATGGTTCACTGTCCTTGTTACAAACTGCATTAAGACATTCTGGTTTGTACAACATTACTGCCTTAATAGATCCTTCTTACTGTAATTCTTTGTCCAAAGATTCTGCTCATAAATGTTGTGCTATACACCACATGGCTTCTGCAGCCATGTACCTCTCTGTGTTACCACCCACTGACAAGCAGCTTTTGGAATGTCCAAAGCATACCCCTGGTCCATGTAGTGGTCTCACAGGCACTGCCCTCCCAGGTTCTTTGAGTAATAACTTACAGTTTATGCATATACCTGTTTTGTTTAATCTTACTTACTGGAATATGAAAGAGTTTGGTATGTGTCACAATACTAATACATCAGCATTTTATATTACATGACTGCTTGATAGCTTAGCTGCATTTCAGATTTGTATGCAAGACCCTATTGCCGGGGTCCATTCTACTGAACATAGAGGCAACTTCAGGAGGAAGTCTTCTCCTGACAATCTAGCTCATGAACGAAACAGACATGAAGTTGACAGTTCTGATGTTACAGGTGCAACAGGTACTGTCACAGGCCTTTTTGGTACGGCTATGTCTATCTGGAATAAAGCAGACATTGCTGCTATCAAAAGTCATTCTGCCAAGTTCTCCACTGGTTTGGTCAATAACATTTTACCTCCATTATTGCATGGTGTGGATGGCCTTAGTCAGGAAGAAAGATACACTGTATACAACATGCACGACATTGACATTCACTCATTCTAAAGACAAGATCAACGCACTCATACAACAGAACAACGAAGAAGCAGATAAACAATATATTGCTAGAGAGATACTCTGCTCTGCCTATGGCTCCTACATTATCACTACCATCAATAACCTGTTCCGTGATCTAGAGTCTGGAAGAATACCTGACATTATACATGACAGACGCACTTCCAAATGGTATTGTCCAAGATGTAAAACCACTAGCTGTGTTTCCATGTGTATGCACCAGACCTTGACTATTCCTCTCTCCACAGCTAGAAATTTGGGGTTTGTGACCAGACACCCAAATACTGGTCCTTGCTTCACAGCTAAGAAATGTTCCATAACAGATACCATGTTTGTTTCTTTCACTGTCTCCTTACCACGCTTTGATCCCACTACAGCCTTGTTCGACAAGCTTGCACTGGTTCATTCGATTGGGCATTTGGATGAAGACATCTACAGAGAATGCCTGGATCTACCACCTCGACTGGTCTATCATTCTTTCCTGGATGCCTGGGTGGCTCTGCACACAGACTGCTGTGCGAAAAAGCAATACATTTACTTGTGCCAATGTGATGTGTTTGATGTTATCCAACCCATTTGTGGCTACTCTCCAGACAGCATTGATTGGACTTTCACAATGGATGATGACATCACTGCGAATGGCACCAACTCTTTTGACTCAACTTTGGCTCCAAATCAGCTCTACCAATCCTATCGTGAGGAGGTTCATCACCTGTCAACACGGATTTTGAAGACAACCTACACCTGCCTTGTCCAGTTGCAAAAGTGGAGACTGCCTACTGTGCGCTCACAGTATAATTCTGATGGCGAGTATTGTGTAGTTACAAATTATAAATCCTACACATATGGTTCTGTTACCTGTGCTATTGATTACCCCAATTTCTGTTTTGTCCCCCACCAGAAGACTGTTGTTGGACATACTGTTATAACCCCCGTCCCCCTTCTGGATGCAGACATTATTGATGGTAACCCAGATTATCTACTCACACTATCAGAATACTTGCCATACTTTAATGTACACATAGACCCTCTCACACTTACACTGAAATCACTTTTAGACAGGAAAGACACACACCTCATCCACATCAGCAATAATATGACTCAGGCCAATGAAGCTGTTCTTGCTTTGATCAATGATGGAGATATGAATAATACCTTAACTAACACCTGGCTAGAGATTACTTTTAAAGGTTTTGTTATTATACAAGCATTTTTAATTTTCATTTTGATTATTATGCTTTGCTGCCTACGGTGCACACTACGCCAACATCATGAGCAGCTCGAGTTCCTTTACAAGGCTCGCACGTCGGGATTGTAAATGACCACTGCTCCTGTCCTTTCCCTAGACATTTGCCTGTGTTGCCCTTGGAGGCAACAAGGGGGGAATGTTACACGAGGTCCCTGCACCCTAATTGGTACCCTCAGAGGTACACCGTAGACAGCTAGCATTTAGATATAGGTTATACTAATATTTAGGGCTAAGGGCATCTACCGTATAAGAGTAGATGTCAGGATATGAATGCATATTGTTGTAATACACTTTGCTTGCTAATACACATATATTCTGCCATGTATTTTCTGTGTATATCTTACTTGTCAGATGCCAAGACACCTGTGTCCTTGAAGTAATTATAATATGTAAGATGGCATTGCCATATTTTGGTGACTTGTACTACTACACTGAGTTGTGTAAGACTCTGTATAAGAACTCTTTTGTTCTCAAACTGATAACTTTACAGAATTGTATAATGTTATCTTGGACCGTGGAGCCACCTCTAATTTAGCCAATAGGGCTCATCTCTGTAACTAGAAATGTTTCTATCTTTTGCTAACCATAGTAATTATCATAGGTATATAATGTAATGCACAAGCCTTATACCTCGGAGACCCGAGAGACCCCAAGAGACAACAGAGAAACCTCGAGGTGTAGGGAACGCTTAGCACTGGCTCCCGGTTCGTATTGGTAAGAACTGCTTAGGGCAACTGTAATTTATCCCTTGGTAGTAATAAACTTGTTTATTACTCTAATGCAACATGTCTGTGATTGCTTGCATTCCAAATATCATCAAGAATCTGAAAGTGAGGTTTAGACTTCTCAACAATAGCAACCATAACCTTGTAACAGGACAACTTTGCCAAATAGGGCCTCACAGTCCTAAAGTTCTATCTTGTGGAAAAAACTTTTATCTTATCTGCAGGTATTCCAACTATAGGTTTACAGCAACAATCCTGCTCCATCCACTAATGACATGCCCAGCATAAACCCAAATACAATACAAAAAAGCAAATACTAGCACTATCCAAGTCAAAAGTGCAAAAGGCTTTATTTTTATCAAACATGCCAAACAGCTCAGGTAGTGAAAACCTCTACTGGTTTCGCTGTAATCACAGTGTCATCAGGAGGATGTGTTCACTGCCTGAGCTGTTTAGCATGTTTGATAAAAATAAAGTCTTTTGCACTTTGGATTTGGATGGTGCCAGTGTTTGCGTTTTTGGATTCCAACTATAGGACCTTTTTTATCTACAAGTGATCTGACTATTGACAAACCCCTGTCATAAAGGCTATTTCTTTTTCCTGGGTTCCCATAGGGAGTGAATGAAAGTCTTTATCTACAAAACATTCTATTATGTGAGTACTTGGGATGGGCAGGTACTAAAATACACGACCCTCAAGACTACCCGCAGGTACGTCTAATGCACTTTAAAAGTACCCAGATGAAAACCACATAGTTGGGTCAGGTCGGGTAGTTACTACCAACCCATTCTACTACCTGATTAGCTGACACTGATCATAACAAAAATCATGTGAAAGACTGTTTTTTTTTTTTTACTATTACACTGTTTGTTAGGTGCCCTGAGCTATTATACCCACTGGAGGCACTACTGAGGCAGGTACAAGAGGCGCAGCTGCTCTTAGTGAGCCTGCTGCTGTTTCCAGAAATTATACCCAAGACGGGCATTGCTGAGGCAGGTATCAGAGGCGCAGCTACTCTTAGCAAGCCTGCTGCTGTTTTTCAAAAGTATACCCATGGTGGGCATTGCTGAGGCAGGTACAAGAGGCACAGCTGCTGTAAGCAAGCCTACTGCTGTTTCCAAAAACTGATACCCATGGCAGGCATTGCTGTGGCATATATGAGAGGTGCAGCTGCTCTGAAAGAGCCTGTTGCTGTTTCAAAAAATGATACCCATTTCTGAGATAGGTACGAGAGGTACAGCTGCTGTGAGTGAGCCTGTTGTTGTTTCTAAATATTATACCCATGGCGGGCAGTGCGGAGGTAGGTATAAGAGGCATGGCTGCTCTAATTCAGTCTGCTGCTGTTTCCAAAAATTATACCCATGGCGGGTACTGCTGAGGTAGGTATGAGAGGTGCAGCTGCTCTGAGCGAGGCTGCTGCTGTTCCCAGAAATTATAGCCATTGTGAGCATCAAAGTTACATAATATAAAACTGATGACTGACAAAAGAAAACTAAGAATAGTGTAGCACATGTGGCTGGCATGATGGCAGTGGATGATTCTATTCATTTTGTACACAATCTAGTCTTTATATTCAGTACTACTGTTTGCAGGTTGTTATTCATGTTCAGAGTCAGAATCACATAATTCAGTGTTTGGGACAATTGGGAAATTGTCTGCATTCATTCTGAGAAATGTAATCCATTCCACATTTACAGGACATAACAGTATTTTGTGGTCAGTGACTATTCCTCCAGCTGCACTAAATATGCATTCTGAATATACACTTGAAGGTGAACAACCAAGGTACATTAATGCAAGATTTGCTAAATCTGGCCATATTGTTCTCTTTTGTTTTCAACAGAGTAATGGACCTTCTTCGAGACCAGTCACAGTATGGTCTGCAAAATACTCCAGGATCATTGTGCTGTGTGAGACAGTTACCAGTCTGGCAGATGAACCAGCTGAAATTTCTTTATAGGATACTAGTCCATATTGTTGCAGGCTCTACTGGGTCAATATGTTGTATGCTGTACAGTGCATTATATGACTGCGAGGTAGGAACAGCATGGTAGGGAAGAGCGAAAGGGTGCAAAACCGTGAAAGGAAGTGTACACGGTAGTGCACCCTCTCACTCTTCCCAGTGCAAGATAAGAATCCTGCTGGGACAGGGGTCCACCAAGCAGCTGCTGCGGCTCAACAGGATGAGCCACTGGCAACAAGGGAGGCAGGCAATGCATTTTGAACCGGGTTTCGATTCCCAGTCCCAGATGCATTGAATTTTACTTTTTTCACACTTTGTGCGATATTTACTGATGAACCCCCCCCCAGAGTTAGATAATTTAGTTGGGTGGGGGGGGGGTACAGCCCCCACAAAAACAAGACTTGTGCCATTTGCAATATATCACACTGTATGTGAAGCACGGTCTATTGCTGCAACATTTATGACCCAATGCCATTGCAGGTGACTCAGAAGTGATTCGCCTTTCTGATCCTGAATATAGAATGCCCAAGAAGTAGCTGTAGAGGTCCTTTCTCTCACTGATGACACTGGTGGTTGTGAAGAATTGATAGATGTACTATTGTCTGTGCCAGAGGCATGTTCTGGTGGTTTGGCAGGGTTTGATTGTTGTACATCAGTTAATGGTGTTGGTGGGGCACTGTCATATTTGGTTAGCAGATCTCTTCAATACTCAATGTCTTTCCCTACAAGCTGGCTTCAATGTTCCACTTAAAGCAGTATTTTTTTTTTATTTAGTTGTTTAACCAGGTATAGCACACTAAGCTGAACGCTTTTTTACAGGAGCGACCTAGGAGCACAGTATATAGCAATGTAGCCAACACCTTGGTGTCATTCTTAAACATGGCATTTATTTTCTGATCAGTCAACAATCTGAGACTCAAGTCTTCTGCTAGCATAACAGCATTGGTGTCTTCTTTAGACTGAAAATCTTTCTTTATGTCATCAAGGAAAATGTGAAAAAATCTTATTTGAGGTAGAATTTAACTCAGGATTGCACCGTCCACACTAACATTATGTGGGGCAGCCTCAAATGGCTCCAATAAGGTGACCAATGATTCAAGAAGAGTCCAGCTGCTGGAACTGAGCATGATGTCTACTTTGTCTATTTGATTCTGCATGGTGTAGTCGAGTACAGTTTTTTTCTGTTCAAGAAGCCTTTCCAACGTGTAACATGTTGAATTCCTGTGAGCTAGAACTTCCTGCTTTAATGTGCGCAGTGGTACATTGTTTGACATCTGCAGCCCTTTCAGGATTTTTGTGCTTTCACAGAGTGGCTGAAATGCTCACATATTTTCCTTGTAAGACCTAACAGGTTTTCAACATTTCTGTTTCCATTTAAGAAACTATGGATGAGAAGATTTAAACAATAGTCAAAACAAGGTATGTGTTGCTAGTTGTCATCTCTAACAGCTTTGACTATGTTGGCACCATTATCTGACACTATGAACCATGGAGATAAGGAATATGGAGTTAGCCATTTCTGGAACTGATTTTGCAGCTCCTGCAAAATATTCATAGCACTGTGGTTTTCCTCAAAAGTGGTGACACATAATACAGTTTGCTTTCTACTGCTTATGGTAGAGTGGGGATTATTACTTTCTGACTGAAAATTTGCCCAATAAGGTTTAGCAGTCATGTAGCCAAGTGTATGGTTGCTGGTCCATATATCAATGGTTATGTGAACCTGCTTACATAGATACATAGACAGTGTCGGCAGATAAGGGCCTATGGCCCACACAGTCTGCCCATTTGAGCTTGTAAGTTCAGTTTATGTTTTCCTAGAAGTCTGTTGCCCCTTACCCCTGACCTACAGAATTCCTTTATGTCTATCCCATGCATTCTTAAATCCCGTGATTGTTTCAGCCCCCACCACTTCCTCTGGCAGGGTGTTCCACTTGTCCTCCACCCGTTCTGTGAAGAAATTCTTCCTCACGTTTCCTCTGAATCGTCCCCTCCTCCAACTTCATCCCATGCCCTCTAGTCCTGGAACATCTTTTCGCTTAAAATAGTGTATTCCTGCACCCTATTCCTCCCTGTAAGATACTTGTATGTCTCTATCATATCCCCTCTCTCCCTCCTCTTCTCCAGGGAGTACATGTTCAGCTCCTTCAACCTGTCCTCATAGAACTTGTGATGCAATCCATGTACCATCTTTGTTGCCCTCCCCTGAACCTTCTCTACCCTGTCTATGTCCTTATGTAGGTAAGGTCTCCAGAACTTTACACTGTACTCCAGGTGGGGCCTCACTAGTGTCTTGTATAGTGGAACTATGATCTCCCTTTTCCTCCTGGTGATGCCCCTGCCTATGCATCCCAGCATCCTATTTGCTTTACCTGCTGCCTTGTCACACTGTTTCTTACCTTGAGGTCATCAGAGATGATAACCCCAAGATCCCTTTCCTGCTTGGTGTATGCTATATCCTCACCCCAACTGATATATTGTGCCAGGGTTTTGTGCTCCATATGCATTATCTTGCACTTTTTGCACTGAATTTCAACTGCCAAACCCCTGACCATTCTTCAAGTTTCTGCAGGTCCCTTCTCATTCTGTCTACACCCTCTGGTGTGTCTACTCTGTTACAGAGCTTTGTGTCATCAGCGAACAGTGAAATTCTGCCTTCTAGGTCCTGTGCAATGTCACTGATGAAGATGTTGAATAGGACCCGATCCCAGCACTGATCCCTGTGGTACCCCACTGGTCACTCTTCCTCTGTGGAGTGACAGCCATTTACCACCACCCTCTGTGTCCTGCTGCCCAGCCAGTTACCTACCCACCACACTACTGTCCTGCCCACACCCATATTCCCAGTTTGTGTAATAGTCTTCTATGTGGCACAGTGTCAAAGGCCTTGCTAAAGTCCAGATAGTCCATGTCCACTGCCCTCCCCTGATCCACCTCCCTAGTCACCCAGTCAAAGAATTCAATGAGGTTGGTCTGACATGACCTCCCCCTGGTGAAACCATGCTGCCTTGGGTCAGAGTTTCAATTGCATAATAACAGCAATACACATCAATTCATGCAACTGTGGAACAGCCATTTTCGAGAATTATGTTTGACAGGGAATGGTGTACCATGATTCAATGCAGTTCATGAACTTGAGGAAACCTGTTTTGGCAACAAATGTAAAAGGGAGTTGACAATCAGCCATCAGCTCTGCAATTGCTCTATTTACAGCTGGCATCTTGGATGCTGGTGGGTAAATTTTGATGTCCTTGCAACACTTTCCTTTAATGTTAGTTGACAAAAATCATGAGATATTTTTAATTTTGGGGGGGTTGCATTTTTCATGCCTTTTTCATGTGGAGTACTACTTTGGAATTTTGCAGTACTTTCTGGTGTCAGAAGAAAACAATCTGTTTGTCTGGGAAGACGGCAAGTGATTCAATGCCAGTTCCTACTTCCAGTTAATTGTCACTATGGTCACTGCCACCACTACCTCCACTACCGCCCATACCAATCACACTGTCCCTTGCCCTGCCCCACTCAATTGGGTGTTTTGCCTTTGCATGTCATATCATTTCTGATGTTCCAAAATGTCCCACTTTGCCACCCAGCTGATGCTCTTTTTGCACAGACTGCATACAGCTCAAGAGTTGTCTGCAGGCCCAATATAAAATAAATTCCATACTAAAGATTTACCTTTTGTGCTTTGTACCATGGTGCCTGGTACTATTTCTTGTACAGTCAAGGGACCTGGAGGAAACCCTACACTGCCATGTTCTTGTCATGAATTGTTCTCATTCATGCTTATCTTCTTATTCTTACATTTAGAATATCATTTATTTTTGCACTTGCCTCTCATGCCTTACAGTAGTATCCTCTCCTATCCCCTCATCAGAACTACATACCTCATTGCCACAAGATTCAGAAGAACTGGAAGTGCCATCATCCCCATTTGGGACATAGCCTGGTCTCTCCCATTACCAGTCCCCCCAATATCACCACCAACTTTATCAGCATTTGCTGCTTTAGCATCTAAACTTATATTTGAGGAGAACGCCTCCTTGCATGCTGCTTCAGCAGCTGGAAGCATGCTGGCACATGTGACAAAATGGTCAGCACCTCTATGAGTAACTCCAGTCAGTTCTTTCCAAAACTCTACTATCATTTCATTGCTAACATGCTTTTTTTTGGTTCAGGAGGACATTTAGTGCCAGTCCCGGTGATGTCATTATTATTGTCTCTATGTTCTTCATTAGTGCTATGATTCATATTGTCCACTTAGGTTGCAAGTTTGGGTCATTCTTCACCCTTAAATATGCAAACTCCTCGTGTTTGCATTTGTCCACTTAACATGAACATTTTATCTAGAAATGCAAACTTTGGTTTGCCAGGTGTGTCCCAGTAACTTAAACAAAAATGATTTTTTACCTAGGCATCTGTGGCTTCTGCTCCATTAAGTCGGCTCCCCAGCAGCAGTAGTGAGTCATCTTGTCTTTATATCAAGTGGTGCAGAACAGGGATAGTCATGAGACCACCAGCAGCAGCAACATGTCAGTCACCCTCATCCCTCAGTGTCACTCATGATTGTTGTACGAAAAGGGGATCTCTCTCCACCGCTCTCTCTGCATAGGCAGCAACACCTGCGACCATTGGTGCAGCAGGTCACAAAAACACATGGGCTGCTGCCAGTTAATTGATGCACATTGCCATTTTCTGGCATAGTGTGCGAGAGAGACGTGGGTGAAAGGTGTGGTTGTGACTCTGTGTATGACAGCAGAATTATTCGCTACTGGTCTATCAAAATCCAATCAATCTTAAACAAAAAAATCGCATAAAAAAACTAAGAAAACAGTGTTCATGTAATTGTTTTTGTAACTGGCAAAACAAAAAAACAGTGTTTAACTTTCAGTAGGCAGGGCATAGCCATAGCACTAGGTAACACTTAATAACAGTCTGCTGCACTGTGCAAAACTGAAAGTATATGAAAAAAAATTATTTTCTACTGGTTACTGCAGCAGGTGAGTGAAATTAAGTACAGGGTAGGCTCAGTAGAAAGACATCTGTGAGAGAGAGAGAGAGAGAGAGTGAGAAAGAGTCTTGTGCTGCTGTTACTGTGCAGTGCTGCACTCACTGCTGAAGCTGAGTTGACTGTCTCAGGTCAGTTTTGTTAATCTTTCTCTGTCATTCTCTACTCTCCACACTGACTGTAGGACAAAAAGCCAAAGAAGAGGCTATAAAGTTAAAAAAAAAAAACACAATCATCAATTATATAGAGGAGGCAATATAGCAGTAGTTGAGGGCATTGAGATTCAAGTGCAAACCCAGAGAACTGAGTTTGAAGGAATCCCATTAGTTTCCTCTTGCATACTGTATGACACCTGAGCAAGTCACTCAACATCCTTGTGCACCCAGGTCACACCTGGAAACAAGTTCAGCTTAGTGTGCCTTTCCTGATTAAACAATTTCCCCCTCTCAATTATATTTTAGTCCTACTGCGGCTTTACTGACCCTAGCTCAGGTGAACCCTTTTGTACTGTACATGAAACGGCATACATTAACTTCCCAATATGGGTTAAGTAAGCTGCTTGGTCCCCCATCCTGCCTCCTGATCCTCTACACTGCAGACTATGTCACTGTCCTCTCCCAAATACACCCACTTCTGTGACGTGTGCACCCCACACCACAGTTTATGCCTCCTGGATCCCACTCATATGCATGTCTTCATTCCCAGTCTACCCAAAATGGGTGTTGCTTACCTAGGACATTGGCTATGCAAAAGACTACTAGTATTTTTTCCACTCAACTGCGTCAACTTGAAGCAACTCCACTCCACAATCTGGAAATGCCTACCCCCAGTCATTCTCCTTATTCGTGCAGGTGATATCAAGCCCAACCCTGGTCCTACTAGTCCTGTCTTTACACACCCCCCAAACATTAAGTGCAAATCTCCTAAAGGGCTTAAGATTGACCATATAAATGTATGAAGTCTGCACCCTAAGATGGCCAAACTTAATGCGTGGATTACTTGACACTCCCCTGACATACTAGGCATTTTGGAGTCCTGGCTAAAGCCCAGAATCAAGCAACATGAGATACTGTAGCAATACATGGCTACTACTGCTTCAGGAAGGATCTACTGGGTAAAAGGGGAAGTGGCATCCTCATGTAAGTCCGGACTGGCATAGATGCCATTGAAATCCCATCTCCAGCTTCTGGACCCCTGTGGTGGAATCATTATTTCTCTTCCTGACTCTCGGCTCTGTTAGAAAGCTTATAATGGGCTCAATCTATCTGCCCCCAAGGAGGCCTCTACTTGCCTTCCCCCCCACTTCATAATCTCCCTTACAAATATCCTTTAACATGACCCCATACTTTGTGGTGACTTTAATTTAGACTGGATGAACCCAAAATCTGACAAGATATGTGCCACTCTTGCAGATTGTAACCTAGTACAACTCATCAACGACCCAACAAGATTAAACACAGAATTGGGAAACCACTCCTTGCTTGATTGGGTGGTCACCAACTGTGCCTCCATGGCAAAATCAGTGGGTGTGCTCTCTGGCAGCATCAGCAACCACTCCCCTACATTCTGCATCTGGTGAAATAACTTCCCTAACCCCCCATCTAAGCTCACCGTGGTCCACGACATGTTCCGACTTGATCCAAGTGCATTTCTCACCTCTATCTCAGATACCAACTGGATTTCTTACCTCTATCTCAGATACCAACTGGGGACCAATAAACAATCTCCTGGATGTCAACCAGGCCCTCAATTTCTTTGTGACCACCTTCAATAATATTGTTGATTCTCATGCACCCATGAAGAGGTGCAGACCAAAAGGGATCAAAGCGCCCTGACTCGCTAAGGATCTCAGGAAGCTCATGTCCACTTGTGATTGGGCTTGGCATACATTGAAACACAGCGGGCTACTGCTGGACTAGCAAGCCTACAGACAGCTCAGGAATGGGTGCAAATATACTATTCTGAAAGCCAAACACACCCACTTCAGAGCACTCCAAACTGAGCATCTCTGCAATCTGAAAGAATTCTGGAGGCAGGTGAACTCACTAGTCAAAGATAGATCCCCTGAGGCCGCAAGCTCCCTCACATCCCAATGCACTATCCTGTCAGACCCCCCCCCCATTGCTTCTGGATTCAATGAGTTCTTTACCAATCTCCATGGGTATACTGTGCTCTTTACCAACTCACCCCACTCTCCTATCTGTGCTTACCTGTGGACACTGGTATTCATCCTGCTTTTCATCTAAAACTTGCCACCCTCAATGAAGTTCATCGTCTTTTTGCTAATCGTAAACCTGATAGCTCCCCTGGTCAAGACACCCTCAAACTCAAATTTCTGAAAATGGGGGCTGCAGCCCTTGTCCACCCTATTTGCAACTGTTTCAACTGTTCCTTCCTCTCGGGGACTATCCCATATAAATGGAAGGTATCTGTGGTTGTTCCCATTCACAAGAGTGGTCCCAACACAACTGTTGAAAATTTTCAACCTATTTCTATACTCTGTCCGCTAGTGAATATCTAAGAGAGCATACTGTGTACCAGCTTCAGGAATATCTAGACCACCGCCACCTCCTCTCAAAATTCCAGCATGTTTTTAGAAAAAAAACACAGTACCTTCACTGCCTTAATAAAAGTCACAATCGACCTGTTCCATGCAATGGACCAAGGCCTGGCCACTGATGCTATCTTTGTCGATTTGATGAAGGCCTTCACCTTGGTCAGCCACAGTCTCCTACTGTGGCAAATACACTCCCTTGGCCTTGACACAAGTGGCTTAACGTGGCTCCAAAGTTACCTTACAGGCCATACACAAAGGCTTCACTGGGACAGATCTCTCTCAAACTTTAGACCTATAACCCATGGCATCCCTCAGGGCTCCATCCTGGGCCTGTTACTCTTTTCCCTCTTTATAAATGACTTGCCACATAACTGTGGAGGGGCCTCTGTGCACCTCTACATGGATGACACCAATGCCTACCGTTCTTCATCTGACGTCGGGTGGCTCAACAGGATGCTAGTATCAGACTTCTGAGTTCCAGAGGACTGGTTTCATATAAACCAACTAGTTCTCAACACCAAAAACGTAATTAATGCTGTTCTCACACCCCTCCTCCCCACTGCATCCGCACCCCTCTCTGTTGATATGCTCCCTCAATGGTGATGCCCTTGAAACTGGCCAGTCCCTTAAATATGTGGGTGTCACCTTAGATACCTCACTATCTCTTGACACTCATGTCACCCTTCTAACCAAAGCTCTTAACCAGAAGCTGGACCTGCTTTATCGCATATGTCCCTTCTTTTCATCTGCTTCATGCCACAAGATTGCAGCCGCCACCCTCCTTCCCCTCCTCACTTATGGAGCCTCACTATTACTCACAGCTAGCACAATCATCTTTTCTCATCTTGAACAGGCCAATCACGAGGTGGGAAGGCTTGTCTTGGGGTCAATGTCTGTCATCACCATTGCTATGTCCTCTCCTCACCTGGGCTGGCTATGAATGAACATAAACTCCAGTATGCCACCATGAGCCTAGTGTACAAGCCGGCTCACCGTTATACCTCTCCGTGTCTTAGAGATATAATTCGGCCCCAGCAACCACTGTGTGCTCTAATATCCGCCTCTGTCTCCCTTCTCGTATGCCTAAACCACAGTTGGCCATGGCTCATAGATCATTTGCCTTCTTGGCTGTGTCTGGCAGGAACTCACTACCTCACTTTACCTTATCCTGCTCCTCGCTCTCTAAGTTTCAATCCTCTTTACTACTCCACCTTTCTACCCCTTCTTCCTGTGCCTGTTTCCAATGACAATTGTTTTCTGCTTCCCAATCAATCTAATTATCTCCACTTGAAACTCTGTCTAATTATCCCCACTGGAACCTCTTATGTATTTGTAAATGTATTTTTTATGTGTATTTGTAAATGATGCAATCCATATATCCATGAATGATGTAGATGTAACCACTGTAACTACCATACTTTCATCAATGTATCTATATATAATCATAAATTGCATATTTAATGGTAGCTGATTTCATTGGAAAATATGTGATTGATGTAAAAGTAACCACTGTAATCACCATGTCAATGTACTGCACTTTCCAGGTCGCCCCCTGAAAAAGGGACTGTAATATCTCAGGGGGTTCACCCAATTACCAAAATTCAAATACATAAATAAATAAATAATATCTGGGAATTAATTTCACTGTGTTCTCAAAGTTCAAACTCGACACATCCAGCACCAGCAGTGCTGTACTGACCAGTCTGGAGGAAATTTCCTCTCGACGCAGCCAGCAGTGCTGTATTGACCTGTTATGGAAAAAATATCCCTGTGTTTTACAACTTGAAGTCCTTGACTGCATGCAGCAAGCAGTGCTGTATTGACCTGTTTGGGAAAAATCTCCCCTGTATTTTACTACTTAAAGTACTTGACTTGTCACAGCCAGCAGTGCTGTATTTACTTGTTTGGGAGTAAATTTCCTGGTTTTGGGCACAGCTTCTCGATACAGCCAGCAGTGCTGTACTGACCTGTTAGGGATAAAATCTCCTTGTGTTTTACTACTTAAAGTACTTGACTCACCACAGCCAGCAGTGCTGTATTTACCTATTTGGGAAAAAATATGTCTGTATTTTACTATTTAAAATACTCGACTCAATGCTGCCAGTAGTGCTGTATTTACATTTTTGGGATAAAATCTCCTTTTGTTTTATTATTTAAAGTACTTGACTCACTGCAGCCAGCAGTACTGTATTTACCTGTTTCGGAAAAAACATCTCTGTATTTTACTACTTAAAGTACTGGGGCCCGATTCCAAGACCTATGGCGCAATCTGCTGGCATATGTGAATTGTGCCATACGCCGCTATGCTGGGGGCCCTGCACCAAATTCAAGAACAGGCAGGGTCCCCAGAAACTATGCCCTGTGACCTGTGGCACCTCCAGCGTTGCGCCACAGGAAGGGCACACTCACACCCAGTGCTGCAAGCCGCAGTACCTCCCTCCAACAGGGTGCATGACGCATGGCACACCCTCCGCCTCACCCCACACCCTGACACCATGGAAATGCCATGCAGGGCTGGTGGGAGGAGGGGCCACTGGACCTCCATGGTGTGTGTGGCATTCATGCCAATGGCGGCATGGTGGTACACCGGGCTGCAAACTGCCCTGCGGGGCACTGCCTGTGGATGGGCACATGGGGGTGCCAGCAGCCCACAGATGGCTGCCTTGCCAGTCGGGGGGCAGGTGGGGGCCTCAGTGAGACCATGGGGGGCTGGCTGGTGGGGCACCCACTGTGACCATAGCATATGGTTAGACCAGTTATTAGCTGGTCTAACTGTACTTAGACCACTGTCTATCATGTCCATCTTGGAATAGTGATTTGCCGTTCTGTCAGCAGCCCTTCTGGAACTGGGTCATAACTGCTGCCGGAAACCCTCTTGTGCCATGTCACAGGGGGTTTCTGGCATAGAGGGGGCATAGCCCACCTTTGGCGTAGACAGCCTGCTCCATGTCGCAGGCCACCTTACAGAATGGCGGGTGGCATAATGCATGTCACAAAGTGTGACTTGCACCATTGGGTTTGGTGCAAGTCACCTTGCATTATGCGTAACCTGTTCTGGAATCAGGCCCCTTGACTCATTGCAGCCAGCATTGCTGTATTTGCCTGTTTGGGAGAACATCTCCCTGTGTTTTACTACTTAAAGTATTTGACTCAAAGCAGCCAGCAGTGCTGCTGTATTTACCTGTTTGGAGGTAAATTTTCCTGTTTTGAGAGCAGCTTCTCAGTGCAGTCAGCAGTGCTGTACTGACCTGTTAGGGGAAAAATACAGTATCTCTGTGTTTTACTACTTTAAGTACTTGACTCAACGCAGCCAGCAGTGCTGTAGTTACCTGTTTGGAAAATAAGATCCCTGTTTTTTACTACTTAAAGTACCTGACTTGACGCAGACAGTAGTGCTGTATTTACCTGTTATGGAAAAAATATCCCCGTGTTTTTTTTTAAATTAAATATACTTTATTAAAGTTGGAACATATTAATCAGTACCAAATACAGTGATTATACAGAAATGTCTATAACCAGTTGTGTGTTTGGTGCAGGAGAAAAAGATCAAATATTTTCTAGTTTATACAAACAAGTTAACATTCATAACCCCCCCATTCCCCCAGGCAACCCCCCTCCCCAACCCACTCCTTGCCACTGGATGTTGAGAAGAGAGCCAGTAATTGAAGGATTGAAATTCAAGGGTACACTTGGGCAGTGGAGAGTTATCTAGTAAGGGAGCTCCCTCTCAGGGAATCCCTTACAATTTAAATGTTAAGGAAGAAGGGGTTGTGAGATCAGAAGATTGATAGTAGGATAAACAGGTGCTCCCATGTTGATTTGTATTTACCCAACTGATGATGCATGCCTGCTATTATGTGTTCTACTTGCAAAGCAAACATAATTTCTTTGCACCATTCCACATGACTAGGTGTAAGTTGGTCTACCCAGTGTCTAAATATAACTTTTTTAGCACAGGCAGAAATCAGTGCAATATGTGCCCTCTGGGATCCACTGATAATCCCAGAATAATCTCCTACTATACAAATCTCAGGGGTAAACACTTCAGTGAGATTTAACAGAGGATCAAGCCGAGCTTGGATAAGAGTCCAGAAGGGAATGATTTTCTCACAAGCCCATAACATATGAATTAGAGATCCAGGAGCTTTGGCACATTTAGAGCATATATCTGTGGGAAAATGACCCATTTTGTGAAGTTTTTCTGGGGTATAGTAGAGGTTGTGATTGATCTGAAATTGCATGTATTGATATCTGCCCCATTTGATGGTTTTATACAAATGTTTCCATATTTTAGACCATGATCTAGGGGAACTAGAGGATGGTAAGATGTAGTCCCACCCATAGAATAGTGCACCCTCCAGTTTGGTTACTAGATTTTGCAAAAACTTATAGGTATACAATATCCTATGGGAGGCGGGAAGGGACACTGAAAATTCAAGGAACGTATCAGTGTAGGGTGTGTACCATGGTCCTTTGTCAAAGTGGTGCACAAGCATATGTGATATTTGAAGATATTTGAATATCTTAGAGGAGGAACAATTAAAAAGAGTGCTTGCTTGTTGGAAGGGCATTAACTTCTGATTAGTTACTAGGTCCTCTACCTTCTTAACTGCCATATTGGGCCAGACATTTTGTGATTTAATTGTTTTCCCCAATATCAGGAGGTTGGGGTTTGGAAATAAAGGTTGTGAGATATCTTTATGCACCTTTATTCTTAAGAGGGAAGTGAGTTGAGATTAGCTCTACAGTGAGGAGCCAAGTGGTGTATCTTGTAGGTACTTGGTTAGACTCTTTTTGCCAACAAAATGGAGTGAGGCAGGGTCAATATTATTTTGGGAGCAGAGTGTACTCTCAACGTCTATCCAGAGAAGGTGGCAACTCCCATCTGTCAGTTGGTCCAACCAATATGATGTTCTCGTCAGGTGTATAGAGAGATAATATAGGTACATATTAGGGGCTTATAATCTATCATCCAGTTTTTGACATGTAAGCCAGAGATAGCTCCATCTGGTTTTCTTCTCCTTCCAAAGAAAGCAGCTAAAAAGTCTGTGAACCTGTGTAAACCATGCTAAAGGGAAAGCCCCATTGTACATTTGGAGAGGGTACAGGAGTCGAAGTAGGATATTCATTTTGAGAATACTCATGCGGCCCCATAAAGTTAATTGTAACTTTTCCCAGTGATGACGATCTATTTTCAATGTGTGGAGAGTGTCATCTAGGTTAAACTGTTTAAATTTCTGACGAGAAGGATTAAGATACAACCACAAATATTTCAGCTTATTCATGTTTCATTGTAGGCCCATTTGTGAGATTTCAGACTGTAGGGTGAATTTATTCAGAGGCATCACATCTGCCTTATCTGGATTCAATTTACAATTTGATATAAGACCAAATTGAGAAATAATTTGCATGGCTGCTGGAAGGGATTGAGCTGGTGAGAAGATATGTAGGAGAATGTTGTTTGCATAGGCCAACAGTTTGTACTCCTTATCCATGATTGTTATTCTAGTTACCGGGGGGAGTGATTGAGTTTCCTAATTAGGGGGTCCAGAAAAAACTTAAATAGGTAGGGAGAAAGAGGACATCCTTGATGGGTGCCTTGGTGAAGGGTGAAGGAATCAGAGAGTTGTCCGAGCCAAAGGGGACGAATAGAGTATTTTGGTCCAGCGTTTAAATTATGTCAGTATGTGAAATCGGGGAGGGAGTGTAAATAGGCAGTCCCATGACACCTGGTCAAAGGCTTACTCTGCATCCAGGGAAACCAGAGCAGCAGGAGTGGTGGAGTCCCTGGATGCAGAGAAGAGATATGAGAGTTTCCTGAGGTGACTGGCTGAAAGTCTGCTCCTGACAAATCCCATGTGTTCTTTTCTAATCAGAGAGTCCCATACTAGACTTAGCCTAGTGGCTAAAATTTTAGTGAGGATTTTAAGATCTACATTGATAAGTGAGATCGGCCTGTAGTTAAAGATGAATAAGGGATCTCTGCCTGGTTTGGGGAGGACAACGATCATAGCCGTGGTAAGAGAGGAGTCAAAGATGCCATTCTGGAAAAAATATTGAAACGTGTCCAAAAATATTGAAAGGAGAATAGGGGCCAAGATGTCTTTAAGTGCTTGATAAAAATTTGTGGTAAGCCATCCGGCCCTAGGGGCTTGTCAGGAGAGAGTGAGTCTATCACCTCTCGGATTTCTAAGAAAGTTAAGGGAGCTTTTAAGAGGGCAACTTGGGGCTCAGACAAAGTTGGGAATGTAATGTCCTGAAAAAAAGAATAAAATTGAGAAGATGAGAAGGGATGAGAAGGAGGGACAGTGAGAAGCTGACCCAACAAGGAGTATATGGAGGGGATAATCCTGTCTGTCTGTTGAGTACATAGGCGAAGGGCCAAGAGCTTTCTGTCTCTCTCTCTCTCTCTCTCTCTCTCCTTGGTCAAAGTATGTTGCTTTGAAGCAAAGCAAAAGAAATTCCACTTTTTCCATGAGAAGTTTATTGTATTGGGCCCGAAAGGATTCTAGCTACTCCCATTCCTCGATGGGAGAGGTAGGAGTAATGTTATCTTCAGCTTCTTTTATGTTGTTTAAAATGGAGGAGAGGACAGTCTCTCTTTGTCTTGTATGAGTGGTAGTCATCCGGATTATCTCACCTCATAAAGAGCACTTTAGAGCACACCACAGTATGTCTAATTTAGTCATGGAAGGGGAATTATGTTCCATGAAACTGTGAATGAAGGAATGTAAATGCTATAGGTGTTCTTCAGATTTTAATAGTTGATTGTTTAACTTCCATGTTTTGTCTTTATTGTTGCTGGGTGAAAGGTTTAGTTGGATGATAATTATATGATAGTCTGAGATAACTTTAGGGGAGTAGAATGAGTTAGTCACTTCTCAGAGAAGGTCTAAACTCAAAAAGAAGTAGTCAATCCGAGAGGAAGATTGATATGGTATGGAATAAAAAGAGTACTCTCTACGATCTGGATGTAGGATTCTCCATGGGTCAGCGAGTCCCAGGGGGCACATGAGGTCCTGTATGGCCCTTTGTCCTGATGATGGCGTTATCTTGGTGTTGCCAGATCTGTCTAACTGATTTGAGAGCACCAAATTCCAGTCACCACCGAGGATAATAGGTAAGGAGGACCAGATAGCTAATATTGTTGCAAGTGAAGTAAAGAGGGATGGATCATCGCTGTTACATCTGTAAACAGAGCCAAGTATTATATCAGAATGCCCTAACAGTGCCCTGAGGATAATGAAGCAACCCTGTGGGTCGGTGATTTCTTGTAATAGATGGAAAGGGATTCAGTGAGCAATTACAATGGCAACCCCTCCTTACGTGAATTGAGGCCGACCCCAAATACTTTCCCAACCCAGTTCCTTCATCGTTGGAGGACTTGGTTGGATGGAAGGTGGGTCTCCTGAAGGAAGACAATATAAATTTTTTACATTTGGAGGTGATGAAGAACTTTAGTCCTTTTTGTGGGAGATTGTGCCCCCATAATATTCCAAGAACCAAAGTTATACATCACCATGGTAAAATAGTAGAGGGGAATAAGCTAGATTCTGTAAGGTCACCATCACCCACTGTTGGGGAAAATATCCTAGTCATAAAAGGACCCTCTCCAGTGGCATTCCCTTCACTACTGCCCCCTCCCCCTCCCCAATGCTCTACCTTGATATATGAGTACTACACTAACCCAATACCTCCCCTTGAGCCCCCAGCAAAGTAACAGATAAGAAAACAGGGGTCCATCTGGACTGTATTGCAGAGGGGCTCTAATCCCCAAAACAAATGCATGATTGCTATCCCTGGCATCAATAAAAAACTTCCTCCCCGCCCCACTAAACATATTCAAGTTGCATTGAATTGTCAAAATTGTACTAACTGTAACAAGTAAACAAACAAGGTAATAACCCAAAGCTTCCGAAATTAAATCAGTTGCATCCTAGAAAGGGAAAAACCTTAGAACTATTAATATCAACTATTGTTAATATGCATTTATGGAAGCCATGATATCCAAGGGGTATCAGATATTGCCTCCGGTGTAGCTGAACCTTTATTTTACCTACACTGCCCTGGGGAGGTCCAGTATTACCACACAAACAGTAAAAAAAAAGGGGGGGAAGGGGAAAGACAGGGTAAGAGAGTGGAGGGATTTAAGGAACCGTGGTAATGTTGAAAGTACTGGAGGCAATTATAAATGACAAGGTTGCCCAGGTACAAAACTGCTTTACATCTGTTGTTAAATCAAAGTGGGAAGCATTGAAAGGAGTCCAAAGTTATCAACAAGAACATCCAGATATAGTCCTGCAAGGGAGAAAAAGAAGGGAGAGGAGGTCTCTCTTGAAACAGGACATCCCTCGCAAGTTGTAAAGTCTGCGCAATCATGCACACAGTGACAGAGTCCATCACGACTGTGTGCACGTTTGCAGTGGAGGTTGAAAAACATGCGCTCCTTCGAGAAGAACCTCAGTCACAGAATCGCACAGCCAAGTGACTCATCTGCAGAGTATCAGTAGATACAAGGTCCTGGTGATTACCATTTCATCACAGTACTCTCTGGGCCAGACATCGGACCAGTCTTAGAAAGCACATGGTGGTTAAGAGTCACTCTGTCTTAAGGAGGTATGATCAAAGTGGGAGAGAAGATACACAGGAGAACTTCACCAGGAGCTGAAAATCTCTCCATAGTAAGGATTCCACTGCAGAGCTCCACAAGCACACCATCCCAGAAAAATGCTGATCCAGAGAAGAGAGGTCACAATCGAGAGAAAACAGGTAGAAATTAATTCAAAAAGAACTCACAGCTGGGGTAGTAATACAGTTCGGCGATCACTGAATATATCGGGGAACATAGTAGGGAGTTCTTGGGAGGCTTGATGAGCAGTATCAAATGTTTTCCATGAGCTATTACTGAGTACAGAAAGCTGTGCAGGATATAACATGTGAAATTTAATCCCTGCCGCAATCAGCTATGCTATAGATAGGTGGTATTCACCCTTTTCTCTCTAGTGGCCACTGGAAGGCCTTGAGCTAGGCACAACTGGGAGCCCTCCCACTGTATAACTTGAATTTCTTTTATTTTTGAGAGGACATGCTGATGATCTAGGTAATTCAGCAGTCTGAGGATCAATGGTCTAGGTTTAGAGCCGGGGGAGGTCGGGGCCTTAAAGAATGATGGGCTCATTCCACCACATATGTAAGACTGTGAGGAGAGGGGCTTGCAATCTTCACTAAGAGCTTTTAGGTGAAAATGATATAAGAGGCACCCTCCACGTCATCTGGGAGACCAAAGATCACTAAGTTGTTGCACCTGCTATGGTCCTCCAGGTCTTCCAACTTTAAATCCATCTTGTCGAGCTTTTGAAGCAGGAGGGTGAGTTCAGGGTCGGTCTTCTTCTGCCAGGTTTCTAGGGAAGTTGTTCTAGCCGAGACGTCAGAAATCTGTTGGAAGGAATCTGCCAGGTGTTGTCTGATAGTTTTCAGGTCAGTGGCAAACCCCATAAATGTTGTTTTCAGTGGCACTGGCTCAGCCAGGAATTTTTCTTCTGATAAAGGGGAGGCAGAGGCATTTGATTATGCAGGCTTGCTGGTTGTAGGCCCCTTAGGCCACTTTGAGCTTTTGTCAGGTGTCTGTGGAGGAGTATGTGGCAGGAGGACCTGGCGCATTTCTGCCTCCATGGATAGCTTTAACACATAGTCGGAGGTCGTGGAATTTAGAATCAGGTGATGCTCTGGTGATCCTTCTGTTAGAATCAAGCGCTGAAGTGTGTCTTGATTGAGGCAATATTTGAAAAAAAGAAAGTTTTAATCGGATGTGGAGCGGGAGCGTGGAGCTTGCACTGCTATCCCAGAGATGACGTCACATGATCTCCATATCCCTGTGTTTTACTACTGAAATTATTTGACTCAACGCAGCAAGCAGTGCTGTACTGACCTGTTTGGGATAAAATCTTCCTGAATTTTACTACTGAAAGTACTTGACTTGACGGAGCCAGCAGTGCTGTATTGACCTGTTTGGGATACAGTCTCCCTTTGTTTTACTGCTTTAAGTACTTGACTCACTGCAGCCAGAAGTGCTGTATTTACCTGTTTGGGAGTAAATTTCCCTGTTTTGGGTGCAGCTAATTGACGCAACCAGCAGTGCTGTACTAACCTGTTAGGAGAAAAATGTTCTTGTGTTTTACTACTTAAAGTACTTGACTCAATGCAGTCAAAAGTGCCGTATTTACCTTTTTGGGATACAATCTCCCTGTATTTTACTACTTAAAGTACTTGACTTGACATAGCCACAGTGCTGCATTATTCTGTTTGGGAAATAATCTCCCTTAATTTGCATCTAGAGATGCAACCACCATTTGCTACTAAAACAAAGTTAATTAGGAACAGTTTTAAATTCCAATATGGAAAGACAGGAAGCATGTGTCAGTACAGTTACCCAAAACCATGGGTGGTAAACAAAACAGTAGCAGCACTTATAAGGCAATCCAGGGAATAGTGACAATGGTACTGAAAATTCAGGACATTGCAGGAGTAACCCCTCGTGGCGCTCAGAGGATGAGCACAAGGGCCATCATAGTGTGGCAGTCAGTCTTAGTAAGCAGAGTGATGGACGATGATGATGAGGAGAAGACAGATGAGACTGAGGGGGAAGTCAGTGAAACAGATCCTCAGTTTGTGCAGTAGCAGATAAAGTAGCAGTCAGTCTGTCAAGTAGTAGTAGTTCTGGGGAATGAGGAGGAGGAGGACTACAGGGCCAGAAAAAGAACAAAAATGACTAATAAGAAGGATGGTGATGGTAGTAAAAAAATAATAGGGCATAAGGAGACACCCACACATGCAGAGGAGAAACAGAGGATGGAAGATGGACAGGCCTCCAGAGAAGTACTAGAAACAGAAGCAATTGATCCAAGAAGAGTTGCTGTGCATCCAGATTTGCTGACTAACATGGAAAGACCTCAAAGAGATATGCCTGGCAGTAGTAGTGGCCATGGTAGTTGCAGTGGCAGTGGCAGTGGCAGTGGTGAACATATTCTCCCCGTAAGCAGCAGTGCAACAAAATCTGTGAAATCTGTGGTGTGGGATTTTTTACAGAAGATAAATCATTCCACAGCCATGTGGTTTGCAAATTATGTAAAACAAAATGAAGTCATGGTAAAGTGGGTACTCAGATCAGAACATCAACAATGATAAGACAAATGAACAAGTCTCACATTTATCAGTATCAAAAAAGCACAAAAAGAGCACACACAAGTTGTTGCACTGCTGCACTCAGCTGAGAAGGATGAGGTAATGGATGCTTACCAAGGTGATGAAGTTATTGATGGTGGTGGAGGATGATGAAAGTCTGACTTCCAGTCAAAGCACATCTTCAATTTCTTGTTTCTTTACCCCTCTGAGCCCACCCACAGCCTAACAGGAGTAATATGCCATCCATGACCACAAGATCCACCCCTCATGGCTGTAAAGGTCAAGGGAAGCAACCTAGAAAATCAGATAATGTCAGCAAGTGTAGCAGCCATCACATTTCTTTGAAAGACTGCTTTGAGCAGTCACAGAAATATAAGCTCAACAGGCCTGAGGCAAGGTGATTAACAAAAGGCAAATTGGGGAGATGATAGCCACCGACTTGCTTCCATTCTCCTTTGTGGTTAGCCCAGGTTTTAAAGCACTAATGGAAATCGCTATGCCCAAATATCAAGTCCCCAGCCAGACATATTTCTCAAATGTTGCCATCCCAGATTTGTATGATGCAGTTCAGAAAAGTGTGTCTGATGCTCTGAAAAGGTTCATGTCACAACAGATATGTGGACCAGTGGCCAGATGATTGACTATATGGTTGTGACTGGCAATTGGGTAAACTTTCCTCCCTCCACCTCATCATCATCATGTAGTGGCACTGGTGGCAGCAACAAGAAGCAAGGGACTTTCACTGTTTGAAGGCAGGCAGCATTATGTATTTATGGTTTTAAAAAAGATCACAAAGTGGAACATCTACTGGGGGGCCTCGAAGAAAAGTTTGCTGAGTGGCTGGCTCCAAAGTCCTTGCAACCAGGGTTTGTAATGTCTGATAATGCTTCAAATATTGTGAAAGCAGTAAGGTTTGGTAAGTTTACACATGTACTATGCTTTGCACACACTATTACCTTGGTAGTAAAAGACTATCAGTGAGGACCAACATGTTCAGAACTTGATTGCAGCTGCCTGCACTGTGTGCACCCACTTTAGCCATTCTGTTAAAGTCCAAAAGTTGTTGCAGCAGATTCAGATTGAAAACAGTCTCCCTCTCTTCCAGATGATACAGGAAGTTCCAACCCATGGAATTTGGGCTGGCAGAATAGCCTAGAGGTTAGAGGAACAAGGTGTGAATGAGCTTGATACATCCAGCAGACTAGACCTGAGTTTGAGTCTCACAACCTCCATTTGCATACTGTGTGACTCTGAGCAAGTCACTTAACCGCCCAGTGCTCCCAGGTCACTCCTGAAAACAGGCACTTGTGCCTAGTGGGCCTTACCCGGTTACCAAAGGTTTTTTGGCAAGTCATTAGGCAAACCCTAGACCCAATTTTAGGTCTTGATCTCCTATTTACCCCAGAAGCCTGATTACTATGTTATTTTCCTCAGGGTACTCCCAGAGTTAGAAAAGCACACCTGGCACTGATTTCTGCCATGGCTAAGTTAATAATTATGAGACATTGGAAAGAAAGCACATCCCTATCAGTTTTGGAATGGCATTAGGAAATATTACTTGCTCTCCAATTGGAGAAATATATTTCATCAATGGGTAATAGGTTTAACACTTACCAGTCCAGATGGGGACCACTAGATGCCCTGCTCACTACATGGAAACCCTAAACGATTAAACTGAAGATCCTTCTTTGTAGGTATCCCAACTTGATAGATCAGGAACACATGTGGCAAAGGGTGGGCTAGGGAAGGTTACTGAGGGTGGAAGTGGGAGGAGGAATGGGAGGTGGGGGAGACAGGAGTTTCACCTCCAACACGGGTTGTATTCCATTTTTTGTATGTTATGGTATTTACATTGTTGATACTTCCTCTACGAGATTAGACCATACTGCATTATCGGGTGATCCTATTGGTTGCCCAATTGTCATATATGTTATTGTAAGAACCTTCTTCCTGCCTACTCCCTTGCCCCCTCTCCCTTTCCTCCCCCGGGGCATTTCCTGACTTCTATCCCTCCTCTCTCTCCCCTTTAGAGCTCTTACCCTCACCCTCTACCCTCCGACAATGGCCTTCCTGCCTGCATACCCCCTTCCCTCCCACCTGCAGTGCTTATTTCCAAGATTTCCCTTGGCTGGTTATGTCATGCTACCTAACATTTGGCACATTTTGAACTACTGGAATTTCCTAAGCCTCAGTCTCTTACTTCTTGTTATTGTGTAACTATGTATTATTATGTTGACCTTTGTATGTATGTATGCCCCCCCATTCCTTCGATGTGGAACCTTTGTAAACAAGCAGTTCCTGCTCAAAGGTATTTGTAATCCTAGATTTCAATAAAATAAAAATAAATAAAACAAGAAAAGTTTAATAAAGCTTACTGAATTATATATATAAAAAAAAAAAAAGAGTAAGGGCCCCAAAATGGAACCCTGCGGGACCCATGATTTGATGGCAACTGGCCAAGATCTATAGAGACCCAGATCAACAAGTTGTTTCCTGTCCTGTAGATAAGATGAAAACCATTTTAGGGCCCTATCCATTAAACCCATTTCCCTGAGCCTGGACAGGAGGACACTATGATTCAGGGTATCAAAGGCCTTGGATAGGTCTATGAAAACTGCCCCGATCATCCTCCTCCTCTCCAGGCCCAGTTGTAGGTCACTCACTACCTTTATCAATGCAGTCTAAGTACTGTGTTATGAATGAAATCCAGATTAAAATTTATTTAACATACTTCTTTTTTCCAAATATTCTTTAAGTTGATTTGCGATCAGCTTTTTGAAAATTTTGGACACAAGGGGCAACAAAGCAATGGGTCTGTAATTCCCTATGTCTTCTTTTGATCCTGCTTTGAATATTGGTATTATTTTAGCAGTCTTCCAATCTGTTGGACGCTCTCCTATTTGTGTGGAGAAATTGAAAATGTGTGCTAAAGGATAGGAAATACATGGGGCAGCATATTTTAACAAGTTTGTAGGTGTCTTATCTAGGCCCATTGCTTTGGTTGTATCTAATTTTAGCAATTCATTTCTAACTTCTTCTACCGATATCTTAAGAAATTCAAATTTTTTACTTTGACCTAAACCTTGTTCATTTATTTCCTCCCAATGTTTCCTATCTGTTGATTCAGTGGAGTCTAATCCTAAATTGCCTTACTCTATGAAATAATCATTAAACACACTAGCCACCTCATCACTCAATGGTACCTGTTGTCCATTTATAAAAAAAGTATTCTTCTGGGCAGTTTTATTCTCTTCCATCAGCCCTGACATTGCTTTCCAAAAGAATCTGGGATTACTATTTTTTTCATCTTCTCATCTAGTTTTGAAGTCATTTTGTTTCGTATTTCTTATTGTCTGTGTGTATCTATTCCGTGCTTGTCTATAAGAATCCCAGTCCTCCTTGGTCCCTGTAATTTTTGCCCTTTTCCACCTTCTGTCTCTTTCCTTCCTTAATTTATGTAGGTCTGCACTATACCACTTTAATCCTGTATTTTTAACCTTCCTCTTTTTTATGGGTGCATGCAAGTCATAGACCCTCATATATTCTTGATGGAAGTAAGTCCAGGCATCAGTAACAGTGGGGAAGTAAAGTATTTGACTTGTGCCATTCCAGAACCAGAGGAGAGAGGGGGAGAGACTACTGAAGGCCCAAGACAGATTTTACAGAAAATCTCAAATAAAAGATTTTTTTTCCTTTTCTTGCCTCTGCCATGAGCAAGAGCAGGCTGGCAAAATCTTTGACTTGTGCCATTCCAGATCCAGAGGAGAGAGGGAGAGACTACGGGGGTCTAAGAGAAATTTTAGAGTGTCAGAAATCCATGAACTTTTTTTTCTTTTCTTGACCTCAGTGTGGCTATGTAGTACAGAGCAAGGGCAGGCCAGCAAAATAAATCTTAGACTTGTGCCATCCAGATCTGGGGGGGAGAGAGAGACTAGGGGGCTGGGGGTGCATGAGAAATTTAACAGTCCCAGAAATCCCAAATAAAATATTTTTTTCCCTGCTCCAGTGTGGTTGTGTGTATAGGTCAAGAGCAGGCTGGCAAAATAAATCTTTGACTTGTGCCATCCAGATCCAGAGGAGAGAGAGAAAAAGAGACTACTGGGGGGGGCATGAGAAATTTAACAGTCCCAGAAATCCCAAATAAAAGTTTCTCTTTTTTTCCTGGCTTCAGTGTGGCTGTGTGTACAGGGCAAGGGTAAGCTGGAAAAATGAACTTTGACTTATGCTGTCCAGAGGAGAGAGAGAGAGACTGCAGTGGGGCCCACAAGAGATGTAACAGTCCCTGAAATGCAAATAAAAGTTTCTTTCCTTTCATGGTTTCAGTGTGGCTGTGTGAACTGGGCAAGGGTAGGCTGGCAAAATAAATCTTTGACTTGAGCCATCCAGAGGTGAGAGAGAGAGACTGTGGAGGGGGGCACGAGAAATGTAACAGTCCCAGAAATCCTAAATAAAAGTTTATTTTGTTTTTCCTGGCTTCAGCATGGCTGTTTGTACAAAGCAAGGGCAAGCTGGCAAAATAAATCTTTGACTTGTGCTGTCTGGGCGAGGGGGGAGAGAGTTTGTTAGGGGGCCCACGAGAAATGTAACAGTCCCAGAAATCCAAAATAAAAGTGTGTTTTTTCCTGGCTTAGAAGTAGTCATAATACTAGAAAACATTACCACCTCTTAGACCAGGTAGTGTACCATAAACCACAGTATACCGGGACATGCAAAATAGTTGTATATTTCACATGGGTAGGATGGCTGGGTTCTCTTAGTGCTGCTCATTTGATCACTCACATCCATTTCTTTGGCCTGTTTGGCACTGACTGGGACATCCATCAAAATAATACCCACACAACACCATTAATAAAAAAAAAATCTTTGCAGTGCCTGCAGTGCTTGGTAGTACAATGATATAGGTATTTGCATCTGTCTGTCTCTCTCTCTCTCTGTTTACGTCTCTCTCTCTCTGTCTCTCCCAGGACACTCATGTCACGGACCCGAGGAGGACATGCCACCATTACAGACCTGCCATGAATGGGCTAGTAGTGAGTGATTGTTTTTTTAGTTAGCAGTTTTACATTAATTGTTATACAAATAATCCATTAAATTATTTCCTTTGGGTCTCTGTGTCAAATGTGACTGACTTTGGCCACTTATATGTCTTTTTTTGCTTTTTTTCAAATATTTGTCAATAAATCAGAACTAATCAGAACAAATCTGAACTTCACCATGTTTTGGTTCTTATTTAATAAGGGTCAGAACTTCACCGAGTTCTCCCAGCCCAAGTTTAAATCCAAAGATCTAAAAATCTAGTAGCAGTTTTTAAAACTAGTCTGCTGTGAAGGGCCATGGTTTGACTGAAACAAAGATACTAACATACTAAAATGCCAGCAGAATAGGCCTAACGGTCTTTCATGTCTGCTCATTTGGTTAGCCCCCACCCTGGGTGCTGACCTTGCTGCCCCCCTTGCCTTCTCTGGCTTCTCCCTTCCCAGTTCCAGATATTCTTGCTGTATTGGATTTTGCTTCCAGAACCCTTCCCCTGTACCTGTCCCACCCCTCTTGAACCCTCTACTGTCTCTGCCCACCAGCCTCTAGGAAGCACATTCCATGGCTCCACCACCCTCTCAGTAAAGTAGCACCTCCTCCTTTCTCCCCTGAATCTTCCCTCCAGCTTCCACCCCATGACCTCTAGTGGCCCCTCCTCCTTCCTTCAAGCACCCTGACTGTTCCTCCCCATTTACCCTCTTCATGTACTTAAAGACCTCATCATGTCCCCCGGTCCCTTCTCTTCCAATGTGTATTTAGCTCTTTGAGCCTCCTCATAGGTCCTGTCCCCAAGCCCCAAATCATTTTGTTGCTGCCTCCAGGAGGTTAATGTCCCTCTTAAGTGTGGCCTCCAAAACTGCATGCAGTACTCAAGGTGTGGCCTCACCAAGCAGTTATACAGAGGGAGTATCACTTCCCTCCTTCTGGAGGTGATCCCCCTAGCGATGCATCCCAGCATCCTGTTGGCCTTGGCTGCTGCCCTCCTACAAGTCTCTGAGTTGTTCATCTTGACATCCACCACCACCCCCAGGTCCCTGTCAGCCATCGAAACTTGTAGCACTTCCCCCTCCAGGGTGTACACTTGGCCCAGGTTTCTGGCCCCCAGGTGGAGTACCTTGCATTTCCCTGCATTGAACCTCAGCTTCCACTTTCTAGACCATCTTTCCAGAGCCTCCAGGTCCCCCTGTAGGGCCACCCTCCCCTCCTCCCCATCCACCACCGCCCCCAGTTTCGAGTCATCTGCAAAGAGACTCATCTCACTCCTGATTCCTGTCCTTATGTCAGAGACATAGGCATTGAACAGAAGGGGCCCAAGGACTGCTACCTGTGGGACCCCACTAATGACCCTCCTTGGGGATGAGACTATCCCACCAACTACGACCCTCTGGGTCCGGTCCTGGAGCCAATTGCCTATCCATCTGATCATCTGGTTCCCCAACCCCATTTCTCTTAGCTTATCCAACAGGCCCATGTGAGGAACAGAGTCAAATGCCTTGCTGAAGTCTAGAAAGAGGACGTCCACTGGTCTACCCAGGTCCAAGGCACTCATCACCCAGTCATAGAACTCCACAAGGTTTGTCTGACACGATTTCCCCCGGACGAATCCATGCTGTCTATCATCCAGGCACCCTGACTCTATCCAGGTCCCCCAGCCTCCCTGACAATGCCTCCATCACCTTGCCCACCACTGATGTCAGGCTGACAGGCCTGTAGTTCCCTGCCACCTCCCTTGATCCCCCCTTGTGGATAGGCACTATATGCGCCACCTTCCAGTCCTGGGGCACCCACCCTGTCCTCAGAGAGATGGTGAAAAGCTCTGCCAGGGATTTCGCCAGGACATCCGCAAGTTCCTTCAGCACTCTGGGATGTAATTTATCCGGCCCTGGTGCTTTCTCCGTCTTAAGGGAGCTGAGGACTTCCCTCACTCTCTCTGCTGTGATTTCCACTTCCTGTACCTCTTCTCCTGCTTAACCCTCCCTCCTGCCAGTGATACCTCCCCTCTCCCCAGACCCGCCGATTGGTAAGGGTCCCTCCTCAGTATCTCTGTCTCTCCCATGTATGATGCAGCACCCCCATTTTCCTTGGTGGAAACTGAGGTGAAGTACTCATTTAGTACTCAGCCTGCTCCCTGGGTCTTGTGCCCATCTCTCCCGATTTAACTCGCTAATCTGCCCTTCACCCTTCGTTTTTCCCCAATGTATCTAAAGAACCCTTGTTCCTCTCCTGATTTCCTGGCTAGGTTCTGCTACTTCCTTTCATTAGCTGCCCTCACCACCCTAGTGGCCCTTCTAGCAATCAGCTCATACTCCCCTCGATCCCTTTCACTCCTTGAGCACTTGAATTGCCTATAGGCTGCCTTCTTTCCCTGCACCACCTCCTGGACCTCCCTGGTCCACCAGCAGGGTTTTCGGCCCTACCGCATTTTCGTCTTACTCTTTCACAGGTGCTGGTAGCATCTTGCACCCCTCTCCTGATGATTTCCCACCTACTATCAGCGTCCATGTCTGACCCAATCCCATCCAAATGCTCCTTAAGGATCCTTCCCATTTCCTTAAAATCCATTCCCTGAAGTCAGCTACCTGCCTTTGTGCAGCTTTCTTAGCCCTCCTAGGTCCAGGCAGAACCAGACCGTGGCATGGTCACTCCTCGCCAACGGGTCCTTACCTCCAGGCTCCTAATCTGGTCACTGTCTGCCAGGACCACATCCAGTACCTGTGCCTCCTGGTCGGTTCCCCCACCTGCTGAGTTAGAATGCGCCTTGAAAGACATCCAACAACCTCTGTTCCTGGTCACAGAAGATAGTCATAGTCTCCCAGTCTGTTCCTGGCATGTTTAAGCCCCCCAACACCACCACCATTCCTCTGCCCAGTCTGCAGTGTCTCCCAACATCTGCCAACAGACTCTCCTCCAGCTCCTCTGCCAGGGCAGGGGGTCTATACACCACTCCTATTCTTACTCTCTTGCCCACCCCTTGTTATCAAGGTGACCCAAATTGCTTCCATGGTTCCCTCTGCCTCCTCTACTCCCCCTATGCCAATGCAGTTTTTGACTATCATTGCTACCCCTCCTCCCCTTCCCTCCACCCTGTCCTTCCTGAACATAGTGTAACCCTCCAGGTTCAGGTCCCAGTCATGTCCTGCAGTGGCCCAGGTCTCAGTGACCGCTGCCACGTCTACTGCTCCCTCAGTTAGCATCACCTGGAGCTCAGGCATTTTATTTCCCAAGCTTCTGGCATTTAGCAGGACTACCTTCCACCCTTTCCCTATACTTCCATTTCCCCTGCTCGTGTTCCCATGGGGATTCTGTTTTCCCCTGGTCTGCACTTTACCAGTCAGCCTTTTCCTGCAATCCTCCAGCTCCCCAGGGGGGGTGGAGACAGAGTCCCTCCTTTATCAGCACCCCCTTGACAGCCTTTTCTTCCATCCCTCCCCCCTTCATAAGTTTAAACCCCGCTTTTCACCAATGAACCTCTCTATTTTCAACTTAAGGACTCCCTCCAAATTGAGATGGAGTTTATCTCTAGCATACAGCTCCTTATCCTCCCAGGTCTCCCCCTAATCCCCCATCAACCCATATCCTCTGGCCTCACACCACTCCCTGAGCCACTGGTTTATCTCTCTAATCTTCCTTTTGTGCTCCCCACTAGCCCTTGGCACCGGCAGGATTTCTGAGAAGGAAACTGTGCATCCTATGTCATGACAGACCCTGGCAAGCTCCCTGAATCTTGCCTGTATCTCTAGCTCGCTATTTCCCTCAATGTCATTTGTACCCAGGTGGACCAGTATGTCTGGGGAACCCCCACAATCCTTTGCCAGCTGATATACCTCGTGCTTAGCCCTGTGCACCATTAGTCCAGGGAAGCATTTTGTTCTAACTGGTCAGGCTTCTCCTCCCATCCCATTGGATACCCTGATCATAGAATCCCCAACAGGAGCACTCTGACCACTCCTTTCCTCCATTTCCCTCCATGTCCTCATCCTTCTACTGGCCTCCACCCAGCCGGTTCCTTGTTCTCCTCTATGTGGGTGCCACATGCCACCCCTCATTTACCCTGCCCACCCCTCCTCCAATCCTATGCTCCTCCTCCTCCTCCTGAGTATCCTTCTGTACCTTGCTAACCCCTCACTGCTCACAACTGGTCCTTCTCCCCATCTGCTAAACTAGCCTGGCTCGTCCTCCCTTCCTTGCTGTCTCCATTTAGTCCCTCCTTGCTTGTTGTGCTCCCTGGCCTAAACCCTCAGCTCCCTTTACTAAATCCTCCTTGTACTTCTGGTCCTTCTCCTTTACCTTTCCTCCCAACTGGTCCTTCTCATGTGCTTTCCTCCCTCTCCCCTGCCCTCCTGCTCTGATTCACTGCTCCCCATTTTCCTGCATTCCAGGTTCCCCCATTCTTCCTGCTATCTGGCCCCGCCTCCTGCCCCACTCCTTTCCATCTCTAACCACCCTGTCATAGCTACATCACCCCCCTCATCCCTCGAGCAGAAGAAGAGAATTGAAGCTGTTACCAAATGTAAGATCTGATTCACCTCCCCGCCTTGCTTCCTTCTGTCCAGCCCTGGCCATCTGCCTACTTCCCTGTGAATGTTGTCCCTCTGTCCCTCCTTTGTGAGGGTCCCCAGTTACCTGCCTGCTTCCTTGGTAGTATCCTTTTGGACCCCCTCTGCCAGGGTCCCTATGTGACCCCTGAGTATTGTCCTGCACTCCTTTCCCTATGCTGCTGCCCCCAGTGCTTGGTGTAACCCTGTGGGAGATCCTCGCCCCTTCCCCAACCATACCTCCCCCCTTCCCCCAGCTGTCTCCTAATCCCTGCAACCTCCTCCCTAAGCTGTGCCAGCTGGTAGCACACTGGGCAACCACCAAACTTCCAAGCCCAGTCCAGTATCATGGCTGCTCCACACCCTGTGCACCCCACCACCTCCCAAAGATGCTGGCCTCAATGCCATGTGGTTCCATCCCCTTCCAAGTAGGTTTCCTTGGGTAAGCCACCAGGTTCCCCCAGTCCAAGATACACCCTACTGCCTAATCAGGTCACCCACTAATCTTAGATACAGTCCCACAGCACAGTAACCCTGTTACTAGGTGCAGTACAACACAGTAAACTTATAAGGAAATGAACAACTCCCTAAGCTCCTCTCTCCGGCCTTTAAATCCAACCCCAGTGGCTAGAAACATGAGCTGCACCTGCAGCCTTTTCCTCCAATTGCAGGGCAGGTGTTCCCCTATAAATTAGCAGAACTCTGGGAGGGAGGGTGGGAGGGGGGTCTTGGGCAGACACCCAACTCAAGAGAGAGTGCATCAGCCCTGTGTCTTCCCTCCAAGCCCAGCAGCCAAATACCCAGGCCCAAGCACATCCCACCAAATAGGTTTTAAATCAGAAGAAATAGGCCTCCACCAGCGCAGCCTGTTACACAGTGAAACATCCAACAAATGAGCCCACTTACAGTCATCAAACCAGTTTTCAAACTTCCAACATCCCCCACAACAATACCCTGCTAGCCCCTTAGAAGTAAGAAAGGAAATAAATAACCTTCTGCCAAGTAAAATCCACAAGAACCCTGTAAAAACAACAAGCAGCAGCTACTGTCCTGGAACACAACTGATCCTGTCCCCTTCCAGTTCCTTCTGAGGAGACAAAGCAGCCAACACCACAAACCTGATTCAGCTCTGCCTCCAGTCAATTAGCTGAGTGAGACCTGGCCAGACCATTAACACCCTCCCCCACTATGCAGTAATCTTTGCAGCTACTGAAGTCAGCAACAATGAATCAAAATTCAACCCAAAGCCCCCAAAATATGTTTGTTGCCAAAGGAAACAGGTCTCCAATTCAATCAGCTTCACTAAAAACACAAAGAAATAACCTTCTACCAAGTAAAATCCACAAGAACCCTGTAAAAACAACAAGCAGCAGCTACTGTCCTGGAACACAACTGATTCTGTCCCCTTCCAGTTCCTTCTGAGGAGACAAAGCAGCCAACACCACAAACCTGATTCAGCTCTGCCTCCAGTCAATTAGCTGAGTGAGACCTGGCCAGACCATTAACACCCTTCCCCCACTATGCAGTAATCTTTGCAGCTACTGAAGTCAACAACAATGAATCAAAATTCAACCCAAAGCCCCCAAAATATGTTTGTTGCCAAAGGAAACAGGTCTCCAATTCAATCAGCTTCACTAAAAACACAAAGAAATAACCTTCTACCAAGTAAAATCCACAAGAACCCTGTAAAAACAACAAGCAGCAGCTACTGTCCTGGAACACAACTGATCCTGTCCCCTTCCAGTTCCTTCTGAGGAGACAAAGCAGCCAACACCACAAACCTGATTCAGCTCTGCCTCCAGTCAATTAGCTGAGTGAGACCTGGCCAGACCATTAACACCCTTCCCCACTATGCAGTAATCTTTGCAGCTACTGAAGTCAGCAACAATGAATCAAAATTCAACCCAAAGCCCCCAAAATATGTTTGTTGCCAAAGGAAACAGGTCTCCAATTCAATCAGCTTCACTAAAAACACAAAGAAATATCCTTCTACCAAGTAAAATCCACAAGAACCCTGTAAAAACAACAAGCAGCAGCTACTGTCCTGGAACACAACTGATCCTGTCCCCTTCCAGTTCTTTCATATGCTGCCACAGCACTGCTATTAAGAGTTCAGTGCTCACTGACTCCTCCAAATTGTAGTGTGCAGTCTGTCTTCTTTGTGGCTGGAAAGACAGTATTGCACTTGCAAGACTCATGCACTCTTTCTTGGCTGGAGCTCATCCACATCACATGTGATTGTGCAGTCACTAATAGGTGGAGAGAGTGGATAACACAATACAGACACAGTTGAGTCTGGCGAATGCTGGCAGCATGAGCACATGCAGGCCAGGTGGGAACTTATTGTGCAAAAGATTAAATCTAAATTTAAAGCTATTATTGCCACACTATAAGAACAACCTAGGCACAAAATACGGGGGAAGGCGCCAACTGCCCCCTCTACCCTACCTAAATTGCACCCCTGCTTAATGGTAGAAATTCATTCTCAGGTGCTAATGCAATGGTTTTCACTGTGTTCTGAGGTACTGTATATCCATGTTTCATGATGTGTCCTGATCATCACATGGTTTATTGTCCCTCATCATCCATCATTTTGAAAGTCCACGCCCCTCATTTCAGTGACAGAATGTGAGGTATGGTGTGCATGCTTCCATTACCCTGCTCAGCACAAAGAGTGCTGAGAATGGCCATAGTGTATATGCTCAATACAGAATGACAAAGAGAAAGTTAGTGAGATGAAACAGTCATGGAGAAACACATATGTAGCATTAAATATGTATATATGTGTGATAGGGTTGAATACGGACCTGTCCCAGTTGTTATGGAGAAGGAGTTTAAATGCAAGGAGCTGTTTTATTTTCTCCTTTTCTGTCTCTTCTGTGTCTGGTTGTGCAATCAAATTTTCTCGTAAGACCTAGGACTTGATCACCCCGGCGGTCTTGCAGTTCTCTGCCTCTCACTATCTCTCTTCCCTCACTTGCTGTTCTGTCTTTTCTCCCCCCTTGCATATATGCAGTTATAAAAATACATGTGAATCTTTTTGTGGAAATGTAATTGATACTGGGATCCCTTTGTTTAAAACTGTAAATAGTTATGCTGTTAAAATGATTGCAAAGCTTTTTGGAACTCAAGAGGTTAACCTGAGATGCAATTGTTAAGCCTTTTGCAGAAGATGTAAACAAGAGGTCAGTTCTGTGTCACAATGTTCTTTTTGCTGCACCTGCTGAAACTGACAAGAACATTGAAACTTACAAGAACACTATGTGAGAAACATGCTATTTTCTTAATAAGCTCCTACACAAACTTATAAAAAAGAGCTGCAATGTTCTGCAAAAGAGAGAGACAGAGACTGATAGACTGAGATTGGAAATGGAGAAGAAAAACTGAGAAGGACTCTGTTTTCTATGTTTCTACTGCCATTGTAAATAGTTATTCTGAACAATTTTTTTTTATTCTACTGTGAATAAAACTATTGTGAATTTTTATTAATTTTTTTTATTTATTATACTTCCTGACCCCCTGCTGCCTGGCCACTTGGAGCCTCAGCCCGGTCATGGACCTCAACTTCCACCTCCACATAAGTTGCACCCTCTGATACCCCCTGACTTGTCCCCCAGGGTAGAGTTTGCAGCACTAACTCCACAATGCTGCCACAATGACAGAACTAGGTTGGAGGGTCAGTCTGGAAGCTAATCGAAGCTGAGGCAGGTTTCATCAAGGGCAGCCTGGCAGCTGATTAATTTTGCAATGTTTTTCTTGGGGGTTGGGACATCCAGTGGCATCCTGCATCCACCTCACCCCTGAAGCATTCTAACGTCAGTCACTGTGGTACCCTCAGCCTCTTCCAGGGGTCCATCAAGCACTGTATGTTCTCCCCACCCTCCCCTGCAGAAGGACAGCAGTTCTTGGGATGCTCAATCCTTCTCCCCCCAGCCAGCCCTTCGACAACCCAAGTCTGTTCCCAAACCCGGGTCGCCGGCATCGCAAGCAGAAATTCAACCACTGTGCTGATGGGCCGGGCTACTTGTTGTGAATTTTACAACTGCTCCTGGTTTTCCTGTGCTTCCTGACCTGTGCCTTAATGACAACAGGATTTGAATGGTCCAAAACAAAAAGGATAGGCTTCACAAAATGGAGGCCCCTCTGCATGCACATAAGGAGCCAAAAGAACTGTGGTCACCCTGGAAACAGGAAATGGGACAGCCATAAGAACTGGGGTTGTCTACATGCCCCCAGACCAGGGGGAGGACACAGACACATTAGTGTTAAAAGATATACAAAACATAACAGCTAAAGGGGAGGTTCTGATAATGGGAGACTTCAACATGCCAGATACAGATTGGTCAATACCAACAGGAACATCTGCCAGAACTAGACACATGGTGGATTCCTTGCAGGGGGAAGGCCTCAAACAACTGGTGCAACAACCCACAAGAGACAGGGCTATCCTAGATCTAGTACTGACTTACAGGGAAAGGATCACAGATCTCCAGGTAGAAGGTCACTTGGGGGCCAGTGACCATCATATGGTATGGTTCAATTAGGCCACTACAACTAAATCATCCCATTCCAAGGCAAATACATGAAACTTCAGAGGAGCTGACATTGATAAGATGGCCAACAGAGATAAGCTAGCCCTGGCAAAAAGAAATACAGGTGGGGGGTACAGGCAAAGTGGGCAAGCATTAAGGATGCAATACTTGAAGCAACATCCTATTGCGTTAGACAGAAAAGGAAGTGCAAAAAAAGAAGGAAACCACTTTGATTCTCAAAAACAGTAGCAGAAAAGGTCAGAGCCAAAAGGCTGGCCTTCAGGAAATATAAGGGAACACAGCGGGATGAAGATAGGGAGGCATACCAAACTTCCCTAAGGGAAGCAGGGAAGGCAGTAAGGCAGGCAAAGACCCAAACCGAGGAAACACTAGCACAGAGAGTAAAAGAAGGTGACAAGACTTTCTATAGCTACATTAGTGAAAGGAGAAAGTCCAGAGGGGGGTATTGCTAAGATCAAAGGAGATAAGGGGGCATGTGAGGAGGAGGACCATGTAAAGGCATCTATCCTAAATAGATACTTCTGCTCAGTATTTACTGAAGAGAGGGTAGGACAGGGCCCACAGCTCAGCACCATGGACACAGGGAAGAGGGAGGTGAGCACTAGTCCCTTCACAAAAGAAAGGGTCCTACAAGAGCTCGATAAACTCAGGGTGGACAAGGCAATGGGACCTGATGGCATACATCCTGGGGTACTAAAGGAGCGAAGGATGGAACTAGCAGAGCCATTATCAAAACTGTTTAGTGAGTCTCTGAGCACAGGAGAGGTCCCAGAAGACTGGAGAAGGGCTTATATGATCCCACTCCACTAGAGTGGTAGCAGGGAGGAGGCAGGGAACTACAGACCAGTCAGTCTTACCTCAGTAGTGGGCAAGATTATGGAGGCACTCCTTAAGGAAAGGATAGTGCAACACCTGGAATCAATAGGAGCACAGGATCCAAAACAGCATGGGTTTACAAAAGCAAGATCTTGTCAAACTAATCTCATAGATTTCTTTGACTGGGTAACCAGAGTGGTGGCCCAAGGGGGAGCAGTTGATGTTGCCTATGTTGACTTCAGGAAAGCTTTTGATACTGTTCCACATAGAAGATTGATTAATAAGCTGAGTAGGCTCGGGCTTGGTCAGAAGTTGGTCAACTGGGTTGCGCACTGGTTGATGGACAGAAAACAGAGAGTGATGGTAAATGGTATACAGTCAGAAGAGATGCAAGTGACAAGTGGGGTACCTCAGCGTTCAGTCCTGGTGCCAGTCCTCGTCAATATCTTCGTCAGTGACATTGCAGATGGACTGGAGGGTAAGGTTTGTCTGTTTGCAGATGACACCAAGATCTGCAACAGAGTAGATGATCCAGATGGGGTGGGCAGAATGAGAAAAGATCTGGATAAACTAGCAAAATGGACAGAAGAGGCCAACTGGGGTTTAATGCAAAGAAGTTCAAGATCATGCACATAGGGAAGAGAAACCCTGAAGCCACCTATTGGCTGGGAGAGGAGTTGCTGGCAGTCACAAGGGAAGAAAGAGACTTGGGCATCATCATCACCGATGACCTTAAATCATCCAAGTAGACCACTAAAGCAGTAGGTAAGGCTAGGGGGATGTTAGGGTGTATTAGTAGGGGTATCACAAGTTGGAAGAGGGAGGTAATAATCCTTCTTTACAAAACACTGGTTAGGCCCCATCTGGAGTACTGTGTGCAGTACTGAAGGCAACACCTTCACAAGGACATTAACCAAATTGAAGCAGTCCAGAGAAGGGCAACCAAAATGATGCAGGGATTGCATCAGAAAACACATGAGGACAGATTAACGGAGCTCAATATGTATACCCTCGAGCAAAGGAGGGAGGGAGGGAGGTGATATGATCGAAACATTTAAACACCTTAAGGGCATTAACAAGGTGAAAGAGTCTAACATGTTTCAATATAAGAAAAACAGCAGGGCAAGAGGACACAGCATGAGGTTAGAAGGAGGCCGATTAAGGGGTAATGTGAGGAAGTTATTTTTCACAGAAAGGGTGGTGGATGCATGGAATGGCCTACCTCAGGAAGTGGTGGCTATGAATACAGTGCAGGGCTTTAAACCAGCATGGGATAGGCATAAGGGGACAATACAGATGAGCATGAATAGATAGGCCATTAACAGAGCAAAGACCGATGGCATAGTTATAAGGTAGAAAAAGAAATGGGCAGACTGGATGGCCTTGCAGTACCTTATCTGCTGTCAACTTCTATGTTTCTATGTTCATATATCTGGAATGAGAGATGTTGACTGGCTATATCCTAGGCATTAACCACAGTAGGCAAACAATACTTTGCAAATTTATGGCAATTTAATGACAAAAATCAAAAGCCATTAAACAACTTACAAAAGGACCAGAATCAGTGAGTTCACCTAATTTTTATGGGAATTCAAATAAAAATGTATTTTAATGACTCTAATTGCTAGCAGTAATATAAGAAACAGAAACTGATGTGCTTTTTTAGATGAGATTTGCACCAGTTTAGCTGCTGCACACTTGGAAAGCGTGCAGCATTGGAACCTGATGGGATGTTTAAATGATGTTCACACCAGCTTAATTGCTGCACTCATGTCAAGCATGCAACCCACGAACCTGATGTAATTTTTAGACGATGTTCACACTTGCGTACCTACTGTGCACATGTCAAGCTTGCAGCATGCAAACCTGATTTGCTTTTTAAACCTGGTTCGCTTAGGATCACTTTGTGTATGCAAACTACATGCAACCGTTGCACAATTAAGCATGTGGCATGCATTCTGCATGTACACAGCACACCTATATTTCTGTAAGGTAAGTAAAAACAGAGATGTCAGTTACAGTGAGCACCGCAAACAGTGACGGACGCATTCTCCCTATTCGGCTGGTAATATACATTACATTTTTATGTGGGGGGCTCCACTCCACACAACCACTGCGGAGGGCTGTGCCCCTTGCATCCCCCATCTTGAATTAACAAACTCCAAGACTTACATTGCCACTAACACCATGGCAACACTTGCACTAGCTAAACTGATAATATCATTCGAGTTGCAGTGTCACTCAAGTTGCAGGCAAGGCACTTGATTTGAGTCACTCATACAGGATACCCCCTGGATGTGCAGTATGCGATCTCTGCAAAAATCCCACACACTCATGTCATATTTTGATTATCTCAAGTCTCCCCTCATATGTTTTTCCAGTTTCTCAGCCTTACCAACAAATATTCAGTGCTCCTTCTCCACCATCACCACCATTGCTATCTACTCCAGTTTGCAGGGTGTCACCTCCTCCCTTTTGCAAGGTCTCAGATCCCCCCCCCACAGATCATGCTACCACACATACACACATACACACACACACATACACTCATTCATTCACTCACTCACTCACTCACTCACTCACTCACTCACTCACTACTTGGGTTTATCCCCAATCATCCATGGAGTCAAGGGTTCCAACCTCCTCCACAGTATAGGGCTCTTTCTTACTTCCTTCTCCCCACCCCAGTCAGGGCTTTGTCATCCAACTCCTCCCAGTTCACTCCACAGGCCTCCGTTGTCAGTCCCCCCTCCCCGTAACAATTGCAGGCATTCCATTATAAGAAAATGCTATCGATCAGTTAAAATAATTACTTACCTGGTCTAGAGAGAGGGATCCTCAACAGAGGTCTTGAACCAGAAAGATACCTGAAATTAAAAAGACAAAAATAAATTCTAAAAAGACAAAAACAATAAGAGTACTGAAAATAAAATAGGGTTAAGAAAACAAAATGTTATCTAATAAGTAGTCTTGCAACAGATCAGACCTGTAAAATAGGACAAACATTAACAAGTGAAGTAAAACAGGAGAAACGGTTATTGAAGAAAGGTAGCAGTAAAAGTGAAAGAAAAATCACAAAAAATAAAAGTAGCTCAGCCCTTGCATTCCGATGTTGACAACCCAAGTTTGCGATATGAGCCCAACCCCCTACCACCCTCCTGTGGGAAGTTGGAATGGTTCGGATCACTCTACATCAAATGTCTTGGCATGTCCATCCAAGACTTCTCCACATGTTCCTATGCATGAGGAATTGAGCCTGAGCACATTTGGTTCCCTAGGGCAACTATGGGGGTGGTCCTGTATTGTATAAGGACAGATACTTCAATCTAAAACACGGACTTATGCTATGTACATCCCTCCACTGGTGCACACTCATGCACTACACAGGCACACACACACACCATACCAATGCATGCACATATTTCAAACATGCCACAAGCAGGCAGGCTGAGTTGTGACAAACCCACACTCTGTAATGGGGGCCTGGGCTCCTGCAGTATTGCTCCTCACCTACTGGTGCCTGTCCTAACAGCTTGGATTGTTAGACATTTGCACTATGTTAGTGGGGACTAGATACTCCCAGTATTGTCCTAATCTGCTGGTGCAGCCCTGGAAGGCTGGGTTGACAGAATCTCACTTTGCGGCAGTGATCTTAGTTTGATGCCTCTAGTATTGCAACGTCCAACATGCTGCTGCCTACCCAGGCAGGCTGCACTGTTACATGCACTCTGTAAGGGGGTGTCTCAATGAACAGGTATTCCAAGAACATCTAATACTGTTGTCCTTATCGTTCCAGTACTCATAAGGAATAATGCCTCTCCCATAACTATAGCTATCCCCAGGCTCAGCCAGTATAGCCAGTTCATGGCATTGAGAATGCTAATATAGCATTGCGTAGTAGGTAATATCTGGGAGCAGCTATGTATACAATACCATTAGGGTTGTTCAGTGGTGGCCATGACAGCGATGAACATTTTCAGACAAATCAGTTCATAAAGGTAGCAAGCAGGAGGCTTATGAGGCAATACTGAGGGCATTTGGGCCACATCAAAACAGGAAGGAGTATGCACTTATGGGCCCAGATATTCAAAAGAGCTGAGCCATGCGCAATAGGGTTGCACCTGCGCAAGTCCGAAATGCGCCATTCTGCGATATTCAGTAGGAGGCAATTGCGCCCCCCAAATCATGCTGAGCAACAGTGCAATGCTAATGAAGGCATGCGCAACCGAAGGTGGAGGAACCATGGATAAACTGCACAGCCCGATATTCAGCCGGGCTGTGCAGAGTTATGCAGGCGCAAACCCCTACCTGTGCCTGCACAACCTTAGGCAACAAAAAAAAGGATCAAGTCGAGGGTCACCCACAGGTGAGCTGCCACATTGCAGGGCACAACACAGCAGCTGCCACCTGTGGGTGGCCCTCCACTTGTTCCCGGTGCCCCCTCTGCAGCCCGATTGCGGGAATAATAGTAACCCCCCTGTAGCCCGATCACGGGCAGCAGAGTAGTCCCCCTCCCCTGCAGCAGCCTGATCGCGGGCATAAAGTAAATTCTTCCCCCCAACCCCCTGACTAGCCCGATCGCTGGCATAAAGTAATTCTTCCCCACCCCTGACTAGCCCGATCGCGGGCATAACATCAACCCCCCGAGACCAATATCCCTGGTCGTCAGTGGACCATGAGCCCGATCACGGCATAAGGTCAAACCCACCTCCAAAGTCCAATATCCCTGGTGATCTAGTGGCTCCCTCTTACCACTCACGGAGCCCCACTACCCCACTCCCTATCAGCCGGCCGAGCAGTACCCACCGCTGCCACCACGCCCACACCGACTGACAGCTCGGTAGGGCTGCACACCCATTGGATCAGAGCAAGAGCCAATGGGCGTACAGCCCATACCATACAAGGCAGTCCAGATATGTGAATGAATGAATTCATTGAATGAATTAATTAATTGAATGAATTCATTCACATATCTGGACTGCCTTGTACAGTTAGGGCTGCACGCCCATTGGCTGTTGCTCTGAAACAATGGGCATGCAGCCATACCGAGCTGTCAGTGCGGCGGGCAGGGCGGCAGGTGGGTGGTGCTGTCGCCGGCCGGCTGAATGGGGAGGTGGTGGGGCTCCATGGGTGGGTGGGGTGGTGGCTACCAGATCACCAGGATATTGGACTTTGGGGGTGGGTTTGACCTATGCGCCGCGATCGGGCTTTGCGTCCACTGGACCACCAGGGATATTGGTCTTTGGAGGGGTTGACGTTATGCCCGCGATCAAGGAAGTCGGGGAGACTACTTTATGCCCGCGATCGGGCTAGTGGGGAGTTTACATTATGCCCGATAGGGCTGCCGGAGGGGGACGAATACTGTTCTATCCGCGATCGGCTGCAGGGCGCCGGTCCTCGATGGCTGCTGCCTGGCAGGCTTGGAGCGAAGTCATCAGGATCGGGCGCACTCGCATGCTAATGGCATGCAAATGGGGCATAATTAGATGCAAATGGTACCCTGTGTGCTCTTGCATAAATTATGGCTCCATTTGCATATCACCTTTGAATATCACAGGTTTGCGAATGCTCCACTTTGACCACTTGCTGTGGCACAAGTTCCACAGCGCCATGCACAGTGGCTGTGGCCAGGGGGCGATATTCAAAGAAGTTGCTCAATAGCGCAACTCCGTTGAATATCTCCCTGGCCACACCCCTGCGCAACTTTTTGAGCAGTGCAAGGGCTTGCATCACAAAATGGTGCAGTTTGAATATCTGGCCCATGGTGTACAGATCAGGTACAGCTGCAGGGGTTGCCAAACCCAGAAATATACAAACAAAGCCAGAAGGCAACTGCATACCCACATAAACCTCTTGGTCCTCCTAACAATTAATGGCAAGTCCACAGAGGATATTTCTTTAAATGTTGATTTTTGTGGTACCTGTATATTTATAGGGTGAATTATTAATGAAAGACATACAATAAATATTTTAAATGGATGCTCACAGGGGATGCACAGCTAAGGCCTCAATGAGGAGGATGCCACTTGCGTTGATGTGCATGTGATTGCACGAAAGCACAAGCATGTCTGACGAAGCCATTAGGTGGCATACTCTGGGAAAGGAACAGAAAAAGCAGCAAATCCCCACTCAAGTGGCATGATGGACACTACAACCTTGAGGTACTGTGCGCGCCTGCTCAGGTGCTGGTCTCCCCATCTGCTGATGATTTAAATACCTGAGTGCTTGGGGAACCCCTGTGATGATCCCGCCATGGAGGATAAGCCACTGGAGCCCAACAGGAATGGACCGGTAAGCCCTGGGGGCTGGCTAGGCGACGTGGCTGAGGTGTGGGGTCCTAATAAGATAAGGGAAGTCCAAGTGGATCCAATAGCCAAAACACTGATTAAAAAATTAAAAGGTCCATTCACTACCCCCATTAATAATAACTTGGTTTTTCAAGTAATGAATTAATTGAAATGAACAAAACATTTACACATATATTCTTACTTCTGTTTAAGGCAGACGGACTCTAAGTGGTTTAATTGGTTTCCCTCAATCCTCCTGGCTGGCATGATGATGTTTGTCCAAGGTGTTTTTCTAAGAGTTAGAGAGTTTGAGATGGTTCACACTTTTTCTGGTCTGTGTGCCCCCAGTAAGGTCATTGTCTTCCCTTCGTGTCATGTGAGTAAGCTGCCTGCTGTGGTTGTAATCCAGGTAGTCAGTAGTTTGCAATTCAGATCTGCATGTTGCAGTAGAGGTACATGCAAATTTCTGGTAGCATGTTACAATGGCAACTGAAATTGAGCGACTCAATTTTGAATGACTCAGTTTTAGCACCTGTGATGTGGGCTACCCTGACAGGGTAGCGAGGTGCGGTTATAGCGCCAAGGGACAGGTAAAAACAAAGAGACTCTAGGAGGGCGAAGGACCAGAAGAGGAGGGTTCAGGAAAGAGAAGGTATGGGGGTAGTGTGGCGGTATGCTGCTGAGCCACCATTCTGGTGTGGTGGCTAGGGTGGCAGGCTGTAGTGAGGGAGGTCCAGTGTTCACGGCTGTGTAGGGCTTCTATTTTTTTGACTGTGTGCGGCACTTAATGTTTTTTGTTCTGTGCGAAGTTTTCCCTTCCCCAACATGCACCACCCTGGAGTTGAGAATCATAATTCAGGGGGGTGCAGGGGTGAAGCCTCTGTGTGGAGGGGGTTGTGGGGGGGGCACAGCCCCCCGCATACATACACTGATATTCAGTTGCTGTTGTCGGGTTCGCTAGGGAGTGTACATTGCTGTTTTGATTTTCAGCAATGTACACTGGCTGTGGATCACTGTTATGACATGGAACCAAATTTCCTAGCTGCAACTACCAACAGTGTTCAGGAAGTTATTTTCAAAAAGTAATAGTATAATGAGTTCCATATAAAGGATGTGCAAGCCCTGGATATTAATGCTCGAATACCACAAATAATGGGGTATTTTTCACTCAGGACTGAATAATGAATATTGCTCAGGGGTAGAAATCAGAAAAGTAACCTTGTGTGGTAAGCAGAATACCAACCACCACCACCAAATATGGTATTCCGTCTCAATGTCTGGTATTCTGTTTATCCAGAAGAGCTGTGGTATAGATTAAATTGCAGTGAGGCATTATGAAGAAGTGGTATTCCAATCAGAATACCAGTATGATGAAAGTGGTATTCCACCTCATAAACTGGTGTAACTGGCATACAAAACAGGATGGAATATAGAAACATAGAAACATAGAATTTGACGGAAGATAAGGACCGCTTGGCCCACCCAGTCTGCCCATTTCCCTGCCTACTGGATAAGCTGCAGATCCTAGTTAACCAGCAGTCTACTTCTTCCTACCCCCACCCCCTAGAATTGCCTTATGACTGTCCCATGCATGCTTGAATTCCACCACTGTTTTTGACTCCACGACCTCCTCCGGAAGGCCGCTCCATGCATCCACAACCCTCTGTGAAAAATACTTAAATTACCTCTGAGTCGCCCCTCTATCTTCAAATTGTGCCTCCTTGTTCTTGCACACCTCTTTTTTGAAAGATGCTACCCTCTTGACTTTGTTGATTCCCTTGAGGTACCTGAAAGTTTCTATCATGTCCCCCTCTCCTCCTTTCCTCGAGGCTATACATATTAAGCTCCTTAAGTCTCTTCATATGTCTTCCGTGCAGACCCTGCACCATTTTAGTTGCCTCCTCTGGACAGCTTCCATCCTGTCTATGTCTTTGTGAAGACTGGTCTCCAGAACTGCACGCAGTACTCCAGATGGGGTCTCACCAGCTGTCTGTACAGAGGGATAATAACTTCCTGTTTTCTACTGGTGATGCCTCTCCCTATGCATCCCAGTATCCCCCCAGCCCTCCTTGCTGCCCTCTCACATTGCTTTTGCCCACCTTTAGGTCATCTGATATGACTACCCCCAGGTCCCTTTCCAATTTTGTTGTTGTTAGTATCTCACCCCCCATTGTGTACTCTTCCCCTGGGTTTTTGTTTCCCAGGTGCATTACCTGCACTTCTAGCATTGAATCTAAGCTGCCATACATTTGACCATTCCTCTAACCTTGCCAAGTCCCTTCTCATCCTTTCCACCCCACCTTGTGCATCAACTCTGTTGCAGATCTTTGTGTCATCTGCAAAGAGACATATTTTTCCTTCCAGTCCCTCTGCAATGTCGCTTATAAAGACATTGAAGAGGACCGGTCCTAATACTGAACCCTGCGGTACCCCACTAGTAACCCCCCTTTCTTCAGAGTGGACTCCATTTACTATTACTCTCTGTGTCCTATTCTCCAGCCACCCTTCACCCAGGCTGTCATCTTGGGACCCACTCCCAGGCTAGCTAACTTGTATATTAATCTTGTGTGGGACTGTGTCAAATGCCTTGCTAAAGTTCACGAGGCCATGTCCACAGCCCCTCCTGATCTACTACTTTGGTCACCCAGACAAAGAAATCTATCAGATTTGTCTGGCATGACCTTCCTGCTGTGAATCCATGCTGCCTTGGGTCCTGTGCCCTCTGACCTCTAGATACTGGACAATTCTTTCCTTCAGAAGTGATTCCATCATTTTCCCTACCACTGAGGTTAAACTAACAGGTCTGTAGTTTCCTACTTCTGCCTTGCTCCCACTTTTGTGAAGGGGAATCACATCTGCCTACCTCCAGTCCTCGGGTACCACCCCATCCTCCCATGATTTGTTAAACAGGGTAGTCAGTGATGTCACTAATTCTTCCCTTAGTTCTTTTAGAATTCTGGGATGAATCCCATCAGGCCCCATTGCTTTGTCCACCTTCAGTTTTAAGAGTTCTTTCAGAACCCTTTCTTCTGTAAATGGGCTGGTATCAACTTCTGTATCCAGAGTGTTTCTACTGTTTGTTTTAGGTACCTTCCCTCTTCCTTTGTAAATACTGAGCAAAAATATTTGTTTAGTATCTCTGCCTTTTCACAGTCACCCTGTGCCCACCCTCCCTCCCTTATTAAGCCTCACTATCCTCCCTTGGTCTTCCTTCGCTCCCTGATGTACCTATAAAAGGTTTTATCCCCCTTCTTAACTGAGTTGGCTTTCTTTTCCTCAGTTTGGGCCTTTGCTGTTCAGACTGCCATCCCAGCTTCCTTTTGCTTTAACTGATACAATTCTCTGTCCTGCTCCTTCTGTGATTCCTTGTACTTCCTGAAAGCTTTCTTTTTCTCTTGAACATTCACTGCCACTTCCTTTGAGAACCATAGTGGTTTCTTACATCATTTCGTTTTGTTTATTTGCTTCACACAAAGGCTTGTTACCTCTGTGATGGCAGTTTTTATTATTCCCCATTGTTCTTCTACCCCTCCTTCCTGCCCATTTGCTAGTGCATTCCTTAGGCACTTACCCATTTTGGCAAAGTCTGCCCTCCTAAAGTCCAGTACCTTTGCCTTTATATGGCTGGACTCTATTGCTGTGTTTATTGTGAACCATACTGTTCGATGGTCGCTAGTTCCCAGATGGCTACCACTTCTACATCTGTGATCCTCTCTTCATCTCCATTTGAGAGAACCAGGTCTAAGATTGCTCCCTCTCAAGTGGGCTCCAATACTAGTTGTCTAAGGCATGTCCCCTGTAGGGCATCTAGAATAACCCCACTCTTCGAAGTGGCTGCTGCAACTGCACTCCAGTTAACATCTGGCATATTCAGATCACCCATCAGTAATATCTCCCCTTTTTCTGCCATACTAAGTATACTTTCTATAATTTCCTTGTCCATTTCCTCCCCCTGAGAAGGAGGTCTGTATACAACCCCTGTGCGGATTGTGGTGCCATTGCCGGTCTCCAAATTTACCCACAGTGCTTCTTCTCCTCCCTGTTTTCCCTTTTGTTCTGTTGCTTTGATTCCTTCCCTTATGTAAAGAGCTACTCCTCCTCTTTTACCCTCTCTGTCCCTCCTGTAGATAGTGTATCCTGGTATGTTTACATCCCAGTCATGGTTTTGTGAACCATGTTTCTGTGACTGCCACAATATCCAGATGTTCCTCCTCCATCAAGGCCACTAATTCAGGAAGCTTGTTACTCAGACTACGGGCATTGATACTCATTGCTTTCCATTTTTTGATGGCTTTACCTTCTGTTGCAGCATCCCCCACTGACCTTTCTACCTCGGTCTTTTTCTCATTTAGTACCCTGTTTTGTAGGGAGAGGCTGGGATTTTCCTGCTGCTTATCAGTGCCTCCCTCCTTGACTAGTTTAAGTTTAATATCATTAATTTCTAGCCTTGTAGTTCACTATTTGTAATACCGTACATTCCTACTTGGGAATCTTAAAGCTATTTTTAAAAACCCTCAATCCCTCATAGATAGCCAAGGCTGATCCCTAGGCAACCTTCACCCTACATCTGCCTTCCCATTCTCCAAAAGACAGTTTTTAAATGCCAGTTCCTGGAACCATGCCAGAAGGAGACAGGTCTTTTCAAACACTTCCCCCCTTAGCCTAAGTCTCAACCCGCCAGTCCCAAAAATATGCTTGACTGTTAAGTGCCCCCTACCTTGACCCCTGCTCCATGCTTTGGGTTGCCACTCACCTGCAGTGTACCCACTTCAGTTTAATGCTGAACTGTGCTATGTCTCTGTTAGTGAGCTGGGCATGTAACTGAGAGGGAGGGAGACTAATTAGTCTTGTGAGAGCCATAAATAATGTTCCTGGGAACACACTCCGCTCACTTATACAATCATATGACTGTATTAGACTGTAGTTACTTGGAACCCGGGGTGGGGGGTGACAGAGTTTGCTAGAATTTGGACTTCTATTGGTTCCCCCAAATCATGGATCAGGGTTTGGGAGAGCCCACTGTAATGCAAGTGAATTTTGAGGATGGGGAGGAGGTTGTGCTGAGAGTTGAAAATATCCATCGCCTCATGGCACAGGACTAAGAGCTGGCTTTTTGCTTTAAAAAACATGTACTGAAGAACGACAACATGGGTGAGGTGGGATGGGAAATTCCTCTGGTTGGTAGGGCCAAGGGATATACCCTGGCTTCCTGGGGAGAGGTAAAGTTTATTTATTTATTTTTTAATTTTTTCATTTTGATCGAAAAGGGCCATTCGTTTACTCAGCTCTGCAGTTGAGAAGGCAACTTAGGTTCTGGAACAAACTCAGAAAGCCATGTTGGGAGGCGGTCCAGGTGGAGGCAGCTGCCTCAGCCAGGAAGTGTTGGTGTCACAGCTCCTGCACCACATTGACAGCTGTGAACAGGTCAGGGAGCTTGCTTCCTTGCAAGTACAATCTGTGTATGCCTGAGGCCAACATAGGCTGTGCCCATGACAAGGGGAGGTGAAAGAACTTGAAGTGAAAATGGGAGCATAAAACCACAATGCCACCATGCTAGGGGCTGGTAGTGGTGGTGCCCTTGGGCCCACTCTCATGGACCCTCACTGGTGTGTGCAGTGAAGGAAGTGGAGTTTGGTGCTGAGGTTGCCAAAACAGGGGCATACCTCTAGGTCTGAGAACTGGGCAAGTACTGGCATCAGTAGAGAAAATGCTCCAGAGAAAAAATGTTCCAAATAGTGAGTAGTCAAATATTGGCTTGACAAATACACACACTTCTATTACTTATGTAGCTATATTTTTAATAAACAGCTCTTTGTTCTTCAGACCAATCAGACAACCCCCCGGTCGAATAAAATTATAAAAACATGCTTCCACATGATCTACTTCACAGATTAATTCTATCAATGTTTCTCTCCAATACTCTACGATAATAATTTAGGCTGGAAAGCAATTAATAACAAATTCTCAAACCACTGCCACCATATCACTGCTGCTGTGCCTTCTGCTTGTGGTACTTGGCGCTATTTATTTTCCACATAGGCACAGACATTCTCCATTAAAACGGAATGTCCCTCTACAAGTCCCAACACAGGTAGTGTGGAGCTGCCCATGCTTCATTTTTTAAAGAATCTGGTGAATCCTACCATTTCACTCTGATCCCTAATGTCAAAACATAGCCACCAGGCAGCATCCTACAATGTCCCACGGCTAATGTCATGGCAGAGGTGCAGCCATGGGGCATTCAATGTAATTTAGGTGGACTTACAGCTACTGTAGTCAGACCAATTTTAGGCTGGGCAAAGGACTGGCAAACTAGAATGTGTTCTAATTCGAATATCGTCGAATCTCCGTGACTGCTGTGCACAGAGCCAGCCTTAGACTTTGCAGGGCCCAGGGCAGAGGTAAAACACGGCACCCCATAACCAGCAATCGGGCTGGGGATTTGGATGCTCCCCAAATCAGACATGCAGACCTCTCAATTCAAGTCCCCCCCCAACCACACCAGCAGGACCTTCATCTCCTGCCACCTCCAAGACAGACCAGGAGGCACATCGCCTCAAATCCCCAAAAGCACACCAACAGGCCGGATCCCCAAGGCAGATCAAGCTCTTGAATAAAAGGGCCTTGTGGGCTGGGGATCTGGATGCTACGCAAGTCAGACATGCAGTCCTGTCAATCCAGTCCTCCCTCTCCCAACCACACCATCAGTTTCTTCTCTGCAAAGCTCCTTGCAGAGGCTCATGGCCCCCCATTTATCACAAAAAGGAAAACTGCATTTAAAGCCATCCTCTTAACCTTCACTCAGACCACACCACATACGGAAGATCATTTTTAAACTCTCACCCCCAAACAAGCAGCATTTCAATTCAATCCTCCTCCCAGTTGCCCCAAATAAATAGTATGACAGCCCCCCAGCCACACCAGCAGGCCCTTCACTGCAAAGCTCCCCCCGGAGGCCCATGGCTCCAATCTGCCTTTGGCCCCATTACTCACACACAAAAAAGCAAAGCAGAAGCTGCATTTAAAGCTATCTTCCCAACCTTCCCCCAGACCTCACCGCACACAGAAGATAATTTTTAAACTCCCACTCCCAAAGAAGCAGCAGCATTTCAATTCAAACCCCTGCACGGCTCCTCCAGACAAATAGTATGAAAGTATTCATCCTTACCAGTGCTAGGAGAGGTCAGCTGGTTGGAAGAAGTGATCTAGCAGTCTGAGTCAGTATGGAGATGTGGCTGGTGTGATTTTAGTCCATGGCAGTCCAGATTGCAAGTCTGCAGGCAGTCCAGGATGGGTGGCAATCCAGTTGCAAGGCAAGTTGAAGAGCTCCAGTGGGTTCAGCAGGTGCAGTGGAGCAGGTTCAGCAGGTCTAGTTTGGCTTTCAACACCTCTGTTCCAGTGATCAAACTCAGAATTTGGCCACAGAAAAGGGGACAAAAATCCACTCATTCTCCATTTTCCTTTAAACGTCCTTACTTCTTGATGATGGGAGCCTTGCTGACTCCAAGCTGATTGGGAGAGCAAGCTGCTCTTCACTGATTGGTTGCTAAATCCTGCCCACCCATTCACTGAAAACATTCCATCTCCTCCTCCTCTCATTGGGGAAGCCATCCCTCCTCCCAATTGGCTCCTTGCTGAGCTCTTGCTGCTGATTGATTGGCCAACTCTGTATCCTATTGAATAGCTAAGAGATGGTCCAACTCCCAAGCTCTGGAAATGTATGCTCCGGTCCTGGGAAGAGGTAGTCAGTAGCACATGTCATCTGTGGGGCGAGGGGGTCCCAGACAGAGCCGGGTGCTGCTGTGCCAATATGAATATTGCAAACAATAGGGTTTACAATCTGTGGCTCCACGATGTAGTCGGTGGCTCAGTCAACAAATGATGAGTGGTGTGCGCTCAGCAATACATAGGGGAGGTGTGGTATGAGAGGGCAGGATGGAGCAAGAACAAACTGGAGCAAATTGAGAATGTCAAGAGGGTAAACCAAGAACAGAACAGGCACTGTTGCTGCCTGCTGTATGCTCTATCCGTGTAGCCTGTTTATTGGTGCAAGCTACAAAACCACAGTATGCAGGCTTAGTAGTCATAAAAGTGAAAGTCAAGATGAATGCAGGGCCCCCCACAAGCGTTGGGGCCCAGGGCAGCTGCCCCTACTGCCCCCTCCCCCAACACCCACCCTGGCTGTGCAGCCATGACACCGAGCTGTGGTATATTGTGGGATGCCACGTCATTGCATGTTAACAGCATGAAGTGGGGTGGGATGGTGCAGGCTACCAGATTGTTTAAAAAACAGAGTAAAACATTTTTTTTGAGCACTGAGTGCTAATTGGAGGAACCACACACAATATGTGTGGAATTTGTGGACAGTAACTGTGTACAACACAATTCCCCTCCTCCTCTTCAGGCAGGCAGTGTTAGGTTTTTTCCTTTCTCTAATCCCCACACATCACCAGACTACACAGCAGGCAAGTCCCATATTTATCTTAATCTGTTCAGGGGCTCAGATGGCATATGATCTTGATGTGCAGGTGCTGGATCATGTGGACACAATCCCATACCCCTTTAGTTCCCCCCCCCTACTCATTCAGAGCATCTCTTTTGGATGTTTAAATTATTTATTAAGAAGTTAGTGCAGCAACACATGCCACATAGGAAGCATTGTATGGTACATGCTATGCATTGGCTCAGCCTGATGAGTGTGTCATACACTGATTTAAGAAAGAATGACAGCCCAAAGCCAAGTGATTCACAGAAAGCTTTACCAACAGCCTTGAGACCCCTTCCCCTGCAGAGGAACTCTGTGGTCATAGTTTGTTTGTTTATTCTTACATTTCAACAGGATAAGGTTATTAGGCAAGACTGTTTACAATACCGTTCTGCACAGAAAGTGAAAACATAAAACATATGTTGCAATAAATATGCAAACATTAAATACAAATACTTACAATATTCAACAAGTTAAAGAATCAATTGTAACAAATACCGTATGTACAACATTTAAAGATTCATTAATAAGAGGTATATCTAAACAAATACAAATCTAACATAGCAGATTTAAAAGTTTGATATGAGAGCATATTGCATACACTAGGAGGAAGCGAGTTCCATCTAACAAAAGTCATGTAATCAAATTGCATTTTCCCGTATTTGGTTTCTATAGTAGGAGCACAGTCATCATCCCCTGACATCAGGTTAGGTGTACAGCCTAGCAAGCTGATGTAACATTATCTTACAGTATCATTCTGCCAGACCAGTGGTGCTGCACTCTTCACTTCTCATTTTGACTGCAGCCATTTTCCAAGACTGCTCTGTCCCAGGTGAGTTCATTGACTGTCCTCAGGGTTTATGGCAACAGGTGCAGGTCTGGATGAACGCGCATGGTCAGTTGCAGGGTGATGGCTGCAGGCCCTCAGCTTTTGTCCTTTAGAATGGCGACTGGCGCCAATGTGCCTGCATCAACGCTGTGCACTCTGAAACCTCATCACTCAGCTTGCATCTCACATGAGGATGTGTGGAGGATTGGGGGGAGTCTGGGGATGAGTGACAACATAGTGCAATGCAGTGGCTGGCATCCAACCCGAACACCAGCAGGTGGTGCTTTGATTGGCCAGGGGAGAGCACGGTTGAAGATTTACTGCACAGGGTATTTTTTTCCAAATGGGAGAGGGTCAGCAGCAGATTGGAGGAGAAATATGGGTCTGGATTTGGGAATGCGCTATCAGATGAATGGGAGGAGTTGAGATTTACTTATGCTGGGAGGGGAAGATTTAATTACAGGGATTTGACTGGTGGGTAAAATCCACAGATAGGAATGAGTGCTGAGAATATCTTTTGTGAGTGCATTTTTGCCATAAGATGTGCATGCCTGAGGGGTTGCATGTAGTCCATACCTAACATGGGTATCTGTCAATGTCTGAGGGTGTGTCTGTGTCAGGATGTGAGTATCTGAAGGTTGTTGCATACATGTCTGTTGCTTTATGCAATGCTTGGGTTGAGAGGACAGTAAACCATAGTAAAACAATTCAGAATTGCACCTGAGAGATCATTGGTGAAGGGCACACAGCTTCAGACACACACACACAGGAAGGCCTGCACCCTGCTCCAGAATACAAAAGCACTAAGCAGCACTACAGGGTTAAAGTGCATAATGTATTTAGAGCAAAATATCAGTTACAATACTCAACAAATTCTGCGTCTCATTTCTCCCCAAGGTGCTTTATCAAGTGTGGTGAGCCCCATACCCATAATTCTTTTATACTCTAACGTTTAAAGAGGTAAATCTCTTAGAAGAGTAATGTACCAGTGTGCTTACAATTATTGGCATCCACCATGTCTGTCAAATTTTGACCAGTTATAACAATAACTAATATGTAAAAAAGTGTAGACAATACAGTTATAACCAACTAAAAATACAAAAGTTAAAACAAAGTACAAAATAGGGGCTATACAATGGGCTGACACAAAATATGCAATTTATCTTCAAGTGTGAAGGGGCAGGACCATAAGTGACGAGTGGCAGAGCCACGAATGAGTTATGAAAGTCCTGCCCACTCACAAGTGATGAGAAATTGCCTATTTTGAGTCAAGCTATTGTATATTTAATATATATGACAGTAGTTTACAAGTTATAGCTTTAAAATCTGCAGTTTAACTGTTACTAAGTTGGTCTTGTTCAAATGCTATGACAAAGCTCCCTGAGTGGCTGCACCCAACCTACTACCAACCACCACCTGTTTCGTCTTCAATCATCGCCCCCACCTTTCTGAACCCTCCTTGCATGTAAACTCACACCATTGTTTTGCCCATCAAGTACTAAATATCTGTACCTACCTCTCTCTACTGAACCTGATACCTAAAATTTCTATACAAGACAGCTTGATTTTTCTAATTTGTTGTATACCATATTGTTGAAACATACTTTGTTGTAAACCACATTGTTGTACCAAACTAGTTGTACTGTATTTGTCCTTTTTGTGATGACGTACCTTTGTAAATGAGCCCATGGCTCAAAGATTTGTAAACTGATGTACAAATAAAATAAAATAAATAAATAAAAATGTTGCGGCTTTTTTTTTATTTTAACTTCTTGCTTCAGTGCTATAGTAGGCATTGTGATGTCATTGGTATTGTAGAAGCTGCTCCGATTGGTTCAGTATTCAGTAACATAAAAAATATCCATTGTGATAACGGTAATATTTTTTGATATCTTGCTATTACTGATGTCATTAAGATATCTTTTTATCTTGTCATTTTCACCCCCACTCCTGTTGTATATGAAGCTACATGGCACTAAATGTCAAATCACCCTCTCTGTTTGCAAGAATAGCTAGACCAGTGTGAAGCTGCAAGATGATTAGGGCATTCATGTGAGAATGAGTGCTTCCAAAGTATTTTGTTCAACATGCTACACAATGGTGTTTCTGAAAGTACCTGCGGAAAGCAAGTGGTGGAATGGGACAGCATGCCATTTGCCTGAGTCTGCAGAAAACTAAAACTTGCACTAAGTGTCTGTAGTGCTGCTGCAGTGTATTATAGTGTACTTCTAAAAATATCAAAGCATATACGGTGGCAAATGAGTGTACCAGAAAAATGATTACATGTTTGACTTGCTGCTGGAGTATGGTTCTTGAAATAACTAAGGTTATACAGTGTTAAAGGAGTGATCCAGATGGCCAGTGCAGTGGTTTTACAATGCAATCAACAAAATGCAGTGACATTTCAGTCTACACTTTATCACAGAAAGGTGACTGTCGATTGCAGCTGCCACTCCACTGGGCAGCAACATTTTGACATCTTCATTTTACAAATCAGTGCAGAGCAGACTGAAGTCATGTTTACATGGTCCCATTTGCATTGGAGTAACCCATATGCTTGGGTTGCTCCAGTGCTAATGTAATGTGTAGACACGTACCTGACTGGTGTAACCTGCTTGCTAAGCCACTTCCAGATTCTCTTGCAAGCTGGGGATGCCAAGAGGAGTGAGCAGCTTACAGTGGCTTAAGTGGCAGTGTCGATTGCTTGCACTGCAGCAACCAGCAGATGTCTGGCTCCACAACAATGCATGGCCCCTCAACTGCACAGATTGCAGCGGTGCAGAGGGGTCATGTAGATAGATGAACCACAGGTGGCAAGTGGTCCAGACCGTGCTGCTGCAGTTTTGTATTTGCAGTGCTACTGCCGTGTAAACATGGCTTTAGTTACACCAGATTGTTACTCCCTCTCACAGAGGCACTCTGAGCAGCTCAAGATGATGATGAGTGGGAAACCTAACATGGAGACGGCAGCGATAGAGGCCATATTTACTTGCCTACTACAATAAATGAGCAAGGTGAAAGCTGCCTGACTACGGATGTCCCAGGCTCTGCCAAACTTGACTCAAGGGTCCAATAGACTGAATGCATAACTGAATCTCAAAAGCAGCTATAAAAGAACTATAAGCCGTGCCACAAGAACAGAACTGAGTCATCCACCAGTTACATGACAAAGTGAATGACACGGGAAACCACTGTTGCAGGAAGAACCTGTGGTTTGTTGGCTTTCCGCAGGGAGCAAAGCTAAAAGATGAGGTGGCCTTTCTTCAGCTTTTCCTCTCGATGGTCCATCAGTTGAAAGGGGACCACCACTTTAACATTGAAAGAACACATCACTCCCTTGCACCTCTGCCACAAAAGGAGGAATGGCTCAGACCCATCCTGAACAGATTTCTAAACTTCACTACCAAAGATGCTATCATCAGGTGGTCCAAGGAGCTTGGAAAACTTTTCTGGCAAGAACATGAGATTCACACTTTCCAAGATTTTTCTAAAGACTTATTGTTGAGCAGGAGGGAGTACACAGAGGCTAGGCACATAATGCATCAGCTGGGTCTTCAATTCTCCCTGCGCTACCCAGCCATAATGTAAGTTTTATACAGTGGAGTCCCACTGCACTTCACCATCCCAGATGCCCTCACGGAATTCTTATACAAGTACTGGCAAAAGGAAATGAGGGCTCCTCAACATGGAGTACAGGCAAAGCCTTGGATCACCCCAGAGGATATGGACACCAGCACCCCCCTGCACTAGAAGAATATAACAACCGCTATGGGGACCAAAACTCCTGGTACCTATCTCCTCAGAGTCACAAATGTCAGCTGCATAGATACTGTGGAAAAAAGGATTCACCAATTCAACCCCTCATGTCCAGTAGCCACAGGAGGGAGAAAAAATCTGAGTGATCATCAGGCACCCAGGAGCCATTCTGGCCAAAAACAGATATGGGCCAATAAGATCAAAGCCTCCAGCTGCACCGACTACCCAAAATCATGAGGTCTATATGCAAGCAAGCAAGTGCTACCCCACCACCTTTAGAGCCCTTGACTGCTGTGGAAGAGTTTGCACAGAAGTCCAGGGCATCTGTGGTGGGAGCAGTGCTCCCTTCCCAACTGCAGCACAGACTCCTGCTACTGGTGAAGGCCTGCAACAATTGGTGGCTGTTTCAAATCCCCTGCAATAATTGCCACCCCTCTAGGAAGCAAACTGGGGTGGGGATTAATCTGTGAGTACTGTTTGTGAAGGTTATTTGTTTTTTGGCCTCAAGTAGAAGACACAGCGGGAGGAAGCAGGAAGCACACCACTCAGTCTCATGGGGCTCATGGTCTGTTGCAAGGGGCCTAGGGTCAGACCATCTGTGACTGCAACACTCCTTAGTTTCACTCCCCACCCCCAAAGCTCTTCCTTGTGGTCCACTGATTTTCTACTGCTGTGGCTTGCATTTGAGCACTCCCTACTTTCTAACTGGCAGTACACAAACAAAGAGGGAGTTCCACATTGCCACAAATGTTCCTGTGTTCCCAGGCCCAATACACACTTTAATGTTGCCATTCTCAATATTAGCATCTCTCCCCTCCTTTAAGTGATGCTGTGACTGAATCCTGTGAAGACATTGCCACGCATAGGCTGCATGCGTAAATTGATAAGCCTTAGATATTCTATCTTTTGGCCCTTCTGAAAAATGTACTGTGTGACTAATGTACTATAGAGGCATAGAAACATAGAATCTGATGGCAGATAAGGACCACTTGGCCCACCTAGTCTGCCCATTTCCCTACCTAACGGATAAGCTGCAGATCCTAGTTAACCAACAGCCTACTTCCTCCTATCCCCATTAGAATTCCCCTATGTCTGTCTCATGCACTCTTGAATTCCCCCACTGTTTTTGACTCTATGATCTCCTCAGGAAGGCCGTTCCATGCATCTACAACCCTCTTTGTGAAGAAATACTTCCTCACGCTACTCTGAGCCGTCCCCCTCTTTCTTCAGATTGTGTCCCTTGTTCTTGCATCGCCTCTTTTCTGAAAGATGCTACCCTTGGAGTTTGTTGATTCCTTAAGGTATTTGAAAGTTTCTATCATGTCCCCCCTCCTTCCTTTCCTTGAGGCTATACATCTTAAGCTCCTTTAGTCTTTATTCACATGTCTTCTGGTGCAGACCCTGCACCAGTTTGGTTGCCCTCCTCTGGACAGCCTCCACCCTGTCTATGTCTTTGCGGAGATGGGGTCTCCAGAACTGTACACAGTACTCCAGATGTGGTCTTACCAACTGTCTGTACAGAGGGCCAACAACTTTCTGTTTTATACTGATGATGCCTCTCCCTATGCATACCAGTATCCCCCCAGCCCTCCTTACTGCCTTCTCATATTGCTGGCCCACCTTTAGTTCGTCTGATATGACTACCCCAGGTCCCTTTCCATTTTTGTTGTTGTGAGTATCTCACCCCGCCCATTGTGTACTCTTCCCCTGTGTTTTTGTTTCCCAGGTGTATGACTTTCACTTCTTTGTGTTGAATCTAAGCTGCCATACATTTGACTATTCCTCCAACCTTGCCAAGTCCCTTTGCATCCTTTCCACCCCATCTTGCATATCAACCCTGTTGCAGATCTTTGTGTCATCTGCAAAGAGACATACTTTTCCTTCCAGTCCCTCTGCAATGTCACTTATAAAGACATTAAAAAAGGATTATTTGGCTACATAGGGAATCTACTTTTCAGAGATCTGTTCATCACACTGTGCATTGCCCCAGCACTGTCAATCTACATTTGCATATGAGGGGAGGACCTTTAGGGAACATGCGGGATGGGCACTGGTTTGTCAGATAGAGCCCAGAGCATGTTCTTTGGGACCCTGGGTCAGACCCCTTGAGACTGCTCAAATCCCCATGGCCAGGCTCAATACCACCATGTATGAATTTAAGAGCTCTACAAACAATTCATGGGCTGTAAAGGTAAGATTACTCCACAGGTTGGTCTGCACATCCACTAAGGCTTTACCATAATGCAGGAGCTCTTGAAATGGCAAGTCAAGACCATAACTATCCATCTAGCAATCCCTGTGATCACTTCTTGAGACTTACTTGCAGTGTAATACATTCCATCTTACTATTAGAGGGTCTCTTTCTCTTAATATGTAGTTGTTGGATTCATGTTACTGTTACTTGTTGCTGAATGTGTACAACCATGAAAGTATCTAACTAGCAGTATAAGCTGAGAGCATTGCTCCTCACTATCCTTGTACACTGATCATTTATTTATTTATTTAGTTTTTGTTGACCAGGTAGGGTGCACTAGCCATAGCAATGACTATTTTCAGGCACAACCTGGGATTTTACAGAGACAAAACATTTGATTAACAGAGGCAGAAACAATACTGTACGGTAACAGCATAGACAGTAATAATACAACGTGGGCCAAAAACAAAGAGTACACATTGAAAACAATAATGTATAACATAGAATGAAATAAAAGACGAAGAACAATAAATAAAAATCAATTTTCAGTAGCTCAGGAAGAGAAACTGGGGTCAGATATTAGGAGAACAGATAAATATAATTGTGTTAAAGGGATTTAAGTAAAGTCGAGAAATGATGTGTGGGGATGCAATAAAGGGGGAAGGAGGATAGGACAGGAGAGAGAGAAAAAGGCAAAAAGGGAATGGGACATGGTATACTGGGTTAGGAACAAGGAGGCGACTGAAGGAAGTACAGTGCGTGTCTGTTGAGGTGAGAGAGTGCTTACCTGTTGAGGTGAGTGGGTGCATATATCAGAAGAGAGCTGGGGGGGGTTGCAGCAGGAGCATGAGCAGGAAACAGCAAGATGACATGAAGCAATTTCTTGAAAGAGGCATGGGATGGTGCTAGCCTTATTGCTAATGGGAGGGAGTTCCAGTAATAGGGGGTATGACAGGAGAAGGCGCTAGCACCTTTGTGGAGTGGTGTCGAGGAATGATAACAGGGGCATTAGCAGTTGAGCAAAGACAGTATATGAATGGCTGAATGAGAAAGAGTTCCGCTAAGGGTTTCAGAGTTTGGTTACAGATTATGTTATCTATGACCACGCCATATGCAAAGTCTCTTAAGGAATTTGGAGAAAGCCATCCAAGATCAGCGTATAGGAGGCAGTGGTGCTTCATCTGATGTAAAGAGGACACATATCTACAGATATTGTTGTAAGTAACATCCCACTTATGAAGATTGATTTTACCCACTGAGGCAAACACTACAACCCCATAGGTAAGAGACAGAAGGAGTATGCCGTGAGCGATGGCAAGCCTAGCAGAAGGTGTAAGCATATAGCTAGAATGGTAGGCCATACCCATTTTTATGTTAGCCAGCTTGTAGGATTGTTGGATGAGGAGATCAAAGGAAAGAGTTGGGTCAAGTTTAAGACCAAGGTATTTGAAAGAAGTTACCACTTCCACTGGGGACCCTTTTAAGGTAGTGACACAGAAAGTGGGATGAGAGAGTTTGAGTTTGGCATTAGAGCCAAATAGCATGGCTTGAGTCTTAGGTACATTCAAGACAAGTTTATGGCTGAAAAGTCACTGCTGAATATGTTGAAAGTCAGTGGAAAGTCATTGGTTGATATCCATAATGCTTTTTGCACTAGCATAAAGGACAATATCATCAGCGTATAGCAAAGAGGCAGTCTGGATAGAGTAGGAGGTAATATTGTTTATATAAATGGAACAGAGTGGAGGACCAAGAACAGAACTTTGTGGAACACCAATATTGATGGCAGCAAAGTTAGAAAAGGTGGAGTTGAATTTAATCTTCAAAAGTTTTTCAGAACATTAAGGTTAAAAAACCTCTTTGAGGGAGAATCTATAGGTGATACAGAACAAAATCAAATTAAAAGGGCATTAAACATAAAATCTAGTTTCTCCCCTCCACTAGGTAGAAATCATGGTATAGAAACCTTTGTCATTTAGTGGAACAAGATATTATGAGTCTATACAAAAATAAGAACCAATTATGGCCAAATCATCAAAACTTGACAAGATTACAGAGAAAGGCATTGACAGATTTAAGTGAGGATACTGAAATTGTAATAAAGCAGGTGGACAAAGGAGGAGGGATAGTTATCCAAGACAAAGGAGATTATAAAGAAATGTGCATGAACTTATTAGAAAACAGCATTAATTATTCATTATTACCGCAGAATCCTACTGTAATATTACAGGGTAAACGAAGAGAAATGTTAAGTGACTTTGTGGACATGAATTGGTTGCAGGAGTGGGAACTGAGAATGTTAACGATGGAATTTCTAAAAGTACCAACATTTTATAGCATTCCAAAAATTCATAAAAAATATGAGAAATCCACCTGGAAGTCCTATTGTCTCAGGGATAGATTCATTATTTGATCCAATATCTAAGTATATTAATTATTATGTTCAACCACTAATAGAACAAAGTAATTCCTATATACAGGATTCATCTGATATTATGAGACAATTGGAGAATACAGCAGAAAGAGTAAATTTAAAAGAAACAATTCTAGTGACATGGGATGTGATGGATTTATATACTTCCATACCACATAGAGAGGGAGTTGAATGTCTGGGAAAAATTCTAAATACACGGCCAAATAAAATGACACCAAAAACAGAAATGCTACAAGAACTAGCATTATACATTCTAGAACATAATTATTTTGAGTTTTATGGTCTTTTCTATCAGCAAGATAGAGGTACGGCCATGGGTAGCACCATGGCCCCATCATATGCAAATGCTTACTTGATAAATTTCGAAACTGAAAGAGTATTTAATGAAAAATACAATTCCTTTTTAAAAAAAGATGATCACGTGGAAACGTTTTATTGATGATGTAGTCTGCATATGGACAGGAACAGAACAAGAATTACAACAATTTCATTTAGACTTGAATGGATGGGACAGTAATTTAAAATTTACAATGAACTATGGAGTTAATAGTATTCCTTTTCTGGACTTACTTATAAAAAAGAAAGAAGACAAACTAAGTACATCAATATTCAGGAAAGAGACAGATAGAAATACCTTACTACATAGCACCAGTTATCATGAGCCAAAACTTAAAAAAAGTATACCTTACGCGCAATTAGTAAGGGTAAAAAGGAATTGTGGAGAAACAGATAGCTACAACCAAAAAAAAGAGGAAATGATGGGAAGATTTATAAATAGGGGTTACAAACACACAATTTTAAAACAAGCAGAAAAGAAAATCGAAAATAAGACAAGACAAGAATTATTACAGAAAAAGGAAAGTGAAAAAGGTATAGAAAGAACTGTGTTAGCCATAAAATACAATCATAGAATGACAGATATAAGAAAAATAATAAACAAACATTGGCATATTGTAGCGTCAGATAACCCACAAAATATGGCATTACAACAAAGACCTATTATAGTAGCTAAAAAGGTAAGTAACCTAAAAGATAAACTAGTTCATTCTCAATTTAAAAGGCAAAATACTTAAGGAAACACAGTTGTTACTGGGCCCCCAGCCAGGGATGACGAGTTGTGGAAAATGCACAGTATGCAATAATACTAGCAAAAGAATATTTTAGACATCCGCATTTCAATGCAGAATTTAAAATTAGAGAACACATAGATTGCAACACATAAGGCTTAATATGTTTTACAATGTCCATGTGACTGGTTATATGTAGGCCAAACTAAGAAGGCCTTAAAAAAGAGAATATTAGAACATAAAGGGGACATTAGAAATAAAGACCAACAATCACCAGTAGCATTACACTTTAACCAAGCAGGCCACACAGGAGCATCACTTAGGTTCTGGGGACTTGAGGTAGTGCAACCATTACCAACAGGAGGCAATTATATAAAAATGTTAGAACGAACAGAAATGAAATGGGTTTTTCAACTAAAAACATTAGATCCCAAGATAGGAATGAATATAAATAGTAACTGGCAAGTATGTATTTGAAAAACAATATACACATTGGAGTGATTCAAAAAAATAATAAAATGATGTAAGGGATTTAAAGGAGTGTAACCATTTTCCATAAGAAAAAATTATAGTATCGAATATTGGAACTTAGAAAGTAATAGAACAAAGGGGTGATTGAAAGCTCATAGCCAAAAGATACTCATATTTTATAAGATTGTAGTGAGTTACAACATTTATAAAATGAAGATGTCTAATATGATTGGAGTCAAAACAGGTAAAGTTTGAAACTCTTGGGGTCAGCACTAGACTGCATCCGGTAAGACAAGTCATATAAAAACATTTATGTCACTAAAAGGGATAGTGACTACAAAACAATACTGTATACAGCAACAGCATAATATATATTAGGAATCAAAACTGTGTAATAAAAGAACATTCAGTATTAACCACGACAGCATCACAAGCAGTCCACACATGACAAAATTTTTTAAAATGAAATATGATTTTGGATCATTATGCCTAATAACACATACGAAAATAATTTGGAAATTCATAACATAACTCATTAGTGTATAAGTATCTGTAAGGTTCCACATTAAAACACATCGTAAAAACTATTAAAAAATCATTATGGTAATGGAGAAAATGTAAATTAATTTCTGATTCAGTGTGAGGGAGCAGTCTGTAACTAATTGGCTTCAAACAACAGAGCCCACTTGGAAAAGCTGTCTTCATCACTCTATTCACGGAGTGCTGAAGTGTACAGTTGCTAAGCAACACTTGCTACTCGCGAGAAGTACAAAGAGTGATACGTCACTCTGGCGACAATTCCAAGTGGGCTCAAAAGGAAGACAATCCTTTATAACCGAACAGCGTCTTAGAAACGCCATTACTGTTAGAGGACTTGAACTTACAAAAGCTGAGCAGCAAAGAGAAAGGTACCGGCTTTTAACAATAACCTGATCTCAATAACTTTGTTTAAATGCAAAGAGAGTAAATGTAAAACTGAGTGTTTTGTTGTTTTAAACTACAGGGTCAACACGATTGAGTCCTGTGTAGTAACACTTGGTATCTGAGAGGCATGCAAGGTTTAAAGACGTAAAGAATCACTAGCCTCTGGAAACAGTGTAATTGCAAAAAAACTGCATAGCGCCTTAGAACCGATACGATTGTTAGAAGGCTTGAACCTCTAAGAGCAGAGCAGCCAAAAGAAAGGTATTAGCAATTGTGAAATTACATAAAAAATACTGTGAAACATCAAGAATTTAAAACAAAACCTCAAATGTTCATTTTGCTCTACAGAGTGAAAAACGATTGGAACCAGTCAGGCAACACTTTTGAAACAATAAAGGTGCATAAGGTAATGAATGTAAAAACTGCACTGCAAAAGAAAGGTATTTATATGTATATTATAAAGCTATGGAACCCATAACTAATTAGATTTTAGAATCTTAAAGTGAAAAATTATCTGGTCTAGTCGGGTAGTATTTGAAATAACAGGGGTTTAATGTATATAAGCTAATATTGAGAAATATGGTTTAAAATGTCATTTTATTTTATTGGACCCTTATTCAAAAAAGGAGCTTGAAACCTGAAAGGAGAAATATATTTGAGATTATGTTTATCATAGATGGAGAACTGATTTAAATATAATAAAGTAGTGGATATATAAGTATGTCAGTGATGGGGGATTCAAATTTAAATGATGGAAGTTACATTTTTGGAGCCAATATTATGGACTGTTCTTTATGTTGTACACAAGTGTTTCTGTAACTGTAATATTCATATTTATGTTTTTTCTAGAGAGAATATAACAGGAACAGTTATTATTCTAGAACATGAGGAAAAGGCAATTGAAATATTGATGGTAATGTAAGTGAAATGTGTCCTTTTATATAATAGTAACAAAAAAGATGTGATAAAAAACTAAATATAGTAAATGAAAAAGTGATTATATATACATTTTTTGTACTTTGACACAGATTCTGAATGCCCTGTGAACAAGCTCAAAGGAACGAAACGTATGGGATTTTTATCAAAATAAAAGAAAATATATGAATCAACGACTGAGTGAATATATTGGAATGTAGTCCTGAGCTCCCAGCTTTTGTTTTTTCTGGACAGAGTTGAATTTAACTTATTGGGTCCGCTCTGATAGGTAGCTTCCAAACCAAGCTGTGGCATTTGGTGAGAAACCTAGGGAACTAAGAGCAGCAAGGATGACTGGATGGTTGACCAGGTCAATAGCTTTAGTCATGTCTATGAAAATAGCACCAGTTAGGATAACAGAATCCATGGCAGAGAGGGTATCAGATGTAAATTTGAGTAATGCAGTGGTAGTGCTAGGACCATTGCTGAAACCATGCTGCACAGTGGTAAGAAGGTCATGTTTCTCAAGAAAGTCAATGGTTTGGGAGGCTATTATCTTCTCAAGGATTTTGCTGAGGACCAATAATATGGCAATCGGCCTATAGTTGGAGGGGTTTTTGCAGTCACCCTTTTTGAAGACAGGGGTAATCCTGGCAGTCTCCAGAGGTCAGGAACATAGCTGTGACACAGGGAGAGGGTAAAGATCCTAGCAAGAGGAGCAGCTATGTCAGAGGCAGCAAGCTTTAGCAACTTTGGTTCTAAATTGTCAGAAGCAGCTGCAGAGAGGTCAGAGATGTTTTTGAGCAGTCTTAGTACATCCGGGCGAGTGACAGACTTGAATTGAAATATGAACCTGGAGGCATTGGGTTGAGCATGATAGTACTGTGAAGCTGGGAGGGATGATGTATAATTTGAAAGGTCTGAAAACTGGGCATTGAAAAAGTTTGCGATAGTAGAGGGATTGTTGCCGTGGATGCCATTTAGAGACATGTCAGTTGGGGTGGGGGCCGGGTTTGCACCTAGGAAGCTCTTAATGTGGGACCTGAATTTTTTGGAGTCACCATTAGATTTAGATAAAAGACCTTTGCAGTAGTTGCTCTTAACCCTTTTGATATCCTTCTTGCATGAATTACGGAGTGTCCTATAGGAATTAAGGTCGGCAGGCAATCCTGTCTTTTTACAGAGGAGCCAACATTTGTCACGCAGTTGAAGTTTAGAGAGAAGGTCAGACTTAAGCCACCAGTTATGCTTGTTTTTTACATGACGAGTAATGAGGGGGCAGTGTTTGTCCTGGATCACCAGAAAGCAAGTCAAGAGTAGGTTTAGAGTGGTTTGAGGGTTGTCAGATTCGAAAAGAGGGGACCAGTTGATAGTAGCAATATCCTGAAAGAAGGACTGTTGGTCAAGATGCGCATAGTTACGGAATGTGATAAACTAAGGCTTTGACGGGGGGGGGCTGGATTTTCCCCAGATACAGAAAGTGGGGGAATGATCAGAGATGACATCAGCTAGAGTGCCAGAGGAGATAATGTTTTCCAGGTGGTTGGTCATAATCCAGTCCCGCAGAGTACTGGAGTTGGAATGATGAACAGTTCTAGTGGGGTCGCTAATAACCTGATGAAAGTTGAAACTTTGGATCTTGGATAGTAGCGTAGGTTGAGAGTTGCTCAGCCAGTTTATATTGAGATCACCAAGTATGAGAACCTCATTTCTCCCAGAGAGAAGAGAGGTTTGAGCAAGCAGCTCATCAAGGCTTTTTAAACCACTGGGAGTAGGGTAGTAAGCACAAGCGATATGAAGTTTTTTGGAGCCAAGGGTGAGAAGAACATGTAGTGCTTCACTATGGACAAGGGGGATGAGCAGATCACGGAGAGATTGAGGTGATCTTTAAAATAGATAGCTGCACCACCACCTCTTTTGGGGTAGGCCTATCAAATCTCAATAGGTTGTAGGAGGTGAGCAAGCAGCAAGAGTCTTGGGTGGAAGGCTTAAGCCACGTTTCAGTAAAACAGATGATATCAGGTTTGTATAAGGTGACCCAGGATTCTAATTCAGCAAAGTTGTGTAACAGGCTTTGGATGTTGTGATGTACCACAGTTAGACCCTTAGCATTTGAAAGGAGGCAATGTATATCATTGGTCATTCCTGGTTTAGAATGAACATCTCCTGAGAGCAGTAGAGCCAATAGGAGGAGATACCAGAGTTTATATTGCAAGAAAGGGTGCAACGTACACATATTCAAGGGGCAGTATTTTAGGGTATAGGTAACTATTTGTACCCAGGTCCTGTATAATATAAGTGGAGTGGGGTCACAATGGAGAGGGGACAACAGGAGAAGGTTAGAGAATAGGAAGTCATTAGGCAAGTAATGTGGTATCACCAGGGGTGCTGGGGGAACAGAGGGCAAGGATAAGAGGAGCAAAGCAAATGAGGGTACAAGAATGTACAGTGATATGGAGAGCTTCATTGCGTACAGGCCTTGGTACAGTCTTGTAAGAGGGTGAATCTTCGGAACCTCACAGGAAGGAATAGAAGTGAGAGACCAGGAATAGGAGTGGAGCTTAAGATACAGATATCTGTAAAATTAGAGTGAGAAGGGGAGAAAATTTTTTTTTTTGTCAGCCAGGGGTGTGAAGAAAGAGAGTAAGATAACAGGTAGCCAATAGGAGCTGGGAAAGACAGAGAGAGGAGGAGCAGTTGAGTATTTAAAGGAGGCCTGGGAGGGGGTGGGAGAAAATTCAGCTCACTTTTAGCAGCGCTCGAGAATATTAAAACACTTTCAAAAACAGTCCAAGTTTACAATGCAGAGTCAATACAAAAGGCACTCCAATCATAATAGGCTTAAGTGGCAGAACAGACCAATCAGGAGCCACTCGCCAAGTGCCGCACCAATCGGAGGCCTCCATGCTGACATTTCAGAGAGTGTCAGTACCTGGGGAATGAATCCAGGGCTGAGGACTGCAAGGGCAGTCAGACAGTGTCCTGGGGATCGGGCAGCAACATCTGGGGTGGCAACTGAAACCACCAGCAAGAAAAAGAAATGCCACTTCTGGCACTAGCCCCTGGGGAATGAATCCAGGGCTGAGGACTGTGAGGGCAGTCAGAAAGGGTCCTGGGGGTGGGGCGGCGGTGTCTGGAGTGGCAAGTGAAACTGCCAGCAGGAAAAAGAAACACTGCTTCTGGTGCTAGCCCCTTATCGCTTGCCACATCAGGAGCTGACCAATACTTACGGTGTATGACACATGGTGTATCCACCCACTGTAGCTAGACTGCCTTTGAACTCCATGTTTTGGTTGGCTCTGCCCCCCGAACCAGAATGGTATGCCCAGAAGCTGGTGGAATGATGGCTGGAAGCAAGTTAGCATATGGCAGTGACACCCCTCTTCACAGCCACCTATAGAGATACTGCATAGGGGCTTTAGGTCATGCATGTAATCAACCCTGTGTGAATGGTATCTATCATTGTCCCAGCTGGAAAACACTGCAGCTGCTACAGCAGCAGGGGCTCCATAAGCCTTCATTAGAATTAATGCTGCCACACGGCTTAAAGAGTAACTCTGGGTTATACCAAGAAGCTTAGAAAACACTGATTTACATCAAATATGTTTAAAATGTATTGTTTTCTAGGTTTTCTTTTTACTTTTCCTTGCTGTTGGTCTACTACATATTGTAGATAATGCAGCAATTATTTCACCAAGTCTTTAACTTGTATTTGACTCTCCCCTGCTAACCGCACAATTGCTGTTTGCAACATCACAGTCTGCTGTCACGGTGAGCACTATGATGTTATAAACAAATGCACTGTGAGTTTAACGGGGGTGAGGCAAATGATTTCAAAGGTTTTCTACTCAGGTATTTTAGATGGACTACCAAGATGTGCTGTAAATCTTGGAAAGGAACATCGAAAATGAAAAACAAAATGTAATCTCTAGTAAACTGTAACAGCTGAAACATGTCATTCATGAAAGCAGATGATGAAGTGCAGAATTTCTCATTGAGACTTGATGTTATTTGGCTTTTCTTGAAAACTTTGGATGGAGAAGTGGGGGTGAGGGTCAGAGGGATGGTTTATAAAGACTCACTGTGAAGTGTAGTTCCTGCTACTCTTACAAGTTCTCAGATTTCAAGGTTGCTGAGCCCCTCAATGTGCTTAGATGTCATGCCTTCAGGAAGATATAGGAGAGCCTGTGCCATTTTCTATGGCTGGTCCATATCTAGCTCTTCACTATACTGTTCCCAATATTTGTTACAAACGTGTCTTTTAGTTTTTGTTCAGTGGTTCTTGTTATGGCTGCAGTGGGCAGAGCTTGCAGATGTTTTACATGTACAAAAGGGCTGATGTCATGTTTTCTGTCCGTGGAACTGACTGAAGGTGTAAATAGTCTCCTCCAACTTATCCTCCTCCAAGAAACATTTTCTGCCCTCAAATAAATTCACTTTCATGTTAGTGGTTGCAGGGCACTATTTTCTTTCTTAAATGTGAGGTACAAGAACTGGAACCTAAGTGGTGGGAGGCAGCATTAGTTTTTTTGGGGGGTAAGATCTACCCCACCTCCACCTGATAAGCTCCTAAAGATCCACCCCCACCTTCTTTTTTGTTCATGTGGGAGGGGCATGAGGGGAATCTATCATGTTGGAACAACTGACTATCAGAGCTGCCTAGGGAAGTAATTAAGAAGTGCCTAAAACTGCATGTAGGCATACCCCCCACCCCCCCCCACACACACATAGACATCATGTTTTTTTTAACTCTAAGCATGTCAATATTTGTCTCTATCAGTATGGGCAAGTTGGGCATAAAAATAAAATAGAAAAAAAGGATCAAGCAGATGCCTTTTCCTTTGTCAGATACATGCAGGCAGACAGTCACAAATCCTGTATGACAAGTTCATTATATGGATGTTTTTCATGTAAAACAGAAATTTTGTTATTGTCATGTCTGTAGCATCGTTTGCTGCCAGTAAACTATTATTTACGTAGGTACTGTACACAACAGGTTTTAATTCAGAAATCCAGTCTTGATAAGTTTGTTTTTTTTAGCAGCTCTGTAAGATTTATGTCTCTCTGATATAAGAGTGCATAGCACAGAAATGAAAGGGTTTGCCTAATTGATTGTTGTTTGCATGAGAAGTGGGCATGACAGTGGCATACAAGAGTGAATTCTAACAATTGTTACTTGGCCATTCTGTGACCTAAAGTTTAACAGTAATGTGTGAAGAGAATAAAGTCTTGTGTTTTGTGCATTTGAATAGGTTTAGTGCTTTGAAGTTAAAAGATATAAATATATATACATAGTGTCATGGGCACCTGAAAAGGAAGGAGATACTACTGAAATAAATGCTATTCTGATGATTTATTTATGTGTATAAGATTTTAAGTGTAGTTCTGCCTAGGTCACAGACACATAAGCTATAAAAAGTACATTTAAGGATGAATGTATTAGCCAAAGCTTGTAGCAGCAAAATAAAGCAAGAAAAATAATATACTGTGTTTTTTTTTTCTTTCAATTGTTTAACCAGGAGTGGCACACTAAGCTGAAAGCTTGTTTACAGGGGCAACCTGGGTGCACTTGGAAGTTAAGTGACTTGCTCAGGGCCACCCAGTATGCAAGTGGGGCTGTGGGAGTCAAACCCAGATCTCCAGATTTGCAGCTCAAAGCCTTAAACCACTGTGCTATACTGCCTCCCTAGTTATAGCAGTCATCTGTTTTATGGTTCATGATGTTGGTGTAGTAAGCAGCAGTACAATGCAAAGCAGATGTAAAATGTCAATAAGTGGGTCATGCAATAGATGTGCTGAGCAGTTACTAAAGCAAGAAATGTATTTAGGATAGTAAAATATTCCTGTTAGAAAACTGAAAAATGTGTGACATTTGCATCTCAATTTCAAGGAGGTCCTTATGGGGTGTCAACGTACAATACAAAGTATTTATAGTTTTCAAGTTGTCTGAGTAATTGCTTTGTACTACCACTGCTATTAAATTGAAATTATTCTATGAAGGAAAGGCTTCTCAAAAAGTCCAGCACTCACTACCACCAAAGAAAACGCTGCTCTCTGATGTTCCATAAAAGTGCAAAATTTGTTCAAGTGCCAGTGAACAGCACTCCTTGACTAGTTTCAGACCACCATCCTTTATCAAAAGACATCTTTTGATAAAGGACGGTGGTCCAAAACTAGTCAAGGCATGCTGATCAATGGCACTTGAATAAATTGTGCACTTTTATGGAACATCAGCGAGCAGCGTTTTCTTTAGTGGTGGTGAGTGCTGGACTTTTTGAGAAGCCTGTTCTACACCTGTCTGAGCACCCCAACCTGGTGCCATGTTCTACTTTGAAAGTCTTTTCAATAAAGAAAATTAGGTTTATGTAACTGTCTGTAAATGTATTAAAAACATTTACTTGTCCTTATAATGTAATGCAGTAAATGCTGTTGCTAGGTTAAGAAGTCACATAACAGCATTAGAGATGAAAACAATGGAATGCATAGGAATTTGGAAAAAAGTATACATTAGCAGGAGCAGTGTCATGACTTCGTCAGTTTTTTTATACTTTCACTCCATTCTGACAGCTCCCTTCTACCATGAGGATGATGCCACTTGTGTTGAATTCCATGTGCTTGCATGAAAGCACAAGCATGTCTGACGAAGCCATTGGGTGGCATACTCTGGGATAGGGAACAGAAAAAGCAGCAAATCCCCACTCAAGTGGCATGATGGACACCACAGCCTGCAGATACTGTACTCACCTGCTTAGGTGCTGGTCTCTCCGTCTGCTGAAGATTTAGACACTTGAGTGCTTGGCAAACCCCTGTGATGATCCCACCATGAAGGGTAAACCACAGGAGCCCAACTGTAAGCCCTGGGGAATGGCTAGGTGACATGGCTGAGGTGTGGGGTCCTAATAAGAGAAGGGAGGTCCAAGTAGATCCAATAGCAAAAACACTGATTACAAAATAAAATGTCCCATTCACTACCCCCATTAATAATAACTTACTTTTTCAAGTAATTAATTACTAAAATGAACAAAAAGTTTACAAATATATATTCTTACTTCTGTTTAAGGCAGCTGGACTTTAAATGGTTTAATTGGTTTCCCTCAATCCTCCTGGCTGGCATGATGATGTTTGTCCAAGGTGTTTTTTTAAGAGTCAGGGAGTTTGAGATGGTTCACCCTTTTCCTGGTCTGCGTGCCTCCAGTTAGGTCATTGCCTTCCCTTCGTGTCATGTGAGTAAGCTGCCTGCTGTGGTTCTGATCCAGGTAATCAACTGTTTGCAGTTCAGATCCACATATTGCAGTAGAAGTACATGCAAATTTCCGGTAGCACGTTACAATGGCAACTGAAATTGAGCGACTCAGTTTCAGCGCCTGTGATGTGGGCTACCCTGAAAGGGTAGCAAGGTGTGGTTATAGTGCCATGGGACAGGTAAAAACAGTGAGATTCTAGGAGGGTGAAGGACTGGAAGAGGAGGGTTCAGGAAGGAGAAGGTATGGGGGTAATGTGGCGGTATGCTGCCGAGCCACCATTATGGTGTGGTGGCTAGGGTGGCAGGCTGTAGTGAGGGAGGGCTGGGTAGGGCTTCTATTTTTTTGACTGTGTGCGGCACTTCATTTTTTTTGTTCTGTGAGTTTTCCCCTCTCACTATGCACCCCCTGGAGTTGAGAATCATAATCAGGGGGTGCGGGGTGAAGCCTCTGTGTGAGGGGTTGGGGGCACAGCCCCTCCATACATACATTGATATTCTGTTGCTGTCGGGTTCGCGGAGTGTACATTGCGTTTTGATTTTCAGTGATGTACACTGGCTGTGGATCGCTGTTATGACATGGGACCAAATTTCCTAGCTGCAACTACCAACAGTGTTCACGAAGTTACTTTCAAAAAATAATATTACAGTTAGTTACATATCAAGGATGTGCAAGCCCTGGATATTAATACTCAAATACCACAAATAATGGGGTATTTATTACTCAGGACTGAATATTGAATATTGCTCAGGGTAGAAATCAGAAAAGTAACCTTGTGTGGTAAGCAGAATTCCAACCACCACCCCCAAATATGGTATTCTGTCTTAATGTCTAGTATTCTGCTTATCCAAAAGAGCTGTGCTATAGATTAAATTGCAGTGCGGCATTATGAAGAAGTAGTATTCCAATCAGAAAACCAGTATGATGAAAGCAGTATTCCACCTTGTAAACTGGTGTAACTGGTATACAAAGCAGGATGGAATATCATTAATTTCTAGCCTTGTAGTTCACTATATGTAGTACTGTATATTCCTACTTGGGAATTTTTAAAAACCCTCAGTCCCTCAGAGATAGCCAAGGCTGATCCCTTGGCAACCTTCACCCTACATCCGCCTTCCCATTCTCCAAAAGACAGTTTTTAAATGCTGGTTCTTGGCACCATGCCAGAAGGAGACAGGTCTTTTCAACCCCCCCCAGCTTAAGTCTCAACCCACCAGTCCCAAAAATATGCTTAACTGCTAAGTGCCCCCCTACCTTGACCCCTGCTCCATGCTTTGGGTTGTCACTCACCTGCAGTGTACCCATTTCAGTTTAATGCTGGACTGTGCTATGACTCTGTTAGTGAGCTGGGCTTGTAACTGAGAGGGAGGGAGACTAATTAGTCTGGTGAGAGCCATAAATAATGCTCCACTCACTTATACAGTCATATGACTGTATTAGACTGTAGTTACTTGGCACCCGGGATGGGGGGGTGACAGAGTTTGCTAGGATTTGGACTTCTATTGGTCCCCCAAAATCATGGATCAGAGTTTGGGAGAGCACACTGTAATGCAAGTGAATTTTGAGGATGGGAGGGTTGTGCTGGAGAGTTAAAAATATCCATCGTCCCATGGCACAGGATCAGGAGCTGGCTTCTTGTTTTAAAAAAACATGTACTGAACAACGACAAAGTGGGCGAGGTGGGATGGGAAATTCCCTGGGGTGGGTAGGGCCAAGGGATATACCCTGGCTTCCTGGAGAGAGATAGAGTTTTTTTTTTTTTTTCGTTTTGATACAACAGGGCCATTCATTTACCCAACTCTGCAGCTGAGAAGGCAACTTAGGTTCTGCAACAAACTCAGAAAGCCATGTTGGGAGGCAGTCCAGGGGGAGGCAGCTGCCTCAGCCAGGAAGGGTTGGTGTCACAGCTCCTTCACCACATTGACACCTGTGAACAGGCCAGGGAGCTTGCTTCCTTGCAAGTACAATCTGTGTGTGCCTGAGGCCAACATAGGCTGTGCCCATGACAAGGGGAGGTGACAGGACTTGAGGTGAAAACGAGAGCATAAAATCACAATGCCACCATTATAGGGGCTGGTAGTGGTGGTGCCCTTGGGCCCACTCTCATGGACCTTCACTGGTGTGTGCAGTGAAGTAAGTGGAGTTTGGTGCTGAGGTTGCCAAAACAGGGGCATACCTCTAGGCCTGAGAACTGGGCAAGTACTGGCATCAGTAGAGAAAATGCTCCAGAGAAGAACATTTTCCAAATAGTGAGTAGCCAAATATTGGCTTGCCAAATACACACCTTCTATTACTTATGTAGCAACCCTTCCCCCTTTCAGCCACGGTGGAACTTCCTCAGGGAGCCCCTAGACTGTGGTCCCCAGTCCCGCCCCGGTACCTACTGTGGTGACGCTCGGACGTACCTCCATGCTGCCTTGGCCTACTGCCCTGGGCAGGGAGGAGAGGGGAACCCCTTCACCCCCTCCAGTTCCTTAGTGTGTGTCAAGAGGTCCATCTGCGGCATACATCAGCAGCCCGGTTATGGGTTGCCTGGGACAGTCGGGTCCCGTCTCCGTCCTCCTTGGCAGGCTCCTTTTTTTCTGTTTTTCTGTCGCCTCCCACAGGATGTGAGCATGCTAGGGGAACCTAAGGGCCGCACAGGTCGAGACGTGCGAGTGCTCCAGTCCCCGGCTCACGTCCTCCCCCCCATCTTTCTGCAGTCCCATTGCACCTCCACCCATGGTCACCCAGGTGGCAGTAGAGCTGTGGGAAATGCATCCCACCCCTCCCCGGAGGAGGGGGAGAGTGGCCACTGAGCGCTCAGTCCTCCCCCCCAGTCGACACTCCAGCAGCCCGAGTCCGTTCCCGAACCCGGGTCGCTGTTGTAAACGAGCGGCAACCCTACTGCTGCGCTGGAGGGCTGGCATGTAGCTACAGTTTTAATAAACAGCTGTTTGTTCTTCAGACCAAGCAGACAACCCCCCGTCGAATAAAATTATAAAGAAATGCTTCCACATGATCTACTTTACAAATGAATTTGTTCAATTGTTCTCTCCAACACCCTGCAATAATAATTTAGGCTAGAAAGCAATGAACAACAAAGTCTCAAAACACTGCCACAATGTCACTGCTGCTGTGCCTTCTGCTTGTGGTATCTTGGCGCTATTTATTTTCCACATAGGCAGAGAATTCCTCCATTAAAAGGGAATGTCCCTCTACAAGTCCCAACACAGGTAGTGTGGAGCTGCCCATGCTTCGTTTTTTAAAGAATCTGATGAATCTTACCATCGCACTCTGATCCCTAATGTCAAAACATAGCCACCAGGCAGCATCCTACAGTGTTCCATGGCTAATGTCATGGCAGGGGTGCAGCCATGGGGCATTCCATGTAATTTTGGTGGACTTACAACTACTGTAGTGAGACCAATTTTAAGCACAGCAGAGGACTGGCAAACTAGAATGTGTTCTAAATTGAATCACATTGAATCCCCATGGCTGCTGTGCACAGAGCCGGCCTTAGACTTTGCAGGGCCCAGGGCAGAGGTAAAACACAGCAGCCCATAACCAGTAATCGGGCTGGAAATTTGGATGCTCCCCAAACCAGACATGCAGTCCTCTCAATTCAAGTCCCCCCCAAGCAACACCAGCAGGACCTTCATCCCCTGCGGGCAGAGGGTGACTGTGAAAAGGCAGAGATACTAAACAAATATTTTTGCTCAGTATTTACAAAGGAAGAGGGAGATGTACCTAAAACAAACAGTAGAAACATTCGGGATACAGAAGTTGATACCAGCCCATTTACAGAAGAAAGGGTTCTGAAAGAACTCTTAAAACTGAAGGTAGACAAAGCAATGGGGCCTGATGGGATTCATCCCAGAATTCTAAAAGAACTAAGGGTAGAACTAGTGACACCACTGACTACCCTCTTTAACAAATCATGGGAGGATGGGGTGGTACCCAAGGACTGGAGGAGGGCAGATGTGATTCTCCTTCACAAAAGTGGGAGCAAGGCAGAAGCAGGAAACTACAGACCTGTTAGTTTAAACTCAGTGGTAGGGAAAATGATGGAATCACTTCTGAAGGAAAGAATTGTCGAGTATCTAGAGGCCAGAGGGGCACAGGACCCAAGGCAGCATGGATTCACAGCGGGAAGGTCATGCCAGACAAATCTGATAGATTTCTTTGACTGGGTGACCAAAGTAGTAGATCAGAGAGGGTCTGTGGACATGGTCTACGTAGACTTTAGCAAGGCATTTGACACAGTCCCACACAAAAGATTAATATGCAAGTTAGCTAGCCTGGGAGTGGGTCCCAAGATGACAGCCTGGGTAAAGAATTGGCTGGAGAATAGGACACAGAGAGTAATAGTAAATGGAGTCCACTCTGAAGAAAGGGGGGTTACTATTGGGGTACCACAGGGTTCAGTATTAGGACTGGTCCTCTTCAGTGTCTTTATAAGCGACATTGCAGAGGGACTGGAAGGAAAAGTATGTCTCTTTGCAGATGACACAAAGATCTGCAACAGAGTTGATGCACAAGGTGGGGTGGAAAGGATGAGAAGGGACTTGGCAAGGTTAGAGGAATGGTCAAATGTATGGCAGCTTAGATTCAATGCTAAGAAATGCAAGGTAATGCACCTGGGAAACAAAAACCCAGGGGAAGAGTACACAATGGGGGGTGAGATACTAACAACAACAAAAATGGAAAGGGACCTGGTGGTAGTCGTATCAGATGACCTAAAGGTGGGCAAGCAATGTGAGAGGGCAGCAAGGAGGGCTGGGGGGCTACTGGGATGCATAGGGAGAGGCATCACCAGTAGAAAACAGGAAGTTATTATCCCTCTGTACAGACAGCTGATGAGACCCCATCTGGAGTACTGCGTGCAGTTCTGGAGACCCAATCTCCGCAAAGACATAGACATGATGAAAGCTGTCCAGAGGAGGGCACTAAATGGTGCAGGGTCTGCACCGGAAGACATATGAACAGACTTAAGGAGCTTAATATGTATAGCCTCGTGAAAGGAGGGAGAGGGGACATGATAGAAACTTTATGTACCTCAAAGGAATCAACAAAGTCCAAGAGGGTAGCATCTTCTAAAAAAGAGGTGTGCAAGAACAAGGGACACAATTTGAAGATGGGGGGTCAGAGGTAATTTAAGGAAGTATTTTTCACAGAGAGGGTTGTGGATGCATGGAACGGCCTTCCGGAGGAGGTTGTGGAGTCAAAACAGTGGTGGAATTCAAGCATGCATGGGACAGTCATAAGGCAATTCTAGGGGGTTGGGGTAGGAAGAAGTAGGCTGCTGGTTAACTAGGATCTGCAGCTTATCCATTAGGTAGGGAAATGGGCAGACTGGGTGGGCCAAGCGGTCCTTATCTTCCGTCAAATTCTATGTTTCTATGTTTCTGCTATCTCCAAGACAGAGCAGGAGGCACAACACTTCAAATCTCTCCCCACCCCAAAAGCACACCAAAAGGCTGGATCCCCAAGGCAGGCAAGCTCTTGAATAAAAGGGCCTTGTGGGCTGAGGATTTGGATGCTACCCAAGACAGACATGCAGTCTTGTCAATCCAGTTCTCCCCCTCTCAACCACACCAGCAGCTACTTCGCTGCAAAGCTCCTCACAGAGGCTCATGGCTCCAGTCCCCCCATTAATCACAAAAAGAAAAACTGTATTTAAAGCCGTCCTCTCAACCTTCACTCAGACCACACCACATACGGAAGATCATTTTTAAACTCTCACCCCAAACAAGCAGCATTTCAATTCAATCCCCACAGCTCCCCCAAACAAATAGTATGACAGACCCCCAGCCACACCAGCAGGCCCTTTGCTGCAAAGCTCCCCCCAGAGGCTCATGGCTCCAGTACGCCCTCCGCCCCATCACTCACACACAAAAAAAGCAGAAGCTGCATTTAAAGCTATCCTCCCAACCTTCCCTCAGACCACACCACACACAGAAGATCATTTTTAAACTCCCACTCCCAAACAAGCAGCAGCAGCATTTCAATTCAACCCCTGCACAGCTCCTCCAGATAAATACTATGAAAGTACCCATCCTCACCAGTGCCAGGAGAGGTCAGCTGGTTGGAAGAAATGATCTGGCAGTCTGAATCAGCATGAAGATGCGGCTGGTGTGATTTTAGTCCATGGCAGTCCGGATCACAAGACTGCAGACAGTCCAGGATGGGTGGCAATCCAGTTGTGAGGTAAGCTGAAGAGCTCCAGTGGGTTCAACAGGTCCAGTGGGGCAGGTTCAACAGGTCTGTTCTGGTGATCAAACTCAGAATGTGACCACAGAAAAGGGACAAAAATCCACTCATCCTCCATTTTCCTTTAAAATTCCTTTCTTCTTGACAATGGCAGCCTTGCTGATCACAAGCTGATTTGGTGAGCAAGCCACTCTTCACTGATTGGTTGCTAAATCCTGCCCTCCCATTGGCTGAAAACACCCCCTTCCTCTTCCTCTCATTGTGGAAGCCCTCCCTCCTCCCGATTGGTTCTTTGCTGAGCTCTTGCTGCTGTTTGATTGACCAACTCTGTATCCTACTGCCTAGCTTAGAGACGGTCCAGCTCCCAAGCTCTGGAAATGTATGCCTCAGTCCTGGGAAGAGGTAGTCAGTAGCATGTGTCATCTGATGGGGGGGTCTCAGACAGGGCCGGTTGCTGCTGTGCCAATATGTATATTGTAAACAATAGGGTTTACAATCAGTGGCTCCACGATGTAGTCGGCGGCTCACTCAACAAATGGTGAGGGGGAGGTGCTCAGCAATGCATGAGAGAGGTGGTATGAGAGGGCAGCAGGGGGCAAGAACAAACTGGAACAAAATGAGAATGTCAAGAGGGTAAACTGAGAAGAGAACAGATACTGTTGCTGCCTGCTGTATGCTCCATCCGTGTAGCCTGTTTATTGGTGCAAGCTGCAAAACCACAGTATGCAGACTTAGTAGTCGTAAAAGTGAAAGTCAAGATGAGTGTGGGCCCCTGAAGCATGGGGCCCAGGGCAACTGCCCCAACTGCCCCCACCCCGAACACTGGCCCTGGCTATACAGCTACGACACTGAGCTGTGGTAGATTGTGGGATGCCACCTCACTGCATGTTAACTGCATGGAGTGGGGTGGGATGGTGCAGGCTACCAGACTGTTTAAAAAACAGAGTAAAACATTTTTTTTTAGCACTGAGTGCTAACTGGGGGAGCCACACTCAACATGTGTGGGGTTTGTGTACATTAACTGTGTATAACACAATTCCCCTCCTCCTCTTCAAGCAGGCAGTGTTAGGTTTTTCCTTTCCCTAATCCCCACACATCACCAGACTACACAGCAGGCATGTCCCATACTTATTTTAATCTGCTCAGGGACTCAGGTGGCATATTGTAATTATTTTTTATTTACGATTTTTGTAACCAGGTAAGTGCACTGATCCAGAGGACCATTTTCAGTCATGACCTGGCCCACAACCTGGCGATATATAAATACAAGCAGTAGACATGGTATACAATTTGATTATACTGTACAAGCACCAATAGACAACAGACAATGTTTACTTAAGGTATACAAAAATGGTGAGTGAAGTACCACAGGGATACCGGTGGCAGTACAAGGAGTGAGTAGTTATGCATATTACACAAGTTGACTAGGAGCAGTTCGAACGTAACAGACTTATCAATATCTTATTCTAGGTAACATGCCTGTCCTGAGAAAGAGGGTAGACCAACCTGAGGATCTTGAGGTAAAAGTAGGGCATGGTTACAAGACAGTGCACTGAGTTTGGGCAGTGAGGGAGCATAGGCTGAGTAAACTGGAGAGCAGCATGGTAGTGATGTGCCTTATCAAGTCCTGGTGCATCCTTGAGCCATGTCCTGGACCTGGTACAGTAGAGTGGGAGGAAGTCTCCCAGGTAGGTTTGAGCAGCAGTATGAGAGTCAAGTGTGTGGGTTTGTGCTTTGGGGATGTGGTGGTGGGGAGAGGAGGGGGGCAGAAAGGCATCAGATAATGGTAGGATTATGGTGGATCTCGATGTGCAGGTGCTGGGTCATGTGGACATGATCCCATACCCCTTTAGTCCCCCTCCTCATTCAGAGTGTCTCCTTGGATGTTTAAATTATTTCTTATGAAGTTAGTGCAGCTAACAGCAACACATGCCACGTAGGAAGAATTGTATGGTAAATGCTACACATTGGCTCAGCCTGATGAGTGTGTCTTAAACCGATTAAAATAAGAATGACAGCCCAAAGCCAAGTGAGGCACAGCAAGCTTTACCAACAGCCTTGAGGCCCCTTCTCCTGCAGAGGAACCTTGTGGTCACAGTTTGTTTGTTTATTTCTTATATTTCAACACGATAAGGTAATTAGGCAAGCCTGTTTACAATACAGTCCTGCACAGAAAGTGAAAACATAAAACACAGGTTGCAATAAATATACAAACATCAAATACAAATACTTACAACATTCAACAAGTTAAAGAATCAATTGTAACAAATACGTACAGCATTTAAAGATTCATTAGTAACAGGTACATCTAAACAAATACATATCTAATATAGCAGATTTAAAAGTTTGATATGAGGGCATATTGCATATACTAGGAGGAAGCGAGTTCCATCTAACAGAAGTCATGTAATCAAATTGCATTTTCCCGTATTTGGTTTCTATAGCAGGAACACAGTCACCAGCCCCTGACATCAGGTTAGGTGTACAGCCTAGCAAGCTGATGTAATATTATCTTACAGTATCATTCTGCCAGACCAGTGGTGCTGCGCTCTTCACTTCTCATTTTGACTGCAGCCATTTTCCAAGACTACTCTGTTCCAGGTGAGTTCATTGACTGTCCTCAGGGTTTATGGCAACAGGTGCAGGTATGGAGGAACGTGCATGGTCAGTTGCAGAGTGAAGGCTGCAGGCCCTCAACTTTTGTCCTTTAAAATGGCTACTGGTGCCAATGTGCATGCACTGATGCTATGCACTCTGAAACCTCATCATTCAGCTTGCATCTCACATGAGGATGTGTGGAGGATGGGGGGGTCTGGAGGTGAGTGACAATATAGTGCAATGCAATGGCTGACATCCAACCTGAACACCAGCAGGTGGTGCTTTGATTGGCCGGGGGAGAGCACGGTTGAAGATTTACTGCACAGGGTATTTTTTCCAAATGGGAGAGGGTCAGCAGCAGATTGGAGGGGGAAATATGGGTCAGAACTTGGGAATGTGCTATCAGATGAAAGGGAGGAGTTGGAATTTACTTATGCTGGGAGGGGAAGATTTAATTACTGGGATTTGACTAGTGGGTAAAATCCACAGATAGGAATGGGTGCTGAGAATATCTTTTGTGAGTGCATTTCTGCCATAAGATGTGCATGCCTGAGGGTTTGCATGTAGTCCATGCCTAACATGTGTATCTGTCAATGTCTGAGGATGTGTCTGTGTCAGTATGTGGGAGTGTGAAGGTTGTTGCATACATGTCTGTTGCTTTATGCAATGCTTGGGTTGATGGGGCAGTAAACCACAGTAAAGTAATCCAGAGTTGCACCTGGGAGATCGTTGGTGAAAGGCACACAGCTTCAGACACACACACAGGAAGGCCTGCACCCTGCTCCAAAATACAAAAGCACTAAGCAGCACTACAGGGTTAAAGTGCATAATGTATTTAGAGCAAAATATCAGTTACAATGCTCAACAAATTCTGCATCAAATTTCTCCCTGAGGTGCTTTATCAAGCGTGGTGAGCCCCATACTCGTAATTCTTTTATACTCTAACATTTAAAGAGGTAAATCTCTTAGAAGGATAATGTACCAATGTTTAAAAGACAAATGTGCTTACAATTATTGGCATCCACCATGTCTGTCAAATTTTGACCAGTTATAACAATAACTAATATGTAAAAAAGTGTAGACAATACAGTTATAACCAACTAAAAATATAAAAGTTAAAGTAGAAAATAGGGGCTATACAATGGGCTGACTCAAAATATGCAATTTATCTTCAAGTGTGAGGGGGCAGGACCATAGCTCATGAGTGGTAAAGCCACGAGTGAGTTATGAAAGTCCTGCCCACTCACAAGTGATGAGAAATTGCCAATTTTGAGTCAGGCTATTGTGCATTTGATATATACGACAGTAGTTTACAAACTATAGCTTTTAAATCTGTAGTTTAATTAAAAAATGTTGCTGCTTTTCTTTGATTTTAACTGCTAGTTTCAGTGCTGTACTAGGCATTGTGATCTCATCAGTATTGTAGAAGCTGGTTCTAATTGGTTCAGTATTCAGTAACTTAAAAAATATTCATTGTGATAACAGTAATGATGATATTGCTTGTTATCTTCCTGTTACTGATGTCATGAAGATATCTTTGTTATCTTGTCATTTTCACCCCCACTCCTGTTGTATATGAAGCTACATGGCACTAAATGTCAAATCACCCTCTCTGTTTGCAAGAATACCTAGACCAGTGTGAAGCTGCAAGATGATTAGGGCATTCATGTGAGAATGAGTGCTTCCAAAGTATTTTGTTCAACATGCTACACAATGGTGTTTCTGAAAGTACCTGCGGAAAGCAAGTGGTGGAATGGGACAGCATGCCATATGCCTGAGCCTGCAGAAAATTAAAACTTGCACTAAGTGTCTGTAGTGCTGCTGCAGTGTATTATAGTGTACCTCTAAAAATATCAAAGCATATACAGTGGCAAAGGAGTGTACCAGAAAAATTATTCCATGTTTGACTTGCTGCTGGAGTATAGTTCTTGAAATAACTAAGATTATACAGTGTTAAAGAGTGATCCAGATGGCCAGTGCAGTGGTTTCACAGTGCGATCAACAAAAAACAGTGGCATTTCAGTCTACACTTTAACACAGAAAGGTGACTGTCGATTGCCACTCCACTGGGCAGCACCATTTTGGCATCTTCATTTTACAAATCAGTGCAGAGCAGACTAAGGTCATGTTTACAGAGTTCCATTTGCATTGGAGTAACCCATATGCTTGGGTTGCTCCAGTGCTAATGTAATGTGTAAACACGTACCCGATTGGTGTAATCCGCTCGCTAAGCCACTCCCAGATTCTCTTGCAAGCTGGGGATGCCAAGGGAGCGAGCAGCTTACAGTGGCTTAAGTGGTAGTGTGGATTGCTTGCACTGCAGCAGCCAGTAGATGTCCTGCTCCCCAGCAATGCATGGCCCCTCAACAGCACAGATGTCAGAGGTGAAGAGAGGGGCCATGTAGACAGATGAACCACAGGTAACAAGTGGTCCAGACTCGCTGCTGCAGTTTTGTATTTGTAGTGCTACTGCCATGTAAACATGGCTTTAGTTACAACAGATTGTTTCCTCCCTCTCATAGAGGCACTCTGAGCTGCTCAAGATGATGATCAGTGGGAAACCTAGCATGGAGATGGCAGCGATAGAGGCCATGTTTACTCACCTACAACAAGACATGAGCAAGGTGAAAGCTGCCTCACTATGGATGTCCCAAGCTCTGTTAAACTTGACTCAAGGGTCCAATAGACTGAATGCAGAACTGAGTCTCATGAGGCAGCTATACAAGAACTGCAAGCCATGCTCCAAGAACAGAGCTGAGCCATCCACCAGTTACATGACAAAGTGAATGACATGGGAAACAGCAGTTGCAGAAACAACCTGTGATTTGTTGGCCTTCTGGACGGAGCAAAGCTAAAAGATGTGGCGGCCTTTCTTCAACGTTTCCTCTTGATGTTCCTTCAGCTGAAAGGGGACCACCACTTTAGCATTGAAAGAACACATCACTCCCTTGCACCTCTGCCATGAAAGGAGGAATGGCCCAGACCCATCCTGAACAGATTTCTAAACTTCACTACCAAGGATGCTATTGTGAGGTGGTCCAAGGAGCTTGGAAAACTTTTCTGGCAAGAACATGAGCTACACATTTTCCAAGATTTCTCAAAAGGCTTATTGTTGAGCAGGAGGGAGTACACAGAGGCCAGGCACATAATGCATCATCTGGGTCTTCAATTCTCTTTGTGCTACCCAGCCATAATGTGAGTTTTTTACAGTGGAGTCCCTCTGCATTTCAACATCCCAGATGCTCTCATGGACTTCTTATACAAGTACTGGCAAAAGGAAATTTGGGCTACTCAACGTGGAGTACAGGCAAAGCCTAAGATCACCCCAGAGGGCATGGGCACCAGCACCCCACTGCACCAGAAAAATATAACATCCGGTATGGGGACCAAAACATCTGGTACCTACCCCCTCAGAGTCACAAATGTCAGCTGCATAGATACTGTGGAAAAAAGGATTCACCAGTACAACCCTTTAGATCCTGTAGCCACTGGAGGGAGGAAAAATCTAAGCAATCATCAGGCACCCTAGGAGCAATGTTAGCCAAAAACAGATAAGGGCCAATAAGATCAGAGTCTCCAGCTGCACCGACTACCCAAAATTATGAGAACGCTATGTAAGCAAGTGCTGCTCCACCACCGTTAGAGCCCTCAACTGCTGTGGAAGAGTTTGCAGAGAAGTCTAGGGCATCTGTGGTGGGAGCAGTGCTCCCGTTCCAACTGCAGCAAAGACTCCTGCTACTGGTGAAGGCCTGCAACAATTGGTGGCAGTTTCAAATCCCCTGCAATAATTGCCACCTCTCTAGGAAGCAAACTGGGGTGGGGACTAAGCTGTGAGTACTGTTTGTGAAGGTTGTTTGCTTTTTGGCCTCAAGTGGAAGATACAGCGGGGGGAAGAAGGAAGCCAACACTCAGTCTCATGTGGCTCATGTTCTCTTGCAAGGGGCCTAGAGTTGGGCCATCCGTGACTGCAACTCTCCTCAGTTTCACTCCCCAACCCCAAAGCTCTTCCTTAGGGTCCACTGATTTTTCTACTGCTGTGGCTTCCATTTGAGCACTCCCTACCTTCTGACTGGCAGCACACAAATAAACGGGGAGCTCCACATTGCCGCAAATGTTCCTGTGTTCCTAGGCCCAATGCATGCTTTGATGTTGCAATTCTCAATTTTACCATCTCTCCCCTCCATTAAGTGATGCTGTGACTGAACCCTGGGGAAGACATTGCCACCCATAGACTGAATGTATAAATTGAGAAGCCTAAGGTATTCTATCTTTTGCCCCTTCTGAACAATGTACTGTGTGACTAATGTACTATAGAAACATAGAATCTGGTGGCAGATAAGTATCGATTGGCCCACCTAGTCTGCCTATTTCCCTACCGAACAGATAAGCTGCAGATCTTAGTTAACCAACAGCCTACTTCCTCCTACCCCCCCACCACTCAAATTGCCTTATGTCTGTCCCATGCATTCTTGAATTCCCTCATTGTTTTTGACTCTATGACCTCCTCAGGAAGGCTGTTCCATGCATTTACAACCCTCTCTGTGAAGAAATATTTCCTCATGTTACCTCTGAGCCATCCTCCCTCTATCTTCAAATTGTGCCACCTTGTTCTTGCAGATCTCTTTTTCTGAAAGATGCTACCCTCTTGGACTTTGTTGATTCCCTTGAGGTATTTGAAAGTTTCTATCATGTCACCCCTCTTCCTCCTTTCCTTAAGGCTACACATCTTAAGCTCCTTTAGTCTTTCTTCATATGTCTTCTGGTGCAGACCCTGCACCATTTTGGTTGCCATCCTTTAGACAGCCTCCACCCTGTCTATGTCTTTGTGGAGATGGGGTCTCCATAACTGTACACAGAACTCCAGATGTGGTCTTACCAACTGTCTGTACAGAGGGCCAACAACTTCCTGTTTTCTGCTGGTGATGCCTCTCTCTATGCATCCCAATATCCCCCCAGCCCTCCTCACTGCTTTCTCACATTGCTGGCCCACCTTTAAGTCATCTGATATGACTACCCCCACCTACCTTTCCATTTTTGTTATTGTCAGAGTCTCAACCCCCATTGTGTACTCTTCTCCTGGGTTTTTGTTTCCCAGGTGCATTTCTTTGCAATTCTTTGCGTTGAATCTAAGCTGCCATACATTTGACCATTCCTCCAACCTTGCCAAGTCCCTTTTCATCCTTTCCACCCCACCTTGCATATCAGCCCTGTTGCAGGTCTTTGTGTCATCTGCAAAGAGACATACTTTTCCTTCCAGTCCCTCTGCAATGTCCCTTATAAAGACATTAAAAAGGACTATGTGGCTACATAAGGAATCCCCTTTTCAGAGATCAGTTCATCACACTGCGCATAGCCCCAGCACTGTCGATCTACATTTACGTATGGGGGAGGACCTTTAGGGAACATGGGGAATGTGCAATGTTTTGTCAGATAGAGCTCAGGGCCTGTTCTTTGGGATCATGGGTCAGACCCCTTGAGACTGCTCACCTCCCCAGGACCAGGCTCTACATCACCAGGTATGAATTTAAGAACTCTACAAACAATTCATGGGCTGTAAAAGTAAGATTGCTCCACAGGTTGGTCTGCACATCCACTAAGGCTCTACTATAATGCAGGAGCTCTTGAAATGACAGTCAAGACCATGACTATCCATCTAGCAATCCTTGTGAGCACTTCTTGAGACTTACTTGCAGTGTAATAAATTCCAACTTACTATTGGGGGGTTTGTTTCTCTTAATATGTAGTTGTTGGGTTCATGTTACTGTTCCTTGTTGCTGAATGTGTACAACCATGAAAGTATCTAACTAGCAGTATAAGCTGAGAGCATTGCTCCTCACTGTCCTTGTACACTGATCATGATATATCGCTTGCCTCATCAGAAGCTGACCAATACTTATGGTGTATGACACATGGTGTATCCACCCACTGTAGCTAGACTGCCTCTGAACTCCATGTTTTGGTTGCCTCTGCCTCCCCCCCCCACCAACATGGTATGCCCAGGAGCTGGTGGAATGATGGCTGGAAGTAAGTTAGTACATGGCAGTGACACCCCTCTTCACAGCCACCTATAGAGATACTGCATAGGGGCTTTCGGTCATGTATGTAATCAGCCCTGTGTGAATGGGCTCTATCACTGTCCCAGCTGGAAAACACAGCAGCTGCAATAGCAGCAGGGGCTCCATAAGCCTTAATTAGAATTAATGTTGCCACACGGCTTAAAGAGTAACTCTGGGTTATACCAAGAAGCTTAAAAACACTGATTTACATGAAATATGTTTCAAATGTATTGTTTTCTAGGTTTTCTTTTTACTTTTCCCTGCTGTTGGTCTACTACATATTGTAGATAATGCAGCAATTATTTCACCAAGTCTTTCAACTTGTATCTGACTCTCCCCTGCTAACCACACAATTGCTGTTTACAACATTACAGTCTGTTGTCATGGTGAGCACTATGATGTTATAAACAAAGGCACTGTGAGTTTAACAAGGGAGAGGCAAATATTTTCAAAGGTTTTCTATTCAGACATTTTAGATGGACTACCAAGATGTGCTGAAATCTTGGAAAGGAACATCGAAAATGAAAAACAAAATGTAATCTCTAGTAAACTGTAACAGCTGAAACATGTCATTTATGAAAGCAGATGATGAAGTGCAGAGTTGCTCATTGAGACTTGATGCTATTTGTTTTTTCTTGAAAACTTTGGATGGAGAAGTGGGGGTGAGGGTGGGGGAAGGGTTTATAAAGACTCACTGTGAAGTGTAGTTCCTGCTACTCTTACAAGGCCTCTGATTTCTAGGTTGTTCAGCCCTTCAATGTGCTTAGATGTCATGCCTTCAGGAAGATATAGGAGTGCCTGTGCCATTTTCTATGGCTGGTCCACATCCAGCTCTTCACTAAACTGTTTCCAATATTGTTACAGACTTGTCCTTTAGTTTTTGTTTGGTGGTTCTTGTTATGGCTGCAGTGGGCAGAGCCTGCAGATGTTTTGCAGGGCACTATTTTCTTTCTTAAACGGGCAGTTCAAGAACTGGAATCTGAGCATTGGGAGGCATCAATAGTTTTTTTTGGGGGGGTAAGATCCACCCCCACCTCCGCCCGAGAAGCTCCTAAAGATCCAACCCCACCTTTTTTGGGGTTCACGTGGGAAGGGCATGAAGTGGATCTATCATGTTGGAACAACTGACTATTAGAGCTGCCTGGGGAAGTAATTAAGGAGTGCCTGAAACTGCATCCAGGCATCCCCCCTCCACACACACACAGACATCGACATCATGATTTTTTTTTTAACTCTAAGCATGTCAATATTTGGCTCTAACAGTATGGGCAAGTTGGGCATAAAAATAAAATAGAAAAAAAAGGATCAAGCAGGTGCCTTTTCCTTTGTCAGATACATGCAGACAGAAGGTCACAAATCCTGTATGACAAGTTCATTATATGGATGTTTTCCATGTAAATGAGAAATTTTGCTATTGTCATGTCTGTAGCATCATTTGTAGCCAGTAAACTATTATTTACATAGGTACTATAAATGACAGGTTTTAATTCAGAAATCCAGTCTTGATAAATTTGCTTTTTTAGCAGGTCTGTAAGATTTATGTCTGTCTGATGTAAGAGTGCATAGCACAGAAATGGAAGGGCTTGCCTAATTGATTGTTGTTTGAATGAGAAGTGGGCATGACAGTGGCATGCAAGAGTGAAGTCTAACAATTGATTCTTGGCCATTCTGGGACCTGAAGTTTAACAGTAATGTGTGAAGAGAATAAAGTCTTGTGTTTTGTGGATTTAAATAGGTTTAGTGCTTTGAAGTTAAAATATATAAATATATATACATAGTGTCATGGGCACCTGAAAAGAAAGGATATTCTACTGAAATAAATGTTATTCTGATGATTTATTTACTTATGTGTAAAATTTTAAGTGTAGTTCTGCCTAGGTCACAGACGCATGAAAGGTACATTTAAGGATGGATGTATTAGTCAAAGCTGGTAGTAGCAAAACAAAGCAAGAAAAAGAATATATTGTGTTTTTTTTTTCAATTGTTTAACCAGAAGTGGCACACTAAGCTGAAAGCTCATTTACAGGGGCAACCTGGGAGCACATGAAAGTTAAGTGCCTTGCTCAGTGTCACCCAGTATGCAAGTGGGGGCTATGGGATTTAAACCCAGATCTCCAGATTTGCAGCTCAGAGCCTTAAACCACTGTGCTATATTGCCTCCCTAGTTATGGTAGTCATCTGTTTTATGGTTCATGATGTTGGTGTAGCAAGCAGCAGTACAATGCATAACAGGTGTAAAATGTCAATAAGTAGGTCATGCAATAGATGTGCTGAACAGTTACTGAAGCAAGGAATGTATTTAGGATAGTAAAATATTTCTGTTAGCAAACTGATAAATGTGTGACATTTGCATCTCAATTTCAAGGAGGTCCTTATGGGGTGTCAATGTGCAATATAAAGTTGTTATAGTTTTCAAGTTTTCAAGTTGTCTGAGTAATTGCTTTGTACTACCACTGTTACTAAATTTAAATTATTCTAGGAAGGAAATTAGGTTTGTGTAACTGTCTGTAAATGTATTAAAAACATTTACTTGTCCTTATAATATAATGCATTAAATGCTGTTGCTAGGTTAAGAAGTCACATAACAGCAATAGAGATGAAAACAATGGGATGCATAGGAATTTTGAAAAAAAGTATACATTAGCAGGAGCAGTGTCATAACTTCACCAATTTTTTATTGTTTCACTCCAGATTTTCAACATTACCAATTTTGTACACCTCCTCATAAACAGTACAGCTGTGATTTTTTACATCCTGTTCAAAATGTGTTTTTACACCTGTGGTGCCAAATGGCACATTCGCTCTGCAAAATCACCTTTCGGCTAATGAACTGATAGTGTCACTGTTCATGCAGTGAGGTCACAAAAAGCCCATGCTGAAAACTTGGAGTGAAAATACAGAGAAACGCCCAGGGCATTAGGGTTTCTGACTACAACACCCTGCCCTGTAGGGACTGACAGGTATCAGGGGTATGACTTGGGATTGTCAACAGTAATGCTCATGCCATTCCACCCCCATCCACACTCTGCAGACAGTGACAGGTATTGAGGTGTGCCTTTGATGCATCAGCCCCAAAGTTCACTCCATTCTTTTATACTGTACCCATTTCAGCGTATTTCCTTATGAAATGGGGTGAGTGTAAAGTCTGAACACCCCAAGGCATACCTCGACACTTGTCTGTGTCTGCAGGGTAGGATGAGGTGAAATGGCATGAGTGTTATGGGCAATGACCCAAAGGCACACCCCAATGCCTGTCCATCTCTGCAGGGTGGGGTTGGCGTCACTTCAGTACTTCACTGCCATTCCTATTCTGCCTGTCTGTCTATCTGTCTCTCTCTCTCTCTCTCTCTCTCTCTTTATCTGTATGTCTATATAATTATCTTTCTATCAATTGCATGTATCGCTATTTTTGCCTATTTCTAAAACAAACCTGGATATCACATTTGCCTGCACTCTGAGCAAATACTTATTAAACTGTGCATATTTGTACTCCACTTCTGCATAGACCTCATACTTTCCTAATAGTCCCATTATCACAAGCATAACTACCTTGCCCTTATCAAAAGAGACCCCATCTGGAAGTTACTATCACATTTTCTCTGCTAACAGTCCATCATTACACCTAACTTCCTGACATCAACACATTCCTTAAATATAACTTACATCATCTCTCAAGGACAAAAACCCTGGTTCTCTAAAAAAAATAAAAACTGTGTAAATAATCCCAAGGCTGAACATATACCAGCCATTACTTTTTCATGTACTGCCACCTTCTGTACCATCATGGGAATTTGCATATGTTTCCCATGATTATTTATTTATTGAATTTTGATGACTGGGTAGGCCCACTGGGCCTCGGAGGTCCCTTTTTCAGGGGCAACCTGGGAGTTACAGGACTAGTAGGATACACAATTATTACAGATGTAAATTATTGCTTTGCATTATTGGGGTATGTGCAATTATGTTTTCTTTAAAATTTGGCTGTCTGGCCACTATCATCCGGGATAACATATACCTCAGTGGCATTTGCTCTCGGGTTCCTTTGTAAACCTGTATTGCTTCCTATTCCTTCCATTAAAATGTACGCCTCCATATATTTTCCTAATAATGTGTATGCCTTCCTTAGAACAGTAACTAAAACAAATCTTACTACTTACAAATCATTGTGTTGTTGCTCCATACCTCCTTAACAATTCCACACAACTTCACTAACTTCATTATGCAGCCGTGGTAGATCTGACCAGATTTTGTTTTCTTCTGATCAAAGGTTTTCCTGGTACAATATCCCTATGCCCAACTGGCAGTACCCCTCGCACACTTGGGCTTTTCCCATAGCACCTCCTAGTTCCTGACTCAAGAGCTCAGTTATCTCATCTGTGTGACCCACTGGTACCTACATCACTCATCATGCACAGTTATGACCCTTCTTTTGGATAATGGGTGATGTAACATGTTATACCTAGAATGTCCAAGGTCTGATCTTCCCAGTCAAGAGAAAGCAAGTTCTGTCACATGTAAAACATCTCAAAACCTGCCTGACCTTTCTGCAAGAAACTAAACTGTCTGTAGCAGACAATATATGCCTGCAGGAAGACTGGGTTGTGCAAATTCTATCTGCCTCAGTCCCCACCTGCAAATGAGATGTAGCCATTTTGCTCCATAAATCATTGAGATGGTCTCCCATCTCAATGGAGCAAGATCCCCAAGGGTGCTGGATTATAGGTCTCATGGAAATGACATCTGTCCTCATTCTCCTGGGGAATATTTATATCCCAAATGAAGATGATCCTGCATTTTCCACAAAATTGCACAGAAGATGGGGAACCTAGCCACCAACACTACCCCAATTTTGATAGGTGGGATTTTCAATCTGACTTTGATGCCTAGTCTTGACATGAACAACTCCAATGCAGAACATCACATTTGAAGGTCTCAGGCAGTCTCACTCATTATACAAGATCAGAGCTTAGCAGATGTGTGGTAACTCTTCCACCCACATGAAAGGGATTACTCTTGCCACTTCTCTGTGCCTGGCACATACAGCTGTCTTGACTTCTGGCTTACTTCATCTCACATTACCTAGGTGGCTGTACGCTCCACCATTATACCAGTGATAATTTCTGATCATGTCTTGGTACAACTTCACTTTATATGGGAGACTGTCACCCCAAGATCTCCCTCCTGGAGACTAGACTCATTTTTACTTAAGGATCCCTAGTTTATACCATGGATCTAGGCAGAGACAGATCACTTTCTGGAAGCTAATGATCCCCAGTACACTTCAGCTGGTACAACCTTGGAGGCCTTCAAGTCTACTGTCCATGGTAAAATAATTAGCTATGCTTCCCATCAGAGGTGCCAGATGAAACAAAAGCTCTGTGACTTAGAACAGGAGCTCCAATCTAAAGAGGATCTCCACAAATCTGACTCCCACCCCAATCCCAGTTCTGACCTACATCAATCTATTCTAAAGCTCCGCATGGAAATTAATGCTTTCTTTTCACAAAAGACAAAAATAGGCATCCTCCAGCTGAAACACAAGTATTGGGAAGAGGTAAAAAGGGGGAGTACTTGCCTACTGTCTCCATAAGCAGCAGATGGAGAGCTCATTGCAGGCCTCAAGGACACCACAGGGCAAGTCCACACTATTCCTAAAGAGGTAAACTCCCTCATGAGACAGTTTTACACCAACTTGTATTCTTCCCTCACTCCTCCAGATTCACATGGTATACAGAGATTTCTGAACTCTCTGTCCATTCCTAAAATTACATCAGAGCAGGCGACCAGCCTTGAGGAACCGTTTACCCTCAAAGAAATCCAGAAAGCTCTCCTCTGCCTAAATTCTGGAAACCCCTGAGGAACAGATACATTTTCAGACCCTTAGCCGCCATAATCTTATCTCTGCTCTGCCAAGCATACATGGAAGTGGAACAATAGGGTATCCTACCACCCATACTCTGTGCAGCCACTACTACTGTCCTCCCCAAAAGGGTAATGATCCTACTCTCCCTGCCAGCTACCATCCAGTTTCTTTAATTAATGTGGACAGTAAGATTTATGCCAAAGCACTGACCTCCAGACTTGACCCTCTCCTGCCATAGCTGGTGTCACACAGCACTCCCAGGTGGACTTTACCAAAGGTAGGGTTAGCTCTATCCATATCCACACTTTGATGAATCTCATGCATGTACAGTAGTTAAAATAAACCATACTCCTCTTGCTATGGTAGCAATAGATTTAGAAAAAACTTTTGATTGTGTAGAATGGTGCTACTTGCACCTTGTCTTGACCCATCTGGGACTGGGCACCCATTTCCACTCCTGGTTTCAGGTCCTTTACACCTCTCCTTCAGCCAGAGTGCTTAACATCTCCCTTCTGTCAGATTCTTTCTCCCTGGCCAAGGGTACGAGGTGGGGCATCAGCAGAAGGAAGCAGGGGACTCTGGCAGTTGACTAAGGTAAGGCACATGCTCACTTCTTTGTAACAGTCACTGCTGGGAAGGACAGAAGGTAAAAGGTAAGCCACAACTGAGAATCGGAGCAACATCCTATCTAGTGTAGGAGTACAAAGAGATTTAAAGAACGTAAGGAGGAACACAAATAGAAACAAACAAAAAAGGAGACAACTAGAAACACCCTACCGGGGTAAGGGTACAAAAGGATTTCCAGGTAAAGGAAGAATAGAAGTTTGGAATACTGGGAGTGGCATAATGCAGTTGCTGTGGAGTGGCAGTTTTCGGAGAAACCTTCTGGAGAATGTGGTGCTGCACCATCTGCAGGCAACTCTCTGAGTTGAAGGAGGAGGTCACTAGACTCCTGACCAAGTTGGCTAGGATTCGGGGGACCTCTTCCCCCAACCAGGGGCCACAAAGTCTGCCACTGTTACCTCAGAGGAAGCAAGGAAGGAAGAAAGCTGGGCTATGGTGAGCTCTGGAAAGGTGGAGACAGGGTCATATTTTTCAACCTGTACCAAAACGAAATTCCTACACTACTCTGGTAGGGCAGGACTACCAGTAGGCAATAATGATCAGGGAGGATGTGGGGCCCTCTGTAGACCCCAAGGAAGGTGGTAGAGGACTCCAGCGAAGGAAGAAGAAACTTTTGGTGCAGGACTCAATTGTGAACGGAATAGATTTGGGAATAGGAAAGGGAGGAGAGGCAAGTTACATACATATGAGGTGCCTTGGCTTAGAGGGATGGGAAGCAGATCCTGAGGATCGCTAGGGCAGCAGGATGGGAAGGAGTACTGGATGTCATTGCCCACCTGCAGACTATGACCTGGTTAGGGATGGAGCTGGGATAATTCCAGTGGAGTTAGGGGAGCTGGAGAGGGTATTAGACAGGTAGCAGGCTCTGTAGCTTTCTCTGAGGTGCTGCCTGTCTACGACAGGGGGAGGAGAGGGATCTCCACACCAGGAGCTTCAACTCATGGCTGAAGGAATGGTGTAGGAAGGAATGGTTCAGCTACATTAGGGATTGGGGCTCACCTTGGAGGATAAGGGCTTATACAGGGGGGGGTGATGGCCTGCATCCATCTGGTAAGGGAATTGCAGCCCTCAGTGGATGGTTTAAATGTAACTATAATGAACATTTAAACTAGCTGAGGGGGGGTAGCAGAAAGAATCGGGGAGGCAGAAACTGTCCCCCCACCAGCTAAAGTAGAGAGTAGGAAGAACCAGAGGGGAGAGGAATACCCCAGGGTGCCAATTAATAAAAGAAGCAGGGTGGCAGAGATAAGGGGGGAGGGAATGGGAGAATAAAAATGAGAGGGGTGAAGGGGGGGCAAAAAGGAGAAAAGGGGGGTAATAAGCAGAGTGGAAACAAAATCTGGTAGGCCTCTGTGTGAATGCTAGCAGTCTAGGAAATAAGATTCCAGATCAAGAGGCCATCGTGGCAGAGGATGACCTGGATATTGTGGCCTTACCGAGTCATGGTGCACTGAAAATCATGAGTGACATGGCCATACTGGGCTACAATCTGCTTAGGAAGGACAGGGCTTCAAGGAAAGGAGAGGGTATGGTGTTTTATGTGAGGGGAAAGCATAAAAGCAACAGAGGTGCAGTGATTACAAGGGGAAGCAGAGGTACTGTGGGTCACCCTAGCAATGGTGAGTGGAGGAGTGATGTACAGACCTCCAGCACAGTGGGAAAAATTAGATAAGGCACTGGTGGAAGCCACTGGCAAGATGGCAGAAAAGGGTGAGGTGCAACAGGTGGGGATTTCAACCTGCCAGATGTAGATTGGAGCCTCCCAGCAGTGATATCAGCTTGAAGCAGGGACATCCAGTTTGGATGGCAAAATTCTCTAATGATACGAAGCTAGGCTCAGTGGTGTGGAATAGTATGGATGTAGAAAGATTGCAGGGCAAGATAATAAAATTATGACACTGGGCTACCAAACATAAGTTGGAGGTTAACCTGGATAAATGTTCAGTAATGCATCTGGGGAGAGGAAATGGTAGGGCAAAATATACTATCAATGTACATACCTTAAGAACATCAAGTGAAGAGAGAGGGTTGTGGGAATGATTATGTAACCCCCAGGTGGCGCTATCGTAAGGGCTACTACCTCTGCCTGCGTAACTGCTAACAGGTTAAGGGGCCCAGGTCCAATGGTGGGTGCCTCCACCCAGAGGTCGGGGTTAAGACAGTCTGGTATGACTTGGTCACAGCCCTCCGGGACACTGCAACCCCCCTTTCTTCCCACTAGTGGTCCACATAATTTAGCTGCAGTACCTTCACAGTACACACTTATCCCCCAGACTGGTTCACTCAGCTTGGCTTCGGGGACCCCCTGTAAAGTAAGATGCAGTAATACAATAGCCATTGTACAGTATTTCAACACAAACATATAGTTCAAGTAGTGTAACTTTGCTAAACAACCAAATCTGATTTATTTAGGGGATAGTAACAAGGACAGGGGGAAATCAGGTTAAATGATTCAACCACACTAATGTTCAGAGCACTGTGCACAGGGCTGAAGTCCCTAAGAGTCACTGTCACTGGGTACCCAGGATGGAGGGGGCTAGCCAGGATCGGTGCAGCTGGTTGGAGCCCTGAGGATGAAAATACTTGCACAATACCCAATCTGTAATCCAGAGTCGGTAGGCTCAGTTCGTGTATCAAGGAAGAAAAATCAGTTGAAACCCTTGCAATTCAATTACTCAACTGGCAGGGAGCTACCCTGATTTTTATTCACGACCTTTGCTGGACACCTTCCACACAGCGAGGAACATGGGCCAGTGAGCAGGACACACTCCACACATGTATATGAACAGAGAAAGTTTCCATACCAGGCAGCTGCTTTCATATCCCGATCGCACTTACTGCTAACCAGGGAATTCACAGTGCAGCTTCACTCTCCTGACAGACTGAGCGCAATGAAGCAGATTCTCCAGTCCTCTACAGGGTACGCCTGGTTGCTGGCCACACAGCCTCTCCTGTTCCTTACACACAGCTGATTCAGTCCGAATCACCACGGCAAACGAGTCGCCCAACTTTTGCCCTCCACACGCGCTTCCCATGTGAAACTCGGCAGCGCAGAAGCCCTTCCTCAGTCACGGCCACAATGGATCTGCCTTCTCGACTACTGGGGCAGGGAATTACCAGTGGGCAACACCCGACCCAATTGGAAGGCTTCAGATGCCAGTCACTTACAACTTCCCCTATTGGTGCAAAAGGGCACCACAGTCCAGAACTTCACTTCCCAGAATTACCGGCCATATCCCCCATTGGCAGTTGGCTCCCGAGATAGAGTCCCAATCCTGGTTGGTTGCTCAATACTCCATTTTAAGCACACACCCCCCGATTGGATCCAGTTTACAGTTCTGATCCAAAATGGAGGGCCAAAGCAACAAAGTTCAGCTGCAAGAAAAGCAGGTTAAACAACTTACATTCCCACTAATACTCTAAAAGGTATGGGGCAAACAGTTACATTTCTGGAAAGTGCTCACTCTGCCCCTTTAGAGATGTCAGAAAATGGAGCAATTTGTCAGCTGCTCAAGCAGGACTCGAGCAGGAGAATACACAGTCCCCCCATGCAAACTTAATTATGTCTGCGAGCAGTCAGCTCTAAATGAGACAGTACTAGAGGCTGTAAAAGCACTCACTGATAAACAGCTTGAATGCCAAACACCATTCAGGCTAGGAGCACTCAGCTAGCTCCTGGAAGACCTCTGGGAACCCCCATTTGCAGGGGGGTTACAATTATAAAAGATGATCTTAAACTTAAGAGGAATTGTCAGGTAATGGCTGAGAGGGCTAGGGGAGTGCTGGGGTATATTGCAAGACTCACCGAGAGCAGAGATAGTAGAGTGATAGTGCACTTTTACATGTCTTTGGTGAGGCCTCATTTGGAGTACTGCCCACAATTTACTTCACCAAGCTCAAAACCAGATATAGCATTTCTGGAGGGGCTTCAGAGAAGGGCCACCAGGACGGTTAAGACAGTAAAGCATTTGAATTATAGGGTGAGACTGGAATCACTGGCCATGCCATCTCTGGAGTATGGAAGAATGAAAGAGGATACTGTATGTGTCCAGTTTATGGTGCTTTTGAGAATAATGACTTACTAGAATGTCTTGGACTAGATTTGAAGGAACAACCATACTATGAGAGCACACCTACTCCAGCTAAGAGGGGAGATATACCACACTAAGAAAAGAGTTGCATGGTTTAACCAGAGAGTGGTGGATATATGGAATGGACTCCCATTGGAGGTGATGGGAAGTAGAAATATGAAATAGTTCAAGACTAGATTAGATGAATACTGTTTAAAAAAATAAAGTATTTGGTTATTCCCTTTAAGTAAAGGGTGAGCTGTAAAATGGGTGCATGCTTAATTTGGCTGGTATGAACCTATGAAACCTATCCTGGACTCTTTGCAGGGGGCATTCCTCAGGCAACTAGTCAGTGAACACGCTTGTGATGGGCCAGTACTGGGCCTGGTACTTATTAACAGTGACAGTGTAGCAGATGTCAAGGTGGGAGACCACCTAGGGACCAGTTATCACCATACAGTGTGGTTCAATATAAGGATGGCTGTGGAATTGAACTACAGAAGTGTGAGGGTCCTGGACTTCACAAGAGCAGATTTTATAAAGATGGGAGAATGCCTCAAGCATGACCTGGTGGGGGGGAATGTCCTGGGTGGGATGGAGGAACAGTGGGTGAAGCTAAAAGGGAATATAGTGAAGTTAACAAACCTCTGCATCAAACAAGTGAGCAAAAGCAAGATGAAAAAGAGACCACTATGGTTCTTGAAAGAGGTGGCTGAAAAGGTAAAGGGTAAAAGGGTAGCTTTCGGAAGGTATAAGGAGATGCAGATGGAGGAGGATAGGGAGGTGTGTCAGGGGAAACAGAGGGAAGCAGGGAAAGCAATACGGAACTCAAAGGCACAGAATGGAGACAGGATAACCCAGGAGGTAGTCACGGGGACAAGACATTTTTTTTTTATGTAAGTGAAAAGAGGAAGACCAGAGGTGGACTTGTATAGTTAAAAAGGAAAAGGGGGACTGTGCAGAGGGGGACCAGGAAAAGGCAGACATCCTGAACAAATACTTTTACTCAGTGCTTACAGAGGAAGAAGGGAAGGGGCCACAACAAGGTAACAGATGCTTTTTTGGAAGGAGGTGGAAGGCAGTCCTTTTTCAGAGGAGGGAGTCCTGAAGGGACTCACTAATCTGAAGATAGACAAAGCAATAGGGCCAGATGGGGTGCATCCAATCATACTGAGGGAGCTCAAGGGAGGTATTGCCTGCACCTCTAAGAGTTCTGTTTAGCAGCTAACTGGGAAAAGGAAAGGTTCTTGAGGACTGGAGGAGGGCAGATGTAGTCCCACTTCACAAAAATGGCAGCAGGGAGGAGGCTGGCAATTATAGGCCAGTCAGCCTGACATCAGTGGCAGGAAAGTTAATGGAAGGAAAGGATTGTGGAATATTTGGTATCCAATGGGTTAAAAGATCCAAGACAGCATTGATTGGGGGAGGGATATCAAATGAATCTGGCAGATTTCTTTTGAGTTGGTGATAAAGAAATTAGAGTAGGGTGAAGCGGTGCACGTGACCTACCTAGATTTCAATAAAGCTTTCGACACCGTTCCACCTAGTAAACTAGAAAGCAAGCTGTGTAACTTAGGAATGGGTCTAAAGGTGGTAAACTGGATAAGAAATTGGTTAGAGGATAGACAACAGAGGGTGGTGGTACACGGAGTTAACTCTGAGGAAGGGAGGGCGGGAGGGTGACCAGCAGGTTGCATCAGGGATCAGTGCTAGTACCGGTCATCTTTAATGTCTTCATATGTGACACTGCAGAGGAGGTGGAAGAGAAAGGGAAAGTCTGTCTTTTTGTAGATGACACCAAAATCTGCAATAGGGTGGACACTCAGGGAGTGGTGGAAAGGATGAACAGAGACCTGAGAAAGCTAGAGAAGAGAACAAGGCTATGGCAGCTGGGTTTCAAACTGAAAAGTGTAAAATATGCACTTAAAGCACAGAAACCCAGGGAAAGAGTACAAAATGGATGGAGTGGTATTGCCGACTACCAAGCAGGAAAGAGACCTGGGGGTCATTATATCTGATTAACTAAGGGTTGCCAGGAATTGTGACAAGGCGGTCAAGAGGGCCTGTCAGATGCTGGGGTGCATAGGGAGAGGCATCACCAGCAGAAAGAGATGGGTGGTGGTGTCTCTGTATAGATCACTGGGAAGGCCCCACCTAGAGTACTGTGTCCAGTTCTGGTGGCCATATCTCCAGAAGGACATAGACAGAGTGGAGGTGGTCCAGAAGAAGGAAACTAAAATGGTGTAAGGTCTGCAACAAAAGCTCCAAAAGGAGTGAGTAGAGGACCTCAATATATACACCCTGGAAGAGAGGAGGGAGAGGAGGAATATGATGAGTCCTTTAAATACCTCACTGAGACAAATAAGGTACAGGAGGGAAGTGTTTTTCATAAAAAAAGGTGTTCAAGAACAGTATGAAGCTGGAGGGAGTAGATTCAGGAGATATGTGAGGAAGTATTTCTTCACAGCAAGACTGATGGATTCCTGGAACAGCCTTCCAGCAGAGGTGGTGAGAGTGAAAATAGTGGTAAGGTTAAAAAATGCATGTAGTATGCACAAGGGAATCAGTAGAAAGGAAGGGGAGTGGGATAAAGCGTTCTAGTCAAGTAGGGTCTTACTCTGGGGTGATAATGTAGGTAACGAAACATGGGCAGAGGGGGGTGGGCCAAGAGGTCCTTATCTACCATCAAATACTATGTTTCTATGTTTCTATGATGTCCTCTATCACCCTCCTGTTTGTCCTAGGGGTCAGACCCCCAGCAGCTGCCATCTAACAACACACCCACATCGCATGTCTTACTATGGGGTCTACTAATTACTCCAACATGCTGTACGCAGATTACTTGCTCATACCCCTTTGTGACGCCACCATCTCCATTGACCCTCATTGACCCTCTTGACTCAGTTCACATCACTATCTGGGCTCAGGGTAAACCAGTCAGAGGTGTTACCTGTTAATAGGCTGTACACGCATCCCCTATTTGAGTCAAAGGGTCTCAAATGGTTGCCTAAAGCTAAAGCTGTAACCTACCTAGGTCTCCAGTTTAATCTGGACACTTCAAAAATGTGCAAGGTCAACATATCCCCTCTGATAACAGAACTAAGGACTGAGTGTGATAGGTAGAGGATGCTACAACTCACGTTAGCTGGTAAAATCTCAACCCTTGAAATGGTGACAGACCCGAAGTTCATTTATGTGCTATCCCACTTACCTCTTGATATTCCCCCAGAAGTGGTTAAACATGTTTGACAGTCTTATAAGTAGTTTTATATGGGAAGGTGCCCACCCGAGATACACTGTAGCCACAATAAACTGAGGGCACATTGGTTGGCTGGGAAACAGGGCCTCCTATGGATTATGGGCTACTTGTAGGCACACCAACTGTGTAATAATTCCATCCTCCATCTCTTACCACACCACAGTGGGTTCTATGGAGCGCAGCCTGATTCAGGGTCACACTCCTGCAACTCTTTTCCTCTGCCCACAAGGAACTGAAAAGCTATCCCACAGCTGGACCCTCAATCTCATACTGGTTTAAGATGTACAAGTGGTTGGGCACCAACCCCACACCAATAGCATCTACTCCCCTGTGGGGCAATCTCACTATCAAAATGGATAATTGAGTTCTTGATTGGCCAAGCTGGAGGGACAAAGGCTTGCTTTTTCTTAAAGATGTATTGGAAGGGAGTAAACTGGCTGTAGATGCTTTCCAGGCACTGCAGTCTAAATGGGATATGCTAAGGGCTGACTTAGAGATTTCTACAACTACGGAATGCACTGTAGCATCTTTTCTGAGAGTCACATGCCACCTTTAAGCCCCCTCCTCATTGGCACAATGGCTCCTGCACAACAAAGGTTTGGCTGGGAAAATCTATGGTGTGATCAGAGATAGTATACCCAGCCAGTAAAGCTAATCCAACAGTGGTGGGATAAAATGCTGAACGCCATCATCTCCGAGCAGGACTGGAGGCTTGCTGGTCCTTCAATCACAGAATATTCAAAGATACCTGCAGTACGTTGATACAAAATAAGATTTTTTACTCCTGGCGTAGGAGTCCCTTATTACTTCATAAAATGAATTTCCTTCCCAATGATAACTGCTGGATATATGGCTCCCCAGGGGGAGACTTGCCGCACATTCTCTGGTCCTGCCCCACCATCCAGCCTCTTTGGGACAAGTTATGTCATTTGGGGGCAGAGGTATTGTATTGCCACATTCCATCCACAGCGCCTCTCCTCCTCTTAGCAATAACTCAAGCAGTTCCTTGTATACTGCCAACAGGCCACAGATGGCTTGCACTCCTTAGCATGCAGGCAAAAAGGTTAATACACTGCAGATGGTGCACCTCTGAAGTACCCTTACACCAAGAACTGATAGCTAGTCTGACACATGTGGCCACACTTGATCACCTTTCTCACCTAGCAAATAACACTGTCAAGGGAGATCACACCTGTTGGTTACCCTATCTCCAGTTCCTGTCCCTTAGAACAGGTGGAGACTAGGATGGATTGACTCTTTATTCCACTGGGTATTTGTATTTGGCTGAGCACCTACTGCAAAACACTCAAATACGACTTAACCTCAAGTAAGTTTGTTCTTAATCATTTGACTCTTTTTGTGTTATAGTTAGAAGTTTGTTTAGTTATAAAGTTAGGCATATTCACTGACTTCTTACTATGCTCCTCCATGATCAGAATCATGACTATTTATGGACAATGTGTAATGCAGTGGTAACCGCCTATTTTGTCTGTCATCGTATACTACTGTCAATTGCTGTACCACACATCTGTATGCTCCTGTTCTGATGTACGCATGTATAATTGAATATACCAATAAAAAGATTAACTGTAAAAACAATAGTCTGTTGTAACTTTGTATTCCTGCTGTATTTATCTTTGTCCATTTGCTCCTTAGAATGTTTTCTACCTAATAGTATTAGCTGTGCTGTGTAGAGCAATACTTTACTTGGACGCTGACATAGCTACTTCTAGTCCTCCTCATATCTCATCAGTATTGTGACCACAATGGTATCGCAAGTGGCTGATCTTGCAACATGTGATTGACTCTTCTTGTGATGTCAAAGACAGCAAAGTCACAGTGCTGATGGTGTATGGCAAGAAATGGAACTAGCTATGTCAGTTTCCAAGTAGAACTGCCATGTAGAAAATCATCTAAATACCAAAAGTGAAAAGAACAAGCATTTGTCAATGCCAAGTGTTGCTTTCTGTCATTAGCAGTGGAAATGCAATAGTTAGACAGATGCAGTATAGGAATGGCACTGAAGTATTGAACTGATGCCAACTCCACCCCCACCCTGTAGAGATGGACAGGCATTGGGGAGTGCCTTTGGGTCATCGCCCATAACGGTCATGACATTTCACGTCACCTTACCCTGCAGACACAAGTGTTGAGGTGGGCTTTGAAGTGTTTGGGCTTTACACTCACCTCATTCCATAGGGAAATACACTGAAATGGGTGCAGTATAGGAGAATGGGGTGCACTCTGGGGCCAAAGGGTCCAAGGTGCTCCTCACTGCCTGCCACTGGCTGTAGGGTGGGGGTGGAATGGCATGAGCATTACTGTTGACAATCCCAAGTCACACCCCTGATGCCTGTCAGTCCCTACAGGGTAGGGCGTTATGGTTGAAAACCCTAACACCCTGAGCGTTTTTTGGTATTTTTACTCCAAGTTTTCAACATGGGCTTTTTGTGATCCCACCACATGAACAGTGACACTATCAGTTTGTTAGCCGAAAGGTGATTTTGAACAGCGACTGCGCCATTTGGTGCCACAGGTGCAAAAACACATTTCGAACAGGATGTGAAAAATGATAGATGTACTGTTCATGAGGAGGTGTAAAAAATGGCAATGTTGAAAATCTGGAATGAAAATATAAAAAAACTGGTGAAGTCACGAGAGTGCGTAGAAACTGCACAACGCACACCTGTAATGTAATTAGTTTTGGGATTTTTGACAGCAGATTTTCAACATAGGCATTTTGGGACCTCCGCTCACGAACAGTGTCACTGTGATTTTCTTAATCTATCCCAAACACTGATTTCCCCCAGCGACCATGCTATTCTGTGCTAGAAGTGCGAAAACACATTTCGGCTGGGGTGTGAAAATTGACAGCTGTACTGTTCATAAGGAGGTGTGGAAAAATTATAATGTTGAAAATCTGGACTGAAAAGAATACGAATTCGTGAAGTTATGAGGGTGCATGGAAATTGTACAATGCACGCTCGTAACACAGTAATTTTATGGACTTTTGTCACCACATTTTCAACATAGCTAGTTTAAGACCTCTGCTCATGAACAGTATCACTGTGATTTTCTTACTCTGTCCAGAACATTGATTTTGCACACTGACCACACCACTGTGTGCTACATGAGCGAGAACTCATTTCAGGTGAGATGTGAAAAATGAGAGTAGTACTGTTCATAAGGAAGTGTGGTAAAATGGCAATGCTGAAAATCTGGAGTGAAAATATTAAACATGCTCAAAGTTATGAGTGTGTGTAGGAATTGCACAATGCACACTCGTAAAAAAACAGTCATTTTGGGGAATTTTTTCACCAAATTTTCAACATAGGGTTTTTGGGGGCCTGCCTCATGAACAGTGTCACTGTGATATTCTTACTTTGTCCTGAACTTTGATTTCACACACCGACTGCGCCATTGTGCACTGCATGTGCGAAAACACATTTCAGGCGAGATGTGAAAAATGACAGCTGTACTGTTCATAAGAAGGTGTGGTAAAATGGCAATGTTGAATATCTGGAGTGAAAATACTTAAAAATGCTCGAAGTTACGAGCGTGTGTACCGAATTTTCAACATAGGGTTTTGGGGGGCCTACCTCATGAACTGTGGTACTGTTGTTTCATTAATCGGTCCCAAAAGGTGGTACCGCACAGTGACCGAGAAATCACCTTTCTGGATCGAATAACAAAATAACAGTGACTGAGTTCATGAGGTGGGGTCCCAAGAACCCCATGTTGAAAATTTGGTGAAAAAATTCCCCAAAATGGCCAAGATATATTCTTAGTTTCTAGATCCTCTTGTGACTGCTATACCTAATCTCTGCTGACAGCTAAATGCACTGGGACCTCCCTCTTTTACCATTTGCCCCTGTATAGCCCTATGCTGCTGCTGCACTATTCCACTCACAGCACTTCCTTCCTTATCCCTTTCCCATTCCTGCTCTCTTTTCATCCTACCTCATCCCCCTTCCCTTACCCCTCCACTCCCACTTCCCCCCTCTCCTCTGTTTCCTCACCTTGTTCTCTCCCTCTACCCCCGCCCCGTGGGTCTTTCCTGCTCAAGCTTCATAGTGGAATCTCCCTCCTTGCTCTTTTTTTGCTCCTTCCACTCCTCAATTCACCCCCTGTACTTTCTCTTCTTGTAAGCTCTTTCACCCCTCTTCAGACAAGGCCACTGGCTGTACATCACACAATATTTATCTTGCCATATTGTTCTTTTGTTTATGTAATTACTTTCCTCATGTTGTACTACTTACTGAAACCATTGAAATTTGCTATTCTCGTGACATGATGTGGAACCTCTGTAAAAGAGCCCTTGGCTCAAAGGTCTTTCTGATTTGTTAAATAAATAAATAAAAATATGCAGCAAAGTTGAAAAAAAAACAGCTTACCAGCATTTCTTCAGTGCGCAGTCGGCTTTGAAGAGAGCAGACGTGTTCCCGGTCCACCGAAGATCATCGCGTCGGGCTCCGAAGGTAAGTATGGGCTGAGGGGTGTGTGGGGAGGTGGGGTACACAGAGGTGGCACGGGTTGGGGGAGGGACCACTGGAATCAACGAGGGACTGTTTTCTAATTTACAGGTATGTTTTAAAAAAAAATCTTGCGGGAAGATTTTCTTTTTTGCAGGGTCATATTTAATTTTGGCATGTTGGGGTGGGCTCCCAGAATGCCACCTGAGTGTTTTTGGGGGGTGCTGTAGCCAACAGGGTTGGGCACCCGTCGGCACATACCGAGTGCTGGGGGGGAATAAGAGCCGAGGATTGGGCACCCCGGCCTTTATGAAATTGGGAGAGGGAGCATTATGCCGATGGGGAGTGGGATCCCATTAGCAAAATTACCAGGAAGGGGCATGCTGACAGGGGATTGGGCACTTGTCGGCACATATAAGTGCGGTGTGTGGCAAGAGCCGAGGGGATTGGGCACCCCTCGATACACAACAAATTTGGGAGAGGGGACATTATGCTGAAGGGAGTGGACTCCCCGTCAGCAAAATTGAAATGGAAGGGCATGCCGACAGAGTTGGGCACCTGTCGGCTTTTTTAATTGAAATATTTCACCAGGAAGGCACACTGAACGGTGGGCAGCGGATTTCCGTCGGCTTCTTGGGGACTGTGAGAGGCCGACAGAGAAACCGTTGCCATGGGAACACAGCACAATGGAGCTGCGTAATTGGCTGCTGCAGCCAGGGATGCTCCACAGCAAAAATAGTTGATTGCGTAGTGACGGGGCACTCCCTGATTGCAGCAGCTCAGTTCCTTTGATCTAGTGGCCTGCTCATTAACTGCTGGTGATCGATATTATGCTCTTCTATTGGCCAAGGCAGAGACCAGACCCTGAATGGGCTGCTGTCATTCGGCACAACACTGCTGTGCCTCCACAACCCGCTTGTGAAAGAAACCTGATGCAATGTGTTTCTTACACATGCATGCAAGCAACACAAAAATGTACTTCACATATATGAAGTAATGCTTCGATACTTTTAAAAATTTATTTTAATATCTTGCAGTATACTGGTTCTTTAACTGTTTCTCTTTGATTTCAACAGCGGACATTAGTGCTTTACTAAGCAACTGTGATGGCATCAGCATTGTGAGAGCTGCATTCTGATTGGTTTAACATTCCATTGTGAGGATACTAACCTTCAAAATATCCAGACAACAGAAACAGCAACATGTTTTTGATGTTTAGCTGTTACTGTTGTTACCAGTCAGGATATCAATTTTATCGTGTCATTTTACCCTCAGTCCTGTTATATATACAGGAACTATCTGAAATAAAGGTTGGATTGTGTCCAAACAGTATGTTTTGCAAAGTTTTCCTTGTCACATCAAAGACCCTTTAATGTTATGATTATGACACTGGTAAGCATGCCAACCCAACACTAACACACTCTTTTAGTGACCGAGGACCAAATGTGGTTGAGGTTAGTGGGAAGAAATTAATCATGTCCCTTTAGAATGGCACATGCCACATAAAAATCACAGTCACCACAGGCAGGGTGTTGGAGGGCAGCATGCTGTTTTAGTCATTGACCTCTGACATGAGCAGTTGCTATGGCATTTGTGAGCTGATGATGGGACGGGGCAGATGAAAAAAGTGAAAGAATGCATATGGATAGACAAAAAGGAAGAAGATGCACACCACAAGCTGGCAGAACCAGCACCACATTTGCACAAAAAAGTAGCTCCAAACAGCACTGGACCAGTGCCAACGCAGGCAAAAATCACTTGCAGTCACAAATAGGCTCAGCTCCATGGTCTGCACCACACAGACATAAACACACTGCGTCGTGTTCAGGATAAGCACTTGTATTTTAATTTAAATGCAGCAGAAAAGTTAATAAGCATTTGTCAATGCCAAATGTTGTCACGCTGGCATCGGCATTGGCAGTGGCGGAGCTAGAGAGACGCATAATAGGAATGGCAGTGAAGTATTGAAGTGACGCCAACCCCACCCCCAACCTGTAGAGAGCGACAGGCATTGGGGTGTGTCTTTGGGTCATCAGCTATAACGCTCATGCCATTGTACCTCACCCTACCCTGTAGACACTGACAAGTGTCATGGTGTGCTTTGGGGTCATGGGCATTATACTTACCCGATTCCATAAGGAAATATGCTGACGTGGGTGCAGTATAGGAGCGTGGGGTGAAGTTTGCGGCTGAACAGTGCAAGACACACCATGATGCCTGTCAGTGGCTGCAGGGTGGGCGTGGGGGGTGGAATGGCATGAGCATTACATCCGATGATCCCAAGTCACAGCCCTGATGCTTGTCAGTCCGTACCAGGTGGGGTGCTACAGTTGGAAACCCTAACACCATAGGCATGTAGTGGTAGTTTCACTCTACATTTTCAACATGGGCTGCTTGACAGGCCACCTCATGAAAAGCAGCACAATCACTTTGTTAGCTGAAAGGTGGTTTTGCACAGCAGCTGTGGCATTTGGTGACAGAGGGACAAAAACACAGTTTTGGGCAGGATGTGGAGAATGACAACTTTATTGTTCATGAGGAGGAAATGGCAACGTTGAAAATCTGGAGTGGCAATATGAAATATTGGTGAAGCAATGAACATGCATACAAACTGCGCAGCAGACGTCCGAAACCCAATTATTTGTTGGAGTTTTTTAGGCACATTTTCAACATAGGTATTTTGGGACCTCCCCTCATGAACAGTGGCGCTGTGATTTTGTTAATGTGTCCTGAAAGGTGATTTCCCACAGTGAGCATGCCATTGTGCACCACAGTTGCGGGAACACGTTTTGGGCAGGCTGTGAAAAATGGCAGCTGTACTGTTGATAAGGAGGTGTGCACAAATGCCAGTGGTCAAAATCTGACATGAAAATATTGCAGATGTACGAAGTTACAAGGCTGTGAGGAAACTGCGCAATGCACGCTTGCAGCACAGTCATTGTATGGACTTTCGGCACCAAATTTTCAACATAGGCATTTTAGGACCTCTGCTCATGAACAGTGTCATCGTCATTTCCTCAAACTGCTCCGAAAATTGATTTCACACAGCAACCATGCAATTCTGCGCCGGATGTGCGAAAACGCATTTCAGCCAGGATATGTAAAATGACAGCTGTACTGTTCATAAGGATATATGGCAAAATGCCAATTTTGAACATGTGGCGTGAAAATGTTACAAATGTACGAAGTCACGAGCGTGCGTGCAAACTGCGCAACGCACTCTCGTAAAACACTAGTTTTATGGACTTTCAGCCCCAAATTTTCAACATAGGTATTTTGGGACCTCTGCTAATGAACAGTGTCACTGTCATTTTCATAATATATCTCAAACATGGACTTTCCACAGCAACCGCGCTATTCTACGCCGGAACTGCGAAAACAATTTTGGTCAGGATGTGAAAAATGACAGCTGTACTGTTCATAAGGAGGTGCAGAACAATGGCAATGTTGAAAATCTGGAGTGAAAATATTAGAAATTCATGAACTTACGAGCGTGCGTGCAAACTGCACAACGTACGTTCATAACACAGTCATGTTATGGAGTATCGTCACCAAATTTTCAGCATAGGCATTTTAGGACCTCTGCTCATGAACAGTACAACTGTCATTTTCATAATTTGTCCAAAACACTGATTTCCCACATCGACCATGCTATTCTGTGCCGGAAGTGCGAAAACACATTTTGGGCAGGAAGTGCAAAATGACAGTTGCACGGTTCACAAGAAGGTGTGGAAAAATGCCAATGTTGAACATGTGGCATGAAAATATTGCAAATTCACTAAGTTACGAGCGTGCGTAGTAACTACACAACATACGCTCGTAAAACAGTCATTTTTTGGATTTTTCTCACCAAATTTGCAACATAGGCTTTTTGAGAGCCCCCTTATGAACACTGGCACTGCCATTTCATTCCTCGCTCCCAAAAAGTGATTCCGTGCAGTGACTGTGAAATCATCTTTCAGGACAGAATAATGCCATGACAGTGCAAGAATTCATGAGGAGGGGTCCCAAAAACCCCATGTTGAAAATTTGGTGCCAAAATTCCAAAAAATGCCTGAGATATGCATCAAAGTTGAAAAAACCCTATTTATTCCATTATACAGCTTACCAGCATTTCCTCAGTTCATGGTTGGCTTTGAAGAATGCAGATGTGTTCCCGGTCCACCGGACATCATCGCGCAAGACTCTGGAGGTAAGTATGGGGTGAGGGGGGTGTGGGGAGGCAGGGTGCGCAGTGAGTGGGTGCGGGTGCTAGGTAGGGAGACTACGAGGGACCGTTTTTGTGTTACAGGGTGAAAAAAAAAAAAAACATTGCGGGACAGTTTTTTTTCCTCAGGGGATATGGCATGCGGGGTGGGCTCCCAGCATACCACTTAACTGTTTGGGAGGGCTTCTGCAGCCGATGGGGGATTGGGCACCCTTGTTGGCACACAACAAAAGGGGGAGTTAATTTATGCCAACGAGGATTGGGCATCCTGTCGGCACACAAGAAAAGTGGGGAAAGCTGAGTGGGATTGGGTACCCCCCTCAGCATATAACAAATGGAAGTGCTTTATGCCGACAGGAGTGAGGCTCCCCATCGGCACATACATTGGGGCACAGTAAGCTGGCAGGGGGATTGGGCACCCCCGAAGTCGGCAGCTGGGCGACCACCCGCAATGTATACAATGTGGCCGAGCACGTCAGGAGGTCCACTGAGTCTGACGAGCTTTGTTCGGATTGCAGCGGACCTTTCCTTTAGATGTGCTCGCCACATTAGTATGCATGGTGTGGTGCCAGCATGCAAGCTGATTGGAGAATGAGGGATGCACCTACTGATGTGTGCCCTGCATTTACCCAACAGCAACCGCGCCTCCAAATCTCCACTGCTGCAAGATGTTGGCTGTGCAAGCACGCCAACATAAAAAGGACAGTTTCCTCCCTCCGCTGAACGTTTTTGTGCCGTACTGGGTGCTTTTTTGAAGCTGGCAGGTCCAGTATGAACTAACATTTAAAAAGACCCTCATTTAAAGGGGCAAAATCATAAATTCCATGCTGGAAATCACCTTAAATCACCTCTCCAATCACTTAACTGCACCTTCCTCCCCAGGTCAAAAAACAATGTATAAATAAAAATATAAAAAAATCACACATTATATAATAACATGAATCACATTGTTTGTGAAACACCCACATTAAAATGTGTAACAGCATTATTTTGCCAGTCTTATACAAAAAATAATAAACAAACCAACAATGCGATGTACAGAGCTAACCAGACATTAAATGGACAATCAATTCACAAATAAATAAAAACTCTGGGCAGGATTCACAAAGCAGATGCACTGGGTGCATATGAGATGTGCTGGCACAACCTGGAAATGTAACATGGAGCCATTCACAGACAGCACAGATGCCCCTGGGCAAGCCGGATGCACTACACTGAACAGGATGCACCGGAGACGGAATGTAATGACATGCGGTGCAATTCGAGGGGGCGCGTAACTGCATATATAGTGCAGAGCCATTCACAGAGCAAAATGTATGCACAAGTATGGAGCATCCATGTCACAAGTACCAAATGCGCCATGTGGAGATAAGTATAAAAGGAGTAGACTTAAGTGCAAGCCCCCAGTAGGCTGACCGCAAGGTAGCAGGAGCAAGCAAGAAAGAAGCAGCTGAAACCAACAATGGATGGTGCACCATTCCTGATGGTGGGCATGATAATGGGGATGGGGAGGTGGGCAAACCAGCAACGTGGCGGTGGAAGGCACCATAGGTGGCCAGCCCCATGGCGGTATCATGCCAGACTGATGTTTGAACAGCTAACGGACACTGAAATGGTCGGCCAATACTGCCTGAACAGGGCTATTCTGAGGCAGCTCTGTGAGCTGTGCATTGATGAAATACAGGCACCAACTGGAAGATGTCATGCCATACCAGTGGAGACCAAGGTGACAACATTAATGTGCCTGCTTACCATGGGAACCTTCCAAAGGCCAGTTGGATACACCACTGGCATCTCTCAGCCGTCCACGTCCCGTCTCCTTACACAGTTCCTCACTGCACTGCTCCCACTTGCTTCAGAATACATCCATTTCCCAAGCACACAGGCAGAGTGGACAGAAACCATGCAGCAGTTCCACAGGGTGGCATGCATGCCAGGCATCATAGGGGCCATTGACTGCACCCATGTGGCAATCCACTCACCACCTAGTGAGGATGGTGGGACATATGTGAACCGCAAGGGCTACTACTCGGATAAACTGCCAGGTGGTGTGCAATGCCACAGGATGCATCAGTAATGTCAGCACACATGATGCCTTCATATGGCACTAGTCTGCCCTCTGCTTCAGGTTTGAGACTAGGCATATACCGAGCAGATATCTTGTACTGCACATGAACAGGACACCAAAGTGGAGCACAGAATGGGAGGGAGCAGGTGTGCAAGTGGCATGATGCAAAATGTGCAGAGGGGGTAGCACAGGTGGGACACTGGAGGGGGGACAGCACTGCACCCATGCACACAGGGAGACAGTGCAGCAGAACACAATACATGGGAGGTGGGGTGCAGTGCAACAGCAGGCACATGTAGCAGGGCAGAACACACCACACACAGACAGGTATGGGTGACCGCCGGGCACCCGGAGGTAGACAATGGGGACTGGAACATGTGTAGACAACCATGGCATGGGCAGTCATGGGCAGACCTGTGCAGCATGGCCAGGCCACAACAGTTGGGAGGGGGATGAAGGCTGGCAGGAACGGTCAACACACAGTCCGGGGTGTACAACTGGCACTCACACCAGTGTGCCATAGTGCAGGGGGGAGGGCATGATGCACATTTAAGTAGTGAAGTAACAGACACCATTGCTCCCTACAGGTGATGCTGCTTACCCACTCCAACCCTGGCTACTGACCCCATTCTGATGACCTGGAACAGAGGCAGAAGAGCATTACAACGAGGCACACATCGCTACTGTACCATCATTGAGTGCGTCTTCGGCATGCTGAAGATGTGTGCTTCTGGTGTGTGGATAGGTCAGGTGGTGCCCTACAGTATAGCCCAGAGAAGACCTGTAACATATTCCTGGCCTGCTGTATACTACACAACATGGCCATTGACCATGGAATAGCTGTACAGGCTGAGGAGGGTGACAGTTCCGAGGAGGAGGATGAGGAGGGGGATGAGGATGCAGTGGTCCAGGGTGATGGTCTGGACCACCAATGCCAAGCCTGGACCCATGGCTGATCACCAGGGCCTGGAGGCACAGGGACACCATAATGGAGGAGCACTTTAGTGACCACAGGTGAGTATCACAGGTGGGTACTACACGGATGGCACCCCACACCACACACGCAGATCCACACAGCCAGACATACACCACAGGCCATGCAACAGCAGCAGTGCCACACTGCAGTGCACCTGTGATGGTGAACATTCTGCACACACACACACACACACACACACACATATGGGCACACAACAGAATCTGCATGGACATGGGCCACAGTGTATGTGCTGGGGATGGCATGGATCAGTGTACAGCTGCTGGCACATGTGCACAGCAGACACAGGACCACACTCATCATGTCCATGCCACACAGCACAACAATGGTGCACATGGACAGACATGTGGCAATGCACAGGGAACCCATAACGGCAGTTCCCTGGGGCAGGAGCATGCCACCCACGTCACCCCAGGCATAGGGAGCCAGGTGAGTGGGCCACATGGGTTGCAGGTGCTGGGGTCACGTGAGCAGTGACCCATACAACACAGGGAGGCACCGCAGCCACCACAGACATGTGGGTGGCTACACCCATGACTGGTGGTCACTAATGCAGCACCACTAGCCACAGAGGGGGAAGCCAACACCCCTGGAGAGGTACTGCAGTGAGACCATGAACGGGTGCTCACTGGTGTGGTGGCCCCATGATCCATGTTAGGTATGGGGATGATGAGCATGGAGAGATGAGGTGACAGCGTCAGCAGCAATAGGTCCACCTGATGCCACTGCCTGGGCATGCGTGAGGCACTCCTGGGTGTTTGGCTGGAGGCCCGGTGGCCATGTTGCACACTGGATGCACAGGCAGCCTTGGCAGGGTGCGCAATCTGCTCTAGAGCTGCGGTCATGCCCATCCACAGTAGGCATGCCTCTGCCAACATCTGGGCATGCCACATGGCCACCAACTCATACTCAATGGCCAGCAGTTTCTGAAGGCCCCTGAGTTCTGCCCATAGGGATGCCTGCCCCTCCACAGTGTCCCACAGGAGGCATGCATAGCCCTCAATCTTGTCAGTGGGTGAAGGCTCACGGGGATGGCACCAATGGCTGGGTGGTGTGCTAGCCTGCCGCTGTGCATCCACTGTCAGTGGACACACCATAGCAGGCTGAGGTATGGGTGGGGAATGGGCATGTGCAACCACAGCATGTCCAGGTATGGCTGCATCATGGTCCACCGCCACCTGCGGCAGACCCACATCACCCTACTGACCCAAGCTAGTGGTCCCTGCTGCCACAGTAGCACCAGACACAGAGCCCACAACATCCAACACTGTGGGCGGCTGTGCGGACTCTGTGGGCATGCCATGGGTGGCAAGAGCACCAACACCTGCAGGTGTCACCTATGCATGCACCTGTGCATCAGGTGCCACACTGTTGGCTGTGTCCTCCAAGATTTGTGTAGCATCAAGATCATTGGCAACATCACTGTATTCTCCCTGTGTACCAGATGCCAGCACCAGCAGGGAATTGGCGATGCCCACTGTGTCCTCTGGGTCATCATCTGCCAAACCCAGGAAACCCTTTAGCCAAGTGGTGTCATGGTGGCCAGCTATGGCACCACTTGCCAAGGTGTTTGATTGGCCTGCCACCACTGGTGATGAGGCTGGGGAAGCTGAGGTGTGGAATGGTCCAGGGATGGCACCATCCCCAGTCGTGGTTGCAGCCCTGTGGGACGGCCCTGCATCATCACCTGCTGTGGCATCCCTCAGTGCATCACACATGGCAGCACCCATGAGGCATGATGGAGCTGCAACAGAAAGAAGGGGTACTTGGTTAAAAACATGGGTGACAGTAGTGGTCAGACAGGCATGTACATTTTGACATAGAGGTGTGCCATTGTTACACCTGACAATCCCTGTGACAGACATGCAACACCTGTTCTGCTGATGCAGCCATGCACCTGCACTAGCTGGAGAGGCCCAGTGCCTGTACATGCCCACATGTTACCATGCAGGACTGTGCAACACCCTAGCCAACAACCACTGGGAAGGCAGCACTGCAGAGCACCCAAACACCATGGATGCCCCCCCCAAGAAATGCCCAACCCGTCACATGACTGCACAACATGGGACATAGATCGGGCACACAGAGCCATGGTTGATGCACACAGGCACATGGCCTGACAGTCACACACAGCGGGGTTGTCACAGCGCACATGGCATACACACATGGACAGGTACGCGTCCAGAGCATGTATACTCACAATGCTGTGATGGGCTGCCTCCCATCTGAAACCCCTCTCCAGGAACACCCTACACAGCCGCATGGCCCATGCTGGCCACAAGCAGCTCCTCTGTGGGTGTGAAGCTAACCCCTGTCTGCAGACCACCCCTGTCCTACTCAGGGAGGCCTCTATGTGCGCCACCTTCTCCTTGGCTCTCCTCCTCTCATCATTTAGATGTTTTCTGCACTCCTGTGGTGTCCTGTTGTACTTCCTGATGGCATTCACATGCCATGCCACTGCCTCCCAGCCCTCGTCCCACAGCTAATGGCTGCCATCCCTGTCAGACAAAACATCCTTCTGCAGCAGGTATGCTGCAATCAGTACCCTATCCTCATTGCCAGTGAAGTTTGGATGTCTGCATCCAGAAGCTGTGTCTCATCCAGTCATGTTGGCTTCTGTGGGTGAGAGTACGCAGCCATTAGCCCTGCACATGCAGCTCCATACATGTGCAGGCATGATGTCTAGCTGCAGCAGGTTCATGGCACCCTGTCTGCTGACCACACCCCTGCCTGCCATGCATATCCAGAACAGGATCTGGGACTGTCAGGGACAGCTGTGCATTGGCCATCCAGTCCTGCTGCAGTGGCATGTGTAGATGCACTGTCCTGAACATGATGCAGGTGTTGCATGTCATGTAACATCAGATGGTGGTCAGAACTGCAACACTCATGTCAACCATCTATGGTTCAGGGTACAACACCCACCAGCAAACCCTGCCCTCTCAAGCTGGGCCTCGTATGGCCGGTGGGACAGTGTGTGGCACAAACCTGGATGTGTCTGTTGTCTTTGAACAGCCGTGGACAATAACTGTATGTCCAAGGCCTCACACTCTCCTCTGGTGCTGCTACACTGCATTTGGAATAGTGTAAACAAAGCTACCTTCAAGGCTTCAATTCCTCTCAGTCACCTGAGCTCTGTGGAGGCACATTTAGGATCATTTATGGCTCAGGGCATGCAAATGAGGTTTGGAGCAGTGTTAATGAGATGCTAAACAGGTGCAATGCCCCTGAATGAGCTGATTTGTGAGCAATGTATGTGAATTTCATAATTGGCCTCAGCTCATCCCAATCAGCACGGCACATCTGCTGCATTGGGTGAATCTCCACATGGTGCATATCCAGCCCATGCGTGTTGGACTTGGAGCAAGTCCTGAATATGGCACAACTGTCATGGTGCATATACGCGCATGCGCAATTGGTCTGACAGGCACAGTGCTACCAGTCCGGTTACACATAATGCGCGATTGCCCCTGGCTGTGCAAAAACATCCATATGCGTGATGACCGCTGTACTCCCTGTTACATTGTGTGTGTTGATTGCCCAATGGGGTGATTTTGTGTGCCTGTGGCTTATGGCGCCACACCAGCACTGTGTGTGGTGCTGCTTGCCAGTCACAAGATGGTGTCCTGACATGGTGTGTGCATGCAAGACCCAGCCATGACCCATGACCCTGCATTCCCACCCTGGCAGTGCACTGTGCGCATGTTCGGTAGCGTGCTATTGACAGTAATTGCGCAGCAGCATGCTGTGCATAGTGCATTGCATGACAGCTATATGAGCATGTTGCGCGACTGTGCCAGTGAAGTACAGCATAATTGTCTGTGCACACCTGCTCTGCTGACACTGTCTGTGATCATGCCACATGCCCAGAGGATGGGCCAAAGGGCTATGAACTGCAGTGAGGTGGAGCTCCTCAACCTTGTGGCCCTGGTGCTGCAAGTTGAGGGGCAGCTGTTTGGGTCAGATGACCTCAATGTGCCACGGTCCACTGTGTGGGCCCGGAGAGCCACCCAACTGGTGCACAGGATAGGTGTCTCCTGCACCGGGGAGCAATGCAGGCACCAGTACAGTGATCTGCAGCGCAGGGACCAGGACAAGCTTATGAGCCTATGGGACTGTGCACACAGGGATGAGGTGCCACGCCCAGGCATCTCACAATACTGCACATGCACAGGGGTAGCATGGGGATTGGGGCAGCTGTACTGCACACCACTACACACACAGGGACACTCGCACACATGTGGGCACAGCACCACATGCACAGTGTTGCCATTGCCCACTCGTCACAGGGGGTGGGCATGTGTGCCATGGTGCTTGGGTGTGGCATAGCTACTGTGAAGTGCATGGGGTGACAGCCATTGGCATTGCATGCGTACATCTGCAGACATGGTGGGCATGGGAAGGGGTGCTATGTGCAGCTGCACACATCCTGGGCCATCATCACTGGGCACTGTGTGTTGATGCCTTCACTGCATGCTGGCAACAGTGTTTTGGTGGGGGGGTGGCAAGTCACACCTCACATCTCCTCATGGTGTTCTCTGCATTTGTTTCCCCTGCAGGGCCAGTGGCCAGGTGGTGGGCCACAGCAGCGGTGGATGGCAGGCTCATTGGGGCCGCTGGTGGTGCCCTGTGGACTAGTGTGTCTAGTGGGGGGTTGTGTGCTCTGCTGGCTGTTACTGGTACATTGTGCATGTCCGTGTGTTGTGGGTCGCGCACACACATGGGGTGTGGGAATTACGGTGCGTGCTTGGGCCACAGTGCTCCTGGTCCCTGCATGTACACTCATCATGTGTGCATCTCATGCACACAATGGGCACCCTGTGGTGCTCCAGTGGTGTCCTGACAGGGCCTGCATGCTTGTACAGCCTGCTGGCATGTGCACATCATGTGGGACATGGCCTTATGCCCCTCTGCACACACCCCTGGATGCACGCGTGGGACATGTGCCCACTGGGTTACTGCGCACAGTCATAGTGTGGCACTGTGTGCCTGCCTGGTGCAGTGTGCGGTGTGTCTGGCAGGCTCTTGGCCATATTTGTGGTGGATGCCTCCAGCACACCCATAGGGGACTGGTGGGGGGGGGGAATGTGGAACATGGCACTTAGTCTCTGTTGTCTGTGTCCCCCACTGTAGGTCCAAGGGATGTACAGCCCCATATCCCCGGCCGTCAGAGGCAACAAGGACTGCTACAGTGGTTGGGGATCCGTGTCCAGAGGCCTCTGTGAATGATGTTGCGGTCACTGTACCTGCATCAGGGATGACTGTTGCGGGCAGTGACAAGGCTGCTCCAGATGCTAAGCATCAGAGGATGTAGGCATGGGTGCCATGCTGTGGCACGTCCCGTGCCTTAGGGACATGGATATTGCTGTGTGGCCCCAATATGTGTTGTCCACCATCCCTTCCATCTCACAGGTTTTCCCTTGCTGTGTCCTCTACTGGCACACGCAACCACATTCAACCTCTGCACACCCCTTTTGTACGAGTACAGTCCCCCATCCTCCCCTTCCCTGTTCCTACTGGCAGTTGTTGTATATAGCTGTTTGTGTGACACTGTTTTTAGTAAACAGGTTTATTTTTGAACCGTTGTCTGTGGTCATTCACTGTATATTGTGGTTGTGTTATATTGTTGTCTGCTGCGGTCCGCTGTTCCCTTGCTGCCGTATACACATCTGCAAGTGTGTTATGGCAGGCAGCTGCATCCTTCCTCCCTGCCATGTCAGACCCACTGTGTGCCCACCATGTTGCATGTGGCAAGTGGGTGGGTGTTGTGTCATGCTGCCTTCATCTGTGCCCCTGTTCTGTGTGTGGTACATGTAACCTGCATCCGTTGTGCTGCTGCACTGTTGTTCTGTGGCCCCGCGTGTGGTCCACATTGGTTGTGAGCTTCGTATAACTGTGTGGTGCACTGCTCTCACATGTGTGCCAGCCAGCCTATCTACTGGTGTGCCCCGTGTGGCATAACCTACCACCACATCCCTGGGATCCTGTGCAGGTGGCCATGTCATGTGGATACTTCCATGCTGCATGGTGTCCCCGATGGCTGTGTCGCAACTTGACAGGCACCACTGTGCCTGTCATATGTGCCACCTGGGCTCCTGTGTGGGTTGTGTCGGGTGCTTCTAGGTGTTGCTCTGTGTGCCCTGTCTGTGCAGCTTGTCTGCTGTGGCTGCTGCAAGGCCCTTTGCCACTCTGGCTGGTCCATGTGGGTATGTGTCCCTGCATCCTTTGTGCCACTGCAAGTTCCCCCTGTTGCTCCTCTGTCCCCCGCTGGGTTGCTCCATATTCACTGTTCTGCTACCCTGGGTGGTTTGGCACATAAAGGTTGCACTGGGGCATCTCCAGTTGCGCCATTCAACATCCATGCGATTCACAGTGAGGATGCACACGGGGCATCTTGCGGCACATCCTTTTGTGAAATGCACTGTCTTGGGTCGGCACATCCAGGTTGTGCTGGTAGATCTCATTTGTGTCCAGCGCATCTGCTTTGTGAATCCTGCCCCCTAGGTTTAGTAGCTCATTTCATCATATATATACTTATTTTTCAAGAGGGCTCTTAATTGGAAACGATCATTAATACCTGGAACTTCATAATATCTCAATTTATATTGCCAAAAAGTTTCTCTTTGTAGCAATAATATACCCAAATCTCCACCTCTAATCCTTTCATGAACTTTTTCTGTGCCCTGAAATAGGAATTGGTGGGTCCTACCTCTTTTTTGGCAATGGTGTGCCAATGCACTAACCCCATATCATTTTTGGATGCTTTTAATATGTTCATCTATTCATTCTTTTAGTTTTCTTTTTGTTTTGCTTATGTAAGAAGCCGGGCATGATTCACAGGTGGCCATATATATATAATATTTTCTCTACTGCAGGTGATAAAATCTAATATGGAACATTCTCAATCTGATAAAGAACTCTTGAACTATTTTCCTGTTATTGTATATTTACAGAACAAACAATGTCCACACTTATGTGTCCCTGCAAGCAAATGTTTATGTTTCTCATGGCCTTGTTGTCCTACCCAGTATGTACTGTGAACCAAATGGTCCCCAAGGTTCTGTCCCCCTCCTAGAAAACCATCCTAGGTGTATTTTTCTCTGAACTTCTTAATTTTCTATCTGTGTTTAATAAGTGCCAGTGTTTTTGAATAATAGTATTCACTGAATGAGTTTGTGGATTAAAAGTGGTGATAAAGTCTAGAGTTCTAGTGCAAGTATAATTTCTAACACTTTGGTCATTCCTCTCATGACCCTGCCCATTGCCTGGCATTAGAAAAGAATCTCTTGATAAAATAGCCACCTTCTCCTTTGCTCTAGTTACTACCTCTGAATTATAACCTCTCTGTGCAAAATGATCGATTAATAAGTAACTTTATACAACTATATATATGTATTCATTACAAAAAACTATGTTAATGCATCAGTTAGGGTTTTTATTAAAGCCCAAAAAGCTGGGAAATTCGTCATTAAGGTTACAAACCCTACCATCCCCCCAACCCACCCCCACCCTTCACACACCAACAGGTGTCGGGTGTGCCTTGGAGTCATTGGCCATAACTCTCATCCCATTTCATGTGTAAACAAGATGAGATGGTTCAGTATAGAAACATAGAAACATAGAAGTTGACAGCAGATAAGGACCGCAAGGCCTATCCAGTCTGCCCATTTTTTCTACCTTATGAATGTGCCATAGGCCTGTGCTCTGTCAATGGCCTATCTATTCATACTCATCTGTATTGCTCCCTTATGCCTATCCCATGCCAGTTTGAAGCCCTGCACTGTATTCATATCCATCACTTCCTGAGGTAGGCTGTTCCATGCATCCACCACCCTTTCTGTGAAAAAGAACTTCCTCACATTACCGCTTAATCGGCCTCCCTCTAATCTCGTGCTGTGTCCTCTTGTCCTGTTTTTTTTCTTATATTAAAACATGTTAGACTCTTTCACCTTGTTAATGCCCTTAAGATGTTTGAATGTCTCGATCATATCACCTCTCTCCCTCCTTTGCTCTAGGGTATACATATTGAGCTCCGTTACTCTGTCCTCATATGTTTTCTGATGCAGTCAGATGATGCATTTTGGTTGCCCTTCTCTGGACTGCCTCCATTTTGTTAATATCCTTGTGCAGGTGCAGCCTCCAGTACTGCACGCAGTACTCCAGATGGGGCCTACCAGTATCTTGTAAAGAGGTATTATTGTCTCCCTCTAACGACTTGCGATACACCTATTAATACACCCCAACATCATTCTAGCCTTACCTACTGCTTTAGTGGTCTGCTTGGATGATTTTGGATCATCTGTGATGATGATGCCCAAGTCCCTTTCTTCTCTTGTGTTTGCCAGCAACTCCCCTCCCAACCTATAGGTGGCTTCAGGGCTTCTCTTCCCTATGTGCATGATCTTGTACTTCTTTGTGGTAAACCCCAGTTGCCACTTTTCCGACCATTTTGCCAGTTTATCCAGTTCTCTTCTCATTCTGCCCATCCCATCTGGATCATCTACTCTGCTGCAGATCTTAGTGTCATCTGCAAACAGACAAACCTTGCCCTCCAGTCCATCTGCAATGTCACTGACAAAGATATTGAAGAGGACTGGCCCCAGGACTGATCCCTGAGGTACCCCACTTGTGACTTGCATCTCTTCTGACTGTATACCGTTTACTACCACTCTCTGTTTTCTGCCTGCCAACCAGTTTGACACCCAGTTAACCAACTTCTGAACCACCCTGATCCTACCCAGCTTATTAATCAATCTTCTGTGTGTAACAGTATTGAAAGCTTTGCTGAAGTCAAGGTAGGCAATATCATCTGCACCCCCTTGGTCCACCACTCCGGTTACCCAGTCAAAGAAATCTATGAGATTAGTTTGACAGGACCTTCCTGTTGTAAACCCATGCTGTCTTGGATCCTGTGCTCCTATGGATTTCAGGCTTTGCACTATCCTTTCCTTAAGGAGTACCTCCATAATCTTGCCCACTACTGAGGTAAGACTGACTGGTCTGTAGTTCCCTGCCTCCTCCCTGCTACCATTCTTGTGGAGAAGGATCACATGAGCCCTTCTCCAGTCTTCTGGGACCTCTCCTGTGCTCAGAGACTCACTAAACAGTTCTGATAATGGCTCTGCTAGTTCCACCCTTAGCTCCTTAAGTACCCTGGGATGCATACCATCATATCCCATTGCCTTGTCCATCCCAAGCTTAGCAAGCTCTTGTAGGACCCTTTTGTTTGTGAAGGGACTTGTGCACACCTCCCTCCCCCCTGTGTCCATGGTGCTGAGCTGTGGGCCCTGCCCTACCTTCTCCTCAGTAAATACTGAGCAGAAGTATCTATTTAGGATAGATGCTTTTCTTTAGTCCTCCTCCACACACTCCCCCTTATCCCCTTTGATCTTAGCAATACTTCCTCTGGACTTTTTCCTTTCACTAATGTATCTATAGAAAATCCTGTCCTCTGTTCATGCTAGTGTTTCCTTGGTTTGATCCTTTGCCTGCCTTACTGCCTTCCCTGCTTCCCTTAGGGAACTTTGGTATGCCTCCCTGTTTTCATCCCACTGTATTCCCTTATATTTCCTGAAGGTCAGCCTTTTGGCTCTGACCTTTTCTGCTACTGTTTTTGAGAACCAGAGTGGTTTCCTCTTTCTTTTGCTTTTGCTTTTCTCTTTAACACAACTGGATGTTGCTTCAAGTATTGCATCCTTAATGCTTACCCACTTTGCCTGTACCATCTCACCTGTATTTCTTCTTGCCAGGGCTAGCTCAACTCTGTTGGCCACCTTATCAAAGTCAGCTCCTCTGAAGTCCCTTATTTTTGCCCTGGAATGGGATGATTTAGTTATAGTGGCCAAATTGAACCATACCATGGGATGGTCACTGGCCCCCAGGTGACCTTCTACTTGGAGATCTGTGATCCTTTCCTGGTTGGCCAGTACTAGATCTAGGATAGCTCTGTCTCTTGTGGGCTGTTGTACCAGTTGCTTTGCGCCCTCCTTCTGCAGGGAATCCACTATGTGTCTAGTTCTGGTGAATATTCCTGCTGGTATTGACCAATCTGTATCTGGCATGTTGAAGTCTCCCATTATCAGAACCTCCCCTTTAGCTGTCATGTTTTGTATATCTGCTAACAGTAATGTGTCTATGTCCTCCCCGCTGGTTTGGAGGCCTGTAGACAAAGCCAGTTCATATGGCTGTCCCATTTCCTGTTTCCAGGGTGACCCACAGTTCTTCTGGCTCCTTATGTGTATTCTAAATTTCTGTAGCTTTGATATTTTCATTGACATAAAGGGCCACTTCCCTCCTCCCCTTTTTGCACCTCGGTCTCTTCTGAACAGTACATAGCTGGGTACTGAAGTGTCACAAGTGTGGTTATTGGTGAACCATGTCTTGCTAATGGCTACTATGTCCAGTTTAGCCTCTGTCATTGTTGCCTGCAGGTCTGGTATCTTGTTTCCCAGACTGTGGGCATTTGTGTACATGATTTTCTATTGGCCAGATTTTGGTGTGTCAGATGTTGGGCGAGGTCCGGTGTTTCCCCTGTGCACCACATGGGGAGCCGAACCTTTTTCCTTACCTGGTGATGCAAATAAACTACAGACATGCTGAACTCCTGTTTGATCATTAGCTGAGGGGGAGGGGTGTTCTTCCCTTTCAATGTATCGGGTGCTGCACTCCTCTCCCCATTTACTAGTTTAAATATTCTGCAAAGATGTCAGATGTCTGTCCCAATGCTGTGACTCCGTCCTTAGTCAGATACAGTCTATCAAATTTAAAGAACTTTCGCTCCCAAAACTGTTACCAGTTACCTTCAAATTTGTGTCCTTTTTCCTGGCACCAGCCCTTGAGCCACATGTTTAGCTCCCCTATCTCCCCTTCTCTTACCTTCCGCCTGTCTGCCCCCCCAAGACCGGCAGGATCTCAGAGAAGGAGATGCCAGATGAAATGGATGACAATTTGTCTCCCAGCCTGATCAGGTGCTCCTTGGCCTCCACAACTGACCGGCTGGTGAGATCGTTAGTCCCTATGTGTACCAGGATGTCAATGTTTTCTCCTGCTTCCTGCATGACTTTAGCAATGTAGTCAGTGTCTCTCCACGCTGATGTACCTAGGAGGCATCTGACTATTACTCCCGGCTGGAAGTAGGTATCAACTCCTTGAATCATGGAGTCTCCTATGATCAGAAGTGTTTTGGATTTCCTTTTTGCTTTTTTTGGTTTGGTCCCTGTTTTGGGTGAGTTTTGTTGTGCTAGCTCCTGTGCTGCAGTGTCCTGCTCTACAGTGTCCTCTGCCTCTTTGTTTGATTTCAGAAATAGAGGCAGATACCTGTTTGTAGTTTTTATATGGTTTGTGGTGGTGATACGTTGGAGAGCACTGAGTGATAGGGCACCTGATTTGCCCCATCTAACCACCTGCCAACCTCCCAGACCAACTTCCCTCTGCGGTTGAGGTGCTCCAGTTGGATGTTGGGGAATGGTGGGCGGTTTTTATAATATATTTCCTCCTGAATAGGTGATTTGAGGTGCGCAATCTCTGTCCATGCTGCCTGGAGCTGAGCCCTTCGATCGCCAATGGTCCAGCCTGTAGGACAGCATCCTAAATCCTGTATAACTGCCCTTTTGAAAAGTGTCCCACAGTACCTGCAGTTAATAATATCCATTCAAGATGAGTTGCTGAGTTTATTACCTGGTCTGAGTAATTAGAAGGCAGAAATTGAAAGCAAAAGTTTGATTTTTTTGATTTATTTGTTTGTTTCTGTATAACTTGCAAGAAAAAGTTAAATTACTTGTGCCTCTGTAAGTGAGGTCACTGTGTGGATACCCTTCTGATCCTCCCCTTCCTGCTTTGCTACAGGAAATGTCATGACTGTGCTAATCTACAAAATGAGTGTAGCATGGGGTGGTTGGGGATGGGGGTGGGTGGCTGGCCCCTTCCCCTGCTGAAAAAGAAGAACCATGAATGAAAGAAACAAGGAGGTAAGAGCAGAAACAATCAACCAACAACAAATGCAGTAGCCCTGAAAACTTATTCTAATGATAGATAAAACTGTAAAACCTGTAAAGCACCACCTTTAATAATTTCAAAGAAGATATATCCAGCAAAAAACACTTTGCTATAGAGAAAAATAAAGCAGTAACAGAAGATATACCGTGCAAAAAACAATTTGAATCAGAGAAGATTACAACAGTAATCTATAAGCACAAACCAGTAACAAATCTGTAGGCACACCTTGTAATAATGCAGCAGAAAGTATATCCTGAAACAGCAGTTTGAATCAGAGAACAATAAAGCAGAAAAATGCTAGCAAAAAACAGTAACAAACCCTGTGAGTACAAAAGAAAATAGTAACACACAGTAAATCTGCCTAGCCAAAGGAAGCCTTAATCTTTTTCCTTGCTCTGATAATGTTCCTTGGTCTGTCCTTACAAGCAAACTGAGAAGAAAAGAGCTCAGGTGAAGCTAGGTGCCTTTGCCAGCAAACCTAGTCTAATGGGCTGAGAGTTAAGCCCAACAACTCCAAGGCGCACCCCAACACCTGTTGGTGTGTGGAGTGTGGGGGTGGGGTGGTTGGGTTGGTAACCCTAACGTCGAATTTCCCAGCTTTTTACGCTTTAATAAAAACCCTAACTGATACATTAACGTAGTTTTTTTGCAATTAATTTCTCTTCTTTTTGAGAAAATGTAATGTAACTGGTATGTGGTTGTGGGATCATGGGCCCTCCAGGCCCTGCGCTCCCCTCACGCTACCCATTGTTGCATAATGATATGCATAAGTGGGAGCGTAGGCCCTCTGGGCCCTGCGCTCCCACTTACATATAAATACGAACATACTGCAGCCCTATAGTCATGAAAAGTAACCCTTGTAACATTAATTTGGCAATGTCTCAGTAACCATAGCAACTATGGAAAAATTCCACTGCTTTTATAATCATGACTTCAAAACCTCCATGGGTGCTACGTAAAGGTGGACTAACCTGGGGAGAGCAAAAAATCCATATCTCGAATCGTTTTCGAGATACGGGCACCGAAAGGCACTGCAGGCACCACAATTCAATGGACACATATAACTCAGGCATTTTTAGGATTTTTTTCCAACCATTTTTCAACGTGGCATTTTTTTGGATCCTCACTTCATGAACAATGTCACTGTCATTTCTTTAAACTGTCCTGAAGGTTCAGTTCGCACACCGAATGTGCCATTCTGTGCCACAAGTGCAAAATGTTTTGGGCAGGATGTGAAAAATGACATCTGTATACTGTTTATGAGGAGGTGTGGAAAATGCTAATGTTGAAAATCAGTAGGGAAAATATGAAAAATTGGCGAAGTTTCGAAAGCGCAAAGAATCTGCACAATGCATGCTCCTAAAGTGCCAATTTTGGGGAATGTTTTAACCAAGTTTTCAACATGAATGTTTTGGGAAATCCCCTCATGAACACTGGCACTGTGATTGTATTAATCCATCCCAAAAGTTGATTTCGTACAGCGACACACCATTCTGCGCCAGAGGTGCAAAAACACATTTATGGCAGGATGTGAGAAATGACAGCTATACTGTTCATGAAGAGGTGTGAAGAAATGGCAATGTTGAAAATCTGGAGTGAAAATATTAAAAATTGGCGAAGTTACGGGCATGCATATAAACTGCACAACGCACGTTTATAACTCGGCTGTTTTTTTAATTTTTTGCACCAAATTTTCAACATGGCCTTTTATGAACCTCCCCTTAATGAACACTGGGACTGTCATTTCATTATTCTGTCTTGAAAGGTGATTTCATGTCCCAAAAGGTGATTCCATGCAGTGACTGCGAAATCACCCTTTGGGACCAAGTAACAAGATGACAGTGACATTGTTCATGAGGTGGGGTCCCAAAATGCCTATGTTGAAAATTTGGTGAGAAAATGCCAATAAATGTCTGAGATACCCACATTTAAATTCTTTGTTTGTATCAGAGTCATATGAAGTAGGATTCTAGTTTGTATCTCATCATACGAACTAAGATCCTATGTCGTATGATGCTGATATGAACAAAGAATTGAAATGTCAAATAACACACATTTTAAAGGCATTTTCCAAGCAGTAAAGTGCAGAATGCACCTAGAGGGTCACAATAAGCAAGCTACATGTGTTTGTTCCTCCCCAGAATATCATTTTGGTAGGTTTCCAAATTTGAATTTCAGTCAAACTGGAAACAAGATGGCGGCCATATGAAAGATGAATTTTCTTATACAATGCAGGATTCCTCTTTTGTATCAACCAGCTATATTGAAGTGCCTACTGAGCATGCTCAGAAATGATTTCTTTAAATTCTTAAATTGCAATAACTTAAAAATTGCTTATTGTTTTTTCATCACACTAGTAAAAGGCACATCTGTCCCTCTATGTCCAGAAACTTTCATACCAAATAAACAAATCCTCTGGGCTGCAGGCAAGTTCAAAGAAAAATCCCAGCAAAGTTAATGGGTAAAAACATGTTTTTTCACCTCTCTGTAACTCGGAGACCAATCATCCGATCGGAACAAAACTTGCCAGATCAAGAAAACTGCACAACAGGACTGCACAAACCAAATTTCATGTAAATCTGTTCAACAGTTGCAAAGTTATTAAAGTACAAACTTTTGAGTTTAACATTGAAGTGCCTACTCAACTCTAACTATAGGGGCACGATGACGTCCTATAATAAATATATATATATATACACACACACATATACACAATAGGGGTGAGAGCAATATCAGTGTGATAAACTAGGCTATTTCTACTGCAGTGTAATAAATGGTGATGACATCACTACTATGATAATAAATAACGTTTATCCATACTGTGCTGATGTCACCACTCACTCACTAACTGCAGCCTGCATTCTAAAGTGAACTGCTTCATAAATCTGTTTCTCACTGCTACTTGGAAGTAACTCAATTAACATTGCAAAGAACACTCACCTGTTTCCCATAGTGTTTCAACAACTCACAACCCATTACTATACTACTCTCAAACTCAAGAAAGACTGCATTCTAAATGACAGTGCTGTACCACAGTTTCTGTTTCTCACTGCTAGCTGAAACTCAGTTAGCATTGCCAAACACATTCATCTGTTTCCCATAGCGTTTCTAACAATCCCAACCCAATCAGAAACACTCACACACACACTCAGAACACACACAAACAGTGGTCTTAGGATAGCCTAGAGGTTAGAATAATGAGCTTTGAACAACCTTGGTACAGCCAGCACACCAGACCTGGGTTTGACTCTCACAACCTCTGCTTCTACACTGTGTGACTCTGAACAAGTCACTTAACTGCCTAGTGCTCTCAAATCACCCCTAAAAACTTATCCAGTTATCAAATACTAAAATAAAAGAGCAAACAGTAAAACATAACTATGCTTCTGAAGCTCTCACCCCATTGTATAAATAGAACAGATCATGTGCTATGGAAAATATTCTCACTCCTGCATATTGAGCTCTGGATAATCTCACTCATGAGATATCCAGAGCTCACTCTGCAGGAGTGAGAATATTTTCCATATCACACTCCTGTCCATCACGTATCCCTATACATATATATATATATATATATATATTTATAAAATGGTAGGAAATTGTTGTTTTATTGGATGATGAACATCACATGACCGTGCGTATATCAAGTGCGACTGCACACCTGCACTTCCCCCTCTAAAACAATTTTGACATTTTTAAGAATAGAACCACTTGAGGTTTGCGGTCAGCTTCTGATATACGCACGCTTTAAGGTTGACGACTCATCCTGCGGCTCATATGCATAATGCACACTTAGCATGCATATATCTGAGCGTGACCACACACCTCAGAGTGGTTTATTTCATATATATATATATATATATATACACTATATATATGATGAAATGAGCTAATAGACTTAGGGTTTTTATTTATTTATGAATTGATGGTCCATTCAATGTCTGGTTAGCTCTGTATGTTGCATTATGTTATTATTTTTTGTATAAGATTGAGAAAATAATATGGTTATACATTTTTAATGTGGGTGTTTTACAAACAATGTGATGTGATGTTATTATGTAATGTGGGATGTTCTTTGCATGTTTATTTATACATTGTTTTTTGACTCGGGGAAGAAGGTGCAATTAAGTGATTGTAGAGGTGGTTTAAGGTGATTACCAGCATAGAATTTATGATTATGTCCCTTTAAATGAGGGCTTTTTTAAATGTTAGTTCATACTGCACCTGTCAGCTTTGAAAAAGCGCCCAGTAAGGCGCGAAAACATTCAACTGAGGGAGGCAGCTGTCCTTTTTAACTTTTCTGCTGTATTTAAATGAAAATAAAAGTGCTTATCCTGAACACAGTGCAGTTTGTTTACTTCTATTTGGTGGAGACCAAGGAGCTGAGCCTATTTGTGACTGTAAAAAAATAGTACCACCACCAGTGGTCTGTCAATTTTTTCAGTTCTTTTCTTACTTCATCTTCATGTCTTGATAAATGAGTTTCTTATAGTTGGAGCACATTAAACGTTCAACACTGTCTTTCAACAGCAGGATTTACAAGTCACTCAAACCAATTAGAAACTGTGTAGCTTCTTTCTGAGTTTAGGGAGTGCCATTTAGAACACATGTTTTCAGAATTATTCTAGAATGTTGCATTAGAGAGGTACACCCTCATCTCGCCAATGTTGCATTAAAGAGGTACACCCTCGCCGCCGCCCCCCCCCACACACACAAAAAAAAGATGATTTGGGGGTCCCAAATATAAAAACTCTGATATGAGGCATTGAAAGAACTTGTTATTTACTGACAGACAAAATCAGTAGATCAGTGTCACGTGTAGCAGCATTGTTCTAAGTGAATGCTTGTGCTGTCATATTTGGCGTGACCGGTGACTATAAACAGATGATGTCTATCTGCACTTCTCATATGTTATCTGTCAGTCCTGGGATGTTTTGACACTTGAATGATTCTGATTTCAGGTAAAGCGAAGGTCAGCTGCAGTCTGCACTACCTGCTGAAGGCTGCAGATGCTATGCCAATCTAGGCCTTCTAAAATAACTTACAGTAGTAATGGAGATCATTAATGAATCACACTTTTACTCCATGTATACGATAGCATTCTTGTTTCAGTGAATTGTTTTAGTGTTTTGAGGAAAGGTAGCCCCATTGACAGTACTAGAAACCACAGATGTCCATTATTTAGAAAGCAACAAACACCAGGCCTTAAACACAAATGAAAAAGTGTGATCCAGGTCTGTCAAACTCTGTTGGTTGGGTTGTATTTCTGTTTGGTGGTTACCACTCTCCATCCCATTCAAGCTGCCATTATTAATTTAAAGGGTGGGCCTGCCACCAGCGAAAAACGTCACACAATTGGCATGAACAAAACTCAACAGAGAGCTATGTGGAATGCAAAATTCTGCAGTGGAACTCATGAGGAGTGGCAGTTCCGCTTCTGAAATACTTTCCGGGATTTCTTTTTTAATTCAACGAAGTTCCAAGAGGCATTTCAATGTAAACTGTGGCAATCTGCAAATTATTATTCTGTTGTTTGTTTGCAGAAAATGAATTCATGGTTTATGTATATGTAAACTTCAGATTATTAATCCACAGTTTTAAAAAAATGTCATTGGGAATTCTGGAAATCCATTTCTGACAGAATTCTGTATAATTAGCCAGAATTTCCAAAAATATGCAGAATTCTGGTGGAAGTGTATTTTGGACATTCCATACAGATCTATTCAACTGTATTAGGTAAAGGAAAAAAAACCCTTGAATTTCAAGTCATTTCATGGCATTCTTTATTACTAAGGGTACTGATGTGAAAGCAGGAGCTTTGTCCATTACAATTCATCTGCAGTTGGGGCTTATGCAGCAGGAACTGCAGTGAGTATGGTCTGTTTGTGACATCACAGTCATTTCAACAGTAGTTTATGACTGTTTCCTCAATAAGCCTAATCTGTAAGTGAACCGTGATGGGTGACAGTCCAGATTTTCTTTAGATGTCCTTAGAAATAACAAAAAGAATGATTTGAACATGAGAAATTATTAAATGCAATTTGAGTTTGGAATGAACTCTAAGTACATCATTTTTGCCCCCCACCACTTAGTAAACACAAATGAATAAGTATGTTGTGTAAACATATACTAACGTGAAGAGGTTCCCTACCCACTCTCCTGCCCAGAGTATCCCATTCTCCAGTTGCCCATGTTTTCACAGACAAACAAGGTTGTCCATGGATATCCATGCTAATCCTTGTTATTTTCCTGATCTTTCTCCATGGTAAGTTAATCCATGTGTTGCCCATGATACATGAAAAAGATCATCTATGGTTGATGAACATGCACAAATATCTGGAAAAGTCATGCAATCCAAAAGAGACTAATTGGGAGGACTAAAGCCATTTTCAATTTGGTAAATGAAAAAATACATATTCTGATTAAATAACATTTTAAATTATTTCAAGTCATAGCCATGATGGTTCATGATCAAAGTATGACTTTTAGTGTCAGTGCTTGACCATGGTTTTAATGGCTTGCTTTTTATGTTTGCTTGCACATGCACCAGAAACATGATGTGGCAGCTTAGGAGAGAAGTGGGTTGTGGAGGTGCGGCACTGTGGTAGCCAACACTAGCACTGCATTTGTGGGCTTGGCACTGTTCACCCAATGCAGGCCCAGTGTCCTGATGACACTGGTTCTGCACAAGTGCCACCAAGTTGAAATGATTTGGCCTGCGCAATGAGGGGCCACCTTGTCACTGCAGTGTCAGCCATTCTACTGCAATGAGGGAGCGACCCACCATTGCAGGGCAGTACCTTGCCTGGTATAACATGTCTGCAAACATGGTGGCAGAGGGAAAGCTGACTGACTGGGCTGTCCAATCCTCTTGTCGGCATGCCCCCAGCCCAGTTAATTTGCCAATGGCGAGCCCACTCCCCATCTGCATAATGCCCCCCCATTTGTTGTGTGCCGAGAGGGGGACCCAATCACCCTCGGCATCATGCCCCCCAAACAGTTGTTCTTTGCTGATGGGGGTGCCCAATTCCCATCACCTTAAGTCCCCCCACCCCAAAAAGGCAGGTGGCACACTGGGAGCCCACTCCAGAGTGCTATAAAGAAGCCTGCAAAAAAAAAAACTAACCGCGATGTCTTTTTTTTCTTCTGTCCCTGAAAGAAAGGAAACAGTCCCACGCTGGTCGGGTCCCCTTCCCCCAATCCACACCCACCCACTGTGCACCCTACCTCCCCACACACCCCCAACCCATACTTACCTCTGGAGCCCGGCATGACTATCTTCGGTGGACCGGGAATACATCTGCACTCTTCAAAGCCAACCACAACTGAAGAAATGCCGGTGAGTTGTATAATGGCATGAATAGGGTTTTTTCAACTTTGGTGCATATCTCAGGCATTTTTGGAAATTTTGGCACCAAATTTTCAACATGGGGTTATTGGGACCCCTCCTCATGAATTCAGTCACTGTCATGGCATTATTTGGTCCCAAAAGGTGATTTCATGGTCAGTGCACGGAATCACCTTTCGGGACAGATTAATGAAATGACAGTGCCACGGTTCATGAGGTGGGCTCTCGAAAAGCCTACGTTGCAAATTTGGTAAAACAAATCCCAAAAATGACTGTTTTATGAGCGTGCATTGCGCAGTTTCCTCACACACTCGTAACTTCGTGAATTTGTAATATTTTCACTCCAGATTGTCAACATTGGCATTTTTGCACACCTTCTTATGAACCGTACAGCTGTCATTTTTCACATTGTGGCCAAAATGTGTTTTTGCACTTCTGGCGCAGAATAGCATGGTCACTGTGGGAAATCAGTGTTTGGGACACATTAAGAAAATCAGGGTGACTCTGTTCATGAGCAGAGGTCCTAAAATGCCTATGTTGAAAATTTGGTGACAAACATCTATAAAATGACTGTTACGAGTGTGCATTGTGCAGTTTCCATGCACCCTTGTAACTTCACAAATTTGTAGTGTTTTCACTCCAAATGTTCAACATTTGCATTTTTTCAGACCTCCTTATGAACAATACAGCTGTCATTTTTCACATCCTGGCCAAAATGAGTTTTTGCACTTCCGGCACACAATAGCGCAGTCGCTGTGGGAAATCAGTGTTCGTGACAGATTAAAATAATCACAGTGACTCTGTTCATGAGCAGAGGTACTAAAATAGCTATGTTGAAAATTTAGTGACAAAAGTCCATAAAATGATTGTATTATGAGCGTACATTGCACAATTTCTTTGCACCCTCTTAATTTCACGCATTTCAAAAATTTTCACTCCAGATTTTCAACATTGGCATTTTTTCCCACCTCCTTATGAACAGTACAGTTGTCATTTTTCATATCCTGCACGAAATATCCATTTACACATCTGGCGCTGCACTGTCACTGTGGGAAATCAATGTTTGGGATAGATTAAGAAAATCATAGTGACAGTGTTCATGAGCAGAGGTCACAAAATGCCTATGTTGAAAATTTGGTGACGGAAGTCCATAAAATGACTGTGGTGCGAGCATGCATTGTGCAGTTTCCACACATACTCATAGCTTCATGAATTTGTAATATTTTCACTCCAGATTTTCCACATTGGCATTTTTCCATACCTCCTTGTGAACAGTGCAGCTGTCATTTTTCACATCCTGGCCAAAATGTGTTTTCGCACTTCTGGTGCAGAATAGCACTGTCACTGTGGGAAATCAGTGTTTGGGACAGATTACAAAAATCATAGTGACTCTGTTCATAAGCAGAGGTCCTAAAATGCCTATGTTGAAAATTTGGTGACAAACATCTATAAAATGAATGTTATGAGCGTGTGTTGTGTAGTTTCCATGCACCCTTGTAACTTCGCAAATTTGTAGTGTTTTCACTCCAGATGTTCAACATTTGCATTTTTTCAGACCTCCTTATGAACAGTACAGCTGTCATTTTTCACATCCTGGCCAAAATGTGTTTTCGCACTTCCAGCACACAATAGCGCAGTCGCTGTGGGAAATCAATGTTCGTGACAGATTAAAAAAATCACAGTGGCTCTGTTCATGAGCAGAGGTGCTAAAACAGCTATGTTGAAAATTTAGTGACAAAAGTCCATAAAACGACTGTGTTACAAGCGTACATTGCATAATTACTTTGCACCCTCTTAATTTCACGCATTTGAAAAATTTTCACTCCAGATTTTCAACATTGGAATTTTTTCACACCTCCTTATGAACAGTACAGTTGTCATTTTTCATATCCTGCACGAATTATCCATTTACACATCTGGCGCTGCACGGTCACTGTGGGAAATCAATGTTTGGGATTGATTAAGAAAATCATAGTGACAGTGTTCATGAGCAGAGTTCACAAAATGCCTATGTTGAAAATTTGCTGAAATAATTCCACTAAATGACTGTGCTACATGCATGCGTTGCGCAGTTTCCACGTATGCTCGGAAGTGTGAGCATTTTTAATATTTCCACTACAGATTCTCAACGTTGCCATCTCTTCACACCTCCCTATGGATAGTACAGCTGTCATTCTTCACATCCTGCCCGATCTGTGTTTTCATACATCTGGGGCAGAATGGCACAGTCGCTGTGGGAACTCAAAGTTCGTGACACATTAACAAAATCACACTGCCATTCTTCATGAGAAGAGGTCCCAAATACATTCATGAGGTGGGGTCCCAAAAAGGCCATGTTGAAAATTTATAGTGCAAATACCAACAAACACCCGGGGCGTTAGGGTTTCTAACCATAATGTCCCACCCTGTACAGACTGACAGGCATCAGGGGTGCGCCTTTGGATTGCCGACTGTAATGCTCATGCCATCCCACCCCCACCCCCCAGCCAGTGACAGGCATCGAGGTGTGCCTTGGACTCTTCAGCCCCAGAGTTCACCCCATTCTCCTATACTGCACCCATTTCAGCATATGTCCTTATAGAATGGAGTGACTGTAAAGCCGAATACCCCAAGGCACACCTCAACTTGTGTCGGTGTCTGCAGTATAAGGTGAGGCGACATGGCATGAACTTCATGGGCAATGACCAAAATGCATACCCCAATGTCTGTCCATCTCTGCAGGGTGGAGATGGGGTTGGTGTGAAGTTCAATACTTCACTACCATTCCTGTTCTGCATCTGTCTAACTCCTGCATTTCCAATGTTAATACCAGCAAGCAAACATTCGGCATTGACAAATGCTTGTTAATTATGGCATTAATCAAATTTATTCTCTTTATGTCCTGTGTATATCATAGATGGTTTCCTGGTTAAAATAGAAACATGTTTTATTGTACATGTAGTCACAATACATCATTTGAACTACTTTAGGCATAGATTGTAAAATGTAATTGTGTAAACTATTTCTAGTTGCTATTTTAGCTGAATTCTGAGATGGACCCACTTAACCCTTTACAGGAGTCTAGATACTGTTAAGCAGTGTCAGAGGTATCAGCCCCATGTGCAAAGATTAAATTGAAAGATATGACTCTCTTAATTAATTTTATTTCTAATTAGCCTCTTATGTTATGTTTGCTTGTGTGCATGTGCAAAGCAAACATATTGGTGCCACTCTGGCAGTGTAGGAGCTGGGGAGGTGTGTGCTGCAAGCCACCAATGCAGCTGAGCCTGCAGGAGGTGTGTGTGCACACCCAGTACTAACAAGGCTGGTGCTGATGCTGCTTCACTGGCTGATGGATGGGGACCTCTCACATATGAAAGGAGACAGCTGCATCTATCACAGCACGGCTTCATCCTTTCATACTGCTGCCATCAGGGAGAAAAGCAACGTGCCCCCTTCTGCCCCACCCAGGTTTTGCCAGAGGGCAGGTGTTCAACCACACCATAGACATCCCTCTCCCGCCTAACCAGTTTTCATAACATGACCAGCAGTGGGTCCTCAACCCCACTGCTGGTATTGCCCCCACATCTGACTCAACTTTCATCTGTGACCAGTGGTGGGTGCTGAACTCCACCACTAGTATCCCTCCTTCTGCCTGACCCAAATTTCTTCTATGTCCAGTTGTGGGTGCTCAGCCCCACTACCGGTATCCCCCCCTTCATCCTGACCTAACTGTCAACTCCCCCAGACACAGTCTGACACCAGGGTGCCCCACCCAATGCTGATTAACCCCCATAAACAGGATACAACTCTATGATGCCCCCCAAGCTGCATAACCATAAAGTAACACTAGGGTGTCCAATCCCCTGTATCAGTAACTACCGTCAAAAAAACAGTTCCCCATCATCTTCTTTTTAATATTTACGCTTAAAAAATAGCCTGTTATGGGTTCTGCTCACCCTAACCATCCAGTCTCCCATCTCCCAACCTCCTCTCAGCACCCCCACACCCTTCACTTACTTATCTGGTCCAGCGCTGCAGTCCTCTCTCTACCCAGGAACATCCTGTTCAGAAGCTGTACCACAAACTGACTGAAAACAAGGTAAGTTTGGTTAAAGAGCTAGTGTTCTGTCTGGCATTAATAATAACTTTCAAGAAGTAGTCAGCTGTCACGTCTTATATCCGAAGTTTTTTCTGTTTTGCTAAATTAGTTCTGACAGTACTAGGTGTTTTGTATAGAACAGCCCCTACATGGAGGTTGTAAAAGTCTATCCCTCCCTATACATCATCTGCATTGTGACCTCACTGACTTTGACTTCACTGGTAACCAAGAAGGGCCAATCTCCTGATGCTTGACTGGTAATTTGTGACACGTGTTACAAATCAGACAGCAGGGCATGTGGTATAACAATAAATGAGGTCACATGCCGATGATGAAGTGGGAGGAATAGATTCAGATGTGCTGCTTCCAGGTAAAGCACTGCTTCTCACATCACACCCAATACTATTATGTAGAAAACCATCTAATGAGCACATAGAAAAAGAAAACCATTTCAGGAATAAAAAGTAATAATAACAGACTACTTTTAAAACTTACTTAAATTTGGTGCCTGCTATTTTTTGGAGCTACTATCTCTTTATTTATTTATTTATTTATTATTTATTTAGTTTTTTGTTGGCCGGGTAAGTGCACTAGACAAATCCTGCCTATTTTCAGGCACGACCCAGGGAGAGGGGGATACAGATGAATGCCAACTGACCTTGAACCAGATTAAGCTGTTGGTGGTATTTTTAGTGAATGAGGGAAATTTGGCCAGGACACCGGGGAAGTTCCCCTACTGCATTACTGGCAGTAGGGGGAGCTACTGACTGTTCAGCGGAATGGCAGACCGTACTGAGATCGTGATGGAGACAGACGTCTTACCTGCTGCTGGCAGGGAGAGCTCTACGAGAAGTCGGAAATGGATCAGTCCCGAGTGGAGTGCATTTCTAGTGATGCGCCTGTGGAGCAACAGAGAGATATGCACGGTGTGATCCGTGTAGCAGGAGTTTCAATGGCAGAAGTTTCACCGGAGTTGAAAACTGCAGAGGTTTCCTTGACTACTTCTCCTATTTTGGCTGACCGCTCAATTTTGACGCAGGCGGATGGCATGCATACAGATCAGGTGGTCAAGATAGCAGCGGGTTCAATTGTTTCTGAGGCTCAGGAGATAGTGCTGCCTTGCACATCAGAGACTCTGCATGCTGGAACGCAGAAGTTACTTTCGTCTGCGGGCTCGTTTCCCTCGAGAAACTGGAGCAAAGAATCGGCCCTGCTAGACGTGGGCTGGATGTGTCAGGATGGGCGCTGGATACCAGATTCAAACTAGATTTCTTTCACATCACAAGAGACACACATTTCTGGGATTCCTACAACTGTGCAGCCCGCAGATAGACAGCCTTTAGATTCCTGTACTTCAGCTAGTAATGGTGAGACTTTGCATTGTTCTAATTTGGGTGCTGGTGTGGAGCCTGATACTGAAACACTAAATGCCCCCCCCCTTCCTCTCCCCAATGGGAACAGTTTCATACTGGCCCCCACTTTTTGGATCTCTTTAGGAATAATCGCTTGGACCAGGCTCCTAGACATAACGCTGTATGCCTCAGGTACATGGGAGGTCTTCAGGAACATCCTGATCGTTTCTTTGTAGCCTGCTGACTGCTTAAAAACTTTATGAATTTTCAAGCCTCAGACATATATGCCCTCATAAATATGCGGGGAGAAGACACTTTTGACATTAGTTTTAAATCCTTTATAGGCCTGGATAAATTCTGGCAAAAATATGAATCTTTGAAAATTACTCCTTTATGGACTCCGTTCTGGGCTATTCCCATTACGAAGCCATTGTTTAAAACTGTTCACATCATGTTTGGGAATGAGGGGGTGAATGTGGGGGATATTTTATACTGGTTAGAGAGTAAGTGCACTGTGTTGGGGCCTCCTGAGCCAGTCATTGATGGGAAGGGTATCTGGACAGGAAGCTGGAAATTTAAGGTTAAATTGCGCATTGTAGGGGACCTTGTCCAGTACGTTCCAAATAGTTTCTTTTTGGGCAGGGATAGGGGAGTATGTTTTTACCCAGGCCAACCAAAAGCATGCTATAAATGTGGTAGCCCTCGCCATCTCAGTAGCTCATGTGATAAAATCAAATGTGCATTGTGTGGAGAACTGGATCATGACAGTGGTACTTGTTGAAATATTTTTCATTGCAACCTCTGTGATGCCTAGGGGCGTGCATACCACCAGTGTCCATATGCTGGCCAAAATAATTTGGGGGGCCTTGACAAGGAGACCCTGATTTCAGAAGCCCAGGGCTGTTTTAGGCCTACCACTGAGGAGACTGTCTCCCCTGACCCTGACCTTTCTAGCTCAGGCCCTTCTGCCTCAGCCCCTCCTGGTGGAGATGTGCCTCACCCCACTGATGAGTCTTCCAATATTGGTCAATCACATGTTCTGCAACCCCCTGAGGCTTCGGGGCTTAAGGCTCCTACCTCACTCATTTCGGCACCCTCCCCAGCTCCTGAGTTTCAGAAACCTCATCCGAGACGTGTGACAAGGTCTCATGCTAAAATGTTAATTGTACCAACTACCACTCCTACGCACAATACATTTCAGGTTTTGCAGGATCCAGATGGGGATTCAGAATCTGATTTGTCGGTTAAATCTGGGGCCTTGTCTGGCATGGAGTGTGATGATGAAGGAGGTCCTGATCTATTGGAGTCCAAGAAAAAGTGAGGAAGAAAGCGTAAAAAGGACAACTCTTAGTCTAGCTCCCTGGCTTTTTTAACTATAGTTTCATTAAATTCCTGTAGTATTAAGAATTCCAGGAAGCGTATGGGACTTCTACATTATTGTAAGTCCCTCTCCGCAGACATTATATTTCTGTAAGAGATGCGTTTTTCTACCCTGTCGGACATTAATTACACTAAGAAATTGTGGCACTCTGGGCCTTCTTTCTGGTCCTATGGTTCTGATGCTGCAGATGGGGTTGGGATATTATTTTGTCATACTGCTGTGCAGGTCACTAGACTAGTTGATCTGGTCCCAGGGAGATTTTTGCTCCTTGATAGCATCTACCAGGGCTTTTCCCTCCATCTCATAAACATTTATGCTCCCTAGGTTAAATCGGCCAGGATCGATCTTTTTAGTGAAATTGAGCATTATCTTTTTTCCCCTAGTAATATTATATGGGGGGGGGGGGTGATTTTAACTGTGGCCAGGATTTAAAATTTAAAGATCAGTTACAGCGTAAGATGTACTGTGATTCCCATACTCTGTTTAAATTGATTCTGAAAGCCTCTTTAACGGATGCTTATAGAGCGCATCATTCAGACCCAGGGCCTACATACAAACGTAGCAATTTTGCTACCAGAATTGATTTTGTTTTTGCTTCCCGATATTTGATGCCATTTTCCTTTCATTTGACCCCTTGTGAATTTTCGGATCATATGTTATTGACAGTATGTTTTTCACTTTCTCGTATTCCACCTTTTTTTCCTGCTCTTCCTGCAAGATGGAAGATGAATCTGATTTTTCTGACTCAAGAGCGGTTCCAGTCTCTTTTGTCTCAGACATTTGATAGGCTGCACTTAGTAGCTGGGATGTATGATTCCTGGGGTGATTGGTGGATGGATACTAAACTTGAGTTTAAACAGACTTCCATGACCTATAATCATCAAACTCATTCGGCAGATTATATTACTTACTTAGGACATCGATCACAGTTTTATAAATTGATGTCACTTCCCTCTTGTTCTGATGTTTGGATCCAAGAACTACTTGCCATACTCCGAAATCTCATGAGAAATTTTCATTATGGGAAGGCTTGTCGAATTCATGAAGACCTGTCCTATGGACTAAAGTCTTCAACCAGTTCAGACCCTTTTTCAGCCTGTAAACAAGCCTTAGAAAAAAAACTCATGAATGGCCTTTATGATAATAAGGGGGTTTTGAAAACAACTGATATTGAGATGTTACATATTGTTCAGCTTTTTTTACGGACTCAACATGGTCGGGCTTTTCAGCCCACCAGTACCTGGGAAGCATTGTTTTCTTTCCAGCCACCCACGATCTCATTTACTGATTCTCTTTTTTTGGATATGCCCATAACCCTAGATGAGGTCAGGTCAGAAATTACCTATTTGAAGTCTGGAATATCACCTGGTCCTGATGGCCTAATAAACGAATTGTATAAATTTTTCTTGGATGCTACCAGTATTATATTGACACAGGTTTGCAATTAAATTCTTGCAAATTCTAAACTGCTTCATGGATTTTCAGATGTATTAACTATTTTTTTATTTAAAAAAGGGAATAAACACGTTGTTGGGAATTGGAGACCAATTTGCTTATTAAATACGGATTACAAGATTTTTTCAGCTATTTTGTGCCATAGGCTCCAACGTGTTGCTTCTTCATTGATACATCCAGTCCAAACTTGTTCTATTCCAGGTAGAAATATCCACCAAAATTTGACCCTACTGAGAAATATTTGTGACTTTAGTCGACTGGGGAAACTTTCAGGATATTTACTTTCTTTGGATCAGGCAAAAGCCTTTGACAAGGTTTCACATGGGTTTTTGTTTGAAGTTCTTAGCGGTATGGGTTTTCAGTTAAACTTTGGGCTTGGGTAGAACTTTTGTATAGTGGTGCCCAAAACTTTCCTCTTGTTAACAGGATATTGGGGAAGGGATTGATTTCTGCAGGGGGGTGCATGGGGGATGCCCGCTTAGCCCTTTATTGTACACCTTTGTTCTTGACCCTTTAGTTCGGGAACTTCTTCATCATCCTCAGATTATGGGTTTGTCACCTTTTGGTACTTTTGGTGTTTAGGACAAAAGAAGGCAACACGCCCATCATGATTGTCCTCCATATACATGGATCATTTACTGAGTCCCTATCCAGACATCCATTTATCTAGTTTATTCTTAAATGTAAAGATGTTAGGTGAGTCGACCAAATCCTGTGGTAGCTTATTCCAGATTCTTGGTGTCCTTATAGTAAAATAGTTTATTCGTTTGTTGGTCTTTGCTCTCATAATTTCTAATTGTCTATTATGTAATCTGGCTGTGGTTTTTCTGGTGGAAAATTTAATACCACAGATCTGCATCATTTCCTGACTGCCTAGTATTTTAAATAATTGTAGCAAGTCTCCTCTGAATCTTCTTTGAGACAAAATGTGTAGTCCTGTCTTAACTAATCTAGTGCTATAGTCAAGGTTTGATAAGTGTGGAATGAGTTTAGTGGCTCTGCGCTGAATATTTTCGATCCTGTTGATATCCGAGATCAAATAAGTGCTCCAGAGAGGAGAGCCATAATCTAAGAGCGACCTAATATGGGATCTGTAAAGGGGGAAGAGACATTGTTCTGATCTGGATATAAATGTTTTACTTATTCTACGGAGTATAGTGTTAGTTTGGTTTGCTATCTTGGTGCAGTGGGTAGTTGAGGATAGTTTATTATTCACAAATATTCCTAGGTCTTTTTCTACTGTGGAAGTTCTGATGATAGTGTTATTCAAGTAATATATATGAGCTGGATTATTTTTTCCCAGGTGTAGTACTGCACATTTAGAAATGTTGAAATACATCTCATTTATAGATGCCCATTGTTCTACAAGTGATAAGCCAACTTGTAGTCTGGATATATTATTGTATTTTATAGCCTTTCCCCAAAAGTTTTGTGTCATCTGCAAATTTAACCATTATATTGCTAGCAGATATATGCATGTCTTTTATGAACAGATTGAACAAGGTTGGCCCGAGCACCGAGCCCTGGGGGACCCCACTAGTCACTCTTCTTACACCAGACATTTCATCGTTTACCCTAACTCTGTGTTCTCTCATCCAACCACTGGTTTATCCAAGAAACCAGTATAGGAGAGAACCCCATGTTGCTAAGTTTGTCAATCAGTATTGAGTGGGAAACTTTATCAAATGCCTTACTGTAGTCCAACAGGATAATGTCCATAGGTATATTGCAGTCCAAGTTATAGTTAATGTATTCATAGAAGGAAATCAAGTTTGTAACACATGAGAAACCTTGTTTAAACCCATTTTGATACATATCATTAATATTTAAAGTTAACATTTCATTTTCGAGTTTATGTTTGATAATTTTTTCCATTAGTTTGCATGGTATAGATGTTAGACTGATAGGTCGATAGTTTTCAGTCTTTGAATGAGAACCTTTTTTAAAGATAGGTGTAACTATTGCAGCGTGCCAGTCTTTTGGTACCATTGATTCAGATAGAGATTTGTTATAAATTATTTTTAGAGGTTGAATGATAGTGTTTTTTGTTTCTATTAAAAACCTTGAAGTAATCCCATCTGGACCAGGACTGGTGTGTTTTTTTAAGGTGTTTAATGCTGACAGAGTATCTTGTTCTGTGATCATATTTATTTCACCCTTTGGGGGTATAATAATAGGTAGAGGAACTGATTTTTGTGCATAAACAGGTGAAAAGTAATTATTTAGTTCAGTTGCTGTTTCGATATCCGTGGTAATTGTTAGTGTGTTGATAGTTAATGGCCCTATTAACTTGTTACAGCCCTTTTTTTTCATTTAGGTATGAGTATAGAGCCTTATGACAGTCTTTTGTGTGAGATATCTTAAATTCTAGGTTACGTTTAGCTATAGTTATTTGTTTTTTTAACATTTTGACTGTCTCTCTATAAGTTGGCAATATTTTATTGACTTGAGATGATGATGCATTTTTAAGTTTGGAGAAGAGCTTCTTTTTTCGAGTAATTAATGATTTGACGCTTTTGTTAAACCATTGTGGAATTTTTCCTTTATTGTTATATTTATATTTCTCAGGTATGTATTGTTTATCGAGTTGAGTTATTTTGTTTTTTAAGAGGTCCCAAGCTTCATTTGTATTTAGTAAGAGAAGGGCCTGTTCCCAGTTAATTTCTTCTAGGGCTTGATTGATGCAGTTAAAATTGGCTTTATGATATTGTTTTATTTTAATTTTGTTAGTTTTGGGTTGAAGGGGGAATTGCATAGAGAAAAATATGGACATGTGATCACTATTTCCCATAGGGGGTAAGATCTTAACATCAGATGTTGGGGTCTCTAAATTAGTTATAACAAGGTTGAGTGTTTTTTCCCCCTGGTGGGTTCCCTTACAATTTGTTTAAGACCTAGATTTATTATTACAGAAAGAAGTTGTTCATCATAATGATTAGCTCCAGAGAGTGTGTCCCAATTTATAGTTGGTAAATTAAAGTCCCCCAGTATTAATATAGTATTCTTGTTAGCTAATTGCAATATTTCTTCTATAATCTGTCTGGTGATATTTAAGTCTGAAGATGGTGGTCTGTAGCAAGTTCCGACAAGTAGTTTGTAGGAGCCAGTGGGTTGGATATAGGCCCAGACACTTTCCAGTTGCGAGTCAGTTTCTTTTTCATACGAATGGATATCGTTCCTTATATATTTATAGTAGTGTCTATATCCAGGCAGTTTCACTATCCAATCTTTGTCTATACTACCCCATGTTTCTGTTATTGCAATTATTGCCAGTCCTAGGGTCTGAGAAAGTATTTCCAATTCAGCATATTTAGAGATGTTCATGGATCGAGCGTTAAAGGTAAGAATATTTAACTTAAGATTTGGTGATGAGCTAGTGTTGTTAATAAGAGGCCAGAATAATTTCCCAGTCTCCCCCCTATTTATTAGTTTAAATATGTATTTATGTATGTAGTCATTTTTTGTCCCAGGATGGTACTGCCTCTTCTACTGAGATGCCATCCGTCCCAACAGTATAATGATGGTCTGTCCTCAAACTCTTCCCAGTGAGTTAGACACTTTATTCCCTGTCGGTAGCACCATTTGCGGAGCCATTCATTTAATGCTTTGATTTTTGAAGTGATATATCTGGTGGCTCTTGGGATGGGTAGCACCTCGGAGAAGCAGATGGTGCAACCACGTTGGCTTAATATGTTGTTTAATGCTACAAAATCTTGTTTAAGTTGTAAGAGTTGAGAACTTCCTATATCATTTGTTCCTGCGTGAATAATTACCAAGGGGTTTTCCCCTGCAGTGGATAGTATAGGTTTGACCATTTTTGTTATATCTGCAATTTTTGGCCCTCTAAAGCTAGAGCACATTCTGTTTTGTTTATCTGGGTTGCATATTGCTCTGTCTAAATATTTGATAATTGAGTCGCCTAGTACAATTACCTGTTTCTGTTTGGTTTGTGATTCCACAAATAAATGTGTGTCTGCAATTTCCTTATATGACTTGTCAGGTAGTTTGTTTGCTTTTAAGTGCTTTATTTTTATTGTGTTAATAGATTTAGATAAGTGGTCAGATTTGTCATCTTTAGATTTGGTGATGTTACATTCACCTGGAGAAATGTCTACATTACCGTCTGTTTTTAGGGTGAGAGTTTCAAAAGAATTTTGTAAGGGTAACTCCTGTTTTTTGTCCAGATAGTTACTTTTTTTGGTGTGTTTTTTATAGGAAATTTTTGTCCAGTTATCATCTGTGGTGTAATTTGAAGGAGTGGATGATATGACTGGTTGTTCTACTAGGTTACATGCTAAATGTTTGTTAGGAGATTTATAGGGTTACCACCTTTTAAGAAGCTCAAAGTGGGACATTTCTTACTGAAACATGATTTTTTGCAGGACAATATGTAAGCTTAACCAATACAACAGATTTTTTCTCCAAATAACCAGAGTTAAGACTAAGTGTTGCAGTTTTTTAGGTGTTCCCTACTGTTTCTTATCATTTTAAGGTATTTTAGTTAAGGTACTATTGTTTTTGCAACATTTAGAGGAAAGTCTGAAAATATTTTTTTCTACTATAATGTCAGGACATTTAGTATTTTTCATATTTTTTTGCAGGACACAGCTGCCCAAATCAGGACTGTCCTGCGAAAATAGGGACAGGTGGTAACCCTAGAGATTTATCATGAAGAAGTGAATCATCTAAGTGTTTGGTGTTGGACACATTAGATTCTACTAGAAGTGACATCTGATCTATGTAATCCTCTAGTGCTTTAATGTCAGATTGAAGATTATCTTTAGGCTGCAAACATTTGACTTCTTCCTGTAAGTTTTCTAACAATATGCATCTGTCACATACAATGTCTGCTGTCTGTTTTCCCAAAGTATACATTTGACAAGATGTGCACATTTTGTTTGCTTTCTTTAGATTTTGTTAATACAAACACAAGTTTTTAAGAAGAAGAGGTAAAGGAGAATGGCAGATAATTTACAATGTTTACCTTGTAGTGATCCTAATCTTTTTGGCCCTAGGCCCGTTTGCCCCGGTGGACATGGTAGACACGCGCCGACGCTCATGTCTCTGTGCGCATCTCTGCGCGTGCGCCTGCATCGCCGGGCCTGCCGCTAGTGTGAGCGTTATAGAGTGGAAACCGGAAATACGTCATAATGCGACTTCCGGTTTCATGCTGGTCCAAGACTGTCTCAAGAGATATTAAAATTAGCCTTTAAGAAGGCTATAGTACTGTAAACAGTGTTATTGGAGTGTCAAAGTGCCAAACAGCTATTAAAAGTGCAGTACAGAAAGTGGGTTGTATCTAGGAAGTGTCAGGGACTAGCCACTGACCTCCAGAATCCCACAATGCTTAGATGTTTTAACAAGGAAGTACCGAAGTCAGGAAGGTACCCCTGATTAACTTTTAACAGTTTTAACACAAGAAGTATACACAATGCACACAGTTTTCACAAGATTTCAAGGTAAATATCACAGTTTTCTATAGCAGCAATGCTTTATCTGCTGCCCGCTCGCTAGTGCGAGGGTTTTATAGAGGGAAACCGGAAGTACGTTATAACGCGACTTCCAGTTTCGCGCTGGCCCAAGACTGTCACAAAAGGTATTAAAATTAGCTTTTAAGAAGGCTATAGTACTGTAAACAGTGTTATTGGAGTGTCAAAGTGCCAAACAGCTATTAAAAGTGCAGTATAGAAAGTGGGTTGTATCCAGGTAGTGTCAGGGACTAGCCACTGACCTCCAGAATCCCACAATGCTTAGATGTTTTAACAAGGAAGTACCAAAGTCAGAAAGGTACCCCTGATTAACTTTTAACAGTTTTAACACAAGAAGTATACACGATGCATACAGTTTTCACAAGATTTCAAGGTATATATCACAGTTTTCTATAGCAGTAATGCTTTATCTACTCCTGATATTCCTTCACAGGTTTTAGTTGTCTATGCTGATGATATGTGCCTTCTGCTTCGTAATGCAGCTTCTGGCCTTTTAGCATTGAATATTCTAGCACAGTTTGGTTTGATTTCAGGAACTTCTGTGAACTATGATAAGAGTGCTGGCATTTTTTGGGGGGAGGGCTCTTTTGAGCCCATGATTGGGCAGATAACTATTTCTATGGGGCCTATTAAAATTTTAGGTTGTTTTTTTGGTGCTGGTGATTTGAATGATCTTAACTGGAAACCGCATATTGAATTGGGTGAGAGCATGGTTCAGTTATGGAAATCCTGGACTTTTTCTAAGCAAAAACGTGTTTTTGATTATCAAAAAATTATTGCTCCCTCTGTTTATTTATTTTAGTTCAGTTTTTCCTTTGCCTAGACAATACGAAACCCATTTTTACAGTATTTTTTTTTCAGATGTTGTGGGGAAGCCGATTGAACCTGGTTAAGCATAATTTTACATATCTGCCAATTAAGGCTGGTGGCCTTGGTATGATTAACCCGATTGTTTTTTTTATTTTTTATTAAATCTATGATAAAAGAGGTTGCACAGTATCAATCTCATCCTTGGGACACTTGGACTTTTTTTTCGCTTCAAGATTTTTTGTTACAATGGACTTATTGTCAAATCAAATTATAAAACACCCTCATTCCTTCCTTTAGTGGTTGTCAAGCTACGTCAGTGGCATCTTGCTCAAAGTGAGGTTCATCGGCTTTCCTGAAAAGGCCTGTATAGTAGAATAATGTCTACTAATTTTTTTGTTCAGGTTGATTTTCCCAGATGTTTTCCTACTAAAGTACATTTAGCTTTGAAGGTTCTTGCTGACAGGAGGATTCCTGGCTGGATGTGGGATGTGACGTGGCTTAGTTGCCATGTGAGGCTAGGGGTTAAGGGAAATCTGAAGCAAAAAGTTTTTCCTGAAAGAACTGTATTAGTTTTGAATGTGCAGGTATAGAAGAAACAATGACATTTTTTCTTACTTGTCCTTATACAGGTAAATTTTGATCTGCTTTACTTGTTAAATGGGGATGGGGAGCATCATGTCATATTTCATTTGAATGTTTGGTTCTTGGGGATTATTTGGATTTTTTTTCCCGCTATCATCCAAGCACTCTCACTGTGATATTTGTTTGTATCAAGTTTTATTTGTGGCAGGCAAGATGTTCATTTTCTTTACAGCATACTGATACCTTACCTTCTGTTGTTTTACGCCATATTGAATCAGCTTTGCAGACTCAAAAGGACTTCGAATCCCATCATTTGATGGTTCACTTATTTCATGAATATTGGAAACATGTTTACTGGATTTAACATTGTCTGTATCTTATTAGGGTGATTGTACAGTTTGTTTTGTTTGTTTTATTTAAAATAGTCCTTCAGTGATGTTACTATTTTTGGTTTATATTTTTCTGGTGACACTGTATTGATGTTTTTTTGGTTATTGCAATAAACAATTCCCCTACTCTTTTAGTGGGGATGGGAAGGGGGTTATGTGCTCACATGCATTATTTCTGTTTGACGTTTGTGTATGCTGTACTACTTTTTCCTTTTTCCTTTTTCTTACGATTTTCTTTCATTTATGATTTTGTATGACATAATACAGTTTTGTATATTTTGTTCCAAGTTTTGAATACAAAATTCCCCTACTCTTTAATTACTTTAATGGCTTGCAACATGTTTTGAACTTTTACCCATAAGTTTATTATTTGTTAACATTTTTGGCACCAACTTTCAACATAGCCTTTTTGGGACCACACCTCACGAACAAGGTAGGTGACATATTTCAAACTCAAACTGCACAAAACCTGTTTTCACAATCAATCTGAGGAACATGACAGATGTCATTTCTCAAATCCCCTACAGAACATGTTTTCACAGTCACTCTGCAAAATCACCTTTCAGAGGGATTTAAAAATGTCTACCTGTCTTGATTATAAGGAGGGGGTCACAAAAAGGCTATGTTGAAAATTTGAGGTCAAAATATAAATAAAATAAAAACAAAGTTATGAAAAAACATTAAATTTTTCCAACATTTACTGATGATTTTATTTTTTGCGCATTTTGGCCGCAAATGTTTAACATAGCCCTTGTGTTACCCCACCTCTGGAAGATGACGGGTGTCATTTTTGAATCTCCTCTAAACATGTTATTGCAGTCACTCTGCAAAATCACCTTTTGGATACAATTTAAAAAATCTCACCTGTCTTGATCATAACATGGGGTCATAAAAGAACTATGTTGAAAATCTTGGGTCAAACTTAAAAAACAAAATCTATAAAAGAATGGTGAACTCAAAGAGATGTTCTATACTCTGTTCACCATTTTTTTAGCTCAATGCCCCTAAGCCCAATGGAACCTAAAGTCAAGAAAACAATGGGCATCGGGGGAAGAAAGGTCTGCCCATAGCCTCAAGATACTGCAGTTCTAACTTGTAACAGCATGCAAGCAAATATGTTTGGCATTGACAAATGCTTGTTTAGTCAATGCCGTCTCTTATTTTAGCTAATTATAATCTATTGAAAGCCTTGCCAGAATCAGTTTACTCAAACTAAATTATGCCATCTCTTATCATAGCAGTACAGTACATGACACCTAGGCCCAGATATTCAGACTGCACCGGGCAGTAGCACAAGCCTGGGTGCAGCACAGCTGGGCTGTGCCCAGGCCAGGACCAGGCAATATTCAACAGTGATGCGCCATGGTGCAACACCATTGAATATGGTAAGGTTGGTGCACACACTGCGCATGGCACAGTGGCACTGCACCAGCGCAATCCACAGATAGGGAGCACGGGGATGTGCCAGCACAAGTGCAGTTGTGCTAGGTGCATCACCCATGATATTCAGCCAGGGACATGCAAATGAGGTCATTATATATGCAAAGCACAAATGGGGCTATTTGCATGTCATTATGGCTCCATTTACATGCCTTGCACAGGGCAGGCTGGCGACTTGTGCCTGGTGCCCTGCACAGCATGATGTGGGCTGTGCGGATCCCAGGGCATCCCTCACCCCATAGCCACAATTGTGCGGTAGATGTATACACTAAAATCCCTAATAGTCTAGTGGCCCTCCGTAGTTGCCCATACCCTGAGACATCTTTACATAACCATCCCTGGTGGTGTAGTGGAACCCCCTTCCTCCCATTGCTGTGCTCACTGATTAAAACCATAGGAACTCCCTAGTAGTCCAGTGCCCCCCCAGCCTCAATCATGGTACAGCACCATATGTATAGTCCCTGGTAGTCTAGTGGTCCCTCCACCCCCCACCCATTGCTGTGATCATGGTACAACTCCACAGGGTATGCCCTGGTGATCTAGTGGCACCCCTACCCCTCACCCACAGAGAACCCTTGCCCTCCCTGCTCCCCTCATCATGATTGGGTGCACAGCCCCTTCGCATACTGCCTGGCCACCTGCCAAATGACAGGTACAGTATGGGCTTGCAGGGTATACTGTACTAGATGGTCATTCACATATTTGGGACCATCTCATACAGTATGCCCTGCAAGCCCATACTGTACCTGTCTTGGCGTGGCAGCTGGGTGCTGTGCGGGAGGCTGGGGCCACCCGCCAACGATGGGAGGGGAGCCGGGCAAGGTCTCTGTGAGTGGGAGGGTTAGGGGTGCAACCAGATCACCAGAGCATACACCCTGTGGAATTGTACTGTGATCGCAGCAATGGGCGGGGTGGGGGACCACTAAACTATCAGGGACTATACATATGGCACTGTACCACAATCAGGGCTGGGGGGACCACTGGACTACCAGGGAGTTCCTATGGTTTTAACTGGCAATCATAGCAATGGGAGGGAGGAGGTTTCACTAGACCACCAGGGGAGTATGTGTGCTTGTCAATGGTGTTCTGGGTGGGTGGATGGCCACCCATGGCTGTTGGCTGCTGTGTTGTGCCTTGCAATACAGCAGCCTGCCTGTGGGTGGCTGGGACTTGTTCCTACTTTTTCGGGGCTCAACTCTGAGCTCCCCCTATGCAGTGCAATGCAGGGTTGCACTGGCATATGCACCTCACATCCCAGGCTGAATATCGGGATGTGCCACATATGCATGGGCATGCCCCCAGCATCTGCGCCGTATACCATTACATTGCACCCCAGCACATCAGGATTTGTGCTGCACTGGGCAGCCCTTTCAATATCCCACCAGGGCACAATGCAGGGTTGCGCCAGTGCAATACTGTTGCGTCAGACGCAACCCCTTTGAATATCCCAGCCCTATTATACTTAGCATAACTTTTTTATTTTTTTAAGTAAAAAGCTTCTTAAATATATTTAAGTTGTAACTGTATTTCTAAAATCTATTCATTATTAAAATACCCTGTTAATTAAATACATTGTTTTGGTTCCATTTGGCTACTGTTCTTGATCAAAGTTGCTACAGAATTCTACAGTCACAATCTCTGTGTATAATGGCCTTTCCCATTATGTTTTCTGAATGTTCTGGATGCGCCATGATCAACCATGGTTAACCATGGTTCATCCATGTTTAACCACTGTTCATCCATGGTCATAATCTTCTCTTAGGACTCTTCTCAACCACAGGGCCATGAGGGGTGGGAGCCAGCATTTTTATCCACCTCCTCCACCACTGGTTGCTGCCACAGCTACTGGAACCATTCTGCAGAAGTCACCAACCCTGGATGAAGGTGAAACTGTTGGGGCGGTGTATGTTGCCCTCTCAAAGAAATTTGATATGGTGGACCACAAAATCCTTCTATAAAAACTGAATAAAATAGGAGAAGCATTAGAAGTAACTACCTGGTTCACCTCTTACTTAACAAACTACAGCCAATCAGTGTCTATAAATAACATCATATTAGACATAGGGTTCCTACCCAAGGGAAGGGGGTTCCACAGGGATCAATACTGGGCCCCCTACTATTCCTGGTCTAAGTTAATGACCTTCCAGGATACATACAACATTCCACAATAAAACGGTATGTGGATAACATCGTCCTCATAGCAAGAGCCAACGACTTCTCCCAAATGGAGTAGAAACTCCAATTCGATTTTGATATTCTTCAAAAATGCTTTATCTCCACAAAGATGGTTCTCAGTGGGAAATACTCAAGTCTAGGGTTGTCTTTAAAAATGTACAAAAAAATAGACACATACGAGCTAAAAATACAGCTCCGAGATTTTTCCACCATCAAAGTAAGAAAAGACTATAAATACATGGGAGTAGATATAGACAGCACCTTAAGTATCAAGAAAAAAAATCCACTATCAAAAAAGAGAATGCCAGACTGGGAGCCTTCTGCCGAAATGCTGGCACCATACCAAAAAAAAAGCAAGATTGACCTTAATCACCCAGCTGTTGCTGCCCATTCTGGAATACAGAGGCATAGCCTGCCGGCACTCAAGTAACCAATTGCTTGGGAAACTGGACACAGCTTATCACAAGATGCGTCCTTAGATGACCATACGGCACATACCATTGCTCAAAGCTAAAAACACTAAACTGGGATTCTCTCAAACTAAGAAGAGAAAAGATCAGGGCACTCACAGTCTACAAAATCATCAATGAAATGATTACTGGACATATGCTAATGCCACAGCAACATTTTCAAAACGAAATACATTACAGCGGCAAGTCGCTGTTGCTGCTGTAGTGTACCAGCAGGACCCCGGCACTGCTTTCTCCAGGTTTTGCCCCCCTTACCAAATCAACTCTGACTCAGTTGACAATCCTAAATTACAGGGGCTGCAGAGGGCAGACCCCTCCCCGGCATGGGGATTTGGGGGGGCAAAGCCCCCTGAAAAAACAGTTTCCCAATGGATTTATGCCAACTGCAACTTGCAGTCAGCATAAATCCATTGCTGTAGTATTGCGTCGGAAAAAAAGTTGTCACTGTGGTGTCATGGATCCATTACTGGATATCAGGGACTAGCAAACAATTTCCCAAAGTAACACATAAGAAATGTGAGACATCAAAAACAGAAGCCTCTGTGTAACTAGGGTCCAAACCAACTATGGAATATGAGCCCAGGTTACCTTATTCCCAAGACCTGAAATTCCCTGTCCCCAAAATCTAGAAGGAGTAAGCCCCTGACTGAATTTAAAACTACTATACAGACAGAACTCACAAAGTTCTGTGACTGTTACTAAACTGATGGTGGATTCCCCCTCAGGGGCAAAGCCCCTTCAGACTAACAGCATTGATACCTGACTGTAATATTAAATGTAAATACTGTTATATTGCCATTGTAAACTGCTTTAACTAATATACCGTGTATGCTTATACTGTTAATTTACTGTTGTAACCAATGTAACGCTTCTTGCTTGTTTATATTGAATCTGTCTCTACTGTAACTAATATACTGTACCTCATCACAGGACAACTTTGAACATAGGACTATAGTGGCTCTAACACTTCTGTCCTGTCAAAAAACTAAAGATTTTTACCACTACTGTTGCATCACATAACCTCTGACTGCCAATCAGGTAGTAGAGGAGGGACTCAAGACAGGCACGGCTGGCAGTTCAAAAAGGTTTGTGTTTAAGTTATTGCAGGAGCATAAGGGTGTCATACTGTGCACATCAGAGTGGAGCAGCAGTACAGCTGGAGATGCTGCCCCCTAATTGAGATTCCCTCTGCAGAATCTGTGTGTTGTGTACATACAGTGGCATCCCCAGGATGAAACCCAATTCTGCAGCATTTTGCAGCACTCTACAGAATGCTGCAGCAGACCTACTGAATAAAGCAATGTAATTTCCATGGCAATTAGTTCCTTTTGTCATTCAGGAAAATGTGACACTGCCAGGATGAAGTGAATGCCACAGTTTCCCGCTTGACAAAAGAGACTAATTGCCATTGAAATTACATTGCTTTATTCAGTAGGTCTGCTGCAGCATACTGCAGAGTGCTGTAAAAGTGGGTTTCATCCTGGGGGATGCCACTTTATGTATATGCTTGATAATAGTTTTTCACAATAGTAAAGTCCCGTAATGTCTTCTTAGAATTTAGCTCTTAATATGCCCTCATTTAAGAGACTGATACTCACAGGGTTTGCCCTGCTGGTGTCTACAATCGTATGTGATGCACTCCCTTGTTTCTCTGCAGTCCTGTAGTTAGATGTGTGTTGCTTATAGTATTATTTCATCATGTCTGAAACACTCCTAATTAAATTCAGCATAAGCAACTGCACCTTGCTACTAAATAATAGGATTTTAAATCCTTTGATGTTACATACTAGAAAGTGCCCTTGGTTTATGATGTCTGTTAATGTTCTGGCTATAAAGCTTCCATATGCATGTCTCATATTATTATACTTTTTGTCTGATGATATTAAGGCCACTTGAGATCCTCTTCTCCCCATTTCCCCTTACTTGGTCATTCTTCAACAGCATAGAAGAGTTAGAGGCTTGGTTCTCCTAATACAAACCTGATATTCTGGTTATACTGTAAGTGTCTGAGGCCTCATATCCCTTACTCAGCTTGTTCACTTCCTGGCTTTCTGTTTTATTAGGCTTGATGGATCTTCCCCTGAAAGTGGTGGGAACCATCTTTACCTGTCTACCATGACCCAAACTCCTCCTTTAAGTCTCCCTGTGAATTACGGTTGCAGCCATAGATACAGCCAGATATTTCCAGTTATGTCACAATATTTCTAAACAGATCGTCTCTGGTGACCCACAGTGATGCTGCAGGCAAGCAGGAGACTTCTCTTACAGATATCACAGAAATTTAAGGAAATACCTGGCTATGTCTTTGGCTGCAATTGTACTTTACACTGTACTCTTATTAGGCAACATGACAAAACTTCATTTTATTTGGGTTTATAATCTTCCCACTAGTGGTATCTGTGGCTTGGCTTGCATGATTGACCATGCTGGCCCATATGTTAAGAATAAGGAATTAATAATTATGGGAGAATTAAATGTTTGATTGGCTTCAGTGAAAAACTAAAAACGCTGAGTCCATTATTAATAAACAGCATCTAAACTGAGTTGCTCTCTGATCCCACTCAACTTTCTTTCGAAGGATGTTGTCATACCCTGATTGATTGTATCTTGACGAACAGGAATTATTGGGTTAGCTCTGTGTGTGTGTGTGTGTGTGTGTGTGTGTGTGTGTGTGTGTGTGTGTGCATGTGTTGGGGGGTCCCTGACTTATCATTCCTCTATCTTTTTTGTTAGAAAGACTCACTCCCCTATGTCTCCTCCTCAGGTAATTCAGCTAAAGGACTTCTCAAAATTAAATTCTGATAACCTTATAGCTGATCTCCCCCTTGAGAACTAGTCTCAACCATTTAAAGCTACAGATGTCTTCTACACTTTAACATTCTTCTTAGCTGATTTTTCTGCAATTCAAAACAATATGTGTCCTTACTATTAGAAGGAGAATGAGAGTAGCCTAACCAGATGGATTAATAGTAAATTCGTATCCCTAATTAAAGCATGGGACAAATGATGGTGTAGCTTCAAAGCCTCCTCCCTTTTCTCAGACCAGCACAAGCAAAGGAAATTGATAAATTTCAACAGGAAGGCGATCTGGGCAAGAAAGAGTGTTTACTATAAAACTGTTCTTACTACTTCTGCTGGTGACCACCACCGCTTCTGGAGATACTTGAAAGGTCTTATGGGGTTAAATAATAATCAGACCCTGAAGGCTGTGAACTTATATGGAGTGCGTTGCACCAGTAGGAAACTGGCTACTATTGCTAATGCATTCAATGCCCACTTTCTTTGATTTGGCTTCTTATATGTTCTCTTACCCTAGTCTATTAAATGTACCTGTTTTATTATCATCCCCACTCACCCATGATGGCTCTGACCTTCCCAAGTTGTATGTGAGAGTCGCTACTCATAATTAGGTCTTTACGTTACTGTCATTGATATCTTCTAATAATAGGGTATCAGTTCTGATGGCTTCGAGCACAAGCTCCTCAAATTCAGTGCCCCCTTCTTGGCCACTCCCATAGCCCATATCTTCAACCTTCTCTGACTTCAAGTTCTGTTCCTTATGCCTGGAAGTTTGCTAGTCATTACAATTTATAACAAACTTGACCTTTGGATTATTGACAACTATCGCCCTATTCTCAGCATAATTCTCAAAAAACTTGTCGCTCCTCTGCTCACTGATTTCATTTACAAGTATAGCCTTCTGTCTCTGGCCCAGCATGGTTTTAATAAGGATCATGGTACACCCACCGCACTTCTTAAATGATAAGATATAGGTAAAATTTTAACTTGCAATTTATGCCCCCTGCCATTCCTGACACTTGACACCCTCAGAAGCTCTCATGGTGCACGTGACTTCCAGCACCACACACACCAGCACTCACCTGCCTCCATGTAGCTTTGGTTTGGTGTTGATGTGGGGTATGCACCCGCAATGACAGCTGTGCATCAGGTGATGGTGCCATAAAGCTGAAGTTCCTGGATATACTGGAGTCCACTGCCATGAGCACTGGGGCCATTTTCTCTGTTTTTCTTCTGTGCCCCCCCATGAGATGCCAGTGGTTAGATGCTTTGCACAGACATGTGCAAAGCATGTTGCCACATGACATCAGCTAGCATCTCCTCACCCCAAGGTGTGGCATCCTGCAGCTCCACCTCTGGTCACCTAGGTAGTGTAGCTATGGCAGGAACACTCTGACTCCCTTCCTGGAGAAAGAGAGCATCACCTGGGACACTCAGTCCTCTCCCCCCCCCAAAAAAAACAGCCCCTGATGACACAGGCTCATTCCTGAACCATGGTCACCAGCATTATGAGTTGTAGCTCTACCACTGCTCTGAAGGGTGGCGTATTAACCAATGATATTAGTAATGCAATGGATAAGCATCACTTGAGTGGCACGGTGCTTGTTGATTCGACCAAGGCCTTTGACCTTTTGGATTATTCTTGACTAGAGATAGGTAAAGGTGCTGAAATTTGCTTTGCAAATTAATTTGCAAAGTTGGCAAAATTCGCAAAGTGTGAAGTGCCGACTTTACAAAGTTTTCGCAAGACAGATAGATAGATATTTTATTTATAAAAGTGCCCATTTCCAAGGACTCTGAGCACTGTATATTAAAGCAAACAACCATATAATAATATACAATAACGTACAACTATATACTTAGCAGTTCAACAGTTGTGGCTGTTTTTGTATGCAAATTGACTCATATTGACAGCAAAGTTGCCACTTTACCTGACTTCACCTGAAAAAGTGTCACTTTCCAGGCAGAGTCAGGTGAACTCATGTGAAATTTCAGAGTAGGAACTATGTAAAGCAAATCATGAAGGCAAATTTTGCTACTTCACTGGAACTTCGCTGGTGAAGTAAAACTTTGCAACATTTCTACTCTTTTGTTTTTTTCTTTTTTTTTCCCATATTTTGTTTATACTCTTTATCCTCTGGTGCCCCCTTCAGACCTACCCCCCCAGCCCTGACATCCTGGAATTACCAGGGCTTGCCTTTCTGCCCAGCCTGAGAGCAGAGCCTGCAGAGGGTCGGGCTTCATCCTGCGGCCGGAGATTTTTTCCTCTATTTTTTCCCCAATCCCCATTACTGGGTGCATTATGGCGATGGTGCATGGAGCACGCACACATCAGCAGAAGTCCCACAGCACCCTCCCATCTGTGCAGCCTGCAAACCCGCACTTCCCCCAGGCCCCCACTTAGGGGCAGTCATTTCGGAGGGAGCACAGCCCCTCCACTCCTGGGAGAGGAGAGCTGTCCTCCAGATGCTCAGTCCTCTCCCTCTCCGCCGACCCCCGATGGCCCAGGTTCATTCCCAAACCTGGGTCACTGGCATAGTGTGAAGAGAGGTGTCCAGTGAATCAACCCTCAGCACCACTGGGCCGGTTACAACATCTCTACTCTTGATTGTGTACGAGACTACTAGCCTTAGGTTTGTCCCCCACTGCTGTGACCCAATTTAAGAGCCACTTCCATGACCAGAAGCAATTTCTGATCATTCTCTCTATCTCTCTCTCTCCATCTCTCTATGCCTTTACTGTCACTAATAATGGTGTTCTGCAAGGATCTATCCTGGACTGTTTGCTCTTCATTCATTTCATTAAAGTGCCATCAATGCCTCAAGGAGAGATTTGAAAAACATAATATTTGGATACAAAGAAACTTATATTTCTCATGAGCACTGCATTTGTTCTTGAAATTATTTATTACTGAAGTCATATGCATGTGCCTTGAGGGTTCATCAGCACCTACCGCTTATTCCCAAACTGATGTGATAATACTCTGCTTGTGACATCAGTTATTTTCATGGCAACCGACTGTGATGTCACAACAGAATTACGATCTCAAATAGGGAATATGCTGTAGGGGCAGATGAATTCTAAGGGATAAATACCCTGTTTTTATGGGAACTTTCTTAGTAATAAATAAAAGGGAGAGAAATATTTAGAAAGTAAATGATGTACAAGTTGAAATGGGTCTAAGTGTTATGTTTTCCAATTTTTTCACAGAAGTGTCAGCAGTTCTTTAATAATCTTCCTCAAGGTCCTTCTTCCAGCTCCTCCAAAATGCATGCTGATAACCTGGTACTGTATTAGAACTCATTTTACTATGCTGATCTAAATATTCATTTAAATTCTGGCTTCTGCAAGGTCCAGGGCTGGCTCCTTAACAGTAATGTAGGCTTATATACTACAAAGACCAAATCCACACTATTTGGTTCTTGTACTAAGCTTCATGTCAACCCCTATCAGTTAACTGTTTCTTGCATTGATAGCTTTCTTCCAGCTGGGTACTGTTACAGTACTTTAAAAACTTAGGGATCACATTAGAACCCACATTGTATTTCTCACTCCAGATTTCTACCATTTGAAAATATGTTAACTACAGTCTGGGCTTTGCTTATAGAATTCCCTGTAACCTTACCCCTAATGTTCTAAGGAGATCCTTCTTGTCCCTTTCTCAGTCAACCCTTCCAAATCTAGCCCAGATGGCTTGGACACTAAACTACTCCATTTGTCAGTTCCTGTGATTGCCTCCTCCCTCATTCACCTCCTAAATCTCTCCTTCACCCTTCACGTTGTCCCTCAGTCTTGGAAGTTTGCAACGGTTCTCCCCCTCCACAAACAGGGTGATCCCTTTACTGCTGGCAACTTCTGCTTTATCTTCCTCCTCTCATATCTTGTGAAACTGCAAGAGAAACTGATTTGTTTACGGCTTTCTGACTTCCTCCACATATCCAACTTCCTCCTCCTTATAGTCTGGTTTTAGGAAGGATCACTACACTGTCACTTCCCTACTTAGGTTCACTGTTTTCATACTCTCAGGGATGGATCAGGGGCATGTTACTGTGGCCAGTTTCATCAATCTGGTCAAAGCTTTTGATTCTGTGTCCAGCACTGTCCTCCTGGATTAGCTGAGCAGTGTAAACCTCTCTGCCTCTGCTGTCAACTGGTTTCAATCTTATCTCGTGGACTGTCAACAGTTGATACATGTAGGAAGTACTCTTTTCCCACTACTCCCTATCCAGACTGGAGTCCAACAGGGCTCTATCCTAGGTTCAATACTATTCTCAGTCTTCCTCAGTGACCTCCCCTCTGCCTGTGCCAACTTGCATATTCACATGTATCCAGACAACACAATCCTCTACACCTCAGATCCCTCAGCTGTTTCTGTGGAAGACTTGCTCCAGCATGACTTTCACAGTGTTCTGAGCTGGTTCCAGGCCAGCCAGCTATGGGTCAACACAAAAAGAAAACTGTGTTTATGACCTTTGGTACCAGTCGTAAATTGGCCAGACTCACCTCCCTCCCCATTTTCTCCATGCTAGATGGCTCTCCGCTTCAGGTTGTCTCAATGTTCAAGTACATCAGTGTATTGCTGACTTGACAATGAGTCTTTAGAAATGAGTCTTTGACTCAAAGGGTTGTAATTCTGATTATAACAATAAATAAAATAAATTGTTAGATAGCAGGCTTGACTTCTTGGCTCGCATTGATGCCATCCTTGCCAAACTCCACCCCAAACTCAGTGCCCTGTACTGCAATAAGGACTGCCTCTCCCCACTGGTCCGATGGGAGTTAATCACAAAATTGTTCTCCTAGTCTTTAACTATGTGAATGTGGTCCATTGCACCACCCTGTACACTTCCCTGGCTAGGCTGGATACCCCTGCATGCCTTCTGCCACTTTGCTAAAAACTCTGTCCCTGGAACCCCATTGGTTGTCTCATCCCATCTGCTCTGAGGATATGCAAATGGCACCCCCATTACCAGGTATATAGTTGCTGATTTTTACAGTCTGTATACTGTAACAGTTTTGACTTGAGGTTCCTGGGTTACTGTACATATTGTATGCTGAATTTGATAGTCAGACATCGCACTTGTCCCTCCGTGGATGTGTTGGACCTGCTCTGCTTATTATTTGGGGATATACTGTATTGATACTGTAACTCTGTAGAAAGATAATATGAGATAGACTGGCAGGGAAAGCCCCATGGTTATATGCTATGGTAATAAATCTTATAAAGATAGCCAGAAAGATGTGAACAGTAAACATGCTGGGGTATGAAAGAGCACTGTTCTCTATGAGACCAGACTATAGAACTGTGATACAAATACAAAACGCTGCATACAATTGGGTGTTTGTGATAATACATATATTTATACAACACACATCTTGTTGGGTCCAGAATCACACCCTCCCATGCTCATCTATCTCTCCAACTCCACCATGACACCTCCCATGCCCCTTCTGCCTCCAGCACCCTCTTATCCAGCCAATTCACCCCCAACCATCCCCGCCCCTCTAGTCTTGTGCTGGGCAGGGTGGGCCAGATCCTTGCATCAATTCCCAGAGGTGCATTACTGTTTGGTGCAGCTGATGGCTTGCAGCAAACCTGAGGAGTGTGTTGACGGGACCTGATTTTTGTAAAATTGGGAGCAGGGTACCTGGCAAACCTGGAGTTTGTTGCATCCTTAGTGCAATGCAACTTGCATTGCTCTAAGGGTTCTTTGAAAATTGGGGCTGTGATCTCTAGAACTGGACACATTACTTCAGGTGGGGTCTTACCTATGATCTATACAGTAGTAATACTGCCTTCCTCCTTTTACTGGTGATCTCCCTTCCTATGCACTCTTGCATCCTGCTGGCCCTATCTACTGCCTTGTCACATAGCCCTGCAATCCTGAGGTCATCCAATATGATTACTCCAAGAACCCTTTCCTGTTTTGTGACTGTCAAAACCTCTTCTCCCATTTTATACTCTGCCTCTGGGTTTCTGTGCCTTAGGTGCATGATTTTGCAATTTTTTACATTAAAACCCAGTTGCCATACCCTAGACCATGCCTCCAATTTTCTCAGGTCTCTGTTCATACTCTAGACCCCCTCTGGAGTGGCTGTCCTATGGCAGATTTTGGTATCATCTGCAAAGAGGTACACCTTCCCTTGCAGCTTTTCTGCAATGTCACTTATAAAGATATTGTAGAGAACTGGTCCAAATACTGAGCACTGAGGTACCCCACTGGTCACTCCCCCCTCCCCTGAGTGAGTTCCATTTACTACTAGTACTACCCTCTGTCTCCCATCCAGCAGCCAGTTTCATACCCAGTTTTCCACATTAGGACTAGAGCTATGCAGAAGTCATTAATTCCGCTTTTGTGGAACTTTCATGAAATTTTGTAAATTTCGTAACATTTTTCTGAATTTCCACCTTTGGTGAAAATCAGAATCTTATGAATGTGTTTAGTGACTTTTCACCCTCTTCTGCAAAATTTTCTGGCTGAATTGTGGAATAATACACATGAACTGCAGAATGACAGTTCTGAGAAATTCTGAGAAATTCCTCTCAACAGTTAATACATTAATCCATGCTGGCTAAGTATTCAGCAGAGATTTATTGGTCGGCATTGTGGGTCGGAATGGGCCAACCAGACCCATGTTTTATGATCTTGTGACCTTTTTGCTGTTTATTGGGAGGAGCTGATCTTGGAATTGTTGATCATTTATGAATCCCTTGATTTATTCCAACCAGTTTCACGAAAGCCAAATTCTGACTTTTACCAAAATTCAGCCAGTGGAAGTTTAATTTTGCACAGCCCTAGTTAGGACCCACACCCAGACTACCCAGTTTACTTATATGTCTCCTGTGTGGTGTGGTGTAGAAAGCTTTGCTAAAGTCTAAGTAGGCGAAACAGAAAAGACTAGTACTGACACCAGAATTCAAGTTCTGAAAATTTAAAAATGTAAGAAAAACACTTACAGGTACCAGCATGAAAGGAACAAGGAAAGCACTCTTCAAAAGTACCAACCAATTTTGAGCATGCGCGCTTCCTTGGGGAAGTCAATCCTGCACTGCAAAACCCTTTTTATAGTTTAAATTCTTAAACAGATAGGCCCAGATATTCAAAAGAGTTGAGCCATGTGCAATAGGGTTGCGCCTGCGCAAGTACGAAAATGCGCCATTCTGCGATATTCAGCAGGAGGCGGTTGCGCCCCCCAAATCATGCTGAGCAACAGCGCAATGATAATAAAGGCATGCACAACTGAAGGGGGAGGAACCATGCATAAATGGCACAGTGCGATATTCAACAACTTGCGCCATGCGCAATAGGGGAGCAAGCGGAAGTTGCGCCATAGCGAAAATAAGCCAAAATAAAAGGGAGCAAGGGAGATGCGCAAGAACGCTATAGGGAAGCCACATGAGAGCAAAATACAGCAGGACACACTGGGCAGCAGGGACACACAGGGCCAGGCAGAAAAGGGCACCTGGAAGCAATAGCCACAGGGGAAGATGTGGGGAGACATTGCAGAGGGGAGGTACACCACACAGCAGTGAGGCAAGCACAGGCAGGTGTTCCGTGCAGGGAAGTAGCAGTGAGGACAGTGGGGGAATACAGTAACAGCTGCCGGGGGTGAACACAAGCCAGGGACATGGCCAGTGCCACCTTCCAGATGGAGGCTGTTATGAGGGGAGAAGGCAGGCAGCAGGGGCATGGCCGTGGAAGGGCCCGTCGGTGGGATGCCCCAACAGGCAGTACCGAGCCTGCACCAGCTTTGAGCTGTACAGTGATACGAGATTGTGGGCGGTACTGCCTGAATCGGAGAATTCTGAGGCGGCTCTGTGAGCTGTGCAGTAATGTGATGCAGGCACCCACGGCGGAGCCATGCCCTGTCAGTGGAGACCAAAGTGACAGCTTGCATGTGCTTGCTTGCCATGGGTACCTTCAGAGACCAACTGGGGACACCACAGGCATAACCCAGCCGCCACGTCATGTCACCTCATCCAATTCCTCAGTGCACTGCTGCCACATGCTGTGGAGTACATCCTTTTCCCCAGCACACCGGCGGAGCGCACAGCAAACATACAGGAGTTCCACAGGGTAGCACGTATGCCTGGCATGCTAGGGGCAATAGACTGCACCCATGTGGCCATCCGCATACCACCTGGCCCTGAGGGGCTGCATACATCAATCGCAAGGGCTATGCCAGCATCAACTGCCAGGTGGTGTGCGATGCCAGGGGGTGCATAATCAATGTCTGTGCCACGCACCCTGGGGGAGCACATGATACCTTCATCTGGCACCAGTCAGCACTGTGCCACAGATTCGAGAGTGGGGATATCTCCACTGGACACCTAGTGGTTGAGTATGCAAACCACATGGACAATCATAGGGCCGGGGGGGCATGGTCAGAGGTGACATGGGTAGTGGCCTACATGGCCCGGGGCAGGGCGATGCTGATCACCAAACTAACCTCCACCCTCTACACACAGCTGACAGTGGATACCCACTCCGCCCCTGGCTGCCCACACCCTACTGGTGGCCCGCGACCCCATCGCAGCAACGCTACAATGAGGCACACGCCACCACACGTAATGTCATTGAGTGGGTGTTCGGGATGCTGAAGGCACGTTTCCGTTGCCTGGACACCTCCAGCAATGCCCTACAGTACAGCCCCTCAAAGGCCTGTGGGCTATTACTGGCCTGTTGCATCCTGCACAGCATGCCCAACGAATGTGGGATAGCCGTACAGGTCGAAGAGGGGGGACAGCGATGGGGATGATGAGGACGTCGGTGATGATGGTGATGGGCAGCCCCCCCTTGGGTGACAGGACCCCCGACTGCTCTGGCTGGCACAGCTGCACTGGGACACCATCATGGAGGAGCACTTCAGCCAACCCAGGTAAGTCATGGGGCCATGTGCAGCAAACAGTGGCTAAGGCACAACCCACAAACATGCATGGACACACACCAGGGGTGCATGCCATCAAGGGAAGTGGCAGGACATGAACCACACACCCAACCAGGGATGGGTGAGGTCTAACATGCCACATGAACAGACACACACGCACACACACACACAAACGCACCAAACATGCACAGAGGGTAGGAGGCACACCGACCCAGAACGCCACCCCTAGCCACACACATGTCCACAGACCACCACGCCCACTGCCTGTCTATGTGCGTGTGTCAGATGCTGAGCACCATTGCACATTGGTGTAGAGCGCAATGCAGGCATCATCATGCACACGCAACTGCGGACAGCAGCCGGGAGGGTGTGCAGAAGGACTGTGTGTCTGCGTGCAGGGCCAGGTACCCACCCATTCATTGCCCACTGAAAGACACAATGCACACAGGGCAGCACCAGACAGCAGCCGCATTGGGAGACAGGTCAGTCACGTGACACAGTGCCCCGGCCACCACGGATGCATGGGCGGCCCCACTGAGACCCACCAGCACTGTCAGGCTGACCACTGGCCTCATGGGGTGGCACCGATGGTCCACCAGGGGTTCCACTGCATGAACAAGACCGTACTCGCGCAGGGGTCTGCAGCACACCAAACATGCCTGCGCCAGGCGTGCTTGGAATGCCCACAGCTGAACCCGGTGTCGACAGGGAGGGTGTCGCACAATGCTGGGAATGGGGGGTGGACAGTGCACTGCGTGTTGTCCACGATGCATGGGCACATGACTGTGTGCCCATTATAGCCATGACAGCAGTGAATGCCTGTGCATGCCTGTCAATGGCAGTGGTCACATCCTCCCGCAACTGATCCATCCCTGCCAGGATCAGAGTGGTGTCTCTGCTGCGACGCTCCTCTGCCCGCTCCAGAGCCGCATGCAGTGCATCCACCGACGTCACAAGCTGCATCTGCTGCTGGACTGATGCTTGCAGTAGGCGGGTGTGCTCGTCCAAGAGGTCATCTGCCTCCTCGGCATCCTGTCCCTCAGGGTATGCACAGTCCTGATGCTCAGCACCCCTCGAGGGTTGGAGCTGCTCACCAAGACCAGGTCTGGGCATGTCCACAGGCGGTGCACAGACACTGCTGCTTGACCCTGTACCCCCAAGCCCATTGGCTGACTGCTGATGCTGCCCCTCCGGCTGCTGCTCCCCAGGGCTCAGTGGTGCCGCCACAGGGGTCACAACAGTCCCACTGTCCTGAACACACACCAGTGCTGCCCACTGGTGCTGACAGGCACAAGCTGGGACTGTGCTGACATGCAGGCCTCCACAGCATGGCCGCGATGTTACCTGCTGTGTGGCCATCCCGTGGCACACACGTGTCACTGCCCATGCCGTTAGCGACATCATCATCATCGGTGACGGACTCAGCACCGGCCCAAGTCACAGCATGCTGGCATCCATGGATGCTGGCACACTGGGACACGGGCAGGGCTTCCTCCATACCTGTTACAACAACATCAGTGTGGACAGCCAGGCGGGCCCACTGTCGCACTGAGCCACGTATACCTGTGGAGGTGGATGGGCCCTCCTCCATCTCCAGCTGACTGTCCTCAGTGGACAGGCCCACCACCGCTGACCCATGCAGACATCAGGATCTGTAAGGGAAAACAAAGTCACGTTACTGCATGTGACCTACCCTGCCCCCCATAGACAGACCATGACTTACCATGCAGTGATGGGCTACCACCCGTCTGGAAGCCACCACCCAGAACACCCTCAATGGCACAATGCTGCATGCTTCCAACAATCCTCTCCTCCTGTGGGGTCAGGTGTACCACCTACAGCTGTCCCCCCACCTGTCGCAGCTCATGCTGCCCTGATGGCAGCCACCTTCTCCTTTATCCTCCTCCTGTCTGTGCCCATCTTCTTCTTGCACTCCTGCATGGAGCACTGGTGGCTGCCATGCAGGTTCACAGCACATGCCACCTCCTCCCATGCAGCAGCACGGGCTTGAGGTGTTCCCTGCCATCCACTGAGAAGCGGCTCCTGATCCAGGTAGGCCTGAAACAGGGCATCGGTCTCGGCCTTGGTAAAATTAGGCCTCCTCCTCCTCCTCCTCCCACTACTGTGTTCCTCTCCCACAACTTGCTCGGTCATTTTTTAGCCTGTAAGAATGACAGTTGTTACCCGCGACTGTGCAGTCCAATGCATGTCCCTAAATCCACAGTCCACACTCCCAAACAGCATGCAACTCACCAATAGACTGCAGTAACCGACTATGGCCACTGCAGCCCAATGTCGCACTTTTATAGCGCAACCCATGCAAATGAAGCGAGGCGCAACTTTAAGTGGATGCAAATTGCAGTGCTGCACCATTGCATGGCTGATTAGCTGTTTTGCATATGATGACTGAATATTGCGCTGTTGCGCTTTGCGCAATTGTGTTGAACGTGCTGAGCCAAGGGCGCAGTTCTGTGACATGCGTAGTACACACCTCACTGCGCATGCCCGGGTTGCTGACGCAGGTGTCTGTCATGCTGCTGACGTGCTGTGTGCAGGAAGCAATGCAGGGCACGGCCACCATTGTGCCAGTAGCGCTATAGCGATTTTCCCCTACATGGCGCTGTGGCACTGGGCCATCATAGGCACACTGAGGCAACAGCGCGGTAGGCCGCTACTGGAGGTAGCACACAGGCAGCCAATCACGCTACATGCATTGGGTTCCAATGGCACTGTGCGTGTCCGTGCGCCAGAGACCCTTGACCCTGTGCCCAACCTTTGCCCTCTAGGCGCCATGTGTCAGGCATGGGTGCACCACTATCGCACTGTTCAGTGACAGCGCGATAGGGAATGGCAGCGCTGTACCATGCAGCATCTGCACATGGGGAACCACGCTGCAGAGCACCATTTTTGCAGACCGAGCTGTGAGAATGGCACGCAGGAGGGCTGCTCAATGGACACAGGTTGAACTGGCCAATCTAGTGGCCATAGTGGAGCCACACCATGGACCACTGTTTGGGGAGGCACCTCTGGACAGGTCCAGGAGCTAGGTGTGGGAGGAGGTCGCCACTGCACTGGAGGAGGCCACTGGAAGGGGGTGGACAGCAGAACAGTGCTGCCACAGGTACGGGGACCTGCGGCAGAGGGAGCCAGACCTGCTAGCCCACCTGCGGGCACGTGCAAGGAGGGGCACGGTGCCATGGCCAGGTAGGTGTTACGTCAACACACTTTTATCTTCCATATGGGTATCACGGTTGTATGTGTCCAGCACATGGGGGAGGGACCGTCCAGTGTTGGCTGTGGTGGTGTTATCAGGTGTGGGGTGGGTGGGTCTGGCTGGGTGGGAAGGCACACACCTGGGGGCAGGAGGGCTTTGCTATGGGATTGTACTGATATTCCTCTCTCCATGTTTGCACCACAGGGCTGGAGGAGCGGCGCCTGGCACGTGAGCTGTGGTGCAACAAAGAGGACAGGGAGGCAAGGCGGGGGCGAGGGTCCACAGTGCCCAAGGGACTGGCCCGATGATGGTGAGTGCCATACCTCCATGATTACCATTGCATGCTGTGTAACAGGGTGGGCAGTGGGACATGGCCACCATCCATTGACACCACTGCCATGCACGCAACTTGTTACAGTCAGCACTGTCCAGTGGCAGTGCATGTCTGGGAGTGCGTCGATGGTGGTCCATGCTTGCACCGGGTACATGGCTGTGCCACTGCCTTTGCACCACATAGCCATGTCACTAAACGGCCACGGTGGTGCTGTGCGTGACTTGGCCAGTGGGTGTGTGCAGCGTTCTGCATGGCTGTATGCACCTAGGTGGGTAGGTCATGTGGACGTGATCAATGTGGGTGGTCACACACCATCACAGAGGTATGTCCCACGGCCGTATGCCATGCACAGTGGGTGGGCTGTATGGGGCTGTGCATTCACACCTATTGACTGTGCTACCTTGTCCTAGGTGTCCGCCAGCTGAACGACATCCGGGAGGCATTGCAGGAGATCCTGCACGTGGCAAGGGCGTCCCTGGAAATCCTTCACTGCATAGATCAGATTGGGGTCCACAGGAGGCACCGGCAAAGGAGAAGCCAGAGTGGGGAGCGGGGCCCCCGTTGAAAGTCCCTCTGCCCCTGATATCCCCTACCCTCCTGGACCCACTCTCACACCCCTCCTTTCCTGTCCCATTTGTCCATCCCTGCCCCTTACCCACCCCCACCTTGTTTGTGGCCCTCCCCCCCACCTTGTATATATTATTGTATATAGTTAACTTTTATATTTTGTTTTAATACAGATCTTTTGATATGAATACTGTGGTGGTCTCTGATTTGCAGCAGGCTATAGGTGCTCAGCTGCAGTGGTGTGCATGGCGTCAGGAGTGGTGCAGTCATGGGTATGTGTGTGTGTCCGTATGGAGGTGACTATGGTGTGGGGGTAGGTATCAGTCAGTGTCTGTGGTGTGTGTAGTGTGCCCTGTGCACTGGATGACTGTGTGCAGTGGTCCATGGTGCATGCTCTGTGTCCATGGTGCCCCTGTCAGCCCGTCCATGGCCTGTGCAGCTGACACCCACGCATGTCTGTGACCTGCACAGTTTGCTGGCATGTCAGTGGTGGCTGTCCATGCAGGGCAGCCACTGTACCCATCACAATGCTGGGTTGCCTCCTGTCACTAGTGTGGCGCATGTCTACCTCGGGTGACACTGTGGCCTCCACAGTTGTTGACCCACCTCCATGCTGTGGCTTGTGTGTGTTGCAGAGGATGTGCACCACTGTCTGTGACTTGTGCTCCGGGCAAATGCTGGTGGTGTACAGGTCCACAGTGCCTGTGCAGGGTGGCTGGCACTCCTGTGCCATGGAGGACTGCGGGTTGTGTGTACACAGTTTACATGGGCCCACGCTGGGGGCTTGGTTGCCCCACTACTGCGTCCCTGTGTTGTTGTGCCCTTGGGTATGGGTGGGTGTCTGTCCATGCACTGTGTGGCATCCGGTGTGGTGCATGCTTCCATGCACCACTGTGGGTGTCTGCGCTGACTGTTGTGGCTAGTGCTGGGTCAGTGTGTGTCACTGGGAGAGTGTGCAGGGTGCTGTACCACTGGTGGTGGGGTCCAGGGCATGCCCTGTCCCGTGTGGGGTACCTCATGTGCCGATGCGTGGTTGGTCTCTCAGCAGTACCTCGGGGGGTCTGTGCATGGTGGCACTGTGTATGCCGTCGTTGCATCACTGTGTACTGCCACCCGCTGATGGGTGCTCATGGTGGGGCTGCCTTGCATGGTTCTGTGGTGCACAGGGTTGCATTGTCAGAGTGGGGGTGGTGGCATGCATGGGGTTTCCTGCAGTGGTGGACGCTGCTCCTGGGCAGGGTGTCTAGGGGTCACGGTGCAGGGTGTGCTCTGCATTGGGGAGATGGTGTGGCATGGGGTGGTCAGCCCTCCTTGTGTGCCAGTCACAGCTTGCCGGGGGGGTGTGATGGGGCACCATGGCCTGGCTGTGGGTTGGTTGCTGGTCTCCATGGGCCAGTGGTTATTCCAGCCCTCCCCCAGCTGTGCAGTGCATGGGATGTGGGGGGATGATGTCTGTTCTGCTGTGTGTTCCTCTGCCCATCTGTAGCATGGGTGGTAGGCCCCTACCTCCCTGGTTGTGCAGTTGAATTGCTACCCTGCTGCTGGGGGGCATCCTTGGTTGTGCTATGGTGCCTCTGGACTGCTCAGCTGAACATCCCTTGTTGCGCTATGGTGCATCTGATCTGCCCAGCTTCCATTCCCTAGTTGCACTACGGCGCAGGTGGTGCGATATTCAGTTGTCGGCTGTAGGCGCAGTTTGGCCGGCTCAGTTTTTGAATATCGCGCCTCTTGCACAGGGCGCAATGGACTTGCGCTTGCTCCTGCTATTGCGCACTTTTTGGGCGCAGTTTGAATATCTGGGCCATAGTGTGAAATGCATATAGGTAAAAACCACAGAAATGAAAATACTTCTCAATGCATGCACTCTTATACTAGTGAGACCCAATTAATGTATTTACTGCAGACACAAAAAGCATTCTGTGTCAGTCAATCAGTCAGTTTATTGGTCAATCATGACAGCTGAGTATCATGATTTTTACAAGCAAGACTTAGATACATCATATACAAAATCAGGATAAAAACATAATACAATGCTTTATATACAAAAATAAAAACATGTAGTAGTTTCAAACATACATTAAAATACAATAACAATAAATACAGCACTCAATTTAGATTCTACTCTACAATTGGAGTAGTGTCCTCTGGAGAGAAGAGCTATTGTATTGTGAGTCACTAATTACTGTTGTGTACCAGACACCTGACAGTTAGAGGAGGTATTGGGTAACGATTGCCCTCCCCTCTAACCTATATCCTTGGCAAACACAAGGCATTGTGGGGCACTGGAGGCTGTCCACTGACCTCCGTTTTTACTGAGTGCGATTTAGCACTTTTTAAAACACCTTAGTATTAGAATTTAAGTGCCATTAAACACAAGAACTCACAGATGAGTGGAGCTTGTGTCTGCACATCTTAAAAACTTGTAAAAGTATTGCAAACATGTTTCATTACCAAATCGGAAGTTGATCCAGCTACTTCCAGTTTCAGAAAGTTCTTAAACCCAGTGTAGTGACTGGGGCATTGGATACAATGCTACAGTTGGAGTAGCATCCTCTGGAGAGAGGAGGTATTGTATTTTGAGTCACTAATTACTGTTGTGTACCAGGCACCTGATGGTTAGAGGAGGTATTGGGTAATGATTGCCCTCCTCTCTAACCTACATCCTTGGCAAACACAAGGTATTGTGGGACACTGGAGGCTGTCCACTAACCTCTGTTTTTACCGAGTGTGATTTAGCACATTTTAAAACGCCTTAGTATTGGAATTTAAGTGCCATAAGACCCCATGGATGAGTAAAGCTTGTGTCTACACATTTTAAAAACTTGTAAAAGTATTACAAACATGTTTCATCACCAGACTGAAGGATCTAGCTACTTCTGGTTTCAGAAAGCTCTTAAACCCAACATAGTGAGCGGGGCCAGTGCGCATGGGGCCACGCGTGGAGACGCACGCAGAGACACGCACATCCAGCACATGTCAGCTGTGTCTGCTGGGGAAGCAGGGGACTAGGGTCCCACTATATCCATTAACACCAGTGCTCACTTAGAAGCAAGTGGAACTTGGCTTACATACTACTATATCGAGCTTCACCGTGGATAGCCCAAACAACTACTGTAATACATGTCAAATGTATGGCAGAAGTAATCAAATACTGGACTTTACTTGTGATAGATGTTTTTTAGTACAGACCTTGCAGGAGGAAATAGCAAAGCTTCAGTCCACAACGACAGCTAGCCCAGACATTGAAGTCCTAGAAAACTACATCGACCTTATGGCAGACCAATTAGAATCCATAGCAGCTCCTACCAATGTAGAGCTAGCTCCTAACTTAGACCAAATTTTAAATCCTTCTGGGAGTTTAGCACCCCCTAACCAGCCTGAGGTAGAAAATTGGGCACTTGTTACTGAAAACGAAACAAAAAGAGGGGTGGCCAGATTTTTAACAGTGCTCCAGTATTCTTATTGCAAAACAAGTATGATGCCCTTACACATGAAAATGATAGTGCACCCTTTTATAAGGACCCCCCAGTAGTTCTCCAAAGGATAAGCTAGGATGAGATGACACTCAAGTGTCCATTAAAACAGCTTATAAACCTAAATGTTTACAGCCATTAAACTCCAAGGCCTTAGAGCCTATTGAGGTACTTAACTCAACTTCATTTAAGGAGCCTCTGACACTAAACTTCAATGAAGAAAAAAATTCTAAAGCTTGCATTAAGCAAGTGTTCGTGCTGGGTGACTCCATTATTAAGCACATTGATAGAGTAAAGTGTAATCTGGACAAACTAAATCGCACATATTCAAGCTTCAGAGGGGTTGGGGTATCAGAAATAACCTCAATAGCTAAGGGGTTACTAAGTAAAGCAGGTGAAAACCTATTGTTTGTCATCCATGCAGGCACCAGTGACATAAATCGAATAAGCCTTGCTCAATTAAAGCAGGGCTATGTGACGTTACACAACGTTTTGGTAGAAAGAGACTGCTCTGTCTGCTTTTTTAAAATCTTGCAAGTACCAAGAGCCACCAATTCTATCATAAGCAAAATTAAGGCACTGAATGAATGGCTCAGGAAATGGTGCCTCAAACAAAGAATTCCTTGTTTGACTCACTGGGAAGAGTTTTATGAAAAATCCTCCCCTTCTGCTGGGATGGCCTGTATCTCAACAGAAGGGGGAGCGCCATGTTAGGTAAAAGTATCATTGCAACCATTGATAAGCATTTAAACTAGCATCTAAGGGGGAAAATGAGAATGATCCCGGGTCTCTGACAGAGGAATCAATGTCAAATAGCCTGAAAACATGTAAGGTACTATCTTTGAATGCCAGTCATTAAATTTAGTTAAAATGGCAGAATTGGAGGCTAAATGTAGAATGTTAAACTTAGGCATAATATCAATAATGGAAATGTGGTGGGACTCTAACTCCTTGTGGTTGAAAGAGATCCCTGGATTTAACCTCTACCATAAGGACAGAGTTCCCAAATAGGGGAAGGAGTCTGCTTCTATGTTAGGGACAACATCCCTTCCTTTCAACTTCCCTATACCACAACAACTGAAAGCACATGGGTAAACATTCAATTTAAGGGACAACCTCAGATACTTGTAGGTACATGCTATAGGCCCCCATCGGCAGACCTTGATTATACATCCACATTAATTAATGACATTTCAATTCTGGTCAATAAAGACAGTGTAATAATTCTAGGGGATTTTAAAGGGGACAGGAAATGTGTGCTAATTGGCAGCAGTTAGTGATGTTCCTAGTAAGAGAAGTGATAAACTTGCCTCCAAAGAGCCATATTTAACTGTACCTTAGTAAACACTAATGCGAAAAACTGTATTTTCAATTGTTTTCTCTTTATGGACAACATTCTGCACAGTTCTCTGTTCATGGAACCAATATTTTGGAGTGTTTACTGCGTCATGGTTTGAGTACAGAATGCTAAATGTGAGCTATTGTCCTATCAGGACCATACTTCTATAGTTCTTTGCTCAAACTGTGACATAGTTAAAACTCCAGATCACCAGTTCCATGAAGAGAACTGTAACAGAATGCTACCCATAAAATCGAAACAATGCAAAATACTGTTTTTCACATCACTTTTTATTGAGGTACAGTTACATAAGGATCTTTCAGGCTGATGGATATTATTTCTGTAAGTGATAACATTATAAACAGTTGCATATTAGAACTCATTTTCTGTCCTCTTTAATATGCCCCAAATTGACTGGACTTACCTAACTGGTAGTACCCAACATGAAAAAAGTTTAGTATCTACACTAATTGACTCAGGCCTTGAACAAATCATAACAGAGCAAACTAGAGGATGTAACATATTGGATCTTCTGATTACTAACATTGATAATAGAATCTCAAACCCTATTATATATGACCCATTAGTAATAGCGATCATGGCTCTATTTTGTTTACTCTGACATATGAATATCAACCCTCCACCAACCAATCATTATTCAAAAACTATGAGAATGCTAATTTTGGAGAAATTAATGACCATTTAAATAAAATTCAGTGGGAGGACATTCTATCGTCCCTCCCACTTGAGGATGCTTGGACGTACTTAAAATCTACAATTCTTAAGTTGGAAGAAACATTTGTCCCCACTAAGAAGAAATATGACAGAAAAGGGAAGATTCCATTATGGTTAAATAATTCCATTAAAAAATAAATTAAGTGCAAAGAAATACTTTTTTCCTTACTAAAAGCATGTGGTAGTGATAATAAAGGGGAAATCCTATGCAAATATAAGAAAGCAGATAAAGACTTGAAACATCTAATTCAACATTCCAAGAGAAATTTAGAATTTTGATTAGCCCATTCCAAAGATTGCCATAAATCACTATTCTTGTATCTTAATGATAAAAAAGAAGATTATAAACAAATTGGGCTATTAATTGTGAACAACTCCACGCTTACATCAGATAAGGAAACTGCAGACACATTTAATAATTATTTCTATTTAGTTTTTTTCTAACAAAGAAGTATTTGACTCCCTCAATGGCCTAGCACACATCTCCAACAATTACACAATTACTAGGTCAGATACCCTTTTTGTATTAAAGTCTTTAAATAAAACTACAAGTCCAGGTCCTGATAATTTAAATCCCAGGTTCTTGATTGAAACATTCAAAGCTTTAGCCCTCTCCCTGACAATAATATTTAATAAATCCCTACTTGAAAGCACAGCCCCGTAAGACTGGCTAATGGCCACAGTAATACCTATTTTTAAGAAAGGGAACCAGTTAAAAATAGAAATCTATCATCCTGTTAGTCTCACCTCAGTCTTTTGTAAATTGACAGAGAAACTAGTTAAATCCCTTTTAGAAAAAGAAATGTTGTCACTGAACATCTCTGATCTGTCCCAACATAGTTTCAAGCAAGGATATTCATGTACTTCTAACCTCATAGCATTCTATAATCAAATAACTCAAGGACTTGACTCTAACATCCCCATGGATGTAATCCTGTTATATTATAGTTGTGCATTTGACAAGGTATCACATGGTAAACTCATTACTAAACTATCCGCAATGGGTTTTTCCCCAATTCTAGTCAAATGGGTAAACAGTTGGCTGACCAATAGATGCCAGCAAGTAAGAATAAATGGAACCTTGTCAGAAAAAGGGAACGTGACTAGTGGGGTGCCTCAGGGCTTGGTCCTTGGACCTACATTATTTAATATTTTCATCAGTGATATGCAGATGGGCCCATGTAACAGATTATCCAAATTTGCTGATGACACCAAGTTAGGGGGGAGGGTTGATTGCTCCACAAATAGGATTGCACTTACTGATGAACTGTGTATCATCGAACATTGGGCTCATTCTAACGGCATGTCCTTTAACATAGACAAATGCACTGTGCTGCACTTTGGCAAGAACAACCCCATACAAATTTATAACCTAAACAATACCCCCCCGAAAGCATCTCTCAGTGAGAGAGATCTGGGTGTAATGGTTAATAATAAATTCTCCTCAACTGACCATTGCACGAAAGTGGCCAAATTATCTAACATACTTCTTAGGCACATTAATCAAACATTCATCTCAAAAATGGAAGAATGCATAATTCCACTATATAGGACACATATTAGACCTTACTCTGATTATGGGTCTCCCTTCTGGAGTCCATATCTTATAAAGGATATTAATAGGATTGTACAAATGCAGAGAACAGCAACTAAGATGGTTCCCCACCTGGCATCTAAAAACTATTCTGAGAGACTCCAAGCAAAAGGGCTCCATTCCTTACAAACCAGAAGGTGTAGGGGTGATCTCCTTTTTCTATTTAAAATCCAACACTCACCAGAACAGATGCAGCAGTGTAGACTAGCCTTCTCCCAGAGAAAGATAGTGCCCAGACTTCATAATAAACAAATTGAAGTAAGTAAGGCTAGAACAAACAAGAGACTTAACTTCTACACTGTAATAGAAATATAGAAACATAGAAGTTGACAGCAGATAAGTACCACAAGGCCCATCCAGTCTGCCCATTTGCTTTTCTACCTTATGAATGTGCCATTGGCCTTTGCTCTGTCAATGGCTTATCTATTCATACTCATCTGTATTGCTCCCTTATGCCTATCCCATGCCTGTTTGAAGCCCTGCACTGTATTCATATCCACCACTTCCTGAGGTAGGCCATTTCATGCATCCATCACCCTTTCTGTGAAAAATAACCTCCTCACATTATCCCTTAATCAGCCTCTCTCTAATCTCATGCTGTGTCCTCTTGTCCTGCTATTTTTCTTATATTGAAACATGTTAGACTCTTTCACCTTGTTAATGCCCTTAAGGTGTTTGAATGTTTCGATCATATCACCTCTCTCTCTCTCTCTCTCTCTCTCCTTTGCTCTAGGGTATGCATATTGAGCTCCGTTAAGCTGTCCTCATATGTTTTCCAATGTATTCCCTGCACCATTTTGGTTGTCCTTCTCTGGACTGCCTCAATTTGGTTAATGTTCTTGTGAAGGTGTGGCTCCAGTACTGCACGCAGTACTCCAGATGGGGCCTAACCAGTGTCTTGTAAAGAGGGATTACCTCCCTCTTACGACTTGTGATACTCTACTAATGCACCTAACACTTCTCAGCCTACTCTTACTGCCATAGTGGTCTGCTTGGATGATTTCAGGTCATTGGTGATGATGGTGCCCAAGTCTCTTTCTTCCCTTGTGACTGCCAGCAACTCCCCTCCCAGCCTATAGGTGGCTTCAGGGTTTCTCTTTTCTATGTGCATGATCTTGCACTTCTTTATGTTAAACCACAGTTGCCACTCTCCCGACCATTTTGCTAGTTTATCCAGATCTCTTCTCATTCTGCCCACCCCATCTGGATTATCTACTCTGTTGCAGATCTTGGTGTCATCTGCAAACAGACAAACCTTACCCTCCAGTTCATCTGCAATGTCACTGATGAAGATATTGAAGAGGACTGGCCCCAGGACTGATCCCTGAGGTACCCCACTTGTGACTTGCATCTCTTCTGACTGTATACCATTTACCACCACTCTCTGTTTTCTGCCTGTTAAACCAGTTTGCCACCCAGTTGACCAACTTCTGATCCACCCCGAGCCTACCCAGCTTATAAATCAATCTTTTATGTGGAACAGTATTGAAAGTTTTGCTGAAGTCAAGGTAGGCGACATCAACTGCTCCCCCTTGGTCCACCACTCTGGTTACCCAGTCAAAGAAATCTATGAGATTAGTTTGACAGGACCTTCCTTTTGTTAACCCATGCTGTCTTGGATCCTGTGCTCCTATGGATTCTAGGTGTTGCGCTATCCTTTCCTTTAGGAGTGCCTCTATAATCTTGCCTACTACTGAGGTAAGACTGACTGATCTGTAGTACCCTGCCTCTTCCTTGCTACCACTCTTATGGGGTGGGATCCTAGAGCACCTAGACTGTGGAATAGGCTCCCACAATAACCTGTAGACATTAATACCTTCTCTGCCATTAAAAAAGGCCTAGATAAATGGTTAAAATTAAATCATATTTAGGAATAATGACACACAATGTTGTGGGGGACAATTTCGATGGGCGTTGGCCTTCTTTTGTCCAAATCTACCAAGTAAACCAAGAAAACAAAGTTGATTCAAGTAATTTCTATGAATCATTTTTTTATACTTTATTATTGATGTAAAAAAATTGGCCATTACCACTGCTTCTTAATAGGTTCTAGGGTGTAATATTATAAAAACCACATCATGCATTAAATTTTCATAGACCGTAAGTATCTGAGCAAGATATAGATTTCTTGGTTTATTATACAATGGGCAATTAATGATCATGTGCCTTAAATCCTCTTGATATCCCTTCTTACAGGGGCAGGTATTTTTGTCCTGTATTTGTGTATCAGGAAAAATGCTTCTATTAAAATAGATATACTTGGCTGTAATCAGCTAAAAGCTTGGCCATGTTATATTTTTTCTTTGTTCCATAGAAATTGGAAGGGTCAAATACGCCTGTAAGATGTGACCAATCCTTTCTGTTTTTTTTTTTTATAATTATCATCTCCTCCTTCCTGTGCAATAGATACAGAGTTTTGTTTTATTAATTCTTTATATTGCAGAGATATTATTTTCCTTTCTCCATCCTTCCATAAATGTTGAAGTTTCAGTTTGTTTAATATCTTTTGAAGGTATATTAACCAATTTGATGTAATCCCTTTAGTATTCCAGTTTCTTTTTTCTTCTAAACATATTTTTGGGAGAATATTATCAGAATTATTAATTATTGTTATCAAATATTTTAATAGGCATATTTCTTTTATATTATTTATTTTTATTTTTCCCAGTTCTGCCCTGACCATTGAACTGGACATGCAATTTGGGACATTTAACACAGTTTTATAATAATACATTAAAGGAGTTTCCAGAATTGTACCTTTTCTATCTTCAGACCCTCACACTTCCGCTCTGTATCATAAAACTGGGTTTATTTTTGCATCTCCTGCTTTAAGAGCTAGCACTAGAGTATTCCCCCAATACTGACTATTAAACTTTAGTAAAGCTTTAGCTATTATCTTGGCTTTATTACTTTGTTCTTTTAGATGTTTTGTCCATTTAGCATTTGATGTCATTGTTATGCCTAAGTATACATATTCATTAACTATTTCAACTAGTTAATTATCTATATAAATTTTAGTTTCATGATAGTTTGTGGGATTAGGTCCCATCACCATTACTTTAGTTTTGTTTAAGTTTATTTTTAATTCCAAATATTTACATTTTTGAATGAAATATATATATTTATTGTAAACCTATTTTGGATAAAGACAGTAGAATAATGTCATTTTCATAAGACAATGAGTGTACTCTTTGATTATTTATATTTGGAGCATCCAAGCTGTCTTCTACCTCATATTCTAGAAGTGTGTTACTGTATATATTAAACAGGGATGGTGCCAAAAGGCTTCCCTGTTTAACCCCCCCCCCCACTAGAAGGAAAACATTCAGTCAAATCCCCATTTCTACTATATCTGACTTCAGTATGCATCAGATATAGGAGACAAATAGGGAGCAGAAGTGAGGGGGGTAACTGCTTATTTAGTAGTATCTCACATAAGATATTGCCATTAATGGAGTCAAAAAGCATGTGAGAAATTGACATATAATATGTAGTTTCATTTTATGTACATGTATATATTTTTCAATTAGATGAGCTAAACAGAATGCATTATCAATTGAAGAGAAATTTTCTCTAAATCCAGCTTGAAATGGAGATAACATTGAGTTAATCTTTATCCAGCGTGTAAGTTTATCCAATATGATCCGTGCAAAACATTTAGAGGATATATTCAGTAAACGAATGGGCCTAAAATTACTGGGGTCATATACAGATCCCTTCTTATGTATTGGTACAATAATGTTAGTTGTCCATTCTTTTGGTATATATTTATGGCACAGACATAAATTGAAAAAAGATGCAAGTATTGGTATCCAGAAGTCACTATATTTTTTTAAATTTCAGGTAGAATGAGATCATGGCCTGGAGTTTTATTTTTTAATTTAATCATTGCGTATTCTAGATCTTGCTCAGATACAATCAATGGTTCATAATCACTTTTCTTAAGTCCTCTAACAAAACCGGGCACTATCAAGGCTTCCTCCCCATTAAATATTTTTTTGAAAATGTGTAACCCAAACATCCTTTGGTATATACATTGTTGGTGAGGGATAATATGAATTAGTGCCTTTTGACACCAAATTCCAAAATCTGATATTATCCTTTGTCTGAATTACCCTAAACATTTCATTACATTGGTTGTTTAAAGCTTCACATCTTTTTAACTGAAGACATTTAATATATGATTTTCTAGCTTTATTAAGATTAGAAAAATTTACTCTTGATGGATGTTTTTTTGCCCATCTTATTAGTTTATTAAGATCCTTTTTAGTTTCATGGCATGACTTGTCAAACCATGTATTCTTTATACAGTAGTTTTTCTATGCTTTGTTCTTTATATAGTAAATTAATTATATTCGCATTCAATTGACATAGCCATTGCTCAAATGTATCTAAATGATTAGTGATCTGATTATTTAACTAATTAAATTTATCTTCCCAGTTTATAAGAACCCCATCCATTATATCATTTATTTTTGAATGAAGTACTTTTTCCAAGATATGACCAACTCGGCTGTAGGTTATCAGTCCCATTGGAAGTATCTTCTCCCTCATTAAGCTGAACTTAAGTTCCAGAGAGCATGATCACTCTCAGCTCTAGTTGTTATAATTAAGTTCTGAAAAGATTTATAATTTTCAGGACTACAAAGAATGTAATCTATTAAACTCTGAACATTGTGTGAAAAGAAAGTTGTTTTTCCATCTAGGTCTCCAGGGAGTCCCCATTTAGAATTAACAAAGCATTATCTTCTACCAAGTTCTGTAATTCCAATCCATTAGCATTTTTAAATTTATCTATGATTTTTCTTGTATTACATTCTGTTAAATTCATTTCAGTCCCCAGGATATTTAAGTTATCTTAGTTAGCTATCCGAGCATTAAAATCCCCTGCAGCAGAAATATTTCTATGTGGACATTTCTTATGGAATAATCCATATTTTTAGATAATTTAGACCGAATCCTTTTGGTGTCACATTTCTCATTAGAAGGGAAATGTAAATATTCAATATATTATACAGGTCATTACCCCACTTCAGAAATAATATAACATAATTTGGGTCAATTTTCAAAACTTCAGTAGCTGTCATATTTTTATCAATCTTATTATAAGATGTTAAGCCCCCAGAAAATCTCCAACATTTCTTAATCCTAGCTGCAGGGACATGAAATGCATGAAAGCCATTCAAGTCAACCTGCTCTGTAACTCAGGTTTCCCAAGTAAAACAATATTAAATTTGTTTATAAACTGAGCCATTCATTATCAGCCTTCTTTCCAGATATCTCAGCAATATTCCCTTAGAGCAGATTAACTTGGTTCTTGTTATGTACACAGCTGTCATTCAGACGGAGTGTTGTATGCTGCTTCTTTCAAGCCATATTTTGAGGCATCTGTTTTAATGCAGTCACTTGTCTTCAGGGCATTCATGCTGTTAATAGAAAGCCTGCCTTATCCATTTTGTTGCACTCTGCAGTAATTTATTTGCTATCTGCTTAGAGCTGCACTTCAGGTTAATTTGAGTACCCATCCCTTTAGGGAACACCCTCACAGCCTTCTGTATATGATGATTCTCTATACCAATATTCATACTGGCTAATAAGGCTGTAACAAATGACTTCAGCATGTCATTGTTTTCTTCATGAATTTCATTAATTCCAAATAGTGATAGTGTATAATTATCATCCATCAAACTCTGTGTTTTATTTTGAGTAAAATCCCATTTCAATTACAGCTAATATTGTGGAGAAAATTTCTTGAGATATCTCCCTCATTAGATTTTCCTCTGCTCTATTTTGACTTTGAATTGTTTGTCATGTTATAAGTGGTTGCACCTGTAGTCCTAGTGTGTGTAACCTTTGTTGTTTAAACCATACTTTTTGTGCTATCCATTTCGCTTAGCAAAACATAGAATGAAACTTCTCTATTTTGTAGATCTCTATGTACTAGGATTATGTCATCAGTACTGGTTTTAACCCCCAGTTCTGCATTAAAAGATATTCAATCAGCTCTTTTAAGATTTCTGGAGTTTCATATTTTTCGATATATTCCTTTTATTCTTAATGTTACTTCATTTCCATTTATCTTCCTTAAAACTGGTGCATAGTCAGATGACTTACTTTTTTGTGTTTGTCAGCACTCCTTGCATTAAATTTTCTTCTATCTCATTTTATTTTCTCCTCCACAGTGTTATTTTCAGACATTCCAGGAGTTTTTCCTTTTCCTTGCACAGTTAGGGTTTCTAGAGGAGTGGTCTCATATTAAAGCTTGATTCTTGTTTTTTTCCCTCCTTTTCTATTGGGTTATTTGATTTTGAACTTTTCCTTTTTTTTCCTTTTATTGGGGTTTGTTTTCTTCCCTTTACTCTTTAGTTTTTTTCTGTTTTGGTATATTTAAGTTTGTTTTGGGGGTATTTGGTATAAGTAATGATGAGAAAGATGGTCTTTGTTTGTTTAACTTGGATTCTAAGTCATTTACTTTGTTTTCCAATTTATCCAGGCGATCAAGAATCAGATTTGTAAATCCAGAAAAATGTTCCTTTAATATCATTTAATGCTTCTAACAGTACTATGTTTGCCATTACTGGGTGAGCTAATGCTTTTATTGTATATTTTGACAATGTGTTTGGACTTTGTGCTAGAAATTCAGGTTCCAAATTTATTTGCTCATTTTCATTATCCAGATTTTGGAATGCAGTGTTTGGTGACCCAGCTAATATAGAAATATTTGTAATTGATTTTTCTGTTACAGTATGTCTAATATAGCCAAGTTCTCTGATCAATCCAATGGGCTAAATGGGTCCAGTCTTGTAGTTTCCCTATTTGATTTTTCCACCCCATCTTGGACATCTTCTGCCTGTAGATTTTGACTACTTTCTCTTTTGTCCCTTGTCATTCCCATGGTAATTGTTTCCACCCTTGTTCTTGTAATTTTAATTTGTTCTTTTTTAAGGAAGAAATCAGTTATTATTTTTTTGAAAGTTCTATAATTTGAGCCTTCAGCCAGTTTTTGTGCTTTTTCTTCTCCCCCTTTCTTAACACCATCTTCTCCATGTTCCTTTGCCCATGTTTCTGGGTTTCCCTTCTCCTCTATTATTAAAGGTTGTAGCATGCATTGCATCTGATCCATTTCACCCCCTTACTGTCCCTATTATTATTATTATCTCTTTCAGAATCTTCCTTTACTTCATCCTTCCCTGCTTGTTTAATCCATGCAGTGGGACTTCCTTTATTTTTTTAGTTGTTTTTAACACATTTCTACTAGGGGTTCTAATCTTTGTGTTTGAGTCTTTGTATAGGTCCTCAGAATTTTTTTTTTCTATTGGGGTAGATGTGATCTCTAATTCTCCCTTAAACATGGAACCCTTCTTAGATTTTCCCCCTCTCTGTGGTATCTTCTGAGGAACATTTACTATTTTACCACTTCTGATATTCATTTTAATTCCTGAAACTCTGGTAGCACAAGCAGGTAACACAAGCAGATAGATCAAAAGAATAAATACAATATAAAAATAGAAGCTGGGGAGACTAAAATAGTACACTAACAAAATTAGACAAGTCTTAACCCTGTTACCCTGAGTCCTTCTTAGTTCTTCTTCTTGCTGATGAAGTGTGCCCTTTCTTCTTCGGTATTCACCTTTCAGTGAACTATGAATCTTATATAGTCATACAATTATTACTGAGTCAGAGCTTTCTTTAAAAAAAGAGAAGATCAGATACATGAAGTATAAATCAGGCTCCAAAGAAAAATGAGAAGACAGTACCAATTTCACGGTTGACCCCAGATCAACAGCACAACAACTCAGTCTCAGGTCCAAAAACATTTTTGAGCATGGGAGGCAGAGCATACACAACTCCAGGAATAAGTGTAGCAGTTTTTAAGATTCTAGTCAACCTGATCGCTCTAGCCATTTTCAATGGTCTACGGAGTAACAATTTTCTATTGTGATTCTCCTTACTCTGAATTTTCCTGCATGGTATATCCGTAGAAACTAAAAACTGTAAAATAAAACAAAAGACGAGGTGATACTGAAATGGCAGGAATGCCCCCTTCCCTCCCAAACAAAACTACCTGATATTTCTAAAACAAGCAGTGATACTATTACAGATATAACAGCTATTTCCTCTGTTTCACCATTTTTCAGCTCTTTTGGTTATTTATGTCTATTAAATATAGCTATTAAATATTAAAGTGGCTGGCTTTAGATATTCAAATATACACTCTTAGTTATCTTTCCTGTAAACTATTATTTGTCTGGAGAGAAGAGAGTGCATCAATAAATTTTCAATTATTTTTTTAAATTTATTTACCTGCATCCTTAAGCCTTTTAAGTTCTCATCCACTATGTTCTTTATAAGTGCCCCGCTATGACACACAAAGTTCTCCAAAACTCCAAAGGACTCGCCACTTGCAGGTTTCATAAATCTACCAAATGGGAAGTACAGAATATAGCCACTTTTGTAGCCATGCCTTTGTCCCCTCTTGGCACTTTTGGGGTTTATTTGTCTTTTCATCGAAAAGTCGATAAGAATGTCAGAATTTCTACTGGTTAGTTACAAGACAAAGCTGAATTCAAGCTTAGCTTTGATAGAAATATCGTTTTAACCTCATAGGATATCCATAACAGGAGCAGAATAAAACAGCTTCTTTACAGTGTGTGCATTCAAAACAAACTGAGAAAGTTCACTTTTAATGCCCTCTAGATCAATCTCAATTAATTAGATATGAGCTGTTTCCAATGAACCGGTTAAGTAATTAACCAATTCAATCAATTTGTAAATTCAGCAGTAAGTCAGCTTACTTATGTCTTTGATTCAATCGTTTAATTATTCAGTTATTCACTTTCTTCTCACCCTACAAATTCCACCAAGTTTGGTGTGTATTTAATTAAGCAGGGACTCTGTTAAGTACTGAGTACACCCAATTTATCAATTAATTAGTCAGTTTATCAATTAATCCAGCCAACACACATATCTTGAGTAGTCCCGTAACTCCCGTGAATTCCTAGACTAGGTTAAAAACTAATTTTGGATACTTAATGACTGCCACTAGCTAAACACACTGGTAAAATTATTTCTGTCTTATTTTTATTCTTTTATTCTTTTTAATATAAACCCCCCAACAATCAAGTAGCAAATAGCAGAGAACCAAAGCTTGCGTGGTGACTGAAACCCCACAATATTTTACATAATAGATGAAGTCTAAACGTTCAGGTAACTTGACACTATGATTAATAAAATAAAGAAATAAACATGTGCCTAAACCATACCTAAACGAGTGCCAAAGCAGTACCTAAACAGTCTAAAAATAAATTAAAAACAGAGCATTATAGAATTACTGTTATCTGTTATCTTTTATCTAATGAGGAGAGACAAAGATGGACATAAGAAAAAGCAATCTTTTTTTCTGACTGTCTCCTTAGCGACTGGCCCTTCACAGAGCCGCCCCCTCTTCTCCTCTCCAGAGCAGGCTTGGCCACCGCCCCAATTCCAAGCACTGAAGGAGATAAACGGGAACCGGGGAGGCAAAATAGCACAATATCTGCAGAACAAGAAAGTCTGGAAAGAGCTCTGAGATTACAGCTACATCTGGCTTCTTAACACACCAGATCAGCCTCCACTCCTTAATTCTGGCAATGGTGGAATACCTTTTATAACACTCAGGTAAGCCTTTCAGCGCTCCTGCTCCTTCCTGCAACCACAGTACTCAGCTCTGCATCCTGGAATATTGTGCAGCTGCAGGTCCTGCATTCTGTGTCATATATGACCCTTATCAAATTCTCATATGATATATACCAAATTATTTCTGTTCACACAAGCTCAACTACAGAAAAATTATTCTTTGGATCCCCAATCCAAAAAAGGGGAATGTGCTGCTCTGACAGAACTTGAGAGTTAACAGGGCTATTAGAATTAAACCAGCAGTTAAATGTGGGTCCATTGTCATTTTGGACACTGGTACCTGTAAGTGTTTTTCTTACACTATTACATTTTCATAACTTGAATTCTGGTGTCATTCCCAGTCTTTTCTGTTTTGCATTCATGTTTCTATGACATGACATGGCATGACTGTGAGGGAAGCTGCTTTATTTTGTTGTGACTAAAGTCTAAGTAGGCCATGTATACAGCACAATCCTGATTTATTTCTCTGGTCACCCAGTCAAAGAAATTAATCTGGTTCATCTGACGTGACCTCCTTCCCACTCCCCGTGAATCTGTGCTGCTTTGGGTCTGTGACAGGGTTGGTTGGGTCCTGCCCATCTGTGATGTGTAGACAAAGTTTAAAGCAAGGATTCTGCCTACTATGTTTGTCTTTCCTATAGGACTGCACAGTCAACTCTTACTTTACTTGCTGTTCTTTCCTGTACCCCTTTTGCTGTCTCTACCTTGTTTATGTATAATTATAAAAATATGTATGAAACTAAGTTCCTGATTTGTAAACTAGATGTGGTTATTACTGTTGAAATGATTACAGAAACAACTCTTTGGGGTTATTAGCAAAGTGTATTAGAGTGTGACCTTTTGACCTCAGGCTGGTGGAATCTGTCAACTAGAGAAGCCAGCTAGTAGGTGGGTCACAACACTCTGGAAGCTAGAATCTGACAAGGTTCTGAAATTCTGGGTCACAATGCTCTGGTGGAAGCTATAAGCTGGCAAAGCTCTGAATTTTGGTGTGAAAAGAGAAAGACACGTGTCTTCAGGGGGATTTGGGACTTGGAGACCTGATGTAACAGAGAGCTGGTTGAATGTACATTTCAGTTCTGAACTCAGAAATTGGACTTTTTTTTGGACTGCCTATGCTGAAAACCAGTCGGTACATTTCTTTTTTGTTTTATTTTCTTGTTGCTTATAATAATATAAGCCCGCCCCAACCCTGGTGTCTAGGGGTATGCCTGATGTTACTTTGGGGGAAGAGGGCACTTGCAGCCAGAAACACAGTCTCAGAAAATAATGCCACTCATTTCCTGGGTCCTGATGATATGTCTTGAGGGGGGTTGCCAGCTCCACTTAGCAGTGAGTGGAGTACCGCAGCTGTGGGGGCAAACTTGATTAGTGCATAAACACAATGAGCCAAATGGTTAAGTCCATTGTCCTCTCCATGTTAAAAGAAAGAAAAACTAGATTTATCATATTTGACTGAACTCGGGGCATGACTTAGCCCTGAAACAAGATGGCTGGATAACTGTGTAGTTCCGTGACCCACAAGGAATCTCATCCTACAAAATCCATCATCAGCAGGGCTACCATCATCAAAACTGACTAACAGATGTTAGGACACTGTACTGCAACTATAAACTTACTTCTTAATGAACTGCAATCTATACTCTGCATTCCACGAGCTCTGCAGCTTGCCCTGGGTCTTCAGACTGCCAGCATGGCCGTGATGCCTACCTCCGGCTGGGATCCTGCAACAGTGGAGAATGTGTTTTACAACTAATAAACCAAATGGCACAGGTTACATTGGCTACTAATCACATTACTCAAGTGGTTCAGCTACCGAAATGTGACTTTTCCAAGTAGAGAGAAATGTGAGCTCCATAAGGTCACCATGCAGAACTTAACAGCAGTGGTCTGTGAACAAAATAGGGCCCTGTAAATGCTGCAAGAAAAGTTGATGACCTAGAGAACCTGAGTCAGCGTAACAACCTCTGGTTCCTAGGCTTTCCTGAAGGAGCCAAACAATGAGCTGTGGCTGCGTTCCTTCAACAAACTCTGCCTGCCATACTTTACATTGTGATTACCCAGCCCTTACACACACTGAGAGGGACATCTCTCTTGTTCCCACCTAAGGCCAGAAAGAGGCCCAGTCCCATCTTGGCCCATTTTTGGACATTCGGCAAAAGAGATCATCACATTGGCTGCATGTAATAAGGGGCAAATCCTAGGCAGGACTGCAAAATACAAATTTACCAGGACTATTCCAAAACTCTATCCACTCGGTGAAGGGCCTTCATGGAATGTCACAGGCCCCTGCATAAACTCAATCTGCCTTTCACTCTCAGATACCCTGCTACCGTGATGGTGGTCCTAACAGGATACCTCTCCTTTTTACTCATCCTGAAAACATTACTGACTTCCTGCAAAAAACATTTCCCAGAGAACTCCAGCTACCAAGAGGAATTTCTGAATCAAGGGTCTATTCACGTGAGGACCACATGGAAGTTAAAGAACTCACCTTGCCTGTTGCACTGGAAGGCTGCCAAGAAGAGAGTTATTCCTCCTGGTCTTTGCCCCCTTGGAACCAAAAACTACAGACCTCTATGAAGCACTCAAAGAGAGACCACCCTGCAGACAGGAACAGACATAGGAGCCCTGGGAAGGACACATTGGCACAGGAACCCCTGACAGAATTTGAGAAGTTCCACTCCGTGAACCGCTATGCAGCCCTGGATGAAGTTGCTCCCGAATCCTTGCCCGCACTTGTCTACATGAACCCAGCAGTGGGGAACTCCTCACACCACTCAATGCAACCTGCAAATAAAAACTTGGGCCAAATTGGTGGCCATGGAGCCTTGGAACACACCAGATGACTCCAGGGTCCTTAGCCCTGCTACCACCAGCTACAACCTCAGGATTCACTGGGCATGCTGAACACCACCACTGAACCTTAGACTCTGGGCACAGGATGAACTGCTCAGATGAATAAAGTCTTGTTTCCGATTAGGATACAGTGTTTTTGGTTGGTTGGGGGGACAATAACAGCACAATGTTGATACTACACCACTAGGTTGCCTGGGCCTTTTATTTCCTCCTCGAGTTTGGGTCTGACAAATCCCCTGGTACCCCAGCCACTATGCAAGGTGGCACTTCCAGATCTCCAAGATCGAGGCTCTTGGCACAGGTAGTCTTGGCTCTAGACTACCTACATGGGCTAATGGTTCCTGGCTGGATTACTTCTTCTCTATGCACTGTCAGTCTGAGACTAAGAGCAGAAAATAATGTTGTGTATATACTGTAGCTGATCTAGAAAGGGGGTTACAGTGTTATAGTACAGGGACATGTCTTAATCACACTGAGGGGCTTTATTGCTCCTAAATTACAGCATCTTTATTTTAATGTCACCCCTGCCACCACTCAAGATCAGACATAGTCTCTAAGTCTCCATCAAGATATTTACTTTGAGCCCGTACATATACAAGGAGGCAGACAGTTGGACAGCCCCCTCCAATATGGCTCAATATTGTTCACCAACCATGGAAATGTTAATCTAAGGTTCTGGACACCACGAGACTCTTCCCCCCCGGCCAGCTATCTTCTAGCCTGCAGCCATAAAAGGTCAGCACGTGGAGACCAGACCACCCATATCCTCAGTTTATGATACCCTCCCCCACACAGGAAGTGGTGGCCCTGTCCCCTCACATGGAATTGCAGCCCCAACATCTGACCAATTTTACACTGACACCCAGTGGGTCATGCTATGTGGCCCTACTACAGGAATCTCTTCTCTTTGAACAAGATAGCTGAACACAGGCCATCCAGCCTAGGAATGGATCCTTACATATCCACCCCTCAGGAATCCAGCTCCCTCACTCCCTGGCCAACCCCTTATAGTATACCATTAAAAGGGCAACTGAAATTGAGCGACTCAGATTTGAGTGACTCAATCTCGACGCCTGTAAGGAGAGCGACCCTGAAAGGGTAGCGACCGGGAAGTGCAGGGTGAAAGGAAGAGCAACAGGGTATCAGAAGGCATCCAGAAGGTTTGTAAGGGGTGGTGAGGGGGGAAGTCACTGAGCTGGCTTAGTCACTTAGTGGTTGGGGTGGCTGGCTTGGTGGGGAGGGTGCAGAGTTTGGGGCTGGGGAGGAGCACAATATTTTGTGCTTTGCTGTCCATGTGTTTTTTTTTTCTTCACAGTTTTCCCTCTCCCTGACATGCACCCACTCCTTAGAGTTTGTTATTTTTAGTAAGGGGTGCAGGGGGCAAAGCACCCATGAACAGTTGAGGGAGTTCTCTTGCTGCGAATGTACATCACTGTTTTATTTTTAGCGATGTACATTCACCTAACGTTATCATATAGAACCACCCAAGAACCCAGGCTTGTTCCTGAACCCGGTCGTGAGGTGTAGTGTGAGTGTGGCATCTAGCACCTCAACTCTCAGTGCCACCAGGCCACTAAATGCCCTTGTAATGGCTTGTGGGATGCTCCTGTAAGTGAAGCAGTCAGGAAGATCAAAATCATAACAAGCATTTCTGTATGCTGAACGTTTGATGCTTGGTGAACAATTTTTTGTATTTGACCCCAACTTTGAAAGATACTTGTTTCAGGATTCACCTCACAGACATGACATTTACCATTGCACCATGCTCAATGTACTGTTGTCAGGCAACTCAAGGGCGTTGCCACAGAACTTAAAGAAAGACAAGAATGGCAACACCCCTTGGAGTTGTCTGACACAAATATATTGGAGCGGCACCATGTTATAGATGGCAAAAACACTGCCGGAAGCGCTGCCCTCAACACTGTAGTTTGTCTGTTTTGACAGTAGAGTAATGTTAATAAAAATATTTTTAATTGCAAAATACACCTGGAAAATATTTTTGGGATCCAGGAAACCAGTGATTGCAGTGGACATTACTGGGTCAAGTATGTCTACTGTGGTTTTATATTTTTATTCAATAAAATGTTTGACTTGAACTTCAGCTGTGGTGTCCTCTTCAAGACATAGCTGATGTAGTGCCCGTTTACCAGGTTGTGCCATTACTGGGTCAAGGTAACTGCAGGTTACACATTTTAAAGAATTTATTAGGCTGTAATGTAGTTATACAGTGACTGGAATGTGTGAGCCACTGCTGTGTGTTATCAGTGTCTTCAGGGATAGATATGATTAAAAAACAATAAAAACCTATAGTTTAATGTAGTCTAATATCTATTGGTGTATATTAAAAACAATAAAAACATATTGTAGTCTATATTTTTATGCATTTTTTTAATGTCTGCCTGCAATGCTGCTTTGTGCCCAATAGTTAGCCGGTGTGGGGGGGTGAGGGCTGCTATCCAGTATGCCACCCTTTTCTTGGGAGTGGGCATGGGAATCTGTGACTGTGATGGGGGCCACCACAAGAGCTGTGTGTGGGGGGGCAGGCCTGGTATGGCTGATGAGGATGGTTGCTAGCCACAAGGGCTGTGGTGAGGGTGGACTAGGGAACATGCCACAGTGGGGGGCGGGCAAAGTTTGAGGCCTGATGACATGAAAAGGCCATAAATTTAGAGGCTAAGGGTAGAGTGTTTAGGCTGCCAGAGGCTTGGGCTGACTGGGGGAAGCAGTGAGCCTGTGAGCAGGAAGAGGATTATGGCTTGGGTGGGGTGGGTGGTTATTTCACTGGGATTGGGATGGAGGACTGTGGAGGCTGCCACCAGGACTTGGGTTTACTCAACAGTTTGTCATCAGAGCTGGAGGGACAAGGCATTCCAGCTGTAGGGGTGGGTGGGAAGCTGGTCCTGACAGACAGGAAGATTAGTGCAGGGGAGTTGAGTCCAGCTGTGGGAGGATTGTTCGCTCGGGGTTATGCAGGTTCAGAGGTTGTTGTTGGCCGAGAGGGTGCTTGGCTTGGGAGAGGGTGGTGTTGAGTCCTGGAGGTGTTCCAGTTGTGGGGAGAGTGGTTGGCGTGGTGTTGGTGGCTTTTCTGTTGGTGGGATAGGTGGTATGGAGTGTGGGCCAGCTAACTGCAGAGATGCTGGGGGCTGTGGTATGGTCAGGTAGGTGATTAGCTTTGTGAAGGCTAGTTTGGGGAGAAAGGTTGTGTCACATGCACTAGCTGTCACTAATCTGCCCATACTGCTGTTACTGCATTGTGCCATGTGGACTGCCATCACTGCACTTTACCAACAGCACTGCCAACACTGCACTACACTGTGCCACATGACTGCTGCCTCTGTGCTGTGCCACATGCACTACTGTCACTGCATTGTGCACATGCCATGCAAAAACAGCATGCATGCTCTCCAGTGGGCCACAGTCTGGGTATGTGAATGGGGGAAGCCCCTGGTGACAGTCACCGAAGTTATCAAAGCACATGACAAAGGACCCTATGCCTTCCCCTCATGGTGGCTTGCAGTTTGGCTTTGTTGAGTTCACTGCATGGGAGGATGGATGGTCATCCCTCACAAAACTTGAAAATCTTGAGCTACAAGGGGGGTATGGGTGAAATTCAGAACATTGGCCCCAAAGCAATAAAAACTGGACAATTTTTATTCCATAAATTCGAGCTTGTCAGGATTTCATGTAGGGGAATGGGTATGGGTGAAATCTAAAGCCCCCAGACTCGGACAGGACCAAAACTGTTAATGGCCCAGCAGTATGGATTTCACCCATATTCTCACCCTAAATAATATTTGGATCAGCCAGCACAGACTGACCAAAATAATAAAAAATGGACTAACTGGTTTGGCCAGATTTTACAATGTCTGGCTAGTTCATTTATTTACCATTTTGGGTCAGTGCAATGGTTCCAGTTTTTTTCTCAAACATTGTTTATGCTCCTTGTGCTGTATCAACAAGAAAATCAGCACCATCGGTGGGAGCAGCGTGGACCGGTGCCATTTCTTGTTTGTTTTCCCTGTGATTGTCATCACATCATATCCCAGAGGGAAGTGGAGTGTACACTTCCATCTTCAGTCTTATTTCAGTGTTATTTCAGTCCAGACTGACAAAGCACTGCTTTTCATCAGAGCACTGTTAATACACTGTGCTGACTTTCTGCTACACTGTTGTACCACTGCTCAATCTTTCTTATGTTTTGATGCACACTGTAAGAGCACTGCAAATAATTATTAGATTTTCATGCACACTTCTTTAGCACTGTTTTTCCTTCACTAATTTTTGCTGCACACTGCAGTAGCACTGCTCAATCTTTCTTATTTTTGATGCAGACTGTAAAAGCACTGCAAATAATTATTAGATTTTCATGCACACTTCTTTAGCACTGTATTTCATTCACAAATTTTTGCTGCACGCTGCAGTAGTACTGGCAACACTTTATAATTTTATCACAATTTTTTAGCACTGCATTGTCTCAGCAATCTGGTTACCCTTACTGAATTTGTCACAATGGCATTACAGTGGTATAGCAATGGCAATACTGTGGTCAGCTGATAAATGCACAATAGTACTACCCAGTGATACTCTGGTATCACATGGTTGGTGATATATAGATTTTCCTCTGTGCATTGGTAGTGCACTGGCAGAATGGTATCCCTATGGCATTTTTTACTATTTTCTCTGTCTCTCACACATACACTGGTAATACAATAGTATCATGAAATTTTGAGATTTTGTCGGCTCCCACAAATACTGGTACACTGGTAGCACAATGGTACTGCATTATTTTGACATTTCAGTATTTGGTACCTCTCACAGCAACCCTAGACTCATGTGGTAGCACAGTGGTACCAGTATTAATCTCATCATACTCTGTCTCTAACACATTGTTAAGATAAATTACATTATCAACCTCATGGAGAACAGCTCTCAATTCCATATTTGTATTTGTTCACTTGTCTTTATCTTACTGGTAATGGACTGTTATTGTTCACATAGACCAGAACATTCAAAGAGCATTTTGCGCTCACTAGATGGGTAAGTGACTCTCAAAAACACTTTGCATCCCAAAAACAGGGTAGGATCACAAAATGATATATTGAATAGCTTAATTAGTGAGTCTCTGACCAGTTGGTAAATGGCTCTAAAAGATGTTGCCTCCCTAAACCAGGTAGTATCACCTCTGCCTCCTACCACTGCCCCTTTGAGCTCCCACCATCAGTAATATCACACTTCCCTTGGTGTTCAGTGGTGCTGCTGTCCATTCCATACATTGGAAACTGCCAATAACTACCTGCCCACCCAGTCCCACCTCTCGCACCATTCATGGCCCCCACCATATGTTTACGCACTCTCCCCACAGTGGCAATTGGCACAGACACTCTGCTAACCTCTGTGACCAACTGAGGACAGAATGCCAGTTTTGCTCTCATGTGCTAATTGTATAAACAGCTGTGTACAGTTAGCACATGATTGTGAACTATCATCCATTTTGTGCCTGATCAAGGAGCTGAGAGGATGGTCTGTGCCAAATGTGGAAGGGTGTCAAATATATAGTAAGGCTGGGGACCAGAGGGTAGTATTTGCTGTAAGAACTAACTGGGTCATGGTGGGGACTTTGGATATACAGGGGCAAGGACTTTCACTCAACACACCACTGCTCACTCTATCAGGCCCTGGGCTGGCTTCCCCATCAGCCCAACAGACCTATCTCCTGGCCAGCACAGTCAATAAGGCCATCAAAACTGAGCTACCTCTCCGCAATCCCACCTTCTTTGGCCAAAAGTGTTTGTTCTAGAGCTCTGCCTCACTGCTGGCCCCATGCTTGAGTGCCCCCTAGTCTCCACCATATGGGTAAATGTGCATTCTCATCTGCAGCCCCTTTCCTTTGGAATAACCTGCCCACTCCACTTAAGCACCACTGACTCTCCAGGACTCTTCCACTCTCTCCTTGGATCTCACCTTCTGTCCTCCACTACTTGCTCCTGCCCTCCCAACTTATTATCATGCCTCTACTTCCTTTCCCTCCCCTCCTTTTCCTTCTTGGTCCATACCTACACTGTAATGATGCACTTTTTCCCTTTACTAATCTCAGATCATGCCTAATTTTTATTACAACTTGGATACTACTGTACCTGCTATTGTCATAAATGTTATTTATCCATTGTGCTGCAAGTTTATATATATCTTCATATAAATATCCTGTATATTTTTACTACTATCTATTGTATGCCTTGTCCCACCCTCCTTTGTACTTGCTTTTATTCCTGTGCCATCCTCAGTGGCCCAGGTCATGCCCAAAATGGTTCTTGGACCAGTGCACCTACTCGGTAAACAAATGAATGAGTAAATAAATAAATGGAAACCACTGAACATCAGGGATAGTAACAATCTACTGTATACCTGCGGGGTGATTGTAGGATGGGGTAGGACAGGAGAACAGGTAAATTAAGAACCTGGACCTGTGGAATAATTAGAGGAGGGGGCCCAATGGAGACTGTTTCTCAGGAGAGCTCTTTGGTGGTGTAACTCCCAGGATACATTTTGCCTGGTGCTGTAATGTGGCCTGTGCTGTAATCGGCATCAGCAACATGGCTGTCACACCAGCATGGGTGAACCCTTTCTCCACACCCTCCTGAGTGTCAACCCTATAACAGGTTTTGGTGGCATCTGCGAAAAGACATACCTTCCCATTCAGTTCTTCTGCAATTTCACTTATGAAGACACTGAAGAGGCCCACTCCTAGTACTGAGCCCCACCCTGCACCATGCCTTTAACCAACTGTTGAAAGCCATGTGGAGAGTCCTATCTTCTCCCAAGATGTATATAGGCAACCTTTTGGCAAAAGCCACCATGCATGCTTGAGGACCCTCCGCTCATCCCTGATTTTGCACCACCTACCCGTTCCTTGCTAGGTCATTTGTCCCCAGGTGGACAATGACATCTAGCTCCCTCTCATCTCCTGCTGCCTAATGACCTACTGTATCTGCTCTCATCCTTCCAAGCCAAAGTACCTGTCAGGTATTTCACCTCCCTCTCCTTTACCCCATCCTGTTCGCAAGTCTATCCTCCTAATTAAGTCCCCCACCAGCAGTTGCTTCTTACCTGGGGGCCTCTTCCTCCCTCCTTGTAACTGTGAAGTGGTCCATGGACAGTGCTTTCCTTGGGGAAGGTTTCTCCAGGGGCCGAAAGGGTGGTTCAGCTGCAGGGAGAGTGGTTGGCTGGGTAGGTCCCATTTCATATGCAGGGAGAGTGGTTAGTAAACAAAGCAGGTGAACTGAAACTCTGACAAACAAACTGGCACAGGGGCAGAAAATGCAAGCCCCATAGGAAAGAGCACAGTGAGGGCTACAATAGATCATTTACCAGAGAAGTCTCAGGTCAGGGAACTACAGCTGAAGAGGACATAGAGAACAGGTAGGCATCAGAAAATGATGCATGGGGGCAGTGGACAGACATGGACTCATGAAGGCATGCATGGGAACTATGGATGCCAATTCTGGGGGGTGCAAAGGCCAGCTTAGGTAGGTGGACACTGACCTGTAGGTAGAGTGCACAACACACAGGGACCCCTGCATCCCTGCATGCTGGACAGCAGGGAAGTGTACCATGAAGCATAGCCCCACTGCAGCACAGTAGCTGATAGGGGCACAGGACACTGTGGACACAGAACTTGAATGTGACCATGGTGCACAGCACAGCCTTGAAGCACTGGAACTGTGGGCAGACAGTGGCACTACAGTACTGGTACAAACCACCCACAGACAAGTAGCAGCTGCCGCAGGTGTGGCCCATGGAGTGTGATGTGCAAACGAAGTGCAATCACACCCGCATGCCTGAGCTGGAACCAAAGCTGGTCATGTTGCACAGTCCTCAGGCACAATGGAGGACAGCGTGGAAGCCATGGAGGGGCCAGGGTGCTCAACTGCAACCCCAACAACATGGACAATTTGTGAGGTGGTACCATCCAGGAAGGGAAAGTCCAAGCTAAATGTGAATGGCTTCCTCCTGGTCCATGAATGGACCTGCAATGAGACAGTGTACTGTTTTTTTAACATATCATATTTTTCACCTGCTGCGGCACACACTCCAGCTTGGGGCATCCAGCAACCAGCTCCACCCACCTGGAGAGCTGGGTAGCTCAAACTGCACCCAGGAGGATCAGGGATGGCCATAATGCCATCTTGCTGGAGGGCTCCCCCTCTGCCTCTACCAGCCAGGACAGCCCAGGACCCTCCTCAACAGGACTCCACCAACTGTTCTTCGTTGGCTCAGAGCATAGCCATCAAGCTGCAAGGTCATGCCCAGCCATTTCCTTCCATTTGCCCCAGTAGCACGGACATGCAATGATGTCCAGGAGCAATGTACCGACATCTGCCGTGCTCCCCATAGTGTCACTGACACTAGTAGTGCCCCTGGCATTCCCAGGTGGCTGCTACAGCACAGTGAAATTCCCAGCCCACCCCTGGACTGGGAAAGCAGTCTATGAATGTCGATCCCAGTCGTCCCCTATGGACCCACAATGGCCTAGGCTCAATCCTGAACCCAGGTCACTGGTGTGACACAAGGTATGGCATCCAGTGCCTCAACCCTCAGCACCACTGGGACAGCCTGAGACAGTTTAATAGTGCTGCCAGCACCATAAGTCCAAGTCCTGCCTCGGCCAGGCCGTCACAGTGCTCCAGGATGGCCAGCACCACCTAAAGAAAAAGAATGGGCACAGTCATGCTCTGGAGGTGACAGATGCTCTACCAGCACAGGTGTTGGCTGGCATCAAGTAGAAGGCACACAGCACCATGGCTAGCCCCACATAGCTACTGCAGAGTGAGGCAACTGCAATGATCATTGAGCTGTGGCAACAGTTGCCAAGCAAGAGGGCCCTGCTGCAGACTGTGAACAGGACCCGCCGCAAGGACCTCTCACCAGAACCAGTGATACTGGCTGACCTCACTATCCCCAAGCAGCTGCAGACAGTGACTGGATGGCCATGGTACAGCAGGATCACTGGCAGCACCACCCACCAGGTCCTTCTACTCACCGCAGAGGACAACATCAGGGACCTGGCACAGACACCCTTTTGGATGATGGATGGTACATTCAAGACTGTGCCACACCAGTTCACTCATTGTACACCATCTATGCACCCATGGGGATGGGCCCTAACAACCTCATTATGTCATTGGTGTATACACTGATGACGACAAAGATCCTGCAATGTTACTGCACCTTGTTCCAGGAGCTGAATAAATATGCCAGTACACAGTCCTGCACCCTCAAACCACCTACGCTCATCACTGACTTTGAGCAGGCTGCGATCAATGCCTGTAAGATGGAATTTCCACAAGCCATAAACAAGGGATGCCTGTTCCACTTTGGGCAGATTGTGTGGTGGAAGGTCCAGAGCTTTGGCCTTGCACCACAATACAGAACTGACCCAGACTTCAGCCTGATAATCCATGAACTCGTGGCCCTCGCCCATCTCCTGGCACAGGACATTCCAGCAGCATTCAGCCTCCTGAAGTCAACCATTCTGCCCAATGCCACCACACTCTTCTATTGGTTCGAGCAGACACATTTGCTGGGCAGGATATGGCTGTACAGTAGGGTGACCAAGGTGCCCACTAGATACGACCCCATGTTCCCACTCAGCTGTGGTTGGTTGTGGATCTCAATGAGCGGTATAACGTGCACCCAAAGCAATGTCGAGACCTGGCACTGCCATCTCCATGCCCTGCTCGGGAAGGTGCATGTAGGGGTCATGACCAGGGCCACTGGGAATTGCGGAATTGTTTAGCAGATTTTGCGGGGATTTTGCGGGACTTTTTTCTCCCAAATTTTGCGGGGATTTTCTGGACTTTGCATGTATTTTGCGGTGATTTTGCGGGCTGCTGGGCACACATTTTCCTTTGTGAGGTACAAGTATGGGGTTTTCAATTTCAATTGCTTTGTGATGCATATCAAAGTCAGCCATCAAAAAGGTATAGGTTTTTGTAAAAAACAAAAAAAAAAACACAGACACACACAAAAAGTACAACTTTTTATTAAAACACCCACGACTGATCAAAAAACAATATACATTATAATAGTAACATCATTGTCAAAGCAGTACCACCGCCACCACCACCACCTCTAATAATTTAAACAAACATTATTAGTATTCTACAGTAAAAGTATAGTACCACCACCACCACCCCAGATCATCAAGAAAGGATTTTTACATCATAGAATGAGCAGCAATGATTACCCAACAAAAATCTTTAAAATTTCTTATTGTACTTCAACATAAGTAGTAGTCTAGTGTTGTCATCTGTCAAACTTCACCGATTGTCTTTTAAAAGGTCTGTGTACAGTGAAAAAGTCCGTTCAACGTCTGCTGTGCTTACGGGAAGCCAGATATACCTTTTGCCACAGCAGAAGATGTGGAAGTGTATCCTTTGTGCTCCCACCACTCAGCAATATTAAAACAGTCACTGGGTACTGACTGGGTGAAAGTTCTGTACCCATGCCATTCAAAGTTTGAAACACCAGCCAGAGATGGTAGCTCCTGGGTATGTTTTACTTTTCCTTGTCCAGTGTTGGCAGCTGCTTTGGGTCAAAGATCAGGCAGCTTTGAATGTTCCAACTGAGGGATGAGATTTTAAAATTTTGTCCAGTTTCTCACTGCTGTCCAACATAACCTTCTGAAAAAGGTTTACACAGTTTTGATTTTCATGTAACTCACAGCGGGACAACATTTCTACTGTATTTGGTCTGTATTCAGTTTCCCTGCGGTGGCACAAGTTCAAAACATATGCACATTTTGCACCCTCCCAAATATGGAGTGTCCCTGTGGCTGGGTGCTTGACTGCAATTGTAGAATAAGGTTGACAAGTTCAGAAGAGTGTTCCACAACAAAAGTTGCTTGTGTCACCAGCTCTGCTGCTTTGCCTTTCAATAAGAACTTCAGGCGATTCAAGGTTGCTGCATCAGATTGTAGAGTTTCAACAAATTCTGTTAACACGGGCAAATAGTCTGCCAAATACTGAACAGCGTTAACCCAGGAGCACCACCGAGTTACCACTGCATATACTGGCATCTTGGGTACAATGCCCTGCTTGGATTCATGAAGGCAAAGTACTGATGCCTACGCATTGGGCTCTGGCAAAATATTTTTTTAACAAGCGAAACAGCAGTGTTTAAGTCATCCAGTGTGTCCCCCAGACTTCCAAGACCAAATTGAGGAGATGGGCAATGCAAGTGACATGCACTGCATTTGGTAGGACATGAGACAACAAGTTTAAAAGCCTTGTGCATATAACTTGCACTGTCTGTGACAATGGCAAAGACTTTATTGAAGTTCACCCCATTGGTGTTTAGCACTTTTAGTAGAGCTTGGGATACTGTGGTGTTGTTCACATGATGCAAAAACTCAACACCAATTAGAGTGGCTGCTCCCAACATTAAGCAATGGTTGGGCAAAATAGCCAACACGCTACGCCCACAGGCATCTGTTGTCTCATCCAGGAAAATGAAAACATCTTGATCCTCCACCGCCTCTTTCAGGGACTGTTCGTGATCAGGCTGAAGTTCTTGGAGGTACGTGCTCCGAAGCTGTGCTGGTCCTGGAAGACTGCCGCCTTCTTTTGTGTGCTTCTTTAAGAACTCTTGAAAGCCAGAAGCCTTCTCCAGTGGTATGTCTGCACGGGTCAAACAGCGGACGAAGTCCAGAACAAATTCCTTCCGTTCAATGGAAGATTCCGTTGCTCAACTAAAACACAAAGTCAGCGACTGCTGTCGTAGAGGTGTGCCTAAAAAAAAAAAACAAGAAGTAATATGTTACAGGGGAAAATAAACTGTGCCTGGAAAAGCAAACAAGATTTAATATTTTGCAGGGTAAAAACAAACTGTAGGCTAGGCCAGCCCAGTGTCATGGAGGGCTGAAGAGCTGTGAGCTTTACCTCCTGCCACACCGGCAACCTGTTTGAGAACAACATCAGGTCAGCAGGGAGGAGAGGATCAGTGTCCAATTGGCTCCTCTCCTCTCCTCTCCTGAGTGGGGTGGAATTTGCTGTCTTGCTCTTAGAGGCCAAGTGGTAGTTTTGAACTCTAGCAGCAAGGAAGGGGGATGCAGGAACAAGGCACATGTGCACTGGGGGGGGGAGAAATTGGGTTCCATGGTGCCAGAGAGAGATGAGATGGACTTGGTAGGCAGGGACAGAGCAGATACCAGTCACCCAAGGGGAAAATCAAACTGACTATTTAAAAAATAAAATAACTGCAAACATCTGTGAGACTAGTACTTACTTTGCATGTTTTTCTTTGCAGCTTCTTTTCTTTCTAGATGTTTCTGCGACTTCATGTGCATGTCAACTGTATGCTTCCACTAGGAAGTCGATTGTGTGGCACAAACCGCGACAAAACAGCAATCCTCCATCCTCATAAAGATCCTCCGGATATAACTTAACCCGATCCTGGGCACGCTGAAGATCCGAGACACGGCGGTCCTTGGCCTCTTAGCAGAAAGAGCGGAGACGCTTTGATGGTGGTGTAGACATGGTGTAATTTAACTAAACCAAAATTAAACCAAAAAAACCCCAAAAAAACAAGACTTGAATTAGAGCATCAGTGCATAGAGGGAGGAGAGCTTTCCTTGGGATGCTTGATCCTCCAATATCACTCCACTAGTTTGCATCCCACAATGATCTAAGCTGGGCAGATTGGTTTCAAAACCTCAGCTCCTGGAGTTGCCTTGTCGTGGCGCTGAGCTTGCCCATAGATTTACTGGTATCCATGGAACAAAAGACTCCAGAAATGCAGTTTTCTTGATACCTTTTATACTGACAACACACACACCACGGGGAGGGAGGAGGATGGACCCAGTAGACTGCTGCCATGAAGGAAAAAATTGTTCTGTGCCACTCTGCTCAGCTCGCCCCACCCTGCTCGCTCACCTGAGGCCAGAACAATTTTTTTTTGCCATATGCTAGTCCGCCAGGCCCACCTCACCACTCCCATCTCCGAGGGAACCACAGCAGCGATCAAGAACACACCACAGGAGGGAGGGACGGACCCAGGCGACTGCCATGCATGAAGGAAAAAAGTGTTCTGTGCCACTCTGCTCGCTCACCCACCCTGCTCGGCTCACCTGAGGCCAGAACAATTTTTTGCCATGTGCCAGTCCATGAGCCCACCCACAGCCCCATCTCCAAGAAACCACAGCAGCGATCAAGAACACAGCAGGGAGGGAGGAGCGGGACCCAAGGCGACTGCCATGCATGAAGAAAAAAATTGTTCTGTGCCACTCTGCTCGCCCGCCCACCCTGCTCGCTCACCTGAGGCCAGAACAATTTTTTGCCATGTGTTCCAGTCCACAGGCCCACCCACCACTCCCATCTCCGAGGAACCACAGCAGCAATCAAGAACACACCATGGGAGGGAGGGACAGACCCAGGCGACTGCCATGCATGAAGAAAAAAATTGTTCGTGCCACTCTGCTCTCCGCCCAACCTGCTCCGCTCACCTGAGGCCAGAACAATTTTTTTGCCATGTGTGCCAGTCCGCCAGGCCCACCCCAGGTCCACCCCTCCACTCCCATCTCTGAGGAACCAGCAGCTATGCATTTCTTCTCCCTCCTTCAGTCTGGACTCCCTCTGAGGAAAATTATTTAGCAGCTGACCCTCCTGGTCACCCTCACCACCACCACCAGGGCTCCCCTCCTTCCCATCCTCTGAGGGGCAGCTGGACCCCAGTCTCCCATCCATCCTCCTCTGAGAGGCACAATTGCCTTCCCGGGGACACACAAATGTTTTAGAGCAGTCCCTCCTGCAAAAAAAAATATATATATACATACCTGGTGAGATAGTTCAGGTCCACAGCAACAGTAGCAGTTCTTCACAAATAAGCTGGCAGCTGGCAGCACACAAAACAAAGGATACAGTTCTTTTATGAAATTTAAAGGCTAGCCAGCATCCAGCAGTCAGCTCTCCCTCTGCTCCACCTTCTGCTGTGTTGTTCTCCTCTGCGTCTTCTTCTGCCTCGTTCTCTCGTTCTGGCTGGCTACTCCTCAGGGCTGGTCTTCTCGGGTGCTTGCTTCTCTTCTCCGGTAGCTCCCCCTCACCTGTCCACATTCTTTTACATAGTTTCAGTAGACCTGAGGGGGAGCAAAGTGCTTAAAAAGAGCGCCAATGTGCGACGGTTGTAATTGGCCCCAGCTGGTGTGACGCACTTCCCGGTGATGTCTGCGCTTCCTGGTGACATCACTAAGCGCGTCACACACCAGGAAAACCCTACAGGCTATGGAGGCACATCATGGGGTATAGAGGCACAATGGGGCAGACCGAGTGGAGTGGAACACTTTCCTCTGGAGTGCAAGTGGGTGGGCAATGTAACTTTGTAGTGCACTTGCAGGTGGGCGCTGTGGACTTTTGCTGGTGTGTGGGTAGGGTTCTCAAAGGGGCACAGAGGAACACAGATGGATGTCACTTTGTTTTGGCTGGTGGGTGGGCGCTGTGGACTTTGCTGCTCTGTGGGCACTGTGTTGGTGTGTGGGCAAGATTGGAAAGTGTGTTCAAGTCTTTTTTTGCGGGAAGCGCGATTTTTTGTGGGGGGACCCAAAAATCGTGCTTTCCACGATATAATCGAGGCCTCAATTTTCCAGTGGCCCTGGTCATGACAATGCTAGCAGAGCTCCACAGGGAGCAGCAATGGACCTATGTCACCAGGGAAGGCATTTGTTGTGGACTGCCATGGACACCACCCAAGAAGAGCTATGAGGAGTGGATAAGGATGGTACTAGCATCCAAGGACAAGGGCAAGCTGCTGAAGTTCCTCTGTGGCATGGCACCCAACACCACCCTGTAGGGTTTCCATGGTGACTTGGCACCTGACAGTTGTACACTCACAGTACACATCATGCACAGCCACCAGGTTGCCACTGTGGCCCCCTACTGTTGAATAAAGTTTCACCACCACATTTAACATGCACCCCAACCAGGTGGTGATCTCTTATCACAATGCTGCTGGGTATCACCAAGCAGCCCATGGCACACTGCCACATCTGCACTGTGTGTCGCATGTCGCACAGGCCTGACTCTGTGTGAGTCCCACCAAAATCCTTTCAGCTGTTCATGTGTGCCACACGTTGCACAGGTCTGAAGCTATGTGAGTGCCCACCAATCCTTCCAGCTGTGCAACTGTGTGGTAACAGCATTCCCACAATGGGCCCTTGTGGAACCCCCCACAACACACTTGGCAGCCTTCATGCCACAGTGGGCTCCTGTGGCACAGGCCCCCCCCAAACACCTCCAGACTTTTTTTCTGTGCGGTTACTGCAGGCCCATAGTGGGCTAGCATGAAACGGCCACATGTACACATTGCACGATTGGTGCGATGGCATGCTGCTCTGTGTCCTGGCATCCACATGTAGTGTTGCTGTGGACCATTTCCTGGTGCAGCTATCCATGTTCTCGCTGTGCTGCTCTGCTGTGTGCCTGCAGTGTCATGCATGCACTGACCAACAGGCATGGTATTCCAATTCCTTCATGCATGCCCAGCTGGCTGGCTGTCAGCTGACATAATCATGCATGCAGGGATGCATGGACAATCTGCCATGCTGCCTGGGATGGGTAATCAACACACTGGGGCATGCACGGCTATTTGTTTCATCCCTGTCCCATGGATGGTGAGACAGTCATCCTTACCAGGGGGTCTGTGATCAGGTTAGTGTGTCCTCGGTGGGTGCACCACATAGGGGGTGGGTGTTTTCACATTGTCCATGCTGTTCAGTAGTGTCTCAGGTCCTGGGATGGGTGGTGTAGGTCGGGATCGGGTGCTTCATGTGTTTGTGGAAATCCACTCAGTCAACCGCACAGCATCCTGACCTCCTCTGGCCTGACAGTGTGTCAGGCACTGTCCTAGGTCAGGCTACTGTGTGTTGGGCTGCTGGGGCTGTTGGGTTGTTGTGTGTGGGATGCAGCATGTCAGACTAATAAGCGTTGGGATTATAAAAGGGTACCTAGCAGGGCAGGGTTTTCTATGTGCAAGCAGAGTGGTCAGTGGTGGAATGGGCAACTGGTATCTGGGCAAGATGGGTAGTCTGGGTGGGTCCAGCTGCAGAAAGAGTTGTTATCTAGAGGGTGCTGGTCCAGCTCAAAGGAGGGTGCTTTGTTTGTGAGACTGGGAGGTTGGTCCAGCTGCAGGGAGGTGGTCTACTGAGGTGGGGAGGCAGGTCTGGGGGGTTCCATCTGCAGGGGGATCATGTCTGAGGGTAGGAAGGATGGCCTGGAGCAGCCAGCTACAGGGTGGGTGATAGTTGATGGGGAGAGGCTGGTTTGGGGCTTGTAGGGTGGACTAGCTGCAGGAAAGGTACACAGCTTGGGAGAGGTCTATTGGGATGTTGATATGGTTGTCCAGCTGGCTGGTCATCTGGGCAGGGGGTGTTCAAGATGTGAGTGGTCATGGGGGGGTGCAGGCCCAAAGGGCTGTACTTGGGAACCCTCACTGAAGTCAAATACTAAATTTAGTATTAAAGCATTCATTAATTTGCCTTCAAAGACTAATTTTAGTCATTTTTAATAATCTTTAATCATCATTCAAAAATACAACCGCTAAGAATACTAAATTCTAAGAAGTATTTCAGCAGACTAGTTGTTCAAGAGTAAGTTATTGCTAAATGAGGATTAGAAATAGATCTGCAATGCTCTTAAAAGTACATTTTTTTTAATACAACTGAATCATAAATGAAGATTACAGTCAGCAGAGTAGTTTTAGGATTTATATTAGCCAATCAAGGCTGGGTACATTACCGTGCACTTCAGTTCTACTAGGCAAGGAGACAGATAAAACAACCAGCAACAACAATGAATTTTTACAGAAGCTGAATAATAAAATGTGATTTTTACCTGGAAATAATATGGTCCAAAAAAGTTGGCAGTGTCCTTTTAAAAGTGTATTCTAAAACTACTTTTCCCATAAGTCTACTCAGTCAGAGGCCTACATTTCCCAGCTCTCTTCCTGTCTGTGTCCAGTGTGATGAAACTGCACGAGTGCTCTGTGGTCTCCATTTTTGAACAACTGGGGTTTCCTACAGCTAAGATTTATATGTTAAGGTAAGAGCTTATGTTTAAAAAGCACATCTTTTTAAATCCCTGAAATGTTAAATACAGTAAAGGAATTATCACTCAGGTGTTTTTTTTTTTCAAAATGAAATGCTGTGCAAGTTTCACTTTCAATGTTTTGTCTTGAAAACATTTTCTCTTCTCTGAACTCTTGGCTAAACTTTGAAATACACATTTTATTTTCAATCAACCGCCCCCCCCCCAAAGTGTTTAGGATGCATTATACATCTAGATTACTTGTTATTTGTGGAATTTTTGCTGATTTAGTTACTTTAAAGTAGTGTTGGTTGTGGTGGGAGCAGGAGAATGAACAGCAGGAAGATTGTATAACTGAGCAAATTCAGAATGCATAGAGAGAAAAGATTACAACTTTTTTAATTTGAGAAAATCTGGAGTTATCCTAAAGGAAGAATTATTTACTGCAGATATTTGAGTGTGTTTGTGGGGGAACTGTTTTTTTGCATTTAATATTTGTATTTAACAGTTGCAAATCCATTTTGTAATCTGGGGATCAGTCTGTTTTTTTTTCTTTTGCTGAAGACTGCATTAATTTATATTTTATGTTTACTTTATTTTGTTTTTGTTGACTGGCTAAGTGCACTAGACAGATTCTTCCCTATTTTCAGGCACGACCCGGAGGGAGAGGAATACAGATGAAAGCCAACTGACCTTGAACCAGATTAAGCTGTTGGTGGTATTTTTAGTGAATTGGGGGGGGGGATATGGCCAGGGCACCGGAGAAAATTTCCCTGCTTTTTTCAAGAAGAGCCATGGGATCTTTAACATCCACCTGAACTACCACCAGAACAGGCAGATGGGACCTTTGGTTTAATGTCTCATCTGAAAGACAGTGCCTCAGGAGTGCAGCCATTCCCCTCATGCTGCACTACAGCATCAGTATTGGGATTTTAACATAAGTGCCTGGTATGGGAATAGAACCCACTGCCTTCTGATCTCCCAGCCTCGGAGGCAAGTGTGCTACCTGCTGAGCCACTGACACTGCAAATGCAATAAGTTAGTGTCATATATATATATATATATATATATATTTTTAATATTATGTTGAGAAGTATGGGGTCCACGGTTGAGGAAGGGTGATTGGGGGGGTTCTAGGTGTAAGGAGGTTCTGCTCTGGACATTGGGTGTGTCCAGCTTTTGGAAAGGGTGTCCAGCTCTGGGGAGGTTACTCAACCTGCAGAGGGGAGGGAGGCTGGTCTGTGGGTGGGAATGAACCCAGGGGTCCAGCTGCAGGGAGGATTGTCTGCTGGGAAAGGCTAGTCCAGGGCATGAAAGAGTAAGCCAGCAGCAGGGAGGGTGGCTGGTGGTGGTGGAGCTAGTTCAAGGTTGGAAGTGAGGTCCAGCTGCAGGGTGGGTGGTTGGATGGTGAGGCTGGTATGGGACTTCTGGTGGATCTAGCTGTAGGTTAAGTGGTTAGGTGGGGGACTGCTGGTCCAGGGGCTTGGAGGGACAGCTTCAGATATGTAGTCTATTAGAGTGGAGGTTTGGGGTGGTGCTCCAGCTACATGGAGGTTGTATAGAATGTAGTTGGAGGCTGGTCCAGATGTAGGGAGGGTGGCTGGCTGGGTGGTGGCTGACCCGGAGCCTGTGTGGTGCTCTAGCTCAGTGCTCATTATGTGAAGGCTGGGCTGAAGGGTTGTCCAGCTACATGGAGGATAGTCTGGGGCCAGGAAGGTGATCTAGCAGAGGAGGGTGGCTGACTATTTTGGAGGGGCGAGGCTAAAGAGATTGATCAGCCTAGGAGGGATCCAAAGTGGTAAAATTAATTAAAACTGGTTAACATGTGTGCCCTTCAGCTTAACAGTAGCGCTATGACCTCATGTGTAGGTGACCTAGAGGTTCAGGAATGAGCTATGCGTCAGGGCTCTCTGGGAGAGTAGGAGGATCATCTGTTATACAAGAGCTCTCTTCTGGGGAAGGGGGACAGCCAGCTCAGCTGTAGTACTGCCAACTAGTGACCAAGTGGCAGTGCAGGTGGGAGCAGCCCATGGGTGGGAAGACATTGACTGGTGCTGTGCCACATGTCTGTGCATGTTTGTGCACCCTGCCACTTATGTCCTAGGGATGGAAGAACATGCAAACCTATCCTGACTACCTAGGCAGCTGCTCCACATTGGATTCATTCTATGGTGGAGCAAGTCCTGGCAGATGCCAGAGTGATGGTATTGTGGTAGCTGAACAAAGGGGAGACCAGAAATGCAGGTTGTAAAGCGAGTAGTAGTTGGGGGTGGGGTTAAGGTGTCAGGGTGATGGTTAATGGCTTATTACAATATGCAGGACAGTGAGCGGCTCAGCTCAGCTCAGTACTGGCATAGATCCTCTGTGTCTTCATAAGTGACATTGCAGAAAAAACTGGAAAAGAGAATGCCTTTCTGCAGACAATACCAACATTTGTAAGGTGGGCATTAAGAAGGAGCAGAGAGCATGCATGCCTCTTGGAGAAACTTCGAAAGAGTGGTCAAGATTAGGGCAGTTGGGAGTTCAATGACAAAGTGCAGAATTGTGCACCTAGGGCTTAGGAAACCAGGAGCTGCTTTATAGGGTTGGTACTGATGATCACTAAGCGGGGGACTCTTGAGTTATTATGATCTTAAAAGAGACTTGCCAAGATACTGCCCTGCACCATACCATTGGTGCTTTGTTGTCAGAAGACCCAATGAAGTTAATGTCCCTAAATTTATAAGCCATTAAAGTTCTGTCCTCATAAAAATATACAAACTGGTTCCAAGGACTTCTGTTTTTTTTCTGTTGCACAAGCTCCACTTTCTGATAAATACAGTGATGATTTCAGATGCCAGTAAGGGCGTGGCGCGACTATTATATGTGGATGGGAGGTAGCATTTCTATTGATTTTAAACGATATATGGGTACCTGGCAATAAAATGGGCACTGTTCAACCAACAAGGGCCTTGTTACTTGACTGCCCACGTCTGTATTGCCAGGTGGTCACTAAATCATTTAAAATCAATAGAAAAGCTGCCGCCATTACAATAAAGATGAGCCCCGCTGCTCTCACTGCATCTCGTCATCCTGCTAGAGAGTGTGGGGAGTTAGTAGCAAGAATCAAAGTTCTTTGGATCTGTTTGTATATTTTGAAGGACAGAACTTAACGCTTTAAAATTTGGGACATATTAACTCATTGAGTCCTCTGGCAGCAAGGCACTGATGGATATGGTAGGGGCTGATTCTACCTTGGTGAGTCTCTTTGGGTTGCTGGGCTGTGTGTACAGCAGTGGTAGACTGGAAGGATGTGGGCTGCAGAGGTATTTAAGCAGGAGGAGGGAGGTGGTTGTTGCAAGTAACCCTTGTTAGTGAGATCCAACTATGCCCCATCCACACTGCACCTCTCAGACCCCATAACAGATAGAAACCATTACAACTGTGGAGTGGCACAGTGTCCACACTGTCGCATGTCCATTTCGACCGCACCACCGCCTCCACACTTCGGTTGGCTATTATTACTGTGGGTACCGATCCCACAATGCAGCCTGCTGCACTAGGGACCAGTGCCATGCGCCCATACTATGCCCAGTAACGTTATCGAGGGTAATCGGTTTTCATAATCCTGTTGAAACCACTCATGGTTTCAATAATGGTTACGAACCTTCTGTAATTTACAGGTAAACGAACCATTGTGGTAACGGTTTGGGCACTCTGTAACATTACAGAGGGGTGGACAGGGTCAAGAGTTCTGTGTCCAGGTTTGGAGGCTGCACCTTGAAAGGCCATAGGGTGTAGGCAGTAAAATCTAAATTGTACATGTTGTAGTAAAAGCCCTGTGGAGAGACTGGGATCTCAACATATAAACCCTGAAAGAGAGGGGATGATGGAGACCTCATGTACCTTACAAGGATGAACGGGTGCTGGTGGGGGTCTTCAAATAGAAAAAGGACCATGTATATGAAGCTATGGTGGGGTAGATGATGAGACTTATTACTACTGAAAGGGTAGACATCTGGAACAGACCTATTGCATTATAGTGTTGAGGTCAGGGAATGAAAGTGTTGGGGGTGGGCTTAAACATGTGTGTATATAGATAGTGAAACTTAGTAAATACAGGGAAGAGGAGGGCTTACAAGGCTACAAGAGACCATTTAGAGTTTACAGAGAAGGACTTCACAGAGCCTCTGAATGCAGTTGTAGCGAGAGTCTGAAACCACAGCAAGTGACCTAGAGTGAGGGTCATCAGCAGTGGGGTTTACAGCAAGCAGTTTAAGGAGAAATATTCCTGACAGTTTCTATGTGCTGTGAGCCTGTGGTGTTGTAGTGACGTGGGAACCAGGAAGAGGTATGAGGGCTTATGCTTTAGGAACCAAAGTGAAAAGTCTGTTTTTTTATCGAGAGGTGGCAGGGTACGGTAACAGAATGTACAGGAGTGTGACACTTGGAACCAGCTTACAGCCAGTTGAAAAAGGTTTGTAGAAAAAGAAAACTAAACCATCAAACAGAACAAGGACTTTGTATGATAGTGAAGAATGGGGAGAAGTATGACTAAATGGGAGGTGGGCTGAGGGATTGTCAACCTAAGAAACAAAACTAAAGCAAGATTCCAGTAAGCAGTGTCAAACAGGGGTGAGGGATGTGATGATGCAGTCCACCATGCATATTAACGAGTATGATATAATAAATATACGTAATGTAAGATCGTGTACGCATATGTTTCAGATAAAATGGATTTATCACACACCCATTTATGTCCACCCTATTGCATAAATTTACTTAATATTTATAACCCTTCAGGCTCTTTTCTTAGTGCTCTGTGTTTTAATGTGATCTGTCCTGGAACTTATGTTATTCTTTCTCCCCAAATCCTTTTGTTGGCCTTTGTACTTTGATATTAGTTGTTGTGCGACTGTATTGTATGCAGTGCTTGCTGCTTATGGTCCCGCTAGGAGCCCACTGATTTCTAGTTTGTCTCCCACCCACAGCGCTACTTTTAAGTCAAGTCAGGCATTGCCCTTCAGCTGCACTGTGGATTTTCTTTGTGGCCCTTGTTTTGTGCATTTGCTCCCAGTCCCTTCTACCAGGGCCCCAGGGCACTTACAGTCTGCCAACATGCTTAGCTAAAGGTTCCCCAGCACTCTGGCTGCCGTAGTTTCATTTTATGTACATGTATATATTTTCAATTAGATGAGCTAAACAGAATGCATTATCAATTGAAGAAATTTTCTCTAAATCCAGCTTGAAATGGAATAACATTGAGTTAATCTTTATCCAGCGTGTAAGTTTATCCAATATGATCCGTGCAAAACATTTAGAGGATATATTCAGTAAACGAATGGGCCTAAAATTACTGGGGTCATATACAGATCCCTTCTTATGTATTGGTACAATAATGTTAGTTGTCCATTCTTTTGGTATATATTTATGGCACAGACATAAATTGAAAAAGATGCAAAGTATTGGTATCCAGAAGTCACTATATTTTTTTAAATTTCAGGTAGAATGAGATCATGGCCTGGAGTTTTATTTTTTAATTTAATCATTGCGTATTCTAGATCTTGCTCAGATACAATCAATGGTTCATAATCACTTTTCTTAAGTCCTCTAACAAAACCGGGCACTATCAAGGCTTCCTCCCCATTAAATATTTTTTTGAAAATGTGTAACCCAAACATCCTTTGGTATATACATTGTTGGTGAGGGATAATATGAATTAGTGCCTTTTGACACCAAATTCCAAAATCTGATATTATCCTTTGTCTGAATTACCTAAACATTTCATTACATTGGTTGTTTAAAGCTTCACATCTTTTTAACTGAAGACATTTAATATATGATTTTCTAGCTATTAAGATTAGAAAAATTTACTCTTGATGGATGTTTTTTTGCCCATCTTATTAGTTTATTAAGATCCTTTTTAGTTTCATGGCATGACTTGTCAAACCATGTATTCTTTATACAGTAGTTTTCTCTATGCTTTGTTCTTTATATAGTAAATTAATTATATTCGCATTCAATTGACATAGCCATTGCTCAAATGTATCTAAATGATTAGTGATCTGATTATTTAACTAATTAAATTTATCTTCCCAGTTTATAAGAACCCCATCCATTATATCATTTATTTTTGAATGAAGTACTTTTTTCCAAGATATGACCAACTGCGGCTGTAGGTTATCAGTCCCATTGGAAGTATCTTCTCCCTCATTTAGCTGAACTGTAAGTTCCAGAGAGGCATGATCACTCTCAGCTCTAGTTGTTATAATTAAGTTCTGAAAAGATTTATAATTTTCAGGACTACAAAGAATGTAATCTATTAAACTCTGAACATTGTGTGAAAAGAAAGTTGTTTTTCCATCTAGGTCTCCAGGGAGTCCCCATTTAGAATTAACAAAGCATTATCTTCTACCAAGTTCTGTAATTCCAATCCATTAGCATTTTTAAATTTATCTATGATTTTCTTGTATTACATTCTGTTAAATTCATTTCAGTCCCCAGGATATTTAAGTTATCTTAGTTAGCTATCCGAGCATTAAAATCCCCTGCAGCAGAAATATTTCTATGTGGACATTTCTTTATGGAATAATCCATATTTTTTAGATAATTTAGACCGAATCCTTTTGGTGTCACATTTCTCATTAGAAGGGAAATGTAAATATTCAATATATTATACAGGTCATTACCCCACTTCAGAAATAATATAACATAATTTGGGTCAATTTTCAAAACTTCAGTAGCTGTCATATTTTTATCAATCTTATTATAAGATGTTAAGCCCCCAGAAAATCTCCAACATTTCTTAATCCTAGCTGCAGGGACATGAAATGCATGAAAGCCATTCAAGTCAACCTGCTCTGTAACTCAGGTTTCCTGAAGTAAAACAATATTAAATTTGTTTATAAACTGTAGCCATTCATTATCAGCCTTCTTTCCAGATATCTCAGCAATATTCCCTTAGAGCAGATTAACTTGGTTCTTGTTATGTACACAGCTGTCATTCAGACGGGAGTGTTGTATGCTGCTTCTTTCAAGCCATATATTTTGAGGCATCTGTTTTAATGCAGTCACTTGTCTTTTCAGGGCATTCATGTCAGTTAATAGAAAGCCTGCCTTATCCATTTTGTTGCACTCTGCAGTAATTTATTTTGCTATCTGCTTAGAGCTGCACTTCAGGTTAATTTGAGTACCCATCCCTTTAGGGAACACCCTCACAGCCTTCTGTATATGATGATTCTCTATACCAATATTCATACTGGCTAATAAGGCTGTAACAAATGACTTCAGCATGTCATTGTTTTCTTCATGAATTTCATTAATTCCAAATAGTGATAGTGTATAATTATCATCCATCAAACTCTGTGTTTTATTTTGAGTAAAATCCCATTTCAATTGCGCTAATATTGTGGAGAAAATTTCTTGAGATATCTCCCTCATTAGATTTTCCTCTGCTCTATTTTGACTTTGAATTGTTTGTCATGTTATAAGTGGTTGCACCTGTAGTCCTAGTGTGTGTAACCTTTGTTGTTTAAACCATACTTTTTTTGCTATCCATTTCGCTTAGCAAAACATAGAATGAAACTTCCTCATTTTGTAGATCTCTATGTACTAGGATTATGTCATCAGTACTGGTTTTAACCCCCAGTTCTGCATTAAAAGATATTCAATCAGCTCTTTTAAGATTTCTGGAGTTTCATATTTTTTCGATATATTCCTTTTATTCTTAATGTTACTTCATTTCCATTTATCTTCCTTAAAACTGGTGCATAGTCAGATGACTTACTTTTTTTGTGTTTGTCAGCACTCCCTTGCATTAAATTTTCTTCTATCTCATTTTAATTTTTCTCCTCCACAGTGTTATTTTCAGACATTCCAGGAGTTTTTCCTTTTCCTTGCACAGTTAGGGTTTCTAGAGGGAGTGGTCTCATATTAAAGCTTGATTCTTGTTTTTTTCCCTCCTTTTCTATTGGGTTATTTGATTTTGAACTTTTCCTTTTTTTCCTTTTTATTGGGGTTTGTTTTCTTCCCTTTACTCTTTAGTTTTTTTCTGTTTTGGTATATTTAAGTTTGTTTTGGGGGTATTTGGTATAAGTAATGATGAGAAAGATGGTCTTTGTTTGTTTAACTTGGATTCTAAGTCATTTACTTTGTTTTCCAATTTATCCAGGCGATCAAGAATCAGATTTGTAAATCCAGAAAATGTTCCTTTAATATCATTTAATGCTTCTAACAGTACTATGTTTGCCATTACTGGGTGAGCTAATGCTTTTATTGTATATTTTGACAATGTGTTTGGACTTTGTGCTAGAAATTCAGGTTCCAAATTTATTGCTCATTTTCATTATCCAGATTTTGGAATGCAGTGTTTGGTGACCCAGCTAATATAGAAATATTTGTAATTGATTTTTCTGTTACAGTATGTCTAATATAGCCAAGTTCTCTGATCAATCCAATGGGCTAAATGGGTCCAGTCTTGTAGTTTCCTATTTGATTTTCCACCCCATCTTGGACATCTTCTGCCTGTAGATTTTGACTACTTTCTCTTTTGTCCCTTGTCATTCCATGTAATTGTTTCCACCCTTGTTCTTGTAATTTTAATTTGTTCTTTTTAGGGAAGAAATCAGTTATTATTTTTGAAAGTTCTATAATTTGAGCCTTCAATAGTTTTTGTGCTTTTCTTCTCCCCTTTCTTAACACCATCTTCTCCATGTTCCTTTGCCCATGTTTCTGGGTTTCCTTCTCCTCTATTATTAAAGGTTGTAGCATGCATTGCATCTATCCATTTCACCCTTACTGTCCCTATTATTATTATTATCTCTTTCAGAATCTTCCTTTACTTCATCCTTCCCTGCTTGTTTAATCCATGCAGTGGGACTTCCTTTATTTTTTTAGTTGTTTTTAACACATTTCTACTAGGGGTTCTAATCTTTGTGTTTGAGTCTTTGTATAGGTCCTCAGAATTTTTTTTTTCTATTGGGGTAGATGTGATCTCTAATTCTCCCTTAAACATGGAACCCTTCTTAGATTTTCCCCCTCTCTGTGGTATCTTCTGAGGAACATTTACTATTTTACCACTTCTGATATTCATTTTAATTCCTGAAACTCTGGTAGCACAAGCAGGTAACACAAGCAGATAGATCAAAAGAATAAATACAATATAAAAATAGAAGCTGGGAGACTAAAATAGTACACTAACAAAATTAGACAAGTCTTAACCCTGTTACCCTGAGTCCTTCTTAGTTCTTCTTCTTGCTGATGAAGTGTGCCCTTTCTTCTTGGTATTCACCTTTCAGTGAACTATGAATCTTATATAGTCATACAATTATTACTGAGTCAGAGCTTTCTTTAAAAAGAAGATCAGATACATGAAGTATAAATCAGGCTCCAAAGAAAAATGAGAAGACAGTACCAATTTCACGGTTGACCCCAGATCAACAGCACAACAACTCAGTCTCAGGTCCAAAAACATTTTTGAGCATGGGAGGCAGAGCATACACTCCAGGAATAAGTGTAGCAGTTTTAAGATTCTAGTCAACCTGATCGCCTAGCCATTTTCAATGGTTCATGGAGTAACAATTTTCTATTGTGATTCTCCTTACTCTGAATTTTCCTGCATGGTATATCCGTAGAAACTAAAAACTGTAAAATAAAACAAAAGACGAGGTGATACTGAAATGGCAGGAATGCCCCCTTCCCTCCCAAACAAAACTACCTGATATTTCTAAAACAAGCAGTGATACTATTACAGATATAACAGCTATTTCCTCTGTTTCACCATTTTTCAGCTCTTTTGGTTATTTATGTCTATTAAATATAGCTATTAAATATTAAAGTGGCTGGCTTTAGATATTCAAATATACACTCTTAGTTATCTTTCCTGTAAACTATTATTTGTCTGGAGAGAAGAGAGTGCATCAATAAATTTTCAATTATTTTTTTAAATTTATTTACCTGCATCCTTAAGCCTTTTAAGTTCTCATCCACTATGTTCTTTATAAGTGCCCCGCTATGACACACAAAGTTCTCCAAAACTCCAAAGGACTCGCCACTTGCAGGTTTCATAAATCTACCAAATGGGAAGTACAGAATATAGCCACTTTTTGTAGCCATGCCTTTGTCCCACTCTTGGCACTTTTGGGGTTTATTTGTCTTTTCATCGAAAAGTCGATAAGAATGTCAGAATTTCTACTGGTTAGTTACAAGACAAAGCTGAATTCAAGCTTAGCTTTGATAGAAATATCGTTTTAACCTCATAGGATATCCATAACAGGAGCAGAATAAAACAGCTTCTTTACAGTGTGTGCATTCAAAACAAACTGAGAAAGTTCACTTTTAATGCCCTCTAGATCAATCTCAATTAATTAGATATGAGCTGTTTCCAATGAACGTTAAGTAATTAACAAATCAATTTGTAAATTCAGCAGTAAGTCAGCTTACTATGTCTTTTTGATTCAATCGTTTAATTATTCAGTTATTCACTTTCTTCTCACCCTACAAATTCCACCAAGTTTGGTGTGTATTTAATTAAGCAGGGACTCTGTTAAGTACTGAGTACACCCAATTTATCAATTAATTAGTCAGTTTATCAATTAATCCAGCCAACACACATATCTTGAGTAGTCCCGTAACTCCGGTGAATTCCTAGACTAGGTTAAAACTAATTTTGATACTTAATGACTGCCACTAGCTAAACACACTGGTAAAATTATTTCTGTCTTATTTTTATTCTTTTATTCTTTTAATATAAACCCCCAACAATCAAGTAGCAAATAGCAGAGAACAAAAGCTTGCGTGGTGACTGAAACCCACAATATTTTACATAATAGATGAAGTCTAAGCGTTCAGGTAACTTGACACTATGATTAATAAAATAAAGAAATAAACATGTGCCTAAACCATACCTAAACGAGTGCCAAAGCAGTACCTAAACAGTCTAAAATAAATTAAAAACAGAGCATTATAGAATTACTGTTATCTGTTATCTTTTATCTAATGAGGAGAGACAAAGATGGACATAAGAAAAAGCAATCTTTTTCTGACTGTCTCCTTAGCGACTGGCCCTTCTGAGCCGCCCCTCTTCTCCTCTCCAGAGCAGGCATGCCACCGCCCCAATTCCAAGCACTGAAGGAGATAAACGGGAACCGGGGAGGCAAAATAGCACAATATCTGCAGAACAAGAAAGTCTGGAAAGAGCTCTGAGATTACAGCTACATCTGGCTTCTTAACACACCAGATCAGCCTCCACTCCTTAATTCTGGCAATGGTGGAATACCTTTTATAACACTCAGGTAAGCCTTTCAGCGCTCCTGCTCCTTCCTGCAACCACAGTACTCAGCTCTGCATCCTGGAATATTGTGCAGCTGCACAGTCCTGCATTCTGTGTCATATATGACCCTTATCAAATTCTCATATGATATATACCAAATTATTTCTGTTCACACAAGCTCAACTACAGAAAAATTATTCTTTGGATCCCCAATCCAAAAAAGGGGAATGTGCTGCTCTGACAGAACTTGAGAGTTAACAGGGCTATTAGAATTAAACCAGCAGTTAAATGTGGGTCCATTGTCATTTTGGACACTGGTACCTGTAAGTGTTTTTCTTACACTATTACATTTTCATAACTTGAATTCTGGTGTCATTCCCAGTCTTTTCTGTTTTGCATTCATGTTTCTATGACATGACATGGCATGACTGTGAGGGAAGCTGCTTTATTTTGTTGTGACTAAAGTCTAAGTAGGCCATGTATACAGCACAATCCTGATTTATTTCTCTGGTCACCCAGTCAAAGAAATTAATCTGGTTCATCTGAATGACCTCCTTCCCTCCCCGTGAATCTGTGCTGCTTTGGGTCTGTGACAGGGTTGGTTGGGTCCTGCCCATCTGTGATGTGTAGACAAAGTTTAAAGCAAGGATTCTGCCTACTATGTTTGTCTTTCCTATAGGACTGCACAGTCAACTCTTACTTTACTTGCTGTTCTTTCCTGTACCCCTTTTTGCTGTCTCTACCTTGTTTATGTATAATTATAAAAAAATATGTATGAAACTAAGTTCCCTGATTTGTAAACTAGATGTGGTTATTACTGTTGAAATGATTACAGAAACAACTCTTTGGGGTTATTAGCAAAGTGTATTAGAGTGTGACCTTTTGACCTCAGGCTGGTGGAATCTGTCAACTAGAGAAGCCAGCTAGTAGGTGGGTCACAACACTCTGGAAGCTAGAATCTGACAAGGTTCTGAAATTCTGGGTCACAATGCTCTGGTGGAAGCTATAAGCTGGCAAAGCTCTGAATTTTGGTGTGAAAAGAGAAAGACACGTGTCTTCAGGGGGATTTGGGACTTGGAGACCTGATGTAACAGAGAGCTGGTTGAATGTACATTTCAGTTCTGAACTCAGAAATTGGACTTTTTTTTTTGGACTGCCTATGCTGAAAACCAGTCGGTACATTTCTTTTTGTTTTTATTTTCTTGTTGCTTATAATAATATGTAAGCCCGCCCCCCAACCCTGGTGTCTAGGGGTATGCCTGATGTTACTTTGGGGGAAGAGGGCACTTGCAGCCAGAAACACAGTCTCAGAAAATAATGCCACTCATTTCCTGGGTCCTGATGATATGTCTTGAGGGGGGTTGCCAGCTCCACTTAGCAGTGAGTGGAGTACCGCAGCTGTGGGGGCAAACTTGATTAGTGCATAAACACAATGAGCCAAATGGTTAAGTCCATTGTCCTCTCCATGTTAAAAGAAAGAAAAACTAGATTTATCATATTTGACTGAACTCGGGGCATGACTTAGCCCTGAAACAAGATGGCTGGATAACTGTGTAGTTCCGTGACCCACAAGGAATCTCATCCTACAAAATCCATCATCAGCAGGGCTACCATCATCAAAACTGACTAACAGATGTTAGGACACTGTACTGCAACTATAAACTTACTTCTTAATGAACTGCAATCTATACTCTGCATTCCACGAGCTCTGCAGCTTGCCCTGGGTCTTCAGACTGCCAGCATGGCCGTGATGCCTACCTCCGGCTGGGATCCTGCAACAGTGGAGAATGTGTTTTTACAACTAATAAACCAAATGGCACAGGTTACATTGGCTACTAATCACATTACTCAAGTGGTTCAAGCTACCGAAATGTGACTTTTCCAAGTAGAGAGAAATGTGAGCTCCCATAAGGTCACCATGCAGAACTTAACAGCAGTGGTCTGTGAACAAAATAGGGCCCTGTAAATGCTGCAAGAAAAAGTTGATGACCTAGAGAACCTGAGTCAGCGTAACAACCTCTGGTTCCTAGGCTTTCCTGAAGGAGCCAAACAATGAGCTGTGGCTGCGTTCCTTCAACAAACTCTGCCTGCCATACTTTACATTGTGATTACCCAGCCCTTACACACTGAGAGGGCACATCTCTCCTTTGTTCCCCACCTAAGGCCAGAAAGAGGCCCAGTCCCATCTTGGCCCATTTTTTGGACATTCGGCAAAAAGAGATCATCACATTGGCTGCATGTAATAAGGGGCAAATCCTACGGCGGGACTGCAAAATACAAATTTACCAGGACTATTCCAAAACTCTATCCACTCGGTGAAGGGCCTTCATGGAATGTCACAGGCTCCTGCATAAACTCAATCTGCCTTTCACTCTCAGATACCCTGCTACCGTGATGGTGGTCCTTAACAGGATACCTCTCCTTTTTACTCATCCTGAAAACATTACTGACTTCCTGCAAAAAACATTTCCCAGAGAACTCCAGCTACCAAGAGGAATTTCTGAATCAAGGGTCTATTCACGTGAGGACCACATGGAAGTTAAAGAACTCACCTTGCCTGTTGCACTGGAAGGCTGCCAAGAAGAGAGTTATTCCTCCTGGTCTTTGCCCCTTGGAACCAAAACTACAGAACCTCTATGAAGCACTCAAAGAGAGACCACCCTGCAGACAGGAACAGACATAGGAGCCCTGGGAAGGACACATTGGCACAGGAACCCCTGACAGAATTTGAGAAGTTCCACTCCGTGAACCGCTATGCAGCCCTGGATGAAGTTGCTCCCGAATCCTTGCCCGCACTTGTCTACATGAACCCAGCAGTGGGGAACTCCTCACACCACTCAATGCAACCTGCAAATAAAAACTTGGGCCAAATTGGTGGCCATGGAGCCTTGGAACACACCAGATGACTCCAGGGTCCTTAGCCCTGCTACACGCCAGCTACAACCTCAGGATTCACTGGGCATGCTGAACACCACCACTGAACCTTAGACTCTGGGCACAGGATGAACTGCTCAGATGAATAAAGTCTTGTTTCCGATTAGGATACAGTGTTTTTTTGGTTGGTTGGGGGGGACAATAACAGCACAATGTTGATACTACACCACTAGGTTGCCTGGGCCTTTTATTTCCTCCTCGAGTTTGGGTCTGACAAATCCCCTGGTACCCCAGCCACTATGCAAGGTGGCACTTCCAGATCTCCAAGATCGAGGTTTTGGCACAGGTAGTCTTGGCTCTAGACTACCTACATGGGCTAATGGTTCCTGGCTGGATTACTTTTCTCTATGCACTGTCAGTCTGAGACTAAGAGCAGAAAATAATGTTGTGTATATACTGTAGCTGATCTAGAAAGGGGGTTACAGTGTTATAGTACAGGGACATGTCTTAATCACACTGAGGGGCTTTATTGCTCCTAAATTACAGCATCTTTATTTTAATGTCACCCCTGCCACCACTCAAGATCAGACATAGTCTCTAAGTCTCCATCAAGATATTTACTTTGAGCCCCGTACATATACAAGGAGGCAGACAGTTGGACAGCCCCCTCCAATATGGCTCAATATTGTTCACCAACCATGGAAATGTTAATCTAAGGTTCTGGACACCACGAGACTCTTCCCCCCCGGCCAGCTATCTTCTAGCCTGCAGCCATAAAAGGTCAGCACGTGGAGACCAGACCACCCATATCCTCAGTTTATGATACCCTCCCCCACACAGGAAGTGGTGGCCCTGTCCCCTCACATGGAATTGCAGCCCCAACATCTGACCAATTTTACACTGACACCCAGTGGGTCATGCTATGTGGCCCTACTACAGGAATCTCTTCTCTTTGAACAAGATAGCTGAACACAGGCCATCCAGCCTAGGAATGGATCCTTACATATCCACCCCTCAGGAATCCAGCTCCCTCACTCCCTGGCCAACCCCTTATAGTATACCATTAAAAGGGCAACTGAAATTGAGCGACTCAGATTTGAGTGACTCAATCTCGACGCCTGTAAGGAGAGCGACCCCTGAAAGGGTAGCTACTGGAAGTGCAGGTGAAAGGAAGAGCAACAGGGTATCAGAAGGCATCCAGAAGGTTTGTAAGGGGTGGTGAGGGGGAAGTCACTGAGCTGGCTTAGTCACTTAGTGGTTGGGGTGGCTGGCTTGGTGGGGAGGGTGCAGAGTTTGGGGCTGGGGAGGAGCACAATATTTTGTGCTTTGCTGTCCATGTGTTTTTTTTTTCTTCACAGTTTTCCCTCTCCCTGACATGCACCCACTCCTTAGAGTTTGTTATTTTTAGTAAGGGGGTGCAGGGGGGCAAAGCACCCACATGAACAGTTGAGGGGAGTTCTCTTGCTGCGAATGTACATCACTGTTTTTATTTTTAGCGATGTACATTCACCCTAACGTTATCATATAGAACCACCCAAGAACCCAGGCTTGTTCCTGAACCCGGGTCGTAGGTGTAGTGTGAGGTGTGGCATCTAGCACCTCAACTCTCAGTGCCACCAGGCCACTAAATGCCCTTGTAATGGCTTGTGGGATGCTCCTGTAAGTGAAGCAGTCAGGAAGATCAAAATCATAACAAGCATTTCTGTATGCTGAACGTTTGATGCTTGGTGAACAATTTTTTGTATTTTGACCCCAACTTTGAAAGATACTTGTTTCAGGATTCACCTCACAGACATGACATTTACCATTGCACCATGCTCAATGTACTGTTGTCAGGCAACTCCAAGGGGCGTTGCCACAGAACTTAAAAGAAAGACAAGAATGGCAACACCCCTTGGAGTTGTCTGACACAAGTATATTGAGCGCGGCACCATGTTATAGATGGCAAAACACTGCCGGAAGCGCTGCCCTCAACACTGTAGTTTGTCTGTTTTGACAGTAGAGTAATGTTAATAAAAAATATTTTTAATTGCAAAATACACCTGGAAAATATTTTTTGGGATCCAGGAAACCAGTGATTGCAGTGGACATTACTGGGTCAAGTATGTCTACTGTGGTTTTATATTTTTTATTCAATAAAATGTTTGACTTGAACTTCAGCTGTGGTGTCCTCTTCAAGACATAGCTGATGTAGTGCCCGTTACCAGGTTGTGCCATTACTGGGTCAAGGTAACTGCAGGTTACACATTTTAAAGAATTTATTAGGCTGTAATGTAGTTATACAGTGACTGGAATGTGTGAGCCACTGCTGTGTGTTATCAGTGTCTTCAGGGATAGATATGATTAAAAACAATAAAACCTATAGTTTAATGTAGTCTAATATCTATTGGTGTATATTAAAACAATAAAACATATTGTAGTCTATATTTTTATGCATTTTTTAATGTCTGCCTGCAATGCTGCTTTGTGCCCAATAGTTAGCGGTGTGGGGGGGTGAGGGCTGCTATCCAGTATGCCACCCTTTTCTTGGGAGTGGGCATGGGAATCTGTGACTGTGATGGGGGGGCCACCACAAGAGCTGTGTGTGGGGGGGGCAGGCCTGGTATGGCTGATGAGGATCGGTTGCTAGCCACAAGGGCTGTGGTGAGGGTGGACTAGGGAACATGCCACAGTGGGGGGCCGGGCAAAAGTTTGAGGCCTGATGACATGAAAAGGCCATAAATTTAGAGGCTAAGGGTAGAGTGTTTAGGCTGCCAGAGGCTTGGGCTGACTGGGGGGGGGGGGAAGCAGTGAGCCTGTGAGCAGGAAGAGAGGATTATGGCTTGGGTGGGGTGGGTGGTTATTTCACTGGGATTGGGATGGAGGACTGTGGAGGCTGCCACCAGGACTTGGGGTTTACTCAACAGTTTGTCATCAGAGCTGGAGGGGACAAGGCATTCCAGCTGTAGGGGTGGGTGGGAAGCTGGTCCACAGACAGGAAGATTGGTACGGGGGAGTTGAGTCCAGCTGTAGGGAGGATTGTTCGCTCGGGGTTATGCAGGTTCAGAGGTTGTTGTTGGCCAGAGAGGGTGCTTGGCTTGGGAGAGGGTGGTGTTGAGTCCTGGAGGTGTTCCAGTTGTGGGGAGAGTGGTTGGCGTGGTGTTGGTGGCTTTTCTGTTGGTGGGATAGGTGGTATGGAGTGTGGGCCAGCTAACTGCAGAGAGGGTCTGGGGGCTGTGGTATGGTCCAGGGTAGGTGATTAGCTTTGTGAAGGCTAGTTTGGGGGAGAAAGGTTGTGTCACATGCACTAGCTGTCACTAATCTGCCCATACTGCTGTTACTGCATTGTGCCATGTGGACTGCCATCACTGCACTTTACCAACAGCACTGCCAACACTGCACTACACTGTGCCACATGACTGCTGCCTCTGTGCTGTGCCACATGCACTACTGTCACTGCATTGTGCCACATGCCATGCAAAAACAGCATGCATGCTCTCCAGTGGGCCACAGTCTGGGTATGTGAATGGGGGAAGCCCCTGGTGACAGTCACCGAAGTTATCAAAGCACATGACAAAGGACCCTATGCCTTCCCCTCATGGTGGCTTGCAGTTTGGCTTTGTTGAGTTCACTGCATGGGAGGATGGATGGTCATCCTCACAAAACTTAAATCTTGAGCTACAAGGGGGTATGGGTGAAATTCAGAACATTGGCCCCAAAGCAATAAAAACTGGACAATTTTTATTCCATAAATTCGAGCTTGTCAGATTTCATGTAGGGGAATGGGTATGGGTGAAATCTAAAGCCCCAGACTCAGACAGGACCAAAACTGTTAATGGCCCAGCAGTATGGATTTCACCCATATTCTCACCCTAAATAATATTGGATCAGCCAGCACAGACTGACCAAAATAATAAAAAATGGACTAACTGGTTTGGCCAGATTTTACAATGTCTGGCTAGTTCATTTATTTACCATTTTGGGTCAGTGCAATGGTTCCAGTTTTTTTCTCAAACATTGTTTATGCTCCTTGTGCTGTATCAACAAGAAAATCAGCACCATCGGTGGGAGGCGACGTGGACCGGTGCCATTTCTTGTTTGTTTTCCCTGTGATTGTCATCACATCATATCCCAGAGGGAAGTGGAGTGTACACTTCCATCTTCAGTCTTATTTCAGTGTTATTTCAGTCCAGACTGACAAAGCACTGCTTTTCATCAGAGCACTGTTAATACACTGTGCTGACTTTCTGCTACACTGTTGTACCACTGCTCAATCTTTCTTATGTTTTGATGCACACTGTAAGAGCACTGCAAATAATTATTAGATTTTCATGCACACTTCTTTAGCACTGTTTTTCCTTCACTAATTTTTGCTGCACACTGCAGTAGCACTGCTCAATCTTTCTTATTTTTGATGCAGACTGTAAAAGCACTGCAAATAATTATTAGATTTTCATGCACACTTCTTTAGCACTGTATTTCATTCACAAATTTTTGCTGCACGCTGCAGTAGTACTGGCAACACTTTATAATTTTATCACAATTTTTTAGCACTGCATTGTCTCAGCAATCTGGTTACCCTTACTGAATTTGTCACAATGGCATTACAGTGGTATAGCAATGGCAATACTGTGGTCAGCTGATAAATGCACAATAGTACTACCCAGTGATACTCTGGTATCACATGGTTGGTGATATATAGATTTTCCTCTGTGCATTGGTAGTGCACTGGCAGAATGGTATCCCTATGGCATTTTTTACTATTTTCTCTGTCTCTCACACATACACTGGTAATACAATAGTATCATGAAATTTTGAGATTTTTGTCGGCTCCCACAAATACTGGTACACTGGTAGCACAATGGTACTGCATTATTTTGACATTTCAGTATTTGGTACCTCTCACAGCAACCCTAGACTCATGTGGTAGCACAGTGGTACCAGTATTAATCTCATCATACTCTGTGACTCTAACACATTGTTAAGATAAATTACATTATCAACCTCATGGAGAACACTCTCAATTCCATATTTGTATTTGTTCACTTGTCTTTATCTTACTGGTAATGGACTGTTATTGTTCACATAGACCAGAACATTCAAAGAGCATTTGCGCTCACTAGATGGGTAAGTGACTCTCAAAAACACTTTGCATCCCAAAAACAGGGTAGGATCACAAAATGATATATTGAATAGCTTAATTAGTGAGTCTCTGACCAGTTGGTAAATGGCTCTAAAAGATGTTGCCTCCCTAAACCAGGTAGTATCACCTCTGCCTCCTACCACTGCCCCTTTGAGCTCCCACCATCAGTAATATCACACTTCCCTTGGTGTTCAGTAGTGCTACTGTCCATTCCATACATTGGAAACTGCCAATAACTACCTGCCCACCCAGTCCACCGCTCGCACCATTCATGGCCCCCACCATATGTTTACGCACTCTCCCCACAGTGGCAATTGGCACAGACACTCTGCTAACCTCTGTGACCAACTGAGGACAGAATGCCAGTTTTGCTCTCATGTGCTAATTGTATAAACAGCTGTGTACAGTTAGCACATGATTGTGAACTATCATCCATTTTGTGCCTGATCAAGGAGCTGAGAGGATGGTCTGTGCCAAATGTGGAAGGGTGTTAAATATATAGTAAGGCTGGGGACCAGAGGGTAGTATTTGCTGTAAGAACTAACTGGGTCATGGTGGGGACTTTGGATATACAGGGGGCAAGGACTTTCACTCAACACACCACTGCTCACTCTATCAGGCCCTGGGCTGGCTTCCCCATCAGCCCAACAGACCTATCTCCTGGCCAGCACAGTCAATAAGGCCATCAAAACTGAGCTACCTCTCCACAATCCCACCTTCTTTGGCCAAAGTGTTTGTTCTAGAGCTCTGCCTCACTGCTGGCCCCATGCTTGAGTGCCCCCTAGTCTCCACCATATGGGTAAATGTGCATTCTCATCTGCAGCCCCTTTCCTTTGGAATAACCTGCCCACTCCACTTAAGCACCACTGACTCTCCAGGACTCTTCCACTCTCTCCTTGGATCTCACCTTCTGTCCTCCACTACTTGCTCCTGCCCTCCCAACTTATTATCATGCCTCTACTTCCTTTCCCTCCCCTCCTTTTCCTTCTTGGTCCATACCTACACTGTAATGATGCACTTTTTCCCTTTACTAATCTCAGATCATGCCTAATTTTTATTACAACTTGGATACTACTGTACCTGCTATTGTCATAAATGTTATTTATCCATTGTGCTGCAAGTTTATATATATCTTCATATAAATATCCTGTATATTTTTACTACTATCTATTGTATGCCTTGTCCCACCCTCCTTTGTACTTGCTTTTATTCCTGTGCCATCCTCAGTGGCCCAGGTCATGCCTGAAAATGGTTCTTGGACCAGTGCACCTACTCGGTAAACAAATGAATGAGTAAATAAATAAATGGAAACCACTGAACATCAGGGATAGTAACAATCTACTGTATACCTGCGGGGTGATTGTAGGATGGGGTAGGACAGGAGAACAGGTAAATTAAGAACCTGGACCTGTGGAATAATTAGAGGAGGGGGCCCAATGGAGACTGTTTCTCAGGAGAGCTCTTTGGTGGTGTAACTCCCAGGATACATTTTGCCTGGTGCTGTAATGTGGCCTGTGCTGTAATCGGCATCAGCAACATGGCTGTCACACCAGCATGGGTGAACCCTTTCTCCACACCCTCCTGAGTGTCAACCCTATAACAGGTTTTGGTGGCATCTGCGAAAAGACATACCTTCCCATTCAGTTCTTCTACAATTTCACTTATGAAGACACTGAAGAGGCCCACTCCTAGTACTGAGCCCCACCCTGCACCATGCCTTTAACCAACTGTTGAAAGCCATGTGGAGAGTCCTATCTTCTCCCAAGATGTATATAGGCAACCTTTTGGCAAAAGCCACCATGCATGCTTGAGGACCCTCCGCCTATCCCTGAAATTTCCCTGCACTACCCCTACCCCGTTCCTTGCTAGGTCATTTGTCCCCAGGTGGACAATGACATCTAGCTCCCTCTCATCTCCTGCTGCCTAATGACCTACTGTATCTGCTCTCATCCTTCCAAGCCAAAGTACCTGTCAGGTATTTCACCTCCCTCTCCTTTACCCCATCCTGTTCGCAAGTCTATCCTCCTAATTAAGTCCCCCACCAGCAGTTGCTTCTTACCTGGGGCCTCTTCCTCCCTCCTTGTAACTGTGAAGTGGTCCATGGACAGTGCTTTCCTTGGGGAAGGTTTCTCCAGGGGCCGAAAGGGTGGTTCAGCTGCAGGGAGAGTGGTTGGCTGGGTAGGGCCCATTTCAGATGCAGGGAGAGTGGTTAGTAAACAAAGCAGGTGAACTGAAACTCTGACAAACAAACTGGCACAGGGGCAGAAAATGCAAGCCCCATAGGAAAGAGCACAGTGAGGGCTACAATAGATCATTTACCAGAGAAGTCTCAGGTCAGGGAACTACAGCTGAAGAGGACATAGAGAACAGGTAGGCATCAGAAAATGATGCATGGGGCAGTGGACAGACATGGACTCATGAAGGCATGCATGGGAACTATGGATGCCAATTCTGGGGGTGCAAAGGCCAGCTTAGGTAGGTGGACACTGACCTGTAGGTAGAGTGCACAACACACAGGGACCCCTGCATCCCTGCATGCTGGACAGCAGGGAAGTGTACCATGAAGCATAGCCCCACTGCAGCACAGTAGCTGATAGGGGCACAGGACACTGTGGACACAGAACTTGAATGTGACCATGGTACAGCACAGCCTTGAAGCACTGGAACTGTGGGCAGACAGTGGCACTACAGTACTGGTACAAACCACCCACAGACAAGTAGCAGCTGCACAGGTGTGGCCCCATGGAGTGTGATGTGCAAGCAGTGCAATCACACCCCGCATGCCTGAGCTGGAACCAAGAGGGTCATGTTGCACAGTCCTCAGGCACAATGGAGGACAGCGTGGAAGCCATGGAGGGCCAGGGTGCTCAACTGCAACCCCAACAACATGGACAATCTGTGAGGTGGTACCATCCAGGAAGGGAAAGTCCAAGCTAAATGTGAATGGCTTCCTCCTGGTCCATGAATGGACCTGCAATGAGACAGTGTACTGTTTTTTTAACATATCATATTTTTCACCTGCTGCGGCACACACTCCAGCTTGGGGCATCCAGCAACCAGCTCCACCCACCTGGAGAGCTGGGTAGCTCAAACTGCACCCAGGAGGATCAGGGATGGCCATAATGCCATCTTGCTGGAGGGCTCCCCCTCTGCCTCTACCAGCCAGGACAGCCCAGGACCCTCCTCAACAGGACTCCACCAACGTTCTTCGGTTGGCTCAGAGCATAGCCATCAAGCTGCAAGGTCATGCCCAGCCATTTTCCTTCCATTTGCCCCAGTAGCACGGACATGCAATGATGTCCAGGAGCAATGTACCGACATCTGCCGTGCTCCCCATAGTGTCACTGACACTAGTAGTGCCCCTGGGCATTCCCAGGTGGCTGCTACAGCACAGTGAAATTCCCCAGCCCACCCCTGGACTGGGAAAGCAGTCTATGAATGTTCGATCCCAGTCGTCCCCTATGGACCCACAATGGCCTAGGCTCAATCCTGAACCCAGGTCACTGGTGTGACACAAGGTATGGCATCCAGTGCCTCAACCCTCAGCACCACTGGGACAGCCTGAGACAGTTTAATAGTGCTGCCAGCACCATAAGTCCAAGTCCTGCCTCGGCCAGGCCGTCACAGTGCTCCAGGATGGCCAGCACCACCTAAAGAAAAAGAATGGGCACAGTCATGCTCTGAGGTGACAGATGCTCTACCAGCACAGGTGTTGGCTGGCATCAAGTAGAAGGCACACAGCACCATGGCTAGCCCATAGCTACTGCAGGTGAGGCAACTGCAATGATCATTGAGCTGTGGCAACAGTTGCCAACAAGAGGGCCCTGCTGCAGACTGTGAACAGGACCCGCCAAAGGACCTCTCACCAGAACCAGTGATACTGGCTGACCTCACTATCCCCAAGCAGCTGCAGACAGTGACTGGATGGCCATGGTACAGCAGGATCACTGGCAGCACCACCCACCAGGTCCTTCTACTCACCGCAGAGGACAACATCAGGGACCTGGCACAGACACCCTTTTGGATGATGGATGGTACATTCAAGACTGTGCCACACCAGTTCACTCATTGTACACCATCTATGCACCCATGGGGATGGGCCCTAACAACCTCATTATGTCATTGGTGTATACACTGATGACGACAAAGATCCTGCAATGTTACTGCACCTTGTTCCAGGAGCTGAATAAATATGCCAGTACACAGTCCTGCACCCTCAAACCACCTACGCTCATCACTGACTTTGAGCAGGCTGCGATCAATGCCTGTAAGATGGAATTTCCACAAGCCATAAACAAGGGATGCCTGTTCCACTTTGGGCAGATTGTGTGGTGGAAGGTCCAGAGCTTTGGCCTTGCACCACAATACAGAACTGACCCAGACTTCAGCCTGATAATCCATGAACTCGTGGCCCTCGCCCATCTCCTGGCACAGGACATTCCAGCAGCATTCAGCCTCCTGAAGTCAACCATTCTGCCCAATGCCACCACACTCTTCTATTGGTTCGAGCAGACACATTTGCTGGGCAGGATATGGCTGTACAGTAGGGTGACCAAGGTGCCCACTAGATACGACCCCATGTTCCCACTCAGCTGTGGTTGGTTGTGGATCTCAATGAGCGAGGTATAACGTGCACCCAAAGCAATGTCGAGACCTGGCACTGCCATCTCCATGCCCTGCTCGGGAAGGTGCATGTAGGGGTCATGACCAGGGCCACTGGGAAATTGCGGAATTGTTTAGCAGATTTTGCGGGGATTTTGCGGGACTTTTTTCTCCCAAATTTTGTGGGGATTTTGCGGGACTTTGCATGTATTTTGCAGTGATTTTGCGGGCTGCTGGGCACACATTTTCCTTTGTGAGGTACAAGTATGGGGTTTTCAATTTCAATTGCTTTGTGATGCATATCAAAGTCAGCCATCAAAAAGGTATAGGTTTTTGTAAAAAAACAAACAAAAAAACACAGACACACACAAAAAGTACAACTTTTTATTAAAACACCCACGACTGATCAAAAAACAATATACATTATAATAGTAACATCATTGTCAAAGCAGTACCACCGCCACCACCACCACCTCTAATAATTTAAACAAACATTATTAGTATTCTACAGTAAAAGTATAGTACCACCACCACCACCCCAGATCATCAAGAAAGGATTTTGACATCATAGAATGAGCAGCAATGATTACCCAACAAAAATCTTTAAAATTTCTTATTGTACTTCAACATAAGTAGTAGTCTAGTGTTGTCATCTGTCAAACTTCACCGATTGTCTTTTAAAAGGTCTGTGTACAGTGAAAAAGTCCGTTCAACGTCTGCTGTGCTTACGGGAAGCCAGATATACCTTTTTGCCACAGCAGCAAGATGTGGAAGTGTATCCCTTTGTGCTTCCCACCACTCAGCAATATTAAAACAGTCACTGGGTACTGACTGGGTGAAAGTTCTGTACCCATGCCATTCAAAGTTTGAAACACCAGCCAGAGATGGTAGCTCCTGGGTATGTTTTACTTTTTCCTTGTCCAGTGTTGGCAGCTGCTTTGGGTCAAAGATTCGGGCAGCTTTGAATGTTCCAACTGAGGGATGAGATTTTAAAATTTTGTCCAGTTTCTCACTGCTGTCCAACATAACCTTCTGAAAAAGGTTTACACAGTTTTGATTTTCATGTAACTCACAGCGGGACAACATTTCTACTGTATTTGGTCTGTATTCAGTTTCCCCTGCGGTGGCACAGAAGTTCAAAAACATATGCACATTTTGCACCCTCCCAAATATGGAGTGTCCCTGTGGCTGGGTGCTTGACTGCAATTGTAGAATAAGGTTGACAAGTTCAGAAGAGTGTTCCACAACAAAAGTTGCTTGTGTCACCAGCTCTGCTGCTTTGCCTTTCAATAAGAACTTCAGGCGATTCAAGGTTGCTGCATCAGATTGTAGAGTTTCAACAAATTCTGTTAACACGGGCAAATAGTCTGCCAAATACTGAACAGCGTTAACCCAGGAGCACCACCGAGTTACCACTGCATATACTGGCATCTTGGGTACAATGCCCTGCTTGGATTCATGAAGGCAAAGTACTGATGCCTACGCATTGGGCTCTGGCAAAATATTTTTTTAACAAGCGAAACAGCAGTGTTTAAGTCATCCAGTGTGTCCGCCCAGACTTCCAAGACCAAATTGAGGAGATGGGCAATGCAAGTGACATGCACTGCATTTGGTAGGACACAGGACAGCACAGTTTAAAAAGCCTTGTGCATATAACTTGCACTGTCTGTGACAATGGCAAAGACTTTATTGAAGTTCACCCCATTGGTGTTTAGCACTTTTAGTAGAGCTTGGGATACTGTGGTATTGTTCACATGATGCAAAACTCAACACCAATTAGAGTGGCTGCCCCAACATTAAAATGGTTAGCCAAATAGCCAACCTACGCCCACAGGCATCTGTTGTCTCATCCAGGAAAATAAAAACATCTTGATCCTCCACCACTTTCAGGGACTGTTAGCATCAGGCTGAAGTTCTTGAGGCACGTGCTCGGTAGTGCTGGTCCTGGAAGACTGCCGCCTTCTTTTGTGTACTTTGCAAACTCTTGAAAGCCGAAGCCTTCTCCAGGTATGTCTGCACGGGTCAAACAGCGGACAGAAGTCCAGAACAAATTCCTTCCGTTCAGTGGAAGATTCCGTTTGCTCAACTAAAACACAAAGTCAGCGACTGCTGTCGTGAAGTGTGCTAAAAAAAAAAACAAAAATAATATGTTACAGGGGAAAATAAACTGTGCCTGGAAAAGCAAACAAATTTAATATTTTGCAGGGTAAAACAAACTTAAAGACTGAAGCCAGCCCAGTGTCATGGAGGGCTGAAGAGCTGTGAGCTTACCTCCTGCCACAACCTGTTTGAACATCAGTCAGCAGGAGATCAGTGTCCATTGATATATATCCACCTGAGGTGGGAATTTGCTGTCTTGCTCTTAAGGAGTGGTAGTTTGAACTCTAGCCAGAGGATGCAGAACAAGCACATATTACTGGAAAGTGGGTTCCATAGTGCCAGAGAGGGGATGGACTTAGTAGCAGGGACAGGCAGATACCAGTCCAAGGGGAAAAGCAAACTATTTAAAATAAAAGACTGCAAACATCTGCGAGACTAGTGCCACTGCATGTTTTCTTTGCTTCACTATTTCTAGATGTTTCTGCGACTTCATGTGCATGTCAACTGCATGCTTCCGCATGCAATCGTGTGGGTACAAACCGCGACAAAACAGCAATCCTCCACCTCATAAAGTCTCGGATATAACAACCGATCCTGAGCACGCTGAATCCGAGACACGGCGGTCCTTGGCCTCTGGCGAAAGGCAGGCGCTTTGGTGGTGGTGAACATGGTGTAATAACTAGCCAAATTAAAAAAAAAACCAAAAAACAAGACTTGAATTAGAGCATCAATGCATGAGGAGGAGAGCTTTCCTTGGGATACTTGATCCTCAATATCACTCCACTAGTTTGCATCCACAATGATCTAAGCTGGGCAGATTGGTTTCAAAACTCAGCTCCTGGGTTGCCCAGCCGTGGCGCTGAGCACCCATAGATTTACTGATATCCATGGAACAAAGACTCCAGAAATACAGGTTTCTTGATACCCTTTATACTAGACACACACACACCGGGAGGGAGGAGGATGGACCCAGTAGACTACCATGCATGAGAAAAAAATTGTTCTGTGCCACTCTGCTCGCTCGCCCCCCTGCTCGCTCACCTGAGCCAGAACAATTTTTTGTATATATGTAGTCCGCCAGCCACCACTCCCATCCCGAGAACCACAGCAGCGATCAGAACACACCACAGGAGGAAGGGCGGACCAGGCGACTACCATGCATGAAGGAAAAAAAGTGTTCTGTGCCACTCTACTGCTCACCCACCTGCTCGCTCACACAGGGCAGAACAATTTTTTTGCCATGTGCCAGTCCACCAGCCCACCCCACATCCCATCCCAAGAAACCACAGCGATCAAGAACACGGCAGGGAGGAGGGGCGGACCCAAGCGGACTGCCATGCATGAAGAAAAAAATTGTTCTGTCCACTCTCCTCCACACCCTGCTCGCTCACCAGGGCAGAACAATTTTTTGCCATGTTTCCAGTCATGACCCCACCACTCCATCTCCGAGGAACCACAGCAATCAAGAACACACCATGGGGAGGGACAGACCCAACCGACATGCATGAAGGAAAAAAAATTGTTCTGCCCTCTGCTACCCGCTCCACCCTGCTAGCTACCTGAGGCCAGAACAATTTTTTTTGCCCATGTGTGACAGTCAGCCACCCAGGTCCACCTCACTCCCATCTCTGAGGAACCACCCTATGCATTTCTTCCTCCCTAGTCTGGACTCCTCTGAGAAAATTATTTAGCTGACCCCCCTGGTCACCCTACCCGTCACCACAGGGCTCCTCCTTCCATCCTCTGAGGCAGCTGGACCCCCATCTCCATCCATCCTCCTCTGAGAGCTGGTACCTTCTCAGGACAAACATTTTAGAGCAGTCCCCTCCTGCAAAAAAAAAAATATATATATACATACCTGGTAGTATAGTTCAGGTCCACAGCAGCAATTCTTCACAAATAAGCTGGCTAGCAGACACAAAAAGGATACAGTTCTTTTATAAATTTAAAGGCTAGCCAACATCAGATCAGCTCTCCTCTGCTCCACCTTCTGCTGTGTTGTTCTCCTGCGTCTTCTTCTCCTAGTTCTCTAGTTCTGACCAGCTACTCCTCAGGGCGGGTCTTCTCAGGTATTGCTTCTCTTCTCCGGTGGCTCCTCACCTGTCACATTCTTACATAGTTTCAGTAGACCTGAGAGCAAAGTCTAAAAAGCGCCAATATGCGGCCGGTTGCAAATGGCCCCAGCTGGTGTGGCACTTCCGGTGATGCGCTTCCGGTGACTCCTGCCGGCGTCACCACCAGAACCCACAGGCTATGGAGCACATCATGGGGTATAGAGGCACAATGGGGCAGACCGGTGGGTGGAACACTTTCCTCTGGAGTGCAAGTAGGTAGGCAATGTAACTTTGTAGTACACTTGCAGGTGGCGCTGTGGACTTTTGCTGGTGTGGTAGGGTTCTCAAGGCACAGAAAGACACAGATGGATGTCACTTTGTTTTGGCTGGTGGGTGGGCTGTGGACTACTGCTCTGTGGGCACTGTGTTGGTGTGTGGGCAAGATTGGAAAGTGTGTTCAGAGTCTTTTTGGAGACCGCAATTTTTGTGGGACCCAAAATCGTCCTTTCCAATATATCGAGCCTCAATTTTCCAGTGGCTGGTCATGACTGATAGGAGCTCCACAGGGAGCACCAATGGACCCTATGTCACCAGGAAGGCTTTGTTGTAGACTGCCATGGACACCACCAAGAAAGAGCTATGAGGTGGATAAGGATGGTACTAGCATCCAGGACAAAGACAGCTGCTGAAGTTCCTCTGTGGCATGGCACCAACACCACCCTGTAGGGTTTCCATAGTGACTTGGCACCTGACGGCCACACTCACAGTACATCATGCACAGCCACCAGGTTGCCACTGTGGCCCCTATACTGATAAAGTTTCACCACCATTTGACATGCACCCCAACCAGGTGATATCTCTTATCCAATGCTGCTGGGTATCCCAAACAGCCACAACTTACTACCATCTGCACTGTGTACGCATATCGCACGGCCTGACTGTGTGGTCACCAAAATCCTTTCAGCTGATCATGTGTGCCACCATTGCAGGTCTGAAGCTATGTGGTGCCACCAATCCTTCAGCTGTGCAACTGTGTGGTAACAGCATTCCACAATGGCATTGGAACCCCCCACACTTGGCAGCCTTCTACCACAGTGGGCTCCTGTACAAGCCCCCCCAAACCTCAGTTTTTCTGTGCGGTTACTGCAGGCCCATAGTGAGCTAGCGTAAAGCACCCACATACACACTACACGATTAGTGAGTGGCATGCTCTGTGTCCTAGCATCCACATAGTGTTGCTGGACCATTCCCTGGTGCAACTATCATGTTCTCGTGCTGCTCTGCTGTATGCCTGCGAGTCATACATGCACGCCAACAGCATGGTATTCCTTCATGCATGCCCAGCTGGCTGGCTGGCAGTGACATAATCACCATGCGGGATGCATGGACAATCTGCCATGCTGCCTGGGATGGGTAATCAACACACTGGGCATGCGGCCTTTCATCTGTCATGGATGGTGACACAGTCATCCTTACCAGGGTCTGTGATCAGGTTAGTGTGTCTCGGTGAGTGCACATGAAATGGGTGTTTCATTGTCCATGCTGTTCAGTAGTGTCTCGGTCCTGGGATGGGTGGTGTAGGTCAGGATCAGAGTGCTTCATGTGTTTGGAAAATCACTCAGCAACCGCACAGCATCCTGACCTCTCTGGCCTGACAGTGTGTCAGGCACTGTCCGAATCAGGCTACTGTGTGTTGGGCTCCTGGGGCTGTTGGGTTGTTGTGTGTGGGATGCAGCATGTCAGACTAATAGCGGTGGGATTATAAAAGGGTACCTAGCAGGGCAGGGTTTCTATGGCAAGCAGAGTGGACCAGTGGTGGAATGGGCAACTGGTATCTGGGCAAGATGGGTAGTCTGGGTGGGTCCAGCTGCAGAAAAGGTGCTATCTAGAGGTGCTGGTCAAATCAAGGAGGTGCTGTTTGTGGACAGGAGGGTGGGTCCAGCTGCAGGAGGTGGTCTACTGAGGTGGAGGCAGGTCTGGGGGTTCCATCTGCAGGATCATGTCTGAGGGTAGGAAGGATGGCCTGGGCAGCCAGCTACAGGGTGGGTGATAGTTGATGGGGAGAGGCTGGTTTGGGGCTTGTAAGTGGACTAGCTGCAGGAAAAGTACACAACAGGAGGTCTATTGGGATATTGATATGGTTGTCCAGCTGGCTGGTCATCTGAGCAGAAATGATCAGATGTGAGTGGTCATGGGGGGTGCAGGCCCAAGGGCTGTACCGGAACCCTCTGAGTCAAATACTAAATTTGATAAGCATTCATTAATTTGCCTTCAAGATAATGCAGTCATTTTAATAATCTTAATCATCATTCAAAATACAACCTAGAATATAAATTCTAAAGTATTCAGACTAGTTGTTCAAAGTAGTTACTGCTAAATGAGGATTAGAAATAGATCTACAATGCTCTTAAAGTACATTTTTTAATACAACTGAATCATAAATGAAGATTACAGTCAGCGGGTAGTTTTAGGATTTATATTAGCCAATCAAGGCTGGGTACATTACGTGCACTTCAGTTCTACTAGGCAGGAGACAGATAAAACAACCAGCAACAACAATGAATTTTAGAGGTAACAATAATAAAATGTGGTTTTTACCTGGAAATAATATGATTACCAAAAAAGTTAGCAGTGTCCTTTTAAAAGTGTATTCTAAAACTACTTTTCCATAAGTCTACTCAGTCAGAGCTACATTTCCCAGCTCTTCCTGTCTGTGTCAGTGTGAGGAAACTGCAGGTGCTCTGTGGTCTCCATTTTTGAACAACTGGGGTTTCCCTACAGCTAAGTTATATCTAAACTGAGCTTATGTTTAAAAAGCACATCTTTTAAATCCTGAAATGTTAAATCATAAAGGAATTATCACTCAGGTGTTTTTTCAAATGAAATGCTGTGCAAGTTTCTTTCAATATTTGTCTTGAAAACGTTTCTCTTCTCTAACTCTTAACAAACTTTGAAATACATTTATTTTCAACAACACCCCAAGTGTTTAGGATACATTATACATCTAGATTACTTGTTATTTGTGGAATTTTGCTGGTTGAATTACTTTAAAGTAGTGTTGGTTGTGGTGGGAGCAGGAGAATGAACCAACAGGAAGATTGTATAACTGAGCAAATTCAGAATGCATAGAAAAGATTACAACTTTTTAATTTGAAAAATCTGAACTTATCCTAAGGAAAAATTATTTACTGCAGATATTTGAGTGTGTTTGTAGGGGAACTGTTTTTGCATTTAATATTTGTATTTAACAGTTGCAAATCCATTTTGTAATCTAGAGGATCAGTCTGTTTTTTCTTTTGCTGAGAACTGCATTAATTTATATTTTATGTTTACTTTATTTTGTTTTTGTTGACTGGCTAAGTGCACTAGACAGATTCTTCCCTATTTTCAGGCACGACCGGAGAGAGGAATACAGATGAAAAACTGCCTTGAACCAGATTAAGCTGTTGGTGGTATTTTTAGTGAATTGGGGGGATATGGCCAGGGGCACACGGAAAATTCCTGCTTTTCAAAGAAGAGACATGGGATCTTTAACATCCACCTGAACCACCAGAACAGGCAGATGGGACCTTTGGTTTAATGTCTCATCTGAAAGACAGTCTCAGGAGTGCAGCCATTCCCCTCATGCTGCACTACAGCATCAATATTGGGATTTTAACATAAGTGCCTGGTATGGGAATAGAACCCACTGCCTTCTGATCTCCAGCCTCGGAGGCAAGTGTGCTACTGCTGAGCCACTGACACTGCAAATGCAATAAGTTAGTATCATATATATATATATATATATATATTTTAATATTATGTTGAAAGTATGGGGTCCCAGTTGAGGAAGGGTGATTGGGGGGTTCTAGGTAGGAAGGTCTGCTCTGGACATTGGGTGTGTCCAGCTTTTGGAAAAGGTGTCCAGCTCTGGGAGGTTACTCAACCCTGCAGAGGGAGGAGGCTGGTCTGTGGGTGGGAATGACCCAGGGTCCCAGCAGGGAGGATTGTCTGCTGAGAGCTAGTCAGGGCACTGAAAGAGTAAGCCAGCAGCAGGGAGGGTGGCTGGTGGTGGTGGAACTGGTTCAAGGTTGGAAGTGAGGTCAGCTGCAGGTGGGTGGTTGGATGGTGAGGCTGGTATGGGACTTCTGGTGGATCTAGCTGTGGAGTTAAGTGGTTAGGTGGAGGACTGCTGGTCCAGGGCTTGGAGGGACAGCTTCAGATATGTAGTCTATTAGATGGAGTTTGGGGTGGTGCTCAGCTACATGGAGGTTGTATAGAATGTGGTTGGAGGCTGGTCCAGATGTAGGAGGGTAGCTGGCTGGAGTGGCGGCACGACCTGGATAATGCGTCTCTGGCTCAGTGCTCATTATGTGAAGGCTGGGGCTAGAAGGGTTGTCCAGCTGCATGGAGATAGTCTGGGACCAGGAAGGGTGATCTAGCAGAGAGAAGGGTGGCTGACTATTTTGGAGGCGAGGCTAAAGATTGATCCTTTAGGGGAGGAGGTCCAAAGTAGTAGGTAATTGAGAAACGGTTAACATGTGGTAGCCTTCAAGCAGTGGCGCTATGACCTGCGGTGTGGGTGACCTTAGTTCAGGAATGAGCTTGCGTCAGGGCTCTCTGGGGAGTAGGAGGATCATCTGTAGCAAGAGCTCTCTTCTGGGAAGGAGACAGCCAGCTCAGCGCCAGTACTGCCAGCTAGTGACCACAAGTGGCAGTGCAGGTGGGAAGCAGCCCATGGGTGGGAAGACATTGACTAGTGCTGTGACACACATGTCTGTGCATGTTGTGCACCCTGCCATATGTCCCTAGGGATGGAAGAACATGCAAGCATTATCCTGACTACCCTGGGCAGCTGCTCACATATTGGATTCATTCTATGGTGGAGCAAATTTCAGTGCAAGTGATCAACAGTGTGGTAGCTGAACAAGGGGAGACAGAAATGCAGGTTGTAAAACGGAGTAGTAGTTGGGGGTAGAGTTGGGTGTGTCAGAGGGTGATGGTTAATGGCACTTATTACAATGGCTAGCGGGATGACAAGCGTCGCTCAGCTCAGTACTAGCGCAGATCCTCTTCTGTCTTCATAAGTGACATTGCAGAAAAACTGGAAAAGAGAATGCCTTCCAGACAATACCAACATTTGTAAGGGCTGGGCGTGAAGGGAGCAGAGAGCATACATGCCTCTTGGAAAACTTCGAAAAGTGGTCAAGATTGGGGCAGTTAGGAGTTCAATGACAAGTGCAAGTTGTGCACCTGGGGCTTAGGAAACCAGGAGCTGCTTTATGAGTTGGTACTGATGATCACTAAAGCGGGGGGAAACGGGTTATTATGATCTTAAAGAGACTTGCCAAAGATACTGCCTGCACCCATACCATTGGTGCTCTGCTGTCAAAGACCCCAAGGAAGTTAATATGTCCCTAAATTTATAAGCCATTAAAAGTTCTGTCCTCAAAATATACAAACTGGGTTCCAGGACTTCTGTTTTTTTTCTGCTGCAAGCTCCACCCCCATGCTGCTGCAGAGATGACCAGAATGCCAGTAAGGCGTGGAGACCACTCCATTATGTCAATGGGAGGCAGCATTTCTATTGATTTTAAAGCGATATAGTGGCTACCTGGCAATAAAATGTGGGCACTATTCAGCTACAAGAGCCTTGCTTGACTGCCCACGTTTCATTGCCAGGTGATCACTAATCTTAAAATCAACCAAACACGCCATTAAATAAAATGAACACCCATGCTCTCGCAGCTCGTCATCCCTACTGAAAGTATGAGATGGAGCAAGAATAACAACAGCAACTGGGAGTTCTTAGGACCAGTTTGTATATTTTATGAAGGACAGAACTTAAAGTGGGGACATAACTTCATTGGGTCCCTGGCAACAGGCATGATGGAGATGCTCTAGGGGGGCCGACTCCGTTACCTTGGTGATCCAAAAGTTGCTGAGCTGTATGATAAAGCAATGTAGGACTGGAAGGATGCTGGGAGGCTGCAGGGAGGGTATCTTAGCAGGAGGAGGAGGTGGTGGTGTTGCAAGTAACCACTTATTGGTGAGATCCAACTGGCCCCATCACACTGCACCTCTCAGACCCATAACAGATGAAACCATTACAACTGTGGGTGGTACAGTGTGTCACTGCTGGCCATTTCGGGACCCGGCACCACCGCTCCCGCCGGAAGCAAACCATGCAGGCGCGCGGTGCCACAATACGGCTGGGTAACTGCACTGAGACCAGTGCCATGCGTCCACCTGCCAATGCGTTACGAGGCGTAACGGTTCCATAGCGTTATTGAAACCACCTCATGTGGTTTCAACAGTAGTTACAGCTCAACCTGTAGCGTTACAGGTGCTGTGTCAAACCATTGTGACGCGGTTTGGGCACTCTGTAACATTACAGAGGGGGTAGTGTGGACAGAGCCTAAGAGTTCTGGTGTCCAGGTTTGGAGGCTGCACCATGAAAGGCCATAGGGTGTAGGCAGTATAAAGACAACAAAATTGTACATGGGCTGTAGCAAAAGCCCTGTGAGGAGACTGGGATCTCAACATATAAACCCTGAAAGAGAGGGGACATGATGGAGACCCACAAGTACCTTACAAGGATGAACAGGGTGCTGGGTGGGGGGGCTCCTTCAAATAGAAAAAAGGACCATGGGACATGAAGCTTATGGTGGGGGTAAGATGGATGTGAGGAATTACTACTTCACTGAAAGGGTAGTAGACATCTGGAACAGACCGACAGCATTATAGTGTTGGAGGTCAGGAATGAAATATGTTGGAGGTGGGGGCTTAAAACATGTGGTATATAGACATAGGGAAATCTCAGTAAATAAGCAGGGAAGAGGGAGGGCCATAAGGGCCACAAGAGACCATTTAGAGTTTACAGAGAAGGACTTCACAGGAGCCTCTGGTTGCAGTTGTAGCGAGGTCTGGAAACCACAGCAGAAGTGTGACCTAGAGTGAGGGCTCATCAGCAGTGGGGTTTGCGAGCAAGCAGTTTAAGGAGAAATATCTGACAGTTTCTATGTGCTGGGGGAGCTCTGGTGGCAGTTGTAGTGACGTGGGGAAACCAGAGTGGAAGAGTAAGAGTGAGGGCTTATCAGTTTTTGAGGAACCAGTGTGAAAAAAAAAGTCTGTTTTTTATATCGAGAGGTGTGGCGAGGACACGGTAACAGAATGCACAGGAGTGTGACAACTAGAACGCAGCTTGGAGCAGCCAGTTGAAAAAGGTTTGGTAGAAAAGCAAAAAACTAAAACTGTTAAACAGAAACAAGTGATCCCTGTATGATAGTGGAAGAATGGGGAGAAGTATGACTAAATGGCAGGTGGCGTGGCTGAGGGACGGTCAACCTGGAAGAAACAAAACTAAAAGCAAGATTCCAGTAAGCAGTGTCAAACAACAGGGGTGAGGGATGGGGATGTGTGATGCAGTCCACCATGCACATTAATCGAGGATGACATAATAAATATACGTGTAAATGTAAGATTCTGCATGTATACTCGTACATGCTCAGATAAAATGGATTTATCACACACCCATTTATGTCCACTCCTATTGCATAAATTTACTTAATATTTATAACCCTTCAGGGCTCTTTCTCTTTAGTGCTCTGTGTTTTATAATTGTGATCTGTCCTGGAACTTATGTTATTCTTTTCCTCCCCCAAATCCTTTTGTTGGCCCTAATTGCTATTGACATGTTAGCTGAACAATGCGACTATATTGTATGCAGTGCTTGCTGCTTTCATGGTCCCGATCAGGAGCCACCTGATTTCAGTTTGCCTCCACCCACAGCTACTTTTAAGTCAAGTTCAGGCATTGCCCTTCAGCTGCACTGTGGATTTTCTTTTGGACCCCTATCTTGTGCATTTGCTCTCCCAGTCCCTTTCTACCAGGCCCTCAGGGCACCACAGTCTGCCAACATGCAGGCAGCTAAGGTTCCTGCCACCTACTGCTGGCTGCCCAACCTGCAGACCCTCTTCCCGTGGGGCTTTTCACATGCCACTTTTGTGTGGAAAGATGAAGGAGGCATATTGCTCAGTCTCTTCCCCTCCCAAAAATATCCCATCTTTCATTCCCACACACATGGAGCAGCTTACAGCCTGAGCTCTGTGGGCTGAATCATAGACACATAGACCTTGATGGCAGATAAGGACTGCCTTGGCCCACTCAGTCGGCCCATTTCCCTACCTAGTGGATGACTGCAGATCCTAGTTATCCAACAGCTGACTTCCTCCTACCCACCAATAGAATTGGTTCATGTCTGTCCCATGTATTCTTGAAAGTCCCCCACTATTTTGACCCCACACCTCCTTAGGAAGGCCATTCCATGTGTTCTACCACTCCTCTGTGAAAAAATACTATCTCATATTTGCCCAGACACATCCTGTGTCTTCAAATTTGGCCCCATAGTGCACATCTCTTTTCTGAAAGATACTACTCTCTTGGACTTTGTTGATTCCCTTGAGGTGCTTGAAATTTTCTGTCCTGTCTCCCCGGCCCTTTTCCTCAAGGGCATACATATTCAGCTTGTCTCTCTTTGTATGTTCTTCTGGTGTAGACCCTTCGCTATTTTAGTTGCCCTCCTCTGGACTGGCAGTTGAAAGTGCCTGCCATTACTGTCATTGTAGTTCAGTAGCACTAAACTGGCTGCCTAGCAACAGCCACAGCATTTCTGGTCAGCAGTTTTCTGAACAACCTCCTGCCTGCTACATATAGTCTGGGCCCAGGACATCACCCACCCCCCAATATTAGTTCCAGGGAAGATAATAAAATAAATAAAAATGGCTGTCTATGAGGGAAGGAATCATTATATCACCAGAGCTATACCTTTCAAACCACTGGCCTCCTGGGACAACTCAAGACTCCTGAAACACCAGTGTCACACTTGCAAATAATATAGGGGCCACTAGCCCGTCATTCCACCTGCCCATCTGGACTGCTTCTTAGAGATTTTGCTGGCTGCCTGCAGGTCACCTAGGGGCACTAAGGGGGTTTGCCGAGTCCCCGTGCCACTTTATTCTATGTTCTTATTGCTGTCTGCATTTTTTATTTCATCTCTAGTTTCCTTACTTTGGCCTAGTTTGTCTTTTCCTCTGAAACTTCTCTTCCTTTACTCCTGTGCTATATACCATATTTGTATCTCTCTACTCTTGCTACTATAACTTCCCCATACTGATCTATTTTCCCTTATTCTACAGGTCTGGCTAAACATACCAATCAGATAAGTATCTTTGTTTAATTCTAACACTCTAATCTCTCCTCTAGCACCTCCGACCCTTTGTGTCCTTCAGCCTTCTCTGTTCTTCCCTTTCAGGGTCCTACCAGGATACCCTGAACCAAGGACACTCACAATCTGGACTCCCCTACTCTGATGGAACAGACAGGTAAGTCCTAATTACTTAACTACCTTAGAATCATAGAAATCTGGTGACAGAAAGGACCATTTTGGCCAGTCGAGTCTGCCTTACCCCCACCCCAATCATCATCTGTGTGTCCAGAGATACCCCACTCTGCCACTGATCAGCTCCTGTTGTCTGTCCCATGCCCCCCTTGGTCCTTTACCATTTTAGCACACCACCACTACTAGTAGTCAGTTCCTGGACTCCACCACCTTCTCCAATGATGTAATGCCCCCTCACATGCCCCTAAACCTTCCTTCTTCTAATCTTAGTTTATGATCCTAGTTCTAGCACATATTTTTCCTTGCAAAATAAGCTTCCCACTCACCTTATAGTCTCCAAGCGGGTACAGATCAGATTCCTCACCTCTCCTCATAGGGCTGCCTATGCGCCAAGCGTGCCACCGTCTTGGTTGCCTTGTCTGAACTTCCTTTCAATCTTTTGTCTTGTATCCTTGTGTAGGTGAGGCCTCCAGAACATAAACCCTATACTCCAGGTGAGGCCTCACCATGGTTTATAAAGGCGCATCAGCACCTGCCTTTTCTGTTTATACCCTCATATACACCAGCATTCTATTCACTTTGCCCACCACTGTGCTGCACTATTTCTCCGCCTTAAGGTTATCTGAAATTATAATCCCCAGATCTCTGTCCTGCTGAGTTTCCTTACCCCCAACCCATGGGAAAATGGTTTGTGGGTTATTACACCCATGTGCAATACTGTGCACTTTTTGGCATTAAATTTCAGCTGCCAAGTTTCCGACCACCTCTCTAGAATCTTTAGGCCCTCCCTCACTGCCTCCACCTCCCCTACCAGGGTGTCTACCCTATTACAGATCTTCGTATCATCTACAAATAGGCACACCTTCCCCTGCAGTTCCTCTGCTATATCTAACATACTAAAAGCCAGCAGAATAGGCCGGATGGTCTGTTGTTTCTGCTAGTAGCCAACATACTCTAATGGTTCTTTCTTTTCCCACCCAGCCCCAGAGAGGGTCATCCTCTTCTTCAGTTTACCCTTGAACCTGTCCACTCCTCTTCAAGCCTCCACTGTGCCCTTCTCCACCAGACTCCTGGACAATGCATTCCAGAGCTCCACCACCCTCTCAATGAAATAAGGTCTCCCGCATCCCCCCTATAATTTCCTTCCTGTAGCTTCCACTCATGTCACCTGGTTGTTTCCCACCTTCTTTAGTCTGAACATCTCTTTGGCACCTCCCCTGTTTATTCCTTTTACATATTTGAAGACCCCTATCATGTCCCCCCATCTCTCCTTTCCTCCAGCGAGTACAGCCCAAGCTTTTCCAGCCTTTCCTCATAGGGCCTTCCTCCCATGCTCTGAAGCATCCTGGTTGCCCTCCTCTGGACACTCTCCAGCAGTGTGCGTCATCCTTGAGGTGAGATCTCCAGAACTGCATGCAGTACTCGAGATGTGGTCTGACCAAGGCATTATACAAAGGGAAAGATCACCTCCCTCTTACGTGGACGTAATCCCCTGGCTATACAGTATCCGGTTTTGCTCTGCCACAGTTTCTTCTGCAATTTTTTAGTGTTATTCATTTGGACGTCTACCACACCCTAGATCCCTCTCACTCATTGTGGCTTGCAGTATGACACCCCGGGTGTATACATAGGCCCAGTTTCTGACCCTCGGATGCAGCAGCCAACATTTCCTTACATTAACCTCAGTTACCACCTCATCGACCACCTCCAGGGTATCAGATCCCCTCTGGACTGTCTCTCTCGCTCTGTCCCCGTCCACCAATGCTCCCAGTTTTAAGTAATCCGCAAAGAGACTCATCCTACTCTTAACCGCTCTCCCCATATCGAAGACATAGGCATTGAACAGGAGTGGCCCCAGTACCGAACCTTGGGGGACCCCACTGGTGACCTTCATGGAGGAGGAGACTACCCACCACTACCCTCTGTATTCACCCTGGCCAATTTTCTACCCATCTGAGCAATTGTCCTCTCACCCCACCCCCACACAATCCCCACAGGCAACTGTCCTCCCATCCCCAACTTCATAGCAGCCCATTTTGGGGTACCGAATCAAATGTCTTACTGAAATCCAGGTATAGGATGTTCTCCGGTCTATGCGGTCAGGGTCCCAATCACAAAAATCTATGGGGTTGGTCTAACACGATCTCCCCAGGATGAAACCATAATGTTTGTCATCCAGTTGCTCAACCTTCCAGCTGCCTCCTGAGCCTATCGCCAGATAATGCCCTCCATTACTTTGCCCACCACAGACGTTAGGCTGACAGCCCTATAATTCCCCATCTCCTCTCTAGACCTCCCCATTTGTGGATAGGCACCACATGAGCCACCCTCCAGTCTTGAAGCACCCATCCTGTCAGCAGAGAGGTGTTACAGTGCTGCCAGTGGTGCTGCTAGTTCATCTGCCAATTCCTTCATAACCCTCGGATGCAACCAATCTGGCCCCGGTGCCTTATCAGTTTTTAGTGTCCGAAGGGCCTCCTTCACCCTTTTCCTCCGTAAATAACAAGGCAAAGTACTCATTCAGCACCTCTTCCTGATTTCCCCTGCCTCCTGAGTCCATCCCTTCTCAGTCCTAATCTTGCTGATCTGTGCTCTCCCTTTTCTCTTCTCCCTTGTGTATCTATAGAATCCCTTTTCCCCCCTTCGGATATCCATAGCCAGGTTTTGCTCCCTCCTCACCTTGGCTCCCCTCACCACTGTAGTGACCCTTCCAGCCATCAACTCATACCCCTCTCCCTATCCCCCAGAGCGCTTAAAACATGCATAGGCAGCCTTTTTATCCCTCACTGCCTCCTGCACCTCCCTGGTCCACCAACACAGCTGGTTGGCTCTACCATGCTTATGCCTTACCTTTGTACAGGAGTTAGTAGTCTCCTGCACCACCCTTCTTAATGGCCTCCCACAAGCTGCCAGCATCCATGTCCGGCCTAATCTTGTCCAAGCTCCCCTGTAGAATCCTGCCCATGCCCACGAAGTCCGTTCCTCTGAAGTCCATTACTACTGTATTAGAATGGTTATCCTCCCCCCCCAGATACAGCAGAAACCAGACTGTAGTGTGATCACCACCTGCCAGCGGGCTGCACACCTCCAGGCCCTTTATCTGGTTACTGTCTGCTAGGACACAATCCAGTATCCGCTTCTCCCTAGTAGGTTCCCCCACCTGCTGGACCAGGAAGGCATATTGGAACATACCCATCAGTCTCTGTTCCCTGGCCACAGAGGATGCCATAGTATCCCAGTCTGTCCCCAGCATGTTAAGGTCACCCATGATCACCACCATACCCTTTGCACGGTCACAGTGCCCCTTGATGTTCTCAACTAGTTTGTCCTCCAGGGCCTCTTCCATCGTGGAGGTTCTGTACACCACCCCAATTTCAATCTTTACCTCCCTCTTTTGTAGGGTTGCCAGATCTCCTCCACCTCCCCTACAGCCTCTTCCACTCCACTAACCGCTATGTCATTTTTGGCTATCAGCGCTACACCCCCTCCTCTTCCCTCTCCTCTATCCTTCCTGAATATTTTGTAGCCCACCAAATTTAGGTCCCAGTCATTTTTCTGAGTGGCCCATGTCTCAGTAATTGCTGCCACATCCACTGATCCTTCAATCAGCATCGCCTGGAGCTTGGGCATTTTGTTGCCCATGCTCTTAGCATTGATCAGGGCTGTCCTCCATCCTGACCCCTCTCCCTTCTCCAGTCATCTCGAACCTGAGCAGTCCCTAGATGCCCTTTCTTGCACAGCTCTGGATGGTTAGATCGCGATTACCTGCTAATTTCATGCCCTGGACCTGGACCTCAGGCAGCCCTCCTGGAGCTACTCTTTTACTTAACCCCCTTTACAAGTTTAAACTCCACCTCTCGACTATGAATCCAGCAAGATTTAGTTTAAAGATCTCCCTCCCCTCAAGTTGAGGGTGTAGCCTATCCCTGGCATATAACCCCTTGTCCTTCCATGTATCCCCAGTCCCTCACCAGCCCTTCCCTTCTGCCCTCATGATCCCTGAGCCACTGGTTCACACCTGTAAGTTTATGTTTGGTCTCCCTGGACACCTAGGTACTGGCAGAATCTCAAAGAAGGAGATTGCGCTTCTATAGAGTGGTAAACCCTGGCCAGTTCCTGGAATCTTGCCTGCATTCCGAGTTCACTGTTCCTTCTAAGTCATTTGTTCCCCAGATGTTTAGTCTGGGGATTCCCGGCATTCAATGCTATCGCAGTATAGCTGGAATTTGGCCTTGTGTATAGCTAGGCCTGGGATACATTTGCCTTGACTGGGCTGCTTTTCCCTCCCGCCCCTCCACTGGATGCCCCAGGTCATGGAGTCACCCAGCAGGATCACCTTCTCTACCCCACCACTTTACTGGCCCGTTAGATTCCATCCAGGCTCTTCCTTCTGTCATCAACCACCAGCTTACTTCTCTTGTCCCCCTCAGCCTGGGGATCATAAGCCTGTGCTTGCCCTACCATGCTCATTCTTCTACCTGTAGCTCCCAGCTTGCTCCTTGCCCCCCCCCAACCTCCTGGGTGGCACAGATTGCCCCCACCCAGATCTCCGTGGACTCTTTCTGGGCTGGTATCCTCAGATCCCCCACCTCAGGCTCCTTCTACTGCTTCCTCCTTGCCTCCCCCTAAGTTCTGCATCCTTTACCCCATCTGCTGTGTTTCTCCCTACCCCTGTCTTCCCCCTCCTCTCCACCTCATCTGATTTCTCCCCCAAGCTGGCCTATCTAGGTATTCCTTATCCTTGGTTGACTTCCCTAACCTGGATGCTTGCCACCCTAGTCCTCCCTCCTCCCACCCTGGCTTCACTCTGCACTCCCCTTCCTTCCTTCCTACCTCCCTCCCACCTAGGCTAATGTCTTCCCCCTCCCTTCTGTGGATCTGTCTCTCTCTCCTGCCCCATCTCCCAGGCTCACTGACCAAACCCTCTCTGTCTGCCTGCTCCCCTCCTCCCTGCCAGCCTCTCCTCATCTCCCATATATAGCAAGGCAAATAGATTAGTAAATGTGATGCTTGCCCCTGACTTGCTCTGTCCTCCTCATTCTGGTCAGCCACCTCCCTACGAAGTGATTTCCATACATTGCTTGTTTTTGTGCCCACCCTCCTGAGTAACCACATGATCCTTGTCAACCTGTTCCCTGGGTTATGCCATATTGGCCTCATGTATTCTCATGAGGTCCTTTCCACACCTTTCCTCCCACCCCTCCCACCTTCCAGCTGCCTTCTGATCCCTCTGCCTTCCTCCTAAGACTGCCAACTGAAAACACAGGGGCACCCTCTGAACCTCCTTGCCCAATTTAATATTATTGCCGCCCGCACCCTGTACACCCAATCACTCTACCGAAGGTGCCGCTTTGGCCACCAAGTCTACCCTCATTTTAGGTGAGCAATGCGGCCCTCTAACAGAAATAATTCAGTCAGTGTTGCACTAAAACCCAAGCAGTTTTCCCCCTCTGATTACAGCAATTTTCCCTCTTTCTTGACAGTAGCCAGTTTTCTAGCCCTAGCAGTAGACGGTTCACAAGCAAAATTAGCCCATCACAACACTAGCCAGCTCAGAGGCCCTAGCAGTAATCGATTCACACACAGTTTGCCTACTCCCTCAGATGTGGTTGGCATACACAGTCATTTATACAGTCTGCTTCATTATGCCCTTCCTGGTAGTAGTCAGTGTTGCCCAAAGCAGCACAGTGTACAGACCCTTTCCCCAATCAATAACAATCCAGCTTCCTAGTGTTCCAGTTCACCCAATCTAGACTTGTCCTCCTCAAGGCTCCGCCTCACAGACCATTTAACAAGATCGGGGCCAGGGTGGGTGGTGTGGAACAAAGAACACTTCTCCTTGTCTGATTGCGACTGGACTATTTGCCTTTTATGGCTGATCACACAGCCAAGGTTTGCGCCTATTCACTGATTGGCCGCTCCTTCCTGAGTCACCGGCTTGCAAAGTTATGGCCGATGTGGACCCGGTATGCATGGCCTGTCCCCCACCAACAAGAGCTTCCTTGTAGATCAATGTGATCCCATCCTCTCCCACTGCCGATGCAGCCCCAGAATGCCTGCCCAGACCACTTCTAGCGACAAGCCCCAGTCTGGAAAGAACAGCTCTGCTCCCCTCATTGAAACTGGGCTGATCATTGCTATAGATATTAAAAGGATGGGTCCAGCACCAACCCTAGAGTTCACACCACCCACCTGGAATGCACCCCATTTGCTTATCACCACCCTCTGGTTTCAGTCTTTGAACCAGTTCTCCACCCACCTTGTTATTTTCTGTTTCCACCCTAAGCCTTCCAGCTCATTTACCAGCCTTCTATGTGGCAAAGTGTCAAGGCATTGCTGAAATCTGGGTGAGCCACATCCACCCACCACCTTCCTTGTTACCCAGTCAAAAACTCAGTTAAGTTTGTCAGGCACAACCTGTCTCCCATAAAACCAAACTGCCTTGGGTCCTGGAGGCAGTATAGCACATTGGGTAAAGGCTCTGAGCTACAGATCTGGAGACCTGGGTTTGAATTCAACAGCCGTCTAAGTGCATACTGTGTGATTCTGAGCAAGTTACTTAACTTCCTTGTGCTCCAGGTTGCATCTGGAAACAAGCTTCAGCTTAGTGTGCTACTCCTGGTTAAACAATGTTCCTTCCCCACTTCCCTATAGACCATTGATGACCAGGTGCTCCACTATTCTTTCCTTCAGCAGTATTTCCATTACTTTTCCACTGTTGTGGTCAGGCTGACCAGTATGTAGTTCCTGCATCCTCCCTGTTAACACTTTTGTATAGTGGGACCACATCAGCCCTTCTCCAATCCCTGGGCATGTCACCAGTTTACAAAGACAGGGTGAACAGGGTAGTCGGAGGCCCTACTAACACCTCCCTTAGCTCCCTCAGTGTCCAGGGGTGCATCTGTCTGGCCCATAGCCTTATTGCTGCCAGTTCCATGAGGATCCTTTCTTTTGCAAAGGGAGCTGTGTCCTTTTCTATGATCTCTCCATCCTTATTAATGCTGGCCCATTTCCTGCCCCTTCCTTTGTAAAAACCGAACAGAAGTATTTGTTCAGTATTTCTGCTTTTTGGCGGTCATCTTTTACCCTCCCTCCATCCACCCATTTTCAGACACTCAATATCTCCCCTTGCCTTCCTTTTCTCCCTGATGTACCTGCATGTAAAGGTTTTGTCCTCCTTACCACAATACCCACTGGCTGGCTTGTGTCAAGGGTCCCACATAAGTGTGGGTCTGGTGCCAATGTGCACTTTGCATGTGAAACATTTTGGTTTGCCTGCTGTGTGCTGTAGTGTAGTGGATTATGATGACTGGTTTTGCTGGATTCTGCACTGACAGCTTCATTTGCAGCAGATCCTGGAGTCCTTTGCAGTGGGAGATTGTCCTACAGTACATGTTAAGAGTTTATATAGGCTGTCATCTTTGGTTTACTGGCCCCACTGAACTCCCTGGGCTAAGTTCTGTCACAGACTGACTTATCCTCTGGAGAAGAGCAGAAGTGGAAAACATCTGATAAGAGATTGTGTAGGCTCAAATGTGCACTGCAGGCTATTGGAACTTCTATTGCCTGTTGCCAGCTGAAGGGAGTTCTGGGACTGGTTGTGTCTGCGTATATCTGCCTAGAGATGGTCACAGTTGGCCTGCTGCGGTGTGCAATGGATGGTAGTTGGAAATTCCAAATCGGTTGGGGGGACTTAGAGGAAGGATTAGGAAGTACTTCTTCACTGAGAGGGTGGTGGACAACTGGAATGGGCTGCTGAGGGAAATGGTGGGAGGGTTCACGAGGGCATGGGATAAGCACAGAGGGCAACTGGCAGGGGGACTACAGAAAAGGCCTAGTGGATATCTAGGTGAACTGGGCAGACTAGGTGGGCTTGCGGTCCCTTTCTGCCATCACATACCTGTGTTCCTATGTATTCTACAGGCAGATTGGGAAAAGGAGGGGGATCCACTACACCACCAGGGAAGCATTCATTGTGCCTTGAATATCTGTTCCTTGGTGTCTTTATCCTACCCTGTGTTGGTTGATGTGTGGAGCAACATGACGACCTACCCCAAAAAGATCAGTTCTAGGGGCACAGGCAAGGATCCTCCTCCTCCCCAACCATGACATCCCTGAGTGACCGAGTCCATTCTAAAAGCCAGGTTGATGGTGTGGTACAGGTCTGGTATCTCCCCCACCCACTTTTTTATTTTAACCTCTACAGAGCCTTCCCAACTGACCCAGCTGATCAGTATTTTTATTTTTCATACTGACCCATTTTCCCTTTTATATCTACAGGTCTGACAGGACATTGACTGGGAGTAGGAGGACACTGACCATATGTATCAGATAAGTATTGTTTTTTGTTTACCCTACATTGTTTGTCATATAATAGTTCATAATGAGCTGCAGATCCTTTGTGAGCCCATTGCTGTTCTTGTTTTACAGTGCGAATGGCTGCTATGGGAGGCACTGGGTTGGAGCTGTACCTTGTGCTTTAGAAAGGGGCTATGGGCTTGGGAGTATGGGATGGGCATCAAGGTTGGGAACTCCAGGGAACACCACACAACCAATTTGCCAAGACTCGTGAGGCTCAAACCCTGTTTTTCATTTTCTTGCTTTGTGTACTTTGCATTCTAATGCCTGCATTAATGTAGTGTTTTTGTTTTGCAACAAGTACTGTCTCATATATATATATGTGTGTGTGTGTGTGTGTGTGTGTGTGTGTGTAATAGATAACCCACTGTAGGGTGTGCGGTCACGCTCTGATATACGCACACCTTGGTGTGTGTTGTTGCACATGAGGCCGCAGGCCGAGTGCATCAACCACCCAAGCCGTGTGTATATCACTGCGCTTCCACACACTACACAGTGGGTTATCTATCTTATAAAATGGCAAAATTGTTTTGGAGGGGAGTAAAAGTGCAGGTGTGTGGTTGCACTCTATATACGCACAGTCACCTAATGGTGTTTGTCCAATGCGATTGATAATCCCATTATAGATATATATACACACACTTCACTCGAACAGCCCCTTGATATCGGAAATAATTTTCCACACCGTGCATTGGCTCCCAGTCCGAAGAGGCTCTCTTCTCCTTTTGGAGATCAACCTGGAAATACTGGCGAGGACCTGCATATATCAGTGAGGCTCCCATACCATTTTCTGCAAACCAGAACGATTGTTGGTCATTCCTTTACCTAAATGTCCACCCCCTTCCTTGTGACTTTGAGTCAAACATGGGGTAACAGACTTTAGTACCTCCTATAGACATAGCCCCCAAGATCTCCATCTTCTTTGGAATTCACAGACGACTTTCTCACTCAGGAACCCTTAAGTAAAGCTTCCTCTGCTGAGGTTGCAGATACTTGCAGATGAATACTGTTTTGTTTTTGTTGAATTTTATGCCGCCATCTTTAATGCAGCCTAATACACTGAAACAGAACTACAACACTGCTGACAGGAGTGCTACAAAATCACACTGCACACTGGAGTGCACTAGGGTGTTGATGCAGTGCTAATTAACATAATTCGCACACACTGAAAAGCAATGCAACACTGCTTCAGGCAGTGTTGAAAACACTACTAATTGCAGTACTTTTGCAGTGTGATTACAGTGCAGTTAATTACACACTGAAAAAGCAGTGCAAAACTGCTCAAGGCAGTGTTGCTGACAGAACACTGCTTCAGGCAGTGTTGATGACAAAACACTGCTAATTGCAGTACTTTTGCAGTGTGATTACAGTGCTAATTAACATAATTCACACACCTGAAAAAGCAGTGCAAACTGCTTAAGGCAGTGTTGACAGAACACTGCTTCAGGCAGTGTTGAAAACACTGCTAATTGCAGTACTTTTGCAGTGTGATTACAGTGCTAATTAACATAATTCGCACACACTGTATCAGCACTGCATGTACACCAAAAGAGACCAGAAGATGCACTGATTAAACACTGATGGACTGCATTATGAAATGAAGTGTGCAGGAAGTGTACACTGCTACTGTAACACTGAAATAACACCATATAGTGACTATTTGAACACTTCACTTCCCTCTGGGATAACAAGCATTTGTCAATGCCGAATGTTGATTGCGTTGGTCTGTAGAGCTCGCTCACTGCCCCCCTCTCACTCGCTCATTCTGTTTCTCCTGGTGCTGCAGGTTGCCCTTTTGTACTGGGCTCCTGCCTCTGTTGGTGGCTTTTTCTGCCCACAAAGAAATCTGCAGCAGTCCCGACACAGGTCTGTTGAGCCTGCTCACTCCCCCTCTCTCACTCACTCGTTCCGTTTCTGCCAGCGCTGCAGGCTGGCCTTTGTACTGGGCTCCTGCCTGCGTTGCCGCCTTTTTCTGCCAACAAAGAAATGTGCAGCAGTCACAATAGAGCTCTGTTGAGCTCACTCACTCCCCCTGTCTCACTTACTCATTGTGTTTCTCCTTGCACTACAGGCTGCCCTTTTGTACTGGGCTCCTACCTGCGTTGGCACCTTTTTCTGCCCACAAAGAAACCTGTAGCTGTCCCGACAGAGCTCTGTTGAGGTAGCTCACTCCCCCTATCTCACTCACTCATTCTGTTTCTCCTGGTGCTGCAGGCTGCCCTTTTGTACAGGGCTCCTGCCTCTGTTGGCAGCTTTTTCTGCCCACAAAGAAATCTGCAACAGTCCCGACAAAGTTCCGTTGAGCTCACTCCTCACTCCCTTCTCTCACTGGCTCATTCTGTTTCTGCCGGCACTGCAGGCTACCCTTTTCTACTGGGCTCCTACCTGCATTGCTGCCTTCTTCTGCCCACTAAGAAATGTGCAGCAGTTACAATAGAGCTCCGCTGAGCTTGCTCACTCCCCCTCTCTCACTCACTCATTTTGGTTTTCCCACCACTGCAGGCTGCCCTTTTGTACTGGGGCCCTGCGTGCATTGCTGCTCTTTTCTGCCCACAAACAAATCTGCAGCAGTCCCAACAGTGCTCTGTTGAGCTCATTTACTCCCCCTCCCTCACTCACTCATTCTGTGTCTCTCGCCGCTGCAGGCTGCCCTTTTGTACTGGGCTCCTGCCTGCATTGGTGGCTTTTTCTGGCCACAAAGAAATCTGAAGCAGTCCTGACACAGCTCCATTGAGCTCGCTCACTCCCACTCTCTCACTCACTCATTCCGTTTCTGCCGGTGATGCAAGCTGGCCTTTTGTACTGGGCTCCTGCCTGTGTTGCTGCCTTTTTCTGCCCACAAAGAAATCCTCAGCAGTCACAACAGAGCTCCGTTGAGCTCGCTCACTACCGCTCTGTCACTCACTCGTTCTGTTTCTCTTGGTGCTGCAGGCTGCGCTTTTGTACGGGGCTCCTGGCTGTGTTAGCACCTTTGTCTGTCCACAAAGAAATCTGCAGCTGTTCCAACAGAGCTCCATTGAGGTCGCTCAGTCTCTCTATCTCTCTCTCTCTCACGTACTCATTCTGTTTGTCCTGGCGCTGCAAGCTGCCCTTTTGTATGGGGCTCCTGCCTGCATTGGTGCCTTTTTCTGCCCACAAAGAAATCCGCAGTAGTCCTGATAGAGCTCCACTGAGCTCACTCAGTCCCCGTGTCTCACTTGCTCATACTGTTTCTCCCACCGCTGTAGGCTGGCCTTTTGTACTGGGCCCCTGCCTGCATTGATGCCATTTTCTGCCCACAAGGAAATCAGCAGCAGTCCTGATAGCACTCTGGTGAGTTTGCTCACTCCCTCTCCCTCCCTCGTTCTCTTGTTCTGTTTCTCCCAGCGCTGCAGGCTGCCCTTTTGTACTGGGCTCTTGCCTTGAGGTCCTTTAGTCATTCTTTGCAGGGTTTCTGATGCAGACCCTAAACCATTTTAGTTATCCTCCTCTGGACCACCTCCACTTTATGTCCTTCTGGAAATGTTGTCTCCAGAACTGGACACAGTACTCAGGTGGGGTTCTACCAGCAATCTATAGAGAGGGAATGCCACCTCCCTCTTTCTGCTGGTGATGCCCCTCCCTCTGTATCCCACTAGCCAGGTTTCTTTCCTGCTTGGTGGTTGTCAGTGCCATTCCATCCATTGTGTGCTCCACCTCTGGGTTTCTGTACCCCAAGTGCATTATTTAGCACTTTTTCACATTAAAACCCAGCTGCCATACCCTTGACCACTCTTCAAGTTTTGCTTCCCATCCTTCCGGGATATGGTGCCACGTAGGCATTTAGCCTCCCTCTCCCCCTCTACCTGTTCCCAAATCTATCCCCCACACAGTCAAGTCCCCTACCAGAAGTTCCTTCCTCCTCCATTAAGTCCCCTACCAGAAGTTCCTTCCTCCTCCAGGATTCTCTTCCACCCTTCTTGGGGGGAGGACACCATGTGCTTCTTGGTGACTATCACAAGTGTCTCCTCCTGGCAGTCCCACCCCACCAGAGCAGCTTAGGAATCAGGTAGTGGTGCTGGTTGAGGAATGTGCCTCTGACCCACCACCCCTATCCTTCCAAAGCCCACCATACCCAGCTGTTTATGGTTATTTTCAGTAGATGGGGCTTGCTGCAGTGCATTACCCGTACTCTGCTTTATGATGAACCAAACAGAGTGGCAAAGGTCGGAAAACATGGAGGGAGCTACAGTAGGAGGTGACACAAATGATATGAGATTTAGCAGGTGGAGAGTACAGGAGGAACATACAGTACACAGGTCAAATAAATTAATCTTACAGCAACACCAGCAGCAGGCACATTAGGGTTAGATATCAAGAGAACAAGAAATACAAAATGTTGCATAGCACAGTAATGCAAAGCATTATGGGATATATATGAAGATTACTATGAAATAATTTAGACTGGTTCCATAAGTGCCAAATGGCCTCTCACATACACACTGCAAAAACTGTAAATAAAAGACACAGACATAGGGCCCCATGTTCAGAGCTGGTTAGCTGTGCATGCACACAGGTGCATCGCATGAAAAAATAGAGCCTCCAGCTCTGGCACCATATTCAAACAGATAGCGGGGTCAGTTCGGATTGTGCTATCTGTCTGTATATCAAGGCATGGCAGCATGACACATGACAAGCAGTTGCCATGATTTGTGCCTTGCTGCCAGAGCACTGGGCTGAAGACCACTCTTAGGGGTAAACCACACCGCGCAGTGGTTAACACTGTGGCCCCCATGGACATTATTCAGCCAAACATGAGACCATAGGGCATGCACAGCTGTAAGGGTCCATTTGCAAGCCCTTTATAGACTCATTTGCATGACAGCACTGCGGCCGAGTGCACAGGGCCAGGCCCCCCAGCCTTGATCCCCGTCCATGTAAAAATTAAGACATCACTGATGGTCCAGTGGTCCCTCCCCTAGGCCCGATACCCTGGTATAATACAGATAAATGAAGTCCTGGCAGTCTAGTGGTCTCTTCCACCTCTCTCATTCTCCGATTGCCATCCCGAGTAAACACTAAATGTCCCTGGTTGTCTAGTGGTCCTTCACCTCTCCCCCATTCTCTGATTACCATCCTGAATAAACAATAAATGTTCCTGGGAGTCTAGTGGTCCCTCCCCCCTCATCTGTTCTCTGATTGCCATCCCGACTAAAACATACATTTCCCTGGTAGTCTAGTTGCCCCCCCCATCCTGGCAGGTAGTGACCCACCACCCTGTTCCCCCCAGCCTGACCCAAGCAATACAAACATACATTTAAAATACATAGTGAATATTATGTATTCATTCTTTTTTAAAGGAAAACTGCACCCTCATATCTTCTAAATGTTATTTGTTTCCATGTCAACAGACAACTCTTTTCATGTAGCTGTTAAAGATGTATGCAACTGCTTCAGTTAGTTTTCATACTTCATACTAGGCCCTGTCACTCTCCTGGGAGGGTCCATTTTGTGGTTGTTGAAATCTCATTGTCCCTGAGAACTGCATTAGCATATGAGAACATGATGTCAGATCAACCATTTACGTCATGTATCTATATGCTAAAATAACAAACGCCCTGCAAAAACTCTCTGGAAACTTATAAACTGAATGGAGTTTTAAGGGGGAAAAACTGCATTATAACTCAGATAGCTTGTAAAACTTACTGAAGGTAAATGTGGTATTTCACAGCTTCTTGCAGCTTGGTTCTTTTAAAACTACTTAAGCAGACAGGCATACTGGGGAGTTTAAAGGTTGATTACTCATCACAGTCTCATATGCTAATGCAGCTACAGTATTAGGGACAATGAGATTTCAACAACCATGAAATGGACCCTCCCAGGAGCATGATAGGGCCTAGCATGAAGTGGGAAAACTAACAGAAGCAATTGCATACATCTTTAACAGCTATATGAAAAGAGTTGTCTGTTAACATGGAAGCAAATGACATTTAGAAGATATGAGGGTGCAGTTTTCCTTTAATAGGCAAACATAGGTTTTCGAGTGTGTTTTTCATCAGATCTGCAGCTAAAGACACTAATAAACACCCCTCCCCCAACAGCAGCACCTCACATGTTACAATCACTGATCACTGTATACAATTTAATTCCTCAAAACATGTAAACTGCAGTGCTGCCTTTGCCCAGTAATGTCAACTGCATCGATTGTTCCCTGACTCCAAAATAAATTAAATCCACAAGTGTTTTGACAATAAAAATTCTTTAATTTGACTACTCAGCCTGCAAATCTGATAGACTTGTTTGTTCAGCACAGTGCTGTTTTGCCCTCCAAAAGATGATGCCACGCTCAATGAACTCGCGCTAGGTACCGTGGAGGGGCATTTCCATTCTAGTCTTTCTTTTTAATTCTGTGCCTAGACCAACTCAAGATGAAACTGGCATATGCCACTGTAGATAGTTCTAGGTTTATTGTTGATGTGTTTTATACAGTTTTCATACATTTGAATATAGAGCTTATGACCCAGGTGTTTTGACAGGCTATGCGCCAATGCAAAGATACTGATCTGCTTAAGTGTAAAGGTTTTAAACTCCCCCGTGGTGCTGCATTGATGGCCAGGTTGGACAGTTGCATTCTTCTTAGTCACCCACGTACCCATCATTATAGCTCTTTACCAGCCAGATAATGGGTGAAATAAACTGTTATACCTGGAATGTAAGGAGCTTAAACATCCCTATTAAATATAGACAGGTTCTTTCACACTTAAAAAAGCTTTGGTCCAACCTGGCCTTCCTGCAGGAAACCAAACTCAACCCCTCCGACCATACCAAACTTTAAATGGATTGGGTAGGGCAGGTCTTCTTCTCCTCAGCACCTACTCATGAAAGGGGAGAAACCATACTTCTTCACAAGGGAAGTGAAGTGTCCAAACAGTCAATATATAGTGCTGTTTCAGTGTTACTGTAGCAGTGTACACTTCCTGCGCACTGCATTTCATTGAGTACTCCATCAGTGTTTAATCAGTGCACCTGCAGGTTTATGTCAGTGTTCATGCAATGCTGCTACACAGTGTGCCAGAATTATGATAATTAGCACTGCAATCACACTGAGAATGTACTGCAATTAGCAGTGTTGTCTTGGCCCAGCAGCACTGCCTGAAGCAGTGCTGCATTGCTTTTTCAGCTTGTACGAATTATGGTAATTAGCACTGAATCAACACCTCTAATGCACTTCAGTGTGCACCCTTACCAAAAATTCTGGATTGACTGACTTACTTTTACCTTTTTCTTAAGATTTTAATTCCCTTTAAATTCACTTGAAAATGTATTTAATCCAGCAAAGTTCTTATGGTAATTTCCTATCTTAAAACAGCAGTGCAAGAATCTGGTGAAAATTTTGACCTATACCTTTTTATTATGTTTGCTTGTGCACATGGGCAAGAAACATTATGTGACGGCTTAGGAGAGAAGCAGGGTTTTGGAGGTGCGGCATTGTGGTGGCCAATGCCCCCACTGCATTTTGAGTCTTGGCCCTCTTTCTCCAATGTGGTGGCACGCTGCTGCTGACATTAGTTCAGCAAGCATGCCACCAGCTTGAAATGAATTCGCCGCTGCAATGAGGAAGAGGCCTGTCATTGCAAGGTGGTGCCTTGCCTGGCATAACACTGCAATTAACATGGCAGTGGTTGTCACCATCTGCCTCAGAGTCCCCATGAAAGCCAAAGGGGTGCCCAATCCCCCTGTTGGCATGCCTCTTCCCCAGATCATTTGCCGAAGGGAGAGCCCAATCCCCATTGGCATAATGTCCCCCATACATTTTGTTTGCTGAGGGTGGGTGCCCAATCCTCTCAGCACCAAGTCTCCAACCCCCAAACACAGATCCTTTTTTCTTTGCCAATCGGGGGCCCAATCCCCGTCAGCTCCAGTCTCCCCCCCAAAAACACACAGGTGGCACGATGGGAGCCCACCCCAGCATACTAAATCTACCTGCAAAGAAAGAAAACCTTCCCGCAATGGTTTTAATTTTCTTTTTTAACTGAAATGTAGAAAACAGTCCCTCATGGTGTCCAGTGCCCTCTCCCCCAACCCGCACCCACCCTTTGAGCACCCCACATCCCCACATCCCCGCACCCCCCTCACCCCATACTTACCTCGGAGCCCAGCACAATGATCTTCTGTGGACTGGGAACACATCTGCACTCTCCTTATGAACAGTACAGCTGTCATTTTTCATATGCAGTGTGCAGTGTCAGTGGCTCAGTAGGTAGCACACTTGCCTCTGAGGCCAGGAGATCAGAGGGCTGTGGGTTCAGTTCCCACATCTGGCACTTGGGTTAATATCCCAGTACTGACGCTGTAGTGCAGCATGAGAGGGGTGCTGCACTTCTGAGGTGCCGTCTTTCAGATGAGACGTTAAACCGAGGTCCCATCTGCCTGGATTGATGGTAGCTCAGGTGGATGTTAAAGATCCCATGGCACTTATCGAAAAGAGTAGGGGAAGTTTTATTGAAAATAAACATAACATCACAATAGAATACAAAAACAATCAGAACACAATATTATACAAAAGGAATAATAACAAATAAGAGTACCATTTGTCACACATGAATAAAATTCTGCCAAAAAGAATCAACTTTAGATTTTGAGAATTTAACATCATCTTTAGATTTTACAGAAGCTAACCCATTTTCAATCTGTAAGAACATGGTACTAAATAATATTGTTTGCTGCTGTAGAATAAATTGGCAGCGAGCTTGCCATAAATAATATTGTACAAATGAGAAAAAAACATTTAAGGTACTTTTATGAAATAAATGCCGTATCCCTGTATAATCTCCCAAAACTATGGTTTGATATGTAACATGAGCTAAAAAGGGTAAATTCCAATGTATAGCAGCATCCTGCCAAAATTTTTGATTAAAGGGGCAAGTAACAAAAAAATGCACCATAGTTTCTTCACAGGTTATAAAGGTAGTCCGTAAGCAGAATCTTTCTGTAATGGGTTTATATTTCAAATTACCTCTAACCCCTAATCTTCCTGCATAGAGAGCCAGACAATATCCCAAACATGTGGGGGGATCCTAAAATCTGTCAACTTTCTTAGTGAAAAAAGCATTTTAGGGGGTACACATTCTGGAAGGAGGACAACACTTTTTTGAACATCAAATACAATGAAATTATAAAAGGGTTTTCTGGAAAGAGTAAGTAGGTGCGGAAAAGAAATTTTCCACTGCTGTAATTTTTTTAAAGTAATAATACCATAAGAAGGTAAAGAGTCAGACAATAGAATTTTTGGAGGTAAAAGAGACCATTTATCCAAATACCTAGACCATAAAAATTGTGACCAAAACTGCCAGGTCATAGTGGCAGGAGACCATAAATAAGAAAAGGATTCAAATAAAAATAAGGAATGATAGAAAACAATGGGGTTAATCATTGCCAACCCTCCTTTAGTAATCGGCAAATAAGTAATATCCCTACGTACAGGGTTCAATCTGTTTCCCCACAGCATCTGAAAAAAAAGACTAAGTATTCTGGTTTCCAGATGAAGAGGGGGTGGGAATACATAACTTAAATATAAAAAAATAGGCAACAGAAATTGTTTAATAATTACTGCCCTTTTTTTCTTCCCAAACTTCCACCCTTTCCAACGATGGATCTTAAACTCTCCTATGTATAGTTGCTTCTCCTAATTATAGGAAGCCAAATCTCCTGCCCCAAACCAAATACCCAGAATTTTATGGGGGGAAGAAGCATCTGGAATACCCAAAACATCTGGAGGAACTGAAATCATAGGGTGTAAAAAAAAAATAAAACTTTTCTCCATATTAATCTGAGCTCCTGACAGTACACAAAAATGAGAAAAAATTAGTAGTGCATTGGAAAAAGAAGGAATATCTTTAAGTAATAAAGTAACATCATCCACATATGCGGTAACTTTCTCAAGTGGTAAAGTAGAGGAGGGAGCTAAGCCAATAATACTAGTGTCCCATAAAATTTGCCTAATTACAGGGTCCAGAACAAAAGAATACAAAAGCAGACTTAATGGGCAGCCCTGTCTTACTCCAATAGAAATAGGGATATCTGTACCAAAAAGGCCATTAACCATGGGTACAATAGTAGCATTCTTATATAGGGTAGAAATCCATTGTACAAAAGGTTTTGGAAAACCATACCGTAAAAGTAAGGAAAATAAATAAGTATGTCGTACCTTATCAAAGGCTTTAGCCTGATCTAGGGCAATAATAAATCCAGAAATTTTGCCTGCATGACTAAGCTCAAATAAGTCTCTTAAAAGATATAAATTATGCTGAATGTGCCTATTAGGAATAGCGCACATTTGAGCCGGGTGTATAAGACAATCTGCTACCAATAATAATCTATTATTGAGGACTTTAGCTAAAATCTTGTAATCACTGTTTAACAAGCTCAAATGCCTCCAATTAGATAATAAAGATCTATTTCCTGATTTATATAAGAAGAAAAGTAAAAAGGTACAAAACCCTGAATGAGAATTAGAAGAAAACAACAAAAAATTAAATACTTTCGGCAAAGACAAAATCATGTAAGAAAGAAAAAGTTTATAAAATTCATTAGGGATACCATCTAACCCTGGCGAAGTGTCTTTACTTAATTGTGAAATGGCCTTCTCAACTTCCAGGGGAGAGATAGGTTGTAGTAATGAGGTCATCTGAGAGATAGGAACTTGAGGAAGTGGAACAGTGAAACTAGAAAAATCAGGCAAAGGTTGATCAGACCTGTCCTGAAAAGTATCGCTAACATATTGTTGAACAATAGCTAACATTTCTAAATCCTTGTCAACCAAATTCCCAGTGGGAGAAACAAGCTGAGTCATAATGGTATTCTCTAGCCTTTGCTTACAGGCCTCAAAAGGATCTGAAGCTGGGGGTTTTCTTGGTTCCATATTTAAATTCTAATTCTAGGGATTTAGTTCTATCATATTGATAAGATTTCATCTGCTCTTTAACTGCCTGAATTTGAGAAGTGAGATCATACTTATTCCAGGAGGGAAGGACTGTAATTTATACAACTGGTTTCTCAAAAGAAGATATCGTAAATAATTAGAATTACCCTTAGCTTTACCAAAAGAAAGAAAGAGTTTCTTCAGGTCCCTTTTTGTATCCATCCACCACCTTAATGGAGAGGTGTAGGTGCAAAAAATAGATTCTCTATTGGCAAAAAAACTTCAATTTGTAAAAAAAGGGAAGGGTTCTCAAAAAGTGACATATTTAATCTCCAACGGCTGTAAATTGAAAAAATCTTGGGAGGAAGAGAATGCAAACTGAAGGTACAAAAAAGAATATTATGATCAGAGAATTCTGAAGGCTGAGAAATACAATAAATGGGATGCAAATGTTGAGAAAAGAAAAACATATCAATTCTTGTGGCATAAATAAATCTGTGATAAGTAGCACCATGGCCTTTAGGGTGCAGTGTACGATAAGCATCTTTCATATTAGTACTAGAAAGAATTTGCGACAAAGCATTAGAGTCACAATATATTTTGGGGGGGGCGACTCTGGATAAGGAAGTATCCAAGGAACAATTAAAATCTCCTCCCCAAATAGTATGCATTCTAGTAAAGAGGAATGGCTTAATCTCCTCAAATAATGCAACCCTGGCTGATTTAGTTTACGGGGCATATATATTAATAAGGCAAATGGAAAAATCTCCAAGAGAGACATCCAAAATCAGGGTTCTACCTGGAGAGACATCAAGAAGTCTAAAAATATGAAAGTGTGTGGATTTGAAAAGAATGCCAACACCATCTGCAGGGTCCAGCCCAAAAGACCAAAATGAAGGCCCCCAATGCCACCTCTTTTTAGCAAGGTCTACCTCAGTAAGTGAGGAAAGATGACTTTCTTGAACAAAAATAATGTCCATTGAAAGAGTTGCAAAAAAAGCCAAAATAGAAATTTGTTTTTTATAAGACTTTAGACTGCAAACATTAAAGGACAACAGTTTTAAAGTGGCCATAGAATGTTAGTATTCAGCCAGGTCCTCCTTTCAAACTAGTACTGGCTTTTCTTTTTTTCCCCTTTCTTTCCCTTTCTATCTTTGGCCAACTCTGTAGACTTACTTTCTTCATCCTCAGTAACTAATTCTGATCTATGTGGAGTATCAGATTCTAAATCCGAGTCTCCAAGGTCCTCTTGCAAGAGAGAAAAAATATTAGTGGCAGGGATAGGACAAGGAGTAGGTATTTTTAGTGAAGACTTAGTAAATCTACGCCCCTTAACAGTTTCAAAAATGGGGGGGAGGGGGGCATAGTGGGCCTATCAGTAACAACATCCTTTTCTGAATCTTGATCCAGGATTTGAGAAGGTCTAGAGTCATCCACAAGGGAGACTAAGTCCATCACTCCTGGAAGGGAAACATCTGAAACTGGTACAGCTTCATGAGGAGTAGGGGCATGTAGTCTGACTTGAGCTTGCGTCACCAATTCATCATGATCCCACCCTTCAGCTCTATTTCTTTTAGCCCAGGGGCATTGATGAAAGGCATGCCCTTTTTCATCACATAAATTGCATTGAAAAATATTCTCATAGAGATCCATTGAATGTCATTATTCCCCGCACAGTGAACATTTCATCATATCACAGGAACTACTAATATGTGTTCGTGAGCCACATTTATAACAGGCCCTGGGTTGACCACTATAAAAGCACACACCCCTATCTTTGCCTAAAAAGAAACTGTTTGGGAGATGAATAATGTCAGAATTTACCTGAAATAATTTCACCTTGAATTTCCAACCACCAGTCCAGATACCCTCTAAATCTAATAAAGCCTCAGGGGGGCCAAGTATATCACAGCGTTTCTGTAACCAATGGTAAATGTCACTTATGTTCACTCCTTCATTCATGAACATGATAGATACATACGAATTTGGGGTCTAGTCAGAGGAATAGCCAAAAAGTGAAGCCACAAAGGTGTATTCTTTAAAAGAGAATATTTCTCCCAGAATTTTTCTAAGCGCTGATTAATTTGGAAACTAACATCGAAAGAATCCTGCCCAGAAACATGAATTAGAGCAAACAAATCAGAGGGAACAAAAGACACAGAGCCTTTAAGTAAGGTATTGACCACATATTACCTATCAGGATGAGTAGCAAGACCACCTGTATATCTTAAATGAACAGCATTCCTCCTGGGGGCTTGCTCAAGTTTATTTTTGAACAAGTCAGCCATAGGAACTCGTTTAGAAGGGTCAGGGCCTTTATCCTGAGAAGCCTTATCCTGAAAAGTCAAAAAAGCCCTTGAACCCCCAACCCCGAGGATGTACTGGGGCCAGAAAATGCCCCAGAATCCTTCAATAGGTGCGCACTTTCAATACAGAAAGAAAAACTTGAGTCAATACCTGAGCTCAGGGTGGTGGCATGCTTAGAAAGTGGTAGTGGAACAGGTGTCCAGGGAGGGTCCGGGATCCAGATCCCTTTATCATTTCGAATCCATCCAGCTTTGGATAAAGAGTCCTCTGTCGACCAGTCTTGAACAGTATCATGTGTCTGTGACGCTAATCCAAACTGTTGTCTCAAAACTTGAGATGCAGAAGAACAGTTTTCCTTAGCAGTGCGATCCTCTGAAACTACCAAGCTCTCCGGCACCATACTCGGAAGTGTACCATGTGGAAACCCATCCGTAGGAGCAACATTTTCCACAACAGAAGTTCCCATATCCATCAGTGTGCAAACAGTACTCGAAGAAGGTGCAGAGGATACCTCGCGAATCGGCACTGCACCGATCAGCTCCGGAACATCAGTCGACATCTCCAGGTCAGTAGCCCCATTAACAGAGGCAGGAATAGTATCTGAAGTAACGTGCATAGCCATGCTAGCAGGAGCCTCCGTGCTAGCGTCCATCCACCTTCAAGACTGCAAAGCTTCTGCCATACAGCAGTGCAAGCATAGCCCTCTACTGGCCACAGAGCGCCAGCAGAGTAGGGGAATTTCCCCGGTGTCCTGGCCAAATTTCCATCATTCACTAAAAATACCACCAACAGCTTAATCTGGTTCAAAGTCAGTTGGCATTCATCTGTATCCCCTTCCCCCGGGTCGTGCCTGAAAATAGGCAGGATTTGTCTAGTGCACTTACCCGGTCAACAAAAACTAACTAAATAAATAAATATCCTGCCCGAAATGTGGTTTCGCACATGTGGAGCACAATGGTGTGTTTGCTGTGGAAAATCAGCATTCGGGGCAGATTAACAAAATCACAGTGACACTGTTCATGAGCAGAGGTCCCAAAATGCCTATGTTGAAAATTTGGTGAGAATATTTCACAAAATGACTGTATTATGAGTGTGTGTTGTGCAGTTTCCATGCACACTCATAGCTTTGAGAATTTTTCATATTTTCACTCCAGAGTTTCAACATTGGCATTTATTCACACCTCCTTATGAACAGGACAGCTGTCGTTTTTCACTTCCTGCCCAAAGTGTGTTTTCGGACATCTGGAGAGAATGGCACGGTCGCTGTAGCAAATCAACATTTGAGACAGATTAACAGAATCACAGTGCTACTGTTCATGAGCAGAGGTACCAAGTGCTTTCATGAGGTGGGGGGGTCACAAAAAGGCCATGCTGAAAATTTATAACGCAAATACCAACAAATGCCCGGGCATTACGGTTTCTAACCATAACATCCCACCTTGTACAGACTGACAGGTGTCAGGGATGTGCCTTTGGATTGTTGGCTGTAATGCTCATGCCATTCCACCCCCATCCTGCAGCCTGTGACAGGCATCGAGGTGTGCCTTGGACTCTTCAGCCCCAGAGTTCACCCCGTTCTCCTATACTGCACCCATTTCACTGTATGTCCTTATGCAATGGGGTGGCTATAAAGCCAAGCACCTCAAGGCGCACAACAACACATGTCAGAGTCTGTAGGATAGGGTGAGGTGAAATGGCATGAGCTTTATGTGTGATGACCAAAAGGCATACCCCAATGCCTGTCCATCTCTGCAGGGTGGAAGTGAGGTTCACGTGAAGTTCAATACTTCACTGCCATTCCTATTCTGCATCTGTCTAACTCCTGCACTTGCAATGCTAATACCAGCAAGCAAACATTTGGCATTGACAAATGCTCATTCTATTTTAGATTGCCCCTTATCTACTGACATGTATGATACTCTTCTTTCCACAATTTGAGTCTGCTTTAATACTTTTTTTTTTACATCTGAAATAATAAAAGGAACGCTCCTTCTAATATGGCTCACACCAGGTTTTCATCACTATTCCCAGCTGTTTTCAAACACCTACTGTTCCATAAAGTCAGGGAACACTCACTGCCTGCTGCATGCTAGTTCATGTTAGTCACAACAGAAATTATTTTAAATAACTGATGTACAAAGACAGCCAAGAATACTGATGAAAACCTGGTCTAAGCCAAATTAAAAGGAGCACTCCTCTTTTATTATTTCAGACGTGAACAAGCATTTGTTAATGCTGAATGTTGGCTTGTTGGCATTGGCATTGGTAGTGCAGGAGTTAGAAATGCAAAATAGGAATGGCAGTGAAGTATTGAACTAACACCAACACCCCCCACAACAGAGACTGAAAGGCATTGGGAGTGTGGCTTTGGGTTGGTCATATTGCTTACACCATTCCACCTCACCCCACCCTGCAGAGAGTGACAGATGTCAGATGTGCATTGCAGTCTTCAGCCCTTATGCTCACCCCATTCCATAAGGAAATAAGCTGAGATGGATGCAATATAGGAGAATGGGGTGAACATTAGGGTGACAGAACCCAAGGCACACCTCAATGCCAGTCAGTGGCTGTAGGGTGGGGGGTAGGGGTAGAATTCTGCGAACATTATGGCCAACGAACCCAAGTTACGTCCCTGACACCTGTCAGTCTCTACAGGGTGGGTGTATGGTTGGAAACCTTAATGCCCCAGGTGTTTGTTGATATTTTCACTCCAAATTTTCAACATTGGCTTTTTGAGACCCCACCTCATGAACAGTGGCACTATCATTTCATTACTCAATCCTGAAAGGTGATTTCGCACAGCAACTGCGCCATTGGGAGCCACAGGTGCAGAAACACATTTTGGGTAGGATGTGAAAAATGGCAGCTGTACTGTTCATGGGGAGGTGTAAAAAAATGGCAATGTTGAAAATCTGGAGAGAAAATATGAAAAATTTGCAAACTTACGAGCGTGCGTAGATACTGTGCAATGCACGCCCGTAATGCGTTCATTTTGGGGAATTTTTTCACCAGATTTTCAACTAGGGCATTTTTGGGACCTCTTCTCATGAACAATGGCACTGTGATTTTGTTACTCTGTCTCAAAAGTTGATTTTGCACAGCGACCACGCCCATTGTACGCCACAGGTGCAAAAACATGTTTTGGGCAGGATGTGAAAAATGACAACTATACTGTTTATAAGGAGGTGTGCAAAAATGGCAATGTTGAAAATCTGAAGTGAAAATATAAAAAACTGGAGAAGTTATGAGCGTGTGTACAAACTGTACAACACACGCTGGTAACGCAGTCATTTTTTGGGAATTTTCTCATCAAATTTGCAACATGGGCTTTTTGGGACCTCTCCTCATGAACACTGGCATTGTTGTTTCATTAATCAATCCCAAAAGGTGATTCCACACAGCGACAGCAAAATCACCTCTCGGAGCTCAGAAATGAAATGATGGTTACATGTTCACCAGGTGGGGTCCCAAAAATCCCATGTTGAAAATTTGGGGCCAAAAGTCCTAAAAATGGCTAAGAGATCAACCTAAGCTGAAACCCCCCATTATAAAGCTTCCTGTCATTTCTTCAGTTCGCAGTTTTGCTTTGAAGAGCGCAGATGTGTCCCGCTTCAGAGAAGATCGTGTTTCCCCACCTCTGGAGGGTAAGTATGGGTGAGGGGGGGGTGTGTGGGGAGGTGGGTGCACAGAGAGAGGGTGGAGATGTGGGAGGGGGATGAGGGAGACAACGTGGGACCATTTTCTGTGTTGCAGGTAAAAAAACAGACTGCAAGGGAAGCTTTTCTTTTTTAAAACAGGTTAAAAATAAATGGCACACTGGGGTGGGCTCCCAATGTGCCATAATTCAGGAAGGGGGGCTGCATCTGACACCGGGAGTGGGCATCCTGGTGTCAGAAAGGGGATATTATTTAACCAGGAAAAACACACTAAGAGGGGGGATGCCGACATGGGCATTGGGCACCCCGATGTTGGCTTTTCGGGAGTATGTGGCAGGCAGCAGGAGCCACCATATTAGGTGTGCCGCATAATGGGGGGGAATTGGACACCCCTTTGTCAGGATTGTGTGGCAGACTGCAGGAGCTACCTCCATATGTATTTCAATGTTTCACCAGGAATGGCACATAATGGAGGCGTGTCAGATCTGCCGCTGCAATGTCGAGCCTGTCTCATTGCAGCGGCAGATTCGTTTCAAGTTGGCGGCACTCTCTGAAACTGCTGTCATCGGCAGCGTGCTCACTGGTTGGTGGCTGAGGGGTACACCGACTAAAGCATCCCCTGGATTCGCCACAACACTGACACACCACTGAAAGTGCTACTACAGAGCTACTACCGCAAAATGTTGCTTGCGCATGCTCACAAGCCAACATAAGAAAAGTACTAAAGCAGACTAAAATTGTGGAAAGAAGGGTATAATACAAGTTTGTAGATAAGGGACAATCTAAAATAGAATAAAAAAGTACAGGTCAAAATTTTCACTGAATTCTTGCACTGCTGGTTTAAGAGTGGCTTACTTTTGGCTGTATACCCGACAAAATATGTTAATTTTCAATCCTTTTTTTTTGTGGCTGAAAAAACAAATGCAAAAAAAAAATGCTTTTTGCTAACAGATTTATTTGTGCTTATATGTGGCTTTATTTTAAGGTAAATATGCAAATTTAAATCCTGGATTATTTTTAGAATTTTAATAAATGTAAAATTAATGTATTTAATTTAAGCCAGTAGAAATCCTACTGGATTACTTATGGCTTACATTTGACTGTGTATGCAGGGAAATATGTAAATGAGCAGGTTTTGCTTACATTTAGATTCTATTTATATTGTAAATGCATTATCCATAAATTTAATGCATTTACAATGCAAAACAATCTTTTTAAAAGCATTGCAAACCCAAATGTAAGCAAAACCTACACATTTACATATTTCACTATGTATGCAACCAAATGCAAGTCATAAATAATCCAATATGATTTTGTTCAGCTTACAACAAGTCTAGTTTCATCTCTGAATGTTTAAGTTTTCCCATTTTTACATTCATGTGTGCAAGTGAACATGTTGATACGAGAATTGCTAGAGATCGGTGTGAAGGGTGCCTGCCCAATGGAGAACATTGTTGTAGGGGCTGGTCTGTGGCAGGCAAATCAGCAGGCAGTGGCCTGATGATGCTGGTTTTGAAAGGGGGCTGGTCTGGGCAAACATTTCAAAGGACAGAGCTGACGCAGTAGCAGCGCGGCTCTGTCCTTTTAAGTACGAGACACCAAGGAAGAAAGGGACCTAGGAGTTATCAGTTCTGATTATCTAAAGGTGTCAAAGCAGAGCACACATGTTGCAAGGATGGCCAGTGGCATGCTGGGGTGCATAGGCAGATGTATCACTAGCAGAAGGAGTGAGATGGTGACGCCATTGTATAATGCACTAGTGAGGCCTCACTTACAGTACTGTGTGCAATTCTGGAGGCCGCAAATGTGCAAGGACATTGACAGGGTGGAGGTAGTCCGCAGAAAGGCAACCAAGATGGTACATAGCTTGCAACACAGAACATATCAGAAGAGATTAAAAGGATCGCAATATGTACTTGTTGGAGGAAAAGAGGGAGCAGAGGAACATGATAGACACGTTCAGGTACCTCAAGGGCATAAACAAGGTGCAGAGGCGGGCAGCTTCCAATGCATCAAATGTTTGGCATTGACAAATGCTTATTTTTTATCCTGAAAAAAAAGAAAACCATCCATCATTGTCTGTTGTGTAACCCTCCCTCCCCCAAACAGTATACAGACACTGGGGGTGATCAATACCCCCGTGTCTTCATCTATCCAGCCATTGTCGTCGTGTAAACCCCACAAACAGTATACATATACTGGGAGTGCCCAATCCCCCAGTGTCCTCATCTGTTCAGCAAACTCCCTGAAAAAAAGAAAACTGCCCCTTGTCATTTTCTTTCCTGTAAAAAAGAAAACTGTCCACCATTGTCCACTGTGCCATTACCCAACCCAACAACCCTTCCACTCAGGACACACCACCCCACACACACCCTAACCCATACTTACTCACCGGAGGTCTGTCGCCATAATCTTCCTTGGACTACAGGCATGTTTTCGCTCTTCAAAGCCCAACCGCGAACGGAGGTAAGCACTTCAATGTACAGTATTTCAATGGGGATTTAGCGTCAATGTATTTCAATAGGGTTTTCAACTTAGTGGCATAACTTGGCCATTTTTAAATTATTTTGCCCCAAATTTTCAACATATAAACCAGCTCAGTGGCGCAGAGGGTTGAGGTGCTGCACATCACACCTTGCGCCACACCGGCGACAGGTTCGAGAACGAGCCCGGGCACCGGGGGTGGGCAGGAGCGGGAGAGGATCGAGCATCCAATGGACTGCTCTCCTCTCATTGGGCCGGGATCCAGGGTCCTCCGGTGCAGTAGAGACCCCCAGTGGGGACCGGAGGTACTACAGCACCTGGAGCAGTATAGGGGAGGAGAGCGACGGACGCCTACGGCTCATCCATGCGGGCATCATTGCATGCTCATGCTCCTGGGGGGAACCGCACACAAATAAAAATCCTTGGCCTTGAGGATAGACAAAAGTGCCTCCAGTGTCACGGCCACACTCTCATTGTCGGGCTTGCTATTCAGGGGCCTCCCTCCAACTCCAGACTGGCTCATTAGATTCTAGATGGAGCACTAGGGCATAAGGTAGCCCCACCTCAGAGGGGTTCAGAGCCGGAGGTTGTGCCGGACTCGGTCGGCCCTGGTGGTGGGCTTCAGATGGGAGGTAGAGTTGTAGATGAGTGGGGTAGCTGGAGAGAGTTCCCCAAGGACTGGTGCAGAAATAAAGTCTACAAAAAAATATTTTCAACATATGTTTCTGGGACACCACCTCATGAACAATTTCACTGAAACAATTTTCAAGCACCTGTCCCCCCCCCCCCAATTATGCCAGTGCACTCAACGAACATTCGGCATTAACAAATGCTTGTTTTGTGTAACAATACTCAGCTAATTATTGTTATCATATTAATCCTGGGTACTTCGGGTGTGTTTCAGGTACATGGATAATGAACACCGCATGAAATTTCACTTATTCAAAAGCATTAACTGAACCCATTGTATCATATAAGAAAACTGTATTTAGCCGTTACTGTACAATATATTTTGTTTATGCTATACTTCTTTCTGGCACTATTTTATCCAATATTTCTGTTCTTCAAAAGCTATGCAACTATGAGCTGCCTTGTTATAGTCACTCACCTACAGTATCCTCCCAGCTGCTTTTCAATATGTTTTTGCTGTGTAAATTGTAGCAAGTTCAGTCATATGGTCTGTTGCTTCCTTGTAAGGTTCCAACAAGTACTGAAGGTCACGACAAAATTTAAAACATTCTCTTCGCACCCAGAAAATCTGGTCTCCCACGTAGTCTGTAGGGAAACAGAACCAAAATGATTAAATGTATTCATAAAGATGCAACTTAAGAACAACCAGTGCCACTATGCACATACATTATACAGTATATGGTTAGGGCTTATTGTCTATAAAAAAACTGTGGTTTTGAAAATCTTGTAGGACATTTCAAATATCAAAATAGTTGTACTATCATTCTGCTGTTACATTTACTATTTATTGGCTTTTATCTGCTGAATTTTTTGTATTATCTGTACAAGCGCCTGGATATTTGCTGACTTGTGATTTTTATAAATAAATTGAGCTGAGTGTATGATTGCTCATACACTATCCTATGTTCAGTTCTGAGCCGAGTGCCTTGGAGGCAAGGGCTCAGCTTCCTTCGAGAACAAGGGCTGCATCACTAACAAACCCTGCCTGCCCTGTAGGGCAACCTCAAGTGTTGTACTGCCACTGTCTTACCTCTTTGCCTAATTCTGTTTAATCTGTTAAGTACATTCCAATACTATGAGTTGACCATGGATAATAAGACATAACACACAAGGTGGAACTGGCTGGTCACTAGAGGTATTTTTAGCAGTGGGTGGCTATGGACAGATAAAATTTAGTTAAGAGCTGGCACAGAGATGCTGAAGGTTGAGGCACTGGATGCCACATGTCATGCCACACTGGTGACCCATGTTCAGGAACAAGCACAGGTCACCAGGGGTCTTCTGGGAAGGGAGAGGATCGAGCATCCAAAGCACTGCTCACCTGTTCCGGGGTGGGTAGGTTGTTACTCCACCAAATGACTGCCACCAGGGGGAGGCCTGGAGGGTAGTGCGGGGATGAGGGTGACATGAAAGTAGGGTGCTGCAGCAGCATTCACGTGCATCCCCAACAGGGGGATGGGATAAAAACAGAGATTGGGGCTGGTAGGCTCCATGACAGCCTGCGCTGTGATTCCAGCAACCCCAGGGCTTCTGAATTGCGCTGGGGGGGGGAAATCCGTGGTGGAATCACCCAAGAGAGACTGGATCAGGCGGTGGGGCGCCGAAATGAATCAAACCCTCAGAGGGGGACTGACCCTGCCTGGCAGCCCCTCAAGGAGAAAAAAGGCAATATATAAAAAAAGCTAGTTATGACAAACTTTAATGTGTAAGGCTGGATATTAAAATAATGAAGTACCTACCAGTAATTACACAAATCCTCTCAGCCACTATCCTGGACACTGCAAGAGAAAACAGCACGCAAGGAATTCATTTTAAAAATGTATATACACAACTAAAGAAGCATCAACATATGATTCTTTTTCTTATTTGTAATCTTTTGGATATGTTTATTGGTTGCCATCCTGTTTTGACTTAATCTAAATGTTGGACATTTTGCATAGAAGTTTTTTTAGTGAAGCCAATGGAAAGGATGCCCTTAATTTTAAACCGCACCTTTCTCTGTGCTCAAACACCAAAAGAGCAGGCTCACTTCCACAAGGGGAACAGCAGTACTCAGTGGACAATTTAAATGTTACTTCAATGGGCATTTAAATCAGCTGAGGGGGGGTGTGACAGTCAAAAGGGCCCCCCCAGGTTATGATACAGAAGAGAGATATCCCAAGAGGAGAGAAAAGCACTGGTATGCAAGACAATCAGGGTAACAAAAGATTAGCGTGGGGCGGAAGCTGGCAAAATATACCAGTGAGAAGGGGTGATCAGGAAGCGAAGAGGGAGGTGAATAGAAAGGGGCTAACAAAATCTGAAAAGCCATGTGTGCCAGTGCATGAAGCCTAGAAAATAATACCCCAGAGCTGGAGGCCACCATGATGGAGGCAGACCTGGCTATCGTGGCTATTACCGAATCATAGCGTATGGACAAACATGTCAGAAGTGGTCATATTTGGCTACATGTTTAGAAGGGACAGAGTACAAAGGAAAGGAGGGGAGTGGTGCCTTATGTTCAGGAACACACTAAGATCTGCAACAGGAAAGCATTAAAGTGACAACAGTAAATGAAATTCAAGGGGGATTAAGACAAGGTGCTATGGGTCATACTTGAGTCAGGAAATAGCCGTTATTCAGATAGGACCAGTCTACCAGCCTCTAACATAGGGGGAGAATTAGATGGAAGAAATGTTAGAAGTCACTGGCACAATGGCTGAAAAAGGGGGAAGTGCAGTGAAGTGGTGCTGGTGTGGGGGGGACTTTAATCTGCCAGATGTAGACTGGAACCTCCTTGCTACAGTGTCAACCAGAAGTAGACATCCTGGACTCCCTGCATGGAGCATTCCACAGACAGCTAGTCAGTGAACCCACTTGGGCTGTGGCAATATTGGACCTGGTACTGACTAACTGAGAGTACTGCAGACTTTGAAGTGGGATGTCATCTGGGGACCAGGGATCATCACACAGTGTGGTTTAAAGTGGAAGTAAACAGTCCTGAGATACTGTATGTATATGTAAATCATCTGTAAATCAAAACAAGGCAGCAGCCATTTCATGGACTCTTAGGATAGAAAGTGATGTCACTGAGGGGCAAACCAACAACTAACGAACATATTGCTTGCCCCTCAGTGACACTTTGTTTTTATATTACAGTACATGAAATAGCTGCTGCCTTGTTTTAATTTACAGATGATTCACATATACATGTCTCAGGACTCTTAACACCCACAGGTATGACCAGTACCTCGTTTGAAAGACTATTTCATGGGCTTTCACAAATAGACTGACCCCTGCAATGTTTACTTTCCCAAACAGCAGCGGAATTCAATTACACAAGATTAAGGGTCCTGGATTTCAGAAGGGCTGACTTTACAAAGATAGTAGAGGCCTCCAAAAGGACCTGACAGTGGGGATGTCCTCCTGGGTGGGGTGGAGGACAAATGGGCCAGACTAAAAGAGGGTATAGTAAAGGTAACAAACCTGTACGTCAAGCAAGTAAGCAACAGGAAAAGGAGACCATTATGGGTCTTGAAGGAGGTGGCAGAAATGGCAAAGGCAAAAGAAGACCCAAAGAGAGGAGGCTAGGGAAGTGTATCTGGGGAAATGGAAGAAGACAGGCAAAGCAGTAAGGAGTGCAAAGGTGCAAACTGAGGAAAGAATTGCCCGGGCAGTATCAAAAGGGGACAAGACATTTTTCGGGTATGTCAGTGAGAAAAGGAAGACCAAGGGAGGGATTGCACAGTTAAGGGTTGGGGGGGAGACTGTACAGAGGAGAACCAACAAAATGCAATACTTCTGCTCATTATTCACAGTAAAAGAAGAAGGGGAGGTACCACAGATAGGTACCAAAGCCTTTGAGGGAAGGAAAGTAGACACCAGTCCCTTTTCTGAGGAGAGGGACAGGACAGCACCTGCTAATCTAAAGGTGGACAAAGCCATGGGGGCCAGACAGGGCTCATCTAAGAGTGCTGAAGGAACTCAGGAAAGTACTGGCTGCACCCCTAGCAGACTTGTTTAACAGTTCACTGGAGAGCAGCGTGGTCCCAGAGGACTGGAAAAGAGCGGAAGTTGTCGAACTCCACAAATATGGTAGCAAAGAGGAGGCAGGCAATTATAGGCCTGTCAGCCAGAATCAGTGATAGGGAGATTAACTAAAACACTATTGAAGGAAAGAATAGTGGAATACCTGGAATCCAATGATCTGCTAGACCCAAGACAGCACAGTTTCAGAGGGAAGATTGTGCCAAACAAATCTGATAGACTTTTTCTGACTGGGTAACCAAGATGTTGGATCAGGGAAGGGTGGTGGACATAGCCAACCTGGACTTCAGCAACACCTTCAACATCGTTCCACATATGAGACTGATAAACAAGTTAGGTAGCATGGAGGTGGGCAGTAAGGTGGTAACCTCGGTAAGAAACCGGTTAGGGGATAGGAGGCAGAGGGTGGTGGTAAATTGAGCTTGCACCATAGAGGGGAGAGTGACCAATTGGGTACTTCAGGAGTCAGTGCTGGGATCAGTCCTCTTTAATGTCTTCTTTAGTAACATGGTGAAGGAGCTGGAAGGAAAGGTCTGCCTCTTTGCGGATGACACCCAGATCTGCAATAAAGTGAGCACCCTGTTGCAGATCTAGGCATACCTTCCCTTCCAGCCCCTCTGCAATATCGCTTATGAAGACATTAAGGAGCACTGGCTCCAGCATGGATCCCTGTGGCACCCTGCTGCAAAGAGGCATACCTTCCCTTCCAGCCCCTCTGCAATGTCGCTTATGAAGACACTAAAGGACTGGTTCCAGCACAGATCCCTGTGGCACCCCGCTGGTCACCCACCCTTGAATTAAATGCTATTTACCACCACTCTCCATGTCCTGTCACTCAACCAGTTTCTAACCCAGTTTACCACCTTGTGGTTCACTCCCAGGTTGCCCAAATTATTCGAAAACAACAAGAAGGCAGCTGCAAAAACAGTCGTGCCAAGACAAAGCAGTACAGTAAATCCCAAATGTCGGCACCAACACCAGTTAATTAATTGGCAAGTATTTTATTCAGGAATAAAAAAGTCCCTGCAGTTCCTCACAATGACAATGGGTGAATTACGTCTTCCCATTAGCACCGATGGGTTTCATACAAGTGCGCTTCCTCAGGACTTCTTTGTTCCTGAATAAACTACTAAATTAACTGGTGTCTATGCTGACTTTGGATTTACTGCCCAAATTATTTACCAACCTCCTACGTGGGATGGTGTTGAAGGCCATGCTCAAATCTAGGTAGGCCATGTCCATGACCCCTCCCTGATCTACTTCCCTGGTCACCCAGTCAAGGAAATGTATCAAATTTTTATCAACCTTGCTGTGAATACATGCTGCCTTGGATCCTGTGCTTTGCTGGATTCAAGAAATATCACAATCCTTTCCTTTAGCAGTAACTCCCATTAATTTCCCCACCACCGAGGTCTGGCTAACTGGCCTGTAGTTGCCAGCCTCCTCCCTGTTCCGACTTTTGTAGAGAAGGACTACATTCACCCTCCTCCAGTCCCCTGGAACCACCCGTCTCTATCAATTTGTTGAATAGGGCTGTTCATGGTGCTGCCAGCACCTCTCCAAGTTCTTTTAATATTCCGGGAATGTATCCCATCTGGTCCCATAGCCTTGTCCACTTTCAGATTCTTGAGTTCCTTTAGAACTTGACTTTGTAAACAGATTGGTGTCCACCTCTCTCCCACTGGTGCTCCTATTGCCCAATAGTTGCCCTTCTTCCCCTTCTTTTGTGCTTTTTTCTAGGTTCCCCTCTGCACACACCCCTCCCTTTTTAACCTCACAATCCCACCCCTGGTCTTCTTTCTTTCACAAATGTATCTGAAAAAGGTTCTGTCACCTTTCTTAATTGCCAGGACTATTTTTTCATCCATTTCTGTCTTTGTGCTCCTGACTGCTTTCTCTGCCTGCCTCTGCTTTTCCAAATACAGTTCCTTGTCTTCCCTCTCTGTGTATACCTGTACCTCCTGAAAGCTAGCCTTTTCTCTTACCTTCCCAGCAACTTCCTTTGAGAACCACTGTGTGTTTTTCTTTCTCTTGGTTTTTCTTAGTTGCCTAACAAAAAAGCTCCTTGCCTGTGCTATGGCTCCCTTGAGGTTAGCCCATTGTTTTTCTTACATCCCCCATTTCTTCACCTGTCAGGGCTTCCTTGAGATATTCCTCGAGTTTTCTAACTCAACTTGTCCGAAATCCAGGACCCTTGCTTTTGTGTGGTTTCTCCCCTCAGTTTAGATACTTACATGTTATTTGCAGCTTAATACAAACACCTGTATTTGACTAGCAGCAGCTTACACACTGCTTCATGTACTCTCCTCTCTGTACAATACTTCCATGATAGATCAACCCCTCCTTCCCCCCAATTACTTTATAATGGATGCTTACACAGAATGACATGGTAACTTTTGTTAGGAAACAGTAGCATCCCTTACCTGGCAAATCCAAGTTGTGGACAACTGTTCCTCAAAACTGATCCTGAGGCATGCCTGAAAAGGAAAGCAATAAATTTAAACAAGACACAGAGGAACAAGGGTTGGATTTAAACCACACATAAATGATCAGATTAAAAAAAGCATATAGTTATCTGATAAAGCAACTGTTATACGTGGCTAGATCTGTAAAATAAGAGGGGAAACTAAAAAAACCTGCAAGAAAACAGATTTAGAAAAAAGGCAGTGCAATGATAGACATTTAAATCATGTAAAGTCTCTTGACGCCCCCCCCCATATCAGGCAAAATGTTCCCTTTCTGTAAAAGCTCTGTCAACTCCCCCAATAACCCCCACACACAGTAAACTCTGTTACATCTCCCACTAGCCTCCCTTGTAGGCAAATGTCCTCAACTCCTTTCTCCCACCTCTGCTGGCACAGTCTTCATATGACCATCCAGAAATCCATAACTGGGGTTTGTATGGCTTAATCCTTTACAGACGGTCAAAACTGTGCCATACCCCTAATCTGTATTTTCTCCCTTTCTCTAAAATTTCTGGAAAGAACAGCATGCATTAACAGGCACTGGAGTGGACAAAAGGTCATTTATGGACAAGAGGGTCCACAGGGAACTGGAAGCCCAGAAACAAAACAAGGTGATGGGGCCAGACAGGATCAGGATCCACCTGACCCAAAGGGACAAAATGAACCATGGACAGTGCTAGTTGCTCCTTTGACTGCACTATTCAGCACTTCACTGGGGATGGGGATGGTTCCAGAGGACCGAAGGAGAACCGATGTGGTCTCTTTGCACAAGAGCAGCAGCAAAGAGGAGGCTAGCAGTTAAAGACCAGTCAATCTCACATCAGTGGTAGGGGAATTTAATGGAATGCTGAAGGAGAGACTGGTGGATTACCTAGAAGCAAGTGAGCTGCAGGACCACTGACAGCACAGCTTCACAGAGGGGAGGTCATGTCAAACAAAACTTGTACATTTCTTTGGGTAACTGAGGAGGTGGCTCAGGGGAGGTCTGTAGATGTGGCCTATCTGGACTTCATTAAAGCCTTTGACACTGTCCCACACAGGAGGCAGATTAAGAAACTCAGCAACCTGGGGAAGAGGTGGTAACAGTGAAGACTGTGGGGAGTTTCAAGCATGCATGGGATAGCACAGGGATAGGCACAATGGCATAAGTAGGTGACAGGGAGGTGGGAGGGACACCTGAGGCCAAATAGGGTCCAGAGTGTAGAAACCATCAGGAAAAACAAGGTATGCCTACTGTTCCTTTTGTGCCGACACATTCTATGCTTCAGTGTTTCATCACATACTCTGAGGAGGTCTTTGTTCAGCCCAAAAAGTCTGTCAGACTTTCTTTACCCCTTGTATACCAGGCGAGAATATGTTTAACTCAGGATGTTTTTATGTTTAACCTGCTGCTCTTTATATCAATTTGTTTGATAGCCATACTCGGTCAATCAAGTCTATGCAGTTTATTTTCTGTCTTCCCGAAATGCATACTACTCCCCTCTAGACAGTTTCTCCCCTGCTGACTCAAGGTTACTATTTAACGCTGGCTTACTGAGTGACTGAGTTGAAGCCCCCACACCTGTGTGACTCCTGTGAGTTGTTTACCTGAAGGAGTGAGGGCCTCCCTGCTAGCAGTGCTCTCGAGTGCTCCAGCCAGCACTGCAGCATCCAGGAGCCCCTGCTAGCAGCTTCTGGACTAGCCATTGAGTGAAAGCTTCTAAAGCAGTCACACAGACTAGGTGCACAGAAGGCCTTGTAAGGTCAGTGGCTAGGGTCTTTTCATTGGTGTCCCTGAGCAGATGTTTGGCAGAGGGTGACAGATGGCAGAAGACTCTATGTTAGTTGCTCAATGAGCACAGCCTTGGTGCATACACATACCAGCCATTGTTATGTTTGCTTGGAATGGGCATGCACGAAGCAAACATGTTATGGCTACTCATGAGAGTAGAGGCTACAGAGGTGCATCAGGGTAGCATTCAGTGCAGCTCAGGCTGCTGGAGGCTTGCCATTGACACCCAAATGAGCAGCAAACTGATCAAGATAGTGTTTAGGCTAGCTGACCGGTGGAAATTATGTGTAGTTGAAAAGAACCAGTCACACCTATCAGAGTGCAGCTTTATCCTTTCATCTACAAAACACCAACAAGCAGTCAGCTATGCAGTGTCACAATCACCCTGCATACCTCTCAACTGTCATGGAACATCCCTTTTATAGACGATTTTGGATGCTGTCCTGCCTTCACCCCGCCATCTGGAGTCTTTGTACCTCTTTTCAGTGCTGCCGCTGACCTCATTGCCACTCTCAAATCCCAGAAAAAGCTCCAAAGTCCAGGTTCTCCCTTGCATTAAGTGGCCGTTCCCTACCAATAACTGCTGTTGTCGCACTCCACTTGACTTGAGCTCTTCAGAGATAATGGCAGCAAGTGCTTGTGCAGGACTGCAATATATGGACTGGCTGAGGTAACAACAGTGCAAATTTGGTTAGCTTTTTCATGTTAAAAGCGTGTAAAGTTGTCCTAAACAGAACAACCTGTGTTCAGTCTCATGTTTCTGAGGTTTACAATTTTGCTAGGATTTGTGTTTCTATGGTTACTTCCTTTTTCATACAGGGCAACATTCAAAATTACACCAAAGTTAGATTTCAGATGTTAAGTGAAGTATTTTCTTCATAATTTAGACATTGCAGGTGGCTGGCACAGTGGTGAAGCAAAATACATGGCATAGGGAGCAGGGACCAGAGTGTCATGAATGAAGCTGGGTGGATTTTTGCCTAATCTAGCTTGCTGCAATGGGTGTAGATGGAGGACTAAGGGCTCAATCCTTAAAAGGTTTCCAGCACTTACCCCACATGCCATAGACTGAGAAAAGACAGAGTGCCCCATACACACAGGATGTGCACCAAATAGCGCAATCTACGGCATCCAAAACAAGGGAAGGCATGCACCCAATCCAGCCAATGCACCCTGCTACATGTGCAGGCCAGATAGATGTGTGTGGACCAGGGGGAGTGTGCTGGTAGCAGCTAAATCCACAAAACAAACTCCACGGTGTGTAGGGTGGGTAGGAGGAGTGGCAACTACACCTGACAAGGGACAACATTAGTGGCTACGCATCCCTCTCTGCCCGGCCATCCACAAAAAAAATTCCCTGTTGATAAATTGGGCATAAAGGACTGCTGCTGTGCCTGCCTAGGGACAGCAGTTATGGCTACCTGTCCCACTCTGCCTGACCATCCACCAAGATTCTGAGCCCAATCATCCCTCTCTCTCTCTCTCTCTTCTTGAGTCCCTAATATCCTTGGTGGGCTGAAGGCATCACTGGAACTGGCTGAAGAATTTATGAAACTACATGTTTGTGTCTCTAGAACTCATGCAGGACTTCTGTATCCCACCATACCCTGCACCTTATGGAGGTAGAGAGTCACCCTATGGACTGGTACTGGTATTTGATTGGGTACCCATGGTCTGGACCAGCTTCAGCCAAAGCTGCTGCTCTTGCCCCAATGCATGGCTCTCCAAAAGTGGCTCACATGGGCAAGGGTTGTGGATGCCGGCAGGCATAACATCACCTGCAGCTGCAGGACAACACGCCCCTGATATGTGCAAGTTACTTGTATCTGGAATACCTTTGAGGACTAGACCGCAGCACCACTACAGTCTGGATGCGTAGCACTGCTTTATATGGCCAACATTATACATAGTCCCCTCAATGACTGAAGAAATAATAGCATGACTGGAATGTGGAGCCAGAAGGCCAATAGCTTGACTAAAGTTTAAAGGAAATTTCCGATATAAGGTGTTGGGCTTCATAGACCAATATCTTATATCATCTGGAGCTGACAGGCACAAAAATTTTAATTTAAAAGTGCTTACTTTTTGCCATGGAAGTAACTGGCACTGAAGCCTCGGCCAGACGATTCCTTCCAGCTTCATAGTGACCCCGTTCTGCCTCAACTCCGCCCCTGTGCTCTTGGAATTTGTGACGTGTGACCAGGGAGAGTGCAGGGGCAAGCCCCATACAAGTCTATGGGGGCATTTTTAAAGCCATTTTTTAGTCATTTTAAACAGTCCTAGAGGAAAATTAAAGCAGTCGCCTAACTAGTAGGGACCCTACTGGTTAAGCAACTGCTAATTTTCCTAAATACAAAAAGGGCTTTAAAATAGCTCCATAGACTTCTATGGGCTCGCTACACTCCCTGGCCACACGTCACAAATTTTCTGAGAGCGTGGACAGAGTTGGTTGGAGCGGGGACACCAGGAAGCTGGAAGGGATCAGCTGGCCGAGGCTTCTGCACCACTTACGATCCCTTCCATGGCAAAAAGTAAGAACTTTTATATTAAAATGTTTGCGCCTGTCAGCTCATGCTGTTATAAGGTATTGGGCTATGAAGCCCAATACCTTATAGCGCTAGGTCGGACAATCACTTTAACTACATTAAAACAAAGAAATGTCTGTATCACCCTACCAACAGTATGATGCAAATACCCTAGTGGTCGTTCACCCCCCCCATGTCTTCCTCCCCGATACCCTTACTAGCCCCAAAAACTTATGTCACCCTTGCTTGAATCTCTCCATTAATTCGAGGCAGACTACCCATTCTTGCAACCTGTTCCATTTGTCCACTGAAATCTCTGTAAATCAATGCTTTTATTACATCCTTAAATCTCCCTCCACTCGCTGCATTTACTTTACCCTTGCCTCGAGGCAGATGTAATGGAAATGCACTGTGATGGCAGTGCACATGGCACAGTGTAATGCCGAAAGTGTGTGTGGAACAGTGAGGTGGTAGCACTGCACATAACACTGTGATGAGGGGCATGCATATGGCACGGCACGGAGCCAGCAGTACTAGTTTTATAAACTGAGGCTATATAGGGAAAATATTTATATTAGTGGATGAACTACTGATTGACAGTTGTTAAGACTACTAGTAGCCAATAGTTCATCTAGTTTGACCACCACCTCCACCATCCAGTGCTTGGATCAGCCCCCCCAACAACCAACCATACTTCTCTCTGCTAGATCACCCTTCCAGGCACCAGACTATCCTCCATCCAGTTGGACAATCATTCTAACCCCAGCCTCCCAATGATAAGCAACCTCACTGAGGCTTGAGCACTACACAGCCTCCAGACCAGCCCTTTTTCCAGCTGACCATGCTCCTAGTATCTTGACCATCCTCCAGCTACACGCCATACAACCTCCTTGCAGCTGAAGCACCCCCCACCTCTACTCCAACAGACCACACCTCTGCAGCTGCCCCCCCCCAGGCCCCTGGACCAGCACTCCTCCAGTCAACCACTCTATTTATTTTTTGAAATGTTTTACCAGGAAGGCACACTGAACAACAAGTTGCTTGTCTCATGGTGCAATCTGGGGGATGGGGTTACATGAGGATTAAGTACAGTAGCTGATACATACAATTAAAAAACACAAGTAGATTTGAGTACACATTGAGGGGCATTAATACATGAAAACTGAGAAAATACAGTTGGTATGGCATACAAATTGGGAGACATGTAGGCAGTGTGATTATACAGTAAGCAGTTATACAGTTAAACAAATTATACAATATAAACAATTTGAACAATAGAGTGCTAGGGTCAGACAGGCAAGGAGGAATGAAGAAAAGAAATGTAGCAGTTAGGATGAAAGGTGAGCTAAGGCTCTATAGCACCGACAGTATAGCTAGCTAAAGCAGGACCCACCAGAACTCCCACACCAGCCTCACTATCCGAACACCCACCCTGCAGCTGGACCTCACTTTCATCCCTGAACTAGCCCCCACCAGCCACCCTCCCTACTGCTGTCTCACCCTTTCATGCCCTGGACCAGCCTCCACCAGCAGACAACCCTCCCTTCAGCTGGACCTCCTGTGTTCACTCCCACCCATAGACCTGCCCCCCTCTCCTCAAGTTGAGTGTTGAGCACCATCCTTGGAGAGAGACACCCAGATAACCACCCTTCTCAGGAGCTGGACCCACCCTCCCTCCAGAGCAGAACCTTCCCCAGATCACCCTTCCTCCAACTGGGATCCAAGGAAACATGAATTCCTACAGAAGTATATTAGGAGATATTTTCATAAACCAACAGTCAGCAGATTATTTTAGGAACAGAAAACAAGCAAAAGGAACCCATCATTACAATATAAAATACAACAAGTAGCTCCCCCACACAAATTCAAATACTCAAATATCTGCACTAAGTAAATCTTCCATCACTCTGCAGGTTACTCCAGATTCTCTCAGATAAAAAAACTGTAGTCTTGTGAGGGGTCAAGAGGTCACAGACCTCTCATGAAGATAAAAATCGTATGACACGTTACACCATGGCATATTTGCTTTATACAATGAGCCATCAAGATTTTTTCCCATTTTCCTTACCCCCAGTTTCACCTTGTGTCTGCAAAATCCTTTTTCATCCTGTCTGCACATGCCATTTCACTGATGCTCCATTTATTTATTTTTTATGGTTGCGTATGTTGCCACGTGGCTGATGAGGTACAGCTCACTGCCTATGTGATGAACCAGAGTGTGGACATAGAGGGTGTGACGAACCCAGTTCATAAGATATATTTGTTATCTATGAATTGGGTACATCAGCATCTGTGATAGCATTTTTATTGCGAGCATTTTATGGTCATGCTCATTGTATAAAGATAAATAGGCTTCTAAATGGATATGCAAATAGAAAATGCATTCGAATTTGCTCATTTATACAATCTTGCTGCAGCTAGAGCTCCCCTGCCCCCAAAACTACTTTAAAGTAACTAAATCAGTAAAACTACCACAAATAATAGGTAATCCAGAGGCACAATGCACACTAGAAACTTTAAAGAGTGATTTGATTGAAAATAAACTGTGTATTTTAAAGGCTTTTATCCACATGGGTTTAGAGCAGAGATAATTTTTTCATAGCAAAATACTGATTGTGAAACCTGAACAGCATTTCAACTAGAAAAGAGCAAAACCTGAGTAATCATTTCCTTACTGTATTTAACATTTCAGGGAGTTAAAATTATGTACTTTTCTATTTAAACATAAGCACTTACCTGATGACAGCACCAGCTTGATGCAGCTACAAAATGGAGATCAGTCAGTGCTCTTGTATGCATTTTTCCTCACTCTGGGCAAAGACAGGAAGTGCTTCTGGGAAATGTATTTCACTGACTGAGTAGACTGCTGGAAAATGTAGTTCAGTAGACTGTTAAAGGGCCACTGTCAAACTGTTTTGGCATAATATTATATCTAAGTAAAAAACACATTTTATGATTGCTTACCTTCTCAAAAAATTATTGGTGTTCCTGGTTGTTTTATCTGTCTCCTTGCTTAGTTGAACTGAAATGCATGGTAATGTATCCATCCTTGTTTAGCTAATTCAAATCCTTGAACTACTCGGCTGACTGTAATCTTCATTTATGATTCGGTAGTATTAAAAAAATTTACTTTGAAGAACATTGCAGTTCTATTTCTAAGTCTCATTTAGTAATAATTTACTCTTAAACAAATAGTTTGCTGAATACTTCTTAGAATGTACAGTTCTTAGAGGTTATATTTTTTTAATGATATTTAAAGACAATTAAAAATTAGTCTCAGAAGACAAATTAATGACTGCTTTAGTACTAAATTTATTATTTGACTTCAATGAGAGTAAGAAAAAACACTTTTGTGGCTCTAGGTGGCAAGCAAATTTTAGTAGTATCCTGGATAGGCTTGTGGGGATGTTTTTGGGCTCGTGGCCCCTACATTATTTCAAAAAAAGGAACACTGGTGGTTCAGGGGTTGTGAGTTGTCCCAGGAGGCCAGTGGTTTAAAAGGTATAGTTCTGGTGGTGTTGCAGGCTAACTCCCTCATGGCCAGTGGCCAATTTTTTTTTAATTATATTTAACATTTCCCTGGTATCTAGTTTGGGGGGGGGTGTCCTTGAGCCTAGATTATATGTAGCAGGCAGGTAGGCTGGTCAGAAAAAATGCCTATCAGTTTAGCACCACTGCGCTAGAGCAACAGAGCTGGCAGACGCTTTCAACTGCATGGAGTTCAGGCTGTGACCTGCTCATTGTGGGTGGGAAAGAAGATGGAGATTTTCAGGAGGTGGAGGAGGCTAGGGAAAATATGCCTCCCTCTACTGATCAGCCACCCAGAAGCTGTGAGATAAGCCCTCAAGGGGCTTATTAAGAGGGTCTGGAGGTTTGGCAGCCAGCAGGAGTAAGAAGGAAGCGCTATCTAAGTCAGATAGTAGCTGAGTGTAAGTGCCCTGAGGGGCTCGCTAGGATGGGACTGGGAGAACAAACATACAGGATGGGGACTACAAAAGAAAAAACATACTGCGGATGAAGGACAATGCCCAAAATGGGCTTAAAAGTAGCTGTGGGAGGCAGGCATTGGGAAACCAGTGGGCTGCCTAAGGGGATCATGGTAGCAGCAGGCACCACATACAACAGAGCTGTACAGTGACTGATAATAGCACAAGGGGTTAACTAAAGGATTTGGGGATGAAAAAAGCAGCATAAGAGCTAGGAAACCATAATCAAAAACACACAACATCAAATAGAAGAAGCCCTGAAGGGCTCTCAATTAATGTATTTCCTTTCAAAAGAGCACTGAAGCTTTGCTGGATAGTTTGAGTAATTTTGCTGAAAGAAATAGCAATATAAAAGTTCTGGGGTTTTAGATGCCCTGTGGTGCATTTTTGACCTTATTTTGAACATACAACAACGCACCTGTTAAAGTAAAAGTATGAGATTTTTACTTTAAGTTTTGGGCTTCATAGCCCATTACTCTGCAACATCAACAGTCCCTCCTTGTCAGCGCTGCCCTGTAAGGGAGGGATGGGATCATAACACTGGCAGAACTGCCAGCCAGCCAATCCCTTCCATTTCCCAGTCTGCTGACCTCTCCCCTGCGCTAGGACATTTGGTGACATCCTACCCGGATGAGCGCTGCGCTGCACCCCATTGAATTCTATGGGGAGATTTTTAAAGCATTAGTCTACATCTTTAAGCTGCCTTATATGCAAATGAAAGCCATCGCTCAACTACTAGGGGCCCTATTAGTTGAGTGGTGGCTTTCTTTTATGTCATCCTTTATTGTGTTCACAGAATAAGCTTAAAACAGCACAGCAACAAACTGTTTTTCCAAAAACAGCTAGTTTCCCAGCAAACATTACTGGCCACCCTGGCATTTGGGATGCCAAGTCCTTAACAATCAACTTGGCATCCCAAATGCCAGGGTGCCAGTAACATTCACTGGGAAACTAACTTTTTGGACAAATATTTTTAGTTGCTCTGCTGCTTCAAAACTTATTCTGTGAACACTATAAAGATGATGCAAAAGAAAGCCATCACTCAATCAATAGGGCCCCTAGTAGTTGAGCGATGGCTTTCATTTGCTTCAAAGGTAGCTTAAAGATGCAGAATAATGTTTCAAAAATCTCCCCATAGGATTCAATGGGGTGTACCTCTGCCAGTGGCTCAGCAGGCTGCACACTCACCTCGGAGGCCAAAAGATCAAAAGGTTGTGGATTTTTGCCCCACACCAGGCACTTGGGGTAAATCCCAATGCTGACACTGTAGTGCATAATGAGGGGGATGCTACACTCCTTAGGTGCTGTCTTTTGGATGGGACATTAAACTGAGGTCCCGTCTGCGTGTTCTGGTGGTTGTTTAGGTGGACATTAAAGATCCCATGGCACGTCTCGAAAAGAATAGGGAAATTTCACTGGTGTCCTGACAAAATTTCCTCCATTTACTAAAAATATCACCAACATCTGGTTCAATATCAGTTGGCATCCATCTGTAACCCCCTACTCCCGGTCACTCCTGAAAAAGGGACATCTAGTCCTTCGCCTCTGTGTTCACTAGGGAGGGGGATGGTATATCTACAAAGCAAGGCATGTTGGGTATAGAAGCGGTAGTGAGTGGGATCAGGGGAGCAACAGAAATGGAGCAAGAGGGAGGGAGAGGTACCCCAGGGGTGTCATATCAGGATAAGGACAAAAAGGCTAGTAAGGTGGAGGGGACAGATGATGCTATCTCCACTGAAAGAGTGTGGGTAGCCCTCAAGGCCCTAAAGAAAGATAAATCTCCTGGTCTGGATGGCATTCATCCGAGAGTACTATGGGAATTGGCGGACTTACTGGCTGCACCCCTGGTGGAGCTCTTCAGCAGGTCACTTGAGACAGGGAGGGTACCTAGAGATTGGCGAGAGGCACATGTGGTGCCAATCCATAAAGGGGGATCAGGGGAAGTACCAGGTAACTGTAGACCCATCAGTTTGATCTCAGCAGTAGGAAAATTAATGGAGAGTATACTAAAGGAACGATTGGGGGTGTACTTGTAGGAGGTGGGCGGTCTGGATAGTTGGCAACATGGGTTTGTGCCAGATAGATCATGTCAAACCAATCTTGTGGAGTTCTACGAATGGGTAACATCAGAATTGGACAGGGGAAAGCCTGTGGATATATTATTCTTGGACTTCAGCAAGGAGTTTGACTCTATCTCCCACAATGGTCTGGTGGAGAAACTGACGGGGTTGGGAGTAGGCCCTTTGATGGTCAGATGGATTGAAAACTGGCTAGCTGGATGCACCTAAAGAGTAGTGGTTGGTGGGGAGCTCTTGAACCGTAGAGAGGTCAGTAGTGGGGTACCGCAGGGCTCGGTCCTGGGTCCGATCCTGTTTAATGCATACATATCGGACATCAGGGAGGGTATAGAGTCTGAAATGAGTCTCTTCGCTGATGACTCCAAGATGAGAGCAGTAGTTGAGGGGGAAGAGGGGAGGTTGGCCCTGCAAGGGGACCTGGACACCCTGGAAAGCTGGGCTCACACATGGAAATTAAATTTCAATATCACCAAGTGCAAGGTGTTACATCTTGGGTGGGGAAACCGTAAACACAGGTACACCTTGGGAGGAGAGGTGCTGGAGGCCTCAAAAGGGGAAAAAGACCTAGGGGTCATGGTGGATGCATGTATGAATAACTCTGAGCAGTGCAGGAGAGCAGCTAGCTAGGTAAACAGGATGTTGGGATGCATCGTAAGGGGGATCACCTCTAGGAACAGGGAAGTGATTCTGCCACTGTACAATGGACAGGTTAGACCACACCTTGAGTACTGTGTACAGTACTGGAGACCACACTTGAAGAGGGACATACAGCTCCTGGAGAGGGTACAGAGGAGGGCAGCTAAGATGATACGAGGACTAGGGGATTTGACGTATGAGGGCAGACTTGAGGATCTCTGCCTGTTTTCATTGGAGGAGAGGAGAGGAGAGACTGGGGGGACATGATTGAGGTCTTCAAGTACCTCAAGGGAATAAATAGGGTAAACATGGAGGGGCTCTTTAGACTAAAACAGGGAGGTATCACCAGGGGACATGGTTTGAAGTTGGAAGGTGGAAGAGTGAGGGGGGAAAAGAGGAGGAGGTTTTTCACTGAGATGGTGGTGGACCCTGGGAATGCACTGCCTGGAAAGCTGGTTCAGAGATCTACAGTGGAGGGCTTCAAGAGACAGACACAGAAAGTGGATGTGTCAGATGATGGCCTGGCTCAGGGAGGTGGGGATGGATGATATGAGTTTCTGGAACACAAGGAGGGGGAGGGCCTCGGCACCCAACTAGGGATCTGAGGTTCGAGCAGACTCGATAGACTGTAAGGCCTATTCTGCTGCCAATTAGTATGATAGTATGTTAGTCTCAGTGGGCCTACTCAACCAACAGCCAACAAATAAATAAACAATAGGGGGACAACCAGCTGTTCAGTGTGAGCTGGACCTTAGACGTGGCATTGACTCCTGCCATCTTCAAAGAGCAAGCTGTAATAAGGAGCAAAATACTTTTTAAACTGCAGGCAAAGAGATTATTTCTATGGGGCTCATGATACTTTGTTCAGCATCCTTGCCACCGAATCTGTAAGGACATATACTTAAAAAATGAGGATCATGGCCAGAGGGAGAGAGGGTCACAGGGAAGTAAATTCAGAGCATTACTGAATTATTATACATGCTAATATTGTCTCATCTGGGGGCTGCTGTCCCAAGGGCTGCAATGTGATACTCCTGCCCAACAGCATGCAGTACCTTCTCTATTCTTCCTTTCACTTTTCTTGCCTGCAATCATGGCTTCTGGCTTCTCTCTGTGCACATCAGCATGACTCCTCATTCCAGGGCACCCTGACTTATGTGACTATTTTTTCCTGATAACCCACACTTTAAACAGTAAGTGTACCAGGCATACCTCTCAACTGTCCCTGATTTTACCTCAAAAATTCCCTCTGTTTATATTTTGCAGCTAGACCCTTGAATTTGTCATTGATATTAATTTTATACGCTACCTGCCATATCCTCTTCTCCCTGTGTCACTCACTGTGGTCCCAGCAGTGTCAGCAGTCCACAGAAGTAGCAGTCGACAATGGGATGTCTTTTGTACTGTAGCAGTGCTACTGTCATCTTGCACCCATACCCCTCTACAAAGGCCACCACTCCCTCAGTGCTCACCCCCCCCCCAATAATAAAACTGTGGAACACAAAAATACATATGCATAACATAATAAAATAAACACTCCCTCCTCCTCAGGGACCCAGAGTTCTCCTCTGGCTTCGGGGAGAGGCCACTCTCTTTTTTTAAGGAAAACCCCATGGCTGATACATCAGCAGGCAACACATAACAGGCCTTTAAGGCCACCATAAAGGGTCACATTATGGGGTTTGCAGTTAAAAGATGAAAGAAATGGGAGCAGCGTCTCTCTGATCTTGAAACACAGCTTAAGCAGACAGAGGCCGCTGCTGAATCATCCCCGCATGTCAGTCAGCACTCCCCCATTGGGCTTAAATTGGTAAGGCTTCGTATGGAGATTAATGACCTGCTTGCTAGGAAGGCAGAGGTCACAATTCTCCAACTCCAACACAAGTACTGGGAGGGTGGGGAAAAGGGGGGAGGGGTAAAATATTGGCCTACAGACTACAGAAACAGCAGGCCAAATGATTCATATCTGACCTAAGGAATGCCAAGGGGGAGACTCAAAACAAAGCACTACAGATAATTACTATTATGAAAGTTTTTTATCTTAAATTGTACTCCTCCTCAAGATGCATGAATGCCCTGCAGGTGCTATTGTTTTTGTCCTCCCTTGACCTCCCAAAACTATCAAACCAACAGGCTGTCCTCCTGGATGGTCTCTAATGACCAAAGAAGCCCTCCATGTTCTGAAACCTGGGAAAGCCCCAGGGGGAGATGGGTTTCCAATAGAGCTATATGGCAAAGCTTGTCCCCAATTATTGCTCCAGTACTATGTTTGGTGTACAGTGAGGCACTTTCCTCTGGTTCCTTCCCCCAGCCCCCTGTGAGGTGGTAATAACGGTCCTGCCAAAAAAAGGTAAAGACCCCACCCTGCCAACTAATAGTAAAATGTTCACCAAAATACTGTCTGCAAGATTGAACCCCCTCCTCCATCACCTAATCCACCCATCACAAATGGGCTATGTCCCCGGCCATTACAGTGCGGTTCACACCTGGTCACTACTGAATCTCATTCACTCTGCTAAATCCACCCCCACTCTATTGGCAGCAGTAGCTATTGACTTTGAAAAGGTTTTTGATTCCTAGGAGTGGGACTACGTTCAGATGGTCCTCATGAACCCGGGCTTTGGGGACCACTTTCTAGCCTCGAGTACTGCCCTTTACACTCAACCATCCGCAAGGATTCTGACTAACTCTCTACTATCAGATCCTTTCCCATTGGGAAGGGGCACCAGACAAGGGTGCCCCATCCCCACTCTTGTTCATACTGGCAGTTAAACCACTGGCAGTCACAATTAGACAGCACTCCCACATCCAAGACATTGCAGTTGGTCAACAGCGATATTCAACACTAATGTGTGCAGATGACCTGCTTGTCCCCTTAGCAGATGTCAGACACTCCATGCAATCTCTTTTGTCCCTGCTCTCTGAATTTATTCTCCAGTCAGGCCTCAGGCTAAATCAGAATAAAACCAAGGTACTCCCCCTGAATGCCGTTTGTATACACAGTGTAATAGCACCCTTTGGTCTCCAGTGGGCCCCCTCTGACTTGGTGTACCCGGGCATCGGGATCTCAATGGACATCTCTAAGATGTGGGAGCTCAATTTAAAACTGTTCTTGGCCAACCTTAAAACTTAGCATGACAGATGGAAGCTGCTGCATCTCACCTTGGCTAGGAAAATCGCAGCCATAAAGATGATTACTGCCCCCAAGCTGCTCTATATAATATATCATATACCTTTAGAACTTCCCATCAGATGGTATAAGCTAATAGATGCAATGATAGGCAACTTCCACTGGGAGAATAAAAAGCCCAGGTATAGCCGAAACAAGATGCATGCTCACTGGAAGGACGGAGGATGGTGCCTCTCTTTGATGGAGGGATACAAGTGGATCTATACGGCTGCTCAAAACTCAAAATGGCTTCTCGCAGTCACTTCCATCTCTCCTCAACAGCATGGCTCACCGTGTAAAAAAAGCAAGCCAATGCGCAGCATCTGGCCCCCCTACTATGCAACGGTCCACCCCAGACCCTAACCTTACATTATACGATAGGCCCCTCAATCAAGTACTGGGCAAAGACACACAACACACGGAAAACAGACCCGCACCCCAGAAGTATGTCTCTCTTGTGGGACAACACAGCTAAGCAGATCAATCTTAATCCTACTTTCTGGCCCTAGTGGGTATCAAGAGGCACAGCACATCTCAAAGACCTCATGTATGAAACCACTGATACCGTAGTCACCTTTCAGAACCTGAAATTAAGATGGGGTGTCCCACAAACTGATTTCTGGAAACACCTCCAGATTAGAAGTGCAATCCAAGGTTACTTAAGACACTTCCCTAACACTTCAAGACCTAATATTTTTCAAAGTTGGCTAACTCTCTGTAAAGGCTTAGCCAGTTAGGTATATGAAGCCCTAAGGCAAATTGTACCCAGTCAGTCAGAGGAATCTAAGATTAAATGGGAGCAAGCTCTACAAACCAGTATATCGGCCCCACAATGGCGTACCTGCTGGATGTCTGCACACCAGGCTTATCCTGATGCCAGGAGTAGGCAGATACATAATAAAATCCTCCACTCATGGCACTGACCCCAGTGGTTCTGCACAAGGCCAGATTAATAAAGAATAACCTCTGCTGGTGATGCATGGCAAAAGAAGGGGACATGTAACACATCCTCTTGGACTGCACGCTGATTCGGCCCTTCTGGAAGCAAGCCAATGAGCTAGCATCTGCAGTTACTGCCCAACAAATACCCTCAAATCCTGCCCTCTGGCTCCTCAGCCTACTTCCTCCAGATCTCAAGCTGATCGCAAATCAACAGAAATGGATAACCCTTTTAGGGATCCAGGCAAAAGACTTATACTTTGCAGATAGGAGGCAGTATAGCGCAGTGGTTTAAGGCTCTGAGCTGCAAATTTGGTGACATCCAGCAGACTGGACCTGGGTTTGAATCCCACAGCTTCCACTTGCATACTGTGTGACCCTCAGCAAGTCACTTAACCTCTTTATGCTCCCAGGTCGCTCCTGTAAAAAAGCTTTCAGCTTAGTGTGCTACACCTGGTTAAACAACTAAATAAAAAAAAAAAAAAGATAGTGCTCCACTGAGTTTCCAGCCTTTTCCAAACTCCTGAACTCTCTTGCTAAAGTGGCATCCTTAGACCATATGTATCACATAGTTGCCATTACCCTTGCTAAGTACTACTCCTGTTGGAGGCCTTTTATTACATATCTGAATCCTCAAACAGGAGTGGGGTAATAATCCCCTTCCCCTCATCCAATTTCCCTAGAACAAGTCACCTCCATGTGGTATAGCAGACACTTCCCCCTAGCTTTATGTTATGTACCTTGTAAATGATCCTTGTATGTTGATAGTTATTACTACCTGGGTTCTTTGTGGTACTATTGCTTTCCTTTCAGGCCTGGAGAAGCCTACCATCTTCTGATTGGTGAAGTCATGCTCCGTCTGTATCACCTCTTACAATTATTCTCCAGTCATCCCTAGTAGGTGCCATTCTTGTGTTTATTGGTTCTAATGTTGCTTACAAAGCTTTGTAGATTTTCTTGTGATATCTGTTTCCAGATGCTTGTTGTTTATTCTGTGTACACATGCTTGCATGCTTGTAACTGTTGATAAGTCTGTTTTATTAGAAAATAAAAGGTTTTAACAGAAACCATCTAGGCTGAGCCCCGCCCCCTCTGGTGGGCAGGCCCCGAGCACCAGACACTGCGACTACACTAATTAACTAGTTAGCTCCCAAAGGATGCTTACAAATAAATCACTACTTGTGCATTTTACAATTTCTCCTGGTCTGCTTATGCTTCCTGAAACAATCTTCAGTTTACAGGGTCTTCAAGCCTGCTGGATTCAAGGTACTCCACAAGCCTTTACTTCATAAGCATCTCCACTAACTTCCCCACCACTGACATTAGACTGGGTGGCCTATAGTTGCCAGCCTCCTCCCTGCTGCTACTTTATGAAGCGGGACTACATCTGCCCTCCTTCAGTTCTCTGGAACCACTTCTGTTTCTGGTGAGCTGTAGAATTGGGTGAGAAAGGTGAAGCCAGTAACTTCCAGAGCTCCCTCAACACCTTTGGGTGTACCCCATCTGGACCCATAGTTTTGTCCACTTTCAGATTCGCAAGTCCCTTCAGGAATCTCTCCTCTGCAAATGTATTTATGTCTGCCTCTTCTCCCAAGTGTTTCTACTGCTTTTATGTGGTCCATCCCCCTTCCATTCCACTGCAAAGACTGAATTCAAGAATTTGTTCAAGATGTCTGTTTTTTCTTGACCCTTCTCTGCATAGCCCCCATGCTTTCATTTCACAATCCCTCCCCTTGCCTTCCTCTTTTCACTTACTGGTATATACTTAAAAAAGTCTTGCCCCCTTAGTTACCCCTTTGGCTATCCTTTTTATGTTGATTGCGCGCATGCGCAAGAAACATGTTGCTGCAGGTTTCTCCACAAGCAGGTTGTGGAGGTGCGGCACTGTTGTGGTCAATGCCCCCACAGCCTGTAAAGGGCTGTCCCGCTTCCCCCAGTGCCGTGGCATGCTGCTGCTGACACAAGTTCAGCCAGCATGCCACCAACTTGTAAAAAATTAGCCTCTGCAATCAGGGGCCGCCTCATCATTGCAGCATCAGCCATTCGCTGCAATGAGGGAGCGACCCGTCATTACAGAGCAGGTCCCTGAAACAGTGATATTGTTTATGAACATGGTGGCAGCTTGCCGCCGTATTCACAAACAATATTAACCCCCCCACCCTGCTGAGGGGGTGCCCAATCCTCCTTGGCTACATGTGCCCCACACTTTTTGTTTCTGACAGGGAGCCCACTCCTGTCAGCATTATGTAACCCCCGCTTTGGTTGTTTGCCGACAGGGTGCCCAATCCCATCAGCTTAAATGTCACCCCCACTCTTTTGTTGTCTGCTGACAGGGGTGCCCAATCCTTGTCGGCACAATGTAACAGCCCCCCCCTTTTGTTGTGTGCCGACAGGGTGCCTAATCTCCCGTCAGCTACAGCTGCCCCCCCAAAAAAACAAGATGCCGTTGGCATGCTGGGAGCCAACCCCAGCTTGACACATGCCCCTGTGAATGAAAAAATGGTCCTGCGATGTCTTTTTTTTTTACCCTGTAAAACAGGAAACCGTCCCTCGGCAGTCTCCCTGCCCCCTCCCACAACCTGCACCCACCAACTGTGCACCCTGACTCCCAACACCCCCCTCACCCCATACCTACCTCCAGAGCTCGGCACAATGATCTTCGGTGGACCGGAAACACGTCTGCACTCTTCTAAGCAGACTGTGAACTGAGGAAATGCTGGTAAGCTGTATAATGGAATAAATAGGGTTTCTCCAACTTTGATGCATTTCTCAGTCATTTTTTGGAATTTTGGCACCAGATTTTCAACATGGGTTTTTGGGACCCCTCCTCATAAATTCTGACACTCTCACGGCGTTAATTGGCCCCAAAAAGTGGTTTCTTGGTCACTGCGAGGAATCACCTTTCGGGGCTGATGAATGAAACGACAGTGCCACTGTTCATGAGGTGAGATCTCAAAAAGCCTATGTTGCAAATTTGGTGGAAAAAATTCAAAAAAATGACTGTTTTACGAGCGTGCATTACGCAGTTGCAACATATGCTTGTAACTTTGCGAATTTGCAATATTTTCATGCCAGATTTTCAACATTGCCATTTTTTCACACCTCCTTGTGAGCAGTACAGGTGTCATTGTTCACATCCTGGCCGAAATGTGTTTTTGCACTTCCGGCACAGAATTGCTTGGTCGCTGTGGGAAATCAGTGTTCAGGACAGAGTAAGATAATGACAGTGACATTGTTCACGAGTAGAGGTCCTAAAATGCCTATGTTGAAAATTTGGTGACGATTCTCTATAAAATGCCTGTGTTACGAGCGTGCGTTGCGCAGTTTGCACGAACGCTTGTAACTTTGCGAATTTGCAATATTTTCATGCCAGATTTTCAACGTTGCCATTTTTTCACACCTCCTTGTGAGCAGTATAGGTGTCATTGTTCACATCCTGGCTGAAATGTGTTTTTGCACTTCCGGTGCAGAATAGTGTGGTCGCTGTGGGAAATCAGTGTTCAGGACAGATTAAAATAATGACAGTGACACTGTTCATGAGTAGAGGTCCTAAAATGCCTATGTTGAAAAGTTGGTGATGATACTTCATAAAATGCCTGTGTTATGCGCGTGCGTTGTACAGTTTGCATGCACGCTCATAACCTCGCAAATTTATAATATTTTCACTCCAGATTTTCAACATTAAAATTTTCCCACACCTACTTATGAACAGTATAGCTGTCATTTTTCCCATCCTGGCCGAAATGTGTTTTCGCACTTCCGGCACAGAATAGCGCGGTCGCTGTGGGAAATCAGTGTTCAGGACAGATTAAGAAAATGACAGTGATACATTCATGAGCAGAGGTCTTAAAATTCCTATGTTGAAAATTTGGTGATGATAGCCCATCAAATGACTGTGTTACAAGTGTGTGTTGTGCACTTTCCATGCACCCTTGTAACTTTACAGATTTGTAATAGTGTCACACCAGATTTTCAACAGCGGCATTTTTTCACACCTCCTTTATGCAGTACAGCTGTCATTTTTCACATCCTGACCGAAATGTGTTTTCGCAGTTCCAGCACAGAATAACACAGTTGCTGTGGGAAATCAGTGTTCGGGACAGATTAAGAAAATGACAGTGGCACTGTTCATGAGCAGAGGTCCTAAAATCCCTATGTTGATAATTTGGTGACGGAAGTCCATAAAATGAGTGTGTTACGAATGTGCATTGTGCAGTTTCCACACATGGTCGTACTTCGCAACTTTGCAACATTTTCACTCCAAATTTTCCGCATTGCCATTTTGCCATACCTCCTTATGAACAGTGCAGCTGTCATTTTTCACATCCTGGCTGAAATGTGTTTTCGCTCTTCTGGTGCACAATAGCGCGGTTGCTGTGGGAAATCGGTGTTTGGGACATATTAAGAAAATCACACTGACACTGTTCATGAGCAGAGGTCCTAAAATGCCTATGTTAAAAATTTTGTGATGAAACTCCATAAAATTACTGTGTTACGAGCGTGTGTTGTGTAGGTGCCACGCACCCTTGTAACTTTGCAAATTAGTAATATTTTCATGCCAGATTTTCAACACTGGCATTTGTTCATACCTCCTTATGAACAGTACAGCTGTCATTTTTCACATCCTGGCTGTTTTCACTCTTTCGGTGCAGAATACCACAGTCACTGTCGGAAATCAGTGTTTGGGACAGATTGGGATCGAGAGACTGGGGGGGGGTAGTGACTGAGCTCAACGGAACTCTGTCGGGACTGCTGAGGATGTCTTTGTGGGCAGGTAAAGGTGACAACACAGGCAGGAGCCCAGTACAAAAGTACAGCCTGCAGCACCAGGAGACACAGAACGAGCAAGTGAGGGAAGGGGAGTGAGTGAGCTCAACGGAGCTCTGTTGGGACTGCTGCAGATTTGTTTGTGGGCAGGAAAAGGCAGCAATGCATGCAGGGACTTAGTCCAAAAGGGCAGCCTGTAGCGGTGGGACAAACAGAACGAGCAAGTGAGAGAGGGGGACTGAGCGAGCTCAACGGAGCTCTATCGTCACTGCTGTGGATTTCTTTGTGGGCAGATAGGGTGGCTACACTGGCAAGAGCCCAGTACAAAAGGGCAGCCTGCAGCGCTGGCAGAAACGGAATGAGCAAGTGAGACAGGGGGTGTGAGTGAGGCCAACGGAGCTGTGTTGGGACTGCTGCAGCTTTCTTTGTGGGCAGATAAAAATGCAGACAGAGGCAGGAGCCTAGTACAAAAGGGCAGCCTGCAGCGCCAGGAGAAACAAAATGAGCAAGTGAGACAGGGGAGTGAGCGACCTCAATGGAGCTCTGTCGGGACAGCTGTAGATTTCTTTGTGGCCAGGAAAATGCAGCAATGCAGGCAGGAGCCCAGTACAAAAGGCCAGCCTGCAGCGCCGGCAGAAACAAAATGAGCAACTGAGAGAAGGGGGAGTGAGCAAGCTCAACTGAGCTCTCTCGGGACTGCTGCAGATGTGTTTTTGGGCAGAAAAAGCCACCAACACAGGCAGGAACCCAGTACAAAACGGCAGCCTGCAGCAATGGGAGACACAGAATGAGCGAGTGAGGGAGGGTGAGTGAGTGAGCTCAGTGGAGCTCTGTTGGGACTTCTGTGGATTTCTTTGTGGGCAGAAAAAGGCAGCAATGCACGCAGGGGACAGTACAAAAGGGCAACCTGCAGTGCTGGGAGAAACAGAACGAACGAGTGAGAGAGGGGGAGTGAGGGAGCAAGCTCAATGGAGCTCTATCATGACTGCTGCAGATCTCTTTGTGGGCAGAAAAAGGCAGTAACGCTAGGCAGGAGCCCAGTACAAAAGGGCAGCTTGCACCATGGGCAGAAACAGAACAAGCAAGTGAGACGGGGGAGTGAGTGAGGCCAACGGAGCTCTGTCGAAACTGCTGCAGATTTCTTTGTGGGCAGAAAAAAATGCCAACAAAGGCAGAAGCCCAGTACAAAAGGGCAGCTTGCTGCGCCATGAGAAACAGAATGAGCGAGTGAGACAGAGAGAATAAGCAACCTCATCAGAGCTCTGTCAGAGCAGCTGCAGATTTCTTTGTGGGCAGAAAAAGGTGCCAATGCAGCCAGGAGGCCAGTACAAAATGGCAGCCTGCAGCGCCAGGAGAAACAGAATGAGTGAGTGAGTGACAGAGGGGGAGTGAGCGAGCTCAACGGAAGTCTGTCATCATTGCTGTGGATTTCTTTGTGGGCAAGAAAAGGCTGCAATGCAGGCAGGAGCCCAGTACAAAAGGTCAGCCTGCAGCCCCCACAGAAATGCAAAGAGCGAGTGACAGAGGGTGAGTGAGCAACCTCAACGGAGCTGTGTTGGGACTGCTGCACATCTCTCTGTGGTCAGACAAAGCCACCAACATAGGTAGGAACCCAGTATGAAAGGCAGCCTGCAGCAGTGGGAGACACAGAATGAGCAAGTGAGGGAGGGGGAGTGAGTGAGCGCAACGGAGCTCTGTTGGGACTGCTGCGGATTTCTCTGTGGGCAGAAAAAGGCAGCAGTGCATGCAGGGGCGCAGTACAAAATGGCAGCCTGCAGCTGCGGAAGAAACAGAACGAATGAGTGAGAGAGGGGGAGTGAGTGAGCGAGCTCAACGGAGCTGTATCGTGACTGCTGCAGATTTCTTTGTGCCCAGAAAAAGGCGGCAACGCAGGCAGGAGCCCAGTAGAAAAGGGCAGCCTGCAGTGTCGACAGAAATGGTACTCGCGAGTGAGAGAGGGGGTCTCAGTGAGCTCAATGGAGCTCTGTCGGGACTGCTGCAGATTTGTTTGTGGGCAGAAAAGGTGCAATGCAGGCAGAAGCCCAGTACAAAAGGGCAGCCTGCTGCACCAGGAGAAACACAACGAGTGAGAGAGGGGCAGTGAGTGAGCTCAATGGAGCTCTATCATGACTGCTGTGGATTTCTTTGTGGGCAGAAAAAGGCAGCAACGCAGGCAGGATCCCAGTACAAAAGACCAGCCTGCAGCACCGGCAGAAACAGAATGAGTGAGTGAGAGAGGGGGAGTGAGCTACCTCAATGGACCTGAGTCAGGATTGCTGCAGATTTCTTTGTGGGCAGAAAAAGCCGCCAACAGAGGCAGGAGCCCAGTACAAAAGGGCAGCCTGCAGCGCCAGCAGAAACAGAATGAGCGAGTGACAGAGGGGGAGTGACCCACCTCAACGGAGCTGTGTCGGGACAGCTGCAGATTTCTTTGTAGGCAGCAAAACCTGCCAATACAGGCAGAAGCCCAGTACAAAAGAGCAGCCTGCAACACCAGGAGAAACAGAATGAGCAAGTGAGACAGGCAGAAAAAGCGACCTCAACGGAGCTGTGTCGAGGCAGCTGCAGATTTCTTTGTGGCCAGAAAAAGATGCCAACGCAGGCAGAAGTCCAGTACAAAAGGGCAGCCAGCAGTGCCTGGAGAAACACAATGAGCAAGTGAGAGAGGGGGAGTGAGCGGCCTCAACAGACCTCTATCATGACTGCTGCGGATTGCTTTGTGTGCAGAAAAAGGTGGCAATGCAGGCAGGAGCCGCATACAAAAGGCCAGCCTGCAGTGCCAGCAGAAATGGGACGAGCGAGAAAGGGGGAGTGAGGTAGCTCAATGGACCTGTGTCAGGACTGCTGCACATTTCTTTGTGGGCAGAAAAAGCTGCCAACAGAGGCGGGAGCCCAGTACAAAAGGGCAGCCTGCAGCGCCAGCAGAAACAGAATAAGTGACTGAGAGAGGGCGAGTGACCCACCTCAACACAGCTCTGTCAGGACAGCTGCAGATTTCTTTGTGGGCAGAAAAAACATGCCAATGCAGCCAGGAGCCCCGTACAAATGTACAGCCTGCAGCATCAGAAGAAACAGAATGAGCGAGTGACACAGGACCACTGAGCGAGCTCAACAGACCAACGCAATCAACATTCGGCATTGACAAATGCTTGTTTCAGTTTGAGCCTTTACACCCCTCATCATTTTCATTGCTTCCCTCTGCTTCTGGTACACCTCTGAATACTCTTCCCTCTGTTTTTTTGTACTTCCTGAATGCTACCCTTTTAGCCTTAACCTTTGCAGCCACTTCCCTTGAGAACCAAAGCAGTTTCTTTCTTTTCCTGCTTTTGCTCACTTCTTTTGCACAGAGATTTATTTCCCTCACTGTGCTATCCCTTTATTTGGTCCACTGTTCCTCCACCCCACCTCAGCCACACACACACACCTGCCAGGTCATCTTTGAGGCATTCACCCATTTTCATGTTCACTGTGTGTGCATGAGCAGCAAACATTTTGTTAGGAGAGTGGCATTTGAAGGGTGTGACAATGTCAGTCCAATGCAGCGTGTCCTATAGGGGGCTCATCAGTGTCACACCAATTTATCAGCCAGGCTGATCATAACACTGTTCTGGCTTGATGGGTGGAAACCCTGTGTAGTTCACAGGACAGAGACGACCCAATCATAGGCTTGCTCTTTCCTTTGATCTGTCATGATCAGCCTGCTGAGGTCGAATTACATCCTGTAACAAAGAAAACCATCCAGGAAAAAAGACACAAGCACTAACAGAGAGTATGCCTTAATTCAGATTTATTTCAATAATGTGAGAGGAGTAAGCAAGGAACAAATGTCAACTCACAGCCCCAGCACTTCGACTATTATGTTTTCCTCAGGGTGCCTTGAAGAAGACCTAATGATTGAAGTGCTGGGGCTGCAAGTTGGCATTGTTTCCTTGCTTACTCCTCTCACATTATTGGAATAAATCTGATTTAAAGCATAGTCTCTGAGAGTGCTTGTGTCTTTTTCCTGGATCCTATTTGGTTGGCAACCTTCAGTGAGCACCTTTAGCTCATTTCCAGAGCAGGTTGCCTCTTCCGGCATCACAGTCTGACAGCGAATCCAGAAAACATACCATTACAGCAACTTTTGCTGTAATGGTCTGTTTTTGGGTGATGCCTTTCTCCCAGTGTTCTTCCCCCTGCCCAGAACAACTCTGATCTGGAGTTAATTATGTACAAATCTGGGGGATCTGGGGGGTATTGTCCCCTTGCAAAAAAGCACTTCATTTTTGGGACGGCACAATACCGATGGCAGTATTGTGCCACTGTTGTGCAGGAGGTCAGCAAATTCACTGCTGACCTCCAGTGATGCTTCCTTCCAGAGTGCACTTGATCCTGAACAAAGAACAAAGAAAGCCATCCATCGATGTCTGTTGCTGCCACCACCATTATGCCATTACTATTCCCCCACCTGACCCCCCCACTCAGCACCCACCACCCCACACACCCCCCACAAACATAACATTGACACTGGGCGTGCCCAATTCCCAGTGTCACCACCTGAAATAAAGAAAACTGTCCCTCATAGTTTTTTTTATATACACTGTAACAAAGTCAATCATCCATTGATGTCTGTTGCTGCCACGCTATAAGTGTCCCTCCACCCCACCCTCCTTTCAAGCACCACTATCTCACACCCCCTCACAAACACCAACACTGGGGGTGCCTAATCCTCAAGTGTTGCCACATGAAATAAAGACAACTGTTCCTGGCAGTTATTTTTTATTAAATATACCCTGTAAAAAAGAAAATCATCCATTGATATCTGTTGCTGCCGTTGTTAGTCCCCACCCGACCCTCCCTCAGCACACACACCCAAACATAACACTGACACTGGGATTGCTCAATCCCCAGTGTCACTACCTGAAATAAAGAAACCCATCCCTAGTAGTTTCTGTAAAGCATACCCTGTAAAAATAAAAAGACGTTCATTGATCTCTGTTGCTACCACTGCCATTAGTCCCCGCACCCAACCCTCCCACTCAGCACCCACCACCCCACACCCCCCAAGCCCTTTCTTAACCACTAGGAGTCCAACACCTTAATCCTCTCTGGACTGTTGACACGTCTTCACTCTTTAACACTGGACAGCGAACTGAGGAAACTGGGCATGCAGTTCAATGTTTTTCAATGGAGTTTTGAACTTAGTGGTGCAACTTGGTCATTTAAGCAATAATGCCCAACAGGGTGTGTGTCGTGCTGGGATAACATCACGCCTCAGGTGGTTGGGCACGAGGCCCCAGGCCGAGTGCGCCCAACAACTGAGGCATGACGTTATCCCAAACGACACACACCCTGGAGGGCATTATTGCTATTATACAATGGCTTGTTGTTATATATAAAATAAAAAAATAGTTTTAAAGAATGTTTTTATTAGAGTGGAAAAATATTTTTGTTTCTTAAGAGGAGATGCAAAAAAAAGAGATCAGCCATAGCTGCCATAAGCTCATCTACATTGGTTCACAGTGCTGAGACTAGACCCGTGATGTTGTGCTGGGATAACATCACGGGTCCTGCCCAAGACTGACCAAGCAGAGTCCAGGATTTTTTCTTGCCATTGTACAATTGTGAATATTTTTGCCACAAATTTTCAACATGCCTTTTTTGGGACCCCCACCTCATGAACAATGGCAATGAAATTAGGGAAATCTGTCCCAGAAGGTGATATTGTGGTCGCTGTGTGAAATCACCTTTTGGGCAGGAGTTGAATATTTTCTCCACTCTTGTTCATGAGTTGGGGTCATAAGAAGGCTATGTTGAGAAACTGGGGTACAAATATTTACAAACAACGAAGTTATAAGTCTACGTTGAAATTTTGTGAATGCAGGCTCATAACTTTGGTAATTGTCAATATTTTGACCCCAGATTTTCAACACAGAAATTTCTCCACAGCACCTCATGAATGTGACTGCTTTCATTTTTTCCAAATCCTGGTCAAAATGTGTTTTTGTGTCCTGAAAGGAGATTTTGCAGTCACTGCACAAAAATCACCTTTCAGGTAGGAGTTGAGCATTTTCTCTGCCCTTGTTCATGAGGTGGGGTTATAAGAAGGCTTTGTTGAAATTTGGGGTAACAATATTAAACAAGCATTTGTCAATGCCGAATGTTGATTGCGTTGGTCTGTTGAGCATGCTCAGTGCCCCTCTGTCAGTTGCTCAGTGTGTTTCTTCCAGTGCTGCAGGTTGCTCTTTTGTACTGGGCTCCTGCCTGCGTTGGTACCTTGTTCTGCCCACTAAGAAATCTGCAGCAGTCCCGACAGAGCTCCGTTGAGGTGGCTCACTCCTCCTGACTCGCTCATTCTGTTTCTCCTGGCACTGCAGGCTGCCCTTTTGTACTGGGCTCCTGCCTCTGTTGGTGGCTTTTTCTGCTCAAAAAGAAATCTGCAGCAGTCCTGACACAGGTCTGTTGAGCCTGCTGACTCCCCCTCTCTCACTCACTCATTCTATTTCTGCCGGCGCTGCAGGCTGGCCTTTTGTACTGGGCTCCTGCCTGTGTTGCCGCCTTTTTCTGCCAACAAAGAAATCTGCAGCAGTCACGATAGAGCTCCATTGAGTTCGCTCACTCCCCCCTCTCTCAGTCGCTCGTTGTGTTTCTCCAGGTGCTGCAGGCTGCCCTTTTGTACTGGGATCCTGCCTGCATTGGCACCTTTTTCTGCCCACAAACAAATCTGCAGCAGTCCCAACAGAGCTCCGTTGAGCTCACTCACTCCCCCTCCCTCACTCACTTGTTCTGTGTCTCCTGCTGCTGCAGGCTGCCCTTGTGTATTGTGCTCCTGCCTGCATTGGCAGCTTGTTCTGGGCCAGAAAGAAATCTGAAGCAGACCCGACACAGCTCCATTGAGCTCTCTCACTCACTCATTCCGTTTCGGCTGGCGCTGCAAGCTCGCCTTTTGTACTGGGTTCCTGCCTGCGTTGCTGCATTTTCTGCCCACAAAGAAATCGGCAGCAGTCACAATAGAGCTCCGTTGAGCTCGCTCACAACAGCTCTGTCACTCGATTGTTCTGTTTCTCTTGGCGCTGCAGGCTGCGCTTGTGTGCGGGGCTCATGGCTGTGTTGGCACCTTTGTCTGTCCACAAAGAAATCCGCAGCTGTCCCAACAGAGCTCCATTGAGGTCGCTCAGTCTCCCTCTCTCACGCGCTCATTCTGTTTGTCCTGGTGCTGCAAGCAGCCCTTTTGTATTGGGCTCCTGCCTGCATTGGTGCCTTTTTCTGCCCACAAAGAAATCCACAGCAGTCCTGATAGAGCTTTGTTGAGCTCACTCAGTCCCCCTGTCTCACTCGCTCGTACTGTTTCTCCCACCGCTGCAGGCTGGCCTTTTGTACTGGGCCCCTGCCTGCATTGACGCCTTTTTCTGCCCACAAAGAAATCCGCAGCAGTCCTGACAGCGCTCCGGTGAGTTTGCTCACTTCCCCTCTATCACTTGCTCTCTTGTTCTGTTTCTCCCAGTGCTGCAGACTGCCCTTTTGTACTGGGCTCTTGTGTTTGGGGCCTTTTTCTGCCCACAAACAAATCTGCAGCAGTCCCGACAGAGCTCAGTTGAGCTTAGTCACTACCCCCTCTCAGCTGTTCGATCTTAACCTGTCCCAAACAGTGATTTCCCACAGCGACCGTTCTATTCTCTGTCAGGAGTGCAAAAACATATTTTAGCCAGCATGTGAAAAATGGCAGCTGTACTGTTCATAAGGAGGTGTGGAAAAATGCCACTGTTGAAAAAGTGGCGTGAAAATATTACAAAATTGCAAAGTTACAAGGGTGCGTGGAAATAGTTCAACACAGGCTTGTAACACAGTCATGTTATGGAGTTTCGTCACCAAATTTTCAACATAGGCATTTTAGGACCTCTGCTCATGAACAGTGCACTGTCATTTTCTTAATCTGTCTCAAACAGTGATTTCCCACAGCAACTGCGTTATTCTGTGCCGGAACTGTAAAGACACATTTTGGTCAGGATTTGAAAAATTACAGCTGTACTGCTCATAAGGAGGTGTGAAAAAATGCCACTGGTGAAAATATGGCATGACAATATTACAAATTTGTGAAGTTACAAGGGTGCGTGGAAAATGCACACTTGTAACACAGTCATTTGATGGGCTATCATCACCAAATTGTCAACATAGGCATTTTAGAATCTTTGCTCATGAACAGTATCACTCTCATTTTCTTAATCTGTCCCGGACAGTGATTTCCCACAGCGACCGCTCTATTCTGCGCCCGAGGTGCGAAAATACGTTTTGGCCAGGATGAGAAAAATGACAGCTGTACTGTTCATAAGTAGGTGTGGGAAAATGGCAATGTTGAAAATCTGGAGTGAAAATATTATAAATTTGCGAACTTATGAGCGTGCGTGCAAACTGCGTAACGCACGTTTGTAACACAGTCATTTTATGGAGTATCGTTACCAAATTTTCAACATAGTCATTTTAGGACCTCTAATCATGAACAGTGTCACTGTCATTTTCTTAATCTGTCCCGAACACTGATTTCCCACAGTGACCGTGCTATTCTGTGCCTGAAGTGCGAAAACACATTTCTGCCAGGATGTGAACAATGACAGCTGTTCTGTTCACAAGGAGGTGTGAAAAAATGTCAGTGTTGTAAATCTAGCATGAAAATATTGCAAATTTGTGAATTTACGAGCTTGCATAGCACTTTTTTCCACCAAATTTGCAACATAGACTTTTTGAGAGCCCACCTCATGAACACTGGCACTGTCATTTCGTTACTAGGCACCGAAAGGTGATTTCGCACAGTGACCACAAAATCACCTGTTGGAGCCAATAAATGCCATGACAGTTCGAGAATTCATGAGGAGGGGTCCCAAAAACTCCATGTTGAAAAATTGGTGCCAAAATTCCAAAAAATGACTGAGATATGCATTAAAGTTGAAAAAACACTATTTCTACCATTATACAGCTTACCTGCATTTCCTCAGTTCGTGGTCGGCTTTGAAGAGTGCAGACGTGTTCCTGGTCCACCGATGATCATCGGCCCCACTCTGGAGGTAAGTATAGGGTGAGGTGGGGTGTGGGAGGCAGGGTCCACAGTGGGTGGGGTGCAGGTGGTGGGAGGGCCAGGGAGACCGCGAGGGCAGTTTTCTTATTCCACAGGCTTACAGACAAAAAACATTGCGAGACAGCTTTTTTTTCTTCACAGGGCATTAGGCATGCTGGGTGGGCTCCCAGCGTGCCATCCGATACTTTTTTGGGGCCAGTAGCCGACTAGGGGATTGGGCACCCCGTCTGACACCTAAGTAAAGGGGAGGGGTTCCACTCCACCCGACTGCTTCTTTTGGGGTCAGTGGCCGGCGGGGATTGGGCACCCTGTCAGCACACAATATCAGGGGGTGTTTGACATAATGCCGACAGGAGTGGCTCCCCTATCGGCACAATCAACTGATGGAGCTTGGGCCAGTGAAGCCCGACGGGGAATGGGGCCCCGTCGACAACTCGCTATAATTATGAGGGGTGATATTGTTTGTAGAACATGGCGGCAAGCCGCCGCCATGTTCACAAACAATATCAGGGTTTTTATATCCCGCCCTGCAATGACGGGTCACTCCCTCTTTGCAGCGGATGGCTGACACTGCAATGACGAGATGGCCCCTGATTGCAGCGGCTACTTTTTTAGAAAGTTGTGGCACGCTGGCTGAACTAGTGTCAGCAGCAGCATGCCACGGCATTGGGGGAAGCAGGACAAGCCTTTGCAGGCTGTGGAGGCATTGGCCACAACAGTGCTGCGCCTCCACAACCTGCTTGTGGAGAAAGCTGACGCAACATGTTTCTTGCACATGCACGTAATCAACATAAAAACAACAAAGTTAGGAGCCTACAGTAGGTTGAATTATATTGCCTTCCAGTGAGAAATATAATGTTTTGTATTTGAGATGCAAATACTATGCAGGTGGGCTGACAAGGCATATCTTTGTAGATTCAGAAGGTTAACACCCCCTTTCTCCTTGGAAAGTTAGAGCCCTGTGTACTTAATTTGTAGGCAACCACCACTCCAAGTATAATGTGAAATATATTTACCCCAAGATTGGAAATATGATCTGTCTGGCAGGACTGGTAAAGTCTACAAATAATTAAGAACCCTAGGGAGAACATCTTGCTGAATTACTTCTACACTGTTAAGAAAAGTGAGGGATTGTGGAACCATCTCTGTAAGTCCTGATGAATTCCTGTGGTTACGGGCTCATAATTTGGGAGGTCTATACGGTCAAGATTCTGGGTCAGTGTAATGCCTAAATACTTGATGGCCATTCTGTTCCGATGAAATGTAAACTTATTTCATAGAACTGGGGATAAAGAAAAATTAAAAGTCAATACCTCAGTTTTTGTAGTATTGTGCCTAAACCTAACTAATATATCATATTGTTGTAGGATGTCCCAAACCTTAGGGAGGACTCATCTAGGGATAGCTAGGTCAACTGTAGATGTCGTCTGCAAAGAGGGCTAACTTATATTCCCTCCTCCTTAATGGCATCCCCTCAGCTGCCCTCTACTTTTGAACTGAAGTTACTAGCAACTATATGTAAAGAGTGAACAATATAGGGGAGAGGGGGCAGCCATGTTAGGTACCCCTCTCCAGATTTATGGGCTCCAATAGCCCACCATTTAGCTGTATGTAAGCCTCGGGGAGAGAGAGAGAACGTTTCTGTAGGATCTTCACCCGCTCTTCTGGGAAGCCAAAAGATAGATGGGTTCTCCATAGAAAAGACCAAGAGACACTGTCAAAAGCCTTCTCTGCACTGAGACTGGTGAGGACCAGGGGGATCATCCTGGCTGAGGCATATTCTAGTAATAGTAAAATGTGCCTCACATTGCCATGTGTCTGTCAATGCCAAATGAAGCCTGTCTGGTTCCGTTCCAGCAGCGACTGGAGAAGGACATCCAGCAGTTTGCCCAGACCATCATAAATAATCACAATTTAAAATTAACATTGGTCTGTAGAAGGCTAGGTAAGATCCTTCCCTAGTTTGTGAAGTGCAGAAATAGAACACAGAGGCACAGAATCTGTCAGCAGATAAGGACCGCTTGGCCCACCCAGTCTGTCCATTTTTTCGCGACCTATAGTGTCACCGCAGATCCTGCTTAATCTCTGACCCTTTCCACTAAGATTCCTTTATGTGTATCCCATGCATGGTTGCATCCCATCACTGTTTTTGCTTCTACCACCTCAGCTAGAAGACCATTCCAGGAATCCACCACTCTTTCCACAAAGAAGTACTTTCTCACATCGCTCCTGAATTTGCCCCCTTCCAGTTGCATTGCATGTTCCCTTGTTCTTGTGCATCTTTTTTGTAGATAAATACTTCCTCCTGTACCTTATTTACCCCTGTGAGGTATTTATAGATTTATATTATAGTTCCCCACCCTTCTGTCTTCCACGGTGTACATACTGAGGTCCTTTAGTCTCTCCTCATAGGGCTTCTGATACAGACCCTGCACCATATTTGTTGCACTCCTCTGTACAGCCTCCACAATGTCTATGCCCTACCAGAGATGTGGTCTCCAGAAGTGGACACAGTACTCCAGGTGGGGCCTCACCCGCAATCTATACAATGGCAACACCACCTCCCTCCTTCTGCTGTTGATACCCCTCCTTATGCATCCCAACATCCCACTGGCCCCACCAATTACCTTGTTGCATTTCTTGGTCACCTTTAGGTCATCAGATATGATTACCCCCATTCCTTTCCTGTTTGATGACCATCAATACCTCTTCTCTCATTTTGTACTCCACCTCTGGATTTCTGTGCCCAGAACTCATGATTTTGCCCTTTTTCACATTGAAACCTAACTGCCATGCCCTTGACCACTCCTTTAGTTTTTTCAGGTCTCTGCACATCCCCCCCCCCAATCACACACACACACTACTGCAGATTTTGGCATCACCTGCCAAGAGGTAGCCCTTCCCTTCCAGTTAATCTGCAATATCACTTACAAGAGCATTAAAGAGGACCTGTCCTAGTAGTGAGACCGGAGGCACCCCACTGGTCACACTCCCTTCTCTGGAGTGAACTCTATTTACCACCACCCTCTGTTGCTTATCCCTTATCTAATTTCTTACCCAGTTTACCACCTTAGGACCCACTCCCAAACTAAGCTGTTCAGTTTTCTTTTGAGGCTACTATGTGCAACATTGCTGAAAGCTGTACTGAAATCTAAGTGGGCCACATCCAGCGTCCCACCCCAATTGAATTCCCTGGTCACCCAGTCAAACAAATCAGATTTGTTTGGTATGACCTCCCCGAGATGAATCCATGCTACCTTGGGTCTTGCAACTGTCTGGATTCAAGATACTCCCTTATCCTTTCCTTTAGCAGTGCCTAAATTAACTTCTCCGCTGCAGATGTCAGTCTGACTGGTCTACAGCTGCCAGCCTCCTCCCTGCTACTGCCTTTGTGAAGTGGGGTGGCTTCTGCCCTCCTCCAGTCATCCTGAACCACTCTTGTTGGCAGTGAACTGTTAAATAGGGCTGTCAGAGGTGCAGCCAGGACCTTGCAGCCAGGACCTCCCTAAGTTCCCTAAATTCCTTTGGATGCACCCTCTGGCCTCAGAGCTTTGTCCCCTTTTCATTTGCAAGCCCCTTCAGGACTCTCTCTCTTCTGAAAAATGGGACCACTGGGTGAAGTTTGATAGAGCAGTGCACTGAGGCACATGGCATACTAATGTGGCTCACAATCGTTTCTGTTCAAATTTGGGATACCAGCAAAGTGAGCAACAAATTTCATAAAATTTACTTGAACAGTGATTTATGAGTTTCCTGCATGAGTGCTGAAGCTTCTTGTTTTTGCTAGGTTTAAATGCCCTGGGCTTCCTGCTTGATTCTGACTGGTGTTCCCGTCTAGTCCCACCTTCTGCCAAAGTCACTCTGCTCCCTGACTCCAACTTATTCTGTAGAAAGAAAAAGTTAAAAATCCAGCTAGACAAACCTAGTTGAGTATTATGACTGGGTCATGAGGGAATTGGACAAGGGTCATGCGGTGGATGCCATATACTTGAACTTCAGTAAGGCCTTTGAGTCGGTGCTGCATGGGAGGTTGGGAAGGAAGTTAAGATACATATGGGTGGGACTAAGATGGTTAAATGGGTTAAAAATTTGCTGCAGGGGAGACAGCAGAGGGTAGTGGTGGTGAGGGGGAACTCTCATCTCCATGGGCTGTGATGAGCAGGGTGCCACGGGGATCAGTACTGGGGCCAGTGCTCTTTGGAATATTCATAGTGGACATCTCATATGGCATCAGGAATAAGATCAGTCTATTCACTGATGATACCAAGTTAGAGGCGGGGGTGGATGATATAGCAGGTTGGCAGAGGCTGCAGGATGACCTGATCAAACTGGTGGAGTGGTTGGAAGAGTGGCAGTTGGGGTTCAATGTGACAAAGTGCAAAGTCCTTCACTTTAGAGCAAAGAACCCAGGGAGTGGTTACCAACTGGGAGGGGTGCAGTTAGGTACCACTGAGGAGGAGAAAGTTCTAGGGGTGGTTGTAACGGGGAAGATGAACAATATAGAGAAGTGTAGGATGGTGGCAGTAAAAGCCAACAGGATGCTGGGTTGTATAGCATGAGGGATCTCCTCAAGGACCAGGGAAGTGATCCTGCCTCTCTACAGGGCACTGGTCAGGCTGCACCTGGAGTACTATGTGCAATTCTGGCACCCATATCTGAAGAAGGCTGTGAAATTACTGGAAGGGGTACAATGCAGGGCAACAAGGATGATCCAGGGATTAGAGAACAGACAATATGAGGAGAGGCTGAGAGAGTTGAACATGTACTCCTTGATCTCCTGATGTCGAGAGATTGAAAAAGCCATTCCTTTCTGGTACTTCTGTATCTCTCTTTACCATTTGACACCATGGATCATGGGTTGTTGCTTGAGCACCTGAGGTTCATCTGTGGCCTGTTTGGTACAGTCCTCAGGTTGCTTAAGTCCTTCCTCACTGACAGAACTCAGAGGGTGGTGTCGGGGATCTATTCCTCTGACCCTCTCTCTCTCTGTCATGTGGGGTCCATCAGGGCTCGGTGCTATCCCCCATGTTGTTCAGGGTGTACATGCTGCCCCCTGGAGACATTGTAAGATGGTATGGGCTGAGGTTTCACTGCTGTGCTGATGATACCCAGCTCTACCTGTCTTTTGTTCCAAACCAGGATAGTGCACTCTCGGCATTTAATAACTGCCTTGCTGAAATCCAGGACTGGATGAATTCCATCTGGTTAAAGTTAAACTCGGGAAAGACTGAGGTGATGGTGGTGGACCCAGGCTGCCAGACAGGGGGTCAAGGGCTGGTCAGCCTATGGGGCTTTTCCTGAAGGGCTCCCAGCTTCTTGCCTCTGAACGGGTGCAGGACCTGGGGTGGTGCTTGACGATGGGCTGACACCACTATCTCAAGTGTCGGCAGTCGTCAAGTCATCCTTTTATCATCTGAGGAACACCGTTAGCACATTGTTCCATCTGGTGACCTTTCTACACTGGTCCACACCTTTGTGACCTCGTACCTTGATTATTACAACTCCCTTTACCAAGGGCTACCAGGCGTTGCTATCCACCACCTGCAGCTGGTGCAGAACGCAGCAGCCCGTCTGTTGACGGGGATGCCACAGATGTGTCATATCATGCCGGTGCTGTGCAAACTGCACTGGCTGCCAATTCAGTGGTGAATCACCTTTAAAATCAGACTTCTGACTTATAAAGCCCTACACGGACTTGGCCTGGACTACCTGAAAGAGCTTCTGTCCCCCTACCGCCCTGAGTGATTGCTCATCTCGGCTGACGAGGGGTTGCTAAAGATTCCAAGGGTGTCTTTAAAATCTTCAGGGGCCCGTGCATTCTTGTGTGTGACCCCAGCCCTTTGGAATTCTCTACCGCGTCACCTACAGGAGTGCCTGACCATGTGGGGTTTTAAGCAGGCATTAAAAACATATTTGTGGCAGCAAGCATATGCTGCCTAACTGTATTGATTTTATCCGCTATCTGTTTATACTGTGTTTATATTTTAATCCTGTTTTTATTTATTCTTTTATGTGAAGCACCTTGATGTTCCTGAAAGGCACTCAACAAATAGAGGCAGTATAGCGCAGTGGTCTAAGGCTCTGAGCTGCAAATCTGGTGACATCCAGCAGACCAGACTTGGGTTTGAATTCCACAGCTTCCACTTGCATACTGTGTAACCCTGAGCAAGTCACTTAACCTCTTTGGGCTCCCAGGTTGCTCCTGTAAAAAAGCTTTCAGCTTAGTGTGCTATACCTGGTTAAAAATAAATAAAGTTTATTATTTTATTATTATTGGAAGCGAGAAGGGACCGGGGGATATAACTAAGATCTTAAAGAACGTAAAGGGGATAAATAAGGCAGACACTGAGGGGATACTCAGGCTGAGAAGGGGGATGGACACGAGAGGGCATGGCCTTAGATTGAAGGGGGAAAGATTTATTTATTTATTGAAGTCTTGGAAAACACCTGTTTTAAGGTTCCACGTCAGTTACATGAGACTGCAGATACAAAAAAAAAAAGGACAATAAATATTGGAAAACAGCCTATTTGAATAAGGCAATGGGAAATACAAAGCTGAAGCATTGTACAATGTATGCCTACGTCTAGAAAGAGACAGAACAGGAGTGGAGTGGGTTCAGAGGGGTATGAGGGGCTAATTAGGCAGGTGTGTAGGACAGGGTGGGAGGAGGGAGAGGAAGGGGGGAGTAAGTGTTTGGGAGGGTGATCAGGACTGATAAGTAGGGAAAGTGCTAGTGGAGGAGTTGCTGTGAGTATCATATTAGCTGGGGCACATACAGGTGCTCGAATCAAGGAGGTGGTGCCGCAGTCTATTTAGGATGGAAATGAGGAAACACTTCGTCATGGAGAGGGTCATGGCAGAATTGAATGCTCTATCAGAGGAGGTGGTAGCCTGTAAGACAGTGGGTAGTTTCAAAAGGGAATGGGACATGGTGAGAGGGGGGATAATTGGGAAGGGGGGCAGGGCAGCTGCAAGGCGAGGGTGCTAGCTGCACACTCAAGCAGACTTGGTAGACCAGGTGGCCTATTTCTGCTGGCAAATTCATATGTTTGTATGTTCATAATTTACAGCTGGGCACACAGTTTCAAAATTACCCCTGTTTGGTGCTTTACCATTTGGCTGAGAAAATGTGGAGTGGCATAGTGTCCGGAAGGTGGAGGGATGACCTTGTTCTGTACATCCAAATAAGCATGGATAAATGAAAGAAGAAGAGCTTGCTGGAATGTTTTGTATAATTCCACTGCATACCCTTCCAGGCCAGGTCACTTGCCAGTATTAGAATTCTTAAGGACTTGTCCTCACTCCTCCTGGGCAATGGTGTGAAGTAAGGCAGAGGCCTTGTAAGAAGTTAATTTGGGAAGTAATAATGATGCTGGGAAAGTGGAGATCTGGGGCATGGGTTGATGGGGATCAGTGGTATACAGGGACTGACAACCACGTAAAGTGCATTGTACATCCTCCAATTTATGGATCATAGCCAAAGATCCTGGGTTTCAAAGCTACCTAATGCATGCTTGAGCTCAGTGGGCTTGGAGATGATGAGCCAGAGTTTTGGCCCCACGGGCCGTCTTCATAGTATTTATGATGGAGGTAGAACAGTGCCTGCTTCACTTTCAAATCTAAGATTTGCTGTTATATAGGTGTAAGATGGGGAATGTGGGGTTCCAGACCAGTGATATCGCCGTCTATACAGAATATTTGAATGGTATGGACATTTTCTTGTAAATTCTTCAGTTTAGTCTCTCTTGCCTTACACTGGTGCAAGGCACAAGCTATCAACTTTCCATTCAATACCACTTTTAACATGTTCCAGAATATCACCAGGTCAATCGATGAGATAGAGTGATCAAAGAGAATTTGTGGGATCTATGTTTCCATCTGTTTAAGGAAAAATTCATCTTGGAGGAAACTGAGATTAAACCTCCAGTGAGTGCATCATTGGGGTTTTCCGAAGTGAATGTCCACTATAATCAGAGCATGGTCAGACAGACAGATAGGTCCATGTTTCATCAAGTGCAGGATATCTACTTGCTAGGCTAGGACAAATAAGTAGTCTAGTCTAGCAGATGTATGAAAATGGGCGAACTGATAACTGTAGTCTACCAATTGGGGATATAAGTGACGCCAAGTATCCACAAAGCCCAAGTGCTCCAAATGTGGCAGTAAGATATTTCTGTACATTGGAATTGTGGTAGGGGCTGACATTAGGAGAATCCAACGTGGGATGCATTGTAATGTTAAAATCCCTCCCCTAAAAGCAAGTGACCTTGAAGCAGGGGGAGTTGTTTATTGATAAAAGCCTGGGCAACACATTTAGAGTAGCCAGGAGGTAAATAAAGACTCACCATTGTAACAGGTTACCCATAGAGAGATCCTGGAAGAATTACATACAGTATCTACCCTCAGTGTCCTGGATTGTCTGGGTGATAGTGAGTGGAAGGGTATGGCTCACCAAAATTAAAATGATAATAATAATAATAATATAATAATAATAATATTCTTTATTTATAATGCACTTTTCAAGAAATCAAAGCGCAGAACAAGTTACAGAATCACAACATGATAAAACATTAATATAAAAATTACAATAAAAAAATTATTAATACATTACATCAAACATCATAAGACAATAATAAAATCAAATCCAAATCAGTCAGTCGCTTCCCCATAAGCCTTAATTCATAAAAAGGATTTTAAGGCTTGTTTAAACCCCCCCACTGTCGCACACTCTCTAATCCGACGTGGTAGAGAATTCCAGAGGGTCAGAGCCACAAACACAAAGGCCCGGGCACCCGATGATTTCAAAATGACCCTCGGAATCTCCAGCAACCCCTCGCTGGCCGAGCGGAGTGGTCGCTCCGGGAGATAGGGAACCAGGAGCTCTTTCAGGTAGTCAGGGCCCAAACCATGCAGGGCTTTGTAGGTCAATAAACCAACTTTAAAGGTGATCCGCCACTGAACCGGCAGCCAGTGCAGTCTCCGCAGCACCGGGGTAACATGGGAAAAATGAGAAGTCCCAGTTAACAACCAGGCTGCAGAATTCTGCACCAGCTGCAAGCAGTGGATATCAACCCCAGGAAGCCCAAAGTAAAGGGACTTGCAGTAGTCCAGACGCGAGGTCACAAAGGCGTGGATCAGCGTAGGTAGGTCCCCGGACGGAACAAGGTGCTTGATCCTAGCGATGTTCCTAAGATGGTAAAAGGAAACTTTAACGACAGCCGGCACTTGATCACATAGTGTCAGCTGATCGTCAAGAATCACCCCTAGGTTCTGCACTCGTTCAGAGGTGGGGAGCTCCACACCCCCCAGGAATAAACCTGAGGGATGGTTTATCCCCAACCCCCCCATCCGGTGACCGGGATGCAGGACCATCACCTCCGTCTTCCCGAGGTTTAACTTCAACCAGCTAGACCTCATCCAACCTTGGATTTCACCGAGGCAGCTATTAAACACTGAGAGTGCTCTATTCTGGTCAGGTGTAAAAGACAGGTAGAGCTGAGTATCATCGGCATAACAATGAAACTCCAGCCCATACCATCTTACAATATCTCCGAGGGGAAGCATGTGCACCGCAAACAACATGGGAGACAGCACAGAGCCCTGAGGCACCCCACATGACAGAGAGACAGGATCGGAAGAAAACATTCCCGATACTACCCTCTGAGTTCTACCAGTGAGGGAAAGATGTAAACCATCTGAGGACCAAACCTGAAAGCCCACAGATGATTCTCAGGCACTCAAGCAGAACCCCATGGTCTACAGTGTCAAATGCTGATGACAGGTCCAAAAGGACCAAAATGGACCGTTTTTTTCTGGTCTCTCGCCATCAGGAGATCATTGAGCACCTGAACCAGCGCAGTCTCGGTGCTGTGCCTCTTTCAAAAACCAGATTGAAGGGGATCGTAGATGCTATGGATGGTCAAGTGGTTGTCTAACTGGGTAGCCACTACTTTCTCAATTACCTTCCAAACAAAAGGGAAGGTTTGAGATAGGCAGGTAGTTATCGAGGAAGTCAGGGTCCAAAGAAGCCCTTCTTCAACACTGGTGTCACCACCGCTTCCTTCAGGGAGCAAGGATATTCACCAGAGTCTAAGGAGCACCAGATTATCCTCTTCAGAACCGGGAAGATAATCTCCCCACAGCCCATAACCAAGGCTGTGGGGCCCGGATCTAAACTACAGGATGTAGTGCACATACCACGGACAATCCTCATAACATCCTCGATTTCCGGCCTCTTGAAGAAACCCCAGGGAATAAGAGGGCATGTGACCAGGGCCAGGTCCACGGCCATTCCCACAGAGAGTGTCTTGCAGGTCTCCGCCCTGATGTCTTCCACCTTATCTGCAAAGAACTGAGCGAGCTCCTCGCACTGAGATTGCAAAAAAGCTCTACGAACCTGCAGACAGGCTGGGTTGCACAGTCTATCTACGGTTCAAAAGAGCTGAGCCAGTCGGTTCTGAGCAGCAGCAATTTCCCCGGACAGGAATACTGCCTTCTTATGGGCGGTTGCTGACTGGTAGAGTTGATAATGCTCTAGCAGTCTAAGGTCGTCGGCATCTAAGCCGGATTTCCGCCAACACCTCTCTAACCTGAGTCCAAGTCGGTGCATCTCCCTCAAGTCCCCATCGAACCATGGGGACCGGGGGCCAAGGGAGAGAGGACACACACAGATGGGAGCAATAGAATCCAGGGCATTGGTGATGGTCTTATTATAGGCCAGAACCAAGGCCTCAGGATCCATGCTCATCATCTGAAATTCTGATAGGTCAAGCACCGCCAATAGACCATCAGGAGTCACATCCCATAAAGGATGGTACTTGACCATCTCCACAGGGGTAGGTCTATGCAAGGGGGTGCTGAAATTGAATCTCACAGTGTGATGATCAGACCATCCAACAGGTTCCACCCCCACGCCGGAGGCTTCCATCCCCAGGAGGAAAACCAGATCAAGAGAATGGCCGAATTTATGAGTGGCAGAGGTAACAACCTGTGAGAGGCCCAATGAATTCATCAATTGGAGGAAGTGCTGTCCAAAATGTGAGAGTTCGTCGTCGATCCAGGCATTGAAGTCGCCCAGCACCATCAGCCTGGAAGACTCCAATACCAGGTCAACGATGAAGTCTGCCACTTCCTTAAGGAATGGCTTCTCATCCCCGGGTGGACGGTAGATGAGAGCCACTCTATAGCCCCCACCTGCGACTACAACACAATCAAAAGATCTGGTCTCCTCTACTGGAACACTAGTGAGACCCAATTCTGTCTTAAAGCAGACCGCAACTCCCCCACCCCTGCGATCCAATCTCAGGTGGTGTATCACCGAATACCTAGCTGGAACACCCGCCTCAAGAACAGGGCCAGCATTACCATCCAGCCAGGTTTCAGTGATGCAAGCCAGATCCGGCATTCCCACCAAGTCCACCACAACGGCCGTCTTGTTGACAACGGATCTGGCATTGCACAAAACCGCCCGAGTTGGACAGAGTTCCGGGGATCCCCCAGCCACCTGCCCACCGTTATTAGCAGCGGTGCCCTTGGGTATGGGGATCAGACAAGGAAACCCACGTTCTGACCTCCATTTCGCCCCAGGCCGTCTTCTGGACCTAACAATCCCGATTTGAGCGCTCCCCTCATCCATCCTCCACTGTTCAGGCCCCCCGCCCTGACCCCTCCTCCTTCATACAATTCCCAAAACCCTACAGCATTGATAAATGGAAAACAATAAAGTAGGGGGAGAAAAAGGGCGGAGGGCCAGAACAGCAGAGGATGAATAGCGCACGATGTGGGGGGGGAATAATAACACATATCTACGTCCTTCAACGAGAACTAATAAAGTCCTACTCTCACAAATCAATACAAGAAACAAAGCCCCCTGAAATTAAAACATTTGCTAAATAACATAAGCCAAAAATAAAATGAATCCCAATTACCCCCTATTTCTTGGAATCGAAACCTATTTTCTGGAACCCAAAAAATAAAAATAACTAACAATAAAATAAACTAAAAAATAATGATAAATAATAAATACAAATACAAATGGGAGACCCTCCTCTCACAAGGATATCCCGTCATAAACTCAAAAACCAAAAAACAGAAAAAACACACATACAAAACCATAAAAAACCCAAAATAAAATAATAAATTTATAGATTTATAAATTTGCCAAGAAAACATGTACTCCCACTACACGCTTAATTAGCACCAGGCACTCTCACTACCTGAAAATAAAATAACATATAATACATCAAAATAATAAATAAAAGATTGTGTGTGGGCAGGGACTCACACTCCCCATGAATGCACAATAGCCGAGCACTCTCACTGCTCAGACAAAGTATTTAGGTCCAGAAAAAAGGTTTCAGTTCAGAAAAAACATCCAGAAAATGATAATCACCAAGGATCGATCTACAGTCACCTCAATAGGTGAAATAAGTCTTCAAAACAGGCAAGTACTCGGGACAAAATAAACCCCCTAGAATGCGCTGGTCGGGGGCCTGAACCCTACCCCTAGGGATGTAGCCCCAGAAACAGGCGATATCACAACCACCCCAGCACCGCAAGCCCCTTGGGGCAGACAGAAGCCCAACCCTCTGGCTGGTCGATGACTAGCCCCCTCACCCTCTGGTAGCAAGGACCGGGGGATCCACCCAGCACAGCCGTCTCAGGGCAAGGCCCGGCTGCAGAACTTTCCTTCCACGATATCAGATAGAACTTGCACTCAATGAAAATGTCAAAATTCCCCAAATAACCAAACGCCAACCAAAGGGGAAAAACATCCAAGTAGCAGGATCCTGAAATTTCAAAACAGGCCAGGCAGATTTCCTCTCACATTAAGGAAAGTAACTAAATGATCACCCGAATGATGCTGAAAAAATTCCCATCGAATCCACAATCCGATAAAATCCAATGGAGTCCCGGTCCTGAAAATTAATAGTCACATATAAATGAATTAGAAAGACCATAAGCTTCAAAGCGACCACACATATTCATGGAATGAGTAAAACAATCCAATCCTGTAGTTCCTCGCACACGAAAACAAATGGAACCAAAAATCTTCCGTTTGTCTAAGCTTCAAATTAACATCAATACCGCCATTAAAACACAGCCAGGTCGTACTCCCAAAAGCGTCCTTATTCCGCTTATTTCAGCTCCGAGTTGGCGTTCAAGCTGCCTTGAAACACAGCCAGTCAGTTTCACAAGGAAGCGTAACTCCACAGACAGACTAGAAGGAAACTACCGGTGCAATCCGAAAGACCAAATCCCGTAACCGGATACTCAAAATAGCGATAGGACAATAAAATAACATAATAATACAAAACATAAACTAAAACTAGTAAAACGAAGCAAATAAATGAGAATAGGACTTCAACATAGGAAGCGTGATTCAGTGCAGACCCACACCGGTCGCCATCTTGACAGAAGCACACAGACAGCATGCCTGCCTGATGGGTGGGTGGAAGACACCAAAACAACATAGCCGTACCTCTCATATTTCAAATGTTCTGATGCGAGAAGCGTGCCTTCTGGAGATATTTGAGATTTGTGCATTGGAAGAGAAACATTTGAAGCAATTGAAACTGCTTTATAGGGTTATGTACCCCATTAACATTAAAAGAGATTAGATTTGTGGTTGTAGGCATGATGAAAGAGAACATAAATTGATAACATTATAATACAACTATAGTCTGGTGCCTCTGCACTGTACATGCCCCCACCCACCCCAGCAACATTCTCTGCTGGAGACTGGTCACAAGTTAGTAAGAAAAGAGTAAGAACATCCAAGTACCAAGTGGGCACCTGCCAGTTTGAAACATGAAAACAGTACCAGGAGTCAACAGGGCTTGGAGTTCAAAGTAGCAAGAGAAAAAGTGTGTCCTTCCAAGGCAGGGGGATATAAACACAAGTGCCCCTAGCCAGAGCTAGATGGGGAGCTTTGAGAAGGAATGATTCAAATATCTGGATCCAAGCTCCCCAAACTGAGAGAAAAGCCACATCATTGCAAGGAGGCACAAAGAGTACATTGAGTATGTTACAGTGTTGCTCACTGCTCAGCTAGATAGAGTTAGAGGAGATTTGCAATGAAGGTTAAGAAATAGGCAATCTAATGCAGATGTTACCCCCTCCGCCTTCCGTAAGAGACGCTTTATCCAAAATATATATTGAGAACATGGTCCAAAGCTCGAGCTAACTTACTGTATAAGGCGATATAGTGTTCCTTAGATAATCCCACAGGTATCCAGAAAAATAGGGGGTGATTAAGGAACATGGGGTCTCAGCAGCCATGAAGGGAGAGACAGATTGTGAAAACAAGGCAAGACAGGGGAACCCTATCACCACTTTGGCCACGAGAAGTCTTCACTGGACACCTCCTGAGAGGCCACAGAGAGCTGTCCAATGTAGAAGCCTGGAGGCATTCAGCCAGTGGAGAGATGAGGGCCATGCTCAGCCCATTGCAAAATGAAGAATGCCGACATATGCCAACCAGTGCACCAGCGAAGGGGCACAGTCCTTGGCCAACCCACCTACTGGATCCTGCAGTGGAGTGGGTCACTACAAATTTCATTCTTGACAACCAGACAAATGGACTATGACATCTGGACACAGGAATATGGAATTAGAGAGCTGGAATCAAGCCAAAGGTCAATCCAGCTCAGGCCCTGCCTTAACTGCAGCAGCCATGTTATTTCAAACTTGACTGAGAATTGTGCACTCTTTCTTGATTGTTCAAATCTTATATCCAAAGACATTCTGCTTAAATATAAATGTTCAAAGCCTAAATGACTGGTATTTTCTATACTCACAGCTTGTGCAGCCTCCTCTGGTAGGCCATTTTACAAGGTCACCACCCTTTAGTCAAAATAATGCTTCCTGGTGTTTCTCCTTATCCTGTTCCCTCACAACTATTTGTACCAGTCTGTTCTACAATACTAAGGTTCATATTAAGGTACGGAGAGCAGAAGGCTAAAGAGCTCATGTAAACTGCCCCCACACTTTTCAGTGGTAATTGTATCTAATATAACTTCTCATCAATGGCCTGTTCAGGTTATCCATTAAGGTATACTTGGTCTTACAATCCACGACATGCCTTGGTACTATCCCATACTACAGTACTTGGGAAATGCTTCCCATGGTCCACTCTAACAATCCAATTCAAAATGTTAAATACCTATAGCATACTTAGTAACATAGTACCATAATAACACTATGGAAACAGACAGGATTAAGACCTGATCAATAAAGATGACCCAGATACACACCCAAGATGTCTTGTGTGTCTTGGCCTTGCAGATACACACTTGTGAATGTCTGTACCTATGGCATCTCCCTATGTTTCCACCATTTACATGGCAGCAGTATGGAGAGACGGGACAATATTGAGGAGCAGAATGTGCCAGATGGCAGACATCTGATCAAATGTGCAGTCCAGTGTTGGAGTGGATCCCCTGCTCCCGAATGGTCAAATTTAATAAAAACAATTGGAAATTTAAACAGAAGTCCCCCAGCCATCCATGTCAGCACAAAAAGCTAGGTGAAAATGGAGATGGGGCTGATTGTCTCATAGGAATGTCCCAGGGGCATGGGGGGACTTACATATGGGTCAGCCAGTACTACTGCTGCCCCCTTGAACACCTATCACCACTAGCCACTGTGTACCCTCCCTGATGAGGAAATGTTTTTGTGTATTGTGAATATGCATGTTCTCACCCTATGCCTGCCCCCAACCCAGCCATGCACATAGACACTGGGCTAATCAGGAATTGGTGTGGAGGAAGAGCACATCCAGTACTGTGGATGCCACAGAGTGCCTCGCATGTGTAGAGGGGACACTCCACACAAACCCCTCCACACCTTCAGAGGGCCACATTTTCTTTTGTGGATAGAGATCTGAGTGCATCCTGTGTGCACCGTCTGCTGCATGGCTGTGATTGTACCTCATTCTTAGCACTGAAATACATCCAAGCATAACTGTCAGAATGGAACCTACCCCTGTTTATACTGTGTAATCTATAATGTAGATTGCGACAGCTCCATCCAGCCGACGAGGGGTTGCTAGAGGTTCCGAGGGTTATACTGAAGTCTTCTGGGGCTAGGGCCTTTGTATTTGCGGCTCCAACCCTCTGGAACTCTCTGCCTCGCCGGCTTAGGGAATGCACGACTGTGGAATCCTTTATGCGGGATTTTAAGACTTTTTTGTGGAGCAAGGATTGATGTTGCTGTGAATGCTGATTTTATATGTATATTTTGATTTTATGACTCATCTGTACAGTGCCTCGGTGCTTGAAAGGCGCTAAATAAATAAAGTTTTATTATTATTATTATTAATGTGATTTTCCCTCAGGAGTCTCTCCCTTGTCCAGCTTTGATAGCCTGTAAGGTTCTAGCTTCCACAATCTCACCGCTATGCTATTCCACATCCTGATCGCCCTCTGTGTGCAGTACAGTAATTCCTTCTAATGTTTCTCCTTACTGTGCCTCTTCAGTCAGATGCTACCTAGGTTTATTTCCACTCATAAAACGGACCTTTAGGCAGAATGCCTTGTCAGCACCATGTTTATAATGCAAGCTGTGGAAACATTTGCTTAGTAGGTAAAGGTAATAAAATGTGCACTTGGATTTGAAAAAAGTCCTTGTTCCCTGGCCCACTTGTTTCCCCCACCTCTCAAGGACAAAAAAAGAAGCCCAGACTTGACAAGTACCTTGTGAAAATGGGGTGAGAGGGTTATCCCATGGGGCTGATAGGAGGTAGAATCTCTGAAGGGCCACTGGTCTCACCTCCTCAATATATGTGTGTGTGTGTACTATATGTCTGAATGTAGTCCATAGTACACCCAGTATGGTCTTGCTCCTGTCAGAAAAAAAGAAAGAAGACAGAAAAAGTACTCTGATCTAGTAACCTGTCCATATCTGTCACCAGATTACAATAAAAACTTTCTCGCCAAATATTTTCTTATATTTTTAGGGGGATTTTATTTTTTTAAAGAAAGGGAAGAAGAGAAGACAATACATATGGCCAATGTTTCATGGCCCTTATGAAGTGGCATTGCAGGTTACCAATCTCGGCCATATGCGTATCTTTTCTATTTCATGTCATTTTAAAAACAACATCCAAAAAACATGAAGTAGTAATTGGCTACTAAGTTCTGACTCCAATCTGGTGAATCAGACTGCCTCTCATGTCTTGCAATATAGTTGCAGTGAGATATACCATGAAAATATGACATGCCATATACTTTATATACTCACATATACATCTAATCTTTGATGCTAAAAATAAGCCCCTAGGAAGGGGGACTCGACTTATCTGGGAGGGCATCCTATCTCCAGGGTTTAAAATGGTAAAGGAATTTTTCAACCGTGTAACCTGATTTTGTGTCCAGGTTTCGTCATAAAGACAGATTATGTGCCTGATGTTGTTTACAAAATTGATTTGACCATCCAGGTGGGACAGCAAAATAATGTCTGTAATTTTGTTAAAATTGGCCTGGTAAAGGGGGTCAACTTATATGTGGGGGTTGACTTATATGCCATTATATACAGTATCCCCTGCCTCTATATATCAGTCATGCTATGCTTTTCATACTTTTTCTATACTTTCTACTTTTATTTTCTAGTACGTATTTTGACTTTTCACCCTATATTTACATTTTGCTTTATGACTTTTGCCTTGTATTTTCATTTTGTATCATATAATTTTCTATTTCTGCATATGCTTCACTGTGGATGTTTTTAAATCTTTTTGCTGTCCCCTTTCAAATGATTATCACTAAGAAGGCAAATATGTACCAGTGTGAAACAAACTCTGGTCAAAGCTGATATGGCAGTCGAGAGCTTTTGGGATGCTTTTAGCCATCATTTCTAATGAATTAGCACAATGCAGATCTGTGGAAAGGCAGTTTCAATGTGGTCTTCCTTTTACACATTTTTACAATGTGTTTTCCTAGAATATGCCTGCTGATTGCTATATAATTAGTCTGGATAGTTCACAGAAGAAATGGTATCTTATTTTCAGTGGGACTCTACATCTACACAATATTATGATGCATTGTGTAAAATCAGAATCCACTAAAAACAATATTTTACATCTGGGAGGATATATTAAGTGCCGGATCGATGCACGAGCAGAAAGATGTGTTGCACAAATAGGGTGCACTGGTTGGCATTGCTACAACATTCAAAGAGAATGCACCACCGGTACAGGGTGTGCATATGTTCCTGTTGAAAATGTGACCCTGGACGGGAGTCATAGTGCAGGTGGACACCAAGTCAGGTGCATCCAGGGTGACCCCGACTGAATACCTCCCAGGGGGAATGCATGGCACATACCAGCATGCACCGCAGCCTCCATGGGCAATATTCAGCACAGGAATGCAAATGAACTAATTGAGCATGCAGGGTACAAAGGGGCCTTATGCATGCTCATTACCAGCACATTTGCATGTTGGCATGGGGATGAATGCACCACAGCAGCTCTCGCCCCCAAGCCCTGACTCCGATCGCTCCCACATGGCATGCCTTGAAGTCTTGGGTGGTATAGTGGCACCCCCCCCACCCATTGCACCAGCCCCAATCGTACCAGAGTCCAGGCTCTATTGGTTCCATATTGTAGGGACCCCAATGCCATCCCTAATTGCACCAGAATACACCCACAGTCCAAGTCCATAGTGTAGTGGCCCCCGCTCCCCCTCAACGGTGCACAGACATCCCCCTCCCTGCCCCCCAGCCCATCCCATTGCAACGACTGGCTCTGTAATGGGATTGTACCACTCTATCAGCAGGTGCAGAGCACTCACAGTACAATACTGGAATGTGTTATTCATAAGCACAAACTGTGTGTGGCTGAGAACACCCAGTGGCCATACTCCTCAGGCACTTGCATACAAATCCATCATCCCGGTGCCATTACACTGCTCAGTGTGGGTGATGGCTGATGCTGTATCCACTCACACAGGTCCCAAAACAGGCATGCTACAGCCAGTCTCTCATTCATTTGTATAATTGGGGAACTACAGATGAACTGTCTATAACCTGAAGCGTACACTGCAAATGGCATTACAGGATACCGCACCCCATGGCACCTGGGATACTTAAGAATTCCGGAGCGTGGCATATTACACAGGGGAACTGGGGAGAGTGTGGACTTGCAGTGGTGTATGACAGCAGGAAGATACAGAATTGACAAGGCATGCATTGGAGGTATGTAAATTCCCTCTTCAATTTGCCAGGGATGTACACACAGCTGCATACACTGGTGGATCTGCAGCTGGCATGGTGCCCCAATGCGTGGTACAGACAGTTGGATCATTCCAGAGTGCAGATCCCACCCCGGGTTCAGTGCTGTCAATGGCTGGCCATAGCAGGGTGTGGAAGGCAGCACCAGTCTTTGCAACAGGTTGGGTATGGGGGAGTAAGGGTGCCTGTGTACAGGGGTGGTGGATGGGAGTCCTCTAGACTATGGATATGGACCATGGTTTCCTCTGTTGCAATCAGGTCAGAGAGGAGGCCCTACACTATGGAGCTCTTCAGGGATGGAGTTAGCTAGATTGGGGATGGAAAGGGGGTATGTCTAGTCTACCAGGGCTGCCAGGCTGCTGTGCACCTGGGTGCAAATCTGCAGCCTGCCTGTGGGTGGCTGGCCGGGTTTGGTCAGCTATTCATGGCCTAACTGTGGGCCATGGTGCTCTGGACTGTGAAGGGCACATTTCCACTGAATATACTACAGCACGACATATGCAAGGGATTGCCCCCTCAGACTTGAATGGCATACCATTTTTGTGTGCCCTGGCCCATTCCCTTGTGGCCGGCACATCCCACACGTTTGAATATTGCGCTGTTGTGCATTGTTGGAGTTGTGCGGCACATCTCCCTTTTCCACCAGGGTGCACTGCATCTCTCCTTTGAATACGGGGCCCTGGACTAGGTAGTCTGAATACATTATAAAAATGGTAAAATCATGATCCCACTGAAAACAAGATATTGCATCTAATCTGGGATAGCCTGAGTAAATATAGTGCAAAAATGTGTAAATGAACATCCCTGTGACAATGAGATGTAGCATTTCCCCTGCCCTATCCAGGATACAAAATATAGGATAAGAAATATGCAGTGCTCCCAGATCCAAATAATCATTAGTCTATAAGAAGCCCTCATTTTCCCTGTGTTTTCCCCACAAAGGCAGAAGCAAATCCCTGTAAATTTTTTCATAAGCCACAGGTTCTTTATGTATGACTTTGTTCTTTATTTATTATATCAGCAGCCATTTATTGGACAAAGAGCTCTGATTTGCTGCTCAGTATTAATATTATTAGGGCTGTGCGAATACCTTTTCCCAAATATTCAGCTGAATATTCGATATTTGGGTCCCAAGTATTCAGTATTCGTTATTCGATATTCGGCCAGAAAAGGTGTTTTTTCAAGGAAACTTCAAAAAAGCACTTCAGCAACACCATTAATCACCCATTGGACCTGGTATACCATATACACCTCAATGATACTTCGGCCACCGACACTGAGCTCTCACTAATGCAATACAAGCTTCATGTGGCACACTCGATCCACCACAACACACACATAGCACTCTGAAAACAATATCAAGCATTGCATTGGGTCAGCACTAGAGGGTGTTCATTGTCACAGACATGGGGTAGAAGGTGCTTTGGCCATGGGCATAGGAATAGTGTTAGCAGTGGCTGCAGTAGTGGTGACAACTGAAAGGGTGACTTCTGCAAGAATTGCACCGGTGGTGGTGGGAAGCACACTGGCTGTGGATGTAGGAGCCATAGTGGTAGCAGTGGGGACACTGGTGGTGGTGTCTGCTGCTTGCTGCACAAAGCATGTATGCTCTAATTCCCCCCTACTGCTGCACAACAGGATGTGACAGTGAACATACAGATGGACAGGTGGTGACACTAGCAGTAGTAGTACTGCTAATTGTATTAGTGGTAGTAGTACTATTACCTATGCTACAAGAACTAAAAGACTTGCTTGGGGAGAACAATATTTGAGCCCATCGAATAATGAGAGACACCTGTATGTCATTGTCTATGTAGTCTATCTCACCACCTTCTCTGGAATTGTATTATGTATCAATAATATACAGTGGAGCAAGACAAGATGCAATTCAGTACTTTGCAGTAAATGACATGCCACAAAATATTGGATGACTGGAGGGCTTAATTGCCATTAAATTACACTGCTCCTTGCAGCATACAGCAGCATTTTACAGCAATTTTGCAAGCTACTGCATTGCGTACTGTCTGGCACTACAGTATGAACTATGTTTTATAATCTTGATGCAGTGTTTCATCCTTGGGTATGTTAGTTGTGGATTGTTTTGTTACAAGGGCATCTCAGTCTCCTTCATTTTAACTTCACTTATTTATAGTGTGTGTTTCTTTAAGGGTCGTATATTCATAGTGTGTTTGTATGTTCCCTACATGCACCCTGACAAAGACCAGGTTCTGGTCAAAGCACCTGGTCTCTATTGGCATCCTCCAGCCTTAGCACAAGCAAATGTATTGGCAACTTTATGCTGCACTGATCTGAACTGTATTTTGTTACTGCAACCCCGCTGAGTGCTTCCTTTGTTCTACATAGATTGTTTGGGGGTTTGGCAGCCCAGGGACAACACTAGCAGTAATTGTGTGGATGTGCTGTATGTTTGTGGTCTATCATCCTGTCCCTCACCACTTAGAGCCAGTGGTGCAGATGCTTTGCTGGGGCTGGACCAAGCATGTTTGCAAGATTGCTAAAGACATGATGGATCAGGTCACTACTGGTTACTGGGTAAAACACAAACTATTACTACGTAGTACCTGTGTGTGTGATGCTTTACTTAGTGCTTGTGGAACTGCAGTAATACACCAACCTTTCCAGTTATACTGCACCACAAAAAAGGAGCAGTAAAGAAAAACACTGCTACTAAGAAGGGGAAGAAAAGGGCAACCTATTTAGTCAAACATGGAACCGAGCAAGGAACAGACAGATGACATACAGTTAACTCAGTGAGAGAAGCCTACCTCGCTAAGTGCAATGGTTTAATTAACAAATCGACAATAAACAAACAAAAATGCATGTGCACAGTTTACACACCACCACAAGACTTCATGAGGGGATATATTTCCAAGCACAGCTTAATTGTGTGCAGTGGGCTGTAGAAGTTGGGGGGGGGGGGTGAGTCAGCCACCGTGTCAGCATGGCTCAGTTGGTAGCACATCCGTCTCTGGACCAGAAGGTTGTGGGTTCATGTCCCACACCGGGATTGGACTTGCACCTAAATATTGTTGGCATCCAAGTGCAGTATTGGTGGGTGCTGTACTGCTGGGGTGTGCCATCCTTCGGATGAGACATTAAACCGAGGTCCATTCTGCCCATCCTGGTGATGTCCTGGTGGGTGTCCAGGTGGAAGTAAAAGAACCCAGGGCACTCTTCACAAAGAGCAGGGAACATTGCCGTTGTCCTGGCCAACATTCCCCTTCCCTTAAACCGGTTCATGCAATTATCCAGGCTGTGTGGGTGATGATGTGCGATATGACCACCACCACACATTCAGTCATTTCACTACCAGTCTAGCATTGCTTGTAAAGTGCTTTGGGATACACTGTGTATGAAAAGCGCTATATAAATGCTGATTCTTCTTCTTCTCCTCATGTGTACAGGGATCTATCCCCAGAACCAGAAGAGACTAACAATACTAATTCAGTGAGTCAAGCCTGACTGGCTTAGAACTGAAGAAGTTTATTCAAAATCTGTGTGCACACAGCTGTGCACGTGTGGATGTGTGGCCCTGCCTCATGAAAAAATGTATTAAGCACGCACATGCAGGGTGAAGCCTCACAATATCAAATATTATGCACATATACAGCAAATTATAAGCAGTGACCTGCAGGAGGGGGAGTTAGCAGACATCCTCATCAGTCATGCAGGGAACCAAGCCTGGAACCAGACAACAGCAAAAAACAAACAAAAAAAAAACACAAAAACAAAATGTGCTCCACCCAAAAAAAATCACACTGGAGCTATGTCAGACAGCAGTAGAGAAGGGGTGTTAGCAGACAGCCCTCCTAGTCCCTGCAACTGAGTGCAGCAATAAGGACAAAATAACGTACCTGTCAGAAAGCCAAACATATCTTTTCTGACACTGATCAAAAAACTATACTGACCCAAAAAAGTCTGTGAAGCAAAAATCAGTTTCTTTTTTAGCAAGTTTAAGGTCTCAAAAGTACTGCAGAGCAGCTCTCAGAAACCACTGTCTCCTGTCTTCTATCAGTGCAGAGTGAGGATGTCACATGGTGTGCTTGCCTTTGAGCTCAAGAAACAGTTTTTGATTGGCCAACAAAGCTCCATGAGACTTGGAAATCTCACCGAATAGTAGTGGCCAAATAGTGAACTATTCGGAAAATGCATCCGAATATTCGGGAAGCCTACTATTCGTGGTATTCAGAAAATACTATTCGGCCCATGCACAACCCTAAATATTATATGTCATGATGGCCTTGGAAGGATTTGGATTTATATGCTATGCATGATGCAAAATGGGGGACTGTATGAAACAACAAATATCAAGCTCATTATTTCATGAACTATACTCAAAATTAATAATCACAAGTCAGACAAGCTTTCAAAAGATACTAGTAATGGCTATAAACAAATGTATTGCAAATAGAGACATTTCTTTATATATATATATATATTTTTTTTTTTTTTTTTATTTTATTTGAATATTTTGGTAACCAGGTAAGACCGCTGAGACAATTGCTGTCCCTTTTTCAGGGTCGACCCAGGAGGACAAAACAACACATAATACAAAGTGTAGCTATATTAAGGCAAAACAGCAATATACATGGCAATTACAGCAATGATCAGGAGGAGCAATTTACAGAGAGGGATAACAGTATGTACAGTATACAAAACAAGTTCAGCTATATTAAGACATTACAGCAAATATACAAGGCAATTACAGCAATAATCAGGAGGAGCTATTTACAGAGAAGGATCACAGTATGTACAGGAGATTATGTCTCAGTCAGAGAGGATTTTGTACAATGTTACAGACATATTATTCAATAACTATGTGCAAGTGGAGACAACATCAGCAACCAACATCGTGCATAAGAAGATACACATGTCCTAATGTTACAGGGGTTAGCCAGGTTCATGGAGTCCTGGTAGCATGCTACAATATGTCACTTGCTGCACCTTCCCTTGAGGAGAGGAGTTATGAATGGAAGCAAGTGCATATTACAGAGGAACCAAGAAAGGCATGGAGACTGGATTGAAACAAGGGAAGTGAGGAGCAGGACAGGATGAAGGGGGGCAAGGAGTTCCAGTCAGCTACTACCGCAAAAGAGAATGACTTGTGCACAATGGCCAGTCTCAAATTTGGTGTTTGAAGAAGTGTAAGGGAGGATGAGCATAGGGAATAAGGAGGGCATCTCAGATGAACTATATTGCTAAGGCAAGGGGGGTGAATTTGTGGACAAGTTTGTGCATGAAGCATAAAGTGGAGAACCTCAGTTTCACTTCAAAGGGCAACCATCCCAAGGAGGAGAGGACATCGCAGTGGTGTAGGCAAGAATTGCTCCCAAGGCAAACCTCTCCACTCTGTGGTATGCTTGCTCAAGGAAAGACATAGTGGATGGGTTGGTAGAGAGCAATAGGGGAGCCCCATAAGTTAGTAGAGGTAGAAGTGATGCGGAGGCAATCTTGTGGCAAGAGGTAGAGATGAGGAAGGGTCAGATGCGAAATAGCAGACTCAGCTTCTGATTAAGAGACTTGATTAGGATGGCAACATGGGAATTGAGGGATAGAGAGGACTCCAGTGTGATTCCCAGGTATCTGAAGGTTTTTGCAGTCTCCAGAACATCTCCATTTTGAGTGGTAATGCATACGGGGTAAGGGGGCATGAGGAAGGAGGAGGGCACAAGAAGCGCATACTTGGCCGGCCCTGTGGCACTGAGAGTTGAGGTGCTGGATGCCACACCTCGTGCCATGCCAGCGACCTGGGTTTGGGAATGAGCCAGTGTCGTTGGAGGCCGGTGGGGGGGGGGATGTAAGAAAGCTGCCGGCAGGCAGCGCTCCACCTCGAGAGGTAGTATCCAGCTCTCTCAGAGCTTGGTCACCCTCTGGTGGAGGCTGGAGGGATGGCGCAATGTAGAGATCTTAGACATGGGTCATTGGGAGGGTTGAGGGGACCCGGTCCAGAGCTGCGGTGCACATGTGTGCCTCCACACACATGCGTCACCGCTTCTGGGGGTCCTGGGGTAGCTCATGGGAGAAAACAGAGGAAAACTGTGGGAGCCGACATGGACAGCGCCCCTGGACTGACTCTGGGGATCTTCCTGGGAGCACATGGCACTAGAAGCCCCCAAAAGACCCAGAGTTCGGTAGGCTCGTCGGATGCTGAGGTCGATCTGCCACAAGGAGGATAAAAAAAATAATCTACAAAAGAAAAAAACGAAGAGCATACTTTTGGACTTTTTTGTATTGAGGACAAGCTGATTTCACAGGAACCAATCCTCAAGGACTGAAAAGTCATTTGTGAGTTCCCTGTTTATCCAAGCAATGTTGAGGGGTGAGTGATAGATGATAGCATCTTCTGCATAAAGGTGTATAGTAGCCCCACCACAGTTGTTAGGTAGCTCATTAATAAAAAGGGAGAACAACAACAGACCCAATATGGAGCCTTGAGGAACCCCATGAGATATGGGTTTTAGGTCCGAGATAGATCCAGCCCACTTGACCCATTGGAAACGTGAGGAGAGATAGCTATGGACCCAGTGTAGGGTGCTGGAGTCAAGGCCAGTACCTTGTAGCTGCTGGAGCAGGAGACCATGACTCACCAGGTCAAACGTTTTCGTAAGGTTGACAAAAATGGCCCCTGTGGTAGATCCCTTGTCCATGGCTTGGTAAATGTCTGATGTTACCTTTATGAGGGCTGTGAGAGTGCTGTAGTTCTTTCAGAAGCCATGTTGGAAAGGTGAGAGCAGATTGTGTTGATCCAGATAATCCCAGAGGTGATTGTAAATGATACGCTCCTGTATTTTGGCCAATGGGCAAAGAATAGATATAGGCCTGAAATTTTCAACAACAGTACTGGAGCCACCCTTTTGCACAGGTACTACTACAGCCACCTTCCATTTATCTGGGACTGTGTTAGTCATGAAGGACCAGTTTAGTAGGTCTCGAATAGGGCGAGCAAGGGCTGGAGCTCCCAGCTTAAGGAATTTTGGCTCCAGTGAGTCATGACCTGGGGAGCTCTCAGCCTTCAAATTTGTGAGAAGCCTAAGGACCTCATTTCGAGTGGCCAGTTTCAGATGGAACAGTGGTCTGGTCCAACCCACCACAGTAGGGGGAGGGGCAGAGGGATCTACTGGAGAATCCTGGAATTACGAAGTGTACTTGTGTACGTCAGCAAAAAGTCATTGAAGCCAGCGGCACTAGCCGGGGGCTCAGTGAGTAGGGCACCCTGGGCACAGATGGAGCTCGGTAGTTCAGTTCCTCTCCCTTTTAGCAGTGCATTTATCTGCCTCCAAAACTCCGTTGGTTTACAGAGGTGGTCTGCTTGAAGAGATTTAAGGTGGCATTGCTTGGCTTTTTGAAGGTAGTTTTTGCATTTGTTACGCAGTTGCCCGTAGGTCTGCCAGTCTTGGTGTAGTCCACTCCTCTTGTAAGATTTCCAAGCTTGGTCTTTGAGAACGTTAGAGTCTGTAGCGTCTTACTGAGCCAGGGGGCTTTGATACCTTTGGTTCTATGTTTCTTTAGTGGGGCATGGTGGTCTGCGATGCAGGAGAATGTGAACACAAAAAAATCTAGAGCTAGGTTGACATCAGGGAGAGTTTTAATAGGATTCCAGTCAGCATTGTTTATGGAGGAGATGAAACTATCTACATCCAGCTTGGACATATCATGGAGAAGTGTAATTTTGGGAGGAGGGTTAGGACAATTATTCCTTCAAATGCAGAATGTGGGGGAATGATCATGCAGTCTGCAAGCACTCCCTCTACTCTAACGTTTAGGGGACAGTTGGTTACCACCCAGTCAAGCACAGTATGTTTTCCAGTCTTGTTGTTAAGATGTGTAGGGTCCTGAATAAGTTGTGTTAGGTTCAGATCAGAAAATACTAATTGCATTTTGCTGGTAGCAAGGCTAGGCCAATTATTGTTGAAGTACCCACATATTACTAGATCATGTCCACATCTGGATTGAATTCTTGTTCATTTTACAAAAAAAAAAAAAAAACAAGCATTTGTCAATGCCGAATGTTGCTTGCTTCTATGTGCTGTTTAGGCATTTGGAAGTCATTGGAGTGCAAATATTGAAAATTTCAGTAACTTACGAAAGTGCATAGAACTGCGAACGACGCCAGAAAGAGTCATTGTTAGAATTTTCACCAAATTTCAACATAGCCATTTTAAGACCTCTGCTCATGAACAGTGTCACTGTGATTTTGTTAATGTGTCCCATACATTGAGTTTGCACCGACTGGCCATTGTGCGCCATATGGGCAGAAACATGTTTTGGGCAGGATGTGAAAATGACAGCTGTACTGCTCATAAGGAGGTGTGGTAAAATGGCAATGTTGAAAATCTGAGTGAAAATATTGAAAATTTGTGAACTTACGAGCTCATGAGGAACTGCGCAACGACGCTCATAAAATAGTCAGTTTTTGAATTTGGACCAAATTTTCAACATGATGGACTTTTTTCATGAATGATGTCACTGTCATGGTGGTATTCAGGCCTGAAGGGTGATTTGCAGTCACTGCGCAGTTACTGCGCGAAATCACCCTTCGGGCCCGAATAATGCCATGACAGTGACATCATTCATGAGAAGGGGTCCTAAAAACCCCATGTTGAAAATTTGGTGCAAAAATTCCCAAAAATACCTGAGATATGCACTAAAGTTGAACCCCCCCATCTAGCCCATTATACTGCTTACCGGCATTTCCTCAGTTCGCGGTCGGCTTTGAAGAGTGCAGACGTGTTCCCGGTCCATTAAAGATCGTTGTGCCGGAGTCCGGAGGTAAGTATGGGGTGAGGGGGTGGGGAGGCTGGTGCGCAGTGGTGGGTGTGGGTTGTGGGAGGGGGTCGAGACGCACCTCGGGACTGTTTTCGCTTTCAGGTTTAAAAAATAATACGTCAGATCGTTTGCCACGCCTGGGGTGGGCCTCAGCGTAGCACAAAGGATCGGGGCGCCGCTCAGCCGACTGTGGATTGGGCCAAGGACTGCTTGCCACGCTGGGTGTGCCCCCAGCTGGCACCAACTACTGGGGGACGATAGAGTCACCGACGGGGATTGGCACCGTCATTATACAGTGCGCGCGGCGGGCACGCATTTGCATGTGGGGAGTACGCTCTTATCGCCGTTCACTGAAGCAGAAGCTCTTTCAATCAGATGCCACTGCATTTTGGAGCATGTCATAGACAGCTCCAAAATGCATTGGCTTACAGGGGCCGCGCCTGCCAGCACACTGACTGAATTGGAGGAGGAGGTGACACACCTCCGAAATCTCCGATGATGGCACTATGTTTCTTGCACATGCGTGCAAGCAACATAAAAACTAATCAGTTGTCTTTGGGGATTGCCATAAGCTGGAACCGCATCGGGATGTGGGGCTGCTTGCTGCGGGGACGTTTTTGAATATTCCAGTGACGCAGTGGAGGAGCTTTCTGGCGCCAATTTTTCAAACTCTGCACCAGCGCCTGATTGGCTCCCTGCCCGCCATGACACTTGTCCAGCTTGGGGAAAAGGCTGGCCACTGAGCCCGTGTCTCACTCCTGACTGCTACGAGGGACTTGAGGGAGGTGAGGGAGACCCTTCTACAGTGGGTCCCCCCCTCCTGCTATGGACTACGTGAGACTCCGGGGTTCTGAGGTGCCGGCTGGTTACTGCGGGTGGGTGGACTTCCCCTGGCCACATCGGAACTGATTTCTTGTTCATTTTACAAAGGAAAAAAAAAAGAATTAGTTGTCCTTGGGGATTGCCACAAGGTGGAACTGCATTGGGACATGGGGCTGCTTGCTGCGGGGTAGTTTTTGAATATTCCGGTAGCGTGGGGGAGGAGCTTTCTGGCACCAATTTTTCAAACTCTGTACCAGCGCTTGATTGGCTCCCTGCCCACTGTCACGCTCACCCAGCTTGGGGAAAAGGCTGGCCACTGAGCCCACGTCTCACTCCTGACTGCTACAAGGGACTTGAGGGAGACCCTTCCACAGTGGGTCCCTCCTCCTGTTACCGACTATGTGAGAATCTGGGGTTCTGCGGTGCTGGCTGGTTGCTGCAGTCGGGCAGACCTCCCCTGGCCACATCGGGACCAAATTCTTGTACATTTTACAAAGAAAAAAAAATGAATCAGTTGTCTTTGGGGATTGCCACAAGGTGGAACCTCATCGGGATGTGTGGCTGCTTGCTGCGGGGAAGTTTTATCCTACCCCACCCCACCCACCCTGTTCCTCTTCCCTTAAATGCACACTAGCCCTCCCACTAGACAAGGCATGCTCCTACGTGGTTGGCCTAGCGCCATGCTTGCTGGCACACTTACAGTACCCTAACAAATGGGCATGTGTAGCCCATACCCTCTTCACTAAAGAGAGCTAGTAATTTAAATACTGTCTTAACCAGAGTTAGAGTTATTGGAGATAGCTAGTAATCTAATTTACTGCCTCTGTAACCAGTGCATGATTAGCAATTTCTTGAACTAGGAGCAACTTTCTATTTGGGGTACCAAAATTAGAGTCAATTAATTTTGCGTGGGCATGCGCTACAATTCCTGTTAGACTGAAGCTACAACCTACCTTCTGTATAGCTTGAGCTAGATCATTCTGCTAGGGCTACCTGTCCCAGAGTACTGAAACCTCCTCCCCACTAGGATAATCCCTGCCTGAGACACCTGTGCCTGTTTCTGCAGCCCTGAGTAAACTGCCCAAGAGTGCTTACCTCTTCCCCCCAGCGCCTTGTGAGTCTCACAGGTCTATTTCTCACCTCAGCCTCTACCCTCCCCCCGAGGTCTGACAGGATGCCTCCTCTGAGTGGCTGCTCCATGCTTCATGATCTGGCTGGGGCCCCAGCCCAAAATCATGGTCCGCTGGTTGCCAATCCATCTCCGGAAACTTGCCCCACCTGGATATCTGCCAAAGGCTTGAGATTGGTGCACATAAACGTACGCAGCCTGCTGCCCAGCCCCGTTGAGCTTACAGCATGGGTGGCGCTTTATAACTCTGACATTATGGGGGTCACAGAGACCTGGCTGAAGCCACATAATCCAGACTCTGTATGTGCCCTCCCGGGCTACAACCTTATTAGGCAAGACAGGGCAGGGAACAAGAGAGAGGGTGGGGTACTCCTATACTATAAGACACACCTAAACGTATCTGTCATAGGACACATGCCACCCCCATCCCATTCTTGTGAGTTCCTGCACACCCTCCTCCTGCTAGGCAACACCAAAAAGGAACACCTAATCTGTGTCTACAACCCCCCAAAGGGTGGAGTGCCAGGATTCTCCTCCCTCCTCCACAGCCTTAGCCCCATGGTTGGCTTGAATGAGTTGCTAGTCCTAGGTGACTTCAACCTCAACTGGGTAGGCTGCAATGTCCAGCAATATGAGCTCCTGTTGGCCAGTCTCACCCTCAGCCAACTCATCTCTGAATCCACAAGGCTGTCCTCACATGGAGACAAGGGTTCCGTCATTGACTGGGTGCTGAGCGACAGACCGGAGAAAATTGTCTCCTGTGGTATTCTCCCTGATGCTATATCAGATCACTCTCCCACCTACTGTATATGGGGCATCTTCCCTCCTAAAATTCCCTGCAAGGTGATCCAAATGAGGGACTTCTCCAAACTCAATGTTGGAGACTACCTTACTGATCAGTGACACGCTGACTGGTTCCAGGTCACTGCCACAAATAACCCCTCAAGAGCCCTTGACAATTTCATGACTGTCTTCACCCCACTGCAAAACAAACATGCTCCTCTTACAAAAAGGAGGGTGAGGGGCACTGTCACAAAGTGGCTCCTTGGAGGCCTTTTTTCTCTAATGAAACAAAGGGATAAATGCTGGGCAAGATACAAGAACTCCCTCTCCAGTACAGACCTCCTTGAGTACAGACAGCTGAGGAACTTGTGCAAAAGAGCCATCTGCTCTGCAAAAAGCGAGTTCTGTCAATCTGCCCTACTCTCCACAGTCAGAAACCTGTGGAGATTCTGGCAGAACATTAAGAATGCGGTTGGGGGGTCTGCCAGGGCTCAGGTCACTGATTTGCACATTGGCGGGGTTAACTGCAACAACCCCCTCACAATTTCCAACGCCTTTAACTTCCTGTTCTCTAACCTGTCAGCTCTCCTCAACCAGCCACATGACCCCAAGGATCGGGCCCCCCCACCCAGTGGGAAAACCCCTGACCCTCCCTTTTACCTCAGGGTCATCTCTGTCATAGAGACACAGAAGCTCCTTACTGGCCTCTCCCCCATACTGGTGCTGGGCACGACTACCTTGAGCCCAAACTACTTTGGCTAGGGGCATTTTTTCTAGCCCGACCCTTCGCCCACATCTTCAGTGCATCACTATCCTCAGGCATAATCACGGACATCTGGAAGGTGGCCAAAGTCATCCCTGTCCCCAAACAAGGTGACCCAAAAGACCCAATGAACTACCGCCCTATAGTGATCCTGTCAGTGATCAGCAAACTTCTTGAAAAGGTAGTCGCTTCATAGCTCAACCACTACCTACAGACCCACAACCTACTCTCTCCTGCACAGCACGGCTTCAGACAAGGGCACAGCACCTCCACTGTTCTAACAGCTGTTACCTCTGCTATCAGGTATGCTGCTGACCAATGCAAAATGACCGAGGTCATCTTCGTGGATCTCTTGAAAGCCTTCTACCGGGTTGACCACTCGCTACTGTGCTCCTCTCTCCTGTCCCTTGGCTTCTCCTCCCCTGCCCTTGCCTGGATCAATAATTACCTCTCGGGCAGGCAGCAGTACACCAAGTTCAACAAGGCCCTGTCTGAGCCAGCTCCAGTTAACTGAGGAGTCCCCCAGGGCTCTGTCCAGGGGCCTCTCCTGTTCTCCCTCCTCGTAAATGAGCTACCCTCGGCCCTGGCACATGGGCGCTCAACTCTGTATGCAGATGACATAGTTATCATGACCAGTTCCCGAGACATCTCTACTATCAACACCAGGGTAAACTCCGACTTCGACCAAATCTAGACCAGGCTAAAGGACCACAAGCTTACGATTAACCTTCAGAAGACACAGGCCACGCTCTTTGGCTCAACAGCCAAGACAAAAGCTGTCCCTGACCTGCTAAAGATCTCAGGTGCCGATGGGTCCCTACTAAAAGTTGTAGATTCTGTCAAGTACCTGGGGGTGACACCTGACCCACAACTGGATCTGAATCTCCACATAAGCAATACATGTAAGGCCTCAAACTGCAAGTTGGGTCTTGCATACAGAGCAAAAAACTGCCTCACCCCAGCTGCCCATCTCGCCTTAGCCAGGGGAGTCCTCCTACCCACGTTCTGCTATGGACTTGTCACCTTCACCCACATTGCGAAAACCAGTCTCGCAAAATGGGACATAGCATATAACAGCGTATGTCGCTTTGCACTCTCAGTTCCCCGCCTCACCCACCACTGTGAGCTCTACTCCTGGTTTGAGTGGATCCCACCAGAAAAGCACCACTCCTATGTCATGGGAAACTTCATAGACAATGTTGTCAGGTCTGCCACCCCCTTAGCCCTCACTGAATCCCTCCTTCCGGCTACCCACTCCTACCATCTGAGACCCAGCGACTCTCATGCCCTCCTGGTTACCAAGACTCATACCCAAATGGGCGACCGGGCTTTCACTGTTTACGCACCCAGGCTGTGGAACTCCCTTCCATCAAGCACCCACTCCTCCCACCATGGCTTTAAAGCCTCCCTCTGGGGCTTTCTCAAAACAGCCTCCACCTGCTTCTGTACTAGATGAACCCACCTGACCTCTGCCGCTCTGACTGGCTGAGTCGCTACCTAACTTATCTGTCTAAGGCAGTGGACCACTGAACATTTATCCACTACCAAGCTAGCAATCTACTAATTTAGATTAGTCCACTTTTGGCCCAGCTGCTCAATCAGTGTGTGCATAGTTACTGTTCTATTTCTGTATTTTGCTCTGGGCCTCCTCCATCCCAGTTTGTTTCTTCTCTGCCTACCTGCAAGTTTTACAAGAGTTGCTGCCCGACATGACGGTCACTGCCTATCATGAGAGTACTATACTGTTATCCTACCTGCTGCCTGCTTTGTAAAACCCTGTTGTTTCTTGTGCTGACCTTGTTGCTTGATGCACTTAAATGTAACCTTACTTGTTTTGCCTGCTGTTCATGAACGTACCTTGTAATCTCCCAGGTCGCACCTGAAAATAGGCACTTGGTTGTCTAGTGTGCTTACTTGGTTAACAAAAGCAAATAAATAAATAAAAATGTCCAGAGAGTTTAGCCAGGGAAGTGAGGAATGGGATAAGACCAGTATCAGCTGTTTTGGGGGGAGATATACACACCCAATGATTAATTGTTTAACTGAGCCAAGAGTCAAAGAGAGGAACAGGGATTCAGCAGTAGGGGATCTGGAGCCAGACTCAGGTAGTTCATTGATATGTAGGTCAACCCGGGTGTAAATAAGAACTCCTCCAGCTCTTCTTCCAATCCTGTCCTTCCTAAAGCAGTGGTAGCCAGGCAGTGACATCTCATGAGATTTAATGGCTGGTTTAAGCCATGTCTCTGTAATATATAGGATGTCTAGGGATTTTTGAATCACCCAGGCCTCCAGTTCAGCCATTTTGGGATGAAGGCTTCTTATATTCATGTGGGCTATTTTTAGGCCTTTGGGAGGGCTCAGGGTAGTCAGAGGGAGGTTCAAGTGTCTTAAGGAAGGAGAAAGAGAAACTGAGGCAGAGTTTTGGGTTTGGGAAGTATTGGAGGGCTCAGGATTGTGCCCAATATTGGAGGGCCCAGGACTGAGCTCAATATTACCTGCCCATGCCAACAGCAGAAAAATGATTATATGGATCATTAAGGAGACATTAGGATGCCCTCTTGGGGCACATTTAGCAGCTGGTACACATAACCTATTATGGAGCCAAAATCCCACAAGTGCAGTGCCTTATCTTGGCAGACAAGGTACATGTAGTAGGACACGTGAGTATTTAGGCCAAATGTGGCACAGTGGAGGGGGATGACTGGCCTTAGGGGAAGACCTCAGTGAGATTGCTATAAACTGGTCAGTCACCCAAAGTGCAGAGAGGCAGGTCAATAAGACCAACAAGCAGGAGAGTCACATGCTAGCAGGATTAAGCCTCACAAGGAGTAAGGAGGGCAGGCAGAATTACACTCACAAGTAAAATTATTAAAGGTTGCTGAGAGGATTTAAGGGAAGGACTGGGAGCTCAGACTCCAGCAATACCAAGAGAAAGAAATATAATCAACAAGGCAAGGAAAAAAATATCCAAGACAGGTTCAAAGGAGCCAGGCAACCAATGGGGGTGTTTTGGCAACTTGTGGGAGGTGCTAAATAGTATTTAATTAAGGCAGAAGGAGGGTGGAGGGCCCGAAAATTTGGCAGGATTCAGCAGCTCGCACTCAACTACAGCTTCAAGTGTTCAGAAAAGAGCCTGAAGCCGTAGTATCTAGCAGATGCCCAATCAGATCAAAAGCCACAGAGGCACGGACCAATGGAGTGCAAGCAGGGCCTGGCGGCAGCCAATTGGACACCTCAAGAACAATCCAGGTTGAGCCAGCAGTCTTACCAGGATCTGGAAGGCTTCGGGGCGGTGAGCGGAGGTGGCATGGCTGGGAGGCGGTTCAAGCCTCGGCCATTGTGAAGGTAGAGCAGCCATCAGGGCAAACCTGGAAGAGGGAGAGCAGAGAACGGTTTTAGTGAATATAGGGAGTAGGGCCAAAGGCAGAGTCAAAGGCTAAATCAGGGGCATGGGGAAGGATGTACAGGACAAATGAGAGAAAAGAATTATCAACACAGGGGGGCAGGGGGCCATCGGCTAGACAGCAATTAAATACAGATGCCACAGGAGCAGTAGAAAAAAGAATTAGGCAGGAGAAAGGACCAAGCAGACAGCTGCTGGTGGTGTGTGTGGGGGGTGGTGTGTGTGTGTGTGTGTGTGTGTGTGTGTTTGTGTGTTTAGGTAACAAAGGTAGGAATAGTGTAGGTGAGTTTAGCTTTTCAAGGTAAGTAGACAAGTTTAGAGCACAAAAAGCGAGCTAAATTGCGTTCAGGAGCAGAGGCCACAAGCAGCACAAAAGGAGCAGGGGGCAGAGAAAGTATAGCATCACTTATTTTTTACACAATTACTTCCCCCAGTTAAGAGCAGAGCAGCACCACCCAAAAAATCCACCCACAGTTAGACAGCAACCACAGTATTACCCAGCATAATTGTTTCAACATCACACAACAGTAGATTAAGAGGGATCCAAAATACACAGCCCTCTGGTAATGCTCCAGAATACAGTAGAAAATTACACATAAAGCATAATTGGGGCCGAGATCTGACAGGATTCAGCAGCTCGTACTCAACTATGGCTTCAGATCAAAAGCCACGGAGGCGCAGACCAATGGAGTTCAAGCAGGGCCAGGTGGCAGCCAATCGGATGCCTTAAGGACACTCTGGGTTGAGCCAGCAGTCTTACTGGGATCTGGAAGTCTTCAGGCAGTGAGCGGAGGTGGCATGGCTGGGAGGCGGTTTGAGCCTCGGCCACTGTGAAGGCAGAGCACCCGTCAGGGCAAATTGGGATCTGAAAGGCTTTGGGGCAGTGAGTGGAGGTGGCATGGCTGGGAGGCGGTTTGAGCCTCGGCCCGCTGTGAAGGCAGAGTGTACATCAGGGCAAACTGGGATCTGGAAGGCTTTGGGGCAGTGAGCGGAGGTGGTGGCAGCTGGGAGGCAGTTTGAACCTCAGTCGCTGTGAAGGCAGAGTGCCTGTCAGGGTAAACTGGGATTTGGAAGGCTTCAGGGCGGTTAGCAGAGGTGGTGCGGTTGGGAGGCAGTTTGAGCCTTGGTCACTGTGAAGGCAGAGTGCCCATCAGGGCAAACCTGGAAGATATATATATATACACACAAATGCTATTTTTGTATCTTATAGTTGTTAGTTTTCAGACAAATTCTCATAAACTTTTTTCTGTCCACCTGATGGAATCTTGAATGAGTTACATAAATGTTATTATTTTATCAAGGCCTTGATCCAGCAACTCAGTAAATACACACTCAGTATATCATAGTATAAAATGACAAAAAACAGTCTTCTGTTTGCAGTTGTTTGATCAGGAATTTTATAAAAGGTATAAGTTCTTTATGTCACATCTATGTTTGTCCAATAAAAGGTATCAGATCAGTTGCTTCTGTGTCACTCATGGTTTGTTAGCAGTTAAGTCATTAGGTGAGGTCTCCCTTGCCTAGAGTTTGACTGTTTCTCTACTGCTCCCCCAAATGCACACACACACACACACACACACACACACACACACACACACACACACTACTATAAGAGATCTCAATAGCTCTTATCTATTATGTTTGGGAAGCAGGCCACAGCCTTTTTCTGTCAAAACTAAATTTAAATATTTAGTATTGGTAGTTCACTGAAGACCTGGCATTTTATCAGATAGGTCTTGAGAGGTTAAAAACAGTGTAAATGTTTGCAAAATTTGCTGGGGAAGGGTAACATAAGGTATGAATCTTTCTTGAAAGATATTCATCCTCAGCTGAATTAGTAGCAAAAAATGTTTAAATGCTAATCATTTAAATGTGCAAGCTGTTGCATTTCGAAGGGGGTAAATAAATCTCCAGTTTAATAGGCAACCAATTTTTAACAAGTTGTTTCAGTTGCCTAATGGCCCTCAGATAAGCAGCTTGGAGTTATGTCTCTAACATTCTAAAGAGAAAGAAGGGATTATTTTATTTTAGTTGTCATAGTGATTTGTAGATGTGGAAAAATACATTTAAATGTCCAAAAAATGAGTTCCACAAAACTCCATTTTCAAGCCACAGATAGCAAAATGGCTGTAGGCTCTGCCCACAGCCATAAAAACAAAATGAAGAAATGGGAACATGCAGGAACAAAGACTTATTTCTGTTACAAGAGACAGAGTGGAGGTATGGACTCTAGTGCTGTCTACCACAGAGTGACACATCAGCTGTGCAATTGTGGATTTCAAAACAGGAACACTACAAATCACTGCATCTGGAGAGTTGGTGGTGGCATGAGGGTAGTGATGTAATTTGTGACTATACACAAGTTTCAACAAACAAAGCATCTGGGTATGTACAGGAATCAGGAAGGAGTTCTATGTTTTTTCCCTATGCTGGGAAGTGTGGAATGAGGAAGCCACAGTTGCTGTGCTTGTTGTGCAATGTTGTCTGTGAGTAACTCTCTGTAGTTAGAGATGCTGTGATAATGGAAAGTCAAAGGAGTAGTTTAACCAGTTAGCTACTGGGGAATCAGCTTTTAGTGCAATGGTTAAGAAAGGCTGCATCAGAACTCCAGGCCCTCAGTCTGATTTTCAGCAAAGGTTCCAGCCAGACCCAACAGAAAGGACAAAAGACATAAAGTTATTTATTTATTGGAAATTTGCACTGCAAAGATGTCCCCATGGGATGCATTATCCAGAGCTGTGTGGAATGTACAATTCTGCTGGCAGAATTCAACTGCAATGGCAGTTTCAGTCACAAAATGCTTTTTTGGACATTCTGCAGAATTCCAAAAAACATTTTAGTGGACCCCATGGAGTAACTTTCTGCAGAGTATGCAAAGAACAACACTGCACTTCAGCATGTACTTTCAAAAATAAGATGTTTCAGTTGTTAAAATTTATTGACAGATTCACATTTTTCATTTTCAAAGTTCCTTTCCAAGATTTACGGCACATCTTGGTAGTCCATCTAAAAAGCCTGCATGGAAAACATTTGCCTCTCCCCTGTTAACCTCACAGTGCCTTTGTTTATGACATCATAATGCTCACCATTACAACACACTGATGTCGCAAACAGCAATTGTGTGGTTAGCAGGGAAGGGTCAGATACATTTTAAAAGACTCATTGAAATAATTACTGCATTATTTACAGTATTTAGTAGACCAACAGAAGGGGAAAGTAAATAAATAACTACAAAACAATTACGTTAAAACATAATTGGTGTAAATCTTGTGTTTGTAAGTTTTTTTTATTATACAAGAGAGTTGCTCTTTCTACCAGAGTTATTCAGTTTTCAAAACTTTTGAGTTCTTCGACTAATCAAATTTAGCAAAATTAAGTGGAATTTTCAAAAATTCTGTGGAATACCATTCAGTTGGAATCTGAAAATTATGTACGGCGCTTGCAATATTTCACATTCATGTAGATCTCTTGATACAGCAGGGCACAACAAGTGCAGTCTATAGTGTGGCTGCTTTACCTTTACAGGAAAGGGATTGGGGTTTATAGATCACCGTTCTTACATGCTTTATCCCAATGCACTTTACAACCCAGACAAGGAAGGGGACAGAATGGCACTGCTGTTTTCAGTTCACAGGGAGATTTAAAGAACTCAGACAAATCGAGATGGGTGTAACTTGCTCAGAGATGCATTGTGAGTAAGTCACAGTGGTGGGATTGGTTGTTCAGGTTCATCGTTCTGCACTGTAACCACTAGCTGGGACCACCTCCCCTGCTCCCTTAAGCTTCAGTGGCTGAGCCGAGCAAGATTCCCAAACTTGCTTTGTACAGATTCCCAGCTGACACTCACAGAAACCTCATAAAATTTCAGAGCAAGCAAAAGATGACTACACCTGCCAGCATTCAGCTTTATCCCCCCTCCCAAATTTGACAATTTTCTTATCATCATGATTTTTGATTTTCTATTGCGGAATGTGCCACAGTAAAATCTGAGGAACATCTATTGGTGAACAATAGGACAGGGAAATGTTCTTCTTCCTGTGAGAAAACCATGCATTTTTTAACAACATTTTATTGAGAGCCCTGCAAGTATCTGCTCATTTTTACACATTAGCAAAATCAAACAACAATTGATTTCATGCAATAAATCACCAGTTTTATGTGGAATCACGGTTTTTGTGCAAGGAATTATATTTTCATGTGGGAAAAATCTATAATTTTGAGTAATATTTCTTTCTGCAAGTTTACAGTGGTATAATTTTTCGTGAGCTTTTTACAAGAACATCTCCATGAAAATGTATCCAACAGTTGTACCTCACCAGCCAAGTGACAGCAAGAAAAAGGGTCAAAATTTAAAATCAGGCAACACACATTTGCCAGTTTCTGTTCTCTCTAGTATCACTTTCCCGGCAACCATATGCAGCTGCTTGTTGGTGACCCAGATTGTAGAAAATTCTATTGTAATTGTACCCAGAAAAGGTTCTACAGATTCTCAACCACAGTAGCCCAAATGTACAAAGAGAAGCCTTGGTAACAATAAAGCTATGGTCTTACCCTTATTGAGTTGTCTTACTTCTTCATGTTCCTTCTTTATCCCCGGTATCCTGTCACAGAAATGCTGATTGAAAGCTCACTTAGTGAATCAATATATTTTTATTTTCATTAAGGCGTTTGCTGCAGTGTTTAAAATTTTTTTCCAAAGCAGTTGACAAAAAAAACAAACAAAAAAAAACAAACATAAAAATCCATGCTAAAAATTAAGCCAGTTTTGCAAGTTTTGTTTTGGAAAAAAATTGCAATACTGTGGCACTTGTTTTAATGAAGATAAAAAGCAACTGATTCAGTGACTGGGTTTCGGATCAGTGTTTCTGTGACAGGATACAGTGGATAAAGAAGGAACATGGAGAAGTTCGGAAGTGACATGTAGCTGAATAAGGGTAAGACCCTAGTTTCATAGATACTAACATGTCTCCTTGTACATATGGACTATTCCAATTGTACCTCACAGATGGCTTTGGTGTGGACACCCAGAACATTTGTAAACCTCCCTCAGAGTAGTGCACCCAAACTTGGATTTAAGTACCAGGTAATTGACATTTAGAGTTTTGTTTTGGAAACTATTTTCAATCCCAGTAATTTGCTTACATGTTCACATTAACTATATGCTAATTATGCAAGCAAAAAGAAAAACTGCCACCAGCACTCACTTAAGTGATGCTAAATTGATTTACTATAATGAAAATACAAAAGAGAGAAAAAAAAACAGCCAGTAAACCAGGACCAGTGCCACAAAACCCTCCAAAAATAACACTCACTAATGGACCCAGCTATGTAGTAAAGTAACAACAGCTTCCCTCTTAGACCAGCAAAACCTGTTTTAACTTAGTCTGAGCTTTAAACAGTAACATTTTACATTTTTGGGGACAGTATTACCCCCTTGAAAAAACTGCTATCTCCTTGAAAACAATCCCACATCTGTCACTTATTACACTATCATGGGCTTCCTTGTGGGCCCCACATTGGTCATGGCACTGTTTTCTAGTGTACTCTTAAGGAAACATAGTACAAAACATGGAAAGAAAAAAACGCAGTAGTGGGATTCAAAGTTAAAAACAGTTAGATTTGGACATCAGAAATGCAAGGCTGTATAGATAATTAAGTTAAGATACCATGGCCCCTATATTCAGAAAATCTGCACTGTCCGAATATTGTTTGTGCTGGTACAAATGGCTGATTGCACTGGAATGCAATATTCAGCTTAGGGTTCTCAGAACTAGTTCGGGAAAGATTCAAACCCATCACTAACCCTGGTGTTCGAGTTCTAATTCAGAACTCGAACACTAGAGGGTTCGCAAACGGGTTCGAACCAATCCGTTTTTTTTTTTTTATGATGCATTAAGAAGCCGCAAAGCAAGCTTGCCTATAGTGTCAGCTCCCTCCAGTTCCGCTTCAGCTCCAGTATGATCGTGAAGGGATAGGAGAGAGGTTGAAGCAGGATAGGGAGGCAGCACAGTGCCACAGGAGGAAGAAAGTCTGGGGTGGAGCAGATGAAGAGGGTGGAATGAAGGGTGCATGATGGCATGCACCAACTTGTAGGGGCTGAATGGTGTGGAGTCAGACTGCGCGCCTGCGTACTTCATCCCAGTCCGTGTTACCACCTGACTATCTGCTCTGCGGTCAGGTAATGGTAGAATATATAAACCGCACGGTTGCAGCTCCGTTCATTTAGTCCCAGTGCCATAAAGGAGTTGCAGGCTGCAGCAGCTTGTGCTACTCGCTCCGTCTGGGCTAGCTCTGCTCTCTGGCTCTGGCAATTGCTTGCTAATTGTGAAATCGTCATGCGTGTTGATTTATTGCAAACTGAAAAATAAATAAAAAAGCTAAGGGGGTGGGTGGGGGTGAAAACTAAAGGTAGGGTGAACTCGGGGACGGGAGTGGGAACCGAGGAAAATAAAGGTCCCGAAGGAACAAATTGGTGAGAGACTCAGCCTCAGGATGAGACGGACAGAGCGACGGAAGTTAAAGTTGCTGAGTATTTGCTGAGTATTTGAGTAAAACTGAGAAACTGAGAGAATTTATTGTAGTCTCAAACAACAGTTCAAACTTCATTTCTGCCTGGCGTAGTTGTTTCACACTGGGAAGGAGCGATCATCAGATAGCTGGGGAAGGGGTGAAGAAATTAAAACAAACAGATTGTGAGGAAAATTAAGTTTAACTTTAAAGGGGCAATGTCAGCTTTTTTCCTCCATAATCATTTATTTTATACTAGTGGCTCTCTAGGCACATATCTGTGTAAATGCTTTAGTAGAATACCCCTGCATAAAAGAAAACACAATCCAGGTACCTGTTTTTTTATAAATTAGCAGCCTTTCCATTTCATCCGTCCCGTATTAAATTCCCCTGCCAACCGGAAGCAGACTGGTGGTGAGAAGGTGCCGAGAATGCACGTCTACCGAGAGCGCTATTCAGACATTCACATTTTGTCATCCCCATCCCAACAGCCACATAATCCAGTGGAATATGTTATGTTATGCGGTTCCTGGTATTTGTGACAAAAAACCGAGCACTCGTTCAGTAGCAAAATAGTATTAGAATCTGGTGCCGAAATCCCATGCATGCGCAATAGCGGTACATTCTCGCGCATGTGCGGGATCTGTCCTCCGGGTGCTATTGCGCATGCGCGGGATTTCGGCACCAGATTCTAATACTATTTTGCTACTGAACGAGTGCTCGTTTTTTTGTCACAAATACCAGGAACCGCTTAACATAACATATTGCACTGGATTATGTAGCTGTTGGGATGGGGATGACAAAATGTGAATGTCTGAATAGCGCTCTCGGTAGACGTGCGTTCTCAGCGCCTTCTCATCACCAATCTGCTTCCGGTTGGCAGGGGATTTTAATACGGGATGGATGAAATGGAAAGGCTGCTAATTTATAAAAAAAACTGGTACACGGATTGTGTTTTCTTTTATGCAGGGGTATTCTACTAAAGCATTTACACAGATATGTGCCTGGAGAGCCACTAGTATAAAATAAACGATAATGGAGGGGAAAAGCTGACAGTGCCCCTTTAATGTGTGAGTCTGTGAGAAGCTGAAACATTTGAATTTGAAGGCATTTTTACTTACTACTTTATACCCTACTCCACAAAACAAAGTAAAATAATCAGGAGGACAGGGAAGGGGATTCTGTAGTACTGTGCTGCTGAGCGTTCTTCTATTCCACCCTATAAAATTCCTGATAGAACAACACCAGGCTGTTTTAATTTTTTTTTTACACAGTACTCCCTACTTGTATGTTGTGTGTGTGTGACTCCACTACACTGTATCTCTCTGTTCTCCTGTGGTGTTCCCATCACCCTGCTGCGGCTGCTGATTGTGTACCCTACCCATTGTGTGTTACTGCGAGAAGTCCATTGCTGGGCAGTCGTGTGGTGGCATTATATTTAAATACATGACAGAAGCATATAAATAAATTTTAATGTTGGGAGGAGAGACAGAAAAATCTCTTTCCTTGGGTTGTATATGTGTGTGTGACTCCGTCTCCTGTGGTCAGCCCATCTGCTGTGTGCCTTTTGACTGCACTGTACCCTACCCAGTGTGTGTTACCGAGAGAGGCCCAGTGGGCAGTTGTTGTGTGGTGGCATTATCCTTAAATACATGACAGAAGCCTAGAAATATATTTCCCTGTTGGGAGGAGAGACAGAAAAATCTCCTTCCTTGGGTTGTATATGCGTGTGTGACTCCGTCTCCTGTGGTCAGCCCATCTGCTGTGTGCCTTTTGACTGCACTGTACCCTACCCAGTGTGTGTTACCGAGAGAGTCCCAGTGGCCAGTTGTCGTGTGGTAGCATTATCCTTAAATACGTGACTGAAGCCTAGAAATATATTTCCCTGTTGGGAGGAGAGGCAGAAAAATCTCTTTCCCAGGTTTGTGTGTGTAACTCCGTCTCTTGTGGTCAGCCCATCACCCTGCTGCTATGCGCCCCTTCACTGACTGCACTGTACCTTACCCAGTGTGTGTTACCGTGTGAAGCCCAGTGGGCAGTTGTGTGTTGTCATTATCCTTAAATACATGACAGAAGCCAAAAAACATATTTCCCTGTTGGGAGGAGAGACAGAAAAATCTCTTTCCTCGGTTTGTGTATGTAACTCAGTCTCTTGTGGTCAGCCCATCACCCTGCTGCTGTTCACCCCTTCACAGCTACGCATATGCCTATGCCCAGCAGCCCAATCATTCTGTAAGCCCTGAACCTGGGATCCTTTAGTTGCAAACCCTCATATTCTTCAATTACTTTCAGTCCACTGCATCACAGTGTCACACAGCCAAAATAAAATTTTGGAGTTGTAGCCAGCGATCATAGATCACATTGCTTTCTTACACAGGAATTGTGTGGGAGTATTCACTGCAGTATACTGATTCTGTTATGGCTGACACCAACATAGATGAAGCATCTAGTGCTGGTGTTGGAGCAGGTGTTGGTGGTAGTGGTAATCCTGGTGCTAGCAGAAATAACCAAAATGTTTCACGTGATAAAAATTCAACAAACAGCAAAAGAGCAACAGCGAAGTGTGGTAAAGGGGGACCTTTTAAGAAAACCGGTGCAGCTGCTGGGGTCACACAGAGAGGCACCATAAGGTATGCTGTTCATGCTGTTAAAATCCTTGTGACTAGCAGTAATAATGCAAGTGACAGTGAGTCCCTCTCTGACTCAGACAGTAGCTCTTTGTCTCAGTCTGACACTGTTGTGTTTTGTGACATATCATTACTTCCTCAACAAAGTGAAATGAGCACGTCTGCTGACAATGAATCAGGTAGTGCGCTTGCAAATGTATCCAGCACTGTTGGCAATGAAAAGGACATATCCATTGAATCCACCACTTCTGTGTCGGCCAGCAATGAAAATCCATCAAAGTCCTCTGCCCACTCTTCTAGCACCAAGGATCATGTCCCAGGTTCTGTGAGGACAGGTGAAAAGACACAAACAGTCTTTAGCTATCTTCTTAGCACTCGAACAAAATCTGTCACATCTGAGGTGTGGAATTATTTCTCTGTCAGTAAAACTGATCCATGCAAAGCAATTTGTTCCCTGTGTAAAGAGAGTGTAAGCTGTAGTAAAGTTGTGTCATGCCTTGGCACTACAGCTCTTAAACGCCATCTCAAAAAGCATTCAGTTTTGCTTGATCGTCCAAAACCCATGTCCTCCATCTTCCAGACCACACATGAGAAGGGTCAGGAATCTGAAATGGATACTGAATTGTCTGAACTTGATGCGAACAGAACCACTGCCAGCCCTAGGATCACTGTTACCACCAATGCCAGCACCATTAGTACCAGTTGCATATCCAGTGATGGCACTGAATGTATAAGTCCTAGTCCACCATCTCTGCGTCCATCTGCCCATTGAAGCACGGTGTATAATAAACCAGCAGGTACATGTTGTAAACAGCTAACACTGTCTCAGGCATTTGAAAGGAAGAATACCTTTACTAAAAATCATCCAAAGACCCTTCAATTTAATCACAAAATTGGTGAACTGTTAGCCAGAGCCCTTCTCCCATACTTTTTGGTAGATCATGAGGATTTTAGGCAGCTCATGACATTAGCAGAGCCTCGTTACAATGTTCCTCATCGAAGGTACTTTTCCTATGTTGAAATACCAAACATTTATCAGGCTTTAAAAGCGACAGTGATGCTTGCACTTAAAACTGCAGAGGGTGGGGTTATTCATGTCACAACAGACATGTGGACCAGCACTCAAAACATAGATTACATGTCCCTTACCACTCATTGGGTCACGTTTCTTGTGCTTCTTCAAAAAACAAAGACACCCCAAAGATGGCGCTGCTGCATATAAAGAAGTTTGGGCAAAGTCATACAGCTGCAAACATCTCACAGGAACTAAATGACCTCCTTGACGAATGCGTTTATTCTCACAGTCTAAAATGTGGCTTCATAGTAAGCGACAATGGAGCCAACATCTTGAAAGCAGTACAGGATGGAGGATTTCTGCATGCTTCTTGCTTTGCACTTTGCTTACATTTAATTGTCAAGGGATTGCTCAGCAATGAAACACAAGTGGATGGTATGATTGCTGTTTGCAAAAAAATTGTGGCTCACTTTTCACATTCAACCAAGGCTATGCGGACATTGTCTGAACTGCAAAAAAACACAAGCTGCCCCAGCAAAAACTGATTCAAAATGTTTCAAGTCATTGGAACTCAACACTTTATATGCTGCAGCACCTCTTGGAGTAAAAGCAAGCTGTACATGAGTATTGCTCCAGTTACATTATTGGAGATGGCATTATGCTATCTGTGCTGCAGTGGAAATTAATGGAGACAGTGTGCTGGTTCCTAGCTTCTTTTGAGACAGCTACAAGGGACATGTCTTCTGAAGGTGCATCTGTGAGTCAGGTTATCCCACTCATAATGCTAATTTCACGTCATCTTAGTGTTCTAAATCTACAAATAGAAAAAGACAGATCTGAAGCTTAGACAACATGTCACCTGTATCATGGGAATCTCGTAAAGAGAATGAGTGAGTGCTTCAAAACCAATGACAAATTAGTTGCAATGATGAAATCAAACACTACATCCTTGCAGCTCTTTAGATCCCAGGTTCAAGGCTACATCTTCCAAAACAGATGATATAGAGCAGTACAAATGTCTGTTGCTAGATGAGCTGCAGCACTCACAGGAGTCAAACACAGACACGCACAGTACCCTCAGGTTGTCATCACCACAACATGCAGGTTCATCTTCACAAAGGAATACAGAACTGGAAAAGTCACCAAACATTAACAGTAGTTGTTCCACAACTGCCACTTCTTCAACCCTTACTAGCAAGCTAAATCTGTGGCAAAACCTTTCCCAAATTGCTGCCATACCACCTTATGCTGATTCCTCTTCTGAGTGGTCTCTGTCCATCATGGTAGACAGTTACCTGCAAGAGCTGCCTATTCCTATTGATGCATGCCCTTTTGAACACTGGAGATTAAAAAAGTCGATCTGGACAGAGCTGTATGGCATAAACGGGACACTGTCATGGCAATCCTTTCTGTATCATATTATTTATAGCTAAAGTGCAAACATACATTTTTGGATTTACCTTCTGTGACTTTGTGGTGCATCAGTTTGGGCTGGGACTGAGGACGGTCTATTTTTCAATTTTAAAGAGGACAAAACAATGAGTTCTAATTGGTAGCTGTTTATTATTTTTTGAATTACAGAAATGTTAGCCATAAACCAAAATGATCCATATGTAATTTATCTTACTAAATAAAAAAATATGGGAAAAACTGTATTTTGTATTGTTATGTTTCTGTGAGCAGCATCCTGTTACAAGTCTCTTCTGGGAAACAGAGTCATCTGGAGTTTTACCTATGTCATGGTTGAGCACATATTCTGTAAGCACAGGTCTCATACCACAATAGCTTGTGTTTAACATTCTATTGTACACAGACCATGGCATAATAGCAACAACTCTCAAATTACTGGTTCCATGAAGAGGACTGTACAGAATGTTGTCCATAAGAAGAAAGTAATTAAAAAGACAGTTTTTCACATAAGTGTTATTTATTGAGGAACAGTTAAGGATGGCTCATTTGGAGGCACAAGTTACATTTTTCTTGAGTAAGCATGTGGTAGTTTAAGCATTTGAAAGGGGAGGAGAGTAGAATGGGTGCTGGAGGGTGGGAAGGGGCTGGAGGTTGGTTTAACATGGATGCAAGAGGGAGAAAGATGGCATGAATGCTAGTGCATGGGTAAGGGTTGGGGGTTGGTTTTAACATGGATGCAGGAGGGAGAAACATAGAAACATAGAAACGTAGAAGTTGATGGCAGATAAGGACCGCAAGGCCCATCCAGTCTGCCCATTTCTTTTTTCTACCTTATAAATGTGCCATTGGCCTTTGCTCTGTCAGTGGCCTATCTATTTATAGTCATTTGTATTGCTCCTTATGCCTATCCCATGCCTGTTTGAAGCCCTGCACTGTATTCATAGCCACCACTTCTTGTGGTGCCATTCCATGCATCCACCACCCTTTCTGTGAAAAGAATTTCCTCACATTCCCCTTAATCGCCCCTCTAATCTCATGCTGTGTCCTCTTGTCCTGCTACTTTTCTTATATTTAAACATGTTAGACTCTTTTCACCTTGTTAATGCCCTTAAGGTATTTGAATGCCTCAATCATATTACTCTCTCCTCCTTTGCTCAAGGGTATACATACTGAGCTCTGTTAATCTGTCCTCATATGTCTTCTGATGCAGTCCCTGCACCATTTTGGTTGCCCTTCTCTGGACTGCCTCAGTTTGGTTAATGTCTTTGTGAAGGTGTGGCTCAATACTGCAACGCAGTACTCCAGATGGGGCTCAATCCAGTGTCTTGTAAAGAGGGATTATTACCTCCTTCTTACGACTTCTGATACCCCTACTATCACACCCTTGCACCCCTAGCCTTACCTACTGCTTTAGAGGTCTGCTTGGATGATTTCAGGTCATTAGTGATGATGATGCCCAAGTCTCTTTCTTCCTTTGTGACTGCTAGCAACTCCCCTCCCAGCCTATAGGTGGCTTCAGGGTTTCTCTTCCCTATGTGCATGATCTTGCACTTCTTTGCATTAAATCCCAGCTGCCACTTTTCTGACCATTTTGCTAGTTTATCCAGATCTCTTCTCATTCTGCCCACCCCATCTGGATCACCTACTCTGTTGCAGATCTTGGTGTCATCTGCAAACAGACAAGCCTTACCCTCTAGTCCATCTGCAAGGTCACTAATGAAGATGTTGAAGAGGACTGGCCCCAGGACTGATCCCTGAGGTACCCCACTTGTGACTTGCATCTCTTCTGACTGTATACCGTTTACCACCACTCTCTGTTTTCTGCCTGTCAACCAGTTTGCCACCCAGTTGACCAACTTCTGACCCACCCCGAGCCTACCCAGCTTATTTATCAATCTTCTATTCTATGTGGAACAGTGTCAAAAGCTTTGCTGAAGTCAAGGTAGGCGACATCAACTGCTCCCCCTTGGTCCACCACTCTGGTTACCCAGTCAAAGAAATCTATGAGATTAGTTTGACAGAACCTTCCTTTTGTAAACTCATGCTGTCTTGGATCCTGTGCCCTATGGATTCCAGGTGTTGCACTATCCTTTCCTTAAGGAGTGCCTCCATAATCTTGCCCACTACTGAGGTAAGACTGACTGGTCTGTAGTTCCCCGCCTCCTCCCTGCTACCACTCTTGTGAAGCGGGATCACATGAGCCCTTCTCCAGTCTTATGGGTCCTCTCCTGTGCTCAGAGACTCACTAAACAGTTCTGCTAATGGCTCTGCTAGTTCCACCTTTAGCTTCTTAAGTACTCTGGGATGTATGCCATCAGGTCCCATTGCCTTATCCATCCTGATCTTAGCAAGCTCTTGTAGGACCCTTTCTTTTGTGAAGGGAGTAGTGCTCACCTCCCTCCCCCCGTGTCCATGATGCTGAGCTGTGGACCATGCCCTACCTTCTCTTCAGTAAATACTGAGCAAAAGTATCTATTTAGGATAGATGCCTTTACAGGGTCCTCCTCCTCACATGCTCCCTTTTCTCCATTAAGCTTAGCAATACCCCCTCTGGACTTTCTACTTTCACTAATGTATCTATAGAAAGTCTTGCCACCTTCTTTTACTGTTCGTGCTAGTTTTTCCTCAGTTTGGGAATTTGCCTGCCTTACTGCCTTCCTGCTTCCCTTAGGGCAGTTTGGTATGCCTCCCTATCTTCATCCCGTTGTGTTCCCTTATATTTCCTGAAGGCCAGCCTTTTGGCTCTGACCTTTTGTGCTACTGTATTTGAGAACCAAAGTGGTTTCCTTCTTCTTTTGCACTTCCTTTTCTGTTTAACACAATGGGATGTTGCTTCAAGTATTGCATCCTTAATGCTTGCCAACTTTGCCTGTACCCCCTCACCTGTGTTTCTTTTTGCCATGGATAACTTAACTCTGTTGGCCATCTTATCAAAGTCAGCTCCTCTGAAGTCCCATATTTTTGCCTTGGAATGGGATGATTTAGATGTAGTAGCCAAATTGAACCATAGCATGTGATGGTCACTGGCCCCCAGGTGACCTTCTACCTGGAGATCTGTGATCCCTTCCTTGTTAGTCAGTACTAGATCTAGGATAGTCCTGTCTCTCATGGGTTGCTGTACCAGTTGTTTGAGGCCCTCCCCCTGCAGGGAATCCACTATGTGTCTAGTTCTGGCAGATGTTCCTGCTGGTATTGACCAATCTGTATCCGGCATGTTGAAGTCTCCCATTATCAGAACCTCCCCTTTAGCTGTCATGTTTTGTATATCTTCTAACAGTAATGTGCCTATGGCATAGTTGTTAGTACATGGGTGATGGTTGGGAGAGTGGGCTTTAACATGGGTGAGGGATGGAGAAGGGTGACATGAATGGTCGTTCATGACTAAGTGTGGGGATAGTTTAAACATTTGGGTGAGGGAGGAGGGTGGAATACATGCTTGGGGGGAGGGTTGTGGGCTGGTTTTAACATGGGTGTAAGGGTGGTATGGGTGCTACTGCATAGATGAGGGTGGTGGAAGAAAAGTGGAATGGGTGCTGGGATGAAAGGTGGGTGTTGTTTTAGTCCTTTCATTTACAGATTCATGATTGGCTGGGGATGGTGAGGAAAAAGATGATGACAGACATCTATGGCAAGGGAGATGCCTGTCTATGGCAAGGGAGATGCTAGGGCACTTCTCACCAGGGAATTCAATGAGTAGTTGAAAAACTGGTGTGGAGCTCAGGGTTTTGGCTTCATTGGGGACTGGGGAGCCACCTGGAGGGATGCAGACCTATACTGGTGCGATGGTCTGCATCTGTCCGGGGGGGGGGATCAGGATCCAAGGTGAGAGGTTTAAATGCCTCATTGGCAAGCATTTAAACTCAGCCAAGGGGAGGCACTGAAAGAAGCAGGAAACTGAGCTTCTCCCACAAAACATGGTGATTAGTGAGGTAAACACCAAGGTACAGAAGTTATTAGGGAGCAGAACAGATTTAAATGTAAAAAAGGCAAAGGCAATAAGGACAGAAATGGGCTAAAAGGGGTAAGGCTATCAAAAGTGGAGGGTGATGAGTACCAATGCCTGTAGTCTGTGTAACAAGCTCCCTGAACTAGTGGCCTTGATGGAAGAGGGTTGCCTGGATATTGTGGCAGTCACAGAAACATGGTACACAGAGAACCATGACTGGGATGTCAACATACCAGGATACACAATCTACAGGAGGGACAGGGAGGGTAAAAGAGGAGGAGGAGTAGCTCTCTATGTAAAGGAAGGGATCAAAGCAACAGAACTAATGAGTAAACAGGGAGCAGATGAGGCACTTTGGGTCACCCTGGAGACAGGAAATGGCACCACAACCGCATGGGGTTGTATACAGACCCCCATCTCAGGAGGAGGGAATGGACAAGGAAATGATAGAAGGCTTTCTTAGAATGGCAGAAAAAGGGGAGATATTGTTGATGGGGGACCTGAATATGCCAGATGTTAACTGGAGCACCTTTGCTGCAGGCACATCCAAGAGCAGGGTCATTCTTGATGCCCTACAGGGGGCATGCCTCAGACAGCTAGTATTGGAACCCACTCGAGAAGGAGCAATCTTAGACCTGGTACTCTCAAATGGGGGATGGAGAAAGAATCTCAGATTTAGAAGTGGGTAGCCATCTGGGAACAAGCGACCACCAAACAGTGTGGTTCACGATAAACACAGCCATACAATCAAGCCATGCAAAAGCAAGAGTACTGGACTTTAGGAGGGCTGACTTTGGGAAATGAGAGAGTGCCTCAGAAAAGCACTAGCAAACAGGCAAGAAGGAGGGTGGAGGAACAATGGGAGGATCAAAACAGCCATCACAGAGGCAACAAGCCTTTGTGTAAAGCAAATCAATAAAACACAACGAAGGAAAAACGCTATGGTTCTCAAAAGAGGTGGCAGGAAGGTTAAGGAGAAAAGGACAGCATTCAGGAAATATAAGGAAACACAGAAGGAACAGGACAGAGAACTTTATCAGTTAAAGCAGAAAGAGGCTGGGAAGGCAGTCAGAATAGCAAAGGCCCAAACCAAGGAAAAGGATAGCCTAATTCTGTTAAGAAGGGGATAAGACCTTTATAGGTATATTAGGGAGCCAAGAAAGACCAAAGGAGGGATACTGAAGCTTAATAGGGGAGGGAATGTGGGTAGAGGTGACAGTGAAAAGCTGGATACTGAACGAATATTTCTGCTCAGTATTCACAAAGGAAGAGGAGGGGAGTTACCTAAACCAAACAAGAGAAACACTCTGAAGACAGGGGTCGATACCAGTCCATTTACAGAAGAAAGGGTTCTGAAAGAACTATAAAATTGAAGGTGGACAAAGCAATGGGGCCTGATGGGATTCACCCAAGAATTCTAAAAGAACTAAGGGTAGAACTAGTGACACCGCTGACTACTCTCTTTAACAAATCATGGGAGGATGGGGTGGTACCCGAGGACTGGAGGAGGGCAGATGTGATTCCTCTTCACAAAGTGGGAGCAGAACAGAGGCAGGAAACTACAGACCAGTTAGTTTGACCTCAGTGGTAGGAAAATGATGGAATCACTTCGAAGGAAAGAATTGTTGAGTACCTAGAGGCCAGTGGGCACAGGACCCAAGGCAGCATGGATTTATGATGGGAAGGTCGTGTCAGACTAATCTAATAGATTTCTTTGACTGGGTGACCAAAGTAATAGACCAGGGAGGGGCTGTGGACATGGCCTACCTAGATTTTAGCAAGGCATTTGATACAGTCCCACACAAAAGATTAATTCACAAGATAGCCAGCCTTGGAGTGGGTCCCCAGGTGGTAGCCTGGATAAAAAATTGGCTAGACAACAGGACGCAAAGGGTAGTAGTAAATGGAGTACACAGTGAAGAAAGGAGGGTTACTAGTGGGGTACCGCAGGGTTCAGTACTGGGACCGGTCCTTTTTAATGTCTTTATAAGTGACATTGCAGAGGAACTGGAAGGAAAAGTATGTCTCTTTGCAGATGACACAAAGATCTGCAACAGGGCTGATACACAAGATGGAGTGGAAAGGATGAGAAGGGACTTGGCAAGGTTGGAGGAATGGTCAAATGTATGGCAGCTCAGATTCAATGCAAAGAACTGCAAGGTAATGCACATGGGAAACAAAAACCCAGGGGAAGCATACACAATGGGGGGTGAGATACTGACAACAGTAAAAATAGAAAGGGACCTAGGGGTAATTATATCAGATGACCTAAAGGTGGGCAAGCAATGTGAGAAGGCAGTAAGGAAGGCTGGGGGGATACTGGGATGCATAGGAAGAGGCATCAATAGTAGAAAACAGGAAGTTGTTATCCCTCTGTACAGACAGTTGGTGAGACCCCATCTGGAGTACTGTGTGCAGTTCTGGAGACCCCATCTCCGCAAAGACATAGACAGAGTGGAGGCTGTCCAGAGGAGGGCAACCAAAATGGTGCAGGGTCTGCACCAGAAGACATACGAAGAAAGACTAATGGAGCTTAATATGTATACCCTTGAGGAAAGAAGGGAGAGAGGGGACATGTTAGAAACTTTCAAGTACCTCAAGGGAATTAACAAAGTCCAAGAGGGTAGCATCTTCCAGAAAAAGAGATGTGCAAGAACAAGGGGGCACAATTTGAAGATAGAAGGGGGATGGCTCAGAGGTAATGTGAGGAAGTATTTTTTCACTGAGAGGGTAGTGGATGCATGGAACAGCCTCCCTGAGGAGGTCGTGGAGTCAAGAACAGTGGGGGACTTCAAGAATGCATGGGACAGGCATAAGGCAGTCCTAGTGGGGGGTAGGAGGAAGTAAGCTGTTGGTTAACTAGGATCTGCAGCTTATCTGTTAGGTAGGAAAATGGGCAGACTAGGTGGGCCAAGCGGTCCTTATCTGCCGTCAAATTATATGTTTCTATGTTTCTAGATGGTATGGGAGGGCTATACTGATTGCCCACTGTGGAACCTACTATAGATATTATATATATATATATATATTTGTTATTATTATTAAATACATTGCAAACTGCTGCCACCTAGCACAAGTGTCCTGTCCCCTTTAAAAAAAGAATAATGGAATCAGAAATAAATGAAAATCTGCATCAGCAATTTTCACAGAATGTGACCTATCATAAAGTGTTTTTGCTTTACAAGTAGTGATAATTTGATACATAATGGGGTTGACAGACACTGCCCCTTAAACATCACATGCCAACTGCTGCAGCTACATTAAATGTTCCTTGAGTTAGTATGTGGTGAGGAAACCACTTTTTTTATTTATGTAACTGAAATACAGATTTTATTGACGTATCAGCTGGAAAATGCATCATCTTAGAAGGTTGTATGTATTACTTCAATTTGCTGACAAGAATGTTGGTATATGTATGTATTATCTTAGAAAATTGCATGCATTTTTTGCCAGCAACAATGACTGGCAAATTTTTTTTTATTCAAATGTCTTGACTGACTACGTTATGACATAATATGTTTTGCAACAGTTCCACATGCTGCTGCTGCAGTACCTTGGCTTGACTTTGTTACAAAAGCTTTCTTTAAACATAGCAACTTTTGATTTACTCATTTAAAACACAAAGCAGCAAATCGCTGAGATTAGGTAATATCAGTTATTTTTCTAATAATTCATGAGGATGAGTTATATAACTGAGTACATAAATGGCTAATGTGCCTCTTCTTTCACTAAGGAACTATGATGCAGCTGCAGCAGGAAAACTTTTAACATATGGGTGGGTGGGTGGGCCTTTACGTATTAAGTTGCTGGCTTTAGCAAACAGAAGAAACCACAGATAAACCTAGTTGTATTCCTATCTGTCACACACAATCATTTCTCTCCCCCTTATATTAAACAGTTTTTCCTTTACATGTATTTCATTACTATCTTCATTACTAGCAGCACAATTAAAAAATAAGGTTCGAGTTCTAGAAAGTTCTAAAAAAGATTAGAACCCTAGAACTTTTTCAAAAGTTCTAGACTAGAACTAAAACCCAGAACTTCAGAGGGTTCTGACAACCCTAATTCAGCTGTTAGTGCTGCACCTGGCAGATGCACTAGTGCCTAAGTACAAACATAGTGTAATCATCACAGAAAAAGGGTGTGCTGACTTAAATATTCTGCACAGAGTGATTTAATGGTTTTCCACTGTGCAAACAGCATTTAGCATGACTTAGCGCTGCACAAATTAAGACCCATAACAAGCAGGCCTTAATCTGGGACAAATTCCAGAGGCAGGGAGCATCACTACAAAACCATAAAATGGCACACAGTGTGTACATCATGCAGGTTGTCATGGAGGATAAGGAGCAGGCAAATGCCAACCAGACCCTGTACAGACTATGGAGGCACTATGCTGCAAACAGACACCACTGTCCGTGATTCACATTAAAAGAGCTCTGTGACATGGGTTGGCATTGGTTCAACAGGCCCATACTGATGTATCTGTGTGAGCTGCTGCATGAGCAGCATGGAACAGATGCCCACTGCAGCCATGCAATGTCTGTAGAGCTCAACATGACAGCAGCATTGTGCATCCAGGATGACACAAGAACCTTCCACACACCAGTGGGTCGCACCACCAGCATCACAGTCTTCCACCTAATGCCTGTTAGGCAAATTCCTAGATGCCCTGTTGGACCATGTTGGGGAATTCATTGTATTCCCCACCACACCAGCAGACTGAACAGCAACCATGTGGCAATTCTACCAGGTTGCATACTTTAGGCTTGCAGTACAGCTCAGAGGTTAGAGTAATGAGCTGTGAATGAGCTTAGTACATCCAACAAGCCTAGGTTTGATTCCCACAACCTCCACTTGCATACTGTGTGAATCTGAGCAATCGCTAACTGCCTAGTGCTCCCTGGTCACCCCTGAAAACAGGCACTTGTGCCTGATGAGCCTTACCCAGTTACTAAAGAATTAAAAAAAAAAGCTACTGACCATACTGGGTGCCATTGACTGCACCCATGTTGCCATCCATGCACCCACAGAGGATGGGGTGGAGACCTACATGTATAGAAAGGGCTTCCACTTATCTATCAGGTGGTGTGCAGTGCAACAGAGCACATCATCAGTGTCTTGACATGATACCCCAGCAGTGCCCACGGGCCCTTCAGCTGGCACAATTCCATTCTGTGCCAGAGGTTTGAAGGCAGGGATATACCTAGTACGCACCTCGTTAATGAGTATATGCCCAAGGCCCCCCACCCCTCGCAGCTGCCATTTATAACACTAACCATTGCCCTTCTCCCACAAAGGGGTCAGTGCATATCCCCTGCATGTCTGGCTTATCACCTGTCTTATGACCCGTATCTGTTGCACAGAACAAGTACAACATGACTCACATCGCTACATGCAGTGTCATTGAGCAGGTCTTTGGCATGATCAAGATGCAGTTCAAATGCTTTGACCATTCCCGTGGTGCCCTACAAAACAGCCCTCAGAAGGCCTGTACCATATTGCTTGCCTTTTGCAGGCTACACACCATTGTGCTCAATCGTGGAATATGCCAGGGGGAAACATAGCAGTGGATGCAGAGCCAGTAGACCGGGGGATGCAGCAACAGCTCGATAGGTGTGACCCCAGGATGGTCCCAAGGGAGTATTGAGACTAATTCATTGCAGACCATTACAAACCCAGACAGTGAGTACAGATCACACCAAAGACAGTAATGGTGTGACAAACTGTATTAGTATATTAACAAAAATCATGTTGGAAAAATGGTGTGATAAAAAGCCTTCCACGTAGAGGAGATGCCAAACAAAATAAGAACCATCCAGGCAGTGTGGGGTTCAAATAATATAAGCCATCCAGGCAGATGGCGGGGTAAACAAAATGAGAACCATCCATGCAAGGGAGGGGTTAACATAAATATAAGCCACCCAGGCAAGGAAGGGGAGGGTGTCGAACAAAATATGAGCCATCCAGATAGAGGTGAGGGGAAGGAATTTAATGTAAATGTAAGTCATCCAGGCAAGGGGGAAAAGGGGGGTTTAAACAAAATTAGAGCCATCCAGGGGTTGGGGGTGGGAAACATGGTTTATGGGAAGGGGGGCATTAGGTGTCAAAGCTGGGGTAGGGCACAGGAGTCACAAGCAACACTATGTGTGGCCTGTACCCCCACCAAGGACACTGGGTTAGTGCATGCAGTGTGTTATGGTGGACAACAGGGGGTCATTATCTACACAATGGAGGATATGTGTGGGGACATCATGAGCCATGCACAGCCATAGCCATGTGGGGTATTGACCTTTATGAGGAGCAGGCCATGGATAGAGTGCATGGGTGCATGGCATCTGGCTTCTATGGGTTGATGTACGAGGTGTGCTGGGTATTCTGGGCATCCATATGCCCTCAGTCTGGGGGGTGGCCAGACATAAGGTGTCTACCATGTTTTACATTCTCCCCACTAAACAGCCAGTGCCGTGGCCAGCACCCACATTGCTTGAGACCATGGCAGCAGCCTTCAGCACAGTGGAAGCCACTCCAACAAAACTCACCACAAGTGACTGCTCACGTCTCCCAAAGCCAGTATCCAAATGGGCTAAAAGGGACTACTTCTGTCTACTGAAGCCAGCCTCCAAGGCCACCATGTGCTCCACATTACAAATCTTTGCATGCTGCTTGTGGTCCTGTAACATGTTCCACATAAAACCATCTTGGCCTGCAGGCTATTCTGAACCTCCATGGTGAACTGCAGCAGCTGCCAGCATGGACCATCTCAGGGGAAAAGGTCGGCCTGCAACCTGGCCCAATATGTGGGCTGGGGTGGCACCATGGTTGCTGCAGTAACTGTAACATGGGGCCCGGGTGGCACAGTGGTGGCTTGACCAGGGGGATTGGCTTGGGGTGGCACAGTGTCGGCCTATCTGAGGGCATGATCCTTGGGCAGCATGGTGATGACTTGGCTGGGGACATTGGCCTGGGGCAGCACAGTAGTGGCTGGGTCTGGGGCATTGCCTGGAGGTGGCACAGCGATGGTGAATCGAGGAAGGAAGGGTAGCTTGTCCCCACTGGCAGGGGTCTAGCAGGGACAGCCATCTCATAAGGGTCCGAGCTAGACCCTGAGATCTCCTGATGCTACCACTTCTCCACATACATCTCCATGTTGCTGTCTGACTGTTGTACCCCAGCAGGGGTCGGCCTCAGAGCAGCAGCCATCTGGAAGTCCTGTTCATTTTCTTCCACTGTGTCCTCTGCCATGGACTGGGCTTTTGAGAGAAGAGAGTGTCATTGCTGCATAATGCACATACCTGTGGTTTAACCCAGGCAGCATTCAGGTCCAGTGTACCGTGTACAGACACATGCACATCATCCATGCAGTGTAGTGGCTATACATCCTCCAGTGCTGTACACCTTACACACCTCCCATCACCAGTTATTACACAGCATACGGCATCCATATGGCTCAGTAAGGGATTTTACCACAGACGTTCACACCACCAGAATACCTGGATAACACCATGCAGCCAACACCATTGTGTAACCCATCCAACAGGTTCACCATTGCTGATAGCGCATGTAGCAGACATGTCTGCAGAAGACAGATCTGTGTAGTACATTCTGTGTTTGCCCTTGGTGCTCGGCCAGCTGTGGCCAACGTCACCATGGCAGTTCCCCTCCTCACAAGCATGCAACCCTCAATACCACTGGCGTATGTGCACACACAGCCTCAATGTGATGGGGCAACTGCAGTCACTCACATGGCTGTGTTGGTCTGACTTGGCTTTCATAGCCACTTCCTTGGATGCCTGTTATTGATACAGGCTGCATAGTGCCAGCCATGACCATCTCTGCAGGGGCTAAGGGCTCTGTTTTATCAGACCCACCACATGCAGCTTGAGTTCTGAATGGGACAAGGCCATGATTTCCTTTGTCCTCCTCTTGAGGTCGGTAGCTCTTTTCTTTACCTCTTACATTGTCCAGTCCCTTCCTTCAATGGTATTCATTGACTCAGTGATCTTTTCCCAGGCCTGTTTTATTTTGGCCTGAGTCCCCTGCTGTGGCCCACCAAGTCCTCACTGGCCATATAAGCATAGGCCAGGGCCATCACCTCATCCTTTGCTAAGTGCCTTTTATGGATCCTCTCCCTCTCCATCATGATATCTGTTGAAATGGGAGGACAGACAGCATTGAGCATTGTGTGCACACAGCTGAGTACAGAGCACATATACAGTGGCATGCAGGTTCCAATGCCCCCTGGACGGGACACATATGCATCCCTGCAGGGCAGTGTTGAACATACAGTGAGCTGTCTGCCTGTCACAGCTTCAAGGGCAAGTGCAAATACAGCTACAGTTAATTCAATATACAGCATAAACACATTACAATGCCCACCTCTGCCCCTGTAATAGGCCACTGCAAACGACACTTACCTCTAGCCACCTGCAGTTCCTCTGCAGAGTCTCTGTGGTGGTCTCTGCACCTTTTATGTGCTCCAGGTGCAATTAGGCATGGAAATGACTGAATACATTTCAGTAATGACATGCAAATGGGGATTTAGGACACTGACTGCAAAATTAGCTTATTTGCATACCCTGAATATTCTAAGTTTGAGCATAACACTATCTTGTTTGCGTTGTATTAGCGCTGTGTGGACATGATGTTACACATCATCTGCCAATGTCATAGTGCTTCACAGGTGTGTACAATGTAATGTTGCACTATGGCATTGCACATGTGCCGTGCCATGCTGCGCATGTGCAACATGCACCAGGGAATCACACTTCTGTCTGTATGCTGACAGCCAACCTCCACCCAGAAACACACGACTGTGCAATTTGATGTTAGTTCAGTGCAAACATCAAATGTACAGTGCTAATGGATGGCCTAATCAGTAGAGCCAAAGCAGTCATGTGGGCAACTGGAAGGGTGTGAGGGACTAGACCAAACAATAAAGGGAGATGTCAGACAGGCACTTGAGGGTCCCGGGGTATGCCAGAGGGACACCAGCTAGTTGGCCATGGTGTTGGACAACCTGGTTAACCTGGTGATCAACTGGAAGGAACTGTTGCTGGGTGGTGGGGGGAAGCATCAGACAGGCCAGGATGTGAGGTGTGGGCATTTGTGGAGTGGTGCCTGGCCCACAGGATGGGCATTGCCTGTACTGGAGACCAGTGCTGGGTCAGATTTTAGAACCTGTGCTAAGAGGGGAGCTTTGTTAGCTGCAGCAGCTGAGGGAAGTGATGGATACTGGCACTGTCATGCCCAGGTGAGTACAGCCAATTATATGTATGGTTGCAGTGGTGTGTGGTGTGTAGTACTGTTCTAGTGCTCAAAGAGACTCCAGAGCATTGTAACTGTGTTACCTGTTGGGTGCACTTTTTCGTATGAAAATCGATTTGCTGTTTTCTTACTGTATATATAGCCAATGCAGGTCTCTGGGACCACTGTTCCTGTAGATGCTCCCTTTGTCCTGTATAATAGAGGACTCACTGTAGACTGAAGGGCCATGCAGCTTGCCATAGAGTAACACCAATGGTGTGTGGCACCACAGTGGCATGTGATCACTGTGTATGTTCCTGGTAGCTGTGTCTGGTTGCATGAATATGCCATGTGACCTGGAAGTTATTGATAGCCAGGATGTTAAGTGTACAGAATAGCATCTTGCACCAGCCAATGTCTGTTCCATGTATACTATCAGTGGTCTGTCGCATGGAAGCTAGTATGCATACACCACATAATGCATGGTTTACAATTATACTGGAGTAGGTGTACCAGTCTAGGACCTGCCTTTGTGTTTGGTTACACCTATTGTATTATATCCACCTCTGCTGCTGTAATGGTATGATTATTGTGCCCCTGATGAAAAACCAGGACCAAACGTGGAAGGAATACAAGTCATCTCCCTCCCCTCAACTCTGGAATACTTACAGACAGCTGCACAATTCCTGCAAACAAACCACCAAATCTCTAAAGCACAAATACTATCAAAACCAACAAACAAACAACCTTGGCAACCCATGCAGTTTTTGGTCCTCACTTGGTTCTTTCCTCAACACAAGAACAATAGTCGGGTAACACAACTCTCCTCCCCCTTTGGTCTCATCTCAGACCCCACAGAAATTACTAATGCTTTCAACCTAACTTTCACTGGCTGATTCACTTACCTAATCAAGCTCCCCGCCCAGGCCCTCCTGCCCTACACCACCAGGCTGACAGCTCCACAGCCTCCTCTATCTCCACACCACCACCTCCTTTCTATCTGAAGCCCATTAGGCAAGCTGACACTACCAGGTTACTAAAATCCCTGCCTGCAAGAGGTAGCTCTGGCAGTGATGGTCCGTACCCCACTTTCCTAAAACTCATCTCTCCAGCAATTGTGAACCCTCTCACCTTTATCTTCAACTTCTCCCTAATTTCTGCTACTGTTCCTGACTCCTGGAAGCACACCAACGTTGTACCAATATTTAAGGCTGGTGATCCCCTCCCCCCCAACAACTATAGACCCATCTCCCTCCTCCCCCACCTGAGCAAACTGCTTGAAAGAATTATCCACTCCCAGCTAACAGAGTACCTGGAAAAGTACAACCTCTTATGCCCTCTCCAGTACGGGTTCTGCAAGCTACATAGTACCTCCTCTGCCCTGGCACTTTTTTCCAACCACGTGCTGAGGTGCATGGATCAGGGCAAAACCACAGGCGCAGTCTTCATTGATCTATCAAAAGCTTTTAACCTGGGTGATCACAATGTCCTCCACTCAACGTTGCCCCTCTTTGGCTGCTCTCCTGGACCCTCTGCTTGGTTCTGCAGCTATATATCAAACAGGTTCCAGTCAGTGCTCATTGATAAGGTCTCCTCTACCCCCCTACCTGTTCTCACTGGAGTCACCCAGATCTCCATACTCGGATCACTCCTCTTCTCCATGTTTATCAATATACTCCCCAAGGACAGCATCAGCTGCTCTGATCTCCTCTATGCTGATGATTTGGTCATATATCACAGTGACAAATCTGTTGACTCTATCTCCTCCACCCTCACACATAACTTTGCAGCTGTTCACCAGTGGTTCCAAACAAGCTCGTCAATAACAAAAAGTCTAAATCTACGCTTTTCAGTTCTAAACCCTTCCTAACCGAAGCCACCAAACCAGTTCGTCCCTCTTAGTTCTCCCCCCCACTGGTCCGCCTCTTGAAAATGTCACATCCTTTAAATACCTTGGAGTTACCTTCGACTCCTCCCTTTCTTTCTATGAACATGTCAACAATACCGTGAGGTGAATCCACCATAAGCTAGGTGCTGCATAACGTTATAAGCACTACCTAACTGCTGAGGTGTGCCTGGCCATTGCACATGGGAACCTTCTTCCCCTCCTCGATTACTATTCCCCAGTCTACTCGCACCTGTCCACCACCCTGCTCTCATGGCTAAACTCTACATACAACTCAGTCTGTCATTTCATCCTTCTAACCCCAATAGCTCACACCACTACTCACTCTACCAAGAGCTAGGATTGCTGCTCCTGCAAGGTTGCTTTGACTATGCATTGTACTGTCTGGTGGACAACTCTCTCCATTTCCCACAGATGTCCCCCTACTCACCCCTCCTGATAGACAAGAGTGATTATTAGGAATCTTCTGGCTTCATCAGTTCCCCCATTGGAAGTACCTCATGTCACCACCAACATGGGGAAGCGAGCTTTCTCTGTCACAGCATCCTCCCTTTGGAATAAGCTCCCCCTGGTTGTTCGCACATCCACTACCCACCAAGCTTTTAAGCATGCAATGAATGCCTGGCTCCTTTTGACTGCAATCTGCCACTGTCCCTCGCAGCAACACCAGGTTGCTTCATCTCACCTACGCTGTAAGCACTTAGACAGTTCTGGCCATTAGTCACCCCCACCAGTGCTCCTTTTTCTCCTACCCTGTAACCTCTTTCTCCTATCTTTGCCTACCCTTTCCTCTCTTTCTCTCTCCTCCTCTCTGCTTTAATTTCTCTCATGCTCTGTATCATTGTTTTAGATTTTCTGACCGAACTTGCACAACCACTGTTTTTTTGTTTTTGTTTTTTGCACTTGATTTAGTATTTTTATACCATTGCTGATTGTATATCAACCTTGACCTTGTATTTTTATAGCATTGCTGACCATTGCTGTGTACTGTACCTTATCCTTTGTATCTTATGCATTCATTGTAATTTTTTTGTTTCTGTTGTGCCTGTACTTGCCTCGCCACACTTGTGGCCCGGGTTATGACTGAAAACGGTCCTTTGGATCAGTGCACCTACCCGGACACCAAAGACATGAATAAATAAATATGAGGTGTACATGGCATATAGCTAACATAGCTAACATGTATGGGTATGTTGAACAGGGGTGGTGAAAACAGCAGGACAGAGGTACCACATGTGCCTTGTGTACACAGTGCTAGGTCATAGCTACAACACTGCTATGTAGTGTGGAGGCTGTGCCAATTCTATGGTCTCATCTGTCTGTGTGCATGGCTGTATATACCATTAAGACTTGTCCCTGCACGGCCCTGTCAATCCCCACCATGCACATGTGGCTGCAGTGGCACAGTACTGGTATATAGGCTTATGTACTGTTTAGAGTGCATGGTAATGTCTATGCCATGTATTCTGCTGCATGCTATTGATCGCATTTCACCACTGTCCCCCCTCCACAGAAAACAGGACTCAGCCAGGGCAAACCATGGCTGGCCAGGAGGAATGGGGCCAGCAAGATGCCAGATGGGGGAAGCATGATGGAGCATGGTAAGAGTCACGGGAGGCTGGACGGCTCTCAGGCACACATCCACGTAATTACCCTGCATTATGTATATTGCAGTACAGTATACCACATGCCACATGTTTCTGCTGTTGGGTGGGATGACAAATGCGTGTCTCACCAAGTTACATGCAAACCTCTGAGGGTAGCACCTAGGCGGTTGTGGTTTAGACCACTCACCTGGCCTTGGGAAACTGTCCCACCACTGACACTGTGGTGTGTACCAGGGGCTGTGCCATCTAATGGTTTGATTGACGTAGTGGCAGGCTGGCTGCCCTGTGTGTGTACTGTGCCTTGGCATGCATTACACTGTGCAATAGCATGTCCCCTCTGCTGCATCCCTGGTACACCAGGGCACTGGTAGTAATGCTCACTGACCCAGGTGGTACAGCTGTCACTGTTAGTCAGGTTTCTTGTACCATATGGTCAAGACTAGTGTAACCCCCTTGCAAATGAGGGGTTCCTAAAAGCATTCCGAAGCTCATTTTCATGCTCCATGCCTGGTTGGTGATCGGCATAAAGCCGTCTAAATGGGTAGCCAGCGAGCGCTTTTAAAAGCCCCTGTAAGCTGTTTTTTTTTTCAGGGCTGCCTAACTTGCAGTCATGGTTAATCTGGGAGGGAGTTTGGGTGTTGCCAGGCTCGAGTCCCACCCGGGCTGTTGGATAATTGCTCCGTTTCTGCCATCGCTAAATTGTGCAGAGGGAGCTCCTCCCAAAAATGTAACTGTTTGCTGGGAGTAACTTAGGGTGATAAATGATAATGTAGTTGTTCTAACCTGTTTTTCCGTTGCAGCAAAGACTGTTCTGATTCTCCCCTCCATTTTGGTCCCGGACTGGCGATTTGGACCAGTCAGTGCATTGGAACTGTAAGGGAGCTGTCTGACCAATCAAGGGGCTGTTTGTAATTTGAGAAAGGTATTATGGGCTATGGCGGGTTTTTGCACCACCGAGAACAGGAGCAATTGACTGGCAGATGCCGCTGGCCAATAGGAGCGGGTAGCGCCCGAACTGAAGAAAGAGCCCCTGGCTGTTGGGGGTCAGATGCATAGTGGCTGAGGAGAAGGAAGGAGCTGTGTGCTTCTGCGCTGGAGTAGTGTTCACGCGGGAAGCGCGTAAAGGCCTGAGGTGGCCGTTTTCTGCCTTTTGAGAATTTGGACTAAATCCGCCGGCGTGCAGTCGGAGGAGGCTGGTGCCAGCCCAGCTATCTACCAGGCTTGACCTGAGAGGACTGGAGAGAATTGCTGAATCGCGCCCGGTCCATCCATGATGTTGAAGTTGCCGTTTGCTGCCTGAGTTCTTTTGCAAGTTCGTGAAAGTCTAAAAGCAGCTGCCTGGTATGGTACCCCTCTGTTGCTTGCCATATAAATGTGTGAGGAGGTTGGTGAAATTCAGGCTCAGCCCTGCCAGTGTTAAAGGAATTGTTATTTGCTGGAGTTGTGAGTACTGAATCAGGGTAACTCCCTGCCAAGTGTGCAACAGTGGTTTCCAGTTGTATTATTATAATGCTGACTGCATAATTAAACTTTCTTTCTATTCTGACTTGCTAAGGATTGTAACGGTTATCTGTGTTATAGGCCCCAACCAGCTGCCACGTTTTGGACTAGCCGTTAGGGCTTGGGTACCCAGGGACAGCGAATCTTAGGGTTAGGCCTATGCACAGAGCCCTAGGTAGATAATTATAGTATAAGCCAATTAACTTGATTGTTCCCCTTTCCTTGTTATCTGCCCCCTTTAATAAATCAGATTATTGTGTTGCAACTACATCCTGGCTGGTTTGTGCATCCCTGGTGAACCGCTACATAGTGACTGTGATATAACTGTACCTTACTTTACAGGGGTTCCCCGGAGTGAGCTGAGAGATACTACCCAGGGGGTAAGTGTGCTGGTGAAAAGAATTGTTGGTACCCAGTGTGACCCACTAGTGGGACAAAAGGGGGGTTGCAGTAACCCAGAGGGCTGTAACCGAGGCATTCTTGACCGTATTAACCCCAACCTCTGGGTGGAGGCATTCGTCAACGGATCTGGGCCCCTTACTCTGTCTCAGTGGAAGGGGTAGTAGCCCTATGGGTAGCGCCCCCTTGGGGTTACACTAGGTATGTGTATCTGTCTGGTGGTGGAAGGCACTGACCACTTTTATACTGGTACACACATGTGGCATGCCATGCACGGCATACAGTGCCCATGGCATTCTGCCTCCATCGTTGCCATCTCCAGAGCCTTATGCACTGTGTGTCATGCCATTGCAGAGCCAGTTTTATGTGGCATAGGGTCAATAGCAGGGGTAGTCATTGATGGGCCTTGAATATATCTTACCATGTATTTTTTTGACATTCTGATGCATAGTCCGTAGTGTCTACCCAACACAGTGATAGCCATAATATAATAATTCTACAGTACATGAGTAGTGCCATGCATACATTACAACACAACTGACTCATCGCAGGACCAATGACCTGCACAGCCTCTGTATGAGAAGACACCTAAAATTTGGCTGGGAAAGGCATCTGCTGGGACGGAGGGTGTCTACAGGCAGCTCTGCATTCCACACAGGTGTTATGGTGACTGCGGTACAGCATGTCAGGCACTTACTTGGCAACTGTACCACTGCACTCGCATATTACCTTGTCTGCTGCACACAGTGCTGCATGGTGGTCCTATCTGTATACCACTAGTGTGTGTTCCTGAGTCCCACTCTTGATGCTGATGAGTGTGGCTCATGGATGTCCACTGTCTTTCACACCTGTATGGGCCTGTGTGCTGGATGCCTGGTCTGCAGGGCACTGGCTACGTGGGTGCAACCCATAGCCACTTGGGCCATTACGCTGCCTATTGTACCCTGGCTTGGTGCTGCTGTGGCATTTGCTGCATTTTCATATCTAGCATGCCTGCTGGTGTTGTGTGTCCCTTGCATGGCTTGATTTTGCTCTGATGCAGCATGGCACACTTACCGCCTGTGCAGTCCTATATTTGCGGCTGTAAGACTCCATCCACCTGTGTGTGGCATGTTGGCACATGTGTAGTCTGGCTGTACACCTGTTATGCACATTCTGCCACTCCTGTGTCCCACATCCTGTGTGCACAGCTGGCTGAGTTCAGTATATTTTTTTTCCATAGGTGCCTGGAGGGGTGCAGGAGCCAGGAGGTGTTGCTGTAATGTAATGCTGCAGGAAGGGATTGATGATCTGCTGCACAGGCAGTTCTGCCTGCTCTGTATTCTTATTAGGAGAGTGAGGGGAGAATATGACAGCCAAGAGGGGCCTGGCCGCAGTGGTCCAGAGGCAGTAGTCTCCACCACCACCACCAGCACCAGGTGCTGCAGCCTCTTGAGGGGTGGACTCTTTTTAACCAGGGAACTGCCCTTGTTCTTTTGTCCCCCCCCCACCACTTTTTATACTAAAGGGTGGTTGTCTTTGTTCTTTTGTTTCTCCCCTCCCTTTATACTGTGTGGTGGTTTCCCTTGTTCTTTTGTTTCTTCCCCCCTTTTTATAATAATTGGTTGATTGCTCTTGTTCTTTTGTCCCCCCCTTTTTATGCTGATAGGCAGTTGCCATTTTTCTTTGTCCCCCCTTTATGGTGAGAGGTGATTGCACTTCTTCTTTTGTTTCTCCTCCTTTTATGCTGATGGATAGCTGCCCTTGTTCTTCTGTTTCTCACCTCATTTTCGTTTGTCCCCCCATTATGGGTAATTGCCCTTGTTTTTTGTATTATTATTTTGCTTTTGTTTACAGACCATGGCTCATTTTGTGTAATAAAATTTATTTTTGATACCAATGCTGCTGTGTTGGGTGTCTTTCCTTTGTGTCCTCCTGCCCCATCCCCCTGCCCCCCCTTGTGCTGTTCTCTGAGCTACTTGCACTGCGCCTATGTGCAGAGCTACACTCAGTGCTGTTCTTGCACCCTACACTGTACTGTTGCACTAGCACTAAAGCTTCACTGTTGTGCTGCATGTGTGCGCTCCACTGTGGCTCAGTATTCAGAGGTGTTAGCACGGATGCGCTACTTTTGAACATCTCTCTTGCCATGTGCAGCAGGGGCAGAAAAAGTAGGATTGGCTGAAAATAGGGCCCCACTTTTATATACTAGTCTTTTTACAAAAAGGAAGATGCAAAAGAAATACAAAGAAGAGTAAAAATGATAATTATCTGTTAGTTAATATTTGCCATGGGTATCAATAACAAGCTGTAAAATGTTTCTCTGTATACTTTACAGGGCAGGGCATCTCTCAGAGGTCTTTACTCAACCTATGCCTCTACTTCCTGCCGAGATCCCCCTCCTCCGGAACCCCCACTAGGACTTTCCAGCCCTCTGGATCACCCCCCCGGGGAGGGCCTGCCCCACCTACCTGGCGGCCTGTCTGAGATTAGAGGGTCCATTCCGGTAGAGGCCCTGGAGTACTGGAGGAGGGATGGCCCGGCGCTGGGGATGTGGGCTTGGTCCCTGGAGCCCTCGTCACCTTCCCTTCCTTTTCCTTTCAGGGTATGCCCCTGATTTCCATCAGGAGCCACCAAGGAGAGGTGTTAAGCCTGGAATCCTCCCCAGAGAAGGGAGAGCAGTCCTCCAGATGCTCACTCTCTTCCCTCCCCTGCCGACCCCCAACGGCCCGAGTCTGTTCCTGAACCTGGGTCGCTGGTGTAGCTTGAGGTGTGGCATCCACGCCTCAACCCTCTGCATCACTGGGCCAGTCACAAACTGTAAAATTAAATGAGCAGATAATATTTAGAAAATATTATGAAGATCACATGGCAAGCAAAAATTAGTCACACTTAACTGGAGGACAAATGTATATAACTGTGTAAATTATCATCTAGCTCAAATTCAGCACTTTGGAAGGGGGCCCATCCAGAGAGAATTTACATTCCAGGGCATGCATGTCTTAGGCAACAAATGGAACCAGCACCCTATATGAAATTAAAGAAACAACAGGGAATTACTCAACAATAGCCTCTAGCACACAAGAATGACAACTACTGCTCATGCTGCTGTAATTATATAAGCAGTATTTCATTTTTTGAGAAAGGGTGTTATTTGGAGTCTATCAATTCCAGCTACTATAATCACTGTTAGACTAAAGATCCCAAATCACTCCCTTCTAGTTCTAATCCATTATTCCCTCTTATCAAGACAAATAGAATAATAGACAGAAATGATCAGTAACAAGGCCGTAATTCCATCAAGGAATTCTGGTAACATCATAAGCCATGAGAGCAAAGCTTGAGTGGTTTATGGTGTCACCAGAATCATGAGATGGAATGACATACCTAGTTACTGTGGGTTTCCTGTCTGTTAATTTTTACGGCTGTGGGTGGAGCCTACAGTCATTTTGCTTCTTCTGTTCCTAAAATGGACGATCGTGGCATGCTTCTATTGGACTTTTGGAAGTATGCTTCTGAAAGTCCAACAGAACTTGGAGCACCCCACCACGATTGACCGCTATGGAATAATAGCCAAAACAGTCGCACTATTTCAGCGGTTACTTTCGCATTCCAGGACAGGAACTGCACATGCACAGTTCCACTGGTGCTGCCATCTTGGGAATAGCAGAACTGCGTTTATCGCAACTAAACATGCATGAGTGTTAAGCATGCATAGTTGCATCACCGCTGCCATCTTGGAGCTGGCACTCGGCAGCACTTGGCGACACTCAGTGGCACTTGTACTGACATGCCTAGATACTTCGTTTATTTTTCATTTCTTTCCATTTAGTGATAAGCACTAGATGTGTGGATGGAGTAAGAGGAATGGCAGCATCTCTTAATTAAACATAATGATTCAGCTGATATTATCTTAGGTTTTTGTGGGCTATCTTGGATGGAAGTTTAGGAGTTCAAAATGACTCTTGTCCATATGGTAGACAGGATCTTTGGTACAAAATGCACTATGGCATGCCCCTGCCTCACTTAGCATAAGGGATTCATCTTGAGCACTCCTAGTTATTTGTTACGCTGGGGTGATTAAAGAAAAGTACAGTTACGTAAGAACTTACAGTGACAGTAGATCTTCGAGAGAGGCTCTTGCAGTAGGTTATCAACTTGAGGACTGCGCCCCCTGGCATCAGGACCACCCAGAAACTTTAGCCAGCAATAGCTGATGAGGGACTGCCTACCCAATGTCACATGGTTGATATCAGCGTGACCCTATATAGTGGGTGGTCCCCACACCCGCCTTCCAGTTCTACCGCTAGAGACTTTCGAGGAGGTATGAAGGAAGAAAGGACAAAAGGCTCCTGGAGCTCAGAATGAGCCCATAAAGAAGGAGCAGAATACAGAAGGGGATGGAGGGAGGGGAAAAAGGTTGCCTACTGCAAGAGCCTCTCTCGAAGATCTACTGTTATGGTAAGTTCTTACAGAACTGTACTATCCTACTTTGAGAGGGCTCTTGCTGTAGGTAATCACCTTGAAGAGAGTCCTAGGCAGTGTGAATCAGAAGAAAAAATGAAACACAGGAGACAGTAAAAAGAGCTGCTAATGGCACAGCGAAATGAAGACACATGGCTCTGAAGCACAGCTAGGCCAAAACCCTGGCCTGTGCCTAGAAGCAATGTACAGATTGTAATGCTTAGTGAAAGTGTGAACTGAACTCCAGGTAGCCGTGGCACAGATGTCAGCGGCAGACACATTCCTGAAATAAGCAGTAGAGGCAGCCATACCCCTAGTGAAATGCCCTTAACCTCCCTGGAAGGGTTTTACCATACTTCTGGTAACAAAAGGTATTGCAGTTTGCAGAAGCGCTTCTCCCCGATTGGAATGCTTGGGGTAGTACACTGGCAGTTGAATCAATGGTTCAACATAATCTCAGAAACCACTTTAGGTAAAAACTTAGGGATGGTACGGAGATCCACCCAATCCCTGTGGAAAATTAAAAAAAGCTCCTTACAAATCGGGGCCGTAAGCTCTGAAATCCTTTGAGCTGAAGTGACTGCCACTAAGAAAAGCACTTTCCATGATAAATAGCGCATGTCACAAGAACCAGCTGGTTCAAAAGGAGGTAGGGTCAACTATTCCAAAATAAAATTAAGATCCCACGGTGGCGCGGGGCTGCGCATCGGGGGTCTGAGGTGTAAAATCCACTTCAGGAAAGTCTTTGAGACTTCCAGCTGTGCTAGTGTCTAGCCATCTACCATGGTATGGTAGGCAGAGACAGCCGACAAATGGACTTTCAGCGATGAGTAGCCTAGGCCCGAATCGTAGAGGTGCAGGAGATATTCCATGATTGATGCAGCAGGGCATGAAAAAGGGTCCCAACCCTTTGCAGTGGCCCAAATGGAAAACCGCTTCCACTTCATGGCAAAAGTGGTCCTAGTAGATTGCTTTCTAGCCTCAACAATAACCTGGGCCACTTTGGAAGAGACTCCAAAGCGTGAAGCAGCTATGTCCTGAGGTGCCACGTGTGAAGGTGAAGGTACTTCAGTCCAGGATGTACCAGCATGCCCTCCTCCTGGGTCAGGGGATCATTGCAGAGAGGCAGAGGAACCAGAGGCTCTACTGCTAGCTGCTGAAGAAGCAGAAACCAAACTTGATGAGGCCAGAAAGGGGCAATCAGAACCATGTGGGCCCCCCTCCGCTCATAGCTTGATCTGCACGCTCTGTAGAACCATAAAGGGAGGAAAGGAGTACAAGAATCTCCCTGTCCAGCAAAGAGATAGCGCGTCTCACCAGAAAACACCATGTCCTGGAGAGAGCGAGCAAAACTTGGGTAGTTTTACTATGAATGGGGAGGCGAACAGATCCAGTTCCGGCTGACCCCAGTGGTCAAAGATAGAGTCGACCACCTCTTGCTTGAGCTCCCACTCATGGGCTCTTACTGTGGTGTGGCTGAGACTGTCCACTAGGATATTTTGCATGCCCGGAATATGGATGACTGTCCAGTTCCACACCCACATCACCTCCCTGCATTGAGGGTACGAACCGGTGCCTCCTTGCTTGTTGAGATACCAAGCCATGCACATGTTGTCCGATTGGACTAGCAGAGTACCCTGGAGAAGCAGGTGTTGGAAAGCTTAAAGAGCATAAAACACTGCCCTCATCTGCAACACATTGATGTACAGAGAAGACTCCACTAGGAGACCACTTGCTTTGAGTCCTGTGGTCTCCCAAATGAGTGCCCCATCCAATCGCTGACGCATCCATTGTCAGGGTCTGGGTGGGAGGAGGAGACTGAAAAAGGACCCCCTTGGTGAGATTGGAAAGATCCTGCCATCGTAAGAGATCTCTCTGAATGGGATTGGAGACCATGACCATCTGGTCCAAGTTGCCCAACCTCTGGTCCCACTGTGCCCTGAACATCCACTGTGATATATGCATGTGAAGCTTGGCTGCAGCCATCAGACCCAGTAGTCAAAGAATCAACCTGGTTGAGACCTTCCTGCTGGAGGCCACCATACGGGCCTGCCTCTGCAGGGTTTCCACCCTGTCCAGAGGGAGGAAACCATACCCTGGACCATGTCCAACACCACCCCAATAAATTGCAGGTGTTGGTAAGGGACAAGCTGGGACTTTTGAAGGTTTATAGTGATCCCAACTTGATGGAACAGGTTCAGGGTGGCAGACAGAAAGAGTTCCAGCTGCTCCTTCAACATGGCTGACAGAAGACAGTTGTTGAGGTAAGGGAACACACAATGGTCCTGCTGCCTCAGAGCCATTGCCACCACCTCCTGGCACTTCGTGAAAACCCAAGGTGCTGAGAAAAGGCCAAAGGGCAGAGCCCTGAACTGGTAATGTTCCCTCTGGAAGGAGAACTGAAGGTAGCGATGATGGGCCCTGAATATAGGGATATGCAGGTAAGCATCCTGCATATACAGAGTGCAGAGCCACTGACCTTTGGCCAGGAGGGGCAGCAGACCTGGGAGGGTCAGCATCTAGAACCTTTTGTACTCTATGTACAGGCTCAGAGTACTGAGGTCCAGAATGGGATGCAGATCTTCTGTCTTTTTGGGAACCAAGAAGAAGTGGGAATAATGCCCCTTTTCCGGGATGTGGTTTCAGATTGGGGAGCGGCGGCTCAAACTGAGCTCTCTGGGGGTGAGGGGGTGAGAAGGAGCTCACCGGAGGGTGTTGTCTCTCTGCTCATCTCGGGGAGTTTCTTGGTACGGAGTGATCTTATGTTCACTCTGTTTCAGGACTCTGACCCTGCTGGGGTGCTCGGTTTGGGCTAGCTGCAAACCGGCTGATACCCTAGTGTCCTGACTTCTTGGTTGCCATAAAAACATCTATTAAGGAGTTTTACCGTTATGCTGCATGAGTTGGAGGTGTTTGCTGACTGTTTGACCTAGGCATTGTTTTGAGCAGACTTTTCATCATCAACCTTAGCCTGTATCAGCAGGTTTCTGGTTAAAGTGCTGCTTTGGATAAATCGGCTCCCTTCCTGGGGATAGAAGGAGACTATTTTTGAATGTGTCTAAAGTGGTGGAACCCTATGGTAATTTATGGGCTAAACTGACTACTGATCTGGTGAGGCAGTGAGAGGGCCTCGGGACTTATATTTCCACTTTCACTGGTTACTGCTGTGGTGAGAGAACAGTAACTGGACATTTTATTTTGGGTGGAGGTGAGAGCCCCACTACCCCAAATTCTGATTTTATATAGTTATTCTTGCAGAATCTGTATTTAACACTAAGATTTTGGACAAATATCTAACTTTTTAGCAGTGAGAGTGCCTAGTATTATCAGTATTATTTTAACTGGTTTGTTAACGTTGTGTTTGCTTCTTTTTTGCTTTGTGAGAGAATTTTTGGAGGGAATTTGTTTATGTTTTATTACTGTCTCTTCCTTCCACTCTCGACACTGTGAGACAGTCTTGGGGGGGGAGTTAAATTGGTTTTGTTTAGCTGTTTTTTATTGTAGCTACTTTAATTTAGATTTTGTGAATTTAATAGTCCAGTAACTTTAGTTAGTTGGATTTAATTGTTCAAGGATTTGATTCTTAAGTTATATATTATTTTGTTTTTAAATCATTCAAATCTGAGGATTTGTATTTTATGTGATGTGCCTACCTGTTGCCCCCCCGGTCGTACGCTACTCAGCCTCTGCTCTTCACTCCCTCCGCCCCTTTTACACCCATGCTCTGGTCTTTTCCATCTACCAATGCTGCCAGGCCTTAGGTATTGCCAGTGGGGGGGATGGTGGGGGTGAACAGGAGGCAAGGGAGCAGAGCGCCCCAATAGGGTGACTAAGCCCAGGAGACGCCCTGGGCAAATGGAGCATGAAGCGCTGACCACCTTGTTTGGTCCCCATACCCAAGGGCACCATCATTAATGATGGGCAGGTAGTCGGGCAGCCCAGGAGTTTTGTCCAAGCCGGGTGGTGTTATGCAATGTCAGATCTGTCTGTAACAAGACTGCTATTATCGCTGATCTTGTTGGTTCGACAGATCTGGCTTGCATCACCGAGACCTGGCTGGATAATAGTGTGGATCCTATATTGGAGGTCGCAATTCCAGCTGGGTATACGGTGATACATTGCCCGAGGCTGGACCGCGGGTGGGGTGTGGGGTGTGGTCTGTTTCAACACTGAATTGGCTCTCACTAGTGTTCCAGTTGAGGAGGCCACCCCTTTTGAATGTGCCATTGTAGCAGGTGTAGGCTATCGAATTGCTCTCATCTACCGTCCACCAGGAGATGAGAAGCAATTCCTTAAGGAAGTAGCGGACTTCGTTGTTGACTTGGCTTTTGAGTCTCCCAGGCTGGTGGTCCTGGGTGACTTTAATGCATGGGTCGATGACGAACTCTCGCAATTTGGACAACACTTCCTCCAGTTAATGGATTCACTGGGCCTAACACAAGTGGTTACCACTGCTACACATAATGGTGGCCACTCTCTTGATTTGGTCTTCCTCCTGGGGATCGCGAGGCCTCCATTGTGGGGGTGGAACCAGTCGTTTGATCAGATCACTACACTGTGAGATTCAATTTTGGCACTCCACCTTGTAGGCTGACCCCTGTGGAAATGATCAAATACCACCCTTTGCAGAATATTACTTCCAATGACCTTGCTGCAGTTCTTGACCTGTCACAATTTCCTGTGCATTGCAGTGATCCAGAGGCGTTGGTTGTGGTTATAATACCACCATTGTCTCTGCCCTGGATTCGATTGCTCCAGTTTGTGTGCATCCTCTCTCCCTTCGACCTCGGGCCGCTTGGTTTGATGGGGTCTTGAGGGAGTTGCATCGACTTGGACGCAGGTTAGAACGTTGCTGGTGAAAGTCTGGCCTGGATGCTGACCACCTTAGACTGTTAGAACATTACCAATCTGAAATCTCTCTTAAGAAGGCAGAGTTCCTATCAGGGGAAATTTCTACCGCTCAGAACCGACCAGCTCAGCTGTTCAGAACTGTGGAAAAATTGTGCAACCCAACCTGTCTACAGCTCGGTAGAGCATTTTCACAATTACAGTGTGATGAGATTGCTCAGTTCTTTGCTGATAACGTGGCTGACATTAGGTCAGACATCTCTTCGACATGTTCTATGCGGGTTGATAGTGGCCAGGGCCGGGTCACTGCTCCTTTGTTTTCCTGGAGTACCTTCGACCACCCGGAAATCATGGATGTTATACAGATTGTCAAAGGGCTGTGTCCTACCTGCTGTAGTTTAGATCCAGGCCCTACTTCCCTAATTTTAGGGTGTGGGGAATCCATTCTTCTGGTTCTAGCTCAGATAGTCTGGTGCTCCCTTGACTCAGGTGAATATCCCTGTTCCTTGAAAGAGGCAGTGGTGACACCCTTGTTGAAGAAAGCATCTCTGGACCCAGACTGTCTTGCTAACTACAGACCTATCTCGAACCTCCCCTTTGTAGGGAAGGTGATCGAGAAGGTGGTGGCAGCCCAGTTGGAGAACCAGTTAACCATCCATAGCATCTACGAACCTCTCCAATCAGGTTTTCGAAAGAAGCACAGTACCGAGACTGTGCTGGTTCAGATGCTTAATGATCTCCTGATGGCAAGAGACCAGAGAAAACGGTCCATCTTAGTACTATTAGATCTGTCATCAGCATTTGACACCGTTGACCATGAGGTTTTACTTGAGTGCCTGAGATGTATTTGTGGACTCTCTTGGATTGTTCTCAGATGGTTCACTTCTTACCTCACCGGAAGAACTCAGAGGGTGGTGTCAGGGGTTTTCTCCTCTGATCCCATCGCTCTATTTTGTGGGGTTCCTCAGGGCTCTATATTATCCTCCATGTTGTTTGCGGTGTACACGCTTCCCCTCGGAGACATTGTGAGATGGTATGGGCTGAGGTTTCACTGTTATGCAGATGATACCCAGCTGTACCTGTCCTTTGCACCCGACCCGGAAGGAGCTATCTTGGTATTTAACAGCTGCCTGAATGAAATCCAGGACTGGATGAGGTCCAGTTGGTTGAAGTTGAACTCTAGAAGACGGAGGTGTTTTTATTGGATCCGGATCGCTGGATAGGGGCACCTATGGCCGGCACCCCATCTGGAGTGTTTTGTGGGGATGTCGAGCTATGGGTCTCTGAATGGGTGTGAGATCTGGAGGTGATACTGGATGCGGGGTTGACTCTTCACTCCCAGGTGTCAGCAGTGGTAAAATCATCTTTTTACCATCTAAGGAACATCGTCAGAGTCAAGCAAGCACCTTGTTCCGTCCGGCAATCTGCCAACTTTGATCCATGCCTTTATGACCTCACGCCTGGACTACTGCAACTTGCTTTACCTTGGGCTTCCGGGGGTTGATATCCGCCACCTGCAGCTAGTGCAGAATTCCGCGGCCTGAGTATTGATGGGTACTCCTAGATCTTCCCATATTACTCTGGTGCTGCGGGAACTGCCCTGGCTGCCAGTCCAGTGGCAGATCACCTTCAAAGTTGGATTACAGACTTTTAAAGCCCTGCACGATCTGGGCCCCAATTACCTGAAAGAATTCCTGATTACTTATCACTCTGTGAGATCGCTCTGCTCAGCTGATGAGGGGTTGCTAGAGATTCCAAGAGTAATGTTAAAATCTGCTGGGGCCCGGGCTTTTATGTTTGCGGCCCCTTCCCTTTGGAACTCTCTACCCCGTTGGATAAGATAGTGTACGACCGTGGGGAGTTTTAAACAAGCTTTTAAATCTTTTCTATGGGTAAGGGCATATGGTTTGACTGTTTATTAACTATTATCTGTGTTTTTAATATTTTCTTATGTTTTTATTTTGTATTCTGTATTTTTTATTATTTTATTGGACTGCGCCTTGACATTCAAAAGGCGCAATATAAATAAAAATATTATTATTATATTATTATTATTCCTGGTGTCCAGGAACAGCCTCTATTGCCTTCTTTTGTAATAGAGCTTGGATTTTCCCTTGAAGAGGAGGGATGTGCACCTTCGGGTAGTGAGACTGGGCTGGAGGCCTGTCTGGAGGCTTGTTCAGAAACTTTAGAGTATGGCCTTGCTCTATAAGTTGAAGGACCCATGAGTCGGTTGTCACTGCCCTCCACCCCTGCAGATGACATGCAAATCTTCCACCCACTGGCTGCTCGGGAGGATCTTGAGAAGGGAGGGTGGATAGCTAGTCATGTGAGGGAGGGAGGATTGGGGAAAGCTGCACCTGAATCTCTCTGGGACTTTGCCGGGGAAGGGGGTGGCTGAGGCTGGCTGCGCCCGAAATTTGGTCTGACGTCTGGCCATCTGCTATTGTTTTGGCTGCCTTCTCCCTTGATGGCGAAAAGGTTTTTTCACCTGAAACCTAGGCTGGTACATGGTTTGCACCGATCTAAGGACCTTACACTTATCTTGCAGGGAAGTAATAATGTCCTGTGTATCACCCCCAAACAGGACGGATCCCCAGAAAGGGGCATCCTGGATGGCAGCCTGTACATCCTGGGCTAAACCCAACTTGCTCAGCCAGGAGAAACATTGGAGGCTGACTGCTGTGGTGACTCTCCTTGCAGAAGAGTTTACTGCCTCGTAAGTTGAGCGAAGTGAATGCCTACAGGCCACTTTGGCTAAACGGATCGAATCCACCAAAAGGGACTTCATTTCTGAGTCTGGAGGGGCTTTAATGGCCAGCTCTAGCTGGGCAAATAAAGATTTTTCATATACCAGCATATTGCCAATGTAGTTAAGGGCCCTCATGGCCAGAGTGGAGGAAGAATAACATGTCCTGCCAAACTGGTCTAGTTGACGAGACTCCTTGTCTAGTGGAGAGGTACTCATAAGCTGGGGTTTTGCAGACCGGTTGTGAGTGGCCGCTATAGTGACTGAATAGGTCTTAGGCTGCACACTGAGGTGGTCCTTCCCTTCTGTCGTATGGTAAATGTGGTCTGCCTTTTTGGCCACCACTAGAATAGAGGAGGGCATCATCCAGATTGTTGATGCCAGGTCCTCGTGTGGCTCAAGCTAGTTGGGGTAAGGACCGGGGCCTCCTGCATATCCAGGTGTTCTGCAAGGTGCTGCCTCTTCAGATCCTGGGCATCCAACTTCCAGTCGTAAACCTCCACTATTTTTCAGAGTTGGTCCGTGATTGAAAGGTCCTCTGAGGGTGACATGGGGGATTCTTTGGGTTGGGGTTCCCCTACAGGCAGGGTTTTGAAACCTGACCCTACCGACTCCAAAGAATCTGAGTCTTGGTCTGAGTCAGAAGAATCCCAGGGTTCCGGTGTCAGTTTATCTAAAGGCTAGATTGACGTTGGGACCTTTGCAGCATCCGGCATCAGCTGAGGTGAAGGGGTTGGAACCTGCCTCGATTGCTGCCTGTCAGGGCCCCTAGGAGATTCCCTGGTGGGCTGAAGGCTGTTCAACTCTGATACCAGTTGGGCCTTGGTCTCTGACCACCAGGATTGTAAAATGGACCTAAAATCCACTGGAGGTTGAGGCTGAGGAGGAGGAGGAGGAACAAAGTCCAGCTGCGGAAAACCTGTCTCATGAAAAAGCAGTGATGGGTAACCTGGTGGACGGTAGGGAGTAGTATACCCTGGCATCTGAAACCCTGATGGGGGTAACCCTGCAGGGTGTATGCCGGTGCCAGAGGCATCGGGTATCCTGATAGTGGGGACGCTGAAGGAGACCCCAATGGAGGGTGACCCAATGGAGGATCCAAGGGAGGGTAATCCAGTGGCAGACCTGATGGTAGAAACCCTGATGGAGTATCCAACGGGGACAAACCCATCGGAGAGCCAGACGATGGGGTCAAAGACCCTAATGGAGGCCCTCTGGGATGCTAAACCCTGAAGGTCCAGGTAGGGTTAGGTCCAGCAGAGGGCATGCCTGTGGCACTGAAGTTCCTGACAGCAGGGGAGGTGGCTGGGAATCATCCAGAACATTGCCAGCTCCCGACGCCACATCTGGTGGTGAGCATGGAAGAAGGCCATCGATGGAAGCCCCTCATTTCCCATCCCTGTATCGGCAGGCAAGTGAGGGGGGACCACATTCAGTGGTGAGGATGAGGTCTGTTGGGGAGAACCCTCTGGGGGAGGTTGAGGTAAGTCCAGCAGCTGGGAGTCATCGGGGCCATTGCCAGACCCCTATGCCAAATTGGTCGGGTGGACATTGGCCAAGCCAGCATCCGACTTATCAGCTGAAATGACTGAGCGGGCATCGGACTGGCCGACACTTGACTTATCGGTCGAAGCCAGATGGGTTTCAGAAACTCTGGAGCCTGACACAACAGCCTGAGCCAAGTGTTCATCAGAGGGCCTGATGAATGACTTAGTGGCTCCACTCGGCACGTTAGATGACCCCCCTCATAGAGATGGGTCTAAGCATGGCTGAGGCCTCAGCCAAGCTTCCTGTGGCCACTAGGACCAGTGGTGGCCAGGGGCCCAAGCACTGTTCCTTTGACAGGCAGGCTGGGCCATGGCAGCCTACTTCCCAGAGTAAGAAGAACAGCACTCTGATTGCTTTGGATGCATGGGGGACCTGTCCTAGCCCCGATGCTTCTCCTTCTTCTTCTTCTCATGTTTGGACTCAGTGGGCAAGGTGGAAGCGTTGCGTAATTTTTGGAGCTCTTTCTCCATGGTAGCCATTCATTGCTTAAATAAATGAGCCTCAAGGGCCTGCTGGCAGCTCTTCTGTGTGGCCGGGTGAAAGCTAGCGCAGGCCTCACAGGCCTTGACCTTCTGCTCTGGGCCTAAGCAGAAGAAGCAGAGGGACTGCGAATCCTTATGTGGTAGTTGCATGCTGCATGAAGCACACTTATTCTTGTGCTCGATGTTTGAAGATGATGACATGCACAAAAGAAAGGAAAATACTGAATTTGAAAGAAAGAAAATGGATACTCATCTGATGAAGCGGCTGAAATGCAGCGTATGATCTCCATAAGGTCTGAATGTTCAGATCGATGGCAGAAAAGAACTGGAAGGTGGACATGGGGACCGCCCACTATATAGGGTCATGCTGACATTGGCCATGTGATGTCGGGTGAGTGGTCCCCCATCAGATACTGCTGGCTAAAGTTTCCGTGTGGGGCGCAGTCCTCTAGGTGATTACCTACTGCAAGAGCCCTCTCAAAGTAAGATTTATAGTTACACAACCTGTTTAGCAGTATATTTTTTCTCCCACTTAATGATACAGGGGTTTAGTTTCATTTCAGCTTGACCATCACCCCTTGTTGGCAGGTTTGTTTGGATCTGCAAGCCTATTTCTTCTCTCAATATTCTCTAACAATTGGTCCACGTATTTTAGTCA